>CM062816.1:2069242269-2070620745 GCA_031772625.1 Pinus tabuliformis | reverse complement strand
CGACGCAAGATCATTAGGAGCTCAATCCAACTTCTATGGATTCCAGAAGAAGCTCTATATGTGATGAAAGAGGAGATTACTCTATAGAGGCTACTCTAATTGCAGAAAGGAGAAAGACTGAAATGCAAAGCAAACCTAATAAACCCTAATTAACCAACTAATCCTACTTTTGCAGAAAGCACTATGAAAACCATGAAATGAATGCCATTACCTACTCAAGGAAGTAAACAACATCTACACAAGCTATTTCTGGAAGTAAATGAAAAAAAAACATCTTTTTGGACTTCTATGTATTTTTATGTGAACTTACATGCGTGTATTTTATTGTGTGTGAAGGTGGAAGTGAATAAGTGGGGTTGAAGGGTGACTTTGGGTCATGAGAGGTTGTAGGATGGTGTGGATGGGTCCTAGGAGGTCTTAGGTGGCCTTTGGAGGCTTTTCCCACACTCGGCCTTCAAAAGAAAGCCTACAAGAAAATCTACAAGAGGACACAGGGGATCTATAGGAGGTCTACAAGAGGTCTACAGGAGGAGGCCGAGAGCAGTTTTCATGGTTTTGAGGGTATGAGAGTGGGTGGAAAAGGTGGATGAAGGTTGGAATGAGGTGTTAAGGTGCCTAGGGTCTATCAAGAATCACCAGGAGAGAAAAAGATGATTGGGTTTGCTCAAGGACGGAGGAAGAAGTTATGTGGAAAAATGCAGAAAACTAAGGCAGATTTGAGGTGAGCTTTGGGCGACCTGTAAGGCATGGATCAGAGAGAGGATGTGATGGCTGACAGGTTGTCCTGTTGTTATAAGAGATCTACTACAAAAGAACTGACAGTCAACCGATAAGATCAAACAAGCAATGAAACGAGTGCATCTAGAAAAACAAAATTTTGCATCAAGCTAGTCTAAAATATGATCTATGAAATCAAATGCTGAGAAATGCTACAAGAAAGAAAGTATGAAAGAAGACTTATTGCAAATAAAGAAGTGAGCCTGGTGGAAAAGATCTAAAGCAAAGCATTAACCTTCAACAAACTGCAAACACTAGAAGTCCTATGAATGAGGAAAATTTGTGTTTTTTGGGCAGCAAGATTGTCTTTGCCTCAATTCATGGTCCCAAATGGAGGAAGAGAGGCCAAGGCACTGTTTCTAGCTTTTTGAATCTTCTTTTTATCATTGCTTAACCTGCTATAGAAAGCACAAATGGAAGAAAACTCCTAAATCATCAAAAGCAACCTATTCTTAACCATGAAAGAGATACATCAAACAACAACTAATCTACAAACTGAAACAAAGCATATAAATACAAATAAAGAGGAGCTTGGCTGCTTGGATTGGGCCCTAACCCAAGAGCTTCAGCCCTCTGAGGTAACTCAGTGCTAGCTCAAAAAGTATTCCATCTTTATTCTCAAAACAATAACAAGATTACATGAAACTGTCACAAAACTAAGCTCGAAGTTTAGCAGAGTTTACATAAGCAAAACTATAGCAAAAATCCAACAAAAATCCGACCCTAGTGAGGCCCTAAGCCTCTCTACTTATACAATTGAAGCTACCGACAGCTTCCTTAAAATCAAGGAGGCTTGGCTTCCAAAACTCGAGATAATCATCAGTTATCCTCCACTTGCTCGGTTGCCTCCTAGTGCATTGATTTGGTTGTTTGTACTCCGAGCTGAATGAAGGGGAATTTGAAGTGGGGAGTAATAAATGAGGGGGATTCCCTCCTTTGTCCACTTCGAGTTATTGCTGCCATTTGTCCATTGAATCTTTGACTTTGTCTTCAAAATTCAATAATAAGCTACATTAAACACATATTAGACAACATGGCATCATAACTAACTCAACTCACTCCATAAGCATAAATATAATCAAAAAAACATACAATAAGCTAAGAGAATGGTTGATTTGACTATGTTAGGAGGTAAAATGATCCCATATAATTACCCATTTATGGGGCTCATCAAGATACTATCAGATCCAACTTCTGTTGTTTAGAATAGTGAATTTACTACATCTATTCATGGCAAACGAATGGATTTAATTTGATTGTTTGTTTGTAACAAAAATTGGCCTGATAAATCCATCCATGTATTGTACATCATGTAGAAAATCAAGCTATGGCTCGAAGTGGGGGAAATAGTTCCAATGTAAAGTTACGCTAATGTATTCGACCTGAGGATCGCTCCCTATAGATTGTTGGATTCAGATCTCTCCTTGTGTGATGTAAAGACGAGATTACGATCAAATTTTATGCAAGGTTTTGCATTCCATTATTTGAGTGCTTTATTTTCTTTGTAATTTAGTTTTAATAGGAGCCACGAGCTGGTTAGAAGGGCCTCCAACCCAACTCATTGCTCTCCTTTGTGATCATTTGGTATCATAGGCTTTAGATTTGTTAGCATTGTTTGAAAATCGGGTGTGCCAATTTGTGATCTTCCTTCCAAACCTGGAAATTTATTGTGTGTTCACATAAATAAGGATTTAGCATTTTAGTTCTCTGTCTTGGTCTTTTATATTGTGCTTTTTTTTTAATGAATCTGGTAATATGGCATAATATTGTGATATGAACACTATCCATAAGCTACAACTAGATTCCTTGTCTGCATTGTGATGATTCAGAGAATCAATACTTTATTATGTGAATACATTTTGTGGGGTTTTAATCTCAGATCTATATATGGAATGTTTTATTGATGGGTAAAGCATAAATGATTCATTATGAACCAGAGTCAATATAAGTATTCTTCCTAGATTGCACAAAGATTATACTAGAAGAGAATTTGCAGAGAACTTAGACAAACATGCTAAAATATGGAATGAATGGCTACATTAAAATGTAATTGCTAACTATGTCAACATTGTTCCTTGAGTCTTTTATGCCCGTGCACTGAAATAGAACACATAGACATATTTTAATCACAAGCTCTGAGGTTTCACAACGATGGCTTTTCAATGCATGTGATGTTGGTATGTGTTAAGTTACACAGAGATTTGAGTTAAAGAGTGTGATTAATGATCCATACATATGTACGTTTTTCCAAACTATTACAAATATCTCCTAGTTATGACTTCTGTTTACGAGTAGTGGTAACCCATTTTTAGATGGTAGGTACATTTGCTTAGAAAGGTGCGAAGTTCATTGTCAAATTTGCATACACATGCAACCGATTTATTGAAGACTAGAGTCCTTTTGTCATGCTAGCTCTATTTGTTTTTGAACAATTTGTAATGAGTTGAACGTATTCTGGAACATGTGGCATTGTTTCTCGATTCATTGGTTTATGCGTACTAAAAACATAATTTATATGTATTGAAAATCATTCGAGATCTTTAATAATGACATTTATATGTATTGAAAAATTTATTTTATGAAAATATTTGACTATTAAGTTTTATAGATTTTCCAGGTAGCTATAAATAAAGAAACCATTCTTGCTTTAAAGTTACATCACAATCTCTTTGGTCTCTCTCATGACCTAACATTATTGATTGAGCTTACTTGGGAGAATATTAGATCAGAGAAAGTCATTTCATTTATATGTATTGAAAAATTATTTTATGAAAATATTTGACTATTAAGTTTTATAGATTTTCCAGGTAGCTATAAATAAAGAAGCAATTCTTGCTTTAAAGTTACATCACAATCCCTTTGGTTTTTCTCGTGACCTAACATTATTGATTAAGCTTGCTTGGGAGAATATTAGACCAGAGAAAGTCATTTCATTTATGCACACAGTGTTTTGTTAGCAAATTTCCCTTACATTTCTTTAATTTCACACATAGATAGTTTTAATAGAAGATAGTGCAGACTTGGTTGAAGTTCTATAAGAGAATTTATGGATTTTCAGCCTCTACAATTTGTCAATTTAGCAATACTCAAGTTTCCAGATTGATCAATAGTTAGGGTTTGTTTGCTGATCGACACCAGTTAGGGTTTACTTTTTTTAATTGCTAATAATTCGGGTTTTCTCTTCAATTAGGGTTCGCTTTCAATGTTGGTGAATTTGCAATAATTAGGGTTTCATTTGTAATGAATTTTTTGAGTGCAGGATTAGAGTAGAGATTGATTAAGTGCGGGAACTCAAGGTGTGAATGATTTCTAGGCAAATTAGGAATTTGATTTATAGGTCGCTAGGTGCTCTCTGGCATTTCTAGTGTTACGCCTTCAAGTTCACGAACTCCCAAATTGACAATTAAATGTTAGTTCATTAATCTAACATATATACCACACAACATAGGTTTAGGTTCCCTGTCTTGTTTCTTTTGGTTATATTTTTGTAGGGGGGGTGCTTTGAATTATAAAATATGGACTTTGAATGATTCCACTAGAGGGTGTTTGAACTGGCAATTAGAAACTACTTTGAGTATGTCTCTTTCTTGTGTGAGTTCTGTTTTCTTTTGTTTGTGAATTCTCTTTCTTGAGTTGACAATTCAACCTTTTGGGTTTTTGTTACGTATTCTCTTTCTTGGTTGGCAATTTGACCGATTGGGTGTTTGTTTTGTATCCTTACAAGAAATGTATAATTTATCCTTTTGGGTTTGTCCCTTTGGGTGGTTGATGTGCATTCTCTGTTTGGACAACCGTGGGAGATTCAGGACATGGATTACACGAAAATCTAGGAAATGCATAGAGTTTTGCACATGCATGAGGACTTCATTAATAGTAATACAACGCTGAAATTCTTGATAATAAAAAAGGTCCATGAAAATGAGCAGTAACACATGACACAAAATGCAATGATCATTGACACCCTTATGCAACAAAAAGGGAAAATTTATGATTGGAAGTTGAATTTACAATATTAAATAAATATGGTTTGTAATTTCAATAAGATTTCCTAACATACCACTTCAACTTTAGAATGTTAGTGAAGTTTATCTTTAGTGATTCTAAAGAAGAGGAAACACTATCAAATCAATGAATACATATACTTAGAGAATCAGGAATCACATCTTACTAATGTTAGTGACAAACATGTCTTTAATTAGTAATTAAATGTTTTGTTTTAATTTTAATGTTATATAAAACAATATTGATATTTCTGAATCGAGGCTTCTGTGATCCATATTACATTAAGAATAGTCTTTTTGGTAGAAATCACATAGGAGAAAATTTTGCTGACGCTTTTCAAACCAGCTAGCGTGGTTCATCATCAGGACCAGATGAAAATGCAGATCATGGCACATGATTAAATAGAGGGCGATGTAGAGACCACAATATCATATAAAGACTAGTTTATGAATAATGGCTATTAAGATAAAATAATATTCTTATAACGACTAGTTTATGAATAATACTATTATAATTTATAATAATAATTAAGATAAAAAAATAAATAAAAATAAAACAAAATTATAATATTAATTAAGAAAGATCGAAAAACTTAAACATTAATAAGAAACAAACAATCAAAGTGAATATATATATATATATATATATATATATATATAGGAGTCTGTACTAATGAGTCAAGATCCTATAACAAAAATAATAATTAAAGGAGACTAAAATTAAAACAAAGCTGTAGGAATTTACAGGGTAAGTTCCTCAGACAGAACACCAAAGGACACCGCTCACAAACAGATCACAGATCAATACACCAGTACTTTGACGTGGTTAAAATCCCCAAAGAGGAAAACAGTCCACGGCCTGAGCCAACGCGGCCACTTCAGGCAATTTATTAATAAAAGAATGAAAATTTACATAAGCTTCTCTCATGCACGGTTAACCTACAAATGACCCTCCATGCTCTTTAAATAGAAATCATGGACCAATCGGGTGTTAAGCCACGGATCAAGTGTCGTTAATACCGATGAGGGAATGAACCGTCGGATCACTACATATCGTGACCGTTGGATTGTAAGTTATAAAATGTACATAGTAAAGAAACACACTTTACCTAACTCTATACCTAACTCTACACTAGACCAAGTTGTACTTAACTATTTCCTATGTGTCGGAATATCCTAACAAAAGCAATCAAAAGGGAGGGTGAATTTTATATATATACATATATATATAGAGAGAGAGAGAGAGAGAAAGACTAGTTTATGAAAAATAAGAATTTAATAATGATTATTAAGATCAAATAATATTCTTATAATGACTAGTTTAAGAATAATAATATTATAATTTATAATAATTATTACAAAAAGTAATGATGATGATGACGATGATGACGCTGGTTAACGTCCACTGAGACCAAACTTTGGTCTATCGGACCTAAAGAAATGAATTATTATTTAGTTTGATTTAAGATTTTATTCCTATGCTAAAAAAGCTTGGAGAGAAGCCTCCCGAGCTCACTATAATTTTGACATCGTAAAAGGCTAGGAAGGTCAGTGTTGCAACAAAGATTATGAAACTTAGATCTAATGTGGTTGTACGCGGGGCACTCTAAGAGGAAGTGATTTTCATCCTCGATCTTCATATTCTCAAAGAGATGGCAGATCTTTTCCATCCATGGTGTTTTAGGAACTTCCCAACAACCTGTTCCACTATGGGGCTCATGAGAGTTTGTTCTAATCTTGGCTATATTAATTTTCTTCTTTGAGCTAGTTAAAACAGAGAGATCATTTTTATCTTCTAGGGTGGGGTTGATGACCTCCTTATAATATCTTAATTTTCTTTTAGCTGCTAAATCTTTCTCACGCCACATTTTTTCTTTGAACTTAGAAGTAACAATATTTTTAATGTTATTAATGTTTTGCAATGCAACATTCTCGTCGATCTCCCAATTGTTTAACTAGGCCCTGGTGCCTTTATACCAACCTTGTTTGAGCCTTAGGTGGTTTTGGCTGGAATTTTAAGCTAGCTTAGGAAGTCTATGGTCTCCTATGCTATTGAGTTTGTGCTCGTACAACAAAAGCCTAGTCATAGCTAGGCTCTCAATTGGGGAAAGACCCACTTCTATAAGAAGAATAGGATAGGGTGTATTACTTTTGATTTTGAGGTTGTACATTATAAAACACTTCTGGATTTGCTCAATCTTTCTCAAGGATTCTCTAGAGATGTTGTAACCCCAAACCTCACATCCATATAAGATAATAGGAGTGACTAAAGTTTCAAAGAGGAACTTATTTCTATCCCACATTACAAGGTTTGTCATTTTACAATTATTTTCAAGACCAAAATAAGCTTTCCACCCCCCATTAATCCTTCTCTCAATGCATAGTTCCAGCTGAGCTTGTAATGAATATTAATTCCTAGGTACTTGTAAGAAGACACTTCCTCCAAGTTACCATTGTCATACATAAAATTAGCGTAAGTGTCCTTCTTGGATTTGATAATCATAACTTTTGTTTTGTCAGTGTTAACAATCATACCCATGGTAGAGTAGAATTCCTTAAGAAGTATAAGTTGCTTATCAAGATCAGATGGGCACTTTGCGAGAAGAACAATATCGTTGGCATAAAGAAGAAGGATGATGACTATCCCAGCTAAGATCGTGCCAGCACAACCTTCTTCCTCTAAACAACCTTCTAGCTTGTCAATGTAAATGCAAAATAGGGTAGGGGAGAGGGGGCAACCTTGTTTAACTCTGATATTACACTTAATATCTTTCAACCACCCCTCATTTCTCTTTAACTTGGCAATTACATTATCATATAACCTTATAGCGGCAGCTCTCAACTCGAAAGGAACCTTTAGCTCTTCTAATCTATTCCATAGGTTGTTTGTAGGAACCATATCGAAAGCCTTTCTAAAGTCCACAAAGCAACAAAAGAGATTGGATTTATCACTACAGAATTCCTCCACAATGATCCTAAGCGTAACGAGGTGGTCCGTTGTTGAGTGTTGCCTTCTAAAACCTGCTTGGCCTTTAGCTCACTTACCTTCACTTTCAAGCCATATGCTCAACTTCTTTTCCAAAATAATACCATATAACTTGGCTAAGAGAGGGTTGATCATAATTGTTCGATAGTTAGAGGGGTTATTTGTATCCCCACTTTTAAAAATAGGGATAATGAGGCTCTGAGTCCATGGTTTAGGGAACCCTTGCTTGACCGCTTGATTGAAAAGCTTGTGGATGTGGGGGATGAGGACAGGACCTCCAATTTTTAAGATTTCCGCCTGGTAACCTTCAATGTCCTTAGCTTTCCCATTTGCCAGGTGTTTAACCCCAAAATCAATGTCTTCTAATGAGAAAAATTATTTCGTTGTGAGCAGGGTTTCAAAGTTATCCATGACATTTAGAGATTCATAAAGCTTTTTAAGATAGGAATTCTAGTCGTGTAAAACAATTTTATTATTATCTTTAGTTTTCCTAGTTAGAATCTACCTCCAGAATTTCTTAGGAGCTACCTTAGAGAGGTGTAAGATATTCTCTTTCCTTTTACGAATATACTGCCTTTTTTCCCTTTTAGTTAGGGCTTTGTATATTTTTATCTTGCTAATTTTAAGAGATTCATCAACAGCTTCTTTAATTGCTCTCTTTGCAGTTTTACAATCTTTGTCATACCGTGGGTTGGTTTTGCTATTTCTTTTATTACTTGAAACTTAAATTGAGAACTTGTTAATAGAATATGAGAGGGTTGTAGTAAAATTATGATAGAGGTCTTCTATGTTGTATATACTAGATAAAGGAAGCAAATTAGTTTTTAATTAATTTAGAAAGAGATCATTTTTATTTATATCAAAGATTAAGTTCTTTTGGCTATAAGGATTATCTTCTATGGGATCTCTATGCATGAAAAATTTGAGAGTTACAAGTAAAGGCCTATGATTAGAGTAAGGCTCGTGGTCGTTTAAGATGTCAAAATTTGTTATTTCGTTGTATAAAGGGAGATCCGAAATAACATAGTCTACCACGCTGCTACCAAGCCCATGGATGTAGGTCACCTAGCTAGAATTGGGCCACTTCTTTAGACCGTTGCAAATTATGAGATCCTGAGCACTACAAAGATTGACTAGCTCCAACCTAAACAAATTCTCCCCGAGGTCTTCAGAGCTCCTTTTGTACCGGCTAGCCAGACTAAGGTCTTCGTCTAACAAAAGAGGATTAGGGCTGTAATGATTGCTTAGAAGAATAACTTGGTTGCTTGAAGTTTGAGCATTAAAGTCACCCATTAAAAGGATATTACCTTCATTCCTTATGCTAGAAATATCATTCTCTAAACCATTGTAAGGACTATTTTTATCTAGATTCTTTTTCTTATAGAAGTTAGGATTGATGGGGGGAAATAACAGATTGCTATGTAGGTCTTTTTATCATTAATGTTAGTAATCTCTCTACAACTATATTGGTTGTGAGGGTTGTTTTTATAAATCCTAGCATGGGGGGAGATGTTCTTCTTAATGTAACAAGCTATACCGCCAATGCCTCTACGAGAGGATCGCTTGTTCTAGGTAGACCATAGTGCAAAGCCATTTATGTGAGGGACCTTAGATTCTTCGTGCTCCCAAGTTTCAACAAGCAATATAATATCAACATCATTCGAGATACAACTTAGCTTGGGGCCTTTGTTCCATGGAAAGTCCTGACAATTCCAAGAAAGAATCCGAAGCATGTTGAATTGCTATTTATTATTATCTTTTTGGTTTCTATCTCGAATAACGGCTTTTCAATTTCTGATTATTGCCCATTTTCCTTCCTTCCTAGCTTCTTTCACCTTTTGAACCTCCTTTCTTAATTATGCTTGATCTTCTGGAATAAGATCTTCATTTATAAATATTCCTGTTCCTTTTAGACTTGAGGTTGTACTAAGTATGTCATATTTATGGTCAGTAGAGCTCACCTTTATTCGAATCAGCCTTCCTTTATTCTCAATTAATTTCCCCAACCTTGTTGCTTCTATGAGACACATTGTTTCAATTTGCAATCTATTATGTAATTCTGTCTGGGCTATGGCTAAAGTATCTTCGTCTACCTCCTCTTTCAAACCAAAGATTATAAGGTTCAAGGCTCTTTTGTTACACTCATGGTCTAATGCTATCAATTTTTTCATTTCATCTTTAATTGATTTGATATCTAATTTATCTGCCACACTATTTAGGGTGAGGCGGCTATTAACTTTTTCTTCTAGTTCTTTAATCATGTCCTTCATTTTAAGATTCTCTAAAGTATCATCATCTCCTTGTTGGGATGTTTGGTTCGTAGCTTGGTTTTGTTTTTCTATAACCTGAAACCTAGTCTCCATTGCCTCCATTTTATTCTCCAATAGTTCTATTTTATTTTCTATTTGTTTTTGGATCTTGTCTTCAAGAGATGTGAATTTATTTTCCAACATGGCTTCTAACTTTGTTTGTAGCTTGACTTCTCTTTCTTCTCTACGTTTCTCTAAAGACTCTATATACTCATAAAGGCTCTGTAGAGTAGCTGTGCTAGGTCTCCCTTTGGTAATCTTTGGTAGTTGTGGTGAATTATTCATACTTGAAAATATATGAGCAGATATGTATTAGAAAAAGATAAGGAATGTGTGCACCTGATATCAGCAAACTGGACTGCAGACGCATGTGCCCCGGACGATCGCGCCTGTAGACCGGATTGGATCCAGAAAGATGAATGGTTGAGACCGCGAAGATTGGAAAAGTATTTGGAAAAATCGCAGAGATGTATTTGGCAAAGATTTATATATTTCGCAAAGGCCTTGATCTCGTAGAGCCGTAGAGACCACCGAGGCCGAAGAGATGTATCTATGCCACAGAGACCTGCAGAACCGCAAAGGCAGATTGAAGAGATGTATTTGGCTTCAATATTATTGTACCGGAGGATGTTAAATGAGGTAGATCAATTATATGTTGCAGAGTTCACCGAGGTCGCGAAGATGTATGTATTTTGTAGAGACCTTGATCTCACAAAGCTGCAGAGACCCCCAAGGTCGCAGAGATGTATCTATGCCGCAGAGACCTGCAAAATTGCAGAGGCAAATTAAAGAGATGTATTTGGCTTCAATATTATTGTAGCGGAGGAGGTTGAATGAGGTATATCCATTGTATGTCACAGAGTTCACCGAGGCCACAAAGATTTATATGTTTCAAAGAGACCCTGATCTCGCAAAGCTGCGGAGACCCCCGAGGCCGCAAAGATGTATCTATGCTGCAGAGACCTGGGCCGAAATTGAAACTGTAGAGCTGAAATTGAGATTGTGAATTGAAAACCTGGAGCACATCGACTATTTCAATATTCTTGAAAACAATGGCCATTGCAATTTTCTAGACAAAAAAAGATAATTTTACAAGAGCAAAAACCCTAGAGCGAAATTGAAACCCTGGAGTCGAAATTCAAAACCAAGGTCGGAATTAAAACCCTGGAATCGAAATTGAAAACTTGGGCGGAAATTGAAACCCTTGATTCGAAATTGAAACCCTGAATTGAAAACCTGGAGTCGAAACTATAGAGCCAAAATTGGAACCCTAGATTCAAAACCATGGACCCTAATCTCGCAGAGCCGTAGAGACCATCGAGGCCGCAGAGATGTATCTATGCTGCAGAGACTCCATATATATATATACTATTTTGTTCCTTATTTTTAGTTGACTTAAATTATTAGTGTTTTAATGTATATATCGAAAAAGTAAACATTAAAACACTAATAATTTAAGTAAACTAAAAAAGAACAAAATAGTATATATATATAAATGAAGATATTTTTTTTAAAACTTTATACTAATACAAACTTTTTGAAATCTTTATAAAAGGTAATCTAAAACACTTTATTTATATATATATATAATCTAAAACTCTTTATCTTTATATTTATATTGTAGGCTAATTCCAAAGATAAATAATAGTTAACATTGAATAATGATAATTAATCTAGACATAGGATGATAGAGAAAAAATGGTCTCTGGAATGAGAAAAAAATAAATAAAAAAATAGATGATTGACTTTATGTAAAGTTTCCTTAATTTAAAATTAAAATTAATATTATTTTAAATATTTTTCAAATTATTTTGTTTTAATAAATATATTTTTTATAAAATAAAGATTAAAAAACACTGAACACTAAGACATTAGGAAATGTTTATTCTATTAAAGGTTGATGTGAATTTTGCCTTTTCGAACAGTAATTCTAAACGATGTGGGGACAATATTACAACATGAAACATTATTTTACATATTCAAATTTTCAAATTAAATAAACGATAATTCACATCATTATAATATATTTATGTTATAATAATTTATTATAAATTTGATATGTTATTTAAAAATAAAATTTATTTAAAAAAAATCCCAACTTAGGTTAAGTTGAGGTGTATTATGTTCTACCACATAGAGGTTTATTATGTGAGTGAAGTATTAAACATTTTTTTCATAATTTTTTTTGTAATTTTAGGTGGGAAAGTAATTGATGTGTGTAATTTATAATTTTATAAAATTATTTTAGAAATCATATTAGTTGGTTCAAAATGTCGACCAAAATCCTAACAATGTGATTAATCCGAAAGACTTTCTTCTACTATTTCAGATTTAAAAAAATTGTAAATTGTTAATTAATTAATAAAAAATATTATTAAATTTTATTTTTTATTAAAAATTATTAAAAATTAATATAATTAGTTTTGAAAATTTATTATTTGTTTTTAGAGGTGTTTTTTTCCAAGGAAAAAATCGGTAATTTTTTATTTAAAAAATGAAAAGTTAAACTAGCAGATGCATTGAAGCATTTCCGTAAGATGCCCATTGGGCTCAAGTGCTTTCGCACCCCATGCAACGTTACAAAAACTAACTTGCATTAGAAGAAGAAAAAGAGAAAGAGAGAAGAAGGGAGAAAGGGACAGAAAAACTGGAGATCCGGTAGTGAGTAAAGGACTCACCCTTCAAGTTTTTCTCCCCTTTTTCTTTTCGACCTTGCGCCACTCTCCTTGAGTGGGCTCGATCGAAGATAGGACTATCTGTGTTTCTGCTTTCTGTGATGTTGTTTCCTTGTCTGAGTCTGAAGTGTCTGAGTGGTGATGCCTTTTGATCCCTCCCATATTCAAATCCTCACTTGCCTTCTCTGCCTGATTTGAGTGAAACTGTGCAGCCTTGTTGTCTGATGTGGTTCCCTTCTGAGTCTCCATTTCTTGAGAAACCTCGGCATTCTCTGCGGGGGTCTCTTCCTCCTCTGCTTCTGATTCTTCGTCCTCTGAGTCTGGGGGGGGAAATTGCCATCCTTTCCTCTGTTTCCCTTTCAGCTTCTTTTTACTGTTTACTTTCTTGGCTTCTGGACATGTGCTTTACAAGTGTCCTGTCTGCCTACAGACCCTACATCTGAAAGCTATGTTTTCATAGTCTAGTGCTTGCAACCAATTTTGTTGTTTGTAGATTAGCTTTATATTGTCCGGTAGCCCTTTACCTAGATCTGCTTCCACACAAATGCGTGCGAAAGTGTAGACCCTTTCATCAATCCTTTCCAGATCTGTTTTGATATATTTCTCTATGCTGTTCCCAATGCCTTCCAGTACTCGTTCACTCCAAAAGTGAAGGGGAAGGTTGTATAGGCGGACCCAGACTGACACTTTGGATAGAGTCATTTTGTTTGGATCGAAATTTGGAAACCATGGGGTCAAAAACAGCCCCGGTGTTCCCCAAAACCAAGGCCCAGTACTGATGATTGTATCTCTGACTTCCTTGGATGCAAATCTTACTATTAAAAACCCCTTGGAGCATAGATGTATATCACATTCCATGGTCCAAGTGGTGAAGATCCAGTGGAATAGATCCATTGGTTTTGGCCAAAAACTATTAAAACGACATATTAGGGCCTGCGTTTCATAGGACTTAACAAAATCATCCAACCCTGTAGAATCAAAGTTAAGGACTGGGGTTTGCCCTAGCTGATCTACTATGTATGGCCTAGGTGTATTTCCGCCTTGATCTGGAGAGAACCCTGAGTCTCTGTTGCCCTGTAAAATGTTTTTGTAGGAGGAACCTCCCTTGGGTTGATGTTGAGGTGCTGTCTTTTTCCCCTTGTCTCCCCCTGAGGAGCTTGACTGTCCCTAAGGTAGAGCCCCTCCTCTCAGCCTAAGGTTTAAAGCAATGATTGTTCCTGGACTAATCTCATAGCTTCCCAACGTTCTACTATCTTGGAGGGACCACCTACCACTGACCAAATGTTGGATCTGAACTGGGTATCCCGTTATTGCCCATATTTGCTGTTTCAGCTGCAAAATGGTGCTTCCTGCATGAACCCACACTAAACGTGTTTTCCCCTCAGGGGATTTAATAAAAATCTGAAAACGAGTTGTTGTTACCTGCTCTGGTGGTAAACAATCTTCCAGATCTGGCCTCGTATTGGGTCGTTTTTCCTTGTGCATGTCTAGATCTGCAAAAACTCTGCTCGATCTATTCTTGTTGCCACCGATTTGCTGCCTGGGATCTGGCTGTTCTCGAATGTTGGCTAGATCAGGTAGATCCAGGCTGGATCTGCAATGTTTGGGCCTATGCATTGAGAGAGGAAGCGGATCTGCGCCATGCAGACCCCCTTCATTGATTGCAACGACCAAACCGGTGTGAAAACCTGTAGATCCATCCCCAATTTCTTTTTTTCTTCCCCCCTCGCCATTGCTCTGTGCGTTCTGGATATGGCGCGGCCTGTCCTCTATACGCGTTGTGGCATGATGGCTGCATGGCTCAAATTCGCAGTTGGGCGCCTCGATTCTCTGCAACCCTAAAACCTCCTCGTATAAACACACGAGGCGATGGTCTTCCGTTAATGTCCTCGCCGCGTGATCTAGTTGGAATCCTGACAGTAAAACGCGGTCACACAGGTCAATAACCTCGGCAGCTTCATCTGGAAATTGGTTCAGAATATAGGAAGAAGAACCAATTGCGTGGATCTGATCGGATTTTAAGATCAGAGCCCCATTGGCGAAAACCCTGAACTCGAGCGTTTGGCTGCAAGAGAGGAGCCATTGCTCTGTAGACGATTGCACTAAGAAAACCTTTTCAACACCGTAAAGAGAAACGTTCTCCGTGACCCCAAGCCATGGATCGCCATCGACCCCTGTAGCAGGCTTAGGGACGACTGCGGCGGCAAACAAAACTCTGTGGGAGAAAACCCTAGCACTCACCATCTCGCTCTTCTCTTGTTTTTAGAGGTGTCATTCAATTGAGTATGTACAATATAATATCTTGTTTTATTTTGTTTTGTTATATTATGTAAATAAATGTAATAAAAATAAAAGTAATTATATATTAAAAAAGTATTGATTTAAAATATTTATATGGAATATGGTTTATTTAGATGGAGAAAGATTTTTTAAAAGGAAAAGACTAGACTATATATATTTTAATTTCGTATCTACTTAGTACAGAGAAAGATCAAATCTCTTCTTATTCTAATTTTTTTTATATATAGATCCAAAATTAAAATAAATATTGAAATCCCTCCAATAAATAATTAATAGAATAAAATAAAAAAAAATAGAAAAAAATTATTTTAAAAAATTTTAAATTTTATATAAAATATTATAATTTCACTTTTCCAATATTCAAACCTTTCATGTTAATTTAGATGATCATATTTAACAAGAGAATCATCCTTTAAACGATGTCACGAGAATCAAACTTTAGGTTTAGTCCTAACATTGGAAAAAAAGTTTAATAGGATAATTGAAAATTTATAATAATAATTATTTATAAAATTAATATTATTAATGATAATGTTATATTTATATATTAATATGAATAAATGAAATTATTTTTTGAGTAGGTTTAATCAAAAGTTTAATAGGATAATTGAAAATTTATAATAAGTATTATTTATAAATTAATATTATTAATGGTAATGTTATATTTATATGTTAATATGAATAAATGAAATTATTTTTTGAATAGGTTTAATAGTTAAGAGTATATTTTTGGTTTTAAAAGATTATATGTTTAGAGGAGGTAAAGTATGTATTCTTTTATAGATTTTAGTAGTCAAATCGTTTGAGAAATGAATTTCTTATTTTATATTTTATAAACTAAGAGATTTATATATCAATTTAGTGTCTCGTTGAACTATAGCTATAAAATTAGTTTATTATTATTATATTTGAAAATAATAAAATAATTATAATTATAATTATAATTATGAGTTATAATTATAATTATAATTATGAGTTATAATTTTTATAAGAAAATTGATATTTAAAAATATTTTGAAATAAATGAGTTCTTACCATTTTTTATTTATAATATATTGAAATTTATATTTTTCTAAATAATAGAAAACATAACTTTATTTTATTCATAATTTTATTTTTTGAAAGAATCTTTATTATTTCTATATACAATTATAATTAATAATTTTTTTATCCATTTAATAAACAATATTAATTTTAAATAACAGTAAACATCATCATCATAAAGGAAAAGCAAAACTTTATATATGAACAAGGTTTCTTTATATTATTATAAATGGTCACAAGAATCTCTTCCATGTTAAAGTGACTTTAATAACAACCACACTCATGACAATGACAATGAGAAAGATGACAAGGATGATGATTGTCCATGTAAGACCTTCTTTCATAAATGAGAAGTAGAACTTTCTATATATATGTGAGAGTTTTTTTTATGTGATAAATAATTACAATAATCTTTTCCATGTTAAATCGGACAATTATGACAATGACAATGACAATGGCTATGATGATGATTGTCCATTTGAAGATTAATTTTGGCTTGTTAGAATTTAACTCTTAACAAATCACACAGTCTAGACAGGCTACAATTCCACCCATAAAACAATAGAAATTTCGGTAGAATTTTTTGAAAATCCAAGTTAGAGTTGTCAAGCTTCAGGATTTTGGGTGCCCCAAGGGTTCTTGATGGTGTTGAATCCATTTCTGCCATCAAAAAAATGATTTGAACATTGCAACAATTGGATTTTTTTTTAAAAATCTCCGGATTCCAACTGGAAATTTGTCATATGGGTGAAATTGTGGCCTCGGTAGACAATGCCTTGACAAATTAGTAAAAAAAAATATTCACTTTATTTTAAGATATTGTTTTTATGATAACAATTTAGGAAGAAGCCCCCAGATCCAGGTGCTAGCTCAACTCACGCCACACACTCCATTGAGGAACAACGACACCCTCCACTTGGCATTTATCGCTTCGCTCGTACTACACTTGGCTACCATGAATCATAAATTCACCAACTCTGCTCCTCGAGGCCTACTCTCACACACTCGGATTAATGTTTTACCTGCCTCCTCCTAGTGTTTATTTCTCCGCTCCATGGAAACTATGCGCCACCTCCCTCTTGTTGTTCTGCTTAGAGCTTGGTCCATCTAGCTCACCAACCTCATTTTAGCATCCTTTGTCTCCTCTGAACCATACTCACCATCCCATGCATCCTGCTACTTTGCCATGAGTCGTGAGATGGGTATAAGGTGTCGAGCCAACCGCAGTAGGGGAAGAGGTTTTACTCCCAACCACCATCGACGCCAATGTGGAATTGTCACTGTTTGAAAATGTCATCCCACCTCATATCTCTCACAAGGTTCTTCAACTAGAAGAAAAAGAAACCAGACATGGCAGGCACACGCTATGGGCTCTTTAAAATCTGTTAGCCCACCAACTCAAGGAGGGTGAGAAGGAACAATCCTGGGCACCTGTTGGATTGCTGAACCCTCGGCCTACCATAGCCATGCCTCCACCATAGGAAGAAGCTTTTCAAATTTTTTATAAGTTAATGTTATGAAGATATGTAAGGTTACATTGACTTTAAAATGAGACTCTTGTGTTTGTATTTTGTTACCATGTTTGTGTCTATATTTTGTTTCTTTTAATAGTGGGAAAAGTTATCATAACTTAGTTGTTAATCAGTAGTGGGACAACTATCATTGACCATTATTTGTGAATGGTGGCTGATTCATCACTATTATTGAAGGAAGACCATACTACTTGAAATGACATGTTGGTTCATAAGGGGGTATGATTTTTGCTCTTGTCAAATGCATTTGGGTCTTGAGATGTTAACATGTTTCATTGTGTCCAAAGAAGACAAGCTCTTTCACACTCATAAACACTTTAAGTCATACTGCAGGACCATGTTTACATTTATGTATATATTGATAAATGCATAAAGAAATTTTTTTAATCAATAAATAAATGAAATAACAACCACTAATTTAAAAAGCAAAAAGTTTATCCACAACTTTAATATTTTTTATTTTTGGAGACAACTCTAGTGGCATAATTCCCTTCTTAATATGTTTGCAGTATAATGTGACAATAAGTCTTTTTTCACAAGTGAAACTTTACATGATCCCTCATCTTCACTTACATATATATATGGAGGATGACCTCATTACCAACAACATTGATAACTAGTAACCTTGAGAGATTTGATTGGATTTAATTGTGTGACCTATGGCCTCCTGGTCAACAATATGCATCAAGTGGATGGTCCAATTGATTGAGTCATCCTTTGGGGCTAAATTGTGACAATAAGTTAACTTGAATATATCATCATTTATTACATACAATGTTTGAGTTTTTAAAATAAAAACAAATTCTTCATTGGGATGAGTTAATAAGTGGACAAGCTCAACCTTCTTGGTGAGTTCATTTTTTCTAACAAGGCAAAGTTCCATTATGATTTATTCATTTAATAAAAAAATTCGATGGTCTATGTCTTCTTAAAATGCATAAAGTTCTATGGTCAATGTTCCTATCAATTAGATATAACTAAAACTTTTGACAAATTCCTACTAGATTTGGGGAAAATTTTCAATCTAAAACAAATTAAGTCTGACCACTTATTAACTTGTTCCATCTCTCTTGGTTTTCAAATTTATTCTATGTAAATAAATTCAACAAAGATAACCAAAAATGAAGATCGATCTTAAATTTGAAGTTATTCAACTTTGATTTTTTTAATAATTAAATTGAATTATGCATTATTAAGTTATTTTTTCTTTGTGATATGTTAGTTTTTTTTGGATGTATTAATGTAATGACCACGCCGTTTACTATCCTTTAGAACCAATAAGGTCCATCAGACTAAAGTTTGTAGACTATGGAGCTTTATGGAGTTTTCCGGTTCAGAAACAATTGTAAAGATAATGAAATTTATATTTTGATTTTAGATTTTGAAATCTCAAAGAAAAATTATTTCATGGAAATAAAGATTTATTATACATATATAAAATTATACTAAATATTTTTAAAATGTTATTTTTATGTTAAATCATCATGATAAAAATGAAAGTACCAAGATCATGGTTTTGCTAAGTATGAAGGTTGTGAATAGCAATTAAGTTATGAAGCTAGATAATATTATATTTATATACTTTTAAAAAGATGAGACAAATAAAATGACCATGATGTTTACCATCCCCTAAAATTAATAAGGTCTATTGTACTAAAGTTAGTAGAGTATGAAGCCTCTCTAATTAAAAAGAGTCATAAAGACAATATGCTTTACATTTTGATTTTAGATTTTAAAATATCAAATATAACATTTTTTCATAGAAATAAAAATTTATTATACAAATACATAAAATTGTAATAAATATTTTTTAAAATGTCATTTTTATGTAAACATAATGAAAGTACCAAAATAGTGGGTTTGTTAAGTATAGAGGTTGTGAAGAGTAATTAAATTATGAAGTTAATTACATCATTTTTTTTGAAAGAGGGGAGGATCATTAAAAGGAGATGATACTCATCTCAATCTCTTTTATTTTACAAATTTGTTCATTCCAACATGTTATTTTATTAGTCCTAACACTATAAAGGTCAAATGTATTGGTCATAATTTTGACCAAATTCATTATGTTTTTAAATTCAAAATGTTGAAAAGTAGTTTTGATAAGAAAACTACAAAAAAAATCCATAATTATTATAACATTTAAGCTCATCGTTACATATCATAATGAGAAAGTTGTTGAAACATGAGTGAAAATACATCTATTCCTAAACTGCATCAACAACCTAGAGAACTTGATGTCAAAAATTGAGATCTTAGAAATATTTTTCAGTAATAAATAAAACCACAACATTTAAAAATAAATAAATACATATTTACTATTTTTCAAATAATCAAACATAACCTTAAAAACTTAAACTTCATAAAACATAAGAAATGATCTTTTGAGATTAATTATTATAATATAATATCTTAAACCACTATTAAAATTTCCATATAATTCAAATTTGATTTTAGGATAAAAAATTAAAAACTAAATTTTTTATTTTAAATTGTCATGGTTTTAAAGATAAGTGGGAAAATTAAGCAGGTATTCTATTATGGCAGCTAGTTCTTAGGATAATCTATTTAGCGAGGGGTTTGTCCAGAGGTTCTTGGGATAATCTATTTAGCGAGGGGTTTGTCTAGAAGTTCTTGGGATAATCTATTTAGCTAGGGGTTTGTCTAGAAAAAAAAGCGTTTATTGTGAGAGTTCACAAGAGAAAAGCTGAATACATCAACCAGGTGAAAAACAATCTGAATAATCTATTTGCGAGGGGTTTATCCAAAAACAAAAAGCGTTTATTGTGAAACTTCAAAAAACCAAATACATCCCCATCCCGTTTAATTTAATACATAAAATTGTAATTTCTATTAAAAAAGAGTCCTCGAGATTTTTTGGTTCAGTGGGGCCCTCCACTAAAACAATGTTGCTTCGAGGAGTCCTGCAGATCAAATTCGCTGAGAACCAAAGTGGAGTCGCTCGTTGCGGTAAAACTGGCACTGATATACTACATTGTTTGCCCTGGTACTACGACTCGATGACGTGTCACTGTTGTTCCCTCGCACCCTATCCCGGCAGCAAACGTGGCAAGCAACGAGCAGGGGCCAGTGTGTTAAAATCATTCAGGACAGTTTGAATAGTTAGTTAAGAAGATTATTAGGACAGTCGATTTATGGAGTCAAGGCCACAGACAGACCGCGCCAGAGGCTGATTCAGATTCCTCCTCAAAGCCTCTTTCTTCACTATATATTCAAATCTGTTGGTGCGCTTTGCATTCTTCAACGTTTGTGCAGAGGAATTTGGCTGATGGGCTCGGATATGCAGCGAGCAGCAGTCACAGCGCAGTACCGTCGCACCCACAAGTTTCGAACCGGAGTCGGCAAGATGTTGGTGCGTTTAATTTGGATTAGCGGCTTCCTCACGGTCACTCTGGCCGCCTTGCTCTCCACTCAACTCTTCCCGGCTCTGCATTCCGTTTTCCGCTCTCGTCCTTCTTTCTCGGAGCTCTCCAAGTTGCAGACAAAGGTACGCTCTCATTTCCAGAGGTCTCGGTTCGATTCCCAGGGAGTCCGCTGGTCCGTGATTTCAGGGTTTCCAAATTCTGTACTCAGTCACTGTTCATGTTGTCAGAAATCTTGCGAAGATTGCAGTCGTCTGCCGGTTTCTTGAGTTATATTACCTTTAATCTTTTACATTTCAGGTGAACTCTAGTTATTTTCAGTCGTCTTAGACGGTGGATCTGTCAATATATCAATGCCGAGAATTGTGATTTCTTGTGCCAGCTAGAAATTGCTAAAACAGCATTTTAGAATTTTTCCTCGCTAATCCTTGGTTCCTACATGTGTACACGTTGCCCACGCTTGTTACTATTTCTAATTTTTTTGGGAGATGTGGTAACTGAGGGCTTTTACTGCGCGGATGAAGTTTTTGAGGTTTTCTTTCAAACACCCAAGGGTTTTGTATTTTAGCTGTTGCGTCCCAGAGGCGTTTTAGTGCCAGTCTCTCGGCGAAGGTGATTTCTACCCTCTTCGTGGGGATTTTATCTGCAGTGCTGTTACGGCGAAGTGGTAATTGAAATTGTTTAATGACTATCAAGAACTTTGGAGGTAGTCCATCTGCACTTGTCATAAAGATGACACAGGTTCAAATCCTTGCCTTCGTTGGTACGGCAAGGGTAAGGTAAGGTCCATGTTATACCGATCTTAGTGTTAGTTGGGGGGGCCAACTTCGACAGCCTGTGGATATAGGAATCCTGGCAAACTTCAAATATACATGCATATAGGAGACCTGGCAAGCTTAGGGTGTCCATGCATATGGGAGACCTGGCAAGCTTAGGGTGTCCATGCATATATGGGAGACCTGGCAAGCTTCGGATGTCTTGCAATTGATGCAAGAAGTCCAAGATGTAGCCATTCTTGGCTTCATTTCTGTTAAAATTCAGGTGGCTAACATTTTGAAAGTCATTTTTTTACTTTGGATTTTGTTTTAAAGGGCGTCCTTCATTGCTGTCAGGTTGGATCCTCTTTTATCAGAGTTTTTCCGACGTGGCTTAGGTTTGTGCTTTATAACCTATTTTCAACACAAACTTTGTTGTGAGGTGCCTTCTACAGCCCAGGTTTGGGGTTGATCCATCAACTGTGTGTGTATGCCTATATGCCTACCTGTGAGTGTGTACATAACGCTGCATTGTCTGTAGTGAATTGAATTGTGTGTGTATGCCTACCTGTGAGTGTGTACGTAACGGTGCATTGTGTGTATTCAATTGAATTGGGCACTAGCACAGGTCCAGCTTTATAAATTAGGCCTGATATACAAGTCGAGGTTGCAAAGATCAAGGATGCATATCTCGAGTTCACACAAACGGCTATCAAATTTTTGAAGTCGAGATATGCAACACTAGTTTCTCAACTTCTAAGTGCATCTCGGACCCAGGTTTAGATAGATCCACTTCTAGGTGCATATCAGACCCAGGTTTAGATGGATATACCAAGTGATGTTTTTACTATAAGATCATTGCATTCAATAAACAATCAAAATTAGTTGTTCAGAGTCCAGACTCTAGACCTTGTTTTTCTTTTAATTAAAAGAGGACATCTATATTAAAAAAGCACAAAATACTGTTCAAAATTGGATGGCACTCGCCAAGTTCCAATTGGATCTGGTTTTTGGCTTGTTCTATGAAGTATGAATACCCTCGTAGTGATGTTTGTGCTACAAGATCATTATCAAAAAGTAAGAGTAAAACTAGTGGTACACTTCGTTTTTCTGGTAATTTAAAGAAGTTATTCTATAATAAAACCAAACGATTGTACAAATGGGATGGTACTTGCCAATCTCCTATTCGATTTGGATTTTGATCTGTTAGTATTAAGTATGGATGGTTACGTGTCAAATTATAAGATCATTATACATAATGAAAAAAGTAAAAAAGTGCCATTATACATAATGGCACTTGCTACCTAAGGGTTGCAACCTTGAGTAGCATACTAGGCCCAGGTTTTAGATGATCTAGACTCTGCCAAGTGATGGTATTATTATAAGATCATTATACATAGTAAAAATTTAACTTTAGTTGTTGACACCTTTTTCCTGTAGGCCCAGGTTTTAGATGATCTAGACTCTGCCAAGTGATGGTATTATTATAAGATCATTATACATAGTAAAAATTTAACTTTAGTTGTTGACACCTTTTTCCTGTAATTAGAAGAGGGTGTTTATATTAATAACAGAAACACATCGTACAAAATGGGATGACAATTAGATCTGGTTTTTGGATATTTCGTATGGAATACATGCCAACTGATGCTTTTAGTCTAAAGATCAGTATACATAATAAAAACGTACAATTATCCGTTCACACCTTTTTTTGTTTGTTAATAAAAAGAATACTGTACAAAATAGGACGGCAGATTGTTGGCCTCTGCTGATTCAAAGATGATACTTCAGCCTTGTCTGTTTCTGTCTACAAGGTTCACCTGGCTTATATCTGATCTCAGGATAGAATAACATAGGCTGTTTACTTTGTAATATTGTAGTTTCCTTTGAAGCTTTTCAATTTCTCCAGGACAGTCCAGAATCCAGTTTTCTATGGGGATGTTTGTCAACCTCTGTCTTAAAAATCCTCAATATTGACTGTCCTTCCATTGTTTTGTGCTCCAAAAGCAAAGTCTACATATCCTGGAGGATAGAATAATAGACAGTCTGCTTCATGACTAGCTCCACATACATTGATCTGCAAAATTTGCCTACTATGTTCCTCCTGGTACATAGTATATGCTATATTCCCCCCACTGGAGCATGCCATATCAAAATTGGTCCACCTAGCTGATATGCGTCCATTTATCTACTTGAATGGGGCCATTGCCCCTTTTCCATACTTCCAATGCCATCTTCTTTTCCCTTTCCTTTGAGGTCTGGCCAACTTACTTGGACAGCTCAGTTAGAAATTCCAGCTCGTATCCAATCTTAGATACTTGGTACTAACTAACTAGAAATTTTATCGAGTACAAACCTCTGTTGTCATGGAGATGTCTCCAATGACATTTCTGTTCTTATATTTCATCAGTCTAGTCAGTCATGACTTGTGATGTTTTCTGCAATTGTAAACAATATGGGTAATTTCATTGCCATTTCCATTGTAGAAAGTTGAAACCCAGATTTTTGTGATCTATCTTGATCTTGATTGCAAAAACTATATCACTGACATCCATTTTAGCTTCATTTTGCAGCAAGGTGAATTTGGTGTGCAGAGCAGTAGCAAATTAAGTTGGACAAGGGAATCGACCACTCCACATTTATCTAGATTGGCGCAAAATTCTCAAAAGGTGCTTCATTCTACTTTAGCCTGATTTATTTGGATGTCATGATATTATGAATGTTCAAGTTGTGCTATTAACAAATGGTCACTTTCAAGTTTATTGGAATACATGTTTGTGGCCACCTATTCGTCCATTGCCAGGTCAAATGAATATTCATGGATAGTGCCTCAAAGTTGTTCATCTTTTCATGTTTTCACTCCCCTAGACTTGACAGTTGGATGGTGTGGGTGAATGGCCGGGTTATGGAAAGTTATGGAAGCCTGCACCAAGCCGAGGTTTTAAACCATGTGTGAAGCCTAGTGAGTCATATGAAGGTGGGTTTCATCAATCAAAGATGCTTCTTGGATTGCACAATGTATAATGATATAATATTTATTTGTATCTGAATATTCTTTACTTACAGCTCCTGGAGAGTCTCGAGGCTACTTACTGGTGTACACAAATGGCGGGCTGAATCAAATGCGAGCTGGTGTAAGTGCATGCATTTGAAATCTGTTATCCCCTGTAATGATAGAGAGACAAAGTTGCGCTTATTGTTCATACACTCTAGCAATACAGGTCTCCCCTTTTGCTATTTTCAATAAACTAGGGAGAAGCATATGATCTTTCTGAAAGGATTACTGCAAGTTTATCACTTTTAAGTTTTAAATGATTGGTATGAATGGATGGGAAAGAGTTTACATTTTCATGTGAATGACTTGCTTGTACAAGTTTCAATCTTGTTATAATGCTTATCTTCTGATTCTCATTTTGCATTTTCAATTGAATATCCAATCCTGTTATTCATGTTTATTTTCAGATGCTCTTTGTCCAATAAGACTCAAAATATTTCATGAATAAAATCTTTTATATGCATTTACAAGATGGCAGTGGTCATTGGTTGTCTTGAATTTGCAGATCTGTGACATGGTCGCAGTGGCCCGCATTATCAATGCTACATTAGTAATTCCAGAGCTGGACAAAGGATCATTCTGGCAGGACTCAAGGTGAGGATACCATTTTTTATTTGTGTAAAAGCTTTTGATATAATGTGGTGAAAGGCAACTCTCTGTTGTGCCTCCGCAAATTCATTTTGGTCTCACTATTTGCAATGGTGGAAAATTCAAATGTTGCAGCAATTTTTCTGATGTTTTTGATGAGGAGCATTTTATAAATGCTTTGGCAAATGACGTCAGAATTGTAAAGAAACTTCCAAAGGAGTTCTCATCTTTCACCAAAGCAGTAAAGCATTTCCGAAGTTGGTCTGGCGTGGAATACTATCAGGAGGAGATAGCTCCTCTATGGCAGGAATATAATGTCAGTTCTGCCCTTATTGACTGTGGAAAATTGATGGTTCATGTGGAGTTTCTATTCAGCATGTTTATTTAGATCTCTGTTTTATGATTGATTTCTGTGTCTTCCTATTTAATTAATACACAAAAATGCTTGGTTTTGCAGGTGATTCGAGCTGCCAAATCAGATTCTCGCCTTGCAAATAATAACTTACCCCCAGATATCCAGAAGTTGCGTTGCCGAGTGCACTATGATGCTTTGCGTTTTGCCCCACATATTGAAGCAATGGGAAAAGTAAACTAAATCTTTTCACATGTTTGCATTTTCTACAATTTAAGTTTTTCTTTAGCAGTAATTGAATGTCAATATAACCTGCAGTTATTAGTTGAGAGGATGAGATCATATGGCCCATACATAGCCTTGCATTTACGCTATGAGAAAGACATGCTGGCTTTCAGTGGATGTACCTATGGCTTAACAGCTGCTGAAGCTGATGAACTAACGGCCATAAGGTATTTTTTATTTATTTTTCTCTTTCCTCTAGAGTCTAGCTAATCAGTGATTATATTGGTTTTGTTTACAGCCTTTTGTTGTTAATGGAGGCAAGGCAATTGTTTGTAGTTGAAGCTAGTGAGATGTTTTTAGTAGATGGAGTTTTATAATCATATAAAACTTGGATTTATTCTAGAGAGAGCACACCATACTGGAAGGTCAAGGAGATAAATTCCACAGAACAGAGGGCTAAGGGACTATGTCCGCTTACTCCAAAAGAGGTTGGCATTTTCCTTGAGGCTCTTGGTTATCCACCAAACACCCCAATCTATATTGCTGCTGGAGAGATATATGGTGGTGATCATAGAATGGCTGAGCTTGCATCCCGGTTTCCAACATTGATAAGAAAGGTAGACAAATGTCTTGGTTGCTTTTCATTGTGTTTGTTATGTTTCTAATGAAGGCACTGAAAATTTCTGGACAAAAAAATGAATAAATGTCTCACACATTTGATTTCTGAAGCATGATAGTCTATCATTGTTCTGAATTCTGTCTATTTCTTTAAAAACATTATGACAAAGAAGAATTTAGATTACTGGATAACCCTTTGCATTTTACGTGGCCGTCTGTTACACTAACTACTGCGTAACACATGAAGATGGCAAGTAGTGGACAGGTTTGGCTATTGTAACATGTTGTCCTCTCTGTTTTTGTGAACCCAAGCATGCTTTGTCATGATCCTTTATCTAACAAGGGCCAGTCATTATAATAATAATACCAATTTTCAGCTACAGTTCTTATTCTTGTGATATTTTGCTATAGTCTCCCAGTTTTGCATGGTCCTTTGTAATCAGTTACTAACTGGCCCTTTAAGTTTCTTATAGTTAATGCTTCTTGTACTCTTTCTAATATCTATCTCTACTCGAGATGGGTTGTGGGTGACATCATGAGGGTGCATAAAGAAATTTGAAATTAATTGCCTACAAGAGTTCTGATGCATGGAAAATATACTATTTAATGTGTATGTATAGGGGTGGTTGTGCATATGCAAGAATGGTTTGTTCCTTGCTTGCATGCCTACCATAGAAAAAGACTTGCTAAGTCTTTTTAAGTACCTGTAACTTGTCTTGGATAAAAATGAAACGAGTTTAGTCGGGAACAAAAAATGCTGTCAATGTTGGTCAATCTCCAGTGCTTGGTTAGTTTGTCAAGACTTGTTGAGTTTGATAGATGAAATCAAACATGGTGTTTGTGCATATGCAAAGAATGGTTTGTTCCTTGCTCGTGCGCGTACCATAGAAGAAGACTTGCCGAGTCTTTCAATTACCCAATGTTTTTAAAACCGGAACCGGTGACCGGACCGGTCCACCTAATGAACCGGTTTACCGACCGGAACCGGTCTAACCGGCACTGGTTTGGTCTAAACGAACCGGTTTTAAAAAAATATATTAAATAATTAATTTTTAATGAAACAAAACTATTTTTAAGATGTAAAACCATGATTCCAAGCCAATAGAGACAAAATATGCAAAGTTTGCTCATTTATATACCATGTAAAGGTGAATACATCAAAATGGCACCGAGTGCAATACATATCATCAACAAAATAGCAAAATACATAACAAATGAGGCTCTAAATGGCCTATAAAGTCCAAAAACATTGCTGCAAGCTATGAGGCCATTGGCCTACTACAAGTCTACAGTATACACATGATCAATCATCAAGTTCATTACCACTACTAGTAGTAGACACAAGATCATCATCAGGAGCTACATAGACATCATCTGGTTCAGAGTCTGAGGATGCCTCAGCCTGATCTGCAACCTCAGTATCAATGCCACCAATGACAATAGAAGTGGACCTAATGGAAGCACGAGTTTGTCGACCTGCATGACTAGTGCCTTCCATTGGTTCCTTGCCTTTCCTTGATGCCGCTATTGATCCTAGTTCTGATGCCACCACATAATCTGCTTCATCCCCCGCCAAAGCCATGTCGATATCAAAATCAGCCTCAAACACAGGTTCTTCAGTCTCCTCCAACCATTCTGATGTTGGATCAATATCGTCCAACACAATGGGATCTAGATCAGGAGTTTTTCTTATCATTTGGAGCTCTAATTGCATTTATTGTTTACCCCCAAACCATGAAATCCTGAAAACCATTAAGTCTGCTGAATTTTGAGTGAAATCTAAAATTCTAGTTTCTCCATATGAAATCCAATGAGGTCGAAACCACTCTCAAACATCCTGAGTCATTTCATGGTAATGTTAAAAATTTAAGTAAAAGGATGAAAATGAAAATTAAAGGAAATGTCACTTTTACTTTAAGAATTTAACATTACCATTAATTGCCAACATTGTTAGGGTTGAAACCAATGTTGCATGAAGCGGGAGCGAAGCGGAAGCGCGGAAGCGGGAGCGCGGAAGCGTCATTTTCCAAAAATCTAGGAAGCGAAGCGTCCGCGGAAGCGTCTGCTATATATATATATATTTTTATATTTTTTTGCATTTATACTCAAAACAAACATCCCAAATACCAAATTAATTGTAGAAGACATGAAAACATGCATATTTTTGCATAAATCAAGATAGATATGGCATCCATGATTCCATTGTAGTTACTAGTATGTACAACAATCATCTATATTCTAGCTATTACAAACATACATCAAATTTTTATAAATCAATTTCAAAAAATCAATAAAAATCAATATAAATAACAAAATTCTAGTTTACCACAAAATTCTAATATCAAAAATTTCAAAAATGTTTAAATGTTTTTGTTATTGATAACCACGACTTAACCTAAATTCAATGTAAACTGACATGAAATTAATTAATTAAAAAAACAAAAACCAAGCTAATGAAATTTAATGGAGATTAAATCAAAGCAAATGCATATGGGAAAAAGGGCGAATCGCTGGCGTGAGTGAGCTATGTGTAGGCTGAGTCTAGAATTGTGAATGAGGGGACTCGTGATGAGGTGGGTGGGGGAGCCCGTGAAGTGGACCGGATCCCCTCCCTCCTTCCCTCCTCTTCCGCGTGCTCTCCCACCCCACCATAGTCGGTAGCAAGCCAACTGTTGCACGCGTCAATTGTGAACTCTACGTGGCCGTCTCTTATCACAATCAACTCCACTTCAGTATCTGTATACCGTAGAATTCAGGGAGTTTGTTCGCGGGATTTCGAGCTTTTCCGGCCCTGCTGTCCCCACGCCTTCGAGAGCCCTCGCTGTTTTGACGCCCCCCTCCCAGAATTCTCTTGACCGTCGGCCGTCCACTGTCGTCGGACAATCATAATGTCGTTCCCGTTTGTATTACTGGCGCCGTAACGGAAATTGATTGACTTCCCCTATCATTTGATGATCATATTCATCGTTACGTTAGCTGACGGAATTTTTGTATTGCATTCACACACGGTGCCGTCGACGGTTTTTTTTTTTGTGTTTCTACGGCACAGGTAATTCGATCGACAGTCTCGGTCGTTGATTGACGTTGAAGCGTGGCGCTTCGGGGCCCACGCTTCCTAAAATCCAGGAAGCGCTTTAAAAAATGCGAATCGCGCTTCAGAGTTTTTGGAATCGCGCTTCCTGGGGCGCTTCCGGAACGCTTCCGTACGGGGCGCGATTCCGGCCTAGGATCCGGGGGAGGGGGGGGGGTGGGGCGCTTCCTGCAACGTTGGTTGAAACACCCTTAGTCCCCCCCCCCCCAAAACCCCTCAAACACAGTCAAAAACATGTTTTTTTAACTTTATGGTGGTTGTGCCTAAAACCGGCCGGTTTAGGACAAAATCGGGCAAATGAAGGGTCTGACCGGGTTTTTAGGTCGGTTCGGACCGGCCAGCTAGCTAACCGGCCGGTTTGACCGGTTACCGATTTTTCTGAGCGGTTTTTTAAAACTATGCAATTACCTGATGACTGTGCTTAGCTTGGATAAAAATGAAACGAGTTAACTGGGAACAAAAACCACTATCAGTGTTTGTCGACCTCTAGTGCTTGGCTAGTTTGTCAAGACATGTTAAATTTGATAGATGAAATTGAAAAGGGCCACATTAAATCAAAATTTGATTAATAATCATGTAGATCCATTTTAACTCTAGATCAAGTATTGAGAGGTGTTGTCGCACAAAGTGTCTAGGCACTGTGACAACGCTCAGAGTAAGGGCTGTCACTCTAATCCTTACAGATAGATGAAATCAAATAGGGTGTTTGTGCATATGCAAAGAATGGTTTGTTCCTTGCTCGTGCGCCTACCATAGAAAAAGACTTGCCGAGTCTTTCAATTACCCGATGATTGTACTTAGCTTGGATAAAAACGAAACGAGTCGTGCGCGTACCATAGAAGAAGACTTGCCGAGTCTTTCAATTACTTGATGACTGTGCTTAGCTTGGATAAAAATGAAACGAGTTAACTGGGAACAAAAACCACTATCAGTGTTTGTCGACCTCTAGTGCTTGGCTAGTTTGTCAAGACATGTTAAATTTGATAGATGAAATTGAAAAGGGCCACATTAAATCAAAATTTGATTAATAATCATGTAGATCCATTTTAACTCTAGATCAAGTATTGAGAGGTGTTGTCGCACAAAGTGTCTAGGCACTGTGACAATGCTCAGAGTAAGGGCTGTCACTCTAATCCTTACAGATAGATGAAATCAAATAGGGTGTTTGTGCATATGCAAAGAATGGTTTGTTCCTTGCTCGTGCGCCTACCATAGAAAAAGACTTGCCGAGTCTTTCAATTACCCGATGACTGTACTTAGCTTGGATAAAAACGAAACGAGTTAACTAGGAACAAAAAACACTGTCAATATTTGTCAACCTCTAGTGCTTGGTTAGTTTGTCAAGACATCTCGAGTTTGATAGATGAAATTAAAAAGGGCCACATAAAATCAAAATTTGATTAATAATCATGTATATCCATTTTAACTCTAGATCAAGTATTGAGAGGTGTTGTCACACAAAGTGTCTAGGCACCAAGACAATGCTCAGAGTAAGGGCTGTCACTCTAATCCTTACTCGCTCCTTTTAGACTCTCTCCTAGACAAGCCAAGGGGGGCATGTGGAACACAGGGTCTAGGAGATTTTAAGGATGAACAACTTGATGAATTTAGAACAAGTCTTGGTCAATTGAGATGGATAGATTAAAATAAGACACAACCACAAGATAAGATTGATTATAGACCAGTGCCTTTATGTTGAATTAACCATAGACTAAATAAAAACAAGTTATCCAGAGCAAATTTATAAATGTAGCAAAACGACGATCATGAATAATTAAATGTCAACGCCCAGAGCTTCTAGCAATTAAATCCCAAATCTTAGAAGAATTTATCTTTCTCCAACAGTTAATGAATTTTAAAACATTAATCGCACTTGACAATAGAGAAATCATTGTCACGAAAGGACACCAATCATTGTCATTGAAACACCCTTAGTCCCCCCCCCCCAAAACCCCTCAAACACAGTCAAAAACATGTTTTTTTAACTTTATGGTGGTTGTGCCTAAAACCGGCCGGTTTAGGACAAAATCGGGCAAATGAAGGGTCTGACCGGGTTTTTAGGTCGGTTCGGACCGGCCAGCTAGCTAACCGGCCGGTTTGACCGGTTACCGATTTTTCTGAGCGGTTTTTAAAACTATGCAATTACCTGATGACTGTGCTTAGCTTGGATAAAAATGAAACGAGTTAACTGGGAACAAAAACCACTATCAGTGTTTGTCGACCTCTAGTGCTTGGCTAGTTTGTCAAGACATGTTAAATTTGATAGATGAAATTGAAAAGGGCCACATTAAATCAAAATTTGATTAATAATCATGTAGATCCATTTTAACTCTAGATCAAGTATTGAGAGGTGTTGTCGCACAAAGTGTCTAGGCACTGTGACAACGCTCAGAGTAAGGGCTGTCACTCTAATCCTTACAGATAGATGAAATCAAATAGGGTGTTTGTGCATATGCAAAGAATGGTTTGTTCCTTGCTCGTGCGCCTACCATAGAAAAAGACTTGCCGAGTCTTTCAATTACCCGATGATTGTACTTAGCTTGGATAAAAACGAAACGAGTCGTGCGCGTACCATAGAAGAAGACTTGCCGAGTCTTTCAATTACTTGATGACTGTGCTTAGCTTGGATAAAAATGAAACGAGTTAACTGGGAACAAAAACCACTATCAGTGTTTGTCGACCTCTAGTGCTTGGCTAGTTTGTCAAGACATGTTAAATTTGATAGATGAAATTGAAAAGGGCCACATTAAATCAAAATTTGATTAATAATCATGTAGATCCATTTTAACTCTAGATCAAGTATTGAGAGGTGTTGTCGCACAAAGTGTCTAGGCACTGTGACAATGCTCAGAGTAAGGGCTGTCACTCTAATCCTTACAGATAGATGAAATCAAATAGGGTGTTTGTGCATATGCAAAGAATGGTTTGTTCCTTGCTCGTGCGCCTACCATAGAAAAAGACTTGCCGAGTCTTTCAATTACCCGATGACTGTACTTAGCTTGGATAAAAATGAAATGAGTTAACTGGGAACAAAAAACACTGTCAATATTTGTCAACCTCTAGTGCTTGGTTAGTTTGTCAAGACATCTCGAGTTTGATAGATGAAATTAAAAAGGGCCACATAAATTCAAAATTTGATTAATAATCATGTATATCCATTTTAACTCTAGATCAAGTATTGAGAGGTGTTGTCACACAAAGTGTCTAGGCACCATGACAATGCTCAGAGTAAGGGCTGTCACTCTAATCCTTGCTCCTTTTAGACTCTCTCCTAGACAAGTCAAGGGGGGCCTGTGGAACACAGGGTCTAGGAGATTTTAAGGATGAACAACTTGATGAATTTAGAACAAGTCTTGGTCAATTGAGATGGATAGATTAAAATAAGACACAACCACAAGATAAGATTGATTATAGACCAGTGCCTTTATGTTGAATTAACCATAGACTAAATAAAAACAAGTTATCCAGAGCAAATTTATAAATGTAGCAAAACGACGATCATGAATAATTAAATGTCAACGCCCAGAGCTTCTAGCAATTAAATCCCAAATCTTAGAAGAATTTATCTTTCTCCAACAGTTAATGAATTTTAAAACATTAATCGCACTTGACAATAGAGAAATCATTGTCACGAAAGGACACCAAGGAACTTTAGATTAACAATTTAATTATTCCTTAGTCAATTAATTTAATGTGGTAAAATGAAGAAATTAAATTTTTTCATGTGACCAAAGATAAAAATCAAACGACCTTAATAAACTAAAATTTTTTTAATGGACCATAGGCCACATAAAAATTTATTTTTTTAAATGCAAAAGAGTAGGTCCTCTTATGATTTAATTTATTCGAAATTTCAAAGTCACAATTTTTTTTTTTTTTTTTGTATTTTTTAGTTTTTATTTTTAAACAAAAAGCAAAATATCATGAAAATCAAAACAAAAGAAAAAAATAAAAATAAAATTAATGAAATGAAATTTGAAATTTAAAAGAATCAAAGTCCAAAATTTAAATTTTGAGTGTTTTTTTTTTTAAATTTATATAAAACAAAATAAAAATAGAAAGTCAGAAATTAAAGGCTAGAAACAAAAAGAAGAAATAGAAATGATGTCAAAACCTAACCCTAAAACGAAATACAAAAAAAGGGTAAAAGGGGAAATCGAAATGTTTTGTTGAGTGTTGTGCAGGTCGAGAGAGAGGCGGCGCATGGAAAGAGTTCGACGGGGAAGAGTTGTGGGATGGAGGAGGAAACTGCGGAGGAGAGCGAGGATGAAAGCTTGATGGTCGAGGACAACACTGGAATAGCTGTGGGTAAGGAATGGAGCAGCAATGATGAGGGCGCTGGGAGAGATGAGGGTCGAAGGTGGAGAGCCGCAGATAGAGACAAGTGATGCAGGTAAGGGAAATGTAGCAGTAGCAAACTCGACGGCGGCAGGAGGAGCGACAAAATCTGTAGGAATGTATGGGAACGGGAAGGAAGAACGACAAGCAGCATGGATGCAAGGATGAAGAGTTGCGGGCAGTGAGCAAAGGAAGGACTGGGAAGAAAAGAAAAAAACAGCCAGGGTTTAGTAGGGAAAAGGAAGACGGATAGGGAAATAGAGAAGATCGAGAGGGATAAGGGAGGCTGTCAGAGAGAGCGAGGGTTTGTAGCAGTGTTCCGAAAATCGTGATAATATCGAAAAATTGCGATTTTTTGAGTTTGGCGATATTATTGCCTGATTTTTACGGTTTTTTTGGTTTGTTTGTTCTTTCTCACAAAAAATTGCGAAAACTTGAAATAATCGTGATTTTTTGGGAAAAAATCTTGATTAAAAAAATTGCCGATTTTTTGATGAGGAGGAGCAACAGGAGGAGCAGGTGACACAACCTAGACAGGCTACCCCTGTCACCAGTAGAGGATGTGGTCTACCTCTTGTAGCTCCTAGTTCTTTAGCTTCTAGAGCACAACAGAGTCCGCTGCCAACTCCACCGACATCTACATCTAGAGGGAAAGCTATTACATTTTCTTGCAAGAGGGGCAGAGGAAATCAACGACATTAGTTATTTTGGTTCATTTCATTGTATATGACATAATGACTCATGATATGAGATACATTATTATATTTTTTGTTGATATTTTGAGGCTGAGTTGGGACTCAGGAGTCAGCACTGAGTATGCAGGACATGATTCACTGTTATGTGTGATGTAGCACTGGAAATGATATTACACATCTTATATATTAGTTCTTTTATCATATTTATGTGTCAATGTATTTATTTTATGTTGTAGATGCTTTAGATATTAAAAAAATTGAAAAAAAATGAATATTTTTGTCTTTTACAAATTTTCCCGTTTTTATGATATTTCTTCTGATTTTTTCCCTCATCGATATTATCCTGATAACGATTACTACAACATTGGTTTGTAGAAGAATGGAGGGCCGCAGGAAGAGAAATCGCAGTAGAGAAGGAGAAATTTCGAGGGAATGGCAGGTAGATGTAGAGGGAAAAAAAGAAGAAGGGGTTTTTTCTTAAAAAAATTTCGATTTTTTTGCAGCGAAACGAAAACCCCGCCAACCGATCTAAAAACTCAGATAAATGGTAGCTAAAAAACCCCATAAGACATTTCCAGAAATTCTGATTAAAACGTTAAATCCTTTTGCTTCAAATTTCTCATGAAAATTTCCAGATTTAAGAAATTCACAACCTTTGGACATAGTATCCTTGCAAAATGATTTTGAGGCCAAATCTTAACCTCCAGGGTCTAGATTTGACTTCAAATTAAATTTCTCTTTCATATTTACAACTTGTACCTGAAAACAAAAACACCCAGAAACCAGATATACAAAAATAAATAAAACCCCAGAAACTCAAGTCAGAAAACCAAAAAAAGAATTACAGATCTATGCACAAGAACGGTAGATCTATCAGATCTGAGGAGTATGAGTTCAACTCCGCTCCCAAATCTGATAATCTAAGGCTCTCAACAATGAGAGCTATCAAATTTCCACACAAATAGGTTAAATTTTTTAAATTTTAAAGTAGGTGTTTAACTCAAAATCCTTCGTATATCACCAATAAAATCTTATGATAAGACCGGAACTAATTTAGCTAGGCACTTCAGAAAACACAGATCGGGAGTTGGCTAGTCCAATTGAAAACTTCCCCTAATGCCCGAGGATCTAAAAAAATCAAGATTTCCCTGCAAAACACAATCCAACCATCAAAATAAAGCGAGAAAATAATAATAAAATTAAGACAAATAGAGATGCTTGCTATTACGTTCAAAATCTAAATAATTATTTAAACCCTAGCGATTAAGCAAGATACCTGTACTCAAATCACTCTTCAGAAGCTGTCATCAATGGCTTAGAAAATTTATGCATGAAAATAAAACATCTTACAGTAATCCCATGAAGAGTAACACCAATAGAAATTAACCCCAAAGTCTTTTTTTATTATCTAAAAAAAAATTACACGAGCTTATTGCTTAGCACACGACTCACAGATTGGATAGATCAACTGATAAATGACTTTCTATTTAAAGATGAATCCCCAAACGGCTAGTTCGATTGATCCTCGTCAAAGCAATCTCGATCGTTGATGAAGATTAAAATTTCTTTTAATCTCATCCATCAGAATATTTAAATATTTGGGGAAATTCGAAATTTTTAATTAAATGCATTTTAATTAACTCAAAAATAGAATTTTTGAGTTAATTTCCCCAAAAAATTGACTTTGACTTAATCCCTAGGGATCAAAGGTTTTAAATTTAGCATAATAATTAATTTACCCTAGTCCCGAGATGTTTTAAAATTTAATTTTTTAGGACAGACGAATTTTGCCTTTGGAGAATTTAAATTTACATAAGACCTAGAATTAATTAAATTTCTGGCTAAGGATTTTAATCAATATTTGGCCAGAAAATTTAATTAATTAACCTATGAGGGAATAAATTATTTTTCCAACCTTCAAGACACTTTACATCATGATTTTCATATTTTTACATTATAGGGGGGAAAACTAATTTGTAATAGAGCCTCATGAACCACTCATTTTTGCGACACAAATATAACCCAGCAGACCAAACAATTTGTAATAAAATAATCTAACCGAATAGTTAGGATTATTCCCAAATCACTTTTACATAGACTTGATCTAGAACACTAGGACTCGCCTAAGATCGTAGCGACAAAATCTATTCCAGCTTTAGGGTAATACTGAAGGAAAACTCTACCGACCATTCGAGAATGGATAGGTGAGACAAAAAACCTCCCAGAATGTAGATCGTCACTAGAAAAGTAGGTTTTATCTAGGTTGTTACATATATGACACGGATCTGCTGAAATTATTTACATCATATACATATAGAATGGGTTTACATTATAACATTTTCGAAATCAGGATGATGATGATAGCTGAACGAGACAAACACATCGATTAGGCTATCCCTTTGCAAAAAAAGGGGGTCTACTGCTATGGGTCGTTGACACGTAGTGGTCAACAAGAGGGATCGAAAAGAAATTTCAATACTTAAAAGATGCAAAGTTAAGATGGATCTAAGTTTTTGTTTGTGCATACGTTCTTTTCTGCAGAAATATTCTCACCTCATTTTCACACATTTAAGCAAAGAATGGCGGTGCTAGCCCTTGTGGAACTTTGTCCTTTTCTCGGAATTTCGAGAGGGAAGGCGGATTGACTGCTGGTAACAGAGGCAGGTGGTAACCCTAAAGGACTCGATGAGATTTGATCTGTGTGTGCATATATATATATATAGAAAATTGGTATTTTCTTTCTGAAATTTTCTCTTTTTATATTACAGAGTTTTACCCTTCTCATATATACCGCAATACTATTTTAAGTTTTTTTGTTTGTTTGTTTTTAAATTCTATATTTGGCCAATTTATGTCATTTGTCATGTCAGTGTTAGGCATGGACATTACACGTCTCCCTTGTAGTGGACTGTAGGGAATGTATCTTGCTTCTCTTGATGTGTTATCCTGTTTGGAATTTGAAGTATGTATAGACCTCCACATTTTCTTGTTCACTTTAACATGTCCTTAGGTTTATTTTTGGATGCTCATAAAGATGATCTGTTACGAAATTTAAAAATCAGTTTTCTCACTTTTATTATTTTTGAATTTCTTATTAAATTTTAACTTAACTAGTTAACTAAATCGTGAGATAAATATAATTTACATTATATTTATATATTAATGTTAACTCTTATATATATATATATATGTTAACATATATATATATATATATATATATATATATATATAATGAATATAATTTTATATATATATAATGAATATAATTTTTTTTTTTTTTACAAAATCGGATGCTTGTTATATTCAAAAAAGATGGAGGAGTCTAAGCTCCGATTTTACAATAGATAGAGTTACAGAAGTAACTTGGTTCTGGATTTCATTGTGGCAGTACACATGAATACCTTTACTGCTTGCTTGTAAGGTCCTAGAGCAAGTATAAATTCTTATAAATTGGGACAATAGAAGACTGGTTTTGCTGTACATTTAGACAATTATGATAGATCTGATTAATCAGTCCGCTGAGGTCTCTGGTTGGTTGTAAGAATCACAAGTTCTGCTGAAAGTACATTTAGATAGGAATTGCTGCAAGAAGGAGGTTTGATCAAGCTCCTTAACATTAGAATCACAGTCATATGGATAGAAAACTCCTTGGAATTTGGCGCTGTCATGTGGATCAAGGGATGAATTGGTTCAGGCTCGCTTGATTGCATAAGAGGCTTCCTTTTTCCCGTGAACAGGCATGGCTAGCTCTTTTGTCCGCTTCCTGGTTGCTGGATCGAAGGACATGAAAAAATTGGCACTTTAAATTCTGAGACAGCATATTTTTACAGCGGCTTATGATTTGATGGAGGAAGAGATTGGATGCTTGTCTGTTGCTGTTCATTAGGCTGACTATTATAGCCGAGTCGCCAAAGACAAGGGCTTTAGTGATCCCTTGGTTCTGAAGCTGCAAGAGGCCTTGAAACAGTCCCAGAGCTTCAGCTCGATTGTTACTCAATCTTCCCAGACCCCATTCAAAAGAGGACACTATTACTCCTGAAGGATCCATAATGATGCCCCCTGCACCTGCGACTCCCGGATTAGATTTGGAAGCTCCGTCAAAAAATAAAGAGTGTGCATTCTTTGAAAGAAGCCATTTACTGAACTCATCTTTTGTAAGGCGGATTTTCCATTCTAGATTGTCAGATTTGCCAATGAGTTTACGCATCTTTGTTGCTGGTATGATGCTGGACCTGTCTATCAAATTCGAAATAAAGTTCCTCTCCTCTGTCCATAAACTGTTGGGGTCGATTCTCTGAGTTAGCTTGACAGCGATTGTTTCCATTGCTAGACTGGTGGCTTTAAGAATTACGTGTCTAGTTGTGGTGGCTTTATCGCGGAAGATCAAGTTGTTCCGGGCGATCCAGATGCGCCACAGGAGAGCGAACGGGATGGCGTTCCACACTCTTCTTGCTGGATTTTGGGGCGCTATGTGCCAGGGATAGCTTCTTCTCCAAATGTTTAAGATGTCGACAATAGAGTGTTGTGGTTTCCAGATGGAGGGGGCGGTAGGAGCGATATTGTTCCAGCAGTAGGCAGCGAAGGGGCAGGATATAAACAAATGCTGTAGGGATTCCTCCGCCGATTGACAGTTGGGACACCTGGAGGGACCGAAAATACCTCTCTTCTTGAGGTTCTCAGCAGTTAAGGTTTTCCCATGGAGAAGAGTCCACATAAAGAATTTGACCTTTGGAATTGATTCAGTTCTTTTTAGAATCTTCCTCTGAGCCCAGACTGCGGTGGGGAATTCCTTGCTGCTCAGATAGCTGTAACCTGCTTTGATGGAGTAGTTTGTTCCTGAAGGGTCCCAGCGAAACTCATCCTTTGCGCCTTTGATGGTGGGAGCTATACTGTGTAAGCTGCTACAGAGAGAGCCAAAACTGTCTTTGAGATGATGGGGTATGGGTGGGAATTCCCACTGAACCCAGGCTTTAGTTGAAACATTCCATTGGGAGATTTGACTCAGATTGGTTATGCCTTTGCTGTGAAGATAACGAAGAATGGGATCGATATCTGGGAGGTTGTTTATGGGAGGATTCCCCATAATTTTGTCCGAACCTATGTTCACCGTTTCACCTCCTTTTGGCACTTTAGAGACATTTTGCGCCATGAAGACTATGGCTTTTTTGCAGAATTTCCATATCTGTGTATAGTGCCTGTTAGGGATTTCAGCATTGAGGATTTGCGATCTTGGCTGGCTGAGATATTTTGATTCTAGGACATTTTTCCACCACGCTGGTTGATTGTCCATAAGTCTCCAGATCAGCTTCCCACCGAATGCTAAATTCATAAGAGATGGGGACCTGATGCCCAGACCTCCATTCTCAGGACTTTGAGTAACCTGTTTCCAATTTACTAAGTTGAACTTTTTCTTTTCACTCTTGCCTCCTTGCCAGAGAAAGACTCTGAGAATGCTGGAGCATGGGCAAGAGAGAACTGGTATAAGGGGAGGGAAGAGAGCCCAGATTTTAGGAGAACCTGTCGCCCAGCTGGATTGAGCCACTGAGTTCCCCATCTCTGAAGTTTCCTTTTCATTTTATCTAGTGTTAAATCCCAGACTCCAGTATTTGCTTTCCCTATGGTTACCGGCATTCCCAAATAGCTGAAGCTGTCCCAATCTAACTTACAGGGGACACCAAAAGTGTTAGCAATATTATGTATCATTTGGGCCGAGACATTCCAACCATAAATGCAGCTCTTAAGATAATTTATTTTACCTCCTGAGTATCTCATGAACTTGTCAAGCAGAGACTTAAATCTTCTTGCAATGATGGTGGTCGCCCCCCCTAGCAATAGGGTATCATCTGCAAATTGAGAATGATTTATATTTTTGATGCCATTTTCAAACTTGATGCCCGTAATGAGGCCTGACTGCCTCTTTTGATCAAGAGCACTGCTAAATGATTCTGCCATAAGGATGAAAAGATAAGGGGATAAGGGGCAACCTTGCCTTAATCCTCTTGAGGATTGGAAGGAAGGACCTGGTCTTCCGTTAATGAGGGGGGCGATCCAAGGCCCAGAGATACAGCATCTGATGACATTAATAAAGAGAGAAGAGAAACCCATCCTTTGGAGTACTGCAAATAAAAAAGAATGCCTTACCCTGTCAAAGGCATTGGCTAGGTCTAGTTTTAGGATGAAGCCTTTCTCATTCCTTACATGACTTGAATGTATGGCCTCTTGAACTAAAAGAATGGAATCTGAAATTTGTCTGTTTGCTATAAAGCCTCCTTGGTTATCTGAGATCAGCATCGGTAGAAGAGGTTTAAGCCGAGAGGCTATGATTTTAGAGAAGATTTTATATGATGAGTTGCATAAGGATATGGGCCTGAAGCGAGAAAAATTGGATGGCCGATTCTCCTTCGGGATAAGGGCCAAATGGGTAGCATTTGTGTATCCACCTATTTTACCTTTTTTTTGAATCCACTTGATGTATTTTATGAGGTCTTTCTTTATCAACTCCCAGTAATCCCTATAAAAGCTAATAGGGAACCCATCTGGACCAAGAGCCTTGTTGGGATGAAGGGTCCAGATTGCTTCAACAATTTCATAATGAATATAAATTTTGATATACATAATTTTTATTATTATAAAATATATGTATTGCAAATATTATATAGATATAGATATTCATACATATTTTTAAGTTCTAAAAATTATAAAAATATAGTTATATTTATTTGTACTTGTTGTTTCCTCCCGTATTTGGATCTTGGTTTTTTAAAACCTAGTGGATCTGTATCTGGATCCGCACCATGGTAATTTGGATTATTTGTCAAATTTTATGCCAGGTTTCTTTCCCGAGTATTTTTCGAGTTGTCCTTTTTTCCCTTGTTTAATTCTAAATTAAAAAGAATGGGTATATCGTTTTAGAAAATTGCTGCAACCATACTAGTCAAAATCCTCCCCTCTTTTTAGGCCCAATTTATCGCCTTCTAATGGTGGCCTTGTTTGCTAGATTGTTACCTTAGTGATATGAGAATGTGGTAGAACTAAACAATCTTGAATAATTTTAATATTAATACATTACACTAATAATTCCTAATAATACTATTCATAAAAATACCAAATTATACCAAAATATACTAATAATAATTCTATTTTATAGCAAACATATAAAAATTGTACTAACACATATTATATTTAAAAAAAAAATATACTAGGATTAAATAAAAAAATATTAATAATTGTTAAATATTAATTCAGTATACTAGGATTGTATTATTAATATTAATTATGATCAATATTAATATTATTAATGCTAATTATTATTATTAATTATTATATTAGTAATAATAATATTAACAATTTTTCTTATATTAAATTAAAATATTAAAATTAATTAATAAAAATTAAAAATTAATATTAAAATTAAAAGTAACCAAATATTAAAAATTATAATTAATTAATTAAAAATTAATATTAATTTTAATTATGATAATGATCATCATAGTAATAATTTATAGCAATTAATTAGCTCATCATTAATTAATCAAAATTATTATTCAAAAAAGAAAGAGCTGACATTCCTCTCAATTACTCTCTTCTATTATCAATCAAAATAATTTCTATTCAAAAAGAGAGCCGACATTCATCTTAATTTACCCTCCTCATTACTACTTAATCTCTCCATTAAGCTCTTCTTCTATCAAGAATTCAAGTTGTCCTGATGATGGATCCCGATTGGGATTTGAAACGTTGACAGAAAATGGTTCTTACTGTGGATTCTCCGGTAACAAAGTCAAAAGTAATAAACCATAGAGGGCTTAAAATCCAGAATAATTAATCTCCTCAAGTGTCAATTAATTAGTTTTTTTGGCAAAATAAAAAATAAATCCCAAGCCAGAAAATTAATTAATTTAGAGTTGAAAAAATAAAATTAGAGAAATTAATTTCTCCAAGTCGAAAATGACCAAAAATATTCATGGGTCATGAAGAAGTCAAATTTTGGAGGTCCCCCACCAAGGCAAAAATGAATTTTTAAAGAAAAATTAAGCCCTTGGACCTTGGTGGTTAAGTCAATGTCAAAATTTTGGGGAAATTAATCCAAAATAATTATTTTTGAATTAATAAAAAATGGTTTTAATGAGAAATTCGAAAATCCCTCAAAAATAAATATTTTCGACAACAGAGATTAAAAGATGATCAAAGATTTATTGACGGTCGAGATCATTTTGACGGAGATCAAGCCAACTAACCGTTATTTTCTACTTGGAGGGATATCTCTATAAATAGAAGACATTTTGCTTCTATTCTTCATCTTTGGTCAGATGTAATTTTTTAAACGTTGGTGTGAAGCCATTGTTCTGTTGAGAACGTTTGAATTTCATAATAAAAGACTTTGGGGTACAATTCATGGTGTCTTTGTCTCATTGATCTGTGGTATGTGCTTTCCTATATTGTGCTTCAATATTATATGAATTGTATGATAGGAACATTCTATTGGTAAGTTTTGGGCTTATCTTAGGTGATCCGATTCATTATATGATCTAACGATTTTTCTTACGAAATATACAGAGTTTGCAAGTTCTTCGGCCTTTGAGCTCCAAGTTCACACATTGTGGACCTTGTTTGGACCTTGGATATTTTATATGATTTTCTTACTTCGCTAAGGCTATGGTCAATATCTATCTTTCGAAATACATCAAGCCATTGTCAATATCTATAAAAATTTTTATCTCTCAAAATCTTTCTAGCACTATATATTTGTATATTTTGTAAATTAATTTTTTAATTTTTGTATATAATTTTTAAAATTTTTGTATATAATTTTTTAAATTTTTGGGGTTTTGATTTTTTTTTATATATTGGGGTTTTGGGTACTTGTAATTTTATTTGTGTAGGTGAGATTCAAGAAAATTTGCTGGGTTAGAGCTAGATCTAGGCCCTTGAGGGTAGGATCTAGTCTCTAGAATTTTTGCAGGACCAACATCGATGAATTTTGGGCAAATATTGAAAATTTGAAGCAAATTCAATTTTTTGGCGAGGGTTTCATAATATTTTTGGGGCCTCCAAGCTCGGAGTCCTCCTCTTAGCCTAGCCGTCCCCTTGGTTAGCCTAGCCGCAACTCTTAAGGGCCACGACTCCCTTGTTTTACCCCTGCCGTGAGGCATAATGGCCTTAGACTCCCTTCTCCGCTGGACGACAACCTTTTAAGGGCCTGCCATGGGTCATTCTAGGCCTATTAGGTATAGTCGTAGCCCCCTAGGCCTCTCGACCTCCCTTCCCTGCCTCCACTCAGCCATTTCGACCCTCTTAACTCGTTCTCTAACCCTCTCCTCTCGACTGCCTCTTCTCCCTAAGCCACAACCTTCTTAGGGTTTGCGACAGGCCTAAAGGGCCTCCCTCCTCCTTCACAACAACCCTTTGTGGGGTTTTCCTCCCTTCGGCAGGCCTCTAAGGTCTCTGTAGCCCTAGGATGCAGCCTTATAGGGCCTCTTAGCCCCTCCATTAGACAAGCGACAACCCTTTCAGAGCTTGTCGTGAGCCTCTTTGGCTCTATTCCTTGAGCCACAGTAGGCCTAACAACCCTTCCCGTAGCCTTTCTCCTTCCCTATTTGCCGTCTTTACCTCTGTCGGTCATCACTTGATTTCTGGGCTGACTATTGGTGTGTTTTGTAGAGATTTGGAGTAGAATTTTCATAGTTGCAAGTGGTCTAGACCTTGGAGAAATTGTGGGCGAGTGCGTAAATGAGCTTCAAGGCCTAGGGCCTAAGGGTTTGATCTTCTAACCCTTCTTATCTCACTGTGTTGCTACAACATTCTAATATCTTCATAACAGTGACAAAATCCACATTAAATTAACATAAAATTGATTGGTGAAATATCTAATACATTGATAAGTCACTTAAGCAAATTGGGCATTGATCATTTGGCATAGATCTAATTGTTTTGGTGGCTATCATATTTGCATATTAAGTCTGATATAATTGTGATAATTGCATCATAAGAGGCTCATGTGTTTAAAATCTTATGTTGGCAAAGTTGGGTTTCTATTTCTCACGTTTGGCAAGCATATGCATCTTGCATTTGACATCTAAAGTGGCCTACCTCTTTGTTGCCATAAAGTTACTCATTGCTTATTTGGTAAACATCAGAACATAAGTAACATAAGAGACTTCCTTGCTCACACTCTATTGATAATAATTGATTACTTGCTTTCATGATTTTATAAGAAGGTTGCTAGTATTGATAATTGGAATCTAACATTGTGTTTTCTTGTGAGTTCATGATCTACGAAGCCATAAGTTTACATCTAATAAGCCCACTCTCTAAAGCACATTGGCATCATCTTGGTTGCCTAAGTGAAATAACCTAAGTGCTCATTGGATTTTTCTATCTTGGTTAAATGCCATTGTATGAAAAGATTTATTCTCTTGGGTAATTTTTTGTTTTCATAATTGGCATTAAGCAATATTGATGTGTTTTGAAGGTTTATAATCGCATAAATCTTAAGCATTGACATCTTGTATTGAGAATCATTGGTTAATTGTTCTTATTGTACTAATTGATGGTTCATGAATTAAGTTGATATCTCTTGTGGTTATTGATCAATTGTATCTTGTCTCTTGTTGGCACTTGTATCGTTGAGCACTCTGTCTTGTTTTTTGATTGTCTCTCGATTCATTGATAAGTAATCTTGTTATAAGATAATCAATACTAAGTACTTAAAGAACATTAAACAATCTTAACTCAAGAAGCACTCATATTCCTTGCATCTCATTCTAGGACTGGTCTTGCATCTAATAACTTACCTCCAAGCATAAGCTTGGTTGATAGAGAATAAGACAACCTTTTCATCTAGCTTGAGGAGCCTAACACCTCTTTATTGGTTAACACAGTGACCTTGCAGTTGTCAGAGCCACAGTCTCTACAGTGTTGGAGGCACTGGGTGGTTAGTACCCGAGGGAAGGTGTCGTTAATCAAGCCTTTGCTTGCTTCCCCTTGGCCTCTTTCTCACAACCTACTCTAGAAACTAGCTCCAAAACAGTTAAGAGGAAGGATACACCTAGAATAGGCATATAATTAAAAATAACCAAGATTCTTGCATCACACCTAGGTCTTAGGATTTGCATAACATATAGGATAGTAAAGCATTCAAACAGTGGTTGTTCATCGGTTACTTGGCCTTTAATCGATGGAAAGCAAGAAATTGACTCCATAAGGCATTGGCTTCACACCTAAATCTAATCTAATCTGTAAGCTAAGTTGCAGGAAACGCTGGGCAGGGGTCCGTTTTCGTACGGAAACGAAACGGAAACGAGTTTCCCCGTACCGTACGGCGTGGAAACGAGTTTCCGTCCGTACGGGCGCGTTTCCCGAAATGGAAACGCGCCCGTACGGACGGAAACTCGTTTCCACGCCGTACGGGCCCCGTTTCCCACAAAAAAATACTTGTTTTTAATTTTTTTTTTTCCTAATTAGTTTTTAATTTATTTTAGGGTTTCTAATCACTTCTAGAAACCATTTCTAAAGTTATAAATGAGCAGTGCCTCTCATTCTCTCATCACACTATTCAGCAAGGAGTTTCTCTTGGAGATTGGTGCATCATCTTCTTCAGCACCACCATCCACTGTTGAGCATTCTGCTGCTTCTATTTTTGATGAGGATTGTTATGATGAGGATTAGTCTTTTGTGACTTGTCTCTATAGTTCTTGCAGCCTTATAGTCTTTATTGTACTTGCAGCCTCATATACTAATATAAATAAAGGCTGATTTTGGATTTTCCAGTTCCTATATTTTTATTTTCATTATGTGATGACTCATGAGTAAATGTGATCATTGTGATGTAAATTTAATCTTAATGTTAAAATGTTTAAGTAAATGTATCATTAATGCTTTATGATTGCAGTCTTGCACATATATATATTAATAATTTTTAAATGTTTTTAATATATATATATATATATATATATATATTATTATATATATTCGCGTTTCCCCGTTTCCAAAATTCGGGGAGGTCGCGTTTCGTTTCGCTTCCCCGTTTCGTGCAACTTAGTCTGTAAGTCTTGCTAAATCAACCAAGTGGCTAGGCCATTCAATTGTGTCTCTCGGACTTGTTGGTTGCCAATGCATTTCTATCCTTCACAAGGACTACTCCCCATAGCTTGCTGTTGGGAGACAACTAGAACAGAGAGGCCGGGGATCAGAGTGACAACCCTTGACCTGAGTCGTTCTTGCACTGTGCCTGTATAATTTGAGCGACAACAAAGTTCAAAAGCAACAACTTGTTGAATTGTTTTGAAGGCAACTTGTGTATGCAGTTTAATCTAACTCATGATGAGAGTGTCTATTAATAAATGTAGAAGCATGGAAAACTGTGTAGAAATTTGGTGATAGAATTGCAACTGCTCAAGAAATTTAATCAAAATCAAGAGGCACAATTCTACTCTACTGCTCTCTGGAAATTAATTCACAATTTAAAACAACATTCGTAAACATGCATCAATCATATACACAAGTACACAGATGTATCTAGGGGAAACCAATTGGTAAAAACCTCTTAAGCCTATTTGCATTAATCATATGAATAGAGGGTCTATTACAATCACTAGCTCCAACTCTGAGCTCAACCTGCAAAAGAATAACTATTCTCTTTGCTCAATGAGAAGCTTTGACCCAAACTTAGTCAATTTTTGCTCCCACTTGAGCTCCTATTTCCTTGCGCAAATGCCGAGTAAATTAGCCCCTATTCTTTAGGATTTTTTTCCAAAAATGATTGCACAATTCCCAAGGATTGATCATTGATTGCATGCAACACCTGTACACTCAAGACTAGTCTACAATTGATGTTACACTGCCTTGGAATCTCCACCATAGCTGAGCAATTTGAATTCCTTGCATGCATGAGCTATTTTTGGTTGATTGATCAGTTAACTAGATGATCTCTGAGTTAGATTGTTGTCCCACTGCACAACTGACCTCCAACTAGTTCTATTAATTGTTAGAACTAGTTTAACTGAGTACAACTAGAAATAACTGAACTGGATTGCTATAAATTAGCAATCAACACATGCAAACTGAACTCCAAGCCCACTAACTCGAATTTACTGAGCTAACTAAGTGACAAGAGCCATGTCACGCTAGTTAACTGTCTCCAAGTTGCCTGTTGATGTGGAAATTTCAAATTTTCTCAATTTGACCAAGGCTAAGTCAAATTCATCCTTTCTTGCTACACTTCTCAACACTCCCTCTTAGCAAGAAAGGGATTTAAAACCACCCCTATCTTGCACCTGTGGAATTCATAACTTCCCTTTGTCAAGATGTCAGCATCTTGTTGCTTTGACAGAATGTATTGTAGCAACATTATTCTCCTCTACACACAGTCCCGTAAATGATGATACCAGATATCTATATGCTTCAATCGATTGTGAAATACCATATACTTAGAGAGCTTAATGCAACTCTGATTATCACAATAGGTCACAGTTGGATCCATCTCCTGACCAAATAGTCCCACAAGTATCTTTCTCATTTAGATCGCCTCACACGTAGCTTGACTTGCAACCATGTACTTAGCTTATGCTGAGTTGAGCACCACAAACTTCAGCTTCCTGCTGTACTAGGAAATTGTTGCGGACTCAACACTGAAAATTCCACTTGATGTACGCTTTCGGTTAGATGGACTCCTTGCCCAATTTGCATTTGTGAAGCCACACAACTTCACTCCCTCTATCTGTCTATACCATAATCCATACTGGGTAGTTCCTTTGAGGTGCCATAAAACATGCTTTGCTACCTTCCAATACAATTTGGTTGGCTAAACCATAACTTGGCTCAGTTGATTGACTGCATAGCACATATTTGGTTGTGTGCTCACAAGATACATCAGTGAACCCACTAGCCGCTGGTAAATTGTAGCATCAACCTCTTCACCTGAAGTGGCATTCTCCTTCCTCTAGTGCACTGTTGCACGACTCGTACTTGTATAAGACTCATCTGGCTATTGACTCGGCAACCATTGTAAGGCTCAGGAATGACCCATATAAGACTTGAATAAGACTTGGCAAAATACAAAAAAAAACTTAAAAATATGGTAAATTTTAAGCACAAAAAAGAAAAATAAAATAAAAATCGAATTTTGAGGGTCTTATGCGGGTCCTATGAGGGTCTTCACAGGTTGAATGCGGGAGCCAAGTTTTATGCGGGTTTTGGTAGGTATAAGTAGAAACTGCGGGTTCTATGCGAGTGACTCTTCTCGCTATAAAATGCGTCAAAACTTGCGGGTCTTATAAGAGTCGTGCTACACTGCTCCAGTTGGTCGCTAGAGGTGTCTCCATGGGCTTACAACTCTCCATTCGAAACCTATGCAGTATCTCGGTGGCATACTTGCCTTGAGACAAACAATTCCCCATCACCTTGCCATATTTCTAGCCCAACGAAGTAGTGAATGAGACCTATGTATTTCATCTCAAATTCCCTTGCAAGGTCCTCCTTGCAAGAGCTGATCAACTGCTCATCACCTGTCAATATTAAATCATCAACATATAAAAATATGATAAGCAATTTACCTTCTACCAAAATATGATATAGGTTTGCATTTGGTTCACTTTTGGTGAAGCTCAATCCAGTGAGATAACTATCAATCTGAGTGTACCAAACTTGGGGTGCATGTTTGAGACCGTACAATGCTTGCCTGAGTCTGCACAAATGAGGCTCTCGATCAAATCTTTCAAAACCTTCTAGTTGCTCTATGTACACTTCCTCCTCAATAACACAATTAAGAAATATTGTTTTTACATCTAATTGGTGGATCTCCCACCCCATCTGCACAACCAGTGCAAGAATTTTTATAAGGGATGAATACATTGCTACGGGAGAAAACGTTTCCTCATAATCAATTCCCTCAACTAGAGAGAATCCTTTGGACACAAATTTGGCCTTATACTTCTCTATGCTTCTGTCTGCTGCATGCTTAACTTTGAAGATCCATCTTCAACTCATAATTGATTAATTTGTCAGTCTTGGGACCACGTCCCAAATAGTGTTCTTCACGATGGATTCATATTCTTCCACCATTGCATCAACCCAATCTGGTTGCTTAACTGCTTCCTCAAAAGAGGATGACTTAGTCTCTATAACCTCAGTCATCAGAGCCATGTAGCCAGTGTACCTCTCAGGTGAACTCCTTTGCTTGCGCAAATTTGAATGAGCTCCCACATTCTCCCTCACATCTTAAACTAGTCTTTTAGCTTCCCCGTCCTTTTTCTACCTTCTCTGGATGGTTCTGCTTGAGTGGATGTCTCTACTCTGCCTCCTCTTTGCTCCTCCATTGGTGGCTACACCACAACTTCCTGAGGCTTCTCCTTTGGAGCTAAAAGCTCCTCTTTTGGTGGGTTTTGAAGCTCCCTCTAAAGAGAGCATCTCATTGCTTTCTCCTCATCAAACTTTAATTTCCTTCGCACAATTGTAACCGTCATTCTAAGGAAAGGTAAGTAACCCGATAATTGTGTGGAGTTTTGGTGTAACCCACAAAACCTCCCAACTTTGCTGTCGGCTTAAGTTTCTTCCTCGAATCTTTGGAGACATGGCAGTAAATAGAGGCTCCAATAATCTTAAAGTGAGACACATTCAATTTTCTCCCTGAGAAGGCCTCCTTCAGTGTAATCATACGAAGAATCCAATGAGGACTCCGGTTTTGCAAGTACACTATTGTGTTACATGCGTTTGCCCACAAATGCAGTGGCAGGCTTTGGTCATGTAGCATAGCTCTCGCAACTCCCACAATGCATCGGTTCTTTCTCTCAGCTACCCTATTTTGCTGTGGGTTGTGGGGAGCTGTCAATTCTCTTCGAATTCCTTCTTTGGCACAAAAGTCCTTGAAGTCATTTGAAACATACTCACCTCCATTGTCGCTCCTGAGAGTCGTCACTTTCTTGCCGGTCTTTTTCTCAACTAGTGCCTTGAATTCTACAAATTTTGAGAATGTCTCATCCTTATTCCTGATGAAGAAGATCAAACACTTTTTTGAGAGATCATCAATAAAAATAACATAGTATTTATGACTGATAGTGGACGCTGTCGAGAAGTGTCCACAAACATCAAAGTGGACTCTCTATAATATTGCATTTACTTTGCTGTCTCGAGAATGTGGATTTTACATACTTCCCCAAGGTACAAACCTTGCAGACATCCTGCTGCTCAAGTGATCCTTTAGGGAGGCCAATGGTTATTTGCTGCATAATTTTAAGGGCGCCATGGTGTAAATGACCAAGTCTTCTGTGCCAGAGTTCACCAACATCTTGACTCTGCACTTTCTCTGCCTTACTGCTTAATGCAGCGCAATCTTCCACATCAAGTTTGTACAATTTCTTCACACAAACCCTGATCTGCTTCACTTGTCCAGTGGCTGTGTCTCAGAAAGGCTTTCCCTTTACTGAAGATTACATCATAGCCACAGTCTTCCAAAACTGCTACAGAGATGAGGTTCTTCTTCAGGCCTGGTACAAACATGACATCTTTGAGGCGAAGAGGGGATCTTGACTCCCTCTTAAAGGTTACTATACCAATCCCAGTAGCACTGTACCTTTCGTCATCCCCAAGTTCAATATGCATTTGGAGATCTTTCTCCTCCAGGTCACTGAAAAACTCTCTACACCCTGTCATGTGGAACGAGGCACTTGAGTCCAAGTACCACACACTTCCCATCACAGTGCTGGCCATGCATGCGATCAATGTGAAGTCTAACTTGAACTGTGAAGCTAATCCTTCACTCGCTGCTCCTCCTGAGTTCTTCTTGCTAGACTTTTTGTGTGGACACTTTGTAGCATAGTGCTTGAATTCATGACAATTAAAGCATTTTATTTTGGACAAGTCTTTCTTCTTGCCCCCTTTGCTGGAATCTGATTTGGTTTGAGATTTCTACCCTTTGCCCTTCTTTCCCTTCCTAACCAATGCAAAATTTTATTCATCCTCTCTCTTGGATGAAACTCCATCTTTGATATCTTGCCTGATTTCTTCTTGTACCAAATCAGACCATAAGCGTTCCCAATTCGGTAATTTCTCCCTCTCCCTCATTGAGACCTGATAGTTATGCTAGGATTTTGGAAGGCCTAGAAGAGCTAGGCTCACCAGGTCATCTTCTGCAACATTCACACCAACCCCTCCAAGGTCGTCCTGAACTTGTGTAAATCTAGAGAGATGCTGCAGAATAATATCATTCCTCTGCATCTTAATGTTTCAAAGTTTGTCTTTCGGGGCCAATTTTATATGGTCACTGCTATTTTCGAATAGCTCAGTCAGTGCCTTCCACATAGCAAATGGTGTCTCTTTGCCATGGAGATTTGAGACATTGTGGTCTCTCACTCCCTCCAGGATTATTCTCCTCACCTTGGCTACATCTTTCTTACATTAGGCTAGGTTCTGGGCATCAACTGATCTTGGTTTTGGAATTTGTCTCAACATAATCCAACAATCCATTGTCATCAAGCACTGCCTCCATGCGATTCTTCCAAGCATTGAAATTCAAGATGCCTTCCAAGGCGGCATACTCTAATCTCAGTGCATTAAAGCCCATTTTCCCAACTCTGAGGAAATCCTGCTACATTGAAGCTGCAAATTCGAATCTCCTAAGGAACAACTTCAAAATCTTGTTTCCATGTGAATCCTGCTCTGATGCCATGTAGAAATTTGGTGATAGAATTGCAACTGCTCAAGAAATTTATTCTAAATCATGAAACACAATTCTACTCTACTGCTCTGCGGAAATTAATTCACAATTTAGAACAACATTCACAAACATGCATCAATCACATACACAAGTACACAAATGTATCTAGGGGAAACCAATTGGTAAAAACCCCTTAAGCTTTCTTGCATTAATCAAATGAATAGAGAATTTATTACAATTGCTAGCTCCAACTCTGAGCTCAACCTGCAAAAGAATAACTATTCTCTCTGCTCAATGAGAAGCTCTGACCCAAACTTAGTCAATTTTTGCCCCCACTTGAGCTCCTATTTCCTTTTGCAAATCCTAAGGAAATTAGTCCCTATTCTTTAGGAATTTCATCCAAAAATGATTGCATAATTCCCAAGGATTGATCATTGATTGCATGCAACACCTGTACACTCAAGACTAGTTTACAATTGATGTTACATTGCCTTGGAATCTCCACCACAATTGAGTAATTGAAATTCCTTGCATGCATGAGCTATTTTTGGTTGATTGACTAGTTAACTTGATGGTCATCGAGTTAGACTGTTGTCCCACTGCATAACTGACCTCCAACTAGTTCTATTAACTATTAGAACTAGTTTAATTGAGTACAACTGGAAATAACTGAACTGGATTTCTATATTTTAGCAATCAACACATGTACATTGAACTACAAGCCCACTAACTCGAATTTACTGAGCTAACTGAGTGACGAGAGCCATGTTACCTAAGTTAACTGCCTCCAAGTTGTCTATTGATGTGGAAATTTCAAATTTTCTCAATTTGACCAAGGCTTAAGTCAAATTGAGCCTTTCTTGCTACACTTCTCAACAAACTGCTCATGGTAGTTTCATTGCCAACTAGTTCCTAGTTTCTCAAGTTAGCCTGAGAAACTAGTTTTTGGTAGTTAGCCTCCAAGTTGTTTGCTGATGTGGAAATTTCAAATTTTTTCAATTTGACCAAGGCTAAGTCAAATTGAGCCTTTCTTGCTACACTTCTCAACAAACTGCCCATGGTAGTTTCATTGCCAACTAGTTCCTAGTTTCCCAAGTTACTTTGGAGATATATCATATAACATGACCAACAAATATCTCCCTTACATTTGGAAAGGGATGGCGAGTATACATTGGCAATGGTATTGTAGTGATGCTAAAATATAACATGACAGCTATAAAGGTTGAAAGTTCTGAAATTAGACGTTCATATTTTTTTATGACGTCTTATAGAGGAAAACAATTCGAATGTATAGATAGCAAAATGCATTTTCAAAATATTAGAGGACAACTTGACTAAGGATAAATGGGACAAACATCTTCTTAAGGAAAAGGCATAAAAGAAAAAAAGGATATAATAACCTACTCACTAATAGTAGTTCTTATTGTTCATTTCTAGTAGTTGACTCACTTTTTTCTTTAACTTTGTAAATGGCCCTTTGTGAAAAGGTGAGCTTATCTTCAATTGAGATGCCATAATTGAGGGCTATTTATTCCACCAAATTTTCCTAGTGCTTGTACTTGGTCTTGTCCGCTGAGATATGTTTCTTTCATGTGTTGTGAAGGTTATCAAGACTTCCATTTGGTACGTAATATGACTTTGTTGTTTGTATATATATGATAACAAATCTTTCAATAGTTGTTACTTTGGCTTTAAGCATTAAAAATGCTTTGCTTTAACTACTTGACCACAACCCACTTAACAACAGTTTGGCAAACTTGAAGGAGAACCTAGGAGTGGGCTTGAGTTTGTAATATGTATTGGGGTGTCATGGCTTCTTGATGCCATACATTTACCCCTCACCTTTAGTTGCCCTCATGGCCACCTCAAGGTGTTAGGGTAAAGGCCCGTGGGGTTGGAACTTAGTCAATGATATCCATGACCTCTTGATGCCGTAAGTTTATCCCACGCTTACTTTTGCCCTTATGGCTATGTCAAGGTGTGAGGGTAAAGGCTTGTAGGAATGGAACTTAGTAAATGGTATGCCCATTAAGAAGAATGTGGGGTGGTAGTGTCTATAATATGTACATGTGGGTCAAGACATCTTGGTGTCATAAGTTTACTCCCTACTACCCCTCATGTGCCTCCATTGCTACCTCAAGGTGTTTGTTAAAATATCCCGGGATTGGAACTTAATTAGTGACAAACCCCTTATGGAGAATGTGGGCTTGGGATTGACTCCATAACATGTACATGTGGGTTGTCACCTCTCAATGCGATGAATTCATCCCCTAATTCTAGGTGCTGCGACCCCCCCGCCCAACAACTAGCCCAAGTTACCGAATGAAGCTCATGAGATCTGGATTGGCGCATCAAGGGTTTGATTTTTTTTTTTTGGGTGAGATCTAGCTGTTGGCCCTTGGATCTAGTCGTTTTCACTTGGAGGGGGATCTCCTCTCATATTTTTTCTATAAATAGAGCTCTAAGCTCCTCATTGTAACACCTTAACATCAGTTGTAATCGAGCTCTTGGCTATCTAAGCTCTGCTTTGTATTGATTTTTTTTTTGAGCTAATAAAACAAAAATCTTTGGGGTTATTGCTTTGTGGTATTATTCTTCTACATCTATGGTAATATTTTTCTAATTTATTTGTTCTCAATGCTCTACTAGTGTTAATTAAATTTTTATTTCCATTTGCCATGATTTGGATATATTGATGTACATGTATCTTGCATTAATATTTGGATTAGAGAAACACTCTAAATCTAGAAGTGCTAGTGGGTTTTCGGTTGGACTCCTAGTCTTCTTTTTCATTTTGCTATCTAATCCCTTTTGGATATAACAATATCTTTCGAAAGTGTGTAGAGATTTTATTTTCTGAATCAGATCTTGGGCGTTTAGGGAAGTTTTCAGTTGAACCAACCAACTCTCAAGGCATAGAAGTGGAAGAATCCACTTAGATCTATCTTAGGCTTATCATAAGATAACTTTAAAGGGAGTTTCGTTGCTGTAGCTTGCAAATCTAATCATTTATTTTTCAGATCTATCTATTTATGCACCTTATTTGCCATATCTAGCTATTTTAGAACTTATATTTTACTACCCAAGAGTAGAGGTGTCCTCACACTCTTTGGGTTAGTAGATATGTAAATTTTTGTATATATTTCTAATCCATTCTGTACATATATTTATCTTATATATATCTTGGATTTTTTCTCTATTTTCTTGCAAATTTGAAGGATCCAAGTGTAAGCTTGAGGATCAAAGAGACAATTAATTTTTGAAGCTAGCACTTGTCCGTTGATCAAACCCTTTCCTCTCTCTTGCGCAGATCCTATACGGCTAGGGTTTCAAGGCTATTTCAAGTTTGATTTTTGAATAGATCCATCATCTAAGCCTTTGGGAAAATTCAAGATCAAAATTTTTTGGAGTTTGTCTTCTTTTTGAAGCAAGATCGATTTTTTCTAGAGGTCGTCTTCATTTTTGAGGCCTGTCTCTCTAAAACGCAAGCAAAGGAGAGGTTCTCCTTGCTTCTCCTTGCTTCTTGTGCAAAATTCCTTCTTCTTGGGCATCTAGCAGTTCAAGCGAAATTATTTTTGGAAGAGAAAGCGATTTTTTTTGGAGGATTAGAGAGTTTTTCTTGGAGGAATTTCCTTGTAAGTTCGTCATAAATTTTTTTGTAAATAATTTTGATAAATTTTTTAGCACTTTGTGGAAAGGGATATGCTCACTGAAGCTCCATTTCTTGTAATCCCTCCTCTAAGATCTAAGCCCTCTCTTTTCTCTAAGAGTGTTTTTGGACAAAAGTCCCGGAAAAACCCAACTTGAGAAAATCGGTGCAACAACGGAGGGTTTTTATTATTAAGTAGTAGTGAAATAATTTGAGTACAATGTGGATTCCGAACACTGGCAATCCTGCAGAGAAAATACAGGCAAAAATCTAGTGAGGAAATTTCCTCACGCCACAGGCAAACTTGGGCTTTGACCACAACACCAAGTGAGCTGTCCAAACTTCCTCTGTGCAGCTACTATGTCACCCTAGCGCAGTGTCTTTTGCACTCAGCCTGAATCAGCCTCTCCTCAAGGCGTCTAGTCTGTTGTTGTCTGGGAAAATGTCTCTCCTGGTCTACGAAATCTCTGTCCAGGTTTTGACACTGAAACTCGTCTTTCCCCTGTAGAATTGAAACTGCCTCTAGAGGCTACTGTGCAGCCCCAACGTTAGCCTCTCCGTGGCTCTTCTGCCTCTCTGCAAATGCACTCACTGGATTTGGAACTCATCCTTCGGCTTCACTGTCTCTGTCCCTCTCTCACTGGTTTGATCACAGGCTCTCTCTCCGGCAATTCATTGCTGCTACTCAGGAAATTGATCTGCTAATGAAATCGAACCTCTCAAGTGTATTCTCCATAACCACATCGACCTCCTCTTATAATCCTATGTTGGAGCACTAACGACCAAGATTAAAACATAAACGATGGCTAGGATCATCTTGGAGTCGATCTGTGTGAGTTTCTAGATGATTCACGCCTTGACTTAATTAATACTGATTAATTAATCATATTCCCTAAATTTAGACTTGGGAAATATTTAAAAACTGGTTAATAATTTAATTAAGTCATTTCTAGGCAGAATTTCTAGAAACGATTAAATACTGGTTAATAATTTAATTAAGTCATTTCTAAGCAGAATTTTTAGAAACGATTTTTGGGTTTTGGAGATCTCCTGTATTCTAGCCTCTCCACCAAATTGTGTGTAGAACACATCCGATGCCTACAAAAACTAACCCTCCCTCTTAGCGAGGAATTTGTTATAGTGCCACTGCACCCCCTGTTTTTGCATCATCTCCTGTCACGCTGCTGATGTTTGGCCATATTGCCCACCAACCACTGCGCAACTCTGATATGCGTTGCCTCTGTGTTGCTGATGACCCTGCTGAACTGCGACACTGCATCTGCACTGCAACTCCCTCTCATCTGTTGCTGCTGCAATTGAAAATCATCCAAAATACTGAATCAACTATGATCAGTATAATGCATTTGGCATTCAAGTCTTTGGTTGTTGCTAGTATTTGCACTGTCACTGAAGAATCTGCGCTGCCGCTGACTTTGCACTGTGCCAAATACATTGCTGCCAACTCTGCACTATGCTCCCCAAAATCTGACTGCTACTAGTCTCTGCAACTGTCACTTTGGAATCTGACTGCATCAACTGTCACTTTGGCATTTGACTGCATCAACTGTCACTAATCCATCTTGCTATTGAATGTTGAGGGCCCTCGTAGCAAGGTATTGATCCATGAGGTGGAATCCTCAAAGATCTTGCCCATCTGTAGCACTCTGGGGCTACAACACCAAGTCACCCCACCTCACTCCTTGAGGTATATCAGCAAAAACGGTGAAGTCTTCTTCCAGCCTGGAGGAAAGTCTGTTGATCTCTGTTGAAGCTGCTTGCTTGTCTTGCTTCTCCTCCTTGTTCTTCTGCTTGAGAGGACATTGGGTACTGTAGTAACCGAGCTCACCACATTTGAAGCACTTGACCTTCAACAAATCCTTCTTCTTTCTCTGCTCCCCTTGTCCTTGATTGGGACCCTTTGATGCAAGGGCCACATTGTCCTCCTTTACCTGCTTCGATCCGCTGTTGCTGCGATTCATGGAGCTCTTCAATAGAGCTCGTCTCAACTCCTGCTACAAATCGGCCTACATCCTATCCCACCTTGGCAAGATGTCTTTGCCCAAGATACTTTGGACGAATACCTACCACTCCTTTGAGACACTGTTGAGTGCCAATCACACTAGCTCCGTGGGTTGAGGTGCTGCCCCAACAGCTACAAGCTGGTCCAAGATCTCCTAAATCTTGGTGAGGAGGGGGTTTATGCCTTCCCCCTTCTGCATCCTTATACACATCAACTTCTCCTTTAAATACATTTTCTGCTGGTCGGAAGTACCCTGGTACAATGTAGAGAGAGCATCCCGACATCGCTTTGACTGTATCTTTTCCAGTGATGTGTGAAACAATATGATCCCGGACACCATCTAGGAACAAACGTTTTGCACGTGCATCAATATATGTTTTCAGGCCAAACTCATTTAGAAGAAAGGACATCCTTGCCGTTCAGATGACATAGTTGGAAGCCCCATCCAACCTATCCTGATCACGAAGCCCAGCAATGGCCATCTCAACAAAGTGTTGAAAATCTCCTCTTTCCGTTTGCTTAGCTGCTACTCTACTATTCACACTCCCTTTTGGAGTAAGAAGATCTGCTCACAACGACTGTTGATCTGCAAGGAGAAAAAAAAGAACTCGAGACTAGAAGTTTCCTGAGGAAATTTTTCCCTGTGTGTGTGCTCTTCTTCCTTCCACCTGACGCTGGATCTGGTCTAGCAAACTGCTACAAAAACCACTGCGTCCAGCTAGAGATCTGCTCAACAAAAAATATGTGCTGTTCCCTCTGCCTCTGGAATCACTCGATTTGGTGGGATTGAATTTTTTGCCCCACTCAGAAAATTTGAACCTCCTCAAGTCGGCCTCTTGGTAGAATGACTATGATGCCCTTGGGAATTTCGGCCTGTTGCCGACAATGAGCAGTGAAATTCCTTCTCTCTTCGTATCTGAGCTTTCCGGTTGATCAACTGCACTCTGATACCATGTGAAAATTCCAAAACTAGAATCCTATTGCAGCAACTAGAAATTATTCTCCTAATTGTTAATTTAATTTAACAATTTATTTACTGTGTGCTACAACATCATACACCAAATACTGAATAAATCACACTGTAATCTACACAAATAACACTGCGGAAGAATAAATGCTGGAAGAAATACGCTCAAACACAATTGTTTTTGGACAAAAATTCTCGGAAAAACCCGACTTGGGAAAACTAGTGCTGCAGCTGAGGGTTTTTATCATTAAGTAGTAGTGAAATAATCTGAGTACAATCTGAATGTCGAATACTGGCAATCCTGCAGGGATATTATTGGCAAAAATCTAGTGAGAAAATTTCCTCACCCCACAGGCAAATTCGGGCTTTGATCACAATTCTAAGCGAGCCATCCAAACTGCCTCTGCGCAGCTACTATGTCACCCTAGCGTAGTCCCTTATGCACTCAATCTGAATCAACCTCTCGTCAAGTCATCTCGGAAAATGTCTCCCCTAGCCTTCGGAACCTTTGTCCAGCTTCTAGCACTGAAACTCGTCTTTCCCCTGTAGAATTGAAACTGCCTCTAGAGGCTATTGCGCTGCCCCAACGTCAGCCTCTCTATGGCTCTTCTGCTTCTCTGCAAATGCATTCATCGAATTTGGAAATCTTCCTCTGGCTTCACTGTCTCTGCCCTTCTCTCACTGCTTCGATCTCAGGCTCTCTCTTCGGCAACTGACTGCTGCTACTCAGGAAATCGATCTGCTCATGAAATCGAACCTCTCAAGTGTATTATCCATCACCACATTGACCTCCTTGTATAATCCCCTGTTGGAGTACCAACGACCAAGATTAAAACATAATTGATGGCTAGGATCATCTTGGAGTCGATTTATGTGAGTTTCTAGATGATTCACGCCTTGACTTAATTAATATTGATTAATTAACCATATTCCCTAAGTTGAGGCCTAGGAAATATTTAAAAACTGGTTAATAATCTAATTAAGTCATTTCTAGGCGGAATTTCCAGAAACGATTTCTGGGTTTTGGAGATCTCTTGTATTCTGGACTCTCCACCAAATTTCATGGCTGGAACACATCTGATGCTACAAAAACTAACATTTTGATGATTGTATCATATTGGAGCATCTTGCTTTACATACAAGCTTTCTTCTCTTGCGAGTTTTATTTTAAAATCTTGTTGCTCATATCTCTAAATTGTTATAATCAATTGTGGTTTTAGATCACTAATGCTTGTCTTGCAACATTGCTATTCTTGTAACTTTAAAGATCATTTTTCAATTGCAACTATCATTATTTCTTATTGAGCATATTGTTTCTTGCAAGTAATCTCTAAAGGCATTGGTCTCTCATACTTATCTTGCAGGATATCTTGTTGATTTCATTGAATCTATTTTATTGATGTTTACATTCTCTTTTTTGTGTAAATCAGTTGATATATATTAGATCACAAAATTACATAGAGTTACAAAATGGGTCTGCCATTTCCAGAAAGAGTAGAGAAAAGCAGGCCAGACAGAACAAAACTACCTACAAGGCTTCAAGGAGCACGAGGCTTGCCTGAACAGAACCTTGATCAAACAAAGATCGACACAAATAATGGCCAACCTCACAGGGCTGCCAGACAAAACTAGAGTCAAAACTGACATAGGGTCTTCTAAATGGCCCGTCTCATTAAACGATCAACAGACACTAGAAAGAAAACTAAACAACAGAGGGTAGACTGTAGCCCATTGTAGATAACCGCCTCCTTGGTACTCACTGGTCGATTTCTGCATAGTCATGAGGAGCAGCAGCACTTGGACCAGCTTCCTCACCTTCCTTGGGAGCATTTCGGGACTTGTGGCGTTTGACGGTGGTAGTTTTGAAATCGTCCTCCGGGATGTCAATAGCTACATTAATCCCCTGGCAGATAGAGAGCTTGAGGAGCCGAATGAACGCTCCCAGGCTCTGAGACAACATTCTTAGTTCCGCCGTGAGGGCCTTCATGTTGATTTCCAGCTTGTCTAGCCTCGCAGAATTTTTGGCTGAGGCTAGAGAGTTTGCTTGGTAGGCATCTTTCAGGGCTGCTCCTTGCATGCTCAGTGCTTTGGCGAGCATGGTTTTCATTCGCCAGGCCTCACTCTGAGTTCTTAGGAATTGAGTGGCCCTGGTGGCAGGAGTACCCGGGTCCGAGAGCCAATCAATCTCCTCACCGATAGTATTGATGTCCAACCCTTCTTGGGCTTCGTTCACCTTTACTTGAAGTTCTTCAATATGCTGTTTGCCCTTTTTGGAGACATAGGCCTCATAGATCTCCCGGGCTATTTTCAACTCCGTGGTTGCTCTAGCACTGTGATTGACTCTGTTCGCCATAATGCTATTGCAGGTGCCGGCTATTGATAAACAGGTTCCTATATACCACACTGTGCGCACAAGGCTTAGCTCTAAGAGATATCTAGGGTAGGTAAAAATAATTCCAGAGGTTTGTGTATTTATAATTGAAGGTGCAATGTGAGGGTCCTTGACCCCAAGCAAAGCCTCCTTATTCCTGACAGTTATAATCATCATCCGGTTACTCACTGCCTTTTTCATGATCACAGTCGATTATAATTGTATTACCACACTTATTACTATTGAAACTAGACCACGTGTCCTCTGATACGTGATGTGTGATCTGACCTACATCCTTGTGATGGATCTTCCCCCCCTCCCGATATGAACCATAGGACTTCCATTCGCGGTGCCATTTCAGGGCATTATGAATTCGGGAGTGGTCAATTATGGTTGGCTTCATGAATTATTGATGAGCGGTCCCATGGATGCCGTTCAGCTCTCTAGTCATGCCAATAAGGTCTTGTCTGGAGAGTTGTAAACATCTGTCCCGAAGATCCTCACACGCGACGTCCTGCCAACAGGTGTCCAAGTTATCATTTCGAGGGTCGACCCCGTGGTTTGCAAGGCAATCCGCCATAGCATTTGCATTTCGCCTGACGGCCTGCAGAACCACCCCATCGAGAACTGAAAGATGTTTGGCTATGAGCTCTGTTACTTTAGCTAGTCTCCAGTGCTTCGTAACCTTTTCAGGCCGTGTACCAGTTTGTAATTTTCTCGCTGCATTGATAGCTAGGAGCGAATCTCCTTCCACCACTGTAGCCCCTTTCCCCAAACGAATTAGGATTTGTAATCCTTGCTCTAATGTCGTGAATTCGGCCTCATTGTTGGTGGCTTCCCCCATAGATTGACTGAAGATGTGAAGAATTTCGCCTGTTGCGAATTACACCTCCTAGGCCTGCAAGTCTAGGGTTGCCCTGAGAGGCACCATCAAAATTTAACTTGTGAAATCTCGGTTGAGGAGGTTGCTAGGATATTTGAGAAGAAAGGGGAAGATGTCTTTGCACCAGAGAGATGGGATCAGTAGCAGTTATTATCCCAAAAAACTGCAGAATTTGCCTATCATTTGTTGATGACCCGATCTCCTATTCAACTTTACACCTGGTGAGGGTTGTTTCACGCATGTTTTGCATGATATTCGTTTTAATGGTTTCTAGCGGTCTGGAGAATTTTTGAAAAATTCTTCTGTTTCTTTCTTTCCAAGTAGACCAGACTATGAAACCAGGGCTTAGCTTCCATAGGATGTTTACTGTGTCACAACTGGAATAATTGGTTCTCCAATTTGCTATGCTATCCTGTATAGATTCTCTGATTCTGTCTGTTTGTTTAAAGATTTCCTCCATCCAAATCCAGAGTTTATTGGTCCATTCACAGTTGTTGAGGAGATGATTCATCGTTTCCTCTTCTCTCTCACAAAGGGGACATTGGGATGGACCTTTGAATCCTTTTTTGTTCTGGTTCTCCCAAGTTAGGATCTTACAATGCATTAAGAGCCATAAGAAGGTTTTTATCTTCGGCCAGATGGTTGTGTCCCATACATTGTTGTGCCAATTCACTTTCCTTTCCTAATTCCTGTCTTCTAAATAAAGTCTGGCTTCCTTCAGGGTGAAGGTACCCCCCTCAAGTTTGCCCCATCTCAGTTGATCTTCATCCTGAGAGTAACAGATTTTCCTTTTATCCAGACAAGAATGCAAGGATAAGAGAAGGTTATCCATTCCATCTTCCTGTGAGGTGTTGTTTGAGTCCCAATGTCTCCAATGCTGGTCCGCATTATTGTCTTTCCAGTACTGGTTCACCGTGAATTTTCCTTGTTCCTGGTACCTTTGCTGTAGGGGCAGATAGTTAGGACTTTCAAGCTTGGGAAGTTGCTGCCAAGCATCCTCCCAAAAGAGAGCTGTGGTGCCATTACGTATTTCCCAGAAGTAGTGTTGCTGTATAATGTTTCGATTAGCCTTAGCTAGGTTCCAAATGGGGGAGCCTGCTGGAGGGTTGGTCAATCGAATTAGATCCTGAGGGCTCCAGTTTTCAGCATACTTGGCTTTCCACAGCCTGGCCCAGGGTGTCTGTGGTTCTTTAACCCACCTCCACTAGAGTTTGGCGCCATAGGCTCTGTTAACAGTGTCTGGGTCTAGAAGTCCCAAACCACCCAGGATCCTGGGTTTACAGAGTTTCTCCCAAGCTACTAGGGTCCATTTCTGTTTATTAGAATTTCCCGACCATAGGAAGGTTCTTTGAATGTTTCTGATCTTCTGGAGAACTCCTTTGGGGGCCAGAAGAATGGAGAGCATATACTGAGGGATGGCTTGTAGGACAACTTTAGTTAGGACAAGCCGGCCAGCGAAGTTAAGGACTCTATTAGTCCAGTGTTTGCTTCGATTTTCAAGGTTAGAAAGCAGTTTCTCCCAGTGGATCTTTTGCCAAGGTTTATCGGTTAGAGGGATTCCTAGATACTTAGAAGGTAGGTTTTGCCTTTTGAATCCGAGGATGGTGGTGAGATTTTTCTGGATCGCTAAGTGAGTATTGAAAAAGAAAATGGAGGATTTGTCCAGATTAAGGTCCATACCTGTAGCTTTACTGAAGAGATTGAGAATGGTTTTGTTTCTTGAGCTTTCTGAATCATTGGGGATCCATGGAGCATGGTATTGTCCACAAACTGTTGGTGAGTAGTGGCTGGGCAAGATGGCTCCGATTGGGGGGATCCATGGAGCATGGTATCATCCACAAACTGTTGGTGAGTAGTGGCTGGGCAAGATGGCTCGGGTTGGAGGCCTTCTATTATGTTCTCCTCCTTCGCTCTTTTGATGATGCGACTCAGGCCTTCCATTAAGATGACAAAAAGGAAAGGGGAAATGGGATCCCCTTGACGAATGCCTCTGGAGGGAGCAAAGGGGAAGGTGGGAGCTCCATTGACTAGGATAGAAAATCTTGGGGATTTGATTAGGGCTAGAATCTAGTTGATCCAGCGTTGAGCAAATCTGAAGGCTTCCAGATACCTCCAACTGACTTTATCATAGGCTTTTGAGAGGTCCAGCTGTATGATCATACCTGCTTTTTTCCGGGATTGAAGAGTGTGAACCATTTCCTGAGCTAGCAGGACATTGTCCATGATTTGTCTTCCCTCCACATAGCCAGATTGCTCCTCTGAGATTATCCAAGGAAGAATTGGCTTCAGTCTATTGGCCATTACTTTGGAGATAATCTTATAGAGAACGTTGCACAAAGCGATTGGTCAAAACTTTGAAGGGGTACTTGCTGCCTCCTCTTTGGGAATAAGGGCTATGAAGGTAGAATTGAGGGATTTGAGTATGGAAGAAGATTTCCGGGAATCTTCCACCACCTCCCACACTTCCACACTCACAATATCCCAACAAGCTTTGTAAAAATCAATGGTAAAACCATCCGGCCCTGGTGCCTTTCCATTGGGCATTTCTTTCACTGCTTCTTCCACCTCCTCCATGGTTACAGGGCAGTCTAAAGATTTATTTTGATCTTCGGTTATTAACCTCGGAATGGAGGTCATGACCTCCCTTATAGCTTCTTCCCTGTTGGTATCTAGTTTCGTTGCTATCTGGCTGAAGTGATCAGTGAGGAGGGAGGAGATTTCCTGATGAGTTTGGAGGGGAGTGCCTTGTTCATCCTTCAGTCGGGTGATTTTGTTGGCGCACCTGTAATCTATAGCCGAGCGATGGAAGAACTTGGTATTTTTTCCCCTTCTTTGAGCCATTGTATGCGAGATTTTTGTCTCCAGAGAATCTCTTCCTACTGGCATCTATCATTCCACTTCTGCATGAGTGTTTGCTCTGTGTGAATGGCCTCCTGGGTAATGTCCCCTTGGAGCCAGTTTGTGTGGATTTGAGCCAACTGTTCCTCCAGGGCCTGCTTGTCTTTGAAGATGTCACCAAAGACCTCTTGGTTCCAGGATCTTAGCTGAGCTTTGAGGTGCTTTAGTTTTGCTTGGAACCGGTACATTTTGGTGCTTCTGGTATCCAGCGTCTCGTGCCACCAGTGTTTAATTTTAGATTTGAATTCCGGATGACTTAACCAGAATTTCTCAAATCTGAAGGGTCTGTTGTTCAGGGTGTCGAGGATGGCTGTGTCCATGGTGATGGGCCAATGATTAGAGCCTCCACAAGGTATAATGTTCGATTCTACTTTTACCCCTTCCAAGAGGATGGCTTATGTTATAAGAAAGTGGTCAAGTCTGGAGGCAATCTGCTTGTCTCCTCCTCTTTTGTTATTCCAGGTGTATAAACCGTTTTTGGGGAAGATATCCACAAGATTTGCTGTTCTGATGAAGCTGTTGAATGCCTTTGCATCTCGATTTAGCATTCTTACCCCTCCTTTCTTTTCTGTTAGCGAGGTTATCATGTTAAAATCTCCTCCATAGATCGCTTTAGCTATGGGGTATCTGTGCTGCATTTTGGAGAGTCGGTCTAGCATCACCAGTTTGTCCTCTAGTCTCTGGTGACTATAAATATTATAGTGCACAAGTAGGTGTCGGAATCCCCTATGATTTGCATTTCCAGGGAAATGAACGATCTAGAGGCCTTTGCAGTGATGAGATGGAGGGTGTGAGGATTCCAGAGAGTCACCAGGCCTCCCTCCATTCCATTCCCTTCCACATCTATGTATTCCATTCTTTTGCCCAAATTTCTGCTTATCCCTTTCATTTTCTGGCTAGAGCATTTAGTTTCTTGCAAAAAAATCATGTCAGGCTTTTCATTTGTGACTTTCTTTCTTAGAAGTCTTTGTTTCCTTTGGCTATTCAGCCCTCTAGCATTCCAAGAAAGTATCTTCATAATTAACAGAGTTTGGTTAAGAGAGAAGCGTGAAAGCCTTAATGGCTTTCATCTTACCTGAGTTTAGGAGCATCTGAACTAGCTCTTGAAGTGCCTTATTGTTCGTGCGTCGACCTCTCTTTTTCCTATGTTTAGGATTGATATTATTTTGATGCAATCCTAGGGTTTTAACTTCCAGACCCTTAGTTGTGCGACAACCTCTTTTCTGCATGTTCAACTCTACATCTTGCCTTGCTATGAATAGAGAGTTCACTCTGTCTACTTCCTCCTCTGGGATATGTTCCATTCCTTTTTTCTTCCATTGCTCTACCATGGTTAGGAGGTCCATGCCTTCTCTTTCTAGAATGTCACTTAGATCCATATCCTCTGTCCCTGTTTCACTGACTATCATTTCCGCATCTTCCTCTAATTCTTCTGTGGGTGCCTGAAATAGTAGGGTGTCGCTTGTCGGATTTGGATTGGGATCTAGGGTTTTCTGTGCTGGATCATCCTTGATATCCTGCGATAGGTTTGTTGCCTGGGGGGCTTCAGCTGCCTCCGAGTTGGATCCAAGAACTTCAAAGGCATTGACTGTGCTTTTGATGGAGGTGCTAGTTTTGGGTTGATATTTCCTATTGGCTCTATGCCTACACATGGGACGGGTGAAACCTTCCTGAAACTTGCCTGAGTTTTCTTTGGATTTCTTGATAGGCTTGTTCATTGGGCATTCCCTAAACAAGTGTCCATGTTCGTGGCATTTCCGGCACCGAAATGGGATTTGTTCATAATCGATGGCTTGAAAGAAAAATTTATCTCTGAATTCTAACCAAAGACCTTCATGAAGGGCACCTGAGACATCCATCTCAACACAAATTCTTGCACAAGAAGTGTACCTTTTTTGCAGGGTTGCCTCCGAGGCTTTGATGAAGGTTCCCAGCTTGTTGCCTATTTGCTCCAGCGCTGCAGGTCTCCAGTAATCAATGGGGAGGGAAAATAGGCGAATCCAAACAAGTACATGCTTGAAAGTCTCCCGTTCTGGAGCAAAGTTGGGTTTCCATGGTCTCATATATAGGCCTGCTGAGGCATAAAAGTATGGTCCTCCATCGAAGATTCGATCCCTGTCGTCCAGGTTCACGAAGACTACAGTAAAGAAACCTTTGGCTCCCAGGTGTAGCCTGACATCCCCTTTTGGCTTCCACTGTTGTTTGATCCACAAGCAGAGGGCTCTTTCTGTAGGCCAGAAGCCCATGAACTTACAGATCACCGCATGTAATGACATATGGTCTCTGTAAATCACTTGCATCTCAGGGTTGGTAATAATCACTTGCAGGCTTTCCATAGTTTTGGGCTTGCAGTGGCCCGGGACCTCCTGTTTTCTGGTTCTTGCGGCCTATCCTTCCTGATCTGTTTCGTAGTTTCGTACTGGGGCGGAGCTTCTGTGTCCACAGATTTTTTATTTCTTCCTCCTACTTCTTGTTGAACCAACGCAGGATTGGGGTTCTCTTTGTCTCTTCCTTCTGAAATCCTGATTTCATCAGTTCGTTTTTGGTTTTGGGTTTCCATGGTTTGCCCACCAATTTTTCCCTTCTTGCTTAGCCCATCCTTCCCTGAATTCTCAGATCCTGATATCTGCACCCCTTCCAGTGGGGCCTTTCCTTTAGCCATCGTTGCTTGCTTGTATGATGGGGCCCCATTGGACCCCGCTCTCCTCATTTGTTGGGCCAAGGCCTGCCTGCGCCTACAGAGCTCTACTAACAGGGCTCTGCCCTCTGCCAGAGTTTGTGACAGTGGTTCAGAAGCTCTAAACCCTAGCTCCTACGATTATTTGTATCCTTCCCTCCGTTCTCCTGAAGTGTTTTTATCCTGCAAATTCTACTAAGTCAATGTTTACATTCTCAAAAACATTCATAGTTGTTAATTAATCTCTAAATTCAAGCTATATTGAATGGTGATTGCCTTGCCTATTATCTCCTAGGTCTTGTTATCATTAACGAATTTTCCTTTAGATATCTTTCTTTTAGGGACTATCCCATTTAGTGTAGTGAGGAGAGAGCTAAAACGGAGAGAGTTTGGAATAGGTGACAGCCCCTTCTCAGAACATTTCGCTTATAAGGCCACACCTGGTGGGATTGAGGACTCTTCCCACGCTAATTTAGGTGCACATCTTAGGTGACAACAGACTTCACAAGTAATCTGCAAAATACATCTTTGATGCCTTCCAACAAATAGGAAGGTGAGATATGATATGAAAGTTCAGATTTTAAGAAAATATTTTGCCCCAAATTTAGGAAACTTTTACAATAAGCCATAAATTGAAATTCTTTTACACACATATTTCAACAACAAAAACATATTTCTCAGCTGGATTTTTAATGACATATTGAGGAAAAAATGAAGAGAGGTGGCTGGAAATTTCTGCTATGAAAATCTTCAAACATCTGCGATTTACAGCCATAAAATTTCTCAGCTGGATTTTTAATGACATATTGAGGAAAAAATGAAGAGAGGTGGCTGGAAATTTCTGCTATGAAAATCTTCAAACACCTGCGATTTACAGCCATAAAAGGGGTCCTCTAATGCTGACTTTTCATACACATTTTACAAAATTTAGAGGGGATGATGGCTAGAAATTTGTACATTTTCACCACTGAAATCACATCCTCTTGACTGCAAAAATTCTAACCTGTGTATCAGACAATGTGGTTGGAAAATTTCTAAATAGTGATTGTCATACACATGCCCCATAAAATGGAGCAAAACACCGTCATCCTGCATCATCATAGCTGTAAATTACCCAAATAAATTTCTGCGTTTTCATGATCAATGGTATCCTCTCTAGTCTGGAAGTTTTTTGAATTATTCATAAGAGGACATCGCTGAAAATTAATATTGTAATTTTCTGAAAATTCACGAACTATAGATGGCTGCTCCAAAGGCAGAAGTTCTGCAATTTCTTTACTAGATTCATCCAAGTCAGTGCATAAATGAGGTTTCCATGAAGCTCTGCTACAAAGGAAAAAATTCTGCAATATCTATACTAGATTCATCCAAATCAATGCCGTAAATGAGGTTTCCATGAAGCTCTGCTCCAAAGGCAAAAATTCTGGAATTTATTTACTAGATTCATCCAAATCATTGTCATAAATGAGGTTTCCACGAAGCTCCCAAAAATCAATACCCAAACTCTGATTACCAATATGAAAATTAACATCTGTATCTTCATCCCTTTGGCTGCCCTTTTCTTCAATATATGAAGAAATATATAAATCTGAACATCTTCATTCTTTAAGGCTTCATTGTCAAACATATCTATCTCCAATGCATTGTTAAGTTAAGAAATTTGTGGAGGATCATGGCTTACCAAACCCTTGTCTTCATGAATTGATGGCATTTAGACTTGATTGCTTTCTTCGCAATGCTCTTGGTCTTTGTCTTCAATAGACACCTTGAGAGTGCTTTATCTTCAAATGATTCGTCAAAATTTTATTCACACATTTGATCTTCATTGTAATTAAGATATGGCTCTTGTTCTACCATGGAAACACGAGAATGTTCATCCATATATTTTTCATGTGCTTGATCCTGCATAGGATGATGAGGTGCTTCTTCATTTTCATGTAAGGCTGCCCCAAAGTCTTCAAGAATCTCTTAATACTTCTCTTCTTCATAGCAAGGATCCTAACATTTGAGGAAGACTTGGATCAAATCTGTGTCCTTGGCCTACAACAATACTTGATCCAAGTCTTTGGATTGATTACACAAATAGTCCTGTCAAGAGTCAAGACATCTTCATCTGTTATGTTGAGCTTTGAAACAAATTTCATGAATGATGTGATTTGTTGAGTTGCAAAAGGAGCATCCCCATCAAACTTTGGAAGATGCTTCAACCATTTTGGAGAATAAACATGTGGGTACATTTTGGTAAATAGGATGATCAAATTCATGAAATTACCATGGTGCCATAAATTTTCATTTGCATATACAACTTGATATAAATCTGAAAATACAAAATAATATCTCATACCAAGCATGTGGAGTGTCCAAGGTGAATCTTCAATGCCTTCACAATGTTGTTTGCTTCTTATTACAAGCATAAGATCTTCAAAAATTTGCAAAGAACAAGGACTTCTTTTCAGTGGAGTTTTGGCAAGATGAGAATATGATTTTCAAATAGATACCCTCATCAAAGAATGTAGTTGATCTACAAATGTCTTGGGGAAGTGGATTTTATCCTTAGCAACAACACAATTTTTTTATCATAGAAACCGTCACTTTTTGAAATAAAGTCCTAAGGCTGAAGCAAGACTTTGGTGTAACTAAGAGGGGTCCACTGTCATCTCACCAATCCTATTCTGCACTTTAAGCGAGCTCTTCTTTGGCACAAAGGGGGCTTCCTTACAATAGGATTACTAGAACTTGTGCAATAAGGTCCAAGGTGAAGTGAAGAGAAAAATTCTAGCAAAATATTTTTTTATGGGTTGAACAGATAAAGTGGTTGGAAGGACCAGAGATTAATGTCTTTCCATTGGGAAATGGAGTCAAATCAAGGTCAAATGGGAGTGAATTCTAATGAAGAAAAAAAAATGATAAGGCTGAAAGTTTGAAACACTCAATCAACATTAACTCTTTTCTTGTTTTCCCAAATTGCGGAAATATAGCTAAAAACATTAGTAGAGCAAATACTGCCCAACGCTTGGGGAACATTATGATCTTGCAAAATGAAATATATGTGCATTTAATCAAGTACTGAGAAAAATGCATCCACGAACAACATTCAAAACATTCAAAGATAGCATAATGGAAGATGAGAGCCTATCAAATTGTCACTCCGAAATATAGCTAAAACATTAGTAGAGCAAATAATGCCCAACACTTGGGAACATTATGATCTTGCAAAATGAAATATATGTGCATTTAATCAAGTACTGAGAATAATGCATCCATGAACAACATTCAAAGATTGCATAATGGAAGATGAGAGCCTATCAAATTGTCACTCCATATACATATGTCAAGATAATACTTTAACAAGAAGAGAAGTAGTAATAAAGATCTTAAAGATTACCTCACAAGAAGTTGAGTTCATCCTGCAAACTCATCCAGTAGCTATTCGACTAAGCTCCTAGGGATTTTTCCCCCAATCCAGCCATCCATGAGTCCAAACGACCTGAGACGTGCAAAATAACCACTGATAAATAATTCTGAGGTACATCTACTGTGCGAAGGGTGACCATCATGTAGTAAAATAATAGCATCAAATATAATCTCATAATCATCAACCAAAACATAGGTGTCCCACTGTCCATTAAGAGAGAACCAAGCCATGACCATCAAATCGAGGAGAAAATTAATCTCTTCTACCAAGACAACATCTAATAGAAGCAACATCAACCAAAATTCAAACCGTTGGTAGGTTAGAACCACCATGCCACCTTGCAAATCTTTGAGTCATGTGTTGAAAGCACCTGTACAATCCTCATACAAAATGAAGGAATACAGGTATGCAGTGTTAATATGATCCGTCTTACTTGTTTGAGAGTGCATAATGAGCATTTGCATTGAGTAGGGCTGCTGATACCTATTGAACCAATTTTATCGTGTCAAAGCAGCCCCAATCCTTACTTCCCATGGTGATTTTCCAAATTTTGAACTAATTGACCCAACCTGATACAATACTGGTTTTATTATATCCGTTGTGAAGTAAGCTAAATGTGCCCCAATTTGCAATGCGTAAACTTCAACTTCATGGTAATGTGCCCAAATTAATGTGTGTAGCATTTAATCTGAACTTTTAAAGCTAATACTCACAGCTATTGCTTTTGAAACTTGTATTAGTTCAAAGCTTCAAATCTTTCACAGATTTTAAACAGATCACTATGTTGCATAGTTACCCCGACCACCACAGTCAGATGTGATTCCTTTTGTTGGGATGCCACCATTGTCTGAAACCTAGAGATTGCTATTGTGACCCACTGAAGATCTGTGGCCCACATACGACATTGGCTGTTCCTTTCAGCATGCTGATAACTTCCATTACACGTTCACCATTTTTAGATCTTTTCGTCTAGGTGACTACAGTTTTGGTTTCACTCTGGTACTCCTATGAGCATTGAGAACTTACTTTTTTGGATTGTTTGCAAATAGCCTATACCTGATGCACAAATATGCCTTGTGGGGTTGGGAATTGCAAACCTCACTGTACCTCAGTGCAGTATTTCCTTGTCAGTGCTCCGATCTATGTTTGAGAAGTGGAATGAAAACCAGCAGCTTAATATTATATGATAAATACTGCTAGTTGTGCTCTTCACTGAAATACTCGGTACAGTTCTTAGTTTGTAAATTTTGCACAGTTGGTGTTCAGATTACATGTGATCTGTGAAATGAGTAGCAAAAATGGAGGAGTCGTGTTTTTATTTTTTCCATCTTGTTTTTTTGGAGTGGAATGTTAAGGGGGATAGGATATTCCGGGTGTGTTTTGTAGCGTTTGCAAGCCGTTAGTTGTTAAACATATTTTTTGTTCAATGCAAATAATTGTCCAACTGTGCCTATTCTCGAGATTTCTTCTTCTCAAAGCGTATCGATTATTTATTGGCTAGTATTTTGATGATCCCAGCATTGGAAATGGAGCTATGTGGAATATAATGATATTTGTGTGCTATATCTTGTTTTTTTCACAGGAAAAATTAGCTCCTGCAGAGCTGACTCCTTTCATGTCGCATGCAACCCAAATGGCTGCTTTAGATTATATTGTCTCAGTAGAGAGTAATGTATTTGTTCCTTCATACTCTGGCAACATGGCACGAGCTGTCGAAGGTCACCGTCGTTATCTGGGGCATAGCAAAACAATTATTCCTGACAGGTGAATCTTGGAAACTTTATAAGGGAGAGTTTAAAACTTGTGTATTGGATGGTTGAGCAGTTCATATCTGTTAACAAGTGCCCTTATCCATCTTTAATTTTATTTGTTAGGAAAGCTCTTGTCTCACTGTTCAACAAGATAGACCGTGGACAACTCAGAGACAGCAAGCGTCTTTCTGCAATTATTACTGAAATCCACAAGAAACGGTAAGTGGATCCAACCTATTGCCTTTATTCTGCTTTGATGGTAAAATAGCAGCCTCTTTTTATAAATCATTACAGGGAGGAGGCAAAAAATACTTAGTACATTTTCATTGATAATTGACAGACAAGGGGCACCTAGAAAACGAAAAGGCCCTATTTCTGGAACAAGAGGAAGGGAGAGGTTCCGTACGGAAGAGGCATTCTATACAAACCCTTTGCCAGATTGTCTGTGTCAGAATGAATCTTCTTACAATCCTGTGGAGCATCGATCTACAGGCTTGAATACAACTACTGCTCAAATACTGCTTGATCGAAATATGGAAAAAAGCATCTAATGAAACTTATTTAAATTCAACTGGAGTTTCAAGACGCAGAAAATTTGAGAAGAGATTCCTCAATTCTGCCATTGTCCTGCCTTAAGGGGGCAGGCCCATGCCCACTGGGGAAGTCTTGTAAATTCTATTATTTTATTTATTAATTTTTCCTGTCATCCACATCCTTTTGCAAAAAGGAAGATGTTGGAAGAAAAGTGTATAATTATGTTATATTTCTTCGGTGCAAATAAATTAATCATTAAGAATGGGATCGAGTGATTTATGTTACGCCTGGTTAGCCGGATGAACAAATCAAGTGAACAGGGTGGAATTATGTGGCCTTTTTTTGTGTACAGTACGAGGCTTTTCTGCCCAACTCTTGTATATCTATTTTAAGAGTTATAGTTCTATTGTTAATACCGAATAAAGGAGAGGTTAAACATGGTTTCTTACATATCGGGTACAGAAACAATGGAACGCTGATATCAGTTGCAAATGTAAAGCGTGATTTCGTACATATTGGGCACAGAAACGGTGTCACACTAAAAGTGTGGCCAGTCGTAAGATGTTTAGCCTATTTTTGTTAGCATAAAACAGGTACTGCATTAATAAATTTCACCTTGTCAAAAATAATTAACTGAGCCGTTAAACAATTGTGGCTTATGCAAACAAATTGGTATTAAAAAAACTAAAATAATTATATTGTTAGTGGAATATGATAATATGTTTTATTATAATATATTCTATTCCTATTCCATTAGCAATATTCCATAGTTGCACTTTTACTGTTGATGTGGGTGTATTGCATTTCTGTTAAGTTTATTGTTATTATTTTTCTTTGGAGGGGAATTCAAATGATATCTTTATGATATGTTTACCCATTGGTGTATGCCATTCTTAGTAAATTCATTGGTATAGATTTAGTGTATGTAACCCAATGTGCTTTCTAACATGACTGTTATCAGATATACAACAATATTGAAGCAAAAAGTGATTATAACCATTCTATGGGTTCTTATTTATTTATTTGTAAAGTTTACTTGTATAAATCGTGTTTATATTATGGTTATTGCGTGTTCATATTTCAAATAACCTTTATCATGGTGTATTTTTTTCTTTCTGGGTTAAATTCAGCAGGGTATCTATGATGATTTTGCCTATGTTGACCTTCACTACTAGCAGATTTGTTCATAATTGCAGTAAGCTATTTAATCTATAGGTTCTGGATATAACAATGATCTCATGTTACCTGCATTTACCCCACCTTTCCGCATTGTTACGCTTTACAACCTGCATTCCGGAAAGTTCTATGTGAAATGCAGAGGGTCTTGTACCACTTCCTTTCCTCTGCATTTTTCACCTATTTTGCATTCGGCACTCCGGTTTCCTGCTCTTCATCCCTCCACTCACTTCCTCCACTTCCGCTTTCACCTCGCATTCTGCACCCCTGCATCATGAATTCTGCTTGAATGGTGGCTGGGAGGTTATCATTGCCAATTATTCCTTGAACGTACAGGTCTGAGGTTTCCATATTTGATCTGTGGATGCAGAGTCGATCATCCTTTAGGTGGTTGCTTCCATGTTATATTAACTTACATCCAACTCCTGTCTGGCTAGCAACATTCTCTCACTTGCTAGTTTCTCCATCAGACAATTTGCTTTGTGATGCTTGTAGCTATTCCTTCCAGGCTTGAGACTCTAGTTGTGTGTTTGTTCACCAGGGTGCCATTCAACATTTGTTTGAGTGCATTTACCAATATGATTGATTCAACTTGTCACACATGAATTGATGCAATGAGGAAGTCATCTTTTATAGCTGCTCTCTTGCATTAATGATTGCTCTCTCGGAACCCTAGAGGCACCCTAAGGGTATCAATGGAGGAGTCCTTAATTTTAATGGTTTTGGATTGCTTTTTGAGGTACCATTAAATTTGACTTTTAGAAAGTCTGGGTGGTTGCATTAATGATTTCTATTGGTAGGAACCCTAGAGGCACCTTAAGGGTATCAATGGAGGAGTCCTTAATTTTGATGGTTTTGGATTGCTTTTTGAGGTACCATTAAATTTGAATTTTAGGAAGTCTTAATTTTGATGGTTTTGGATTGCTTTTTGAGGTACCATTAAATTTGGCTTTTAGAAAGTCTAAGGGTGGGAGAGGCCACCCCTCTTGGGGCTTTCACTTGAGGTGCAGAGGACGTGCCTTCTTCCAATTTTTTGTAGGGTCACTGCCTTAAAGATAAATAGTTCTTTGTTCCCTCTTACAACGAAGAAAAATGAATAGTTTTTTGAGAAATTTTTATCCACAATATCTTTACTCCCCTTTTCTTGGTTTTGAAAATACACGTAGGTTACATTTTTTCCAAATCCCCCCTAGAAGATATCCTAAAATACACTATCAAATTGGGTTTTAAGATGTAGTTTTCAAAAGTGATGGTTTGCTACTTTCTATGGTTTCTTGTATGCCATTCTTTCCCTTCTGTCCCTGAAGGTAGTAGGACCACGATCCCACGTTTTTTTTAGAAAGTCTGGGTGGTTGCATTAATGATTTCTATCGGTAGGAACCCTAGAGGCACCTTAAGGGTATCAATGGAGGAGTCCTTAATTTTGATGGTTTTGGATTGCTTTTTGAGGTACCATTAAATTTGAATTTTAGAAAGTCTTAATTTTGATGGTTTTGGATTGCTTTTTGAGGTACCATTAAATTTGGCTTTTAGAAAGTCTAAGGGTGGGAGAGGCCACCCCTCTTGGGGCTTTCACTTGAGGTGCAGAGGACGTGCCTTCTTCCAATTTTTTGTAGGGTCACTGCCTTAAAGATAAATAGTTCTTTGTTACCTCTTAGAACGAAGAAAAATGAATAGTTTTTTGAGAAATTTTTATCCACAATATCTTTACTCCCCTTTTCTTGGTTTTGAAAATACATGTAGGTTACATTTTTTCCAAATACCCCCTAGAAGATATCCCAAAAGATACTATCAAATTGGGTTTTAAGATATAGTTTTCAAAAGTGATGGTTTGCTACTTTCTATGGTTTCTTGTATGCCATTCTTTCCCCTCTGTCCCTGAAGGTAGTAGGACCACGATCACACGTTTTTTTTGCTTGTGTGCATTGGTTAAATACATGCTCCATTGACATGGTATCTTAATTGCACACGAAGTAGATGGATGGTTGATCCAGATTTATGCAAGAATGCAACAAAATACTAACATAAACATAAACATAGAGATGCAGCAGAAATAAAACTTCATTTCATTAAAATCATAGTATTGAAATATGCTTACATACAAAATGGAAATAAACTAGCTCGGGTGATGGTAGCTCATCTTTGAGAAGAGATGTGGCAGCTACATGCTTCTAAACTGTGTTTCAATGAGGGTTAAGGGCCTTTTTATTATTGAATATCAAAATGGAATTTTTAACAACCAAAACCTAATATTAGGAGATGGAACACCAAGAGTTTGTGGGCTTTGTTGTGGTTAGTTGGATAGCTAACTTCTTGGGATCGTAACTTGGCCATATGATTTATGTTTGGCGTGTACGATATCTTGTTAGAAAGAACTCTCTGAGTACCACAAGATTTGCGGTAACATGGGCCTACGACTATGGGCTTACGACAAACCTAAAAGAAAACGCCGTTTAGGGGGTCAAACCAACTCCAAAAGTTTAGGACTCGAAACACTGCTAAAAATATTAAATGTTGCTATAATCAAAGAAACTGATAAAATTGATTAGGGGTCTAGGTGGAATAGGCGGGTGGCCACCAATATCCCCCCTGGATCAATGGTCCTTTGAATCTTTCCTTTCAAGCTTATCCCAAGTAAACTTTCTTTTTGCCCAGTAACCAGATGAACTTTAGGACTTTTGGCCATGTCTTGAAGGTCTAGACTGTCTATGAGATATTTTCTCTTTCAAGTGATTTGTGCCCTACCTCCAAATTATACACTCCTGTAATAGGTTTTGACCTAACAAAGAGTCTTGATTCTCGTTAACTCAGATTCTTCTAAGAGGTCTATACCCTCTTGTGAAACAGTGGAGGCAAGCTTTTTCTTGATTTCCAGGTTATCCATCCATTATGGGTTATGCCTAGTCTCTTCTCTCAATGCTAATTGACATGATACTTGTTTTGGGAGTGGAAGTGGTTTGTAGCTTTCAATAAAGATTGCTTGCCTATTTAATTATACTTTTTGCTATAAACAATCATCCCAAAAAATGGTGGAATTCCTCTATTTTCTTTCCATGAAATAGTGAATTTGTATTAGAGCTTTTCTCTTCCAAGTGTTATTCCATATCAATGAATTAGTGTTCTGCTGCTCCATTCATATGAAATCTTGATCTTCAACATATCTTGCACATTTTAAAGATGTTTAGCCATCTCCACTATATTTTGTTTGTGAAAATCTTCTTGATGATCCGAAGGTCTCTCACTCAGAGGCCACCATTCTCTTTTGGTAGGTAAGAGTTTATCCTAGGCAACAATAGTTCATTTTTTTCCCCTCTTGAGGGCCCCCACATCATAGTATTCAAAATCGGAACCAGTGACTGGATTGGTCCACCTATGAAACCAATGTTTAAATTGGCACTGGGAAAACCAGACTTGTCAGATTTTGATGAACTAGTCTTTAAAAAAAGACATGAAATAATAATTTTAAGTGAAAAAAAACTATTTTTAAGATTTAAAAACATGATTCCAAATTGATAAAGACTAAATATGAAAAGTTTGCTCATCTATATACCATGTAAAAGTGAATATATCAAAACGACACTAAGTAACTCTATGATCACCCCATACAACTAATAATTTCTGGTTCATGTGCTTTTGTTATAACTTTTTGTACACATGTTTGATATCATAATGCTCCTCTGGAAGGACAATGCTAGTAATGTTGCTCTAAATTGTGATGATAATAGAAATTGAAAAAGGAAAGACTCAATACTCAAAGGAATGTACATACACATTAGTTGGAGACAAATGCATGAACTCTAAATTAATCATGACTCCTCCTTGAGATCCTATTCATGACTTCCATATTAGGAATGAACTTTAAATTAATCATGACTTCTTATTAAGACCCTATTCAAGACCACCATATTAGAACTTTATGATTATAATCTAATCATGACTTTCTAACATAAATTTATAACCCCATCAAATTTATAATTTCAAATGTATGTTTTGTTGTTTGAATGTCTATACAAATAGACACACTGAAAAATAAACACTAAAAGGGAAAAAATGAAAAAGACTAAAAGTTTTTTTACAACATAATTATGACTACCCATCTTTGATGCATTTTCACTATTCACAACATATTTGCACTTAATATGTATAGTGTGCACACTTTTGGTTGAGAGAGCATCAACCTCTCGTATCTCCACATCCAAGTAATCAATTTTTTTTCTTGGAAAAAAAAGCTATATGTAACACAATGTTTTATTTTCTAGTTCAACATTCCTGGGGAGCTGGCATAACAAAAGGAATCCTGGCACAGAGGAGCTCCCATAACAAAAGGAATCCTGGCACAAGGGATCTCTTAGTTGGTAGTAGTTTTTTTTTACACAATTATATTAATTCCAAACTAATGACCATAAAAGTAACAAACCCATTCACTAGCTTTCCAATGTTGTAATAAAAATCCTCAATCAAGCTAAATCTCAAGATTACATCAATCCTACCTAGAAATTCATCTTTTTGGAATGTTGGATCACAACTATCTATTTTGTTCTCTATATTAAAATGTACTAAATAATAACTTGCTACCATCAAGCATATAAACTTGTTTGGTCGTCTTGCCAAACTTGGTATGTGGAGTATGCAATGTAATAATTAAAGAATGAACAAAATTAATTTACAAAATAATTACTACCATTATCTTTATTTGAAAAAAAAAATAGGAGTTAGGATTAATTTTCCAAAGTAGGATAATACGACACGTAGAGGGGCTTTTTCACTTTTATGTCCATGCTATTGACAACCGTAACACAAACTACAATAATACTGCGTGCTACCATACTTGATCATTTCCATGGAAAGAAGCCACAAGTTGCACAATGAAATTGAACTCAATGGCACCTGTAAGATTGCTGCCCGTGCAACTTTTGAACATACAGTACTTGACCGCATGTAGTACATAAAAAATAAATGCTTTGATATTCAACATTTCATATTTTTTCCATGACCAACTTGGCAAATCAAGTTACTTGGAAACCTGTACTATGACCAAACAAAACCACTCATGCATGTCCAAAACCACTGCATGTAATGAAATGAACGGTTTATGACGGAACCAACCAATTTATAGAAAAACTGGCTAGTTCCGTCATAAACCCACTGGTTTATGACCAGTTTGCATTAAACCATAGGCCTACAAGGAGATGAACCAAGTTTATTGGCCGGTTTATGACCGGTTTGATGCAAACTGTAAGCCTACAAGGGGACGAAGCACGTTTATTGGCCAATTTGGTCACGAACGCTGATGAACTAGTGGATTTGACAAGTTACTGGTTCGACCTAGCCAGTTTTGAATACTATGCTCCACGTAGAAAGATCTTTGAAGGCTCTTTATGGCTTTGAGGATCTTGGTTCACATTGCAAACAATGAAAACATATATAATGGGATAGATTGCAAAATAAATGTAGGGATAATTTGTCTAGGAGGTTGATGGCTTTGAAGGTAAAAGAGTTGAATTTTTTCTCTAGCATAGATAGAAGGCTTTCCTAGGAGATGTTAAACTCCCAAGTATTTTGAAGGGAGAGAACCTCAGCTCCTTTTTGGAAGCCTAGGATTTTTATGATACCTTGGGTTGGGTAATCAAGGGTGTATAATAGAAGAAAATGAAAGATTTTGTTAGGGTCTTACTTTGGCCTCATTACATACTTTATCAATGTGTGAGGCCATGTTTCTTGAATAAAACCTATTAAGTAGTCAATTATTCATTGCAAAAATGTCCTTTTTATTGATAAGACCCAAATTAATTGGTCAACTCACATTATAAGAGGTCTTATAAGTAGATTCTCGATGGATAGCCATATATATAATATATGATTGTAATGTTTTTCATTGATTGTTATTGTTTTTAGAGCATCACACTTAGAGGTTACCCTTTCAAAGAGACAAATTGAACATAGTACTTTATTTTTGTGTCGAGAGGTGTGTGCAAGTTGAATATGGATGAGATATTGTAATATCTTGTCTTCAAATTACATAGAAATTAAATTAAAAGAATAAAATAAAATAAAAATAATAATTAAAATAAATTTGAGATAAAAATAGTCAATTTACCGTTAGTGGTTTTTGGGCTCCAAGTTTTGACAACCCTTGGTTCTGTGAATGGTATTGTTATGTAAGAAGAAATATCTATATATATATATATATATATATATATATATATATATTCTACCAACCTCGATCCATTTTAATCCTGGATCTACCAAGTGTTGAAAGGGAACAAATCTCTTGAAGTGCAAACCTATTTTAGAGTGAAAACGGGATTTGATCCCTCTCGACATTTGGTAGATCTGAAGTTAAGATAGCTCTGAGGTGGTTTATTATCAAAGAGATATTTCCTAGGTTTTTTTTGTTTTTTTTGTCGTTTTCTTGAATTTTGCACCATATTTTATGTGAATTACACTACATATCATATATCTATTTTAGACTTGTAGTGGGAAAATTTTTATGAACAAATTGGAGATTTTTTTTTAATCAGAAAATAGAGGATGGCAATATTTAGGTTGATTCTAAAACCATAAGAATTGAATTCTTATGGAAAAATCCAAATTTCAAAAAAATAAATAAGTCATACACTCATAATTGAAGCTATCTAGGATTTAAAATCAACAACTTTTTAGAATTTTTTTGAGTGGCTGCTACAAATTTTGGATATTGGATTTCTTTAATAAAGAGCATAGATTTTGGTCAAAGTAGTGTTATTAGATCCAAAGAAGGTTTGAAATTTTATAATTTGGGTCATAATTGCTATTTTGAGAAATATAATGGAAGTCAAGATCATTTTACATTTTTGACCTTAAAATCTACCTCATGCATGTTGCTTTAGTGATTTTTAATAGTTTTTTCTTAGGCTAACTCTTTTTTTTTGTTATGAAAATTTATAGTGAGACATGTTCCAACTGTTCAATGTGTAAAATTATGGTAGGGAAAGAATAAACAAAAAAATAGAAGATGAATCACATTGTTGGAAACCCTTGTAACCCTTATTGGTACCCTGTCGAGTAGCACTACATTAGAGAATACCTGTATACACAATCTCACTTCCACATACCTTCAAGTGTGTTGATATAACCAAGATCTTTATCATGCTTGTTGCTTCTCTTCCGGAGACTCTCAATTTGTACCCTTTATCATGCGTTCATACCACCCACAATTTTTTGTCAACCCATAGAACCTATCCCTGTTAAATGGAATTAACTAGAGATTTCTTGTTAGCTAATGAATAAATAACAAGTATAATTAATGTCTAAATTATGAAATGAAAATGTAATGAAGTAGACCAACCATATAAGTTTAAGTAAGATTGAGAGATTAAGATGAAGATTGTAGTGATGTTAGAGATGAATACTGCTTAAGAGATTTATGGAGAGATTCAAAGAAATAATGTGGAGGAAGTCGAGGAAATGGTCTCATTTATATATAGTGACCATTTGTACAATAAAAACATAAGTGAACGGTTTTATAATATAATTTTCCCTTGGTTTATTCCTTCAATAATTCTTTGTCCCTTGTTTCATGATTGGTTATTATAGCCAATAACTGGTATTAGAGCCATTGGTTGTGGCAGATGCTCTTGTGAGAAAATGTGTTTTATTTCTATTTGTGTGCTTAGATATTTTTTGGAGTGAGTTTGCTTTGGGAAGAATTTGCACTGAGGTTGAGAGCTACACTGGTTGTTGTGTGTATATCCTAGTGCATTTATATTGCTATCCATGTGCGTATATTCTTGTGGAGAGCAAGTTGCCTCTCCATATATACTGCTATCCTTGTGCATATATCCTTGTGGAGAGAAAGCTGCGCGTGGAGGAGAGTGTGGAGACCTTCATGGAAGAGTGTGAAACTATGCCCTATGTAGTTCGTGCAGGTGCCTGGGTAATCCAAGTTCATTTGCTTTTTCCAATGTCGTCGAAAGAAGAGATTGTTGTGAAATTCAGGAAAGCTTTGGATTAGGGTAAGATCTAGTCTGGGTGAATCAGATTAGCGGTCCTTGATCATGTGACATTATGCCATCGGTTGTCTTGTGCAATATCAGATCCATTGGGGTGGGGGCAGAGGAACTAACATGAAGGATGAGGCAATTTCACTTTGGGGATTAATGTGGTTTGCTTGTTTTTTGGATATACAAAATTTAAGCATCTATGGAGACTCCCAGGCCATCATCAATCATGTGTTGGGAATCTCCAAAATATCCCACCCACACCCATAGGCCTGGCTCTGGAGCATCATTCATCTCCATGACACTCTTCCAGGGGTCACCTTTCAGCACATACACATGGAGCACAACACTATTGCTGATGCCATGTCTAAGATGGGACTTTTGACTTCCAATGATGGATTACATATCACTCTGGAGGTGGATGGATGCTCCATGGATGGTAGATATTTTCCATTCCCATGACAACGGTTTTATGTTGGTATTATCCAATGCTATTATGTTTTAAATTCTCAGTAGTATCACATTTCCCACTGTTTCACTATTTTTGAATATGATCCTACCTTATCTGTATATGGACATATGATGGAAGATTTTACTCAGTTTTTGGTTTTTTTTATCTTGGTTGTTTTTGAGCTTATACATGGAGCAATATGGGGGCATGGGCACTTATTAGGCCCACACTACAATTGATATGCTATTATGTACATGGTTGCATTTTCTATATGGGTTGTTCACATATATGTAGAATTTGATGTAGTTTCCATATGGACTTGATGTATTGGTTTACACTCTTCAATAAAACCAACATTTTTTTCTTACTAAAAAAAAAGAAATGAAAAATGAGCTTCCACAAACAAAATTTGTTTGTGGACGTGTTGATCTTAGATTGTATTTCCTTTTAAGCTGAGATATGGTGTTTTCAAAATGCTTGCTGATATGTGCCTATTCAATGGAGCAAAGACTGAAAAAATGAGGAGAAAGAAATTTTTTGAATGGTGAAAAGAAAGGCAACTAGACTTAATCAACATGAAAGAAACAATCCTAGAATAAGAATTCGATCGAGATGAAGTCAAAGAAGTGTCATAATCACGAGGATAAGGATAACAATGAATTGGAAGCTAGAACTCTGAAAAAAAAAGGGGCATGTATCTTATGTTTGCATTATGCCATATGTATGTAAAGGTGTTCTTCAAATTGAAGATTGAAAGCCATACATTAATGTTAATGAATACATATAGGGAGTTATGTAAATGTCAAAGTCTGTCTCATTTTGGAGTAAAATAGAGATGAATTCAAGTTGGATTATTGATGTACAAAGTTGAATTTGAGAGTGTAAATTAGAGTCAAGTCTACAATCTTGTTTGAAGCCAAGATAAGTCAACAATACAAAAGAGTAAAAAACAAGTCAATCAAATGTTGTTGTTATTGAAAGTGTTATAAGTTTGAGTCTATATTGGAACTGGCCATTCTAACATTACAAATATTTGCATGGTACACATATTATGAAGAGAACGTTCGGTGGTATCTGACACCCAAGTGTAAATCAAAAGCCAAGGGGATTCAATGGCTAGAAGTTTATTTAGTTAAGCCCAAGTGTGAGTTAAAGATCCTACCTATGTAATGAGTTTAATCAAGTCAATCGAATTCAAGTTTAAGCCATGTCAAATCATGACATTTTTGCATCAATTAAGTTTTCCAATCTAATGTCACAAGTGTCTTGTTGGGTCTTGATCAACTCCAACAAGAAACATATTTGGTAAGCATATAAATATATGAAGAAGATTGCATATGTCTTGTTGGATGGAGACACCCTTCTTACAAGAAACAAATTATGTAGGTACAATGGAAAATTTAGAGAAGAATTATGATCGATAAGGCAAGATGAAGATGAAGAGAGAAGAAAAAGAAGAAGACTCCATGAATGAAGAACGACAAAGAAGCAAACTCCATGACAAAAAAAGAAGAGAAAAGTGCAAGTAAGATGCCAAAAGAAGATGAGAAAAGTGCAAGCAAGATGCTAAAAGAAGATGGTGCGGGATGTCAAATGAAGATGATGACAAACAAAGAATGATGCAACAACAAAATAATGACATAGAAATGGTGAACGTTAAGCAAGGTAAATCATAATATTGTGTGTTTATAATTGAGATGCAAATGTGGTGAATCCATGAATAATAACATTGCTAAATAGTTTAATGGTCCCTAGTTTATTTGATGAGGAAAAGAAATGTTTGTATGTGGAGACGATTAGTTCGAATGGAAATTTAAATTGAATATACTTAAGTAATGTGACGTAAGTCTAATAAGGCAAGTGTACCCCCTTTGAAGAGACAACAGTGCTCAATAAGAGGAAGCAATGCTCAATAATCACTTCTTGTGAGAGAGGACAATTTGTGTTCATTCAAAATCACTTGATGTAATGTATGTTTGTGGTAAGCTGAAACTACCTAATGTTTGTATGATTATGGATAATCCAGGAAAAACCAGAATATGGTTATAGGTAAGCCAAAAAAACCTAGGTTTATGAATGTTGATGATATAGGAGGAGTTGAATGTACAAGTATAAAAATATGTTGTTGAACCATGTATGAGAAAAGGTTTCTTAGATAACTAGTAGATACAATGGCTAGATACCCATGTATTCTAATGGATGATAGTTTTTTTATATGGACTTCAAATAATGGAATTGCTAATAAAGGTTTATATGTGGGAGATATCCCATGTAAAATCATTGGCAAAGGAAACTTGTAGACATGCAATGATTAGAATCAAATCTATCAACTATGGTCTCTAGGGATTATTTCAATTATTTTAAACTAGCGCGATGATATAAATTAAATGAGTGATAAATTCCCATAAGCATTAATCCATAAAAAACATCACAACACTTGCTAAATGATACATCTCAATTGTTAAAATTAAAAAAAAAATCATAAAAAATAACTAAATTAAAACTTTATTTTAAATTATTATTATTAATAATTAAAAATAATAATATATAATTTAAACATATAGACATTTAACCATGAATATTTTTTTCCATTTTATAATGGAGATTCTCAATCTGTAAATAGGTTTTGTTCTAATATCATGGATCAATAATATGGCTTATCAATACCACATGCCCAAAAATATTCAAAAAATGACTTATTTCATATAAAACTTGTTCATATAACATTTTTTTTTCTAATTAATCAATTTAATTAAAAACATATCTAATTTAAAGACAAATTTCAACTTTTAATTTATATATATTATTAAAAATATTTTTAAATATTCCATAAAAATTAAATTCCTAATATTTACCTAATAACTATTAACAATTAAATTAAAATTAAAAAAACTATATTACAAAATATACACACTCATTGATTTAAACCTAAAATATTATAAAAAACAAAACCACTTCTATTCAAATATAAAACATCATTAAAAATGAAATCACTTGAAATATGTTTTAAAATATACAATACTATTAATCATTTTTTATTTCATTCTGTTAAAAACTCAATCTAAAATTTTAGTAAAATTGCCATTAGATTGTTCTAATGTAAGATTTTAAGTAGTCCAGTACTCTTAACTCTCACGTACGTTATCACCAAAAAAAAAATAATATCCGTGTACATGGTTGATTTTTAGTGTAACTATATATATAATTATTTAAAAAGTTTGTCTATATAATAGAAGGTTTATATGAATATTAAGTATTTTATTATATTTAATTTTTATATATTTTATTAGGAAATAATAAATATGTATATAGTTGATGGATTGAGAATATATATATATATATATATATATTAATTGATTTGAGTGAGGTTTAGTGTTCATAAGGTCTTAGGTTCAAACTTCATAGAAGGGGTTGAAGATGGAAGTCACTTTTAGGGGAATTAAACTATCCCAAGGGGCATCCAAGGTTTATTGAGCTTCACACAATTCTAGTGATAGCATTCCACTAGTAGGTAGTTTGTTCTTCCATCTAATAGAGGGATGCCTTGACTTAGGCTAGGCCTAGTGTAGTATATGTTAGGCCTAGGGGGATATTATGTGGTATGGGGTACAAAGGGAGGTACCCAAGGGAATAAGGTAATAATGTGATGGGCTATAGTTAATTAATAAAGTGGTTAACCCGCATCATGTAAGGCACCACTAGTAGTTAGGAATAATGTGATAAGACCATTGTATTAGATACATGGTATTGAGAGACCCATGGTAATGACCCAGAGTATTGTATGTATGAAGCCTATATAGAGGCTAGGGACTCCTCATTGGGAGGTGTCAAGGATTATTGTATGGCAAACATATGGCTTGTGAAGTGTTCTCATAACAAGATCTGAATACAGAAATGCTTCTCTTTATTAATCAAAACCCTTAAGGCAGGGTAACACCATACAATCACTCCTTAAGGAAGGAGAACACTCCACAAACCATATGCTTTCCAATAAAAGGGGATTTGAATCTGCCTATTATGTGACTTGCGCAACTACCACAACATTCATTCTTAACCATTCACATTATACATTCAATAGGAAATTCAACATAAGCAATTTTTTTTAAAGGGGGCCCATAAATTACAAAGTTAAATGCCAAAATTCCCATCTTCCTTATATTAATCATCAGGAGAGAACAATTTCATTACATACAACAACATTACAACTTGTGGCAGTCACAGACTTGCGCACAATATCAAAATCTACAGGAAATACATAAGCAAAACATTACAAATCCAGATCTCAGAGCTAAACAATTCTGGACGCTCAAAACTATCTATTCTTTAGGCTTGATATGAACTTTGCAGCATTGCCTAAACTTATTTCTCACTGCCTTCAGTCTTCTCTTATAGCCATGCTCGCTTGCTCCAATACTTTGCTCGCTTGATCCATGCTTTTCAATACCTAGGGCCGTCATTTTGGTTTTTTGTTTGATTGTATCAATATATCAAAATCGACTCTTATTTCTTTGGCACGCTCCCTTATTTTCCATGGCGCGAGTTCTGAACTGTCTTACTACTATTTTTGTTTTTCGATGTTCTATTTCCGGCATTTTCATCCAAAATTTCCTTCACAACTTTATCCTTTTAAAAACGAAGGACCCGACAATCCCAAGGGGCATCCAAACTCAACCAAGCTTTGCACAATCTTGGTGATAGCATCGATCATTCTTCCATTTGAAATTCAGGCTAGCCCTGGCCTAGGCTTAGCCTAGTTCAAAAAAAATAAAAATAAAAATCCAACATTTGGGCTGATCCTGACCTAGGCTCAATGTACTTTGAAAAAAAATCCAAATGACTATATATTTTGAATTGATATATAATATAATTTGTATATTGTAAATATATCAACTTTATAAAAATAGTCATATTAAATATTTTTTATAATATCAATTATTTATTTAAAATAGATAAAAGAGTATTATAATTTGGTGTCAGATAAATTACGTAAACGATGTTAATATAACGATGTTAATTTTAACTCTTTAATGTTGTGCCCATCAAACTTTTGCAAGAACTGAAGAAAGCTCGAGTCTCGCAATAGTGCAAGACTATTGCGATACTCAACAGTCTGTTCTACCCTACTGAGAGATGAAGGTTCGCTTCGAACAGGTGGCATCGCTGCTTAACGGTTATGAACAGTCAAGAATTTACATGCAACACCGGGAAAATTGGTTCTTATAGATAGGGATCCAACCGTCCACCATCCCTTCCATCTTATCACCCATTCATTCCACTGAAATAGCCGTGGATGCACGACATCTTTGAGATCATGCCAGATTGGTACTTGCGGCGGCGTTTTAACGGCTAGGTGAGGTAATCATTACGAGTGAAGGACATCTAGGATTATGGCAGAAAGGGGCAATTATATCCAAGCAATGGTTAAACACTTCTGCACTCCTTCATAATTCAAAAAAAGAACTTAGCATTCATTACAAAATGATCATGATTCTTAACTTAAAAACACCTTGTACTTTAAATAATTTTCTCCTAGTTAATATGATAGCACAAGTACTCATCGACTAAGTGAAAGGACTTCTTATAAACTTTCATGATGACCACTTTCCTATGACATATACTATGAAAAGAACAAATTGTACTATGTTTCTGACAGGGTGCATGCTTGCACCGCTTAAACTATGCTATTCTGCTAGTAATATTCTGCTTGCATTATTATATAGGATGACATGCTAGTGCAAGCATAATATCTGAAAAAATAACAGGGAATTTTAGTAAAATATAGGCTAGACTTCCAACATGGCTTCCTTAATTTATACTGGAAATTTGCTTCACCCTTTCTTGATGCTTCAGAGCATATCCTTTTGCTCTTTGTGCGCGAGATCCTGCAATGATTTCGTGAGGGAACAAAGAAGTGGGAAAAGCGAAATTTCAGAGTGGGAAGGAATTCTGTTATAGGGATTCCAAGAATAGTACCACAAGAGGGGATAAACAGAAGTGGGATAGGGAAAAAATTCAAGGGTAAAGTGGGGTTTTTATGAAACGGACAGGGTAAATTCAAAAGAATATGGGAAGGTTAATCATTCTGGGATTGAAGAAGAAACCTGAGGGAATATTATGAAAGTGGAATATGAAGAAAGGCAAAAATTTTTCTGGAAGGTCTGCCTGCATTGGTGCAAGAAAAAATAACTGCAGCGAAAATTAAACCTTACTTGAATACAAATATCCATACTAATTACCCCAATTGTATAAAGGTTGGTTTTGCTGAACCTGCTTTTACTTGGTGGTTGCTAGCATATCTAAAGATCAAGCGACATTTTCTTTTTATTAGAAATTTTTGATCTTCCTGCCAGCAAGCTAGTTTTCAGGTTGATCCTTCTGTAATCATGTCAGCGAACTGATTTTCATAATTACAGGAAAATGTTTTTTTTTTTCTTTACTTTTTAATTTTTTTTTGTATATATATATATATATATATATATATATATATATTTAAGAAGAAGAAGAATTCATGTTTTCAAAAGGTTGGTATTACCATTCACCACTACTGTCCCAAATTGCTGTTGGACTTGCTGTGTAAAATCTTTCCTGGCAAGTGGCTGAAAATACTTCTTTAATCTGTGTCCATTTACCAAGAATACTGAATTTTGTCCATCAATAGTTTTAACTTCTACTGCTCCATTCTCGAATACTCGAATCACTTCATAAGGTCCCATCCAACGTGTATGGAATTTCCCTTTAAAAAATTTAAATCTAGAATCATAAAGGAGCACCCAATCACCTGGTTGGAATTGATTTTTCTGAATAGACTTGTCATGCCACCTTTTGCGTTGCTGTTGAATTAGTATGTTCTGCTGAACAACATCCCTACAAAATTCATCTAACTCATTTAATTGGAGAAGACACTGTTGTTGTGCCTCAGAGAGATCTAGTCCTAACTGAATTGCAGTTCTGAAAGTTTTGATCTGGAATTCAATTGGTAACAGAACCTGTTTGCCATATACCAGCTCATATGGTGTATGTCCCGTGCTATTTCTCCAAGTGGTTCTGTATGCCCACAAAGCTTCTGGTAATCTTTCAGCCCAGTCTTTCCGATGCATATTTACTGTCTTTGTAAGAATGGACTCGATCACTTTGTTTGTGGATTCCACCTGGCCATTTGCTTGCGGGTGATACGGCGTGGATTTCCTGTGCCAGATCTTGTATTGCTCCATCACACCCTGTACCAGATTAGAAATAAACTACGGACCATTGTCAGAAACAATTTCTCTAGGCACACCAAATCTAGTAAAGATTTCAGTAAAAAGAAAATCAACAATTTTTTTATTTTTATTTTTATTTTTTATTTATTATTTATTATTTATTATTTTTATTTTTACTTTATTTTTTATTTATTATTTATTATTTTATTATTATTATTATTATTTTATTTTTATTTTTATTTTTATTTTATTATTTATTATTTTTATTTTTATTTTTATTATTATTTTTTTATTATTATTTTTATTATTTATTTATTTATTTATTTTTATTTTTATTTTATTTTAATTTTTTATTTATTTTATTTTATTTTTTAATTTTTTTTTTTTTTTTTTTAATTTTTATTTATTTATTTTATTTTATTTTATTTTTATTTTACTTTTTTATTTATTTATTTTATTTTATTTATTTATTTTTATTTATTTATTTATTATTATTATTATTATTATTATTATTATTATTATTTTTTATTTTTTTATTATTATTATTTTATTATTTTATTTTATTTTTTTATTTTTATTTTTATTTTATTTTTTATTTTTTATTTTTGTAGCAAAGGAAACAACTTTAGCTTCTACCCATTTTGTAACAAAATCTAAACAAACCAAGATATGCTTTTTACTTAATGACGTTGGATTTATTGGCCCTATAAAATCAATAGCCCATTTTTCAAACGGCTCGATCATAACTTGGGGGCATAAAGGCATTTCATTGGTTTGATTAGGCTGGCCCATTCGTTGACAACTATCACATCGCCTGGCATACTGTTTGACATCCTTAAACCAAAAGTAACCAGCACACAATACTTTATATGTAGTCTGCTTATCAGCGAAGTGGCCTCCACAAGGTTCATCATGAGCGGATTTCAATATGTCAAACACTTCCTCCTCTCTTACACACCTACGGATAATCAGATCTGGACCAGTGTAAAAGAGATCTCCTTGAATCCAAGAGTATGCAACACTTTTCTGAATAATATTCCGCTTTTCACGAGCGAACAAGTGGGGTGGTGTTTTCCCAGTAACCAAGTAATTAGCAATGTCAGCAAACCACGGAGAATCTGTTGACATAGCAAAAAGATGTTCATCCGGAAAATCATCATTAACAGGAGTTGCTTCACCAGGATTATCTAATCTAGAAAGAAAATCTGCTACAACATTAGATTTTCTTGGTCTATCAACAATAGTAATATTAAATTCTTGCAACAATAGTAACCACCTAGTCACTCTACCGCTAGTCAATGGTTTGTTCATCAAATATTTAATCGCGGAATGATCAGTATGTACAAATACTTCATATCTTGTAATATAGTGCTTGAACTTATTAATTGCAAAAATTATAGCTAAAAACTCTTTCTCTGTAACTGTATAATTTAATTCAGTAGATGAAAAATTCTTATAATAAATAGCATAGGATTGCTTATTTTCCTCTTGTCCTAACGCTGCACCAATAGCCAAATCTGAAGCATCAAAGGAAATGTGAAAAGGCAGGGAACAATTAGGACCTCTCAAAATTGGTGCATGCACTAATTTTTCCTTCAATGTTTCAAAACAATGTTGGCAAGCTATGGTCTAAGAAAATTCACTATCCTTAGCTAGAAGTCGGAAAAGAGGGGCAGCTATCTTAGAAAATTTTTCAATGAATCTTCTATAGTAACCAACATGTCCTAAAAAACCTCTTACTTCCCTTTGAGATTTGGGTGCAGGAAGATGCAAAATGATTTCAATCTTTGCTGGATCAACTTGGATACCTTTACCATAAATCAAATGGCCAAGTACCACTCCCGCTTTGCACATTAATCTACATTTCTTGTCACTCAAGGCAAGATGGGCTTCCTGACAACGAAGAAGTACTTTCTCCAGATTTTTTAGAGCTTCCTGAAAAGAATCACCAAACACAGAAAAGTCATCCATATAAATTTCTACAAATTCTAGATCAGCAAAAATGGCCAGGACTGCCCTTTGAAAGGTAGCCGGGGCATTACATAAACCAAAGGGAAGCACTTTATAAGCAAATGTACCCCATGGACATGTAAAAGTAGTTTTATCCTGATCTTTGGGTGCAATCTGTATCTGGTTATAGCCACTAAAGCCATCCAAAAAGGAAAAATATTTCTTTCCTGCAAGGGTATCAAGCACCTGGTCAATGAAAGGGAGAGGGAAATAATATTTGAGAGTGGCTTTGTTTAATTCTCGATAATCAATACAAATACACCATCTTCCATCTTTCTTAGGTACTAGCACTAATGGAGAGACCCACTGACTATCGGAAATAGGATAGATAAAATTGGCATCCAAGAGTTTCTGTACTTCTTCCTTCACAATATCTCTTAGAGCTGGATTCATTCGCCTTTGGGGTTGTCAGATAGGTCGGGTTCCTTCCTGAATATAGATATGATGTGTACAAGTTTCAGGAGGAATACCCTTCATATCTTCATAACCCCAAGCAAAGGCACTAAGATGGTTTTGGAACAAATTCACAAGCTGCTCCTGCTAAGATGAGTCCAAATCTGAACTAATATGCAAGGATTTACAGGGGCTAATCTCAACTAGAGTAGTATCAGGCTTAGGAGTACTCAAGGGAGTGGTCAAATGAAACGGTATAGAAGAATGAGAATCATGATTATCTTGAAAATCTAAGCTGAAAATATAGCTTAATGGCTCAAAATTAGGCATAGTGTCTAGATTATTCAGGAAATCTTGAATCTCATCTTCTTGTGAAGGCCTAGTATAATGATGGATAAGGGAAATGGGAAGAGTCTCCTCATCACTGGTTTGATCCAACCATAAGTTATCTCGAAGGTCCTTAATGGATCTGGCAGGGGGGTATAAGGTAACTTTCTTCCTAGAATCTCCATACGAAATATACATACCACCAGAGTGACATCCAATATATGCATCGACTATAGCAAGCCATGGTCAACCCAAAGTCAAGGGACGTCCTCCTACTGGGTTCTTTGGCTGAAGCACAATGAAATAAACAGGATATTCCCAAGAATCTAATGAGATGATCACATCATCCAATACTCCTTCTGGCTTGATTTTATATCTATCTGCTAATTCAATCACAGTGGGAGTAGGGCGAAGATGAGATAACCAAAGTTGATCCATGGTTTGCTTAGTCATGACATTAATGGATGCTCCCAGGTCTATAAGAACATTAGAGACAAGGACATTACCAATATGAACTGAGCAACATGGTTTCTGGGATCAGTATATTTTTCCATAGACACACATCCCGTCATCAACTCTACTGCCCTACCAACAAATTGAATGGTTTGGGGTTCCAATCTCTTCCTCCCGGGTTTCTTGGGACAAAGTTCCTTAATAATATTGGTACAAATGGGGATCTCTTTGATGGCTTGAAGCAAAGGTATCTTAATGAAAAGATTCCGAAGCTCTGATGCCAAGCTAGTCTCAGAAATAGGCTCACTTCTTTCCATTACTAGCCTCTCTAGGAAGGGAGGTTGGTTGGAAGAAGATGGCAAGGATTCAGAGGGTAAGGGCTGCTTAGTGACAACTTTTGGAGAATGGTTAAGAGTTTCCTCTTCTCCTTTCTCTTCAACAATCACTGTAGGTTGCTTCTGATTTTCTGATGTTACAGTCCTTCCCGATCTTAATTGAATATCATGAACCCCAACTGGAATAGACTGGTACTCGAATGGTAAAGGTGGGTTTGTTACATAGATCATTTGCACTGCTTTATTATTGTTAGGATTGGGCATAGGTTGAGCAGGCAACTGAGGAGGTCGAAAAGGTGGAGGTAAAGGCAACGGTGGAGTAGACTAACTCGGAAGTTGAGGCATTGAATAAGGTGTATGCGTAGATGGATATGACTACATGGGTGGCTGGTAGGAATATGGAGAATGAGTTGGCCCTCTCCAACCTTGTTGCCATGGTTGAGAAGGTTGCCCATGTTGAAAAGTGCGCAACAAGAAATGCTAAATTTAGAATGTGATAAAAATAGAACTAAAAATAACACTTCTAAAAATAACAGTTTGGCCAATGAGCATTTTGGCCACCTTGGGTGAGAGGTGAAACTGCTAAAAATAGAATCTTCTAAAAATAGCATTTCTGGGTCCCTTCCTATTTTTAGCAGTCCCTGGTCTAACTATAGGAAGTAAAAACGAATTTGGTCTTAACAGCAGTTTAAAATATTAATTAATTAATCTCCATGAGTTAATTAATTATGGAAAATTAAACTTGAAGTCTTTGTGAGATCATGCAATTATTTTCTCCCTTGATTTAGGAATTTATCCCTTGATTAAAGGAGATAAGGTTCAGTTCTATAATGAGAGAATCAGTTGACTTAGTTTAACTTAGTCAAGTCTAGTTAGATTATTTTAACAAGTTGTTAAAATAATGAAATATAGTTTGTTAATGCTTGCATGCATGTGACAACTATTATTTCAGATAACTGAGCATTCCCTCATGGATAACTGATGCATGTTAGTTCAGACAAAGACCTAGTTGAGATCAGATGAGGGACAATGTACTATCAGATGCTTGGATATTTCTAGTAAGTATTCGTTGCATGGAGAAGGATCTATTTCTAAGAGAAATACATAATATAGGAGATTGGAGGACTTGTGGCCTATATATTGAGGCCTAGGTAGTCTATGATCTTCATCTTCTGATTACAGAGAGAGTAGATAGCTATTGAGCTGATTCTTTTTGTATGTTGTTGAGGATCGCCATTTGATTGATAATACAGAGTTGGGGTTTTATGCCGGTGCTTTCCCCAGTGATATATTCTGTGTTATGTGTGATTGATTCCTTCTTATCAGTTATATGTGTTCATGCTTGATGTTGCTCATGAGTTCGATTATGCTTCCGCTTAATGTTTTGTAGAACTAGATCAAGTATTATGCTTTAGTACATTGCATATATCAGTTTGATCTGCAAGTGAAATTTCTACATGATATCAGTGAGCTAGCTGATTTGTAGAGAAAATTCTACATCCCATGCTGATATTGATTCCCATACTGCCACTGCTGATTAGTGTTAGGATAAGAATATGCATGTGAATTATAACCAAAATAGTGTGGAGAAAATTCAGGAGCCATACCTGCACCTACCTGAGGCCAATTCCTTCTTGCTCCCATAGCATACAAGTATTCAGCTTCAAGCTGTCCCCCTATAAATACAGCTTTAAGTCCTGGTATAGAGGGACATTTTTCTGTGACATGGTCTTCTGCACAAATAGCACACTTATTAGTTTCTTTCAAATTAAGAGGACACTCTTTAGGAGGATGCTTGTCTCTACATTTAGGACAGAAAATACATAATGACTCTTGTTCCTTCATGAGTTTTTGCTGAAATTTTAAAGAGTCCAACTGTTTGGTAATAGTATTCATTATATCAATTTTCATGTTTTCCATTTTATTTTCTAGTCCAATAATCATAGCATCAATAGATTCAGTTTTTCTATTTCTATTTCGAGTTCCTCTACCGGATCTATACTGATTTCTTGAAAATTTCCTGCATAATTCACAAATTTGTTCAAAAGTTTGCTGAGAAATATCACCTTGTCCTAACAGATTTAAATTATTTCTAGCATTATCAGTAAGTCCTCTTAAGAACAAGGTTCTAATAGTACTGGGATCAAGCTTAAGTTTCGACCTTTGTAAAATATACAGAAATCTTTCTAGGTAATCTTCAAGAGTTTCATCATCATCCTGTATGATTGTAAAAATCTCATCCTGCATGTCCCGAGTTTTGCAATATTCTTGATATTTAGACAAAAACACTCTCTTCATTTGATCCCAAGAGGTTATAGTGTTTCCTCCTAACCCCATAAACCAACGTAGAGTTGAGTCCTTGAGAGTAACAAGAAATAATCTTAACTTCTGAGCGTCATTTGAATAATCATAACTTCTGCACAAAATATCAAAATCGAATAGAAAAGAGTCAGGATATTCATGAACTTTACCATGGAAATGAGGGAGAGCTGATGGTGGAATATTCTTCATTTGCGCCACAGTATCAGGGTCCACAAGTGGAAACGCAAAAGCGGATTGTTCTCCACTTACCTGGTTTTCACTAGTCCCTTCCACATGATCTTCATGGTCCGCCATTGTTTCCCTTTTGCTTGAGCCGCTCTCAACAGGCTGAACCACACCTGAGCTGTTGTCACTAGAATCCAGGTGGACTGTTCTTGCGTGATGGGTTTGAATTGGATTGGGCTTCCTGCTCACATAAGGAGACCCAATATGAGAATTGTTTTCAGAATTCTTTCGACCCTTAGTGGGCTTCGAACCCTTACCTTTTCTAGGCATTCACTTCAAAAAAGAAAGAAAAATAACAAACAACTTCTAATAAAAAATGATGCACAAATCAATTGACACCAGTAAAATTCCTTCAAAGAAGATTTTCCAGACAATACTGCAAAAATAAAGGAAAAATTACCTCTATTGTATAATTCAAAAATTCTTACCAAATCAAATCGCCTCCCTGACAATGGCGCCAAAATTTTGGGTGCAAGAATTACACTTAAGCAAACACCTCAACACTTAATTTGTTAACCCGGGGGATCCGTAAACTTAGAGATGAAGCACATACAATGCCAGAGATGGTATGAATCTTTCTAATATAAATCCCTACTTTCTTTAAAGGAAATATTGTAGAATCAAATTAAAAAGAGAAAAAGGCAACTTGAACCATCAAAATAATCGAAGACTGGAACAAGGAAGAATGCATTTGCAAGAGGGAATTAAAGATAAAGGGCAGCCACTCTAGCTAATTATTGTTTAACTACTGAATGTGTGTTTTTTTGGTAGAGACACTTAGCAGTCTCATCACATGGGCCCTTAAACCTGCTCCTTTAGAGATTTCCTTCTTGCACTAATCTGTCCTGTACTATCGCAGTCTGCTGGCACTAGTGCAGGAACAAAGATTTATGTAGAAGGTATAAATGGTGTCTTTACTAAAGGATTTTTACTTCCTGCAAGGGCTTGAACTTTTCCAGGTTCAAATCACTCAGATCCCGTGGCAAGAAACTAGTTCTTGCATCGTATTAGAGCTTCTTGCACTTAGCATTTAATTCTTAAAATGAGTGCTTAATTATTGCAAGTGCTATTATACTGTTAAATCAAATTGCACACATAAAAAGTGAATGTTTTTGATCTTGACAGAGTGCAGGAATAAAGAAACAATCAATATACATTTATCCTGTCATAAGCATTTAATGAAAGAAAGAAGATTGCAGGAAGTAGACTAAGAAGGCTTGCTGCATCACACCAATGTGCACTGGTGTAGGTTCATTTCTCCTGCTTGGACCAGGTAGGGAAAACCAATCAAACATAATTGCAGAAAAGGAGATATCACACCAACGTGCATTGGTGCAGGGTTATTTCTCCTGCTTGGACCAGGCGGAGGAAAACCAATCTGAAATCAAGTGCAGGAAAGGGAATTTATCTACTTCACACAACGGATCTGCTTTCACTCAGACAGGAATGCATGTGCTTAAAATTAAATCACACTTGACAATGTAAACACAAATTACAGGAAAACGGGAAATGGGGTAAACGTGCTAGGTTGGCTGGGCCCTAGCCAACCAGCGCGTTTCCCCTTTAAATAAAAACACTACTCAGTACCTTAATCAATTCATCAGCTCAAATACAGAAACATAATTTGTGAAACATGAGGTGGAGCTCCCTTTTATTAATTCACTGAGGCAATTACATACGTTAATACATCGTCCAACCCAGATTCGGGCGATAACAAAATACAGCACCCTGTTACCGCCTCTCTGGCAGTGTCTCTGTTCTATCAAAAACTTCCTCCTTAGTTCTATTTACATTTTACATTATATAGATCTTTGGCCAAAGGCCAAAATAGATCATTCAACCAATTACATAACCAAACACAGAGTTTAGCTTTTCGGCCTTCAAAATTAAACAGTTAGTAAAATTGGCCGTAGCCAATTTGCTTTCATCATTCACAGATTTGATCTCGGCTGCCTTTGGATCGATCTTGCTATCGTGGTTGAAGCTGCTCAAAACGAGGCGATTCGATATCAGCTGCCTTTGGATCAATCTTGCTGTCGTGGTTGAAGCTGCTCAAAATGAGGCGGTGATTAAGGAGGTTTGGATCTGCTGCAAGGATTTGCTGTGCTGGCAATGGTGCAAGATCCGATCTTGCACTAGGATCAGTAGTCACAGTAAGTGCTCTAACTACCAAATAAACATTGGAGATATCGATAAGTTACAAAGAGTGATTAAAAGTAAGAAATCATGTAATAAATGATTAATTAATGATAAGTTAAATTAAAAGTATAAAAAATAAAGTTTATATGAAATATGTTACTATGCTTGGACTGGTGCAAGATGAAGGTGTATAAAAGAGGTAAAATAGCGGTAAATGGTTATGATTTAGGAAGGGGAAAATGGAAAAAAGAGAGCAAATTAGGGGGCTAACAGTATTGAGAAATTGCAGAAGTCACCCTACTGCATGAAAACTAAAGAGCCCATCTGCATATTCAAAGAGAGAGGTATAGAGGGAATTATGGAAGCTACAACACCATATGGTACACCCGTAGCATCGCCCCTCTCGCAGTGAAGATCACCAAAGAAGAAACAAAATCTAGAGGAGAGAACAAAGAAGAAGCAAGATAAGAAGCATAAGAAGCCTATTGACCTATAGCCAGAAGCCCAACCTGCAAGAGAAAACGAAGAAGAAGCAGAACAACAGAACATGGAGACAGAGAGAACAACAATTCTATCCCCGCTGCCACCATATTTACCACTCAGGAAACCCAATGCCAAACGAGTCAAAGACTCCAAGGATGCGAAATGTGGCACATTTACACCATTACTACCAAAGACAATACCATTTGAAGGATAATTTCTCAGAACAATCCCATAGTTGAAGTTCAAGGATAATGAATTTAACGACCGTAACAAATACCCATAGTTCACACGAAGCAGGTACCTAAAGTAGGTCCATTACCCAGAGAGCGGAGTAACAAGATTGGAACCACATCAGTGGGCGCAAGGGTTGGAGCGATCAAGATTACTGAACATGCTAAATGTGACACACTTCGAAAAAATTACACCTAACACAACCTGCATAAGGAAATTGCTCGTGTTGGTGCACAACAGATGCCTCTAGTTGGGAAAGAGGATCCCCATTGACGAGATGCTAATATCGCAGATTACCAGGTTTCCATACCAAGGAAGGGACCCTACCGAAGAGTTTGTGGGTAAGGATCAGGACAGAGCGATAACACAGAGCATGAAGGACAAGTTCGACTTGGTTAAGAAAACGTGAGGCTACGACATAAATTCCATCAGTGACCAAGAAGTACGCTTCACCGCGCATATCTTAGTTGTGAATATTATGTGAAAATACTGAGGCAATGAAGTCCCCACAACAATTGTTTCCTTAGCTGTACAGTGCAACAACAGGGTCCAGTACAACTGGGCCAGATATATATGTAGAAAATTCCTAGAATATTGCCAGGAAGCTTAGGAGGAACATAAGACCTTTCATTACGCATGACTGATTTTGATCACAACCTTGTTGGCATGGAAGGAGCTAGAGGATACACAGTTTCCTACGGTAGAAGCGGACATGTGTGAAGCCATGCGGTATGCATCGCTATGGTATACCAAGGAGACATTGCGAGCACAGGAGAACAAAATATTCTTTGTCTTGTATCACATGGATTTACACATGGTGGTAAATCAACACCCTAGACTGTCACCAAGCTTGTACCAACAATATATGTCTGTTGCGAAGTTCAAAGAAAACTTTCATAGGATCTACATACATGCTCAAAAAGGATACAATGAAGACATGATATCCTCTACCATACTTAGTCACTGAAGATGATCTTCTAACATTAATACAACAATGGGCCTCATAATGGATGACTACGATGGATAAAGATGCAGGAGATAGCGAAAAAGAGGAAGAAACTTCGCAGCATAGGGAACCAAGTGGAAAAGATAAAAACAAGGATGAATAGGAGGAAGAATAGGAGCAAGAGCATGACGAAGAGTAGACTAGATAACATACAAAGATAGAAAAAGAAAAGAGGAAGATGCCAAGCAGAACTTCATCGAGGAGTAGAAAAAAGCAGAAAGCAGATAAATCCAAGGGCGCAATTCCACTGGTCCTTACTGATGGGGACGTAGATGAAATTGGGGAGAAATTTCAAGAAGTCACAACAGAGTCATGGAGCAAAATAGAGGATTGCTACAATGCACTCCTGATAGGTCTTGAGCAGAGTATTGAAGAATTGAAAATATTGGCGCAAACATCTAGACAACCAGCGTAGATAGGCCAAGGAATCCATCCTCAAAGACTAATAGAGATGAAATTTGGGATGATGATAATGCAGATACCTGTCGAAGCTCTTCATTTCGATTCCATCGAAGTCAAGCAATAAGAAAAAGGTTAGGATCATGTCAATATGAACATGGCAGCGCTACCCATTCCGGTATTACATGACTTGCACCAAGGCATAAAAATGAGATAAATGAGCATGAAAAATGCACCTCACAATTAAATATTCATGTAGAACAAGAGCACACTACACTGAAGAAACAACTCGACCATGCCATCAAGGATAAGGCTCAAGCAGAGCTACAATAGTAGATATTGAAAAAAGTGGTTGAAGCTACTTGCAAGGAAGTTCCATACATGGATGTCTGCGAGGAGGAATCGATAGAAGATAAGATCATGAAGCTCGACCTTGCAGTCAAGGAATCAAAGAAGAAGATTTCAGATGTGTAGTTCGAATATGAAGCAAAGATCAGTGAGCTGCAAATGAAGCTGCAAGAATCCACTCCACCAGAAGTACGTGAAGTAAGGGGGATCAACCTAAAGTGTTATGAAACCAACTCACAAAAAGATAGAAAAGATAAATCAATGCCTTAGAAATCAGCCTCTTCGAGGGAGCAACCTCCTTTACATTACACAAATGAACAATTCTTGGATGATACAAATGATAAGACCTCCTTTCTATATATATGATTCTAAGGGGTCATAATGTAATCAAAGCCGACATAAAAATAATAATGTAAGGGCACAAAAATAACAATAGTGGGCTTCTATGGGGCACATTAATAACAATATGGGGACTACATGGGCACAACAATATAATAATGGGGTTTCACTAATAACAATAAGGGGTTACACTAGTAGTATAGGGACCTAACATGCCCCTTTCCTTCAAAAAGTGTTTTCCTCAACGCTTGAGTAGTTCTGGATGCTTCTGTATAAACTTCTCGTCCTCCCATGTGGAATCTTTAGCGAGTAAGTTCTTCCACTTGATGAGATACTTTGAAATTGATCGATTTAGTAGCCATCGGGTTCTTGTTTCCATGACTATTGCAAGTTCCAATATTATTTTTCCTTCCTCGTAAAGTTCCAACAATATTGTTTGAACTGGGATCTTGTCCCCTATAAACTTCTTTAAGCATGAAACATGGAAAACTGGGGGCACTCAGGAAGATGCAGGAAGCTCCAATTTGTATGCCATAGTACCAATCTTTTGCAACACCTTGTAAGGACCATAATACTTTGGTGATAATTTATTATCCTTCTTAGCTTGCTTGAGGGACATTTGTTTGTATGGTTGTATTCATAAAAATACCTAGTCGCCTATATCAAAACTTCTTTCGCTGCGATGTTGATCTGCCTGCTATTTCATTCGATTCTGTGCCAAAGTGAGGTTATCCTTTAAGAGTTGGAGAACTTTTTGTTGTTGAGGGTCTACCTTAACACCTTCATGAGATACAATATGACCCAAGTGTTCCACCTCTTGTACTCCAAAGTAACATTTGGAGGTTTTTGCATATAATTGTTTCTCGTCCAATAGTCTGAGAACTCTATCAACATGATCCTTCCAAGGCTTGCTGTAGATTAGTATATCATCAAAAAATTACTACCACAAATTTTCTAAGGAAGGGTTTGAAAATGGAATTCATCAAACCTTGGAATGTAGAAGGTGCATTGGTAAGGCCAAAAGGCATGACCAAAAATTCATAATGACCCTCATGAGTTCTAAATGTTGTTTTCAGAATGTTTTCAGTCTTCATTATGATTTGATGATATCCAACATGAAGGTCCAACTTGCTGAAGTAAATTTATCCATGCAATTCATCCAATAATTCATCAATGAGAGGAATGGGAAATTTATCTTTAATAGTGAGCTTGTTGAGCTCTCTATAATCCAGACACATGTGCCATGATCCATCCTTCTTGTGAACCAATACTACTGGAGCAAAGAAAGAACTTTGACTAGGTTGAATTATACTAGCCTCTAGCATTTCTCTAACCATACGTTCAATTTCACTCTTTTGTGCAAAGGGATATCTGTAAGGTCCGATGTTTGGAGGAACACTTCCTGGAAAATGATTAGCATGATCATGATAAAAAATAGGTGGGAGGCCTTTGGGAGTCTCAAATACCTTGGAATGATTGTCCAAGACTTTTTGGAGATCTGGAGAAATAGATGATTTCGACGTGGGAACTTCTAGAGAACATAATTGTGCAATTACGCCACATTATTCTTCCTTTAGAAGCTTTGTCATGTCGTTAGAGCTGATTATCTTTCTCGGTTTCCCTGTGATACCCCTTAATTCAACTTCCTTTCCTTCTCAAAAAAATTCAAGAAGAGTTCTTGAAAATTAAAAGTTATCATACCTAAAGATTGTAGCCATTGGACTCCTAGTACAACATCAACACCACCCATTGGAATGGAAATCATTGGACTATTCAAAACATATTCTTCCATGAATAACTTGATATTATGACACTTTCCAAAGAAATTTATGGTTCTTCCATTTGCAACCATCACTTGACACTCTCGTGCCAGTGGATATAGGAAGCAATTCAATTCCTTCGCTATCTTATAATGAATAAAAGTATGGGTACTTCCCGAATCAATCAACACTATTACCTTTTTCTTCTTGATATGTCCTTCTATCTTGATAGTTTGAGGAGTGGTAATTCCTACCAATGCATTACAATATATGGTTGGATTCATTTCTTGATGCTCAATGTGATCTTTCACTTCTTGAACCATTTTCTTCTTGATATGTCCTTCTATCTTGAGAGTTTGAGGAGTTGTAATTCTTGCCAATTCTTTGCAAGATATGATCAGATTCATTTCTTCTTTTTCCGGGGTTGGTTCCTGGTGTATATCCTCTTCTTTTGATGTTTATTGATCCTTTTCTTCCTCCTCTTCACAGTCTATGTAAAATAATTTCTTCTCAACACACTTATGACCTTTAGTGTATTTTCTATCACAAATGTAACAAAGCCGTTTTTCTATTTTTTCTTCCAATTGTTGTGGTGTAAACCTTGTAGGTTGTGGAAGGCTAGGAGAAAAAACACTTCCATATTTATAGTTTTGAGTGGTAGGATTCCTTGTTTGCATAATTCCGCTTTCAATTTTTCTTGCCAACCTAAATGCCTTCTCCAATGAATCAAGTTCCCAAAGACAAACCTCATGTTGAATGTTATCCTTTAAAGTCCCTATGAAGACATCAATCCTTTTATTCTTTGGAATATCATTTACCCTTATATTCAATTTTTGGAAGTCCTCAATGTTATCTACCATTGAACCCTTTTGTTTGAGATTTATCAATTGGATAAAGAAGGTGTTTCTCTTTGTATCCTCATAATGTGCTATCATTTCCTCCGTGAAAATTGACCAAGTGAAAAGTGGTTTACGAGAACAAAGCCCTTTATACCATAAAAATTGATTCGATTCTAAATATAAATATGCAATATGTACCTTTTGTAATAGTTGTACATCATGTAGATCAAAATATTGTTCCATCTGTAGTTTCCAATTTAGCAGATCCTTGCCATCAAACTTCCTCATATCGCGTTTTCTTGATTTTAGAAGCTCGATCTTGAAACGAATGTAAATATGTAATTTGAGATCTCCAAGGTCTGAAATTACGATATGTAGGAGCCCTATGTGTCCTCTTTCCAATTCCACTAGTCTGATAGAAATTGGATTCTCCAAGAAAGAGTTATACCCAATCTCCCAAGATATCCTGCTTATATACTTTTTCAGTAGAGAGAACTTGTACGAATTACCACCTGTTAATTTTTCGACCTTCTGACTTGAAAATCATACACAGAAAAATACAGTCCGTCCTCTTTCTATAGCTTCTTACAAAATTTTAATCTGATGCTCAGAGAGAAAGTTATGACAGTTTTCCCTATGTCACCTGTTTGGGATGTAATTTGGGAGCCTGCAGAAACCCTAAATGTCTTGGAATGTATCTCCGAAAATATAGCGAAACAAGATCTAAAATTCGGGCTAAGCTTCACCATTATTTCAGATCAGATGGGTTTTGATTTCAAAGTCTGAAAATTCATAGAAAACAAATTATAGGGAAAATGCCACGGTGACCTGTTTGAGATGGAATTTTGGAGCTTGCAAAAACCCTAATTGCCTCAGATCATATCTCCGAATATATAGTGAGACAAGATCTGAAATTTAGACACGAGGTTTAGAATGATTTTAGCTCAAATGGGTTTTTTATTTTAGCTTCTGAAACATCACAGAAAAATTTTTATTGTGAAAATGCCACGATGACCTGTTTGGAGCCGCGAAACTCTAGAATCCAAAGCTCTCATGCCAAATGTTATGAAACCGGCTCACAAAAAGATAGAAAAGATAAATCAACGCCTTACAAATCAGCCTCTTCGAGGGGGAAACCTCCTTTACATTACACAAATGAACAATTCTCGGATGATACAAATGTCAAGACCTATTTTCTATATATAGGAGTCTAAGGGGTCATAATGTAATCAGAGCTGACATAACAATAATAATGTAAGGGCACCACAATAACAATAGTGGGCTTCTATGGGGCACAATAATAACAATATGGGGACTACATGGACACAAAAATATAATAAGGGGGTTGCACTAACAACAATAAGGGGTTACATTGGTAGTATAGGGACCTAACATAAAGATTTCCGCTGAGAGGCGTCTCCGAGACAGTGGCAGAATGTGGAAAATTATTGGACAAGACCGTGCAGATTTGGACTTTACTGTAGGAAGATCCGAACATAAAAAAGATAGAAGACACCATATAGTAGAAGTAGAAGCAGCTAGAGGATATTCGGGCAACTGTGAAGACCTTGCCAGTCTCCCAGAAGCTCGCCAGAATTAGTGAAGCCAAGGCACTTCAGAAATAGATAGAAGAACTCAAAAGGGAAGAGAAAATTTTGTCAAAGAGAACTCAACCACGGTAGGATGAGGCTCTCTAGTTACCACAGGAAGTATATGGGAAGCTCCAGGAGCTTCGACAAAATGAAGGAGCAGTGTTGCAGAAGAATGCAGGACCAGTGATAGAGGCACTACTGGAAGAAGTACACAAAGAAGAGAAGAAGGAAACATGGATACCACAACAGTACAACATCACCTACAACAACATCGCATCAAAGGTTAGAGGAAAAGTGGCTGAGTGACTTGGGACGAGTCACATGTGAGTGTTGGGGGCCTATTGGGCGCAACCCAACTTGGCCCAAGCTTTGGTCAAATCTCCGCATTTTAGGGAGCGGAGTTTGTGGTAGCATGGAGCTATGTACCACATGATGTTTTAGGGGCTTTGGGGTGGGTCGAGTCCCTTCTTTTTGTAACAGATTTGGGAAATAGTTGATTTTTTTTAGGAGGACCATGGTATTTTGACCACGATATTTTGATATACCTGTTGATGTAATTAGTATATATAGGAGAAAAGATGTAAGTCAAAGTAATGAAAAAATATAGTAATGATGCGAGCATAAGAAAATATCTCTGTAATCTGTGTTTGGGTCTTGAAGGAAAGGCTCCACAGCTGAGTGAGAGGATACCTGAAGTCTGCAACTGAGTGTGCAAACACCTACAACTAAGTTCATAAGTTGGGGAATTATACGCTGTTTCAAATAATTAATATAAGAAGTACAATTTTGATGGACATAGCCTATGTATTATTATTATGTATCTTTTGCTTTCTGTTCAGTATTTCAAACAAAGACTGAGGCATGATGATGAAAATTGTCGCAAGGTCGCTCCCCAGAGACATGATTTCCATGATAGCCTTGTCTTAAGGAAATATAGTATCAAGGAAATCAATAGAGGGAGTTGCGATGGGGGAGTAGGTGGTACCATTGGAATGAACCAAGGAAGACAAATTCTTAGATTCCAATTGTATAACTTGATAAGCTAACTCTGCAGGTGACATTGGCATTTGTTCTCCATAAGATTAAATGGTGGAATGATTGCAAGGATCTAAGGATATGTAGGGACATAAAAAATAGTAGAGACCATTGAAATGGGTAGAGGAAATTCATGTGGCGGAAGAGGGAAGCACCATAAAAGTGAGGAACCATTCAACATGCCTACTGACAAAGGTGTCAGGAGAACCACCCATTATAGGAACATTGCTCGCAAGTAATGGTTGAAACTCAAGGTTGCAGAAGGATAATTGATCTAAATTCACAATTTTCCCCTGATGAGGAAAAGACATAAGCTGTAAAATCAATGAGACAATGGCCCACATTTCGTAAGTCCAACTACTTCCCAAAAGAAGATTGTAATTAAGTAAAAGATCAATAACTTAAATATCAACAAAAATAACTTTCCCTCTAAGAGTGATGGGATAATTAGCAAGGTATCCTTTAGGGGTAAAAGTGTGGCCATCAAATTCTTTCACGGAATTCGATGGCGGGGAAAGAGTGGGTGAACCCAACACCATCCAACGTGAAGTAGCCATCACACAGGTACATGCTCCCTCATCAATGGTGTTGTGGTGAACGACTTTGACTTTTGCATGAACCTGCACTTGGATGCAAGTTGGTGGGAAAGGTGTGGTTTACTTTTATCCATGTCAAAAATGACTAGGTTGGAATATTTAGGGTCGACTCTACCTATAGCCAAAAGCATAGCTTTCTGTTGCACGTGACCACTCTCTAATACTTCGAGGTAATACATAGTACAAGGCGATTGCACCGTAACTTTTACAATACTATAACTTTGGGTAGCACGGGAATACGGTTTGTGCATAGTATGACAAAGTGTTCCTTTGTGGGGACGAATCATGGGGTTAAAAAGAAGCCTTTTGATATGCAAATCTTTAGTGTAGGTTTTAACCCTGTACAAAAATTACATGCATACAAATTCTAAAACACAGAAAATAAACAATGCAAGAGCATAACACATAAAACACATATACACAAAGATTTTTCCCTGGATCCAAAAATTGGGACTACCAGCTTGATTTTTCATTATGTTCCTTTCAATGTTACAATACATATTTATACATGCTGAAGCATCCAATACCATGGACCGAAAAACCATCGCGTCCAATATCATGTGCGAAAAACATGCACAAAACCATAGGTAGGTCCACCCAACCTAATATAGGGTCCAAAAACAAAATTTTTCGGGGCAACACCCCATAGAGGGGGGTTACCTGCACCCCTCAAACCCCTTGTGACCCTCCTACTACACAATAGGCGCAACGAAGGGGGTCTCCACCCCCCCTCTAACCCCCTGGTTAACTACACAGGCTAGTCGTGGAAAGAATATAACACAACCCAACATTCTCCCACTTGTTGTTTTCTTTCCACAAGGGGCCACAAGAGAGCTTAGTCATTTATCCAGCCCTGCAATGCCCATTGTTTCTCTACACCAAGAGAACTTCTTAGAGCTCATAGATTTTGTCAATGCATCTGCAACATTCTTCAAATTGTCCACCTTTCCGAGCAACACCTTTTTCTCTTCTATCATATCCATCACAAAGTGATACTGAACATCAATGTGCTTTGTCTTTGAATGATATGCAGGGTTCTTTGCCAAGAAAATTGCACTTTGGCTGTCACAGTCTATCCTTATAGCTCCCTGTACTAACCCCATACTTGAACACAATCTATGCAACCAAACTACTTCCTTGCTTGCATGAGTGGTTGTCATATATTATGCCTCTGTAGTTGATAGTACAGATTGTTTCTTACTCATCCAACTGACTACACCTCCAAATAGGTTAAACACATACCCATTTGTAGATCTTCTCTGATCCAGATCTCCAGCCCAGCTTGCATCAACAAAGCCACGAATATCCAACACTCTATCCAATCCTAGTCTTCCTTGGTAGCACGAACCATAATCACTAGTGCCACACAAATACTTGAAAACCCGCTTCACTGCTGTCCAGTGCTCCTTCCCTGGTTTTGACATAAACCTACTCAATACTCCCACTACATGTGCAATGTCTGGTCTAGTATAGACCATTGCATACATCAGGCTATCGACTGCACTTGCATATGGAACACGAGACATGTCCCCTTCCTCTTCTTGTGTCTTGGGACATTGTTCAGTAGATAACTTCACACCTATAGGAATAGGAACCTTCACCGGTTTACTATCCTGCACATTAAACATCTACAGTATTGTCTTGGCATACTTCCTCTGGTTTAACCAGAGCTTCCTCTTTTCCCGATCTCTTTTAATTTCCATGCCCAAAATATAGTTTGTAGCATCAAAATATTTCATGTCGAATTTGGAGGACAATTGGGTCTTCAAATCCCGGATAATTTCTTTGTCATTTCCAACCAACAACATATCATCCACATACAAGACCAGATAAATAATGCGGTCAACAATTAATTTAAAATACACACAGTGATCTCCTTTGCTTCTGGTAAAGCCAAGTCCCCGTATAAATGTATCAAATTTCTGATACCACATCCTTGGTGACTGTTTTAACCGATACAAAGACTTCTTTAACTTGCATACAAGTTCTTTCTTACCCTTCACCGCAAAGCCTTTAGGTTGCTTCATGTAGATTTCCTCTTCCAGATCCTCGTGAAGAAATGCTGTCTTCACATCCATCTGTTCTACCTCAAAATCAAAAGTAGCAGCAACAAATAAAAGTAATATAATAGAAGTTACCTCGGCAATAGGAGAAAAAATATCACCAAAATCAATTCCCGGCACCCGGGAATAACCTTTTTCTACCAACCGAGCTTTGTATTTCTCCACCTTTATTTCTGCATTTGTCTTCTTCTTGAACACCCATTTGCTACCAATGGGTTTCCTTCCAGCCAGCAACTCCACCAGATCCCAAGCCTCCTTTTTGTGCAAAGATGCCATTTCATCAACCATGGCCTCTTTCTAGAGTTTGCCTTCCTCTAAATCTACTGCTTCCTTCATAGTTCTGGGATCATAATCAGTAATAGATAAAGCAAAATTTGAACAGAAAGCAGATGGACTATACCTTTTTGGTTTCCTTCTTTCTCGAACTGATCTTCTCACACCCGGAGTTTGTGACTTTTCATCTTCTGATTCCTCCTCTGTTGTAGAGTATGATTCTTCCTCCTTAAGCTCAAACTCCATCTTCTCAGGTTCCTTTGGTTAGAATTCATGTTTAATAACATCTTTTACCTCTCTGAACACCACATCTCGGCTTTACACAACCTTCCTTGTTACTGGGTTCCAAAGCGTATAACCCTTTAAACCATCCTTATACCCAATAAAGATGCACTTTTCAGATTTACTATCCAACTTGGTTTGTTACTCCTTTGGAACATGTAAATATGCATCACATCCAAATACCCTCAGATGTGAAAGAGAGGGTTTCTTACCAGTCCATACCTCTTGTGGAGTCTTATCCTCCAATGCTGATGAAGGTGATCTGTTGACGAGGTAACATGCTATCTCCACTGCCTTTGCCCAGAATTCTTGTCCTAACCTAACACCACTGAGCATGCTTCTTGCCCTTTCCATCAATGTCTTGTTCATTCTTTCTGCAACTCCATTTTTCTCAGGTGTGTATGGAACAATCTTCTGTCATGATATACCACACTTCTTACAAAATTCTTCAAATTCCTTACTGCAAAACTCTCCATCATTATCTGTCCTCAACACCTTTATCTTCTTCTCTATCTAGTTTTCGATTAGAGCCTTAAATTCTTTAAACCTGTCAAAGACTTCAGATTTCTTCTTAAGGAAATATATCCATGTATTCCTTGAGAAGTCATATATAAATGATACATAGTACACAGACTTACCTAGTGACGGAACCTTCACAGGTCCAAACACATCACTGTGCACAAGTTATAATATCTGTTTTGCCCTCTTACCACCAGAGGGGAAACTCACCTGATTCTGCTTCCCATATACATAGTTTTCACAGAAATCAAAATCCAGAGAGTTATTACTCATATCTTCTACCATACCTTTATCATGAAGTATTCGAAGGCCCTTCTCTCCAATATGTCCAAGCCTTTATGCCACAACATGGTCTTCTCTCTAGAGACCACTAGATTTTCTGCTCCACTTTCAGGAACCACAGAACTGTTTCACCCATCAACAACAGTGCTACCTCGCAGCTTGTACAGAGTGCCAATTCAAACTCCCTGCATCAATACCAGTGTCCCCCGAACCATCTTGCAAGTATCCTTATCGAACACTGTTTTTACACCTGCGTCATCCAACTTGCTTACAGAAATCAAATTTTTGGCCAATGTAGGAATATGCAGAACACCCGGAAGTGTTCTAACCCTTCCACCTTGCAACTTCAACTTTAATTTTCCACGACCAATGATTCTAGCCTTCCTATCATCCCCTAAGAAGACATCACCACCATCGTATTTCTCATACTCACAAAACCACTTTCTATGGGGAGTGAAGTGAAAGGATGCACCTGAGTCAATCAACCATGCCTCATGATCTACATGTGTACTTGAAGAAGCAAAGTACACATCCCCACCTTCATCTGAGGTGGTTTTCAACTCTGCAGAAGGAGCATCATCAGATCCCTTTCTTTTATCAAGAGATTTATATTCACAATCCCTTTTGTAGTGCCCTTCCATTCCGCATTTCCAGCACACCACCTTTACAGGTTTTCCTGGAGATTTAGATCTCCCTCTAGATTTAGATCTCCCACTCGATGACTTATTTTTGTTTTTGTTCTAGGACCGTCCTCGTACAGACAAGGCATCACCATTCTGGCTCTCCATATTTTTCCATCTCATCTCCTTTGTTAGCAAGGATGAGACTATTTCATCAAACTGCAAGGCAGTTGTATTGCTACCTATTGCAATAACCAAACTATCCCACGAATCTGATAGAGAACAAAAAAAACTGATGCACTTATCTTCATTTGAAATTTTAATATCAACAGATAATAACTGACTTACCACTATATTAAATGCATTTAGATGCTCTGTCACTGAGTCTCCATCTTTCATCCTTAGGTTATACAACTTTTTCCGCAAGAACAATTTATTCACCAGAGACTTAGATTGGTACAAAGTCCATAATTTGTCCCACAGAGCCTTCGCTGTAGCTTCCCCTGATACATTCAACAATACTGAATCTGAGACATACAATCGTATTGTGCTCTTTGCCTTTCGATCCAACTTCTTCCATTCTTCATCGGACACTCCCATTGGTTTAGTACCCGAATCTACCACGATCCACTGTTCTTTATCCACCAACAGATCCACCATCTTGAGTTTCCACAACTCAAAACTCTAACCATTAAATTTCTCGATCTCTATCTTTCCACTGCTCGCCATCTTCTTTCACCACCAGAATCGATCTCGCAGATATCCCATTGAACAGGGTCTACCACAGGCCCGAGCGAAACCCCTCAGCAACAAAGGCGTCCCCTTGAATCAAAAACTGCTCTGATACCAAATGTAGGTTTTAACCTCGTACAGAAATTACCTGCATACAAATTCTAAAAACACATAAAATAAACAATGCAAGAGCATAACACATAAAACACATATACACAAAGATTTTCCCCTGGATCCCAAAACCGGGACTACCAGATTGATTTTTCATTATGTTCCTTTCAATGTTACAATACATATTTATACATGCCAAAGCATCCAATACCATGGACCGAAAAACCATCGCATCTAAAACCATGGAACGAAAACCATCATGTCCAAAATCATGTGCGAAAAACATGCACAAAACCATAGGTAGGTCCGCCCAACCTAAGATAGGGTCTAAAAACAAAATTTTTTGGGGCGCTACCCTGGACCCCATAGAGGGGGGTTACTTGCACCCCTCAAACCCCCTGTGACCCCCCTGCTACGCAATAGGTGCAATGAAGGGGGGCTTCGCCGCCTCTCTAACCCCCAGGTTAACTACGTGTGCTAGTCGTGGAAAGAATATAACACAACCCAACATTCTACCACTTGTTGTTTTCTTTCCACAGGGGGCCACAAGAGAGCTTAGTCATTTATCTAGCCCTGCAATGCCCATTGTTTCTCTACACCAAGAGAACTTCTCAGAGCTCACAGATTTTGTCAATGCATCTGCAGTATTCTTCAAAGTGTCCACCTTTACTAATAACTTTTACAATACTATAATACTATAATTTTGGATAGCGTGGGAATATGTTTTTTGCATAGTACAACGAAGTATTCCTTTGTGGGGATGAATCATGGGGTTAAAAAGAAGCATTTTGATATGCAAATCGTTAGGTGGAGTCGAAGTAGAAGATGATGGGGTATCCAAAGTATCTCAGATAGGATTCCCATATTTCTTGGCTTGAGTTTGTAAACCAACTATTGATGAGGATCATCAATAGGTATATTATATTGGTCACAATGGCATCCTCTAGCTTATTAAATTATTTTTTCTCACATTTATCTACAATTTTGTTATATTATGGTTAGTGTGAGGAGTAAAATATTTTTTGTTGTGTCATGTCCCCTAATGTATGTTAAATGCAGGAATCAGAGCACTTTTGAGTTAATTTGAGAGTAGGAACTCGGAGTAGACAACAAGAGAGATTCTAGGAGGTTTTCCACCTCCTTAACTCCTCCAATCAGTCGAAGATCCCCACTCTATCTCTCATCAACTCGGTGTCATTGGAAACCAAGCAGGCCAAGTTCATTGGTAACTGAGCCAATGCAAGTCAAGGAAGATCTAGATCCACCTATCCTTGAGTTAGGGAGACAAATATCCCTATTTTCTAGGGAGATGTTGGTAGCTCCCCTCTGTCTAAATAAATTGCTAAGGAATTCATTAGGATTCAAAGTTTTATTGTAGCTAAGAGGCCATTGAGCTGAAGCACTTATGACTATTATTTTGATGATGTATTTGACTTTTCTGGAATCATAATGAGAAGATTTGTTTTGATCCAGCATTGAATTGATTCAGAGGGCTGAAGCTCTTGGGTCAGGGCCAAACCCTAGCAGCCTAAGTCCCTCTCATGCATTTTTATTTCTTTAAGCATAGAATTTTGATTAGTGCTGCAGTTCAGTAGAGTTTTATATGCTACTTTTAGCTTAGAAGGTTGATTAGTTACTGCAGTTCAGTAGAGTAAAAATCATCAAAAAGTCTGTGAATGTGATCCCTATCTCATCTCCCTCATGGGAGTATGATTAGAGGACCCCACCATCACAACCCAAAAACAAAGTGTGATTTCTTGTTCATTGCATAGATCAAGTTCTTGGCATTAGTAGATAGTTTGTTTATGATTTCTTGGAAATGTTTACATTTGGTATTTTTCTTCTCATGTGATTTTTGTAGCTTATAAGGTAGTTCATTACATAGATAAATTTCTTATCATGAGTTAGATAGTTTTCCAAATTCAATTCATCAGGGAAAATTTTAAGAACCCCCCTAAATTTATAAATATAATAAATGGGCGAATCTCCATGGTATATAGGAAAAATGGAAGGCGATTTTATCAATAATATAATATGTATATATAATTTTTTGGCGAATCTCTCACCAGGCATGGCGAATATTTTACTCAATTATAAAATCTTGTAAGATCTTGGCGAGTCTTTCACTAAATAATAAAACTTTGTAAAGTCCTAGTGAATCTTAGCATAGGCTACATGCTGGTTTAATTCCCCCATTTAAATAGGCTACATTCCAGGTGAATACCATGGGTCAATACCATGTGCCATTTTTGTTTTTATTAATTCTAATATTAGGGTTAATAATGGTTTTTTGCATGGTATTAATAACAATCTAGTCCATGGTATTTGTCCCATAGTATTTTTGGCCATAGGTTTCACCTAAATATAACCCATTTTTTGAGTGTTCGTAAATATAAGGTGACTTATGGAGTAAATATAAAAAAAATGTTTTATTTGTTTACCATACCTCTCATTTATTTATATTTTTATTAATTTACCATACCTCTTTTACAAATATGGTATTTGGCCCATAGGATTCACTTAAATAAAACCTCATTTTTTGATTGTTCATAAATATAAGGTGACTTATGGAGTAAATATAAAAAAATGTTTTATTTGTTTACCATACCTCTCGTTTATTTATATTTTTATTAATTTACCATACCTCTTTTACAAATATGGTATTTGGCCCATAGGATTCACTTAAATAAAACCTCTTTCTTGAGCCTTCATAAATAGAACGAGGGTTATGGACTAAATATAAAAAGAGGTTTTATTTATTTACGATACGTCTAGTTTATTTATATTTTTATTTATTTACCATACCTTTTGAGTAAGTATAAAAAGACGTTTTATTTATTTACCATACCTCCACTTTACTTATATTTTTGTTTGTTTACACCCTTACATGTATATAAGGTGACTTATGGAGTAAATATAAAAAACGTTTTATTTATTTACCATACCTCCACTTTACTTATATTTTTATTTGATTACACCCTTACATGTATATAAGGTGACTTATGGAGTAAATATAAAAAATGTTTTATTTATTTACCATACCTTTCACTTATTTATATTTTTATTAATTTACCATACCTCTTTTATAAATATGGTATTTGGCCCATAGGATTCACTTAAATAAAACCTGTTCTTGAAAATGGGCGAATGGATTCACTTAAATAAAACCTATTCTTGAAAATGGGCGAATGGAAGGTTGTAAGTCCTAATTTCAAGGGCTAAATTTACCTTTTTTACCCTCTTCCTTAAAATAAGGTGGGCTATTTGAGGTGATTTGTAAAAATGTACTATGATATAAAATATTCGCCCACTAAAAATTTAAAACCCCTTAATTTCGCCAAAGGGCGAACATTCGCCCCTAAAATTATCCTTGCAATTCATCTTTTCCACCTTTACTTGTAATATTTTGCAAATGAAAAGAGGAACAAGTGCATGTGTTGTTGTAGGGATGTTGGGTATGTAGGAAATGTAATCTTTCACCAAATCCATCTAAGACTTCTCCATCCTATTTTGATGCATTCCAACCCATGTTATTGATATCTATTTTTCGGTCACTGTGAGTAGCCATCTTAGCCAAAATCTAAACTTCTTGAAGTGCTGGGCTTGGCGAGGGGTGTTGATCACCTTCCCTACATTTCCCACAACCTTCATCCAGCTGTCCATCAATTCAAACCATCATTCTTACCCTCCAAACCCTCTTAGCCAACATCCTGTAGCATTTCAGGACTTCTTGTAGCAGTATAAGAATCCTGTAGCACACCTATAACAACATTTTTTGACCATGTTTTGACCTGCAATGATAGCATAGCTTAGTTTAGGAGTAGGTTGACCCCTCAGCTTGGACTCCATGACCAGAAGTACCACCTAGGACATTCCCTTCATTCCTTTTCCTTTCCTGCAAGATCAAATAACATTAGTTCTTTCATTCCGAATTTGGCAATTAGAACTTTACTTAATCTGCAAGTGTGAATTAGTTAAACAATGCATGGATTATTGAGTTATGAATTGGTAGGATAGTCTTCTATTTTCAAGCAACCCTGATAGCTAGATGATTGATGGAAAATTAGAGTAGTTTCCTTTCTACAACTTAGCATGCATCTTGTGTTCTTTCATAGAATTTAAAAGTTGACATCATTTACAAGTTTGAATTGAAAATCATTTACTTTCTCTGCACTAGGACTAGCCTTCACATTATGCTTTCAGTAGTTACTCTCCTTTCAGTTCAGTAGAGGAATGGTTTTAGAACCATAATGATCAAGTGACCTAGTTGAGGGTGGAATGAGTAGAATGAATCTACTATGTGTATAACATTGCCACCTTGAACTTTGTATGAATCCCCGAGTTGATAAGTAAAGTTGAAGAGCCTCTAGAAGTTGCAGCACTCGTGGTGCAATACCAGGGCTCACCATCTTTTTGGTGCCTTTTCTGGGGAGATGTCTAGGTAGATGTTAATTTTTCTTTCCTTTCTATTTTGGATTCGGTAGGTAGATGTTAGTTCTCCTTTCCTTTAGGAAAATTATTTCCAAATACCCCCACTCCATCAAAGAGTCAACCTTCACTCTTGTTCGGTGACTTTCAACTTTCCTCTTTGAATGCAGGGGAGTTAAAATATCCCTTAGGTGAACAACCTAAGATCTTTATATTGGGGAAGAAGAAGAAGAATCCATTCCACATACACACACCACGGCTGAAAATAGATATGAGGATGTTTTTCCCATCAAAGAAACTAATGGAGATGCTAGGATGAAGAATATAAGCCCTTCTGCCCTTCCTCACTTCCATGGCTTAACCTCAAGGACCATGATACTTTTTTGTTTGAGTTTTCTGTTATCTGTAGGACTTATGATTATACCACTGATGACCATAAGTTGAAGTTGTTCCCATCCACCCTTAAGGATGCAACCTTGCGCTGGTTCATGGGTCTACCTGGGGATAACATCACTACCTGGGCTCAAATGCAACAATCCTTTAACAACAAGTATAGGGACTATTGTAGGTCCAAAGACACCAAAGAGGAAATATTTAGAATGACTCTTGGACCTGATGAATCCTTGGAAGACTATGAGGAAATATTCCAACTCAGTTATAGGAGGGCCATATGCACCCTTGATCCTGAATCACTCAAGTTAGTCCTTCTTAGAGGAATCGGGGAGGACATACTGGAAACCCTAAACATGCTATATGGGGGAGACATTTATCATCTACCCTATGAAAGCATTAAGGTAGTATTCAAAAAACATTCTAGGGATGCTAGGAAGAAGGGTAGGTCTAGTAAACCTTTGGCCAATTCCTCTTCCTCCACAATATCCATCAAGAATGAAATTGGAAACATGTTGGAGGACTTTAAAATCGAGATGCTGCATACCTTTTCTTTGAAAATGGACACCATGCAAATCAAGAGGAGACAAGAGGAAGCAGAGAGAGCCTTAGCTATATTTTACCCTAAATGCATTAGAAGGCACCCCATAAATGAATGTCCATTAAATCCTATATAGGTCTGCTCAGTCTGTGAGGAGAAACATGCCACAGATAATTGTCCTTCTTTGCCTAGATTGAAAGCTGTATACCAAGGGAAGGAAGGTGGGGTTGAACAACTCTGTTTCATCAATCAAAGAAGGCCTCAAGGACCACGAACATACCAAAAGTGCATGTAAGGTGCATCCTACTCCTTTTACCATCCCAACCAGAATACACCCCTGCCACCTTGGTACTCTTCCACTCATCAACCAGACATTCTCCTTGGACTTATGGACCTCAGTATCCTCCCCAACCTATCAATCAAACATTTCAACCATATGCTTCTACACATCCTCAGTGTAATAACAAATCATAAGGTTGGAGGTCTTAACTCAACCAACCTTCTGCTTTACTAACTCCACCTCCATCTCAACCAAAGTTCATTCATCCTGCTCCACCCAAGCGACCTTAGGTTCCTTCTCAACCAAATCCAAACCCGAACAACAAGCATGCACAACAGGTCTATATTGGAGATACATCTTACCCTGCCTATGATGTGGAAATTCAATAAATAAACCTCAGGTCTAGAAGAGTGCTCCCAGGTAACCAACTTCCATATCCACCTAAGGAGTTTGAAGAGGAAAAGGAAGAGATTATCCCTCAAATAAACCCACCTCCTTTTCCTGAAATATTGATCCATCCTAACCAGCACAGCCCGAGGGAGATTGAACTTCTGGGAGAATTTAAAAACCTGTGTTAAAATCCCACTTCTCCAAGCTATAAAGGATGTGCCCATATACAATAAGCTTATAAAATATAAATTCTTCAAACATCCTGGGAGGAGAAAGAAAGACACCCCTAACATCAATGTTATTGGTAAATTGTCTAATCTAATATTGGGGAGAGTGATTTTCCCAAAGTATCTAGATCATGGGAGTCCTATGGTAGATGTGCACATCGATGGAATCATTTTCCATCACACCTTGATTGATCTTGGGGCTGCCATCAATGTGATGAATAAATTGATGCTCAAGCTAAACCTCCAAGGATCCTTGAGAAATACCACCATAATGCTGCAACTTACAGATAGGTCCGTAGTGGCTCCTGAGGGAGTTGTTGAGGATGTAATGGTCTCTATTGACACCTGGGAGTATCCTGCTGAATTCCTAGTTCTCCAGCGCAAGATAAAATTCAATGGTTATCCTCTCATCCTTGAAAGACCATGGCTAGCCATTGCTGATGCTTACATAAGTTGCAGAGATGGGAACATGACCATTAATATTCGGCATTTGTCCAAGCAATAAGTATTGTACCCTCTGGCTCAGCCATCCCTTGAGCATGACTTACCCCTATGGTTGGAAGAGGAGGAGGAATATGAAGGGTATCATACAACATCCCATGCAATCTATACCCTAGATGATGTTATAGGAGGGGGGAAACTTGATGAAGATGACCACATTGATCAATTCCTCCAGAACCAGTCCCCCAACACAATGCCTCTTGATGAGTTTGTAAAGGAATATGAGGGTAATCCTTGGACTGAGTTATGCCTAGTGGGACCAAGTCCTGGACATGTCAAAATGATAGATTTTGGTCCATCGAAAACCTTGAATATTAACCCCTCTCTCTCAACAAACTAAGAAGAGAAGTTGTGAAAAATGCTGAGAGAGCACTTAGATGCCTTTGCTTGGAGCTATAAAGAAATGAATGGGGTGCATCCTTCTATGTGTTCTCATCACATCCACATCAAGGAAGGATGAAAACATGTGCGCCAAACTCAAAGGAGAATGAACCCATCCCTCAAAGACATAGTAAATGAAGAGTTTCAAAAGTTGTTGGAGGCATGGTTCATCTACCCCATCTCAGATAGTCAGTGGGTGTCCCCTCTAGTTTTGGTCCCAAATAAGAATGGAAAGTGGAGGATCTGTGTGGACTATAAAGAGCTAAACAAAGCCAATAAGAAAGACCATTTCCCTTTACCTTCCATTGATCAAGTTTTAGATGCTCTTGGAGGGAATATGTTCTTCTCTTTCCTGGATGGATTCAGTGGTTACAAATAGTTCCAGATCAGCCCAGAGGACCAAGACAAAGTTAAATTCACTTGTCCTTGGGGTACCTTTGCTTATAGGGTCCTTCCTTTTGGATTATGTAATTCCCTTTCCACTTTTCAAAGGGAAGTTTTGAGAAAATTTGCTGAGCTAGTCCATGACTCTGTGGAGATATTGAAAGAAAAATTAACCACTGCACCCATACTTAGAGGCCCAAATTGGACTCTTCCTTTCCACATACATGTTGATGTATCCAAAAAAGATGTAGGAGAAAATTTAAGCTAGATAGATGACAAGTTTCCTTATTCCATTTACTTCATGAGAAAAAATCTCTCTAAGGATGAACTGAATTACACTATGATTGAGAAAGAACTCCTAGCTGTTATACACTCTTTGAACATGTTCAGACACTACATCACTAGATACCAAACTTTTGTGCATACTGACCATGCAGATATCAAATACTTAATGAGAAAACCTGATGTGAATTCTATAATTATTATATGGTTGCTTCTATTACAACATTTGATTTAACTATCATTGATAAACTAGGAAAATAAAATATAGTTGCAGATTTTTTGTCTAGAATTGCTTTGCCTGTACGTGATGAAGAGATGGTTCATGATCAGCTTCCAGGAGAGCACTTATTTTCTATCTCATTTCTCTCTACATGGTTTGCTGACATAACCAACTACCTGTTGGAAATACTGTGAGGGGGAGTGAATTAGTATTCCTTAGCAATTAGCACTTTTAAATATTTTCATAGCATTAGTTAATCTTCAATTATTAGTTTATGAAATAATAATAGTAAATAAAGTAACACAATAGGCACAAGAATTTTAGGTGGAAAACCCCCTCCGGGTTAGAAACCACTGAATTTTTTTCTAATAAATTCTTTAATCTTCATTCCCAACTGAAATGAAAGCAACAACTTCCTAGAATTCTAGAAAAACATTCTTCTCAAACTCCCACTTGAAGGACGCCCTAGCGCCCTGGTTTCTTTAGTAACCAACTGAATAGATGCACCAACACCCTAGTGAGCCACAACTCGTGCTACCACCACCCTACCACCCTGAAGTGTTCATAGGCCCCAACCTATAGGCAATTTGATACACCTACCTAGCACCTCCCTGCCACCCTATAATGACTGAAATAAGACAAGACTGTGGATTCCCAAACCAGGGACAACAATCCACGATACAATAAGATGTATAATGATTTTCGTGTACTTGACCAAATACCCAATCACTCTATGACTTGAAACCCAACCATGAAATCATCCCAACAGTGACTCCTATACCTCCCAACACTGCCTCTTTGACTCTAGGCAGAATGACTCTTTCACAAATGATTCTTATACAATATTTACAATGATGACTCTTTTACAAATGAATCTTTTAAAAATGAATCTTTTACAACTTTACAATGATGACTCTTTTATAAATGACTCTTTTACAACTTTACAATGATGACTCTTGGCCTTAACAATACTTCACGATATCTGGATGGCTGCCATGTCTTAAAGGATGTCCCACTACAATGCTTCCTTTGATTTGAAACTTCTACTCTTGAATTCTTGCTTTATGTTTTACTTGAATCTTCTTCTACCTACATGCAAAATTTTCCTGGCGAAACCAACCCCAAAACAAAACAAAATACCCATTAACTTACCTCTTCCTGCAAAACACATGTAAGTGCATAATAATGAATAAACAAAAATTAAAATTACAATGCATACCTGAAGTGTGCTTGTCACTTTTGTTGTTGAGTTGTTGCAGCAGCAGACAAATACTTCCACTCTTGATATAGGCCTAGACTCTATGCAAGACTATATCCAAAACTAACCTAAAGATACATACAATAAAAACTGATGACAAACCCTAGACTTGTGATGGAACAAGTTCTAAGTACAACAACATAGACCATTCTATCAACTATGACAAGACAAGTAACATGAACTTACAACATCATATAGATTTAGCAGACTTGGTGTAGCATCAATAATATGTAGCATCAAATGTGTAGTATCAAGAATAGGACATCCGAAATGTGGTATCAAAACTAACAGTGACATATAGAGACATAGAGATATAATTGAGACCCTATATATACTTTTTTTTCCAAAGGAAAAAACGGTAACCTTTTATTAAAGAATTAATGAAAAGTTACACCAGCATATGCAATAGAGCATTCAGAGAGATGCCATATGGCCCGTAGCGTTAGGAAACTAACGTGCACAAAGAGATAAGAAGAGAAAAGAGAAGGAAAAAAAAAAGGGGGAAAAGGCCTGACTTTCGGCTGTGAGTAAAACTCACGCTTCAGGTTTTTCACCCCTTTTTCTTTTCAACCTTGCGCCACTCTCCCACAGTGGCCTCAGCTGAAGCAATGACTAACTGTGTTGTTACATTCAGATGCCCTGTTTCTTTATCTGAATCTGAAGTGTCTGAGTGATGTTGCCATTTGATGCCTCCCATGCTTTGATCCACGATTGTCATCTCTGCCTGATTTTGCTGGGTCTCTGCCTGATTTGAGGGTGGCTGTGAATCCTTGTTGACTGCTATATTTTCCTTCTGGTTCTCTATTTCAACTTCCTCTATGGTGGTATCATCCTCCTCTGCTTCTGTTTCTTCCTCTTCTGATATTGAGAGAGCTTTCTTTCCCGCGGTTCTCTTCTTTATGACATAATCTATGTTCTGCCATCCTTTGTGCTTCCTTTGTTGTGGCTTGCTCTTGTTAAGGCTTTTGCATGCATTGAACAGATGGCCTGTTTGTTGACATCCCCTGCATCTGAAAGCTGTATTCTCATAGTCCAAAGGTTGTTTCCACTGAGTATTGTTGAAATGCAGAATGATGCTTTCCAGTAACCCTTGGCTGAGATCTACCTCAACACATATTCTAGCAAAGGTAAAGATTCCTTTTAAATGTCTCTCAGTATCAATCTTTAACATTTTCCCAAGGGTGTTTCCTATAACTGATAAGGTCTTGAAGTGCCAAAAATGTATCGGAAGGTTATGCAACCTTACCCATACCGGCATCCTTGATACCACCATGGTATTTGGATCAAACTCCGGGAACCAAGGGGTAACAAATAATCCCGCACTGCCCTAGAACCATGGTCCTTCAGTGAGTGTTTTTTCCCTTTCTTCTTCAACGCGAAAGATTACTATGAAGAAACCCTTTGAGCATAGATGGATATGGCAGTTTGTTGTCCAGACCGTGTGGATCCATTGGTACAAAGCATCCGTTTTAGGCCAGAAGCCGTTAAATCTACAAATAACTGCTTTTTTTTGTAGATCTGAGAAAATGCCCTGTACCTCTGGGATATCCAGCGGAATGGAGGGGCTCTCTGGTACTTCATCCACGATATACTGCCCTGGAGGTGTATTAACAGCTGAATGTTCTTTCCCCTTTTGAGGTTCTTTCCCTTTTGCTGCGTCGCGGTAGGATCCTGTAGGTTTTGATGTAGATCCCTTAGATCCACCTCGCAAGCGGTGGTTGAGGATTATTGATGAATCCTTTGCAACCTTGTAATACTGGAGAGTGTGTTGTTCCTGCATGCATACCCCAGAAAATATTAGGATTTGGAGTGCCACTGGAATTCCCAATCTGTCCTGTATCTCTTTTTTTAGCTCCCAAATACTCATCTGTTCCCAGATCTGCACACAAATGTGTCTACCTTCTGTAGATCTGATGAAGATTTGTTTCAAATCTGCTATATCTGCCTTGCTCAAATCCCGATTTTCGGATTTGTAATCTGGATCTGACGAAATATCATTTTGTTTCTGCCTATCTCTGTCCGGATCTGGTAGATCCATCCCGATCCAACCATGCGGAGCCCTGATCTGCTCTACCGAAAACGGATGAATCTCAATACTCCTATTTGCCGGATTGGGGCTCCTATTTTGCCTGTAGCTTTTTTGCATGATCTGCTCTTTGATCCCTCTGTTAAGACGCATCGTCGGGAGAATATGGGCCCCGATCGGCGCTGCAAAGAGCAAGAGAAACTCCATACATCGCATGACCATTTCCTTACTCCCATCCCCTACTTGATCTGCGACTTTTCCAGTCAAAAACCGCCCTAAGTCCGCAAATCGAGACCATAGCGCTTCGAACAGAGGCATGGGAACTGCCAGACGCCTCTTTTCTCCATGATCGTTTTCAGATTTGCCATACCCATGTATAGCATTCACTGAGGACTGCGTATCATTAAAATACAGGGTAAAAATCTGTTGTTTTGGCGTGAAAAGCTCCGAGCAAATGATTCCTAGTGCCGCTCTGAGATAAATCTCCTGCATCCTGAAAGAGGGAGGGCACATCAGTTGCAGGTTATTCTGATTCGAAACATAACAAAACTTGTCCCCAGCAGATCCGGCCCAGGACCGAAGAGAGACACCGATTCCAAGGTATCCATCGGCCATGCGACTAGCCGATCCATGGTCAGTCAGGCCTTTTGGGGCCGCAACGGCGTAGAAAACTTTCTCTGAAACCCTAAATGCCAGAAACGCCTCCATCGCTCCTAGACCCTATATATACTTATGTTGTCTTGCAAAAACATATGTCATAGATGATACTCAAAATTCAAATGTAAACACTAAGAATACATACCTTGTTGTAGGAGACTTACCCTTGACTGTTGAAGTGTGGTCCTTACTGTAGTGATCCTTGAATGCATGCTTTTTCTTTCCTTCTAGGATCGATATTGAATCTATTGTATTGATGTAATTTCAGATCTCTAGGGTCTTTTTTGTCTTGTGGTAGCCCTCTGAGTCCTATTTCCAACCCCAAAGTTTTGATCAATATTATATTGTTAAAGAAAGAGTTAGGCCCAATCTCCCACGATGACTTGATTATAGACTAGTTCAGTAGAGGGAACTTGTACGAAGTGCCACGTTTCACTGTTGTGACCTGTGGCCTTGAAACAGATACCCAAAAAACTATAGTCCGTCCTATTTCTATCACCATTTATGAAATTTGAATCCAATGCTCATAGAGAAAGTTATGACTATTTTTCCAACGTCACCTGTTTGACATGGAATTCAAGAGCCTGCAAAAATCCTAACTTCCTCAGATCATATCTCCTAAAATATAGCGAAACAAAATCTGAAATTTGGTCATGATGTTCATCAAGATTTATTATCAAATGGTTTCTAAGTTCAGCTTTTGAAGCTTCGCATAAAAAACGTTATAGAGAAAATTCCACGATGACTTGTTTGAAGCCACAAAATCCCTACTAGAGGAGGATATGAGAGTCACTATTTATATGAATGTCTTGAGTTGAGAGGGTCCTCAACAAGTGAATGTTTGAGAGATTTTAGGATAATTATTATTATTATTAAATATTCAATGACCACAACCAATTATAAGTGCCATGCCACAACCCCATAGGGTTTTAGCCCGCTAACTGGGGTTACTAACTTCAAACATGAATATATCTCAAACCATGAAGAATTATGTGGTGTGCCATAAATCAACGGAAAAATCTAGATGATTAGAATCCATCTAGAATATCCTTGACTCAGAATAGAGTAATTTGTCAAGTCAAAATTCCCATGAAATATCAGGGTAGCCCTTCGTGCTACTTGGGTTGACATCAATGAGCCACAACCACTGAAAAAAAAAATCCCACTTTGGCATTGATGGCAACACAAGTACTCCCCCTACGATCATGAAACCTCTTCCTATTGCATTCTCTCCCCCTTTTTCATTAATGGCAAAGGATAACTCCCCCTGACAAACTGTCATCTTGCGGACTTGTACACATCTGCACTCCCCTTTCTACTTAGTTAGATAAAAGAAAGATTCTAATGAGAACTTGGGATCATCCCAAGATTTTGGTGAAGATACTCAAATGCTTCATGAGGTAATGGTTTGGTAAATATGCCAACAATTTGTTCCTTTGTGCCAACATATTAAAGCTTGATATTCTTTTTAGCAACCTTCTCTATAACGAAATGATATTTGATCAGAATGTTCTTTGTTTTGTAATGCATCATAGGATTTTTGGAGATACTAATGGCCATGTTATTGCAGAAGATGGGAATAGGCTCATCAAAATTATCTTGAAGATCTTGCAAGGTTAGCTTCATCTAGAGAACTTGAGTACAACAAGCTATTGCCGTGATGTATTCTGCTTCCGCCGTGGATAATGAGATTGAAGACTTATTTTTCCTTAACCATGAGACAAGGCAACCACCTAGGTAGAACACTACTCCACTGGTACTCTTACGATCATCAACACTTCCTGCCCATTTTTCATCTGTATAAGTTTGGATGACCAGATCATTTCCTTTGGGATACCAGAGACCGTATTCTGCTGTGCCCTTAAGATATCGAAGAATTCTTTCGACGACAATGATATGAGATACTTTTGGTTCTGCTTGGAATCGTGCTAATTGTCCAACTGCCTACATCACATCTGGCCAGGAGGCTGTCACATATAGGAGACTACCTGTTACACTAAAAAATGTCACCATGACTATTTGCAGTTTGTATGGCTCCATCACCTGTCATACTATCCTCCTTGGCAAGTCTCATGCCTCTGCTTTCCATGTCAAACTCAAAGAAAGAGAGAAAAGTCATTTAAAGTCAAGTTATCTCTGGTACGCAGTTTCTCTCAGCCTTACCTGCGTGTACGCAACCCAAGTTCACAATACCTGCGTACTTGTACGCTCTGTCTGTAAAGCAATGGGTGCGTACTCCTGTAAAGGTCAATAAGCGCAAGTTTCACTCCAAAAAAAGTTACTTGTGGTCATTTCTAGAGCATTCTAGAAGCTTGTTTGACGTGTATGGAGCGCCTCCAGATGGTTCATGTATCCCTATGGAAGAGGAACTTATCCCATCAAGAGGGGAGCTAACCCACCCAAAGAGGGTCTTATCCCATTGATGGTGGACCTGATTAACTTCCTCTACAGCACTATAAATACATGCATTGGGCCAGAGGGAGGAGAGGTTGAAAGTTGAAAATTCCTAAGGGTAGATGCTGCTGAGATTAGGACTTCCTTGTAGAAGCTTGTGAGGAGAGATTGTCATCCTTTCTTGTTTCATTTGGAAGTGGGTGAGCTGATCAAAGTAAAGGAAAACTCTTGCTGGACCCTGGGAGGAACTTGCACAACACCAAGGCTCAGGTTGTAATGGTTTCTTTTGTTTCCTATTAATACAAATAAGTCCATTCTTCTCAACAATTTGTTATTTATGAGTTGTTTCATATACTCCTTGGTCTGTATGTTAAATATGCTTTGTTTTATGAGATATTCAGGTGCTATTTAATCATTTGATTGTTAGTGAATGCAGGTTTCGAAGAGAAGGAGGAGCTCATCCGGATCGACGAGGCTGGACTACTACAACAGCGTTGGACTACAGGTAGGATCTAAACACTTGGTTTCTTATATGGTAAATGCATATTTAGAGAAGGATTGCTCTTATTTGTCTTGTTTGTCACTAGAAAGTCTTAGGCTTCTAGGGAGGTTGGTTGTGTCCGCACTATCGACTCTTTCCATTTGACACTACCAAGCATGGATCTATACAAACTTTGGTCCACATCCTTTGATGAGTCTTCTAAGCTTAACTTGCAACCTGTTATCATGGGGGTAAGGACTGGCTTGCAATCTTCCATATGGAATTTCTTGAGCATTTATTTGATGTACTTGGTTTGATATATGCATATTCCTTTATCCTGCTGAGGTATCTCGATAATCGATAGATTGTCTTGATCCACTTTCACATAGAGATTTCTTGTCAGCGCTTGCTTTCTTGAATCCGTAATACTTCAACTATTCTTCTCCCCCTGAACATGTAATGAAACTACCATCTTGTTCAAACTACCTATCTTTCAATCGTAGACTTGGGCCTATACTACAACTTAGAATACAAATACTAGTTTTACCCCTTATGATTTGGTCCATGGAAAGAAGGCTATGCTCTCTATTGAGTTTGAGTATAATACTTTTAGAATGGTAGCACATTTGGATTTAGATGTCACCATGGCTTAGCATGAGAGGATACTCTAGTTAAATGGCTTGGATGAATTTAGAGTGCAGGCCCTCCTACACACCAAATTTATCCAATTAAAGAGGAAGGTCTAGCATGATAGGAATATCAAGGACAAAGTTTTTCAAGAAGGGGATTGGGCCTTGCCATATGAATCTAGGTTCAAGGACTTCAAAGGAAAGTTGATGACAAGATGGTTAGGCCCATACCTAATAGATAAATTCCATGACAATGGAGCTGTTCTAATCAGGACCATTGATGAGGAAGGGATCCCCTTGCTTGTCAATGGTTACAAATTGAAAGTTTACAAAAAGCCTATATCCAAGGAAGAATTCATTAACACAATCAACATAGAGGTGAATTTTATTGGAAGTGTCATAAATTCCAAGTCACAACATTCTTAGATACTATTTTTGATTGAAAAAAGAAAAAGAAAAAATAATAAGATGCCTGGATGAAAACCTTCATGAGGCATCTGAGGCTAACTCTTAGGTTGAAAACCTCCTTGAGGCAGCCCAGGAGTGAAAAGAAAATAAAAATAAAAAAGAAAATATACTTGAGTGAAAACCTCCCTTGAGGCACTTAGGGCAGGTATACAGGTTGGAAAACTCCCCTGAGGAAGCCTGTGTGCCCCTTGAAAAAGAAAAATAAGAAGAAGAAGAAGAAAAAACAAAGGAGAATGTGATGACAGGGATCAACAACCTGTCTGTTAATAATTTCTGTCATTTTGCAGGTTTTGAGGACAGTGGAGAATTTCAAAGCTATAGGGCCAACATTCTCAAGTTTCCATCCAATTATCCATCTATCCACTCCATACCCCCATGAAAACCATTTCCTCACCACTCTCCACCATTATAGTGGCTCACAATCCCAATTTCAAGCCCTCTATGGATTGCTACAAGAACTTTGTAACTACTACAGGAAGATCTTGCAGCACTATAGGAAGGTCTAAAAAATATACAGGAAGGGGATCTGATTGAGAAAATCATCATGCATGACCTATCCAAAGTTAAATGAGGTCCTCCCACCTTGATCCACCACTAACCCATCCTTCATACACCCCTGTTCACAAAAAATTCACTATCTTTCAAAACTAACCCTAAACTCTGTCTCATCCTAAAAATAAAAAAAAACACAGAGTACATTCCCTCCATTTCCACAACCCTACACTACTCAATCAGTACCCTATCATCATCCTCCAAGCCCCCATACACTCTTTCTCATCACTCCCCTAAAGTTAAAAGACCTTGGAAGAGAAAAAAAGGGTTGCTACAAGATTTCTTGTAGCAACCTGTGCAACCATTACAGAAAGCCATAAGCCTAGTTTCTTTTTCTTCCCATCAAGTTGAGGGGATGATACCATCTCATGGGGCACCTGCCCACTCCAAGCATGACTTTCCAGTAGAAACAACAACACCTGGGATATCAACAAAGGACCTAAGCACATAAAAAACAACAACAATCAAATACACATGAGTAGGAAATATATCAAGACAACTCCCTGGGTAACAACACAAAGGTCCAACACTCGAGCATCCATCGATCAAACACAAGGTAGGAATAGGTATGGTAACCTATAAGCTCCTCCCTATGTATAAAATAATGAAAAATGTATGAATGTCGAGGTAAGGTATTTTTTAAGTTGGAAGTGGCAAGTTAACTTGGCCACCCTCGATTAGTGAACGATAACATTAGTGTTGATTATGAGGGACGAGAGAATGATTACTCCAAGTGGGACAATGGTCCAAATGAGGAAAACTCGTACTTCTGCCAAGTCATCACAATGCTCTGAGCCCTAGCCAAAAATAACATATAACGTACTAAGGCTCAAATTCTCTCACATCTTCACTCATTTCAAAATCAGTTAAATTAAGGACAAGCCTGGGAATCCATCGAGGAGAGTTGAACCCTACTCTGTCATTTCTACAAGAGGCAACTACAGGAAGCTATAGGAAACCCAAAAAATTGCTACAAGAATCCTCCAAGGGTGAAAGAACGCTGCCAAGGGTCAATTTGGTCTCCAATTATCATTTTACCAGGCTATGTGGTGAAAAGTAAGTGGCCCCTCTCATTCTTCTATCCATGATTTGCATGCTGGTGAACCCTGAATTCTACAAGTAATATCTGTCATCTTGTGAATTAAAAGAATTTTTTATGGCTATAGAGTAGAGAAATACACATAATTGTCATCAACTAGAGATTCCAACCCTCTATTCCCATTAAATTCCACATAAGAGCTATCACAGAAAACAACCCTCCTACACTTAGTTGAAAACAGGGAAGACAGAAGCACTGTAAAAGTGAGGAACTCTTCAACATGCTTGTGCCATTATTGACAAAGGTGTAAGGAGAACCACCCACTATAGGAACATTGTTGGCAGGTAATGGTTGAAACTCATGGTTTCATAAGGATAATTGATCCAAATTCACAATTTTTCCATGCCGAGGAAAAGACAAAAGCTGGAAAATCTACGAGACAATGGATCACATTTTGTAAGTCCAACTACTTCCCAAAATAAGATTGTAATTAAGCAAGCGATCGACAACTTCAATATCAAAAAAAACAATTTTCCCTCCAAGAGTGATGGGATAACTAGCAAGGTATCCTTTAGGGGTAAACTATGGCCATAAAATTCAAGGAATTCAATGGTGGGGAAAGAGTGGGTGAACCCAACACGAGCCAACATGAAGTAGATCACAGGTAGATGCTCCTTCATCAATGGTGTTGTGGTGAACGAATTTTGCTTTTTCATGAACCTGCACTTGGAATGAAAGTTGGTGGGAAAGGAATGGCGTACTTTTATCCATGTTGAAAATGACTAGGTTGGACTATTTAGGGTCGACTTTGCCTATAGTCGAAAGCATAAATTTCTGTTGCACATGACCACTCTGTAATACTTCGAGGGAATACATAGCACAAGTCGATTTCATGATATCTTTTACAATAATATAATTTTGGGTAGCGTGGGAATACGGTTTGTGCGTAGTACGACAAAGTTTTCCTTTGGGGGGATGAATCATGGGGTTGACAACATGCCTTTCGATATGAAAATTGTTAGGTGGAGGTGAAGTAGAAGATGATGGGGTACCCAAAGTATATGGGATAGGATTCCCATAGTTCTTGGATCAAGTTTTTAAATCAACTGCTGATGAGGCTCATAAATAGGTATATTATATGGGTCACAATGCCATCCTCCATCTTACTAAATTATATTTTTCTCACATTTATCTACAAATTTTGTTATATTATGCTTAGTATGAGGAGTAAAAGATGCATTGCTATGTCATGTGGCCTAATGTGTGTTAAATGCAGGAATTTGAGCAATTTTGAGGTAATTTGAATGCAGGAATTTGAGCAATTTTGAGGTAATTTGAATGCAGGAACTTAGAGTAGACAGAAAGAGAGATCCTAGGAGGTTTTCCACCTCCTTAACTTCTCCAATGAATCAAAGATCACCACTCTATCTCTCATAAACTCTATGTCATTGGAAGCCAAGCAGGAAGAGTTAATTTGCAGTTGAGCCATTGAAAGTCAAGGAAGATCTAGATCCACCTATTATTGAGTTAGGGAGACAAATATCCCTATTTTATAGGGGTCCGTTGGTAGCTTCCCTTTGTATAAATAAACATGCTAAGGAACTCATTAGGATTCAAAGTTTTATTGTAGATAAGAGGCCATTGAGCTAAAACACTTATGCCTGTTATTTTGATGATGTATTTGAAATTTATGGAATGATATTGAGAAGATTTGTTTTGATCCAACGTTGAGTTAATTCAGAGGCTGAAGCTCTTGGGTTAGGGCCCAATCCTAGCTACCTAAGTCCCTCTCATGTATTTGTTTTTCTTTTAGCATAGAATGTTGATTAATGCTATAGTTCAGTAGACTTTATTCATGCTTCAATAGAGTAAAAATCATCAAAAATTATACGACTATGATCCCTATCTCATCTCCCTCATGGGAGAATGATTAGAGGACCCCACCATCACAACCCAAAAACAAAGTATGATTTCTTGTTCATTACATTTATCAAGTTCTTTGAATTAGTAGATAGTTTGTTTACGCTTTCTTGGAAAGGTTTACATTTGGTATTTTTCTTCTCATTTGGGAGTATTCAAAGTTTGAAGAGAATTAGGGATTAATCCATAAAGTGTTACAAAATGTGAATAAATAAGACCTAGATGTTGGGCACCTCGAATGACCTAATATTTTGTAATAGCTCCGGACATGGAAACGTCCTTCACGATGGCAGGTAGAAGAGATTTTCATAACCAATCAGCTAAGAGGTAGTCTGGAATGGTAGCGTTTACTAACCTTCTCCGTCATCTCCATTCATGAATATGATCAAAGATGTGGGTGGAGGTGTTCTAGCACATGGTCATCAAAAGTTCCATTCTAGTTTCATAATGGATTGGTAACTAGAAATGCTTTAATAATTCCATGGCGAGAGTGTTGAAATTGTTAACAGAGGTTCGCCCTAATTCAATGTACCACTTCGCAGAATTGTCAGAAAAGGTGCGCAGGAAAATTCTAAGTTGAATACTATCATCAATCATTCAATTTTAAACACACAAAAGGTGGTATGTAGTGATGTGTGCCGCTGGCCCATCTCCTTGTTTTTTCTCAAACTTTAGAATGTCGGCATACATTTTCTGTGGGGTCAGAGGACATACCAAGTTGTGGTTGATGGGGTCATTCGTCAATTTGTAAACTTATGAGATATCAAGAGTAGCCAAAAATGGCAATGGAGTAGGCGCAATTGAATCTGACCATGGAAGAGAAGGATGACTTGAGGGACCAAGAGGCTCGCCCATCATGTTTTCTAAGTGGGTATGTAGGTTGCGAAGGATATTAATTTCATTGAGGTGGAGGAGGGGTTGTATGAAGTGACCGGCCATAAGGCGTGCCCCCAACCTGAGGAAAGACACCAGTAAACTGGTTATCCCCAGGATAGAGGTTGCCCCCAATAGGTGTTGACGGTTGAGTTGGGAGGCCCCAAGGAGATGTAGCGAGTACAGGATATGGAACACCAATGGAAACATAGGGTGCATTAGGTGCAGGACCACCACCAACATGATAACTATCGTGAGGAAAAAGATCGATATAAGAAGGACTAGGTTGTGGGTGAAGGAATTCCCCCAACTGGCAGATAAATGCCATAAATGGGACCTGGCTGGGAGCTGGGCTGACTACCTAGGAGATTTGCACAATTTCTAGGCAAAACAGCTGACTGTTGCCCAGATTTGTGCAAATTCTAGGCTGAGCAGCCCTGTTGGGGAAATTTGCGCAATTTCTGTTGGGAGTGTTGGCTGGAAAAATTGCGTAATTCTAGAGCCCAACAGGCTGTCAGTTAGATTGCACAATTTATAGAGGGAAGGTTGGTTTCCCTCTATAATTACACAATTTCTTGGGGGAGCTTCTCAACCCGTAGCTGGACCAAGTCCGGGTGATCAACCTATGAGGGGAATTCATCGAGCTGTGATCGACAGACTGCCTTTGTGCAAGCAAAACACTAAAATTTGTGAACTTGATGAAGCAAGACAAGCTTCTGTGAAAAGTTGGTAGGGAGGCTCTAAAACAAAGCTAAGGAAAAATTTTGGAGGGTGGTTGTAGACGCTACAACACTTGGCGACACACTGGTAGAACTCTAGCTCTCTGAATGGACCTTGGTCATGAAAAGTAAGTCTAACACCTTCGGAAGTATTGTTCAATTCTCATCTCATATTAGTTTCATACTATCTTGCTTGTAAGATGTAGCATCTGCCAAGCTCTTGGTCGATTGACACACATTCCAAGCCAAGGCAACATAATTGTTTCGATTGGGGTTGAGGGGTATATTGGTGCACAAGTAGTACAATCTTTAGAGTCTTAGTTTCATCTTTGGTGTTGCTCCACTGCCAACAGGCCTGGACAGTACCCTGGTGGAGTCACATAGGAACACAAGCATGGCTTCGCTGCCAGCGAGCCTAGTCAGTACCCCAGCGGAGTTACTTGCATCACCTCCCTATGTAGGAAGCCTTTCTCTTCTTTTGCCTTTTTCATTTTTCATTTTTCACTTTGAATTTTTATTTTTATTTTTCATTTTCTTCATTTTTCATTTTTTCAACTGTGAATAGCACTTATTCATGTTAGAGGCAGAAGAGGGATATTAAATTATTGAGAGCAGAAGAGGTTGCTCTAACAGAGAAGTAGTTTACTGTATCTCTGACGTCCCTATTAAGGTTTTCCCCCACACCTTACTCTACTTGATTGAGCTAACAAGGGTTAACTGAAAAACAACCGACTAGAGAAGGTGACACTAGTTAGCATGCAAGCGTTGTTCTTTCACCAAGGTTCAGTTCGAATAGTATGTATTTTCCTTCGATGTATCATGGTCTAAAAGTAACAATCTCTTCATACAGAGGCAAGATGATAGATAACCAAGTAGCGATAGCTATACAAGCCCTCTTGTACTTCCCCCATCTCGTTCCAAGAGTAGTACATGGTTTCATGCAAAACTAACCTACGAATGAAACAAGTGAACTATAAGAAACAAGCAAACTAACAAACAAAAAAGCAAAGTAAGAGCAGAAGAAAAGTGAAAGCAAATAAAGTAAGCAAACAAACAAGCCGACAAACAAGCAAACAAAGTGCATAAGAAAATAAGCATGCAAGCAAAATGAATAAACGCAAACACTACTCCTACTCCTACACTAACGTTGCATGGGTCTGATCACGTGAAGTGATATTTCCAATGAGGCCACCAGTGCATTAGTAGATCCATGTTGGTGAAGGCTTGGTCCACGAGTGACCCAGTTGTGCGAACCAGCAAGCAAGAAAGATATAACAATGAAGACAACCACACTTTGTGTTTGACATTGCCCATAGGACATAAGTGAGAGCACGCGCATGGTGAGCATTCTATGGACTTATCATGGTGCTGTGTGACACTACGTGAAAATTTGAAGCATAAGAACACTCTTGACTGAGACATGCAAGTAAAAGAAGGAAACAAAGATAACTTGTGTCGTACATGTGTGCTTGCAATGTAAGATTCCTCCAATGCATGAGCAATGGGATCGTGCAGTTTGAGTGGCGGAGATGTGATTTGTGTGTGAGATGGATCTTCAATGCATACAGATGAGTGATGAGGAGCCTTGGGTGATTGAACAGTTTCATGATTAGAAGTGAGACTAACCCCAAGAGAGCGAGGACCTAACATAACCATCAACTCGAGATGAGGTGCCTCGACAGTCTTGGGTGTTTCAACTTCATCATCAAGTAGATCATCATAAACCGATGGATTTGAAAGATCAAACGTGATATATTCATGATTGTTATCAAATATGGGAGTAAATGGATCACGACTGCCATGATCAGAAAATCAATGATTTAATTGGCATCCTCATGATTAGATGAATAAAAAAGAGGGGTAGATGAAAACCAAACAAACTCATCCTCTGTGTTTCTGGAAAAGACAGATGAAATATCAAGTGGATTTTCAATGAATTACTTATCCTCTCTATTTTCGAATGATGGACCAACATCCGGTGAGTCCTGTGAGCGATCAAAAATGGGTGCATCCATGGATGAAGACACACATGCAAAATCATGGATGGCAGGTTCACCAAAGATATTAGGAAAGAATAGAGGGGGATCAGACAGAAGGGAGTCATCCTTCACCGAATGTTGATGCTCAAGATTCCATTCATACTCTTCATGAATGAAAGTGCATGTTGGTTGTGCAACACCAACTCCGTCGATGGGTCGTTCCTCGTTCAAAACAAGTGAAGATTCCAGAATGGACGAACACAAGACAATATCATCTAGAGGAACACCTGAGTGCGAAGATGGAGATCATAGAATAGAATGCATATGAGAACTTGAAGGACTCACAACCAAATCTGCGCGAAAATTAAGTGAAGTGATGTTGGGAAGATGTGAAAGATGAACAGGTGTGTGAGCATGATCCTCAGCATCACTTGGCAGTAGTGGAGCTATTGAATGACGGGTAGGTAGACAGTCAGTCAAGACAGTGGCTGCATCCACATGAGATTGTGCAGATTTATCAATGAACAATGTTGAGCGAGCCTTGATCTCAAGCTTCTTCTTGGGATGGGCAAATTTATTAAGGCAATACTCAAACTGGTCCCAAAGATCATCAAATTTCATCTGGCTCCTCAAAGCTTGAAATTGCAAGTCATGGAAACGTTGCCAAAAATCAATAACCGATTCATGTGGAGCCTTCCGTTGCTATAACAGTTTTCGGTCAAGATGGTTTGGATCAAAATAATAGAAAGTGTCTTCAATAAGATCACAAAAGTGCTCAAGTGAGTGCACATTGTTAGCCGATAGGTTGAGCAACCATCTACGTGGAGATTCACGAAGTGTGTGTGCAAGCAGCAAATTGGCCTGTTCGTCAGAACACCCATCTTCCTCATGAAGCATGGAAAGAAAGGCATGTAAGTACTCAGGCCAGGCCACTTCGCCTTCACCATCATATGTGAAAGTGGACAAGAGATCGAAAAACTCCCCCATGATGGAGACATCTTCACGATTCAAAAAACACCGTGGGGGGAGAAGAGTGCAAGAATCCATGAAAGGTATGCAAAGGTTCAAAACTAGATGAGAGGACACAACTTGTCATCTAGCCCTCCTTCTAGTGCCAAAAATTTTGACGGTGCTGGACCCACCAACATGTCAAGGGGATCTCCCCGGTAAGAAGTCCCAATTAGACCTCAGATCGTTTGGTGTAGGAGTCCCAGCAGTGGGTCGTAAGGTAATGCCTTGACTGTGATGTCGCACAGAGGCAAGTAAGATAACTCTGTTAGTAGCAAGGGTGTGACCACTGCAATGAGTCAAGGAAGGTGAATGAGAGGTTATAACACATAGGGGGTGAGATGAGTGTGCCCCTTAGCAACCTGTATCAATACTCAACTAAGAAGGGAACACACGAGCGAAGATGCATCACAAGCTGGAAAGCAGATTTGTCGACAATACAAAGTGATCGTTAAACCAACATCACATCTGCAACAAGATTCATATAATCACATACAAAGCAGTTCATACACAAATATGTAAGTTAAAAAACATATATTGCTATGAAACCAGAGCAGTCCAACTACAATAACAACATATGCATGGAAATGTGTTAGCTATTATTATATAAAGAAGTGTAAGTCCCAATCATACAATACATCCATGTTAACCTACTAGCCCCAACAGTGGAACATGACAGCCATATCCTCCTGCTCCTCCAAAGAGATGAACTAGTTCCATGCAGTGGAGAAGCCAAGGTGCATTACAATACTATTCAAGCTTTCTTCAAGATAGTTGAAATGACAACACACTGATGCATAGTGTCCGTGTTGATCTTCAAGTGTGTGCCGGTGGTCATCACATCAACTTGCCGAAGTACATGTTGAGCTCCAGTATGACTTGCTTCTTGTCTTTGCCTTGGTGGGTGTGTTGAATGGGTTGGATTGCATGCATGCGCACAATGACATGCATGTTGTTGAATCTCTTGCATGTGATCAACAAGACAGCTCACCATGTATGCTCTGTGTCAGCTGTTGAGATGGATCTTTAAATTGTACAAGCGCAATTTCATCTGTGAGTGCATGTTGCGCCCATTGTTTTTCATGTTCCTCCTACAACTCATTTGTTTGTCTGTGCAACTTCATGTTCTTCTTGAGTTTTTTCTTCAACACATGCAACTCCTTCTTTGTTCCATTCTCTATCTTCGCATGATATTCATGTCACATCGTCACCTCATAACCTGAGTCTCCCAAGTTGCTTTCATTATCAGTGGATCTTCTTGATCTTGCAAATTTTTTATGCCTCTGTGTTTTCAACAACCTTCCTCTTGCATTCATTGCATTCGCTACGTTCGCTGCATTCGTTGTATTCGTTGCGTTCGGTTTACTGCCTTTAGCTACTATTCATGATGCTGCTTGCTGTGATATCTTGATGTTCTTGTCTATGAACAACTTGATATCTTCATGAGTAGGTAAGCTCATAGACATTTGATTGACTGCATCTCCAAGCGTTCTTTGAATGATGTCTTCGACTCTACCCTCTTGGAAACCATTGTACCTACACTGCTGAGAGGCAGATGACCACTTGCAATACCTGGAGACATGGTAACACTCATGGAAAGCAATCTGTCAGTCGAACACCAGACTGAACTTGAAGACTGGCTTGCAACATACTTGTGTGACTGATCATGAAGATTGCGCAATTTCAGCTAGGAGGTCGGGAGACTAACTGCCAAGACTGCACGAGGCACAATCTAGGCTACTAGGAAACTGACTGACTACTGGAACTGTGCAATGCACAGTCCAATCTGGCTGCTGACTATTAGAATTACACAATGTGTAATCTTAGCTGGCAATGGCTGCAGGCTCAGTGACTGCATTCCGTAATTTTCTTGGCCAAGGGTCACTGTCCCTCAAGATTGTGTAAAGAAAGCCTAGGGAACAACTACTGGGCAGAAATGCACATTTCTGGAGAGGAAGGCATAGAATTCCCTCTCAAGATTGTGCGATGCTGTCTATTGAGGCAGAGTCTGGGCCAATGTTACAGGGAAAAGTGTCTATTTAGAACTACTCTATCCCACTAAGGTGTGACAGCTGCCTTAGAAACAAACAGAGAAAAACTACTTTTGTATTTCCTTTATGAACTATAGATAGAGAGGAATAGAAAGAACCAACCTGTATCTTGCGCTAATCCTTTGATCCAATCCCTCTCTTCTTTGATAGTCTCCAGCTACCTGCTCCCTTACTTGCCCAGCTTCACAAAGTACCTGTAAGATCACAGAAGAAGAAAACTATACAAAGACACAGATCTATATTCATAAACAACTTAGGATCAGATTTAAGTTAACCATACAAATGTAACAAGCATCAATGGTACAAAAGCATGGAGGAAAACTCAAATAGCTTTTATTGATAAACAAGAAAAGATCCAGGAGGAGTTACAACCAGTGGTTCCTGACCTAGCATCAACCTCCCAGCAAAGAAGCCCCTCTTCACCTCAAACAAAGCATAGATCACCCAACAATCTGATGTTTGTCTCAAAAAACCAACAGCAATTCCTTACAATATGCGAAATTCCAGCCTCTGGATCTCTGGGATGAGGGATCCATATATAGATATCTGTAAGGAGGATGAGTCAGCTTGTGATTTGATTAATGTCTTCTCTTTGTCAGTTCTTGCTTCCACTTGGAGACTGAAGGCCTCTTACTCATCCTTGGTCGAATTCAGTGAGGCAAGTGTCACAGGAGAAGATTCTGGAAGCTTCCATTGTCTCTCCACCTCGCGGAATGACACTGCCATTTGTCATTTCTCACCCATCGCACCCCACAGAAGGGACTTTTGAAATGCAACGCACCCTCACAGTGTATTTAGGTGCAATGCAACGCACCTAGCCAGTGGAGCAGCTGAAATGATCCTGTTTTGACCTATTCTGAGCAGTTTCTGGTGGAGAACTTCTGGGAGAAGCTGTAATCTGTTGACCTTGTTCCTTTAGGGGTTAGAACAACACTTTTAGGGACTTAGGAGCCCTTGGTTTATGGACATTTCATGCTTGGAGTTGTAGGGCACAAAAATGTCTATAACAGTTGCCCCCTAAAGTATGAGGCCGTTAACCTTTTGGTGTCGGGTGAAATGCTTTATTATGAGGATCCGAAGTTCTTTCAATGCTGGGAGGAGACCTGTAATAAGATACAATACAATACATTATCTTCATACTATTTTCATGATCTAGCTGAGGCGGGTATTCCCATGCTCAGCTTTATAAATTCATTTTCATGTACATAGGACAGACAATCGTCTGAGTGTAGACTGATGATTCTGGTAGAGCCATCATCCTTTTGAGTGGATGATTATCTGTGCAGCAATGATGTACATTTAATGTCTTTATTTTCCTGAATATATATCGCAGCCCGGATGGATGAAACTAGATCCGGGGTCTTCAATCTCGTCCGATCTTCACTCGAAGTACAAGTCGATCCATGTGAGAAATGTTTCGAAGTCGAACATGGAAAGACATCGCTTGATTACCAGTCAATGACGTAAACTATTAGCAAGCGCGAGAGGAATCACCGATAATGATAATGATCCTCAAGGTACTACAGTACAATTCACATGGTGTGAATAAAGGACTTGGCGTCAAACACCACGCAAAATCTTTCGGTCGAAGGCCATTGATGTAAACCTATCGCCGGAAGTGAGAAACTTGCCATTGAGGCATGCAAGCTTCAAAGTACTGAATGGGGTGTTCCTAGATCAACTTCTTGGATAATGAGCTGATGTCGACAAGAAGTGATCCATCACAGGAGGGCCTTAATGAATCCCACATCAATGACACGGAATGGAGCAAATGATTTTAATGGAGGTGAAAACGATCTGGTGATATAAGGTTCAGGGTGGCGGTCATGAAAGAATGGAGTATAATGTATGGTAGTGGGTGAGACACAGGTGACTTCTCTGGATGACTTCTCTTGAACATATTGGCGACACTGTTGTGATGGATTGGTAGCATTAATGCCAAATGTGGATGGTATGGCGTGACCATGGCAATGTGACCGGTGAATGAAACAACCCAACCCGACTCGGACACAGAGTGGAAGTGTCATGTTCAAGAGCGACTTGCTACCAATAAGGTTTCTTTGAGTTTTCTTCCCAATTTTCCCCAGTCATTGCTGACCAGTACCTCTTTATTTTTTTCAAGCTTGAGGAGGATAACATATTCTTGTTCTATAATTTTCCCTTCGGGCAAACCCGTTGCTATGTTTTAACGAGCCTAGCGATAGTGAAACTCGTTCTCGTCTATAGACAAGTTTGTCGCTATTAATCTTTTTAGCGAGTTTAACGACAAAGATAACTCGGTCCTTTTCAATTTTAGAGAGTCTGAAAAGGAACGTAAAGGAAACTCCAAAATTCCTTTTTCGTCATCTAATCCCTTAAGTCCGAAAAAATATAAAACAATACAGAAGGGATGAATTTTCGATACTTTTAACGAGCCGAATAAAACAAGTGCTCCATCTTTTTGTGTAATAATCCCTCAGGTCCAAAAAGATTAAAATCTAGAGGAGGGATAGCACTTCCTGTCCCTTTAACGAGCTGGAGAGGCCAATGGCTTGGCAATCTTTTCATATTTTACAAGTCAGTTGAAAAGAGCTTAAAGGAGACTCGTCTTTTGAGGAACGAGTGATAAAACGGGTAGCAGCTGATTCCAGGTAAGGTTTGGAATTTTCCAATCACGGCAGTGTCACAAGGATGGCTAGTGAAATCACTCTTCGCAGCTGTTCCTCAAAATGGGTAAACAATCAAATGGAGGTGAATGATCGGCCAATGAAAAAGTGGAGGTGACGGTGCAAACACGACCAAGGCTTTAATGGCTGAAGTACTACATTCACGATGGTTATTTACCGGGGAATAGTTCATTTTTTAATGAGCTTAAACGCGGGTGGAAACATTTGCTCATGGCTTATGTTTATTTTTTAACGAGCTTGAACTATGTGCTAAAACTGCTCGATTGAATGGTCCCTTTTTTGATTTTACCATACATAGCTTAGTTCTTTCAAAGATTGTACTGTACTTTCAACTGCTTCATCAAACTAGTCAGAAATGAACAATATATGCTTGAAAATGAGTTAGAAAACTAATATTTTACTTTGAACTACGTAAAAAGTAATGAAAAAGTGTTTTTACCTCTCATTTTACCATTTCATTTGAACTTTGGTTTGTTGGAGCTTTGGAGGTGCTTTTCCCTCTTGATTTTCATCAGCTGATTTCGGGAGATTCTGTGGACGATTCTCGGCGCCGTCTGGACTAGGTAGGAGCTAAACCTGAGCTCTTTCATTTCATGGTTTCCATTTTGCATTCTGAGCTTGATTCCTAGTTTTTCTGAGCCCCTGGGGTTTGAAAAAATCGTTCTGCCTCCAGCGCACCCTCTATGTATCAAAAGGTGCGTTGAGTGTTGGGCATTGTGAAGGCCATTTGACATGCAACGCACCCAAAGTACTGCTGCAGGTGCGATGGGCGCAGAGAAGGAATTCTGTGCACAATTTTTGATGGAAATTTTGCCTGTTTCTTGCCAAAATCAGGATCTAACTCTTCTCTTGTTTGTTTTTCAGAGATTTTTGGAGCAAGATGACCATTACATGGCGAGAACATGAGCATGAAGAAGAGGACATGCTTGCCCTACATGATCCAGTTACAATAAACGCATTGCGGAACTGTGGCTTGCTGAAGTTTTTCCGCATTTCTAGCAGGAGACAACAGATCAACTTACTGCAGTATTTGCTCGATGCTTGGGATCCTACCAACCAGGTTTTCCAGATCAGGGGCAAATCTATCCCCTTGACTGTAGTAGACATCTATTTCTTGACCGGTTTGTCGAGGCAGGGTGCCCCCATCTCTTTATTAGGTTCGGCCCGAGGAGGTGACTCGGTAAGAGATTATGTTCGCCGGTACTGCAGAGAAGGATCCCAGCCGAGTAAAGACGGCAAGATCATCATCCGTGATGTTACTGACAGGTCCCTCAGGACTATTCTGTTTACTTTTGGTAGGATGGCCGGTGGTGCGGCTCTTCATGTAGCCAACCGATCTTATATGCAGTATGCCTTGGAATGCCTCCAACCGAAGGTATTCAACTGATGTGATGCAGTACTTCTTGTGATGAAAGAACAACTGACCAAGGTAAAGAGCGGGAAGTTGAAGAACTTTGGGTATGGTTCTATTTTGACCGCCTTTGCCTTGGAGAAGATACTACTGATGCAGCCGAAGTACATTGCACTCGATTTACCTTCTCCTACTGAACCACGTATGTAGAGATGGGTTGACCACATGTCTAGGCATGCTGGCCAGTCTCAGATTTCATTTTCTGATACCTTCTTTGGGTGGTTTGACCGTCAGGAGATGGTCTATTTTGAGTATCCATACGCTGGGATGGACTTCCGGGGTGATCCAGATTTGGTACTGCCGGATGGTGAACAGTGGGGCGCCATTGGCAAAATTTTTGACCATATTCCTGTTTATTGTTTTTTTGTTTATAATGTCCTTGTGCTTTACTCTATCAAGACTTTAATCAAACTCATGTGTACATGTAGATGTTGGTCCTGTCCGTCCAGCAGTTCGCCTGAGAGTACCAGCTGCTGCCCCAGCAGGAGAGGCTGTCGGAAGGGCTATCCTTCGTGACCTCGACGTGGCCGAGACTCTCGCAGCATTACAGGAGCAGGTTGAGGGCCTCACTCTTGGTATTCCAGATGTGAGGACTGACGAGCTACCCTTGAGGCTACAGCGGCATACTACTGGTGTGCCAAGACGATGGACTCGTCTCTTGCGCATGATCGCACAGGCTGTGACTTGCTATCACGAGCATCATTAGACTAGGGTGCCCCCTAGCATTTTGAGTTTTTTGGTCATTTGACCGATTTTGTCTTGGTTACAGAACATTATGTGTAAACCATAAACAGTTATATATATTTTTGATTTTCAGAGTTTTATTTTGGTTAAGTTACATGATCCAAATGCAAACATTGATGGTATGTTTCTTTTTATAAATGTTGCAAATGTCTATCTAACACATAATTTGCTAATGAGTCAGTTAATGTGTTTAAGTTTATGGAAATATGTTGATATCGAATAGAATCAAATTGTCTTTCCAAAATCTTAACCCTTAGGAACATGCGATAAATAGCTAGATTTTGGACAGAATAGATACCAGTGAGTTGTAGTATTACGAGTTGTGAGTCTAGCCTGACAATTAGTCGGCGTATACCATGTGTGATGGCATCAGAGAGAAGTTCTATCAACGCGCTATATTCAGCGATGTTATTTGTTGATCGACCAATACATACCCCTTTGAAACTTACTAACTCGCCGCTTGGATCAAAAATAGCCCAGGCTGCGGAAGATAGGTTCCGCGAACTACGACTCGCTCCGTTGGCATATCCAACACATGACTCCAATAGGTTTGACATCTGCAACAAATGTAAAAGTGGATTACTTGACCAAAATAAATACTTTAGCGAAAACAAAAACATAACAAAAGCATACAGGTTACCATTACGCATAGTAACGCTTAAGGTACAACCCATTACGAGGTTGCGCCAGTGGAATTTCGTCATAATCCATTAACTCGTAGGCTCCTTTTGCTAACACTCGTTTAACAATATAGGGGCCCATCCATAAAGACTTAAATTTACCTGCTCCCAGTTTATCGGATTCTTGGTCGTAAAGCAAGACCAAGTCACCTTCTGAGAAGACACGGGGTTTGACATTTTTGTCGAACTGCGCCTTGACTCGTTTCTTATGGGCTTCGTTAGCCAAAGTGGTGTCATGACAGGTTTCATCTAATTGGATTAATTCCAAGAAACGAGCCTCTTCTTCTGAAGTTCTGGGGAGGAGATCAATTGTGAGTTTGAGAGACGAGATTTCACACTGGATTGGTAAGACTGCTTCCAGGCCATATACCAGTTGGAAAGGTGTGAACCCGGTTGCATTCCTTACCGATGTTCGGTAAGCCCACAAAGCTGAGTACAAGATTAGGTGCCATCTTCTTTTGTGAACTCCAATCATCCTTTGCAGCATGCGTTTCAGGACCTTGTTGATTGCTTCAACTTGTCCGTTGGCTTGCGGATAATATGGAGTAGAGCTGTCGTGAGACAATCCTAGTGTGGCAGCTAATTTGACCATAATGTGATTGCGAAAATGCGATCCATGATCTGTGACTATAGCCTGTGGTACGCCGAATCTGGCGAATACATGATTGAAAAAGAAGAGGGCAGCTGTTTCACCAGTATTATCTAATGTAGGCATCGCCTCGGCCCATTTGGTAAAATAGTTAACTGCGACTATGATATACCCATGCCCCCCGGTCGAGGTGGGGTTACATGTCATGAAATTGATGCCCCATTTGGCAAATGGCCCAACAACAACTATTGGCTGTAAAGGTGCGGGTGGTCTTCTGGTTTTGCTATCAAAAATTTGACAAGCATGGCAACTTCTGACTGCGGTTATGCAATCTTTGAACATTATTGTCCAGAAGTATCCTGCTCGTAAGATTTTTTGCGCTGTAGCATATCCAGATTGATGCCCTCCATACGCGCCTGAATGACAATCATTCAGGACTTTTTCGGCCTCCTCATGGGTGAGGCACCTCCTCAGAACTGTATCTATACCGCGACGGTAAAGTGTATCACCGACGATCATGTAGTCTTTTGCTTGGTATCGAATACGTTTTTGTTCAGAGTGGGAGGTGTTGGGCCTATATTTTTGGGTTTGGAGATAAATGATTATATCCCCATACCACTCATTGCTTGTAGATATCAGAAACAAATTTTCGTCCACGATTGTTTCTTCGGATGTGTCATCGTTGGATGATGATGGGAGATCGCACAATAATTCTGCGAAAACTAGAGCTTTCTTTGATTTGGATTTCACAAATTCCAGATCAAACTCTTGTAGGATTGCTATCAATTTTGAGTATTTGCCCCCCAGCAACTGTCGCGACAATATATAAGTCATGGGGTTGCAATCCGACAGAATGGTAGTTTTCCGAAAGAGGACATAGTGTCGAAATCTCTGTATCGCTTGAACAACTGCAAGCGCTAGCTTTTCAACGTAAGAATATTTGCTTTCTGTATCATTTAAGTTCTTACTTAAATAATATATAGGATGCTCAATTCCATCGACTTCTTGAACTAAAACCATTGCGATGGTCGTATCTGCTGCAGCCAGATACAGGTTAAAGTCTTTTTGATAATCAGGAGCGTACATTAATGATGCTTTCATTAGGGATTATTTTAAAGCATCAAAGGAAGCTTGCGCAACCTGATCCCAGACAAAGGGTACTTCCTTTTTCAAAAGACGTGTATAACCTTTAGCAAGTTCGGCGTAATTCGGAATGAACCTCCTCAGAAAGTTTGCTTTCCCTTGGAGTTTCTAAATTTGAAGCAAATTCGAAGGTGGAGGCAAATTTATGATTGCCTGGACCTTACATGGGTCGAGACGAATCCCGTCCTTGGAGACTACAAAGCCAAGTAAACGACCAGAACTGACGCAAAATACACATTTGTGTGGATTGAGTCGTATCTTGTAGTGTCGGCAACGTAGAAATATCGCTCTTAAATGCTGCGGGTGATCAGTCCGCTTTCGCGAATGAGCCGGAAGGTCTTCGAGGTATGGTTGAACGATGTTTTTGATGTCATGGAAGGCATAATTCATTGCCCTCTAAAACGTCGCCCCTGCGTTCTTTAAAACAAAGGGTAATTTTCGATATGCGAATGTGCCCCACGGACAAATAAATGCAGTATTTGACTGGTCCTGTGGGCGGATATTTATTTGATTATACCCGGAGAATCCATCCATGAATGAAAAGATTTCGCATCTAGCGCATTCATCTATTATCTGGTCAATGAAGGGTGTAGGGTAGTTGTCTTTTGGACAAGCTTGATTTACATCCCTATAATCGACGCACACTCTAATTGTTCCCTGTTTTTTCATAACAGGGACAATATTCGATACCCAATCGGTTAGAGGAACTGGGTAGATGAAACCAACATGGAGAAGTTTTTCAACTTCTGCCTTAATGGCAGCGGCTTTCTTGGGGTGTACTTGCCATAGCCGTTGTCGTACTGGTTTGACATCTGGATACATCTTAATTTCGTGTTCAACGATACTCGAGTCAATGCCTGGCATTTCACTGTATGACCAAGCAAAGACATCTCTGAATTCGTGAAATAGAGCATTGTATATTTCCAGTTCTGAAGGAGAACAACATTTGCCAACATAAATATTCTCTACAACATCTGTTTTGGTCGAGATATTTATGGGTATAGTCTCTTCAATGTTGGACAAGTTTCGCTCGGAATCCACCGTGTTTACAGTATTTGATAGGAAATCAAAGACTTAAGGATGATAAAGGTCATCTTGAGTATCTTCTCCACAATCCGGAAGAAGGGAACGATGGTGGGAATCATTCCATGGTGCTCCTTCAATTACCATTGATTAGAGAATTCCTTCGTCGGTGACATGCACTTGCGACCAAGGATCTGAAGGGGTACCATATTCTCTAGACCTATCTATCCAAACGCTTGATGAGCGTTGATTTGGGTTTGCCTCCCATGCTAGGAACATTGATTGCTACAATATTTCTGTTGGGCTTGGGGGCAAAACCATTGCATGATCCATGTTGATATCGTTTTCTGAGATCTTTGTAGAAGATATCATGTTGCAGGTTCCTATCGACGCTACTTCTGCCAGGTTGATTGGAGGTGGAAGGGTGAAAGTTCCCATTAGTATAGGATCTTTTAATAGGCCTACTCCAATATTTTGAAGCGAATGAGGGCTTCCATGGATCATGGGAATGCTTCCTGTAACTGGAGAACCATTGGGGAGGAATTTTTTTTGATCGACGATTGTAATCCCTCCTTGAAAGGGAAATGCAATCTTCCCGAAATAGGTCGACACAACAGCCGCCATAGCATATATCCATGGCCTTCCTAGTAGGATGTTGTAATTAAGATTGCCATCGATTACTTCAACATCTATTTCTACCGTTTTCCCTCCTAGTTCAAATTTCAAGTTACTTAGAATACCATATGGGGTATATGTCCTTCCGTCGAATGCCTTTAATGTTTTCGAAGATCGTGACAAGGTTGGAGATCCTAAAGTTTTCTAGCACCTCATCGACATAATGCATGTAGATGCTCCCTCATCAACAATTGTTCGATGAACAGTTTTGTTGAGGGCTTTCACTTGAACAAGGAAAGCTAGTTGAGCTGGTAATTGAGGATCGTATCCTTTATGATCGAAGGATACAAGATTGGAATCCTTTGGGTCTATCCCACCAATGGCTGATAATAAAGCTTACCTTTGGGATGGGCAATTCTGTAGTACTTCAAGAGTCGACATAGCGGACGGCGATTGTGCCAAATCTTCCACTATATTATAATGTTGTGCCGCTCTAGCGTGGGGATTAAACGTCGACTTGTGTACTACTCCCTTTGGCGGTTTTATTGTCAATTCAGGAATGATGGGCGGCACAACTTCTGTCGAAGTTGTTGTCGAACTACTAGGTTGATCTTTATCCTTGTTGTTCGACAGCTGTGGATTCCCATAATCTTTGTTCCTTGTCGATATCAAAGCATCATTTTGCTGTTTTGAAACCGACAACATTAGCACTTGAGACGGGGAAGCATTTTCACTTTCAACCAGATTTGTTCCTGGATTTGGAAACGGATCGGTTAACACTGCGGAGGTTTTCGAATTCTTGAAGAATTTTTTAACCTCAGCTTTGTGTGGACAACTTGCGGTCCAATGATCCTCATCACATATGAGACATGGATTTTTTTGGTTTCCTATCTCCAGGAGGGTTTGAAGAAGATTTTTCAGGTGATGATTCCTCCTGTTTCTTCTTCTTCCCTTTGCCTTTCTTCTTGCTCCCTGGTTGTTTGGTTTCTTTGCCTTTATCTGTCGATATGGCATTTACCTCCGAAGTAAGAAGTTCATCCTTTGCATTTTGACTTGAAATCTTACGGGCCTTTTTGGATGTAGCCTTTGTCGATTTCGTGTCTGTTGTGCCAATCACGCCATCGTCGGCATGAGAGTCATTGTTTGATTTAGGAGGAGGAGGAATTGAGAATTCCGGTCTAGGGGCGTCAGGTATTTTATCGTAGAGTGTGCCGGACTGAGTGTAAATCAAGTCCAGATATTGCGCACGAGCGATAACTTGCTCTTCTGTTACGACTCCCCCCTTTTCCACATCTTCCGTGATGGAAGGCAGTAATGACTTGATAAACCATTCAGCTAAGAGCTGATTGGGGACATACGTTTTTACCATCCTACGACGACGTCGCCACTCATGTATATGATCAGATATGTGAGTGGCCGTTGTCTGTTTGAAGTTGGTAAGAAGTTCTGTTCCCGTTTCGTACCTTATTGGTAACTGAAAATGGGTTAAAAAGGTTGTGGCTAAGGTACTGAAGTTGTCGAACGAAGCTCTAGGAAATTCGATGTACCATTTTGCCGCCGGACCTGTTAACGTCCTCTGAAAGAGGCGAAGTCTTATCGAATCATCATTTAAAGTGTTTGATGAACACCATAGATGAAAGGTCATCACGTGATTCGATGGATCTTCACCCGGATTTCCATTAAATTTAGGAATATCTGATGGAAGCTTATGCGGAATCGCTGGCCACCAAGGGGCGTAAGCGATTGGATCATTTGTTAACCGATTTAAATCAGGTAACTCTAAAGTTGCCACAAAGGGTAACTGTTGATTCAGGTTAGGTGAAGCATACCCAGGATAAGATGGGATTGCCTGAGCAGTGGGTCTTTGCATACCGGCATACTACATCTGACGCTGGTATGTTTGGTAAGGTTGGTGGACATGACCATTGTAAAATGGTTGATTTTGACCGTTTTGAATGTACGACTGCCCACTATTAGCAAAGATTTGTTGCTTAGAACCTTGGTATACTTGTTGGAATTGCGGTTGTTGGTATTGTACTAGCCATGGTTGTGAAGCCATGTGCTGTTGACCGATACTAATAGTTTGACCAAGATGAGGGGTAATTGTACCCGTCTGAACCTGTGTCATTCCACTGGTCGGCGACTGTGGTTGAGTCGCAGGGTCAAGGGGCTATTGCATTACAACCTGAGAAACCTGAGGTTGGCATACAACAGGCAGCGCTTGAACTTGCGACACCGTCACAATAGCTGGCGTAGTCGGTATGTTTGACATAGGTAAGCATTGTTGCATCGAATATACAACTCTTGGTTGTTGAGGTAGTATTGGTACCCAACCGCTTGAGGTAATTCCAGTATAACCTGAATGTTGTTGTGAACTCACGTATGGATATCCTCCCGGAGGGGACACTGAAAGGGTATACTGCCCCCCATACGGTGGTAACCCAGAACTCAAGGGAATGGTTTGCCCTTGGGGGCCGGACTGCCCAAATTGACCTCCAAATGGATCAATTTGTTGAGACTCAACATAAGAGTTTTCGGATATTTTTCCGGATGAACAAACAGGAATAGACCATACTGTCGAAGTAGCCCCTGAGTGGGCTCCTTCTAGTGGTTGAGAGCTAGTCGGGACAGATGGTATACTGGCGAACATTGTCGGAGTGATAGCAGGGAGTTCTGCTGTCGCTGTGTCAGACGACACAGTCCTAGATGTTGACGGTTGTTCAGATATTTGTAGTCTATCCAAAATATTACCTAGCGATTCTACAGGAGCTTCCGTTGGTGGTAGACTAACTTCTAATGAAGAAGGATATAGAGTGATCCCAACTCCAAATTGCGTTGGAGTAGTTATTGGAGGATCTTCTACAATTTCTTCTATGGCAATCAGACCAGGTGGAAGGGGAAGACCGTTAGGTCCGTAGAATATTTCTGGTGCCGAAGAAGGTATGGAATCAGCAGCGACAGATGTTTGAAGAGTAAGACTCTCCGAACCAGTTGTAGATGGAACTGGTTCGGTAACACAAGTGTTTACTCTCAGACTAGGATCAGTATCACTGTCCCTCTGTGGCTGTTGAACTTCTTCTGTAGAGGCAGGGATTCCAGAAATGTTTGGAGTAACTGGAGTCTCTGATGTCGTTGGAACACTTGTTCTAACTTTAATATGAGATTTGGAACCGGTTAAACGAGTTCGCTTTGTCTGTACTGGTTTCGATTCCGGAGACAAAGACGGTTGACTCGTAAGCCTCCGCGAACGACGGGGTTTCAATTGACTTTCTTCCACGATTGCGGATTACTCGATCAACTAAAATAAAGGGGAAGTATGTTTCCAAATTAAATGAATTTTAGACGCTTTGACACAACTTGTTTTTTCAATTTTTAAGAGTCTGTAGGAATTTACAGGGTAAATTCCTCAGAAAGAACACCAAAAGGACACCGCTCACAACCAGATCTCAAATCAATACACCAGTATTTTGACGTGGTTAAAACCCTCAAAGAGGGAAACAGTCCACGGCCTGTCCCAACGTGGGTACTACAGGCAATTTATTAATCAAAGAATGAAAATTTACATAAGCTTCTCTCATGCACGGATTACCCGAACAATGACCCTCCATGCGCTTTAAATAGAACTCATGGACCAATCGGGTGTCAAGCCACGGATCAAGTGTCGGTAATACCGAGGAGAGAGTGAATCGTCGGATCACTACATATCGTGACCGTCGGATTGTAAGTTACAAAATGTACAACGGTAAAGAAACACACTTTACCTAACTCTATACCTAACTCTATACTAGACCAAGTTGAACTTAACTATTTCCTATGTGTCGGAATATCCTAACATCCCCCCTTAAGAACAACTTGGGATAGGATTGAAGGATTTACAAATATGACACAATAGGAGAAGGAAGGAGGCACTAGAGCCTATCCCCCCTTAGTGACAACTTCCTGAACTCCAAGCATATATCGAAGTTTAGTGAACTTCGCCTCTGTGAGAGCCTTTGTGAAGATGTCTGCAACCTGATCATCTGTTGAACAATATTGCACTTCAAGAACATGGTCATGAATGAGCTTTCTGATGAAGTGCATGTGTAGTTCAATGTGTTTGCTGCGCTGATGCTGGACTGGATCTTTGCATAGCTGAATGGCACTTTGATTATCACACCAAAGTGTGGTTGGATGTTGCTGCTCAAAGCCAAACTCTGATAGGATCTGACGAAGCCACAAGGCTTCCTTACTAGCTTCCACGGCACCACGATACTCTGCTTCTGCTGACGAAAGAGAAATGGCAGCCTGTTTCTTACAAGCCCATGTAATAGGTCCTGAACCAAGAGTGAAGACATAACCGGCAGTAGACTTCCGATCATCAGGGTCACCAGCCCAATCAGAATCAGTGAAACCAACTAAGAGGAGCTGCTTTGGCACTGTAATGAATCCCAAACTGTACTGTACCTCGAACATAACGAAGTATTCTTTTGGCTGCTTTCCAATGACTTTCACGGGGGTTTTGCATAAAACGAGCAACAAGGCCAACAACAAAGGAAAGATCAGGACGAGTATGGGTTAAATACAAGAGTTTTCCTACAAGTTGACGGTATAAGGTAGCATCAACTTCAGGAGAAGTACAAGAGACTGAAAGTTTGACTCCAGACTGAAAGGGAGAAGGGGCTGGCTTACAGTCTTCCATGTGAAAATGACGAAGAATATCACAAGCATACTTGGACTGGGAAAGGGAAATACCCTCCTTGGATTGCAAGACTTGAAGACCGAGAAAATAGTGTAAGTGTCCTAAGTCTGTCATTTCAAATTTCTTTTTAAGGCTGGACTTCACATGGTTTATAAGGTTGGGATCACTACCAGTAAGAATAAGATCATCAACATAAAGAACAAGGATGATAAGAGAGTTGCCCACTTTCTTGGTGTAGACAGTATTGTCAGAATAACACCTAGAAAAGCCAGATTCTAAAAGAAAGCTATCCATTTTGGCATACCAAGCCCGAGGAGCTTGCTTGAGACCATAAAGAGATTTCTTAAGTCGACATACAAGGCTGGAGTCTGTTTGGATGAAGCCAATGGGTTGTTCCATATAGATTTCTTCATGCAAGTCCCCATGCAAGAAGGCAGATTTAACATCCATCTGATGGACTTCCCATTTTAAAGAGGCAGCAAGGGAAAGAACAAGGCGGATAGAGTTCATTTTGGCAACAGGGGAGAAGGTTTCAGTGTAGTCAATGCCTTCAACCTGTGAAAAACCCTTAGCAACAAGACGAGCTTTATGTTTATCAACTTTCCCATCTGGTCCATACTTGGTTCTGTAAACCCATTTACATCTAACAAGTTTGCGTCCCTTTGGTAGAGGAACAAGATCCCATGTATCATTTGTCAACAATGAATGATATTCTTCATTCATAGCTGCTTCCCAATGTGGATGGCCTGAAGCTTCTGCAAAAGTGTCAGGATCATGATTTACTGGAGCTTGAGCCAGTAAAGAAGAGGCTCTTTCAAACTGAGAACGTGTACGTCGCTGATCTGTAGGATCACCGGCAAGATCACCTGCTGCATCCCGAGTAGCACGGACCCATCTTGGAAGTTGAGGATCCTGAGAAGGTGGGGGAGGATTATCATCCTCACTTTCATCATCTGAAGAAGAAATGTTTTCAAAAGTAGAAGAGATAGGAAGAGGTGGCACATCCGCCGGACTAGGCTCGCAGGCCGATTTATTTTCATCAAATTTTACATCTCTTCTAATGATAACATTTTTGGACTTAAATGGAATAAGTCTATAACCTTTTACATCTTCAGAATATCCAACAAAAGTACATTTCTCACTCTTAGGTTCTAAAGCTTTATGCTTTTCATCTGGAATATGGGCCCATGCTTCACTTCCAAAAACACGAAAGTGACTTACATCTGGTTTAATGGAACTCCAAGCTTCTTCTGGAGTGATATTCTTTAGAACCTTAGTAGGAGTGCGATTGATTATATAATTTGCACAATTAATTGCTTCGGCCCAAAAACTAAGACTGAGTCCTTTAGATTGCAGCATACAATTAGCCATTTCCTTTAAGGTGCGATTTTTCCTTTCAGCTACACCATTTTGTTGTGGAGTGTATGGAACAGTATGTTGCATTTGAATTCCATTTTCAGTGCAAAAGTTGATGAATGTGTTTTTAACATATTCTCCACCATTATCAGTTCTTAGCTTAAGAATTTGATGTCCAGATTGTTTTTCAACAAAGGCTTTGAAGGCCAAAAAGGTGTTAAATACTTCGCTCTTGAGTTTTAAGAAGTATACCCAAGTGCGTCTGGAGAAATCATCAATGAAAGTTAAGAAATACTTGCAGCCAGAGAATGAAGCAACAGGAAGTGGACCACATAAATCACTGTGCACAAGCTGTAAAGGGGCTGAGGCGTGCCAAGAGGCACGTTTTTCAAAACTGTCCCGATGATGTTTTCCGAGTACACATCCGGAACAAACACCATCTCTGCAAGATACCATAGGAAGACCTGTCACCATATTTTCTTTACATAGATGCTGAAGGGAGCGATAGTTTAAGTGACCAAATCGCTCATGCCAAAGTTTGCTCACTTCATCATTATGAGCAACAAATACTGAGGGAAGATTTGATGACCCAAAGTTGTGAAACTTATACAACCTTGTGGAATCATCAGCAATACCAGTAGCTAGAATCTGTTTAGGATCTCTTAGATCCTTGATTACAACATCATGAGGTGAAAATTCAACAATTTTACCTTCACCTGAATGAGTTATCTGATATACAGATAGAAGGTTGCAGGATAAGGTTGGAACACATAATACATCATTAAACTGACCATTGTCTAGATGAACAGTTCCAGTCCCTACAACATTAAGAGATCTATCATCACCAACATATATATTTTTGGTGTTACAATCATTTAAAGAAGAAAACATGGCTTTGTTTTTGGCCATGTGATAAGAGGCTCCAGAATCAATGAGCCACTCATGAGAATGAGAAGAAGAAGATACATTTAATGCATAACCAGACTGAGATGATTGACAACGACATGCAGAAAGTGCCATTCCTGAAGATGAAGTTGAAGTTGAAGTATGCTCCACATGGATGTTATGTTTCTTCATTGCGGCTTCCAAGGCTTCCATCTTCTTAAAGCATTTAGATTCTAAGTGGCCATCTCGATTACAAAAGTTACAATGTCTATCAGTCTTCTTCCATTTGTTTTTATTGGTCTTATCATTTTGCTGAAATGATCTTTCATTTTGAGGCTGAGTTTGCTTAGGACCCTTGTTTGGTTTAGGACCATTCTTTTTAGGATATGACTTCTTAGGATTCTTTGAATTTGGTTGCTGCTGGGCGGCTAACGCTTTCTTGGAAGAGTTTCCAAGATTAAGAAGACCAAGGTGTAAGAGTTTTTCTTGTTCTCTTATTAAAGAATCACAAAAGAGTCAAAGGAAGGGGCCTTGTAGTCTTTTCCTTGACAAATGAAAGCTTCCCTTGTAGAATGGAAGGTGGAAACAAATACAGAGTAGGCTGGTCCCAACTTAGTAAGGATGGAATAAATAAGGTTACTATCTTCTTTCTTAACCTTAACACCTTCCAAGAGATATCTAAGGGTCTTGAATTTGGACAAGAAATCTTCAATGCAAGAAAAATTATTAGGATCCAATGTAAGCAACTCATTTTCAAGTTGATGGGCTCTAATTTCATTTTTAATCCCAAAAACTTTAGTGATTTTTTCCAATGCTTCATGAGGAGTTTCAAGTTCTGCAATATGGAATCTAAGATCAGGAGAAATAGACATCCCTATCAAACCACGTGCTTGATCTTGTCTATTTTCCCATTTTGCAGCCTTGTCTTCATCTTTTGGTTTCTTCTCTTGGTCTGTGGCTATTCTGTAAAGACCTTTACTTCTAAGTAAATCTTCCATGTAGGCTATCCATTGGAAGTAGTTAGTGCTGTCAAGAATGACTTGGCATGGACTTTCCATTTTATTTAAAAAAAACTGAAGCTGAAGATGCTGAAAGTAAGTGTTCCAATGGATAGATCTCGAAAAATTAGGCGGTTTTAAAAAAAACGGCTCTGAAAAAGGCTTCCGGATGAAGAAGTTATGGCTTTTTGAAAAAAATTTGTTGAAGTTGCCGGCAAAGTGCGCGAATGTGCGGGAATGAAAAAATCCGCCCCCACAAAATGGAGACTTGAACCCAAGACCTCTACTCTCTTAAAATAGCTTTGAACCAATTGATCTATACAAAAAATTTGAGAGAGAGAGAGAGAGAGAGAGAGAGAGAGAGGGGGGGGGCCTTGGTTTGCGTGCTTGCCTTGAGAAAGCTCTTTTTCCCTACAAAACACAAAACACAAAACCCAACACGGACATGCAAAGAAAACGAACCTTATGGCTCGAAGTTAGCTTTAGCCAAAAAACTAGATATTTTAAAAAATGAACCTTGCGGCTAAAAGTTAGCTTTGGCTGGAAACTAAATATTTTTCTCAATGTTTCTTATTTTCCAAGATCACACTAAGGTGCAGGGAAAGGAGCATACGCATGAGAAAAAAAAACTTCCTTTCTGTTTCTGATTTTCCCAAATCGCACAGAGTCGCAGGGCAAAGAGCATACGCAAAAATGAAAGGTATAGATCCGGTAATAAAAAAGGCTAAATAAACAGAAACCGAAATAAGCAGAGAGAAAATAACAGTAAACTGCAAATAAAAGACTGTATACCTCCAGATCTAAAAAATGACGCATCTAGGGTACCGGAAACCTTTTCGCGTGAAACGAAAGGGGTTCCTCACTGGAACAGATGCTCCGAACACAAAAGAGCAGTCCTCTCGGCCCGAAAGCAGTCAGAAACATCAGATCTAGGAAACGGCAGTCGGATGCAGTTCTACCGGCTTCAGATTTGGATCACCAACGGACACGGCCCTCAAATAGCTCTGATACCATGTAGGAATTTACAGGGTAAGTTCCTCAGAAAGAACACCAAAAGGACACCGCTCACAACCAGATCTCAAATCAATACACCAGTATTTTGACGTGGTTAAAACCCTCAAAGAGGGAAACAGTCCACGGCCTGTCCCAACGTGGGTACTACAGGCAATTTATTAATCAAAGAATGAAAATTTACATAAGCTTCTCTCATGCACGGATTACCCGAACAATGACCCTCCATGCGCTTTAAATACAACTCATGGACCAATCGGGTGTCAAGCCACGGATCAAGTGTCGGTAATACCGAGGAGAGAGTGAACCGTCGGATCACTACATATCGTGACCGTCGGATTGTAAGTTACAAAATGTACAACGGTAAAGAAACACACTTTACCTAACTCTATACCTAACTCTATACTAGACCAAGTTGAACTTAACTATTTCCTATGTGTCGGAATATCCTAACAGAGTCGAGAAAAAACAAAAGATGACTCTAGTCTCCTTCGATTTTTAATGAGCCTGAAGTGACAAGTGCTCAGATGGACCTTTTCCGTTAAGGAGTCTGAAAAGGAACGAAAGGGACTGCTCTGAAAGTCTAGGTAGAGGGAGTACCAAACCAATCGCAAAACTGCAGAATACTTTTTACGGTACGGCAGTCAATATTCCCGAATGCTGTGTTCAGTGCATTGCGATCGATAGGGCGGCAGACACGACTTCCTATGGATAAAGGATTTAAGCCTATAGGGGTCTCCCAAAATATACTCGACGGTACGTGGGAGCACAAGTCGGTACTGGCACTTATCGTCTCAAAGTGGAGGAATCACCCAACCATCAGTGAGAACAACAGTTACTAGGCTTTACGACGCCGGAATACGTCTCTAGCCTAGACCTCTAAATGTTGTGCGTTAAGTTCCAAAGCGTTGTTAGATTCATTGAATTTATTTTAAGTTGATCTTGCTTATGAAGTTTACCTTTTGGGTTCACCATGAGATGTAGATGTAATTCCTAAAATGCAATCTAAAGATGATAAACAAACATTTTATCTCTTTTATGCAATGAAAATCCTAGCTACTAGGGAAAAGAAAGACAGAATCTTTTCACAAAGAGCAAAGAGCACATTGTAAATGCACTTTCCTAAATCAAGCCAAACAGACTGTCTATATGCAAATGCACATGCATGTATTTGTTTTTGACTTTCTTAGTATATGGATGCTAAAAAGAAAGTTGATGCACAAATCTGAATTTCTTTTCAAGCGACAAACACAAACAAGCTTCTTTTCGAAATCAAAAATAGAGATGATTATGACACCTTACAATTTTGAAATGAATACTCATTTTTGACACAAGAAAATCAAAAATTCAGACCAAAAGCAATAGTAACAGGATAATCAACCATCTACAACAATCAAACTCTTTCCTACGATTGAAATCGACACTTACCACAGATTCAAATCAAAGGACGACAGTACGATTACGCTACTTTTGCTAAGGAGAACTGTAAATGAATCAACAAACACACAAAAACATCTACAGTTCTTTTGTACAAAGGAGGCGGAATAACAACAAGGAAAAGGGGTTTCAAACAGACATATACTGATCACAGGCAGCAAAATTCAGAGATAGAACTGGAAAGAATGAAGCACAAGAACCACAGCTGCACAGAGCTAGTCTGATTAGCGCACCTGTAACACAGAGAATCTGAAATGCAGCGCAGGTTGCCCTTTTGGGAAGTGTGCTGAAATTCAGGATCTCTTAATAGTACCTGCGCTTGGCCAGAAACGAGATTCTGTCCGGGTTCCGGGTCACAGTTTGCAGTTCAGTCCTTGGTTTTTGGCCAAGTAAAAAGCAATCAGTAATTCAAAAATCAGGGGTAGATCTAAGGAGGATCTAAGAGCTATCACAAGGGCAATCAGATAGTTTGTGAATCAGTTGTTTAAATCATAAACAGATCCGGTGAATGGATTGAAGCAGCAGTTGTCTACTTTGCATTTGTTATGGCAAATGCAGTTCGAATGCCACTTATAAGTTTATGAAACAAACAAACAAAGAATGATAAACAAACAAACTAATTAGCTCCCCGGCGGAGTCGCCATTTTGTTACAGGGAAAAGTGTCTATTTAGAACTGCTCTATCCCACTAAGGTGTGACAGCTGCCTTAGAAACAAACAGAGAAAAACTACTTTTGTATTTCCTTTATGAACTATAGATAGAGAGGAATAGAAAGAACCAACCTGTATCTTGCGCTAATCCTTTGTTCCAATCCCTCTCTTCTTTGATAGTCTCCAGCTACCTGCTCCCTTACTTGCCCAGCTTCACAAAGTACCTGTAAGATCACAGAAGAAGAAAACTATACAAAGACACGGATCTATATTCATAAACAACTTAGGATCAGATTTAAGTTAACCATACAAATGTAACAAGCATCAATGGTACAAAAGCATGGAGGAAAACTCAAATAGCTTTTATTGATAAACAAGAAAAGATCCAGGAGGAGTTACAACCAGTGGTTCCTGACCCAACATCAACCTCCCAGCAAAGAAGCCCCTCTTCACCTCAAACAAAGCATAGATCACCCAACAATCTGATGTTTGTCTCAAAAAACCAACAGCAATTCCTTACAATATGCAAAATTCCAGTCTCTGGATCTCTGGGATGAGGGATCCATATATAGATATCTATAAGGAGGATGAGTCAGCTTGTGATTTGATTAGTGTCTTCTCTCTGTCAGTTCTTGCTTCCACTTGGAGACTGAAGGCCTCTTACTCATCCTTGGTCGAATTCAGTGATGCAAGTGTCACAGGAGAAGATTCTGGAAGCTTCCATTGTCTCTCCACCTCGCGGAATGACACTGCCATTTGTCATTTCTTGCCCATCGCACCCCACAGAAGGGAATTTTGAAATGAAATGCACCCTCACAGTGTATTTAGGTGCAATGCAACGCACCTAGCCAGTGGAGCAGCTGGGGTAGCAAGCTAAGTGGGCTTGATTGTGGGGAAAAACTCCACAGTTAAGCGCGCTTGAGCCAGAGGAGTTCTGGGATGGGTGACCTCCTGGGAAGTCCTGGTTACCGGGTGCAAGCCCCGGAAGTGATGATTGATGCTATGTGATTCGTTCTCCACATTTCACCAGTTTCAATCCCACTTCTTCACCCCTGTGAGCATCACCCGATGCAATGAGTGCTAAGTGAACTATTCAAAAATCATGAGAAATTAGTCACTTTACGACTACCTCTCATGGAAATGGTCATACTTTGAATGACTTACTTAACGCAGTTGAATCCCAAAAAATGATATCTAATATAATGCACTGCGAAAATCCCCCATACTTGAAATGATCCTGTTTTGACCTATTCTGAGCAGTTTCTGGTGGAGAACTTCTGGGAGAAGCTGTAATCTATTGACCTTGTTCCTTTAGGGCTTAGAAAAACACTTTTAGGGACTTAGGAGCCCTCGGTTTATGGACATTTCATGCTTGGAGTTGTAGGGAACAAAAATGTCTATAACAGCCAAGCTTGGCCAGACTCGTTGACGGGAAACTAAACGCGAATGTGAATGTGAATGCATGCTGATACAAAGTGTAAGCATAAGTGAATGATCATGCATGCAAAGGTGAATGAGAGATTTAGAAAATGGAACAACATGCATGTGGGCATAGCGAGTCACTAAATCGGTGACCTTGAAGGAAATGCACATTTCTGGCTGGGAGATGGGCTGAATGCCTAAGATATTTGTGCAATTTCTGGGCAAAGTAGCTGACTACTGCCTAGATTTGTGAAAATTCTGGGCTGAGCAGCCCCGTTGGGGAAATTTTCCCAATTTCTGCTGGGAGTTTTGGCTAGCAGAATTGGGCAATTTTGGTGCCCAATAGGTTTCCAGTTAGGATTGCACAATTTCTGGAGGGAACGCTAGTTTCCCTCTAGATTTGCGCAATTTCTTAGGGAACTTACTTAGCCTACAGCTGGACCAAGTCCACGTGATCATCCTGTGAGGGTAATGCATCGAGCTGTGATCAATAGACTACCTTTGTGCAAGCAAAATACTGAAACATTTGAACTTGACGAAGCAAGACAAGCTCTTGCGAAAAGTTGGTAGGGAGGCTCCAAAATGAAGCTAAGGAAAAATTTTGGAGGGTGGTTGTAGTCGCTACAACAGAATCCTTTCTGTTATTTTCGCCTTTGTATTTTTTAAGAGGACTGTGCATAGGCACTTATTTATTTTTTGGGGTGGAAGAGAGATCCCAACTTATTGAGAGCAGAAGAGGTTGTTCCTCCAGAGAAGCATGTAAGACTTATGACACAGGTTTGCTCATTTATATTTCCCCTTCTCTATTTCTAGTAGTTGGATGAGCTTGAACACCTAGAGCAAAAGGCTGAGTACAGGCATGGGGTTTCCCAGTGTGGACATAGGTTCATGGTTGGACCCAAGCTTCCCTTGTAGACGGCTTGTATTTTTTGTCAAGACTTCATCGGCCGAAGGTTATAACCAAGCACAGAGAAGACAGGGACAGGATTGGCCAAGTGCTATTGATCTGAAAATGGAGCTCTTAGGCTTCTTGTCTAGCTTATAAGAACCTCTCCCACTTCCAAAACTTGAATTTTACCAAGTCTTTTATGATTAACCAATGCGGAAATAAGAAATGCTTGAAAGTATAGGCATATGCTTGTTTTTATTGTTGGCTGTTATGTGCTTTAAAATCTGTTGTGCATGCTGATATTTAAATGTGCTTGAACATATACATAAATGCATATAAAAGTGAATAAGCCAGTAGTAAAAACAGACACATAAGACAACAAATTAATTTGGAGTTCACCCACAACTCTTGGGCTACATCTCTGTGAGCTCTTGTTAATTTGACTTGGCTCTCTAGGATTATGGTGTAAGTCTTTTTACAAGCTCTTTGGCTCAACTCCTGCTGTTCTACATGAAACAATGGGTTCAGACACCCTTTTAATACCTTCTAGCTTTTGAAGCTTTGACTTTTGGCTCTTGGCTCTCTAGATCTCCACTCTGGCTTCTTTGGCTCTTTGGTTGTTTACAACTCTCTTTGGGATTTTCACTTGAACTCCAAGTGACTCCCTTGGCTTCTGCACTGTCCCTTTGGCTTCAGCTTCCTCTTTGGCTTCTACTCCCACAACAAACCCCTCAAGCATTAACAACATCACCCCTCAACAAGCCAACAACCCACAGTCTACCAACAATAGCTCGGCCATCGTTTAACAACTCAGCAGTCCTTTGTCTTTGACATTTCATGGCTTGAAAGTCAAATCGGCACTACCCATTGCTTTTCCTTTTTAGGCTCTCGGTCTTCCAACCACTGTCCCTTCATTTTCCTCCTCTGAGAGTTAACAATCATTTCTAAATGCTTCCTGGGATGGATGCCACCTATTTGGTAATGGACAGGGAAATTGTTGTTTAAAATTCCTTTGGAACAGTCATTTTCTGCTACACAGGAAAACACTGCAAACACACGGGAAAAATCTGCAGAACACAGAGTTCTGAACTTCAAAGTCTTTATAATCCCATTTTATATCCCTATCAGGTCCACTTGGGGATCACTTATCACAATCACAATTGGCCTTTTGGTGTCCCCTTTGGTATCGCCAACGTCGATCCACCGATATCGGCGATCAAAGTTGGAATATCGCATATATATATATATATATATATATATATATATATATATATATATATATATATATATATATATATATATATATATATATTTATAATATGGCCGCTCCATTATGTTCACTGATGGCGATCCACCGATTTCGACGATCACTCCATCTCATCGCCCCAGTCCATCGCGCCATGCCTCCGCTTCGACCCGCTGATCACTGTTGATGCGATATGCTGATCAAATCTGGACCGTTGATTGGCTAGATCTTATGGCCCCTATGCATTCATTGTGCCAGCCTCCCGATATGCCTCATTTCATTGTTTTCTCATGTTTTTAAGCCTCCGATAGTGTTATCTGATGAGTCCATAACTCCTCCTTTTGCTCTTGTTTTTCCCTTTTGGGAGATTTGGAAGGCTTAGAGGTTTTTAGACCATTTGCAAGGGATTTTGCCTCTTTTTCCTTTGAAAAAGGGTAGCTTCATTTTATGATAGCTTTCCCATCTAAAATCTGTTTTCGCCCATTCAAGTTGCATTGGATTCAGAATGGAGGGATCCCTGCAATGAGACTATGTCTGAGAGTAGCTTGAGACTTTCATTTTCCTCTGATTTACAAAGGATTTGTGCCATTTGGCACCTTTAACCTCTTGCAGGAAGTCTTTTAGACCTAGAGGTTTATCCAGGATCCATTTTTGGATCACGCCTTCCCACTAAAAGAACTTTTGGTCTCCAAAAGAATAATATACTGATCTGAATAGTAAATGAGAGTGACTCACCCTCTTCTTTCAGCCTCCCTACACTTGCATTTCCATAATGCCTCTGAACCAAAGTTTCTAACCACTTCCCTTCTCTGGATGGGCTAGTCTTCCTGAGAAGAATTGTCTTCTTCCTTGCCTTTCTACAGAACTTCTACTAAAATGGTCATAGAAGGTAGTTTGAGCTTCTTTGCCTTGATCATTGATCCAAGGTGGGTCAACAAATGTGAAGTACATCTGCTCCACAAAACTTTCATTTGTACCTATTTGAAAAGCTTCCAACAATCAACTGTTAACAACAAAAGGCATACAGACAACAACTGGATGGACTAACTCTTGCTTCAACAAAAGAAACAGATTTTCACAGCTTGTGAGCACCTCCATATCTTACATCTGCACACAAATGATGGACTAGATAACAAGCCCACAAAACATGCCTTTAAACAGATGACCCTTAAGTCAAGCATGTAGAAAAATACCATTAGGACTCTTTTTCAAAAGATGAAACTTTCATCATTATCTCCATTTGGAGACCAAGTTAACTTCTTTCAAGTCAACATGGCATCACATGCAATGCATGCATTTCATCCCTCAACTTTCACTTAAGCACACTGTACTTTTGAAGTTGAAATGAAATAAAATGTAGATGCATCAATAAACATGCAATCTTAATCGGATAAGAACTCTAACTGTTCCTTACCAATCCCTTTCAAAGGTACTACCTGTGCCTGCACATCAGCATCATCATGTGAATCATTTTGATACACATCATTCATGGAATCTTCACTTCCATTTCTGCCATCTTCCCTTTCCAATTTCTTCAGCTTTGGTGGAAGCATTGTTGGATTTAGTGTCCAACACTTTGCAGCAAGATTTCCTTGCTTATGGTAGCATGTGCACTGCATGTGCATCCTCTTGACAACATGATTTGCCTTGTCCATTGAACATTTGGCTTCATGCTTCTTTTCCTTCTTTTGCTTCCTGTATGCGGCCATTCTCTTCCAACATATAGAAACATCATGGTTATCAAAACCACAAAAGGAACATGCAACTCTTTCCCCATACTTATGTGGAAATTTATCATGCTTTGCAAAATCAAAAGGAATATAATTAGAACCAGATTTGTACCTACCTCTTCCACCTTTATTGCATTCATGAGGAGGTGAAGCAAATGAAGAAGTGGCTCCCTTTGGAACACCATCAAACTCTTCAAGGGTGTTAGAGTCTCCCCAACTCTCTGGTTCAAGTGTGTGCTTTTGAACACCTGCATCCTGCAATTGACGTTTCAAGCTATTGTATTCCTCTTGGATACAACCTTCACACTTTTGAGGTAGAAGATATGAAATGAAACTCCTTCTTGGGACTGTTTCAATGGATTTCATGGCAACGTTGGAATTCTATCCATAAGACTGTCCATAGCCAAGACCCAAATATTTATGCCTTTCCTCAACCATTATTGGTTCAACAATACCTTGTGCATGCTTTCCCAAGCCCTTTCCTTCATAGCCCATCTTGGACATTAGCTTGGAACCTATGCCTTTAGTATGTTTCTCAAAAGAACCAATATAAGCATTCTCAGAGGAATTTGAAGACAAATTGGAATGGCTTACCTCTTCTTCAAGCTAATACTCGACTAAGGCTTCTTGGGCAACAAAGAGCTATGTTTCCAACTCATGAATCCTCTTCAGGTTCATATTTGCATTATGAAGTTGCCTCTCCATTTCTTGCAATTTGTCAGCAAGCAACTGCTTCTCTTCCTTCATGGAATTCAACTACTTTCTAAGCATGTTGCTCTTCCTTCCATCCTCATACATTTCTCTCACCATATCCATCATGGTGGACAATTCTTGCTTCATGTCTTCATCAAGGAATCTTGTGAAGAACGCAAAATTTGAGGACCCACTTGTAGAAGTTGTCATTATGCCAATGAACAAAGAAAAAAAACTTCAACAAGATAAATAAAGAGCTTATTTAAGCAACCTCTTGCAAAAAACCTCTTGTGCTTTGGATTGCCTTGAGGTCCTTTGGGATAGAAGAATGCCATCAACCCTTCTCCTTCTTGTCCTTCCTGGATTGAGCTATCAATAGCTTTCCCTTCACCTCTGCAAACTCAGAAAATAGTCAGCCTGCAAAACAAGCATACATGATCCAAATGGAAAATGGCATCAACCCATGGTATTCATTCACCCATGTTATTCACCCACCCATGGAATTTACCCATGGTATTTTAAGTGGCATCCACCCATGGTATTTTAAGTGACATTCACCCATGGTATTCATTCACCCATGGTATTTTCCCATGCAGATAGTAAAACCAATGCAAGACATGATCAAGAAGGATGCAGTCTACTGCTAGGGAAAGAGGGAAAATAATGCGTTCACTTGTATCAAGCACACTATAGTAGAAGAGCCTGCACTTACAACCCAAATTTCAACAAAGATTTCTTGCTATACACCTTCGCCTTTGACAACTCGCTTGTTGCAGTACTCACTCAGAAGGATGGGCTGAATGATGAACATCCCATCTCCTTCATGAGTGCAAGCAAGCAGGGACTCGAAATCAACTACCTCGCCATTGAAAAACAAGCATATGTAGTACACAAGGTAATGAAACACTTTAGACCCTACTTGTTGAAGAACCATTGCATAGTCTATGTGCCTCAACCAATAGTCTGCCCATTGCTTGTACGATAAGAACTGGGTGAACGACGTGCACACTAGATTACAGGCTTGCAAGAGTATGATCTTGACATCAAGCTAGTTCACACCGTCAAGGGTTATGGTCTCTGTAGACTCATAGCTGAGGCAATCCATGCACAGGAGGAAGAAGAAGAGCTCACAAGTTGGGAGCAGGAAATCGAGATGTATGATGTAGAGTGAGCACCAGCCACTACATACGAAAAATATTGGTATGAAGATGTGTGCCAATACCTTGAGCATGGCACCATACCCTCTCACTTCTCTATGAGATAGAAGAGGACACTACGCCTTAAAGATTAAGCCTATCAGTTGGTGCACAGAGTGCTTTATAGAAAGCATAGTAACGAAATCTTGATGAGGTGCCTGGAGGCACATGAATCAGAGGTCTTGCAGGATCTGCATGATGGACCAGTTGGGGGCCACTTCGTGAAAAATACAATTGCGCACAAAGTTATGCAAGGTAGTTTCTACTGGCCCACATTGTTCAAGGATGCACATGCCTACACCCGCAAGTGCCCAGTCTGTCAACGATGCACCAATAGAACACGAAGGTCAGCAACCTCGCTACACCCTATTGCAGTGACTAAACTATTCCAACAATGGGGATTGGACATCATTGGGGAAATTTCTCTACATTCATTAGGACAACACTGCTACATCTTGACAGAAATTGATTACTTCACGCAGTGGATAGAAGCAGTTCCGCTTAAGCAAGTGAATGACCAAGAAGTCATCAGCTTCCTCCAACATAACATCATCTCACACTTTGGCATTCCGGTATCACTTGTGTTTGACAATGAAACTTACTTTTCATATTTGAAGCTTTATGATTTTGCATTGCAATATGGTATTGTGCTGAAAAACTCATCTAACTACTATTTGTAGGGAAATGGTCTCGCAGAATCCACGAATAAAAACCTTATATGCATTATCCAAAAGACCATTTACTATGAACAGCGTAATTGGCACTCTCCCTTGACGAATGCCTTATGGGATGACCGTGTAACACCCAAAACCTCTCTGAATACTTCACCATACTTCCTGGTTTATGGTAAAGAAGCCATCTTTCCGCCAAACATCTACTTGCCTGCGCTCCCGCTGTCCCAAGAATCCTAAGGCAAGCCTTGTTTGTATTTCAGCATATGATGGATACACTTCACAAAATGCAGTAAGAAAGGATGAAAGCAAAAGAAAATTTTACACTCCACCAGAACCGTATTAAGAGATGGTTCAACAAGAAGTCTACAGGGAATGGTAACTTCAATATTGGTGACTTAGTCTTGAAGTGGGACAAAACCCATGAAGACAAAGGCAAGCATACAAAGTTCGAGTCCCTATGGATTGGTCTGTACACTTTCCATGAGAAGATTGGCCCACACACATACCATCTATAATCACTTGAAGGGAGCATTGACAACCTTCCTCTAAACGACCAAGATCTCAAACATTAATTTCAGTAAGTCAGGGTCGCGCCCCATGCCATGTACATAGTCAATTTATTGCTTTTTTTTTTTTTCTTCCGCTTTTCTTACTATTTTTGTTTGCTTATTATCATGCTATTTTTGGTTTCGCAAGTAAGTGCTACCCTCTACTAAGTTTTGGATTTTGAATGAGTATGTGGTTGAGATCCAAAGAGCCTTGTGACAGTGTCGCTGATCCAAAAATGGATCTTGGATAAACCTCTAAGTCTAAAAGACTTCAAGCAAGAGGTAAAAGGTGCCAAATGGCACAAATCCTTTGTAAATCAGAGGAAAATGAAAGTCGCAGGCTGCTCTCAGACATAGTCTCATTGCAGGGATCCCTCCATTCTGAATCCAATGCAACTTGAATGGGCAAAAATAGATTTCAGATGGGAAAGCTATCATAAAATGAAGCTGCCCTTTTTCAAATGAAAAAGAGGAAAAATCCCTTGCAAATGGGTCTAAAACCATCTAAACATTCCAAATCTCCCAAAAGAGAAAAACAAGTGCAAAAGGAGGAGTTATGGACTCATCGGATAACATTGTTGGAGGCTTAAAAACATGAGAAAACAGCGAAATGAGGCATTTCGGGAGTCTGACACAGTGAATGCACAGGGGCCGTCAGATCTGGCCGATCAACGGTTCAGATCCGATCAGCATATCGCATCGGCAGTGATCAGCGGGTCAGAGCAGAGGCATGGCGCGATGGACCAGGGCGATGCGATGGAACGATTGCCAAAAGTCGCGGATCGCCATCAACGAGCACAATGGAGTTGCCATGTTATATATATATATGTGCGATAGTCCAACTGTGATCGTTGATATCAGCGGACCGACGTCAGCGATACCAAAGGGGAAGCCAAAGGGCCAATTGCGATTATGATAAGCTATCCCCAAGTAGACCCGATAGGGATATAAAACGAGATTATAAAAACTTTGAAGTCCAGAACTGTGTGTTCTACGGATTTTTCCCGTGTGTTTGCAGTGTTTTCCTGTGTAGTAGAAAACGACTGTTCCAAAGGAATTTTAAGCGTCGATTTCCCTGTCCATTACCAAATAGGTGGCATCCATCCCAGGAAGCATTTAGCAATGATTTCTAATGCTCAAAGGAGGAAAATGAAGGGATAGTGGCTGGAAGACTGAGATCCTGAAAAGGAAAAGCAACGGGCAATGCCGATTTGGCTTTTAAGCCATGAAATGTCAAAGACAAAGGGCTACTGAGTTGTTAAATGGTGGCCGAGCTGTTGTTGGTAGATTGTGGGTTGCTGGGTTGTTTAGGGGTGTTGTTGTTAATCCTTGAGGGTTTTGTTGCAGGAGCAGAAGCCAAAGAGGAAGCTGAAGCCAAAGGGACAATGCAAAAGCCAAGGGAGTCACTTGGAGTTCAAATGAAAAGCCCAAAGAGAGCTGTAAATAGCTAGAGAGCCAAAAAATCCAGAGCAGAGAGCCAAAGAGCCAAGAGCCAGAGCCAAGAGCCAAGAGCCAAAAGTCAGAGCTTCAAGAACCAGAAGGGATTAAAAGGGTGTTTGAACCCACTGTTTCGTGTAGAACAATAGGAGTTGAGCCAAAGAGCTTGTAAAAAGAATTACACCATAATCACAAAGAGCCAATTCAAATTGATAGGAGCTCACGGAGATGTAGCCCAAGAGTTGTGGGTGAACTCCAAATTAATTTGTTGTCTTATGTGTCTTTTTTTACTGCTGCCTTATTCACTGTTATATGCATTTATGTATATGTTCAAGCACATTTAAATATCATCATGCACAGTAGATTTTAAAGCACATAATAGCCAACAATAAAAACAAGCATATGCCTAGACTTTCAAGCATTTCTTAATTCTGCATTGGTTGATCATAAAAAACTTGGGAAAATTCATGTTTTGGAAGTGGGAGGGGTTCTTGTAAGCTAGATAAGAAGCCAAAGAGCCCCATTTTCAGATCAGGCGGTATCAGAGCTTAATATTGATTAACCACACCTTTAGGAAGGTTATATCAAAATGCCTGATTGACAAAGCAAAGCTTGCTTGTCTGAAAGGTGTTTGAACAACAAAAGGCTGATTGTATTGATCCGAATGGAAAATGGCATCAACCCATGGTATTCATCCACCCATGTTATTCATCCACCATGGAATTTACCCATGGTATTGTAAGTGGCATCCACCCATGGTATTTATCCACCCATGGTATTGTAAGTGACATCCACCATGGGTAAATTCCATGGGTGGATGAATAACATGGGTGGATGAATACCATGGGTTGACATGCCATTTTCCATTCGGATCATTGCACATATTTCGAGATGAACCTCCAGAGGAAGTTTATCTTTCCTAACAAGGATTTCATTGCTTTCTTATTGGCTAGGTGAGGGATCTGTGTAATGGTCTGGATCCAGTCCAGATCCACCTTGGTCCCGCTTTTGGAAATGATGTGCCCAATGAGTCTCCCCTCAGACACTGCAAATACACTATTTTTTGGATTCAAGGAAATCTCGTATTTCCAACATCGCTCAAAGATTTTCTTCAGATGGAATATGTGGTATGACCATTTTCTGGAAAACACAGTCACGTCATCAAGGTACACCACTACGCTCTGTCTAATGATTCCATGGAAGATGATGTCCATGGCACGCTGAAAGGTTGCGCCTGCATTCACGAGCCCAAACAGAATTTGTTTGTATGCGAACATATCCCACTTGGTACGGAAGGTAGTTTTGTGTCGATCAGGTTCCACTACCAGGACCTCATTATATCCTGAAAACCCATCAAGTAAGGAAAACATCTCTGCCCCAAATATTATCTATAAAATATGCTCCATAGACGGCACGGGGTAATTGTCTTTGTTCGAGGTGCAGTCCAATTTTAAGAAATCAACACACAATCAAATCTCCCTGGACTTCTTACGTATAGGAACAAGGTTGGAAACCCATGTGGAATGATGAACTTTGTATATGATCCATGCATCCAACAACTTGGTCAGCTCTTTCTGTATAAAGGGTTCGAGTGACGGATGGACTTTCCTCAGCTTATGCTGAAACGGATTGACCCCTTCCTTGATCAGAGTGACATGTTGGATTATTCATGTGTCATAAGTTTTTATATCATCATTTTTCCACGCGAATGCATCCTGATACTATTTGAACAAGCAGACAAAGACTTTCTTCTCCTATTGTGTGCAACACGTACCAGGGTTGACAAAATTTGTATCTTGTTATGTTCCCAAGTTTATATGTTCGTACATCATGGTGGAGTTGTGGGTTTTGTTGTTCCTTGGCCCCTGAAAGTGGTTCTGCAAGTCATATAGATTTTCCAAAGATACCACACCCTTGGGGATGAGGTTTCCTTCCTTGTCATCAACCCCAGCTTGCAAAGACTGCCCATGTTCGTCTTCGTTAATCACTACGTCTTTGAAGACATCAACATTGGCCATGAAATATAGTATCTATTGATCATCATAAAATACATGTAGATTAGTTATGTTATCAGGGATAGAAGGCTTATACAAAATTTCAACAGTAAATCTATCCCTATGTGGTGACATTCTAGAAGTTGTGTTTGCTAAAACATTAGCAATTGCATTGCCCATTCCTGGCACAATAGTTATATTAAATGCTTGGAAGTTAGAGATCAGTCACCATACCTCTTGCTGGTAAATTTTTAGATGAGGTGAGAATCAGTGTATGGTGTTACATACCTACCGTACCACTATTTCCGAATCACCTACCACTTTGAGCACAACAACGTTGAGGCTAATGGATTTTTGCAACCCCAACATGAGTGCTTCGTATTCAACAATGCTGCTCGTGCACTCGAACTCCAAGTGGCTCGAGATCAGGCATTTCCTATGTTTTGGGTCAATCAAGACACACCTGGCTGTAAATCCATCTTTTGTCTTTGATCTGTCAAAGTACATGGTCCACAACTCATCTGTACATGGATCGTTCAATGCACTTGTACTACTACTACTGTTGCTACTGCTATTTCTACTTCTACTTCCACTTCTACTATTATTACAATGCATTTTACAAGTTTCATTTTTGTTAGTTGGGTAAGGAAGGAGACCCAACTGCATGTCTGGTGGGCTTGGAGTTGGCTCTGTGAGATAACACCCTAGTGTTGTTCCAAGAAGCAGTTGTCTAACATGAGCTTTGCGAAGGCCAACGATTCATTCTCGCCATTGATGGGAGTGATGTTATGCCTCATGTATCTCTCAAATAACACCCGAATTTGATTGCTTTTGCCCTGATACAGAAGCCATGAGTGTGACTAGTTTGTAGCAAAGTATCCATTCAACTTTCTAGAGCAGTGTCTGCCGACTAGTAATCCATACGCTTCCGGTATGTCCACAACAACAATGTTTATGTACTGGTGAAATCGACCGCCATAAGATAGTCGGATGATCACATCTCAAAGTTCACCATGGCTGATATGCATGTCTGATCAAGTTGGATGATTTGCGCAAATGTCTTGCTCCATTATGCATTTATCTTCTTGGCAATGGAGAGTAGCATGACATTGGCTAAAGCACCAGAAGCAACCAAACAACTGTGAAAATTGTAGTTAAAAATTTCGAATGAAAGCAAGAATGGAGGGAAAACAAAGTTTGCTTCTTCCATCCACAGTTTTCTTCTTCCATCCAGAGTTGTGAGTGAACCAAGAGATGTGCTTGCTCCCTTTGTTGGTAGAGGTTGCATTGTCTATAGATGTTTGCCCCAGTGCGTGCAACAGAATATCCCACTAACTTTGAATCTTAACCAACTCGGAAAAACTGATGTTTGCACGAGTTTTCTTCATGACTTCCATGATGTTATAATCCAGAGTGGGTAGACGCACCAAGATATCTAGAGTTATACTTGTGTTCGTTTTGTCTGGTGGAGCGTTCTACAGTTTTCTACTCATGGATGTACTCTTGTCCGATGTTGTCTTCCCATGCTTGCTTTTTTTTCTTCTTTTGGACGGTTGGTGGATCAACCTTCCTCAGCAGTTCAAGTTTTTCTTGCATTTCCCCAAATGTAGGGGGAGCCCCTTGCCTTCTGAGATTGTATTGACCATTTTGTTTTTGGGGCTACTTCCCGGTGTTTGTCTTTTATGCTTCTTGCGTGCACTGATACATGTTGATTACCTACCTAGTACTTGATGTCTCATCAGGTGCAGCATCTTCATCATAATCTGTGTCTCCTGACTGACCTTGTGTACTACTCACTACGCTTGGCATATGGTTGCATACTGAGTCTGCAACTTGTTTCTAATCCAAACAAGACCCTTCCGAGTGATTATCTTCATGAAATGAGCAAAATTCGTTGTTCGTGCACTGTTCTAATTAGAACACTGAGCTAGAGATCTACACAATTTTAGCCGGGAAGTGATTGCTGCCTAATGACATGCTTCCTTGTCTTCGTTTGGGCAGTCAGTTGCTCGATGATGTGTCGATTGTTCGTTGTATGAGCTCAAATTCTTTTTTGGTCAAGTTCGTGACAAGATGAGTAAGGGTTTCAATATCACTTTCTTCCTTGTCTTAACCCTTTCTCTCCGCAACCTGGGGCTTCCTACTCATGTCTTTGGAGTCCTTCGTTGGTTCATCATCCTTGATGACTCCAATCGCGTGCAATTCCTTCTCTACAACGATTCCCTCTTTGCAAGTTTCTAGTAATGTTGGTTTTGCAACTCGCTTGACGAACTACACAATGTTGGTTGGTAGTGTAGACGTGTAGTAATTGACAGTGATGGAGTCATGAGGTTTCATGTCCACTGAAAACTTGTTCAATATGTGTAAAAACCTATGATTAAAATATTTTATCCTTTCTTTCACGTCCATCTTCAGGCTTCCCAACCCTTTGAGAAACATGGTCGAGGTCTTGTCATCAACAAATTTTTCTAGAAACATGCATTTGAACATACCCCAGTTATGGATGGAGTTGACAGGGGGGTTGTGATACCATACTATTGCACAGCCATCCAAGGTACACAGGAATAGCTTGCATGCAACGATGTCATCTCGTACCTCGAGTGTTTGCAGTTGTAGGTAGAAGTTGTCCAAGTGATCTTCTTCCTTTACTTCTCTATGAGGGTCATACTTTGTGAGAATTCTCTCTGAATGCTTTGGCATCCTATGAAAAGCACCCGAGAGAGCCAATGGTCCCTGAGTCATCCATTCCAAGTTTTAGTCAGCCATGTCTTCTTCTTCTTCATCCTCCTCCTCTTCTTCAGAATATGACAGTTCTGGATCTGAGTTTGTTGGTTCATCTCCACCTCTGCCTCCTTCACTTCCTTTACCTCCGCCCAGTACCAGAATCTGAGCCCAAGATCACAAGGATGTCTTTTTCTCTCTATTGGAACATTGGAGGTTCCTCTCTGTTATCAACAACTTCTTCCAAACCTTTGAGTGTGGAAAGAACTGCTTCTTCCACTGATGATACAACAAATACTGTGGGAGTTGTCTTTGGCTTTCTTGATGCGTATGGACGATCTTGTATTCTTGGGATTAGACTAACTGCTTTCATGAATTGATGTGTGATCTGAATTTGAAACTACTTGTAAATGGTTTGCAAGGTATTCAATTCAGATATATACATGTTTAAAAGAGGTCCATGTCTTGCAGAAAGAAAACAAATGAAAATTTCAGTTGTTCATGACCCATTTAAGTATAGCAGATTGATTTCCTTTTACTGTTTAACACACTAAAACAAATTTGTTCTGCAAAATAAATCAACCACAGATGCAAAAGAAGTTGGTGAAGTAGTTCACCCCTCCTGGGCTACGTCTGCTGGGTCCAAGGCTCCCAAATGGGCCTGTCCTTGTTTTAATTAAATGCTCAAATTGAATATACAGCTGAATAGAAGCATCTACAGGTGGAATATATGGTAAAAACGGATTCATAACACTTGAATCCTTCAGGATTGACTACTGGTTCACCTCCAATGGATACCTGCAACCCTATACAGTCTTCACAATATTGGGCCCTGGTGGCTCCTAGAACTTTCACGGCTCCAAAACCTCTGCAAATGACCTCAGATGGCTGTAAGACCTGCACCAATGGCTTCAGAAGGTCGAAGATACCCAAAATAAAAAAAAAAAAATTCGTCCAAAACCACCTTTCCTAGCCAAAGTTATGGCCAATTAAAGTTTCTCCAGTCTGCCCCTAGAAAAACTCCAGCTAATTGTAGTTGGAGCCAGTTAGGCCCGCCAAATATGGCGGGTCCGCCCAAAATTGGCGCTCCTGCCAAATTTCCACCAACTTAACTGTAGTTATAATAAATACATGTGAATGGATTTGTGGGGCGGCGGTTAGGCGCCTCGGATTTAGTGCCGACGGTTAGGGTTAAGCCCAAGGTTTTTGGGCGACGGTCACGTGTATGGGGGCTGGCCCCCTTCGGGCCCCGCCCAATCACATTTAAACTTCATATTAACTATCTGCGGCCCATTGTTCACGATCTGATGTTGTGGCCTAACGGTAAGGTGTTTGGTTAATATGAATGAGGTCGCAGGTTCAAAACTCTCCGCCTCCAAACAAATTTTAACATGTGCCCACATAACTTTGCTGACGTCACCCAGGGCCACGTGGCGCCCTCCGGGCCTGCCACGTGGCAGTTTTTGATTCGCTGCTTGAAAGGAATATTCCAAGGAATATTCTTTCGAATATTATTTTTTAATTTTTTTTTGAAAAATTCAAAATTTCAATGTTATTGAGAAATTCTTCTTTTTGACATAATCTCATACGACGACCGTTTTTTGAACCGTTCGCGGTGCGGAATCAGGAGGACGAGAACTTTCCAGTCGTTCAACTTTGAACCAGTTCTGAGCATTTTAAATTTTGAGCATTTTACAACACTTAGGACATGAGCACCTGATCACGCCTCCCCATTGGGAAGCTTTTGGACCCCAAAATCCTTCAACTACCTGTTAAAGAGGTGAGGGTACAACTCCCTCACTCTTTCCACCTCCATCCACTTTGCCTTGTTCGGTTTGCTGCCTTTGAAACCAACCCGAACATAATCTACATTGCCCCTCCTTGAAGTGCGTGTCCTTCTGTCAAGGATTGTATCTTCTTTCAGCTCATCTAAGAATTCTGGCGAGAAATCTTCTATAGATGGCAGCTGAACAACACTTTCATGATCAGCAATCAAAGGAGGTTCATACAAACGTAAGTTCTCCACATTGACAACAGAATACATTTGCATGTAGGAAGGCAAATCTAATTGAAAAGCATTATTTCCAACCTTCTTGAGGATTTTGAATGGACCATAACGAATAGGCTTCAGCTTTTTACCTTCTCCTTGCATCCTTTCCTTACTAATGTACAACCATACCTCATCCCCTTCTTGAAACTTGTGATCGACTCTATGCATGTCGTGTCTTTCCTTGTACTTGCCTTGACTCTTCTCAAGCCGTTCTTGAATTTGCTGATGTATTTGCTGAATTCTTTCAATGAATGAACGAGCTTTGTCAATATCACTATGTCCCTCAATGGCGACATCTTTCTCAAGAATGAAATCAAGAGGTGATTTTGGCAAGTAACCAAAACAAGCTTCAAACAGTGAGGTGTTTGTGGAAGAGTGCTAGGCACGATTGTAAGCATGCTGTATGTAGTGAAAATGTTCATCCCAAAGCTTGGGATGCTTGCTGCAATAACCTCTCAAGAGGTGCACAATGGTTCTGTTCACAACTTTAGTTTGTCCATCTGTTTGTGGATGGAAAGCAGTACTTTTCTTCAACTTTGTGTCCATCATCTCCCATAGGTTGGACCAAAAATTCCCCACAAATCTGGAACCCTGTCACTAATAATGGAAGTAGGCAAACCAAAGTGAATCCATACATGATGAAAAAATAATTCAGCAGTTTGTTCAGCAGTTATAGTTTTCTTACAAGGCATAAGTATACACATTTTGCTGAAACGATCAACTACTACATATAAATAATCATGCTGCTTTCTAGATTTTGGCAAACCTCCTACAAAATCCATAGAAATGCTCTCCCATGGTCTAAAGGTACCGGCAAAGGAGTATACAAACCAAGCTTCCTATTACTAGGCTTGCTTGTAGCATATAATGAACATCCTCTTATGAACCTTGAAACAGAATCTACCATGCGAGGCCAATAGCAATACCTCTGTAGATGTGCAACTGTTTTTCTTACACCAAAATGGCCAGCAATAAGAGAAGAATGAGCTTCTCTTATGACATTTATTCTCTCCCCCTGTGGTATACACAACTTTCCCAAATGAAACAGCAAATTGTTATGCATGTGATAGTCATTTTCCTCTACATGATTCCCTTTACTCAAGTTAGCATACACATCTTTAAAGTCATCATCAGATGCATATTGTTCTATGTAACTATCATGTACAATGGAATCATTCTTAAGTAAAGTAACAGCACCAATAATAGGCCTTGAAAGCATATCAGCAACCTTATTCAAAGTACCTTTCTTGTACCTTATTACCAAATGGAACTGTTGCAAGAAGCCCATCCATATGAAGTGTCGTGACTGTTGTAACTTGCTTTGTGATTGCAAGTACTATAAGGGCTGATGGTCGGTATGTATAACAGTTTCTTTGCCCATCAAATAGTGTTTCCACTTTTTGATGCTTTGTACCAATGCATACAACTCCTTATCATATGTAGGATAATTTACAACAGCACCATTAAAAGTTTTAGAATGAAAAGCATTAGGCTTACCATGTTGTAGAAGAACTGCACCCATGGCATAATCACTAGTAGCGGTTTGTATCTCAAATGGCTGTCTCAAATCTGGTAATGCAAGGACCGGAGCTGAACTAATCTTCTCTTTTAAAGATTCGAAAGCTTTTTGCTGCTTTCCGCCCCATTGGAAAGCATGCTTCACACTTGTCACTGCATGCATATGAGCTGCTATAGAAGAGAAGTTAGAGATGAACTTCCTCCAATATTGAGCTGCACCCAAAAAACTTCTTACCTCTGTTATGGATTTGGGAATAGGCCAATTCACAATAGCCTCTATTTTAGTAGGATCTATTCTCAAAGCACCTCCTCCTACTATGTGTCCCAAATAAACCAAAGAAGTCTTTCCAAATTCACACTTTGACATTTTAAGAAATAACTGATTCTTCTTCAAAACATCAAGTACTTTCCTAACATGCATGACATGATCTTCTCTAGACTTGCTGAAAATTAAGATGTCATCTAAGTAGACAATAACGAAATCATCAAGAAAAGGACGCAAGACATCATCCATTACCCGCATGAAAGTTGCAGGTGCATTGCACAAACCAAACGACATCACAAGCCACTCAAAGAGTCCTTGTTTGGTTTTAAAGGCTGTCTTCCAAATGTCACTTTCTTCAATTCTTACTTTATGATATCCACTGCGCAAGTCTAACTTAGTGAAATATTGAGCATCTTTCAGCTGGTCTAGCAAATCATCTATCCTTGGGAGTGGGTAACGATTCTTTACCATTATCTTGTTCAAGGCCCTGAAATCAACACACATACGCCAAGTGCCATCTTTCTTTGGAATCAATACAATCGGTGACCCACATGGCGAAGTACTTGGCCTTATGAAACCCTTGTCCAACAAGTCCTTGATTTGCTTCTTTATTTCAGCATTCTCCATAATAGATATGCAGTACATGCCTATGTTTGGAAGAGGACAATCTGGATGCAAATGGATTTCATGCTGAATCTCCCTCTTAGGAGGCAAACTTGTTGGCTCCTGAAACATCTCATGATATGCATCAACTACATCATATAGATCTGATTTAAGTTTTGAATCACAATTGTCAAATGACTCATGATTCACATAAACCTTGGGCTTAATCATAAGAAGAACAAAATTCTTACTTGAATTGACCAACCTTTTTACCTGTCCTGCATTCACCATCGCTATATTTGTCTTCTTGCGATGAGCTCTAACAATGAACTCCTTGCCATCTTTGAAAATATGATATTTGTTTTCATGGCGATGAAAGATAGCTTTCCTGTCAAACAAGTAAGGACTTCCCAAAACAATTCCTGCTATATCAAAAGGTACCACATCAAGTTCAACTGTGTCAATAAAATGTGCAGTAATTGCAAAGCGCAATGTGCATTTTCTTGAAACTTGTAAATTTGCATCCTTGCAAATCCATCCAAATGGATATGGCTTCGGATGTGGAATGGTCTCAAGTTTAAGCTGCTTGACCAAGTCCTCTGATATAAGGTTTGCTTGTGACCCACTATCAAAAAGTGTGTCAATTTTAGTATGTTTTGAAATCACCCTCACATGAAACAGTTCAATTCTTTCTTCCTCATTAGGAGCTTGTACATGGCAGTTTGAGGTACTAGTGCTGGCTTGAGTTTCAATTTCTTTTCCCTTCAAGTTTTTCAAACCCATGGCTGCAATTTTGGTTTCATCACCTGAATCATCCCCTAAATCCTGTGGTGTAGATGTAGTAGTAGCAGTTTTCTGTTTCCCTTTGGATTTGTTAAATTGAGGTCTTTTTTCAGGATGTAATTTCCAACAGTTTTTCTCCTCATGGCCTGGTTTAGAACAATGTTTATAGATCACTTGCTCACTCTCCTATTTGACAGATGCATTCTTTTTTCCCTTTCCCTTGGAGGTTTTCTCTTTGTTTTTCCCCTTGGGGGGCTTGTTTCTACCCTCTTCAAATGTGTTTTTTCCCCTTGCCTCTAAATGTGTAGCTTGGACACAAACCTCGTCCAGGCTAGTAGGGTTAAACATCAAGATGGTGTGTCTAAGGTAGCTATGCAAGCCACCAATGTATTTTAGCAAGGTTTCCTGGGTCTGTAAATCTACCCCTAACAAGAGAGCTCTTCTCCTGAATTCTTGGGTGTAGTCTTGGACACTCTGACCCTTAAGTTGTCTGAAATTTTGCCAGTTCATAATGGCTTTCTGCATGTGAGCAAGAGGATAAAATTGTTTTTTAATGGCTAACAGAAATTCAGGCCATGTTAAGGTAACCTTACCAAATTTCTTGATCTTCTCTTTAGTCTTGGCCTCCCACCAGACTAATGTTGCTCCATCCATTCTCAAAGAATCCAACTGAATCTTGGTGGCATCATCATGCATATTCTGGATCCTCAAGTAAACTTCCAACGGCCTAATCCAGTTGTCAAGCTTTTCTGCATTCACTTCACCATTAAACATAGGTAATTTGAATTTTACATCAAGCTTCAGAAAAGGACTTTTTCCAGAAGATCTAAGCTTATGCACAGAAGAAGAAGACGAGGATGAAGAGGAAGAAGGTGACGATGGGGGTGGTGGATCACCATTACCTCCATGTCCTTTCTTGGAATGATCATCATCCTTCTTACCTCCTGAAGAGCCCTCTCCTTCATGTGGATGTTTGGACCCTTCTCCAGCCAATTTCTCATTTCTTTCTTGGTACAATATCCTCACCATTTCAGTGAGGTCCAAGAAAGCCTTTCTGAAGACTCTTTCTTCTTCTTTTGGATCCATGTTTGCAGGAATTTCTCCTTCATGTGCAGACATTCTTGAAGCTTCTGCTGAGACTCTTGAGGGTGAAATTGAAGGTGGAGGTGATGGCTCTCTGGCCTTCCTTGACTAAGGATTCTCTCGTTCTTTAGTCAACTGTCCTTCCCCTCTTTTAAGTTTCAACCTGGTAAGCATAAATACTTGCAAGACAGTTAGAAGATCTTTGCACAAAAACAATCAAAAGACAACTATACCAGAGATTGACTGAAAGAGCATTTATCTACTTTGCAATTGTATAACAAGAGCATTTCGAAGGCTTCCTGGCTCGTTTCAGGCTCTGTCTATAGCTTATTTGACTGCTTTTGATACAAAGAAACAACAACATAGCTCTGATACCAACTTGATCTGAATTTGAAACTACTTGTAAATGGTTTGCAAGGTATTCAATTCAGATATATACATGTTTAAAAGATGTCCATGTCTTGCAGAAAGAAAACAAATGAAAATTTCAGCTGTTCATGACCCATTTAAGTATAGCATATTGATTTCCTTTTACTGTTTAACACACTAAAACAAATTTGTTCTACAAAATAAATCAACCACAGATGCAAAAGAAGTTGGTGAAGCAGTTCACCCCTCCTGGGCTACGTCTGCTGGGTCCAAGGCTCCCAAATGGGCCTGTCCTTGTTTTAATTAAATGCTCAAATTGAATATACAGCTGAATAGAAGCATCTACAGGTGGAATAGATGGTAAAAATGGATTCAGAACACTTGAATCCTTCAGGATTGACTACTGGTTCACCTACAATGGATACCTGCAACCCTATACAGTCTTCACAATATTGGGCCCTAATGGCTCCTAGAACTTTCACGGCTCCAAAACCTCTACAAATGACCTCAGATGGCTGTAAGACCTGCACAAATGGCTTCAGAAGGTCGAAGATACCCAAAATGAAAAAAAAAAATTCGTCCAAAACCGCCTTTCCTAGCCAAAGTTATGGCCAATTAAAGTTTCTCTAGTTTGCCCCTAGAAAAACTCTAGCTAACTGTAGTTGGAGCCAGTTAGGCCCGCCAAATATGGCGGGTCCGCCCAAATTTGGTGCTCCTGCCAAATTTCTGCCAACTTAACTGCAGTTATAATAAATACATGTGAATGGATTTGTGGGGCGGCGGTTAGGCGCCTCGGATTTAGTGCTGATGGTTAGGGTTATGCCCAAGGTTTTTGGGCGACGATCACGTGTATGGGGGCTGGCCCCCTTCGAGCCCCGCCCAATCACATTTAAACTTCATATTAACTATCTGCGGCCCATTGTTCACGATCTGATGTTGTGGCCTAATGGTAAGGCGTTTGGTTAATATGAATGAGGTCATAGTTTCAAAACTCTCCGCCTCCAAACAAATTTTAACATGTGCCCACATAACTTTGCTGACGTCACCCAGGGCCACGTGGCGCCCTCCGGGCCTGCCACGTGGCAGCTTCTGATTCGCTGCCCAAAAGGAATATTCCCTGGAATATTCCAAGGAATATTCTTTGGAATATTCTTTTTTAATTTTTTTTTGAAAAATTCAAAATTTCAATGTTACTGAGAAATTCTTCTTTTTGCCATAACTTTCTCATACGGTGACCGTTTTTCGAACCGTTCATGGCGCCAGAATCAGGAGGACGAGCACTTTCCAGTCGTTCAACTTTGAACCAGTTCTGAGCATTTTAAATTTTGAGCATTTTACGACACTTAGGACATGAGCACCTGATCAATGGGTGATGGGATGGACGAAGTGGAGGTGCTAATACGAAATTTCATGTTCACGTCTGGGAGGTGAGGAGTAACAAACTTCAAAGTTGTGCGTAGGTGAGAGGGAGTTTGAGTTATTGCCTTGACCAAATGATTGATGAGTGGGGGTGAGAGGACATTCAGCCATAAAAAACTGGCGACCCTCCTTCTAGCACCAGAAATGTTCACGATGCTGTACCGACCAACATTTAGGGGATCTGCTCGATATGAAGTCGCAACTAGACCTCACACCATTCGATGTTGGATTCCCATCTAGTATGATGGCTCGGTTGTCATTATCATAAAGGTTTGCCTTAGCTCTTACTTGTCAGCACATTAGAGTGGTCTTCTTTGTCTTCGAACAACAAGGTTCAAATGCTTGATGAGTTCTTAGTGTTACTTGTGTCAAGGTTCTTTCACCACAGAGGGAGAGGGTTGAAATGAGTCTCAAGTCGAAAGGGAAACGTCCTAACTCTATCAGAGACACACAACACAACAGGACATGTGCAACTTCCGGCGGAGTAGCCCACACCGATCCGGCAGTCACAAACACACAGTGAATGGATAGCATGTTCAACACCCAGTGGAGTAGTCCACATGAGTACGATGATCTCTATAACAAGTTTATGGGAATGGTTCTATCAATTTTATGACTGTATATCCCACACGGGTGAGACAACATTAACAACTTATACAACACATTTTCGTAAGCATATGTATTAGAACAACTGAAATAGTTCAACTGTCTTAACATAGGTTAAAGAAATATGCATTACAAGTTTCCAAAGAATAGTCTTACAAACAAATAAAATACATGTGTGAAATCATGTTGGCATGTTATTAGCTTCTGAATTAAGCAAAATTTCCAAGACACATCGGTACACCATACATCACCAACCCCGATAGCGGGGCGTTGGAGCCATTGCTCGCTCCTCAAATAAAATACTACAAACTCTTAAGGTTACGTGGGATGATCCAAGGTGAAAAGTTTGTTGCATGTACAAATGAGGGGTATATATAGCCAAGGGTGAAACTAACCCTTGTGACTGTTTGACTTCCCTCATGACTATTTGACTTACATGACTCTTCATCTTTACATGTGGGTCTCTTGGACTTCCACGTTACATTACATTGATTACAACAGTATGGCCCACAATAGTGATGCAACCGAGGGGACTCATGACATGACTCAACGTGAAAGAACTCAAATGTTCATGCTGCTGGTGGTGTCCATGTTGAGCTGAAGTGCTGCCGCGTGACAAATGTGCTCTTGGTGTATCATAGCTTCACCTCTGCATGGAAAGTTGTGCAGAGTCTTTGATGGTCTTAGTGTTCACTTGATGTTGCACATGCATGTATCTTCTTCGCTTGTACTTGGCATGCTCCATGTGTTCGTCCATCCGTAAACAAGTCTCCTTGCATGCGCTCATTGTTCATCCTATTCATCATCGTGTCATGTTTCATCCATGTACCTGTATTTGCAATCACTCATGATGAGACGACATCAAATACAAAAATATCCTAGTCTACCATGATGCATTGTTTTTCTCTTTTGAATGCAGGTGACGGGGAGAGAGGACAAGGCTCTGAAACTAGCAGAGCACATTTCAAGCCAGGATGCGGGCTCTAGGCATTGTTCATGAAAATTTTACAGAGGTCACTAGGAGGCTGAGATGGGAAATCTGAATCGACAGTGACTTTCTACAGGATTTGGCTCGGCTCAAGGGCAAATCTGCGCAATTTTTTTAGGGAGACAGTGCAGGCAACAAGGGGAGACTGGCAGTGAAAACTTTGCAATTTCTCTGGGGAGCTAGCAGCAAGCTGCGAGAGGCTACTGGAGAAAAATGCACAGAGGTGGGAGGCTGGCCTACTGGACATCCCTGCATAGTTTTTGGGTTGATCGGGATGTTGGGTAGCTATGAGACTGCTCATGAAAACTATGTAGTTTTCAGGAGGAGCAATAGGTTGGCTGACAAGGTGACTGACTAGAAAAAATGTACAATTTTATAAGGCCGTGCAGTGACAGGCAGTAGAAGTCTGTCTGGCATGTTTACGCAATTTCTTCAGTCAACGGAAATGGGAATGCTTGGCCACTTCTACGCAATTTTTTGGAGGAGTGAGGCCCGGGGTCACTATCGGGTCAAACACTTTGGTTGACCAATTGGATGCTTGGTTGATTTTCTTGTAGGCATCACAAATTGAGATGGCCTGCTAGGAAAATTCTGCGTTGTTCTAGGTGATAGTAAGCCGAGTCAATTCTAGGATTGCACAGTGCAGATTGCCTGAGAGGAAGCCTCAAGCTCTGCATAATTCTAGGCAGCAATACATGATCACTGAGAGCTTAAACTACGCAACATAGCTCAGTGGAGGTCTGACTATTAGAGGGTGGTCTAGTCAACAGAGTTTAAGAAAAACAACCAAGTTTGTGAATGAGTGACTTTGTACATGTATGACCTCGCGAACACACACTTAACATGACTTGACTACAAGACACCTCAAACCATCAAGACAACATACACTCAATGTGACTGACCGACGGTGCGTGCGACAAGCATGACACTTGTGATAGATTGTTGAACGACCGCGATGACACTTGTGTGATAGTGCGTACAACTTCATGTCTTAGTGCGACATATGCTTACATAGAAAATACAACTTGTACACACGAAGAGGGACCTTGTGCATAGCCAGAACATGGTTGCAAGCATGACTTTGCAACCAACATTTAAAAACATGTCCAATGAACGGTCAAGTGAGGAGGGTGCAAAGACTCAAGACAAGGTCACATGATGAAAACATCAAGGAAAAACGCAATGAAGGCTCTGAAATTGGATGTAGGAAAAATTTTTGGAGGGTGTTGCAGCCACTACAACAACCTCTTAAATGACCATGAGCATGACTCTGACCATAGACCTCTCTCCTTAACCCTTAACCTTGATATGTACACCAACCACACGCATAAAAATGATGAGATTCCAAGACACATGCATTTTGACAAAAGTAAAATAGATCTCTTCTTAAAAGTTTTAACAAGGGATCTAAGTTCCTTAACATATAATGACAACATTGATCACATATACCACAACTTTACTACTATCCTCTCCACTACAATTAACAACTTCTCTAAGGAGGTATCATATAATAAGAACAATAGGACTTCCAACCCGTGGTATGACAATGATTGTAAATCTGCCAGGAAAGCAATTAGAGATTCTCCCAACGAAACTATTAAGGATGAAAAAATCAAGGTGTACAAAGCTCTTATCAAAAGGAAAAAAAGAGAGTATATAAACAAGAGGCAAGATCATCTCCTTAACCTCTCTAAAGTTGAGCCTAGAAAGTTTTGGAGGAACATTCTTGTCCGTAAATCAAAAGAAAATAATTTGATCTCCTTAAAGGAATGGGATGTCTATCTTAGGAATCTTTATGACTCCTCAGACACCATGAGCTACACCAAAAGCAATTTTAAAGGGGGCGATACCTTTTCTTCGGAGGATGTGGAATCTGGGACTGAGAAGCCATCTATCAGGAAAGTTGGGGATATTGAAGAGTACCAAGCTGAAATTCACAAAATTGGGAGGTCCATCCTCACCCCGCACTTGCACAATCTCCTCAACTTGGCAGTTAAACAAGGCTTCCCTAAGATGTGGATGCAAAGCCTTATCATGCCTATATTTAAAAGTGGGGATAAAATTGTTCCTTCTAACTATATAACTATCATGATAAGCCACATTTTAGCCAAGCTATATGGGCTCATTATGGAAAAGTAGATTAGCACTTGGCTTGAAATTCATGGTAAAATAGCCACTGGGAAAGTTGGTTCTAGAAGGCATCATTCTACGATCGACCACCTTGTTAGTCTTAGGACTATTTCCTAGGACTTTCATAACATTAAGATTGACCTTTTATGTTGTTTCGTTGACTTTAGAACATATTTCAACATAGTTCCTTGAGAGAAATTATGGTAAAGGTTTCATGAGATAATGGTTCCTCCCAAGTTAAGGGTCGACGTTATTAGATTATACGATAATGTTATTTCCAAGCTTGAGACAACCAAGGGTTGGTCTATTGATATTAAATGCAATATCGATGTTAAGAAAGGGTGTCCCTTATCCCCTACCCTTTTTGGAATTTACCTTGACAAGCTTGAGGAATGCTTAGAAGTTGTTGGGTGTGAAGGACCCAAGCTCGCTGGCATAGTCATTACTCTTCTCCTATATTCTTATGATATAGTTCTTCTTGCTATGAGTCTTGACAATCTTAATAAGCAACTTAAAACCCTCCACGATGGGTATCATTGTTAATACTGACAAGACTAAAGTTGTGATTATTAAATCCAAAAATATCGCTATGATAATTTCATTTATGATAACAACTAATTAGAGAATATTTCTTCTTACAAATATATAGGTATTGAAATTCACCGTCAACTCAACTGGAACTATAGCATCGAGAAAAGGATTATAGGTGGTTGGAAAGCTTACTATGAGCTTGAAAATAATTTTAAGATGGTTGATCTTTTGGTTTGGAGTAAAAAAAAGTTCATCTTCGAGACTCTTACCACCCTTGTTATTTTATATGGATGTGAGGTGTGGGGCTAAATTCTATCTAGAGATTCATGATTAAAGATTGAAATGATATAGAAGCAATTTATAACCTACAACATCAATATTAAAGGTAACACTCCCTACCCTATTATCTTAATTGAGTCTAGCTTTTCCCCCATTGAATGCATGCTATGTCTAGGTATTTGATGTATAAGAAGAATTTGTACAACATGCAAACCAAGAGACTCCGAAAAATTACTTCTAACTCTAGTCAAAATCACCTTCGACTCAATGAGGGTGGCATAAGAAGGCTAAGTCCTGCCTCAATCATTGGGAGATAAAGGAGGAGATCATCTTGGGGAACAAGGATAATATTAAAAATGTCATTACTTCTAAATTAACGGATAAGTTGTGGAGTGATACGGAGTTAGAGGGAAAAAGAAAGTTAAGATACTATAAGGAGGTTATTAACCCCACACTTACTAACTAGAAATACCTTTCTGTCTTAACTAGTGCTAAGAAGAGAATGAATATTGAAAGGATTATAACTAGTTCTCATGATCTCCGGAGTGAAATTGGACATTGGTCTATTCCCAAGATACCTCGGGACAAGAGAATATGTCTTCTTTACGATACTAATAGAGTCAAAGATGAAAATCACTTTCTCTTGGATTGTTCGGACCTTACTCACATCCGCTTTCATTTCCAAAACATTTTTCCCATGCCCAACCTCCTCTACTTGTTCATTCAACAAAACTACAGTGACCTCGGAATGCTTATTTCCCTCCTTTTTTATCGTAGAAAAAAAATTAAAATAATCCCAATTCCACTTCTTTGGGGTAGCATGATCTGGATTCTCCATAGTATTATGTTCATTCTGTCGACGTTTCGAACCCCAAAGGGGGTCCATCATCAGGACCTTTTTAGAATATGAATGATAGTTTCTTGAGAGAAGAATCTTCCGACCAAAGTGTATATATAAACCTAGAAATTGCTAAATTTTTAGAAGCCGACCTTTTTAATTTTTAATTATTATAATAATTTAGTTTAATTATTTTATTTTAGTTTTTAATTATTCTAGCTTTAATTGTTCTATTTGTTTTAATTATTTGATTTAAATTATATGTTAACTAAATTAATTAATCATCCCTTGATAAATACAATTGATTAAATACTAATTGTAAGTTTATTTTTATAATGTAATGTAATCTGATTTCTTTTATTATTTTCATAATTAGTTTTTACTTTATCTTACTTTATTTTATTAATTTTATTTAATACTAAACTAACTTTAGGTTCATAAGTTAATTAAGAAATTACTTAATCACTTAATTGACCTATGAACCTAAAGTTAATTTAGTAATAAATAAAATTAATAAAATAAAGTAAGATAAAATAAAAACTAATAATGAAAATAATAAAAGAAATCAGATTACACTATATTATAAAAATAAACTACAATTAGTATTTAATCAATTATATTGATCAAGGGATGATTAATTAATTTAGTTAACATATAATTTATCAAATAATTAAAACAAATAGAACAATTAAAGCTATAATAATTAAAAAACTAAAATAAAATTATTAAACTAAATTATTATAATAATTAAAAATTAAAAAGGTCGACTTCTAAAAATTTAGCAATTTCTAGGTTATATATACACTCTGGTTGGAAGATTCTTCTCTCAAGAAACTATCATTCATATTCTAAAAAGGTCCTGATGATGGACCCCCTTTGGGGTTCGAAATGTCGACAGAATGAACATAATACTGTGGAGAATCTGGATCATGCTACCCCAAAAAACTACCACAGAAGCTTAAAGTCTAACATAACCACTTCTTTCTTAAGGTTTGATAAACCATATTGGTCTTAAAAGACATTAATCACTGTCATTTTTATAATTTATATAAAAAATCATAGAATTAATAATTAAACCATTTTCTAAATTATATAAGAATTATCTACATTATTTCAAACTGTGATCTTACTTGAAAAGAAAATAACAATGAATCCTTTATTGAAAATAATTTTCATATTTTTTTTATATTTTAAAATTAAATTACATCTTTTATATATTTTTTTATTTTAAAATATAATCTAATATATTTAAAAAATTATACTTTTAGTAATTATTTTTTTTAATAATTAAACCATTCAAATTTAAGTGTGATAATAACAATTTTTACTTCTACACTATAATTTTAAAATTTTTTACTTCCACACTCTATTTTATTGACCTATTAAATGTTAAAAAATTAATTAATAACATATCATTATTTTCTTAATAAAAAATTTGTGTATTTAATCTTTACATATACTTTATTTTTCTTTTTAACTTACAATATTTTGATATTAATTTCGAAATCTACTTATAACTAAATTATACACACACACACACACACTAGAGTTTCAAGTTTTCTGAATACGATGGCATGGATAGGAGTCTTAGTGTTGACCTCTCAGGTCAGGGTATAGTCAACAAGCCAGATCAGTTGATCGACCTCATGAATGGCCCTTCGGGGAGGGAAGAAATTCCCTCCTATCACAATGTAGTAGCCAACTCATCAAAGAAGGAAAACAACGCAACAAGTTCAGCTGACAGAAATGAGGGAAAGGGGGAAACCCTAGTTATGGGGGCTCATTAACAAGCTCGCTAGAGAGGCAAATGTCTTTCGAAGAAAACATCAAATCCTAAATTCATCATTCCAAAAAATAAGCTAGAGGATTCCAGGAAACTTATGAAGGATCATGGACTGATTTGCAAGTTCATGGGCATATGGCCCAAGGAACAAGATTTAGTAAATTGGATCCAGCTCAAATGAAAACCAAAGGGCTTAGTGGAACTAAGAATTTCATGATCTGGAGGATAGGAAGAAAGTCTTTGAGAACAACCTTACTTCATGAACAATGCAAGCCTTCTTAGATTATTTTGGGAGGAATGTTACAACCCAAAGAAAGAGAAGTTCATAACATCCCCAGTTTGGATGTGGCTTTTTTCTCTACCCAACAATTATTGAGAACCATATATCTTGGAAGGAATTGGTAATTCCATTGGGGATTTTGTAATAATATCAGAGATTGCAAAAATAAGAAGGCGTGCCTCTTATACTAGGTTTTGTGTGTACATGAATATTTCAAACCCCCTGCCAGAAACAATAGATCTGGAATGCCATGATGAGATCTGGACACAAGCTTTGGACTACAAGCATGTGCCTTTAAAATACTATCAATGTCATTAGTATGGAAATTCGATAAGGGATTATCCCTTAAGAACAGCCTAGATGCAATTGAAAAAGGTTCATGAGTCATCAAAGGGTTTTCTAGAGGTTTTGCACAAGAAAGGGAGATCAAATCGACCTTAGCAAGGCAAACCCTCACAAGATAAATGGGGAGCAACTAATCAAGTGGACCCTGATTCAAATTTCTTCACTATTTTGAATGAGGAAGACCAAACCGGGGAAGCTATGGAACAACCTATGGACATAGAGGACCGAGTGGGATCGGAAGGGGATAAACAATATAAATGCAAACCCATAGATGAATCGATTGAAAATTCTTATCTCAAATAATTTTTGTCCACCACGACCTCAATTATGGGGGCGTAACATCATGAGGACAATCTACATGCATATGAAAAGATAATTCTTGAGTTCCTTTGCTTGGGCACGAGGAAAAATAAATCCCAGTCGAACAACTTTAGTACTTCCATCATATTTAGGATAAATGGTAAAAGAGTGACAACCAACCAGAGGGAGGCCTTCCATATTTGCAAGTAGTAAAGAATGGATCGTCCCAATTTCATAAACCCAAAGAACAAGCCATTACTGATCAGAATAGGAAGGGGAAGAAATCCTCAAGAGAATTCGTAAGAGAAGAGGGGGAATTCATATTGAACTTAGGACATGTTACTAATATTACAAAGTATCTTATCCAAACCTCTGCCAGTGGACCATGAAAATAGTCTCTTGGAATATCAGAGTAGTTTGGGTAAATAAAGATATTTGAGATCCAGGATTGGGAAAGAGTGACTATAGATCATTTTACTTTTAAAAACAAAAGTCTCAAGCTTGAAACTCAGAGACATCATGGGTAGATGTTGGAAGGGAAGTGAGACTATGGCACTAGACTCTAGGTGTAGTGTCGAGGTTCTAGTGATTATATGGGATCCCCGTTGGATCTCGTTTCAGGATTGGGTTTCCAGTCCTAATATATTACTATTCATTTTCATTTCCTAGGTTTTGGGGATGTGGTGTGGCTATCAACAGTTTATGAACCATCAATCTTAGGGAGGACAAAAATTTTTCCTAAAGAATTATGGGACATTTAGAGGTATCTTCACAAGGAAAGAGGAGACTTCAACTTGATATGAAGTATGGAGGAAAAGAAAGGTTGGATCTAGATATTGGAACTTGCATTGTTTTTATTTCAGGATTAGATACAGGAGTTAGGGTTGGTTGATGTGGAAAAAATCTATAGACTTTACAAATGGAACAATCAGTGAGGCGACAATGTTAGGTAGCTTGTCGACTTGACCAATTTTCCTCTGTGAAACATTGTTGGTTAAAGATATATTTGTGGAGTCATCTATTCTACCAATCCTAGGGTTTGATCATTAGCCTATTAGGTTAGAAGTATATCTAAAAATGGATCCTTATTAATAGGCCATCCAGCTTTGAAAAATTATGGCTTCAAAATCTGAATTTTCTATTAATGTTGGAAGAGTGGTGGAAGGAGAATTCTATACAAGGCGACAGGAAAATGTAAACCTTTCAGATCAAATTGAAGGAATTAAATCTACAAATCAAACATTGGAATTGGGACGAATTTGGTAATATGTTTCATGAGAAGTGGAAACTAGAGGAATGCATGTAGGCACTCTAGACCACAGTTATCAAGGAAGGGAGTTCAGATACTCTGATTGAAGAGGAAGGAAAATTGACATACTACCTTGAAACAATAAGGAAATAGGACGAAATTCTTTGGCACCAAAAATTGTGTATCCAATGGTTACGAGAGGGTGATAAGATTATGAGGTTCTTCCATAAATCTCTAACTAAGCATAAACAACATAACCATATATTCTCTCTAGGTGCAGGAGACAGATCTTAGTTAATCGAGCATGAAGAAATAGGGGATGAATTGGTCTCTGACTATAAAGATCTCCTTTCAGACGATGGGTTGGATAGGGAAGAGGCCATCTCAAGGATTACGGGGCCCATTCCAAGTCTAACTAGTCCTGAACAAAATGTGGCCTTAATGAGTGAAATACCATTTAGTGAGGTGGAGGAAGTGGTGAAAGAAATGGCTAGAAACAAAGCTGTCAACCTAGATGGATTCACCACAAATTTCTTCAAGGCTTGTTGAAATTTCATCAGCAAGGATGTCCATGTAATAGTGGAAGAATCACAACGCCTTCACCAGCTATGGTCTAGCCTCAATGCTACCTTTCTTATGTTGATCCCCAAGACCAACAATGTTTCTTTGCCAATGGTTTTAGACCCATAACTTCATTTAAAATAATATATAAGATCATTTCATCAGACATTGTGGGAAGACTCAAGCCTCTGATGAAGATCCTCATAGGGTTCGAACAAACTAGCTTTGTGGAGGGTAGACAAATCCTAGATGGGATTATCGTAGCCCATGAGGTTGGTCACTCTCTTGGGAAGAGTAGGAAGTTAGGGATGGTCATAAAGCTTGATCTTTCTAAATCCTACGACATGTTAAACTAGAGCTACTTTCTTATAATTTGTGTGGCCTTCAAGTTTTCTCCAAGCTAGATACGTTGGATTCATTCTCTAATCTCTAACTCATTTTTCTCCATTCTAGTAAATGGATCACCCTCTCATACCTTCAGAGTGTCAAGGGGTCTCCGACAGGGGGATCGACTATAACCATTCCTTTATATTCTTACTACAGAAGGTCTACTTAGATATATCAAGGTGGTGATTTATCAAGGTCATCTAAAAGACCTAATATTATGGGGTCAATACTTTCCTATCACTCATCAGTAGTTCGTGGATGACATTATGTTATTTTGGGAACCAACCATTTAGGAAATCATGGCTTTATAACATATTATCTTAGACTTCTAAATGCACTTTGGTATGAGGATTAATGGAGAGAATACTAGTATTTTATTCTTTAACACTAATAGATGGGTGCAAAGGAATATGGCAAGGAATATTCGCTTTCAAATCAGATCCCTTCTAGATAAATATCTTGGCAGGAATCCAATATATATATATTCAAAAATTACATCTATAAATTATTTAAAAATAATTTTAATTTTTTATATTTAAATATTTTAAATTTAATTTAATAACAATTTTTTTATTTCCATACTTTAATTTTTTAATTTTTTTTAAGTGAAGGATTTTTCATTTATGAGGCAGAATTACATCCAAAGATTAACAAAATTCTACTGAACTCACTCTTACCATATTTTTGGCTAGTAGGAAATTTCCAAAAATGCTAGCTTTGAGCCATAGATAGTTAACTATCCAAAAACTGAGAGGGACACAATATCTTAAAACAAGTAAGATTAAGACACAAAATATTACCATTAGAATGGAGAACCAAGGGAGGGTGGATGAAAATCACAATGCACTTGTTTTTCTATGACTCAAGTCGTCATCCATGCAATCCAAGCTTTCCTGTAGGTGTCATTGATTGTGTTAGATATGTACTAGACTATCTTACATTTTCCATTGGCTATGTTAGAGATTATTCATGAAGGCAATGAGTTCATTTCTGTCATCATGTCTAGCCTTTGACAGTTGCTCCATGGACACTTGATGCTACCTATGCATGGTAAGCATTTATTTGAACACTTCAAAATATGAGCCATAATGTCTCACATGACATGAAAAACCCTTTAAGTCATGGTTTTCTTTATGTCGATTAAGAGAATCAGGATCCTAGGAAGGGGAAGGTCCTGGTGTAATTTTCACCTCTATAGGAGGGCGACTAGATTGACTCCTATCCCCACCACACAGGCAGGTGTGACCATGTTGGTGTGGCATTGTGTGACTAGCCACAACCCCAAGACAAATTGAATTGTAAAGAGAACTCAAGACTATCCACTGAACCAAGATACTTGTAGCCGGAAAATAGAAGGAATTTTAGCCCTAGGTGTTGTTATTTGATCCCATCGAATTTAATTAAACAAGAAAGAAAATGCACAAAAAATAGGAAATTAAATTCACAAGATAAACAAATGATTTACACGGTAAAACCTTAACAATGTGTCAAGGAAATATCCATGGGGAGAGGGATTGTAATACTTTATTATTCAAGGTCAAAGATGACTCTCCATTATAATAATCCTCTTAGCAAACAACATTTTAATAGGAAGACGCTATTACAAAACTTCCTATCATTATACAATTTCTTAAGTAAGGTAAAAAGTACATTTACGTAAGGTACATCCCTATACTATTTTTTTAAACAATGCAGATAAATCAGGAATACGTCCATAAATACATAAACGTTGGAAACTTAGATATATTAAAGCATTTACATCAATATCCATGAATTACAATACAATCCGCATATCATCTATTTTACATTTTATTAACTATAGGCACAACAAAATCATATAACAGAACATCATAAATACCAAAAGTATCGTTCAACCAGAGAGGAGATTTGATCTTGGTATTGCCACTACTTACACTCGCTTGTTGTCTTCTGTAATAGCCATGGTGAAAATCAATGTAATAAAAGTTAAAAACAATAACCACGGTTGATGGGATACTTATTACAAGCTTAAGGTTGGGAAAGACATGCTAGGGGGTGTTCATTCGGTTGTTTATGGCTAAGGAAATTGGAAAAGGAAATGGCTAAGGCTTTGGAAAGGAAAAATGGAATTTTTAGCACGATTATTTATGAAAATAATGGAAATTAGGAGAAAAACGAGGTAAAAGGTCACATGTTGCATGTGAGGAGGAAAATGAATGAAAGTAATGGAAAATGAAGAAAATAGAGGCCTCATCAATAGAAAGGCTTCTAAGGATTAGTTGGTAACCTTTTGTCAGTCTAGCTTTGGATCTCTCTCATTATTTTCTCTCTCTCACTCTTGAACACTTAGGGTTTCTTGGAGCACTTTGGAATTGGAGCAAGAAAGGAAAAGAACGTAAGAGGAAGCAAATATCAAGTAGGAAAGGCAGGACCAAGCAGCCACAATAGGCTTCATTGGAGGTGTCGACTTGCATGTGTATTTTCCTTGCTAGATTCGGTAGGCTTCATTGGAGGTGTAGACTTGCATGTGTATTTTCCTTGCTAGATTCGGCATGCATGGTATTGCATGTGGTTCTTTTCTATCATGGAATGGGTTTTTCCAAGTGTGAAAGTGTTCTTCAACCTAGCCTTGCCATTTCCTAATACTCTTGATGAGATGGGTTTCTTATATTCGGTTAATGAGGGATGGCCGAATGGATTTGAAGTTGAGTGGGTGGATCTTCGAACCGACAAACACATGGCCTAGTGGTCCCTAAACTGAACTGTGAATCACGATAAATCCATTGGCCTAGTAACCCTTGAACCGGACTATGGGTTGCGGTAAATCCAGGTTGTGTGCCTCGATGGGCCTAGGAATCCTTGTCAGTGAATGGTGGGATATATGGTAAAGCCAAGAGGTGGATTTCTCTTCATTGGGCCTAGTTGTCTGGGGATGGAATGTATAGTAAAGCATGGAAAGTGTGTCTCGGTGTAGGGCCTAGTGATCCTGGATCAGAATGTGGATTACGGTAAAGCTTGAGAGACTAAGAGGCAATCAAATTCCTCAGTGTGTAGGCGAAGAACTCCAGTGGCATCCATGCTTGTTGGTGTTTTTTTTAGTGTATTCTATGAGCCCCACATTCATGCTTGGAATATGGCATGGGGGTGATTGGATGAAGAGAGACTTGGCTTAGCCAATCTATGTCAGGTGGAACATGGTAGTCCCATCTTCAGTTGGTTTATTGCATTCATTAATGAGAAATCCAATCCCTTGATTTTCATGTGTAAATGTACTGATGTATATGTGGATTTTATGGCTGATATATTTATAATATTTATGTCCCTATTATGTTGGTTATATGTATGTTTTATGACAGCAGCTATGTATCAACCTAGCCTTGCCAGTGTAAATGATGCCGACCAACGATTCGCAGATGCTGTTCTTACAAGTTTCCCCTTCATAGGTGTCTTGTTCTTAGCATGTTTTTACCTGTAAATGAATGGATAATGTATCTATGGTCTAATAGATGATAATGCATCAAATGACATGAGGGAACAATGGTTCATAGCGATTCTCAGATAAGTATGAGATCCCTACACTTAATTCTGTTGTTTACACATGTAGGTTCCATGTTGATGATATGTTTGAAGAAATGCCTTACATGGCTAGTAGGGGTACGGTTAAGGTATTTTTAAACTCATTCCTTTGGCATAATTGTTTTCCTGTTCTTTTACCAATACTAAGCTATCACTCCATTCTGGGAAGTGACATGGGATTTGGGCCTAAAAAAGTGTCTTAAATCCTATGATCTCTGGCACAAAATTGACAAATTGGGTCCCTGGATGCTATCACATAAGCCTATGAGAGAAAATTTGGGTTTTTGGACGTTGTCATGCCTATAGCATGAGAACGACTAAGGCCTAAGATGGTCAAAATTTTAGTAGGAGCCAAAGGCAAGTTGTCTGAAGTGTTGGATTGGTTTCTATGGGTCCTGAAGCTGATGTTGGATGATTTTCTTTGATGTTTCAGTCAATCCCACTTCCTTAAGGTCATGTAGGAGGTCGAATCCAATCATAGTAGCCTCTCATCGCATATTTACCCCGATTGGCTAGTTACTTGGGTAGATGTGGAAGAAGGGTGTTACAAAGTGGTATCAGAGCATGGTTCACCCCTCAGACTGGATGGGTGGTGTGTGTTGGTCATGCATGATGTCAGTTGCGTGTGTGTCTCTTACACTTGCATTCCATGTGCTTGCTGCATTGCATAATGTTGATCATGGTTGTAGTAAGGTTGTCATGAGGAACTTGATGTTGATTTTGTGGAATGCCTCTTAATGAGTATGTGACATGTTACTTACTGTTATATGCCACTTACATGTTGTGGTATGTCGCTTTATTACATCTTTGTAAGTTAGGTTGCATTCTTTTATGTTTGATTACATGTATCAGTCTTGTAGGTTGGTTACAAGTATTGATCGCTTATGCTCGACTACATGCATTCATGCGTATGTGTAGTTGATTATGCATTTTTTATGCATGTTGATGGTTGCATGTGGTAATGCATACAATGGAGTAATGGTTGTTGTCATGCATGAGGTCATGGTTTGGGAAGTTGATATGGTCATGCATTGATGATTGGACTCTAGTTAGAATGATCTGTATATGGTTTTTTACTCATGTGTTATATGACTATATGCAGTTGTTTTGCATTTATGATCTTGATTATAGTTATGCATGAATAGTAGGTAAAACATGCCTTGTGAAGTCATGGTGTGCAATTTATTTCATTAGGGTGATATTGGTATGTTATGATGCTAATGTGTTGGCTGAGATAGAGTAGCAGATGTAGATCATCATAATGATCTTGCAGCATTGGACTTTGGGTAAAAGAAGATCATCATACAAGTATTGTATGTTTGCCATGCAGGTATGTAAGTAAAGGATTGTTATATGCATTAGGTTTATATACACTAGGTTTATGTACATGTCTTTTGATGTTATGGTTACATTCATGAAAGATGTTAGTTGATTAGTATAGTTGTATGCACATGTGTCGGATAGTCAAGAATGATAGTAACCTGTAGTTGTATGCATTCCTATTGTTGTTTTATATTAGATACACTGATGATTATGTTATATGTTTTTGATGAGAATGATAGGTTAACTTGTTGTTATATGCTAGTAATTTGATGATTAGGTTTATTACATTAAGATCTTGATGTTATATGTATCATGCTAAATTGGATTGGCCTAAAGATGGTTATGGTTTCGATATTTCGATTTGAGTCGACATATTTGTGATATGGTCTTGTACTAATCTAGATTGACTTTGTATATGTGTGAATGATAATTGTGTATGAGTTATGATGTAAACATGTTAGCTAGTGACTATTTTCGGTATCATGATATTACTTATGTTTGAGTTAATATCTTGCGAAGTTATATCATGCTAACTAGATTGATTGTACAGACAAGATAGCCTCCCTCGAGATACAGTAAGGTATGAGCTCGCTTATGTCATATATTTGGTGCTTTATGATTTGATTATGTCATCTAGTTGATTTATTTAACATGGGATGGTTGCAAGTTGGTTGAATGTTTGATGAATTACTTAATATGAGTATGTGTTCAAATGATTTTGTTTTAAGATGATTGTACTAACATATATGTGTTGAGACAATGGATATGTACTTGAATGTAGTTGACAGTTGTAGCATTATGTCTAATGCCTATGAGGTTACTATGGATTATGACATTACTTTGTTCGTAAAAGTTGATTTCAAATTGATAGATATGATTGTCTTGATATTTGGAACATGTGGTTGACATGTGTGAGCAGTTGTAGGGTAACATGCTTAGTATTAGTATCACAAGGTAATAGTTGATGTGTTTATATAAATAACAATTGGGTGGTGTGACAACACATAGTAAGCCTCAATTCCAACAAAGTAAAAAGGTAAAATGAATGAATTGGACAACAATTCTTTTGGCTATGTTTGGAAACCCTAATTCCAAATGAATGAGTGCTTTGCACACAGGAAGTCTTCTTAACCTTGGTTTTGTTTGAAATTATGTGAATGTGTGCTAGATTTGTGAACATGTACTTGATAGGTGTATTAGCTAGTCCCTAGTTACAGGAGGATCTGCCAAGGGGATTGGAGTCCCTTGAGAGATGGCGTGGATGTGTTCAGTTGGAAGGCAACATACTTGGCACAACAAGGTAAGGTAACTAGTGTATTGCTATGTTTAGTTATGCACTGATATTATGTCTTTATCGTAGTATGATGTAGGGGATTGCATGGCAAGAGACTACCATGAAATATTGAAGAAGGCTCAAGTTGAGATTTCCCTAGGAACCATGGGGATTGAGTCATGGTGTTTGTTGTCAGTCTTGTGCTTTTGGTATTTTTGTGTTTTTTTGCACTTGATTTGTGATTTTAAGTGTATCTGGTGCATAGTTATGCCACTTTGTTGTTGTATCATATCATTATTGGTTCTCATGGTTTTCTTCTTGTTTGTTTCTTGTGCTTGCATTTTAAGTTTTAAGTCTTGGGAATTGGTTGAGAAAGAGGAAATTTAATGGATCCCGGGGAGAGTTGTGTGGTACCCGAAAGGTAATGTAAGATTCATATGAAGCTCGGTGCATGAGTAAGTGTAGTGGAAGGGAAGACTATGAAAATCGGTAGGGCTGGTTGGGTCCATTGTGGTAAATGGATGGTGGCAGTATAGACATGAGAAGCGTAACCAGAAAAGGTAAAGTAAAAGGATTTAAGGTGTCAAATTCCTTGGCTATGTTGGGAACTATTGTTCTCAATGTAGTGCGTGTTGTGCATAGATAAAGGGAGTTCTTTTAACCTTAAGCTTACGTTATCTAGTAATTATGTTATGATAATGATTATGTTGATGTTCATATATGTATACATGTATGTATTCGTTGTCCAATGGAATGATGATTTTTTTATGCTAATGATTATATATGTATGTATGTATATATCTATGTCACTATCTGATAAGGTAATCGTCCTTGTGGAGTAATGATTGCTTACGCAGGTGAATGGCATGAAGAGGTTCCTGGTCTTACGAGGAATCAATTGAGAAGAGTAGTCATCACAAATATACATGGTTAGTATCATATGGTTATCAATTGATATTATGTGATTATATTATGTCTATGTTATACCGAGGGATACTACATCGAAATGAAAGCTGTGTGGTCTACGACATGCTAGGATAAGCATGGATATGACACTGGAAGAAAGGTTTCTTGGTAAGGATAGTGTGGTTTTGGATGTGTGGTACTACTGTTGTGCATATGTTGTATATGTCATACATGTTGCATCCATGATGTGTGCACATGCAGTGTTTTGTATATGTAGTGTGTGTAGATGTTGTTTATGCAATGTTATGTATAGGGTGATACAGATAGTGTTGTGCGAATATTGCATATGGTGTTGTGTGCATGATTATACAAGTGGTGTTGTGTGCATGTGGTGTTGTGTACATGTTGTACAAGTGGCATTGTGTGAAAGTGGTGTTGTGTACATGTCATGCATGTGGCATCGTGTACATGTGGTTTCGTGTACCTCATGTGTGCGTGTTAGTGTGTACATGTGGTATTGTGTACATGTTGTATAGTGGTGCAATGTACATGAGGTGTTGTGTATGTGTTGTGCAAGTAGTATCATGTACATGTGATGTTGTGCACACGTTGTGCAGGTGGTTCTTTGCACATGTGGTACTTGTATACATGTGGGATTGAATGCATGTTGTACATGTTGTGATGTATGTGCACTGTGCAGTCATGGTATCGTGGCATATATATTCATTGTGTTGCACTCTATGTACATATTTGTGTTGTGTTTTACACCGGGTGTAGGTGTATGTGTTGTATGTCAGGTGTCGGTGCATGTATTGTGTTGTAACATGCTTTATTTTTGATAAGTTAATTTTTATTTTATAAAAGAAGGTATGAAAAAATAAGGAAAAAATGGAAATATGAAAAAATAGAAAAAGAAAGAGATGAAATAGAACCCCATCAAAAGAAAATAAAAAAATTTGTATAAGTGTGCTTGTTTAAATGCCGCTTGTTTAAAGGTCTGTGTGCGGCTTGTTTTTATGCCACAACCTTTCCTTCTGATCTGAATCAAACTGTTTAATCTTGATCAGACCATTTAAATTTTTGTTCTAGATTAGAGAATAAGTTCAATCAAACAGTTTAATCTTGGTTGAACATTAGAAATTAGGATAGATTAGGACAAATTAAAGGCCTAATATGCTAAAAAATTGGCATAAGATTACTTAGATTATGTTTTAAATTAGTAAAAAAAAGTTAAATAAGAGCAGCTAGTCTAAACGCGCCCAAATTAGATTAATTTTTAATTAGCACTTAATTACATTTTTAAAGGGGTGATTAATTCTTTTGTAAATAATCGTTTATAATGTTTATTTTCAAAGTCAGAAATGACAAAAAAGGTTTTTCGACAAGTGATAAAGCTTGGGCAAGAATCAATGGTGATCTACATCCCCACCCAGATCAATGGCGGGGAAACCTCTTCTCACCCCTTCGCCACAAAAGGAGATAATGGTAGGGGGGGCATGTGAAAAGTGGTTTTCCCCTGTGGGCCCCTCGCATACGTGTCGCCTCCTCAGCGCTTCGCACCCCACTCAATCCAAACTATTTACCATTACCTCCCCTCCGAAACCTGCCATCACACTTCTTGAGCTTCATGATACCACACCATCCGCCTCCAACTGCTCCACTCCATGTACCCTCACCCATTATCACCTATCCGTTCTCGCATATCCATTTCCGCCTTTAATTCCCTCCTATTTCTGATATTTCCTCTTGTTGATGCATTAAATTCCTAATTAGGTGATCAACAATGGCCTTTATGGTAACGGTAGCCTTATTCTGTGTTAAATAATCTTTTTGCCCCATTACAATGACCTTTCTTCAATGGCACTTGCACTGTTCTATTTTAATGTTCCGTTGTGCAGATTCTTTGTCAAGCCAAGCCTCCAATAGTAAGTGTCCTTTGAACATTTTCTCTGCAACTTTTCTACCATTCACCATTACATTTTTGTTATACCATGGTTCCAAAGAAAAAGGAAAACCCTTATGCCAGCTCCTCTACAACGTAGGAAATCCCAAAGGCCTCTGATTCCTTAGACTTGGACCATATCCCATTAGTCGATCAATACTTTAAAATTGCAGATACTGAATGTGAATTCAACATGTTCGAATTGTGCAAATAGCTAAAGTAGACATACTTTGATTCTCATACTTATTCCTTTCCTGATTTAGTTATCTGGTGCCAATCCAAGTATAATCTTTTAAAGAGAATAGTGGTAGCTTAGAATGGAGACATTTTGATAACTATCACTACATAAACCATAAATAAAATGCTTCTGATACCCGAGAATGACTCCCTTATCTTTTTCTCCACTGCAGCCTTAATTGACCTATATTACAAACTGACCTTCCCTCAAAGAGCTCAAATCTTTGAGATCTTTCTCCCTGAAGATGCTAAGATTTCCAAAAAGGATCCTCCTTATCCAACATCTATGTTCCGTGAGAGAGCCAAGCACATAATTTCCCTAATTTCTTGCTTGTTAGGCTACCAATCAGACCAATGGGTAGATGAAGCTATCCTAGGCTATTTTTCAATCTTTTCTAAAGAAAACAAGCCTGCCTCCATGTATAAGTTGAAGCTATGCATGAGGAATTGATGAACATCACTATTGAAGGAGTGTTTAAATACTCCTCTGTCCTATTTCATACGTTTAATTTTTAGCAAGGAGATAGGTTGCCTATTGTTTTGTACAAGCAAGATGATCAGCAAGAGAATCAAGCAATTACTCAATGGACCTCATTGATTAGAAAGAACTCAACTGAGTTCAGATTTTTAGACTTCATAGATTGTTTCATTCACCCAATTGCATAACTTCTCAACAGTCAGAGTGAACCCAGGATCAGTACAGAAATCAAAAGGATCCTACACCTCAGTGATCAAGTCAGAACAGGAGACTGGTATCTTTACCAGAACTACATAGAGATCAAAGTATATGGCTATGAATTGGCTCCATATAAGTTGCCCAAATATGTTCCAATGAGAATTTTCTCTCTGGAATATATTAGGCAAATGATGAATATGGATGAGCTTCATTTCATCTCAGGGAAGAGGAGATCACAATTCAAGATAAAGGCATAGGTTGGATCATTCATTTGTAACACCAGATCAACAGGTTTAGAGGCAGATGCTATACTAAAACAGATGGGTTTCCAACCCAGATTCACCTGGTCTTATGATCCATTCAACATTATTTCAGACTTAAGGGTGGAACTCAAAACCACTCCTTACAATCATACACCTAGGCCAGAGATTGAGAAGTTCAGAAATCAGGAACAATGGGAAGAGAATACTCTTCAAGAAGCAGAAGAATAGGTTTTACCTCCTTCTACTCTTTAGACTCCTACTTCTCAAACTAAGCATGACAAGAGGCCTAGGGAAGGATCATCATCATCAGCAATTGGAGAAAAGGAATTCATCCACTATCAAAATAAATAAAGGACTGAATCAAAGACCACTACTACTCAGGGTCAAAAGGAGCCTATCATCATCAATTTGGATGATTCATAGGTTTCTATAGGGACAGAAGAACCTGTAATTACTACTCCTTCTTCTTCTTCTACTTCACAAAATTTGTTAGAGATCATAATATCTGCAGGACCAAGTGAAACATAGGAGTCAAATGTCTTCACTAACTTCCTTGAAATCAAGCAGAAGAATGAAGCGTTAAAATAATTTTTATGCACAGTTCTGGAAGAAGACTTCTACTTCACAACATAGGTTGTTGACAACATTTGACAGTGAGAAGGGAAGAATGCAAATGGCTTTTCTGTAGGCTCAAGTTCCCTTTCCCAAAGGTTCTTCTGATTATAAGAAAATTGTGTTTTCATTTGATGCTAATCAAATACATCCAATTGATCAAATGGACATGCATAGGCAGTCTGGTGAGATGTTGTTCTCTACCATGACCAATACTGCTATGGCATTGTCAAAACTTAAAACTGCTTTGTCAAATGTGCAGTCACAATTGAAGATTGAGAAAATATCATCTTTAGCAAAGGATAAATAGGGTCAAGTCATTAGAGGACTTAGTAATTAAAATTGGATATGACCCTACTGATGTGAAAGTTGTTGAAGATATTATCAAGAAGAAGAACACAAATATTGTAGCATTGAGGAAGCAACTGAAATGTCCTTCTACAAAGGATCCCAAAACAAGGAGATAACATAAAGTGAACAACACAAGGAAGAAATTCTCAAACTGATAATTGAGCAGAATGTACAGATAAAGACTATGGAGGAGAAAATTGAGAAATTGCTTAAGGAAAAAGAGAAATTTACTTAGTTAGTTATAGTTCCCATCATAGTTATTCCTATTACAGTGTCCAGAACAACAAGAAAATCTACATCAGCCATAGTAGAATCTACATCAACAGTAGAGGATTTGAACAAACTCTCACAGGAGCTGATTCACCAGAAGCAAGAGAATGAAAGGCTTCATAAGAAGTTTAAAAATCTGGAAGATCAAAAGATAAAGAATGATACTTTGTATGTTGAGGAAATGTAGAAAACACACAGGTTGAATAGAATAATTGAAAAGTTGCAGAGTCGGTCATTGATGGCTCAGACCTTGGACCAAGCCAAGGAAAGCATTTGGGCAGATATTAGTCAAGCCATAACTAAACTATGGCCCTACATTCCGATCATTTTCGAGTATGAGGAACTCATAAACAGATGTCAGGTAGCCATTGTTGAAGTGAAGCATCTTCTTAAAGACAAACCAAGTGAAGCTAAAAACATGATCAAGGTTCTTAACTCAAAAACCAGGGCCGAGTTAGAGCATATTCAAATTCTGGACAAAACAGAGACCATCTTGAAAATCAAGAAGGTGTTGCAAAAAAATAACTTGATGACTCAATTAGAGACTAAGTGTCAAACCTTGAATACTTTTATCTAAAGGTTTCATTTTAAATTTAATTTACTAAATCAGAGAGGACTGCCAAGATTAGTGGCCCCAAATGACAGGTTGATCAGTTTGGAAGAATACTGCCAGAAGATTTATACCATAGCCACTGATAAAGAAAACTTTGCAGGTATAAAGGGGCATATTACAGGGAAACAAGCATTAGAAGCTTTAGATTTTGACTTGACTATTAAGCATGAAATTAAACATCTTTTTGTAAATAAGCCCACTTTTGAGAAGTACACCGAGGTTGATGAAGTTTACAGGAAATTGGTAAATCTTTCCATACCAAGTGAAGACCGATGGGATCACTTGTGTGAATTTATTGAGTAACTTTCATCAACAACTGAAGGATATTTGGTAGCACTTTTTTGGGACCACATCATCAACATATTCCTAAAGAATAGTGCCAACACTTAGTAGTTTTGAAATTCCTACAATTTTGTACTATTTTTGTATTTTTGTTTTGAAAATATCTAGAAGAATTTTTGTATAAATAACTCCTCCTTCGAGTTATTAAGGGTTGAACCCTTGGATGAGATTTGAGAACAAAATTGTAACCAAGTTGGAGATTTGCAAGTTAATGAAAGGATTTTGAATTTGCCTTCTATAGTTTTGTCTCCTTGTAATTTTTTCATATGTGCTTATTTCATTATGTATTGCTTCATATATTTAAGTATTTATGCAAAGATCTGGGTAAGATCGTACTCAGTATCGATCGTTCTTAAATCCACTATGAAGTTATCAGCAATAACTAGGGACTAGCTTATAAGACTACTTGTTATTATAAACTCCCCTATATCAATTAATTGTCACACAAATCTTCATTCGTTTAAATATATTTTGTACTACAAGAAACGTTGTTTGTCTGTATTCCTTGCTTATAACCAATCAAATATTCCGTTTTAATATTTAGCAAGTTATACTTCATCAATATTCTACTATTAATTCACTTTAAATCAATTAAATATAGCTAGAATAATAGAAGCCCTTTCATCTAGCTTAGAAAATGTAAGGCTTAAGCACCTATTTTTAAAAATTCATATCATTGGTGATCCACAAAATTTCAAAAAACAACAAAACATTTTGGATGCTCTAGCATGACTAACTATCCTAGAGTCATCTCAAAGGACAACATATTGCATGGTGTTGTACGACGTGTGTAGTTGTATGTGTGTGATGCACACTATGTGTATGTGCACATGGTTGAGGAGAAGGCACTGGGTATTTGTCATGTGTGGTAACTGATCCAGAGTGTGTACATAATAAAGACAAAGGTACAAGCTAAGGATTAAAAAAATGAAGAGTGAAAAATTAAAAAATGAAAAATTAATAAGGCAAAAGAAGAGAAAGGCTTCCTGTGCAGAGAGGTGATGCGAGTAACTCCGTCGGGGTATTGACTAGGTTCACTAGTAGCAAATCCATCCTTGTCTTCCTATGTGACTCCATTAGGGTACTGCCCAGGCCTGCTGGCAATGGAGAAACACCAGAGATGAAACTAAGACTCTGATGACTATACTGTTTGTGCACCAATATACCCCTCAACCCAAATCAAAACAACTGTGTTGGCTTCACTTGGAATGTGTGTCAATCAACCAAGAGCTTAGCAGATGCTACATCTTACAATCAAGCTAGTGTGAAACCAAGACGAACTAAGAATTGAACAATACTTCTGGAGGTTTTAGACTTGTTTTTCATGAACAAGGTCCATTCAGAGAGCTGGAGTTCTACCAGTATGTCGCCAAGTGTTGTAGCGGCTACAATCACCCTCCAAAATATTGCCTTAGTTGTGTTTTGGAGCCTCCCTACCAACCTTTCACAACAACATGTCTTGCTTCATTGAGTACACAAGCTTCAATGTTTTTCTTGCAAAAAGGCAACCTATCTATTAGAGCTTGATGCATCCCCCTCATAAGTTGTTTGCCTGGACTTGGTCGAGCTCCAAGCTGAGTAGCTCCTTCAAGAAATTGCACAATTTTGGAGGGAAACCAACCTTCCCTCCAAAAATTGAACAATCCAGTCTGGTAGCGTGCTGGGCTCCAAAATTGTGCAATTTTTCCAGTCAGGATTCATCCAGGAAATTGCGTAATTCCTCCCAACGGGGCTGCTCAGCCCAGGAATTGTGTAGTCCTGGGTAGCAGCCAACCTCTCTGCCCAAAAATTGCACAAATTTCCTGGGCAACCAACCCATCTCCCTTCCATAAATGCGCATTTTCTCCTAGTAGTTGAGAAGCCTCTTGCATGTGCAGTTGAGTTGACTGATTCCCTTCAGACTGAGCAAAACCAATTTGCATGCATGGAGTTCTTCTCCCAAGGCAACATGCAAAGGCATCCCTTGATTCATGGATCTACTTTTTGCAGTTGGAGGTTTCATGTAAGGATCATTTCGGAAGCCTCCCACCAAGTGTCGCTCTTCCTAGATTTGTGGCATGCAAGTCACATCTTCGATTTTATAAAAACTCATGAACCAGACATTGTAGAGCTCATTCCTCACATCAACCTTGCATCTCTAACATTCCAAATCACATCTAGGAGTCGTCAGCACATTCAGCTCAGTTGTTTTGGGGTAAGCTTTCCTTCCATGTGTTGTGTTGCATTTCTGGTGCTTTTGTGTTTCGTTTCGTATGAATGTTGTCTGCTTGAATTTAGTAAGTGCTTACTATCGTTTTGATACATACTAGCTTGTACTAACACGTTTCATTTTTCATTAACATCTCACTGCTGTCTCATGCATGAAACCTTTTTTCACGAACAGTCGTCGATTCAACGACTCACCTCACCCACATGCATGTTGTTCTATTTTCTAAATATTTCATTCACTATTTGCATGCATGATCATTCAATTATGTTTACACTCAATATCATCATGCATTCACATTCACATTCACTTTCAGTCACCTGTTGGTGGGCCTAGGCAGCCTTGGCCCAGACTCTGCCTCACCAAGACAACATTGCGCAATCCTGAGAGGGAAGGCTTTGTCTTCCTCTTAGGAGATGTGCATTTTTGCCCAGTGATTGTCCTCCAGTCTTGCATTGTGTAATTTTGAGGGGCAGTGACTATTGGCCTAGAAAATTACGCAATGTAGTCACTAAGCCTACAACCACTGCCAACTGAGATTACGCATTGCACAATTCCAGTAGTCAACAACCACGATGGACTGTGAATTGCATAGTTCCAGTAGTCACTCAGCCTCCTGACAACCTGAGTTGTGACTTGCGTATTGTTGGCAGTCAGTCTCTCGATCTCCCAGCGGAAATTGTGAAACCTTCATGATCAGTCACACAGGTATGTTGCAAGTCAATTCTCAAGTTCATTTTGGTTTTCGGCTGATAGATTGTTTGCCATGAGTTTTTCCATGTATTCAGGTATCACAGGTGTTCATTTGCCTCTTAGTAGTATAGGTACAATGGTTTTTGGGAGAGCAGAGCTGAAGACACCATTCAGAGCACACTTTGGGATGTAGTTGATCAAGTGTCTATGGGCTTGCCTACCCACGAAGACATCAAGTTGTTCATAGACAATTACATGAAGATATGATGACAACATCATCACAGCAAGAAACACCACGAATAATAGCTGAAGGCAACATACTGGATGCAACGAATGCAAGAGGAAGGTTATTGACAACATAGAGGCGAAACAAAGTTTTAAGCTCAAGTAGATCCATTTGTGATGAAAGCAACTTTGGAGACTCAGGCTATGAGGTGATGGTGCTACATGAAGATCATGTAGAGGCAGAGAATGAAATAGAGAAGGAGTTGCGTGTGATCAATAAGCAACTTAAGGAAGAATAGGAGTTGCACAGAGGAGAGAATGAGCTGCAGTGGGAACAGGTACAGTAGGGGGTGTAACATGCACTCACAGATGAAACTGTGTGCATACAAGTTATAGATCCATCCTAGGAGTTGGCACAAAGCAGGAAAGGTGAGTAGTGTTGTCAATCACATGCAAGGGAATGTAGTAGCATGCATGTCATTATGCGCACGCATGTGATCCCACCCATTTGACACACTCACCGAGGCGAAGACAAGAAGCAATTCTGACTTGAGCTGAACATGTACTTCGACAAGTTGATGCGCATGACCACTAGCACACAATCGAAGATCAACACATACACTATTCATCAGTGTGTTTTCGGTTTAACCGTACCCAGAATACCATGCACATGCCATCAAATGAGTTGGACGAAGGAGCCATACCAATGCACCCAGATGCAATGGAGGCAACAATTCGCTTTAGCAAGATGTCACCATGGAACACATGCACACCATCATGGACGACCAATCTTGGCATCAGATCACCACCTTGACCATCACAAGCATGTCAAAAAGTTGGTCTCACCACAATAGACCGAGTGTCAGTGATGTCTTGCATGGTTTTCTCAAGCCATTTTGTCTCACATGGGCACATGTGCATTGTAATGTAACGTCTTGTCAAGTGGAAGTTCAAGTGTCGATAGTTGGATGTAACAATCATAGAGTAGATGAAGAGTCATGAGGGTAGATGAATCGTCACAAAGGGGAATGTCAAGGTTCACCCCACCCTTTATTATAAATAGAACCTCATAACTCATTGTATAGGATTTTGTTCAGCCAAGCTTATGATAAGACTATCTTGGAGAGAGCTTAGACAGTATTGTAACGAGCCTTGGCTTCTCAACTACGCAGAGCTAGTATATCTCTTTGGAGGAGAAGGCATTTGTGGCTATAACGTTTCGCTATCGAAACTAGTGGTTAGACATGGATGTATTGTATGCCTCGAACTTACACTTCTTAATATAACAGGGCCAACACGTTTCATGCATATGTTGTATTGTATTCTATGCTATCTGGTTTACTCTAAATGATATATGTATTGGTTTTCTTACGCGTGCATGTATGGAATATTCTACATAAGTATGTATGAATCTTTCTGAAATGTGTTTTTGGTTTAACCATCACTTTGGATTGCTCGCTAACTTGATTTCCAGCTTGTGATGCATCTTCGCCCGTGTGTTCCCTTTCAAGCCACGTACTATTACATGTTTTGAAGGGGCAAACTCACCTCACCCTCAATGTGTTAGAACCTCTCATGCACCTTCCTTGACTTACTGTAGTTGTCACACCCTTGCTACCAACAAAGTTATCTTACTTTCCTCTGTACGAAATTGTGGTCAAGGCATTACTGTACGACCCATTGCTAGGACTCCTACACCAAAAAATCTGAGGACTAATTGGGACTTCTTACCGAGGAGATCCCCTGACATATTAGCGGGTCCAGTACCATCAACAACACCCCAAACCACAAGAAAACATATGCTTAGTTTGACTGATTGCAGGACTGTCTAATGGTGAAAGTGACAAGTGCGACACTTCGGATAGACCTTAGGATGACCGTGACGACACTTACGCGACAGTGCTTACAACATCATGTGTGAGAGCGTTAGATATTTATATAGTGAACACAACTCAAACAAAAACCTTCAACATCATAAGAACAAGGTTGCAAGCATGACATAGCAATCAACATGCCAAAGATGATAGTTGGTCAAACAAGCAAAAATGAAGCAAGACATGTAGAGGAAACACATGAAATAACTTTTTGTGTTTGCGCACATGCATGTCACTAAGGATAGGATGATATGACAAAGACAAGAAGTCCTGCAAACTCAACTACGAGGTGTAATTTAAAAGATATTCTTTACTTACCATACTTACCCTCAAGATGATCATGTATATGATGGAGTTTGCATGCGGTTTTGACCTTTTCAATTACTTTGTCTCTTGGTCCTTCTCCTCAACTCCTTGCATGTCACCTTTTCCTGTAGTCATTGAGTGTTGGATCAATGTGGTTTCAGTGGGAACTAACTACTTTCAGGGTGAGGCCATGGGAGGCCCATTTGCATAGTTATTGAATGTAATACAGATAGGGAAACCTAGACAACCATGCACACCTTTTAGACACAGGACATTGTTGCGAGAAGGGGGTCTTGGAGGACACCCTTGTGTGATTTCTGAGTGCAATGCAACCCAGGTAATTGGGAGGGAATGCTGCACAGTTTCTAGATACAAGGAAATGCTACAGGATGGGTTCCAAGAGGACACATCTATGCAGCTTCAAGCTAGAAGGTAGACTAAGCAGCTGAGGGACAATACTACGAAATTTGTTATGATAATGGATTCCAGTTGGGGAAGGACACTGGAAGAAACCACTACGCAGTTTTGGATGCCAAGGGATGTTGGGGTCTTTGTGCATTGTGAGGTTTCAGGAAGCAAGGGAGGAAGCTTGAAGGTTGCAGAAGCAAAGTTCATAGTTTTGGGAAGGTGGATGAGGCTAGGTTTCTTGGGAAAATTGCTAAGTGTGAGATCAGTGAAACATATGTAAACATCGATAAGAATTGATTGTGATCACACATGAACACTTAGTGATGCAACATAGACCATCTAGAATGTATAAAACATACTCAGCTTTATGCAACAACCTTCGTGACAAGAGTGTTTGAAGTGAGTGTGAAACATGTCTATGTAATGATAGCAACTCACACATGCATGCTTTCCCAACAAGTGGCTAAGGATGATCGATCACAGGATCCAAGGTAGGCTCTGAAATTTGCATGCGAGTGAAATGATTTTAGGGTGGTTGTAGCTGCGGCAACATAACCATATGATTACATATACAGATGTTTGAAATTAATTCAATTTCACACTTAGGAAACAAGAATAAACCTTGACATATTCAATCTTAATATAGGATTGACATAGTTACTTATCTAAATCTCCAAAAACATAGTAGGAGTTACCACTCTCCTCCCAACTAATGAATTATTGTTCAATAGTTCCCACCGAAATATAGATTTCTTTCTTGTTAGGAAACAAATCAACGATCTTTTATAGTTTCACCTCCTCAGGCCCTAGCAATGTCATGCTAATTCTAGGCTAAATACTTTTCTACACAAGTCCAATCTTTATCTACCATTGTACCTTATTTTTAAATCTAGATTTCCTTTATCTCCCGTAATATTCTTCTTAAGTTATCTTCCATCCATGAAATTTATCTCTAGCCATGATAACTCTGGTGGTAAGAAAAAAGGAATCTTCTCATTCCAAAATGGAGGATTTTTTTTTTTTGTGTTTCTATCCTTTCTTGGACCTTAATGGATTCTAGGTGCTTGCTGATAGTTGAGAGTCTAACAAGTGACGTGATGCCTTCTCTTGTATTTTCAAATAAACAAATAAGTGAAATAATATTTATTCATAACAATATATTAACATTTACATCTATCAGTCAACTTATTCCTTGGCCGCATAGCCAATTCTTCTATGATAATTACAAGTGAATACAGATAAGAATATTCATAAAGGAAATTGTGCAAGGGTATCACATTGGTTCAATTATCAATAGGCACGAGTATAAGATGTCCACTCGAAACAATCTCTTTCTAAAGGCATTTAATAGAGTATGTGATTCAAATTTAGGATATTTATCTCTTCGTTATTATTTTCCCAATCTATCACCACTTTGTAGTCACCTAGAACCTATAGTTTTTTAATTCCCAAATGCCTTGATATATACTGGAGGACCCATAAGCCTGTGAATTCTTCTTTCATCCTTGTTTTGTGCCCTGTTGCATATCGAAGAAGATAATCATGGTTTTGATTTAAATAAACAACACTACCAACCCTACAACAAGGAGGATCCCCTTGGATAGTGCCATCAAAGAATCCCCACAAGATTTTTTTATCAAGGTCTAGCATCATAGGAACCCTTGTCTTCTTCCTTTTACACTCTGACCTGTAGTCTTTGACTAATTTTTCAATGACACCACTTGATATCTTAGGAGGGATATACTTATTGTTAAATATAATATGAGGGCACACCCACCAAATATCGTTCACGAGGATGGTAGGGAATGCTTGATAAAACTTCATCAATTGATATAAAATCCAATCTCATGTGCACTCATTTGATGATGTTATATTCCAACTTATTGTCGTCAAACCAAAGGACACATTAAGTATACTCTAGAAATTTTATTCATAGGAAATGGAAATGAAAATATGTGATATGGGTTATGCATCCATAAGACACAAGATGCATTGATTTGGTCCATTCCATCCTTTTTAGACTAAATTATCCCAATTGAGCAATTTACTATTCAAATTCAGCCATAAGGACTGATTCGAATTGGATCCATGAATATTATCAAAGTGCCATGACTGTATTAAGATAGGACAAACTTCGAATTTATGAACACAGAGTGATTAGGAAGACCTCTGGACAGTGGCAGATTGCAGCCAGCAAGGAACAACGAGGACCTCGGTCAAAGCGTGTTGATCGAGGCCCATGGAGTCCACACAGGAGGAAAAACTGGCACTTGGGATGCCCGGATTTGGAAACGAAGGCCATTTCTGATCGTACATCGCTGGGAAAAACCCCTCGAGAGGGAAAGGCCCCGAGCGCTCGATCGCATGGGAAGCCAAGAAACCGTGGGGAAAGTGCTAAGGTGAAAGGCGGGACCCGCGCTCCAAAACCAACGGTATATCAGGGGCACCCTTGGGCGGTAAGCGGATTTGGCTGAAACTGAGCGATTCCATTCATCGCACGATGCGTGTCTAGTGGATGAGAGAGAAAACCACCTCTCATTGCACGCTAACAGTCGAGCAAGTCAACCGTGCGAAATGAGCGAATGTCGTAGGATCTGGGGGCTCCAGATCTGATGGCGGAGATTGCGCCCGATGGAGAAACTGGAATTAACAAGGAAATTAAGCCACAACATAGAGAAGTTTGACATCTGATTTGACCGCCGAGTTGGTAGATGAGTCATTCCATAGTGCAACTCAAATACCGAACCGACGAGGAAGAGCTGGTGCAGTTCGCGGGAGGACAAGTGGCCACTTCCCTGTGGACGATGGTGATGACGCAGAGGCAGGGAACTCCAAACAAATAGCAGCAGGGTAACCAAAGGGGAAGAGGAATCAAATAGCCAAGGACATATTGGCTTTAAGCCATGAACAGACAGAGAACACGATGAACAGAAAGAAGAAGAGAACGAAGACAAAGAGAGCGAGAGCAAAGAAGAGACAGTGAAGCAAAAAGCAGAAAACAGAGAGCCAAGCTGACCTAAGGGAGCATCGAGCAGACAGAAAGTTTGAGAGGTTCAAGCAATCCCTGAGAGGATCTGTCGGGAATTTAGCACCTAATTAGGCTTCTCCCATTAAAGACCAAAGAGGTCAATATCTGGTAAGGAAAAGAGTCTGTGTATTCTAGTGGCTTGGGGGATCCAAGAACCACCCTACCAAACATTATCTATTTCAGGAGACTCAAATTAAGCTCTTCATTGTAAATCTCTGCTTTAAAGACACAATAAAAGAAGGCCACCATTGAAAGTTGGATCAGAGATGTAGCCCTGGAGGACAGGGTGAACTCCTTATTAAATTGTTGTGTTCTTGTATTTGCTTACTGTGTTTCTCCTACTGTTTTCCATTCTTCCACTGTCTATGTATTTTGCAATCTGATCGATCTGCTGCCTAAAATAACATAGACACACACCAACACATGAGTCTGTAATACCTTCATTTGTTAATTAATTAACTGAGGTCACTCACGAGTGATTTTCAAATCAAGTGGTAACAGAGCTTTAGGCTATTAAGGTTAGACAAGCTTGTGTTGGTTTAGTTGTTGAATGCTAACTAGATCAAAGCTAAAATTAGGAGAAGGAGAGTTGGTTGAAAGTCATCCTAAAATTGGGAGAGTCTATCCTTAGAAGACAATGTTAGAGGAAGGTTCTATGGGGCTAGACACTCAATTCATAAATAGTTTCCTAGCCATAAAGTCCATGGTAGAAGAAATGTATAGGGACTTTAGAAAACATAAGGATGAAGATTCATTAGGCTCTAAGAAAGATAAAGGAGAAAATGAGTCACATTCCCATGACCACTCAAAAGGCAAAGGGAAAGAGGAAAGATTTCTCACACCTCCTGATAGCCCTAAAAACAAAGAACCTTTTATCAAACTAGATGTTAAATTTGATTTACCTATATATGATGGAGAGTTGAATGCAGAAAAGCTGGACAATTGGATTAGACAAATTGATGTTTATTGCAAAGTGCAGAATATCGACTCAGACAAGAGAAAGATTCAGCTGGCAAGCCTACGCCTTGGGGGCACTGCCTTGGTTTGGTGGGAAGGCAGAACCCAAGCTGACATGACAAGACATGGTAAGACCATCTCTGTCTGGAGTGAATTTGTTTCTGTAATCAAAAAGTAGTTCTATCCATTGGCCTACATGTAGCAAGCCATGATGAGTTGGAAAACTCTTCTACAGTTGAAAGGGCAAAGTGTGCAAGCGTATACTAAAGAATTCAAAAAGAGAGCATTGATTCTATGAATCTCATTAGACTCACCTAAGACTCTGTTGAAGTACATTGGTGGTCTACACAGCTACATGAGGCATACTATCCTCATGTTTAATCCCACTAGTATAGATGAGGTATCTGTACAAGCTACTCATCTAGAAGCTAGAGGAATGAATGGAAGTCCAGAAGTTGGGGGATCATCCCAACCCATTACAAGCAAAACTAAGGAGAAAAGAAAGCAGAAATGGAAAGCAAGGAAGGCTAACACTGCACAGAAAAGCAAGGCTTCATGCACTCATTGTAAAAAGGATGGGCATGATGATGAGCATTGTTGGATTCTGCATAAAGAGCTGAGACCTAAGAAGTTTGAGGGCAAGAAGAAAAAGATTGCTGCAGCTATTCAGAAAGATTTGGGGTCAGACTCGGAAGATGAAACAACCATTGTGGCCACAGGTATAAGAGGTAAGAATTCTGAAACATCTACTAGTAATTCTACACAATCTACTACTAATGGAGAAAATGAGAGAAAAAGACATGAGCTTTTCCATATTCGAGTTATTTCCAAACATCAAGAGATTGATACTTTGTTTGATAGTGGCTCACAAGTAAATTTAATTTCTGAAGAAATTGTAAAGAAGTTGGGATTAACAACTACACCTCATAAAAAACCATACCCATTAGGATGGTTGCATGATAAAGCACAACTACAAGTGACTAGACAATGCAAACTCAAGTTTTCTTTTGGGTCAGCATTTGTAGAAGAGGTTGAGTTAGACATAATTCCTTTGGAGATATGTGGAATTGTTTTAGGAAGTCCTTACTTGTATGATAGGTAAGCTATTTTCTATAGAGCTCAGAACAAGTATCTACTTGTTAAAGATGGAATCAAATACTTTGTAAGAGCTCATAATCTCAAGAATAATTACACTCTCATAAACTCAGGGAAGATGAAAAGAATGATAAATTCATGCAAACAATTCCTACTGATGGTTGTAAAGGAAAAGAAACATGATAAAACCAATGTATTTGAGGGCTGTAATGCTAAACAACAAGCTGATTTAGAAAAGGTTGTTTCAGAGTATGATATCTTGTTTCAAGAACCTAAAGGTCTACCACCCAAAAAGGAAATAGTGCATGATATTATTTTGCAACAAGATGCTCCATTGCCTAACATTGGAATGTACAGGTTGTCTGCTTTAGAGAATGTTGAAATCAAGAAGCAAGTGCAGGAGTTGCTCGAGAAAGGGTTCATCAAACCTAGCACATCACCATGTGGGTCACCAATTGTTTTGGTGAGAAAGAAAGATGGCTTGTGGAGAATGTGCATTGACTACCGAGAACTGAATAAGATAACAATAAAAAATCGTTATCCCCTTCCTCGCATAGATGATCTTTTAGATCAATTGAAAGAAGCTGTTTATTTCTCAAAGCTAGACTTGCACAGTGGATACCATCAGGTCAGAGTTGCAAAACAAGATGCATGGAAGACTGATTTCAAAGCAAAGCAGGGATTGTATGAGTGGTTGGTTATGCCTTTTGGCTTAACTAATGCTCCTACTACTTTCATGAGATTAATGAATGATGTACTCAGACCTTTTCTTGATGATTTTGTTATTGTGTATCTGGATGACATTCTAATTTTTATCAAAAAGTGGGAAGAACACTTAAAGTATGTTAAGCAGACACTAGATGTTTTGAAAAGAGAAAAAATTAATGTTAAACTATCAAAATGTGAATTTGGCAAAACATCTCTAAATTATTTGGGTCATATAGCAAGGGTTGGTGAATTGAAGATAGATCCCTCTAAGGTGGCAGTCATTGTAAACTGGCCTAAACCCAAATCTGCTACAGAAGTTGGAAGCTTCTTAGGAGCGGCACAATATTGGAGGAACTTCATTTCTAACTTTTCCTTAATTGCAGCTACCTTACATGCTTTAACAGGATTGAACAAGGTGTTTCAGTGGGAAGGCAAATAGTAGAAAGCCTTCAACACCTTGAAAGAAAAGATTAGTATAGCACCTGTACTAGCACTGCCTGATCTTCAAAGACCATTTGAGATCCAAACAGATGCCAGTGACTATGCCATGGGAGCAGTGTTGACACAACACAGTAAACCCTTATGTTATCATTCTGAGACTTTTAATTCTACAGTAGTTAACTATCCTACATATGATAAAGAATTGTATGCATTAGTTCAGAGTGTGAAAAAGTGGAAACATTACTTAATGGGCAAAGAGACAATAATACATACTGATCATCAACCACTTCAATAGCTACACTCCCAAACTAAGTTGCAGCAATCAAGGCACTATAGATGGATGGGTTTCCTACAACAGTTTCATTTAGTCATCAGATATAAAAAGGGCATACACAATAAAGTTGCAGACATGTTATCTAGACCTATTATAAATGCATCTACTATACTTAAGCATAATTATGTGCTACATGAAAGCTACATTGAAAAATATGCTCAAGATATAGACTTTAAAGATGTATATGCAACTTTAAGTCAAGGCAAATGAGTAGAAGAATTGGATTATCATGTAAAGGACCGACTCTTATACCATTGTGGGAAGTTATGCATTCCACAAACTGAAAGAGTAAAGATAATTAGAGAAGCACACACTTCTCTGATATCAGGTCACTTTGGGGTAAATAAAACAGTTGCACAGCTGCAAAGATTTTGTTATTGACCAAAAATGAACGAGACAGTTTCTAGATATGTAAGAGGACGTACTATGTGTGCTACAAACAATCCCAGCAATAGAAAACTAGGCTTGTACACTCCATTACCAATTCCTTCTCACCCTTGGGAAGGTGTTTCCATGGATTTTGTTGGAGGATTGCCTAAATCTAGGAAAGGCCATGATTATCTATATTTTGTTGTGGATAGGTTCAGAAAAATGTGTATTTTGATACCTTGTAATAAACAGATTACAGCCGAACAAACTACAAAACTATTTTTTGAACATGTATGGGTTCATTTTAGATTACCCACTTCCATTGCATCTAATCGAGACACCCAATTTGTGGGGATGTTTTGGTCAATTATGTGGGAACTGATGGACACCAAACTGAAGAAAAGTACAACTTTTCATCCACAAACTAATGGCCAGATAGAAGTAGTTAATAGGACAGTGATCTAGTTTCTCAGAGGATAGTGCAGCAAACATCCTAAGCTTTGGGATGAACATTTCTGTTATGTGCAACATTCTTACAACAGACCAAAACATTATTCTACATAGAGATCTCCTTTTGAGACCTGTTTTGGTTTCACACCAAGGTGTCCTTTGGATTTTGTCTTTGGTAAAGACACCACAGTTGAGGGACACAGTGATGTGGATAGGGCAACTAGGTTCATTGAACAGATCCAAGAGATCCACCAGGCAGTACAGGAATAGCTGGAAAAGAGCCAAGCCAAATACAAGGCAAGGCATGAAAGGCATTAGATGGAGCATAGTTTCCAAGTTGGTGACCCAGTCTGGCTGTATATCAGCAAGGACAGGATACAAGGTGAAGGTAAAAAGCTAAAGCCTATCAGGTATGGACCCTTCAAGATACTTGAGAAGATTGGTGAAAATGCTTTTCACCTTGATCTGCTAGCTTATATGCACATCTACTCAGTCGTAAATGCAAATTACTTGAGATTGTTGGAACCCTCTCTAATTGAGGATCCTGAAGAGCAGAGTCAATTTCCTTCTATTGATGACCTGCTACCTGAATATCTTAATGAATTGCAGGAAGACACAGTTCTGGACAGGAAGGAGAGGACGTTGCACAGAGGAGATGTTGAGAACCTCACAGTAGGGCTCAAGGGTTCAAAGCCGAGTAGTGCAAAGTGGATAGAGATTGGACGAGTGAAACAATTGTACCCTCACTTAGTCGATGCTTGAAAAAAAACTTTGGTGGTCCAAACGCTTTTTCAGTGGGAAGGCCGTGATTCGATATGGATCCATGAAGATTATCAAAGTGCCATGACTATATTAAGACAGGACAAGCTTCGAATTTATGAACACAGAGTGATTAGGAAGACCTCTGAACAGTGGCAGATTGTAGCCAACAAGGAATAATGAGGACCTCGGTCAAAGCACTCTAACTGAGGCCCATGGAGTCCGCGCAGGAGGAGAAACTGGCACTTAGGAAGCCTGGATCAGGAAATGGAGGCAATTTTTGATCGTGCATTGCTAGGCAAAACCCCTCAAGAAGGAAAGGCCCCAAGCGCTCGTTCGCATGGGAAGCTGGGAAACTGTGGGGAAAGTGCTAAGGTGAAAGGCAGGACCCATACTCCAAAACCGGCGGTATATCGGGGGTACCCTTGGGTGGTAAGTGGCTTTGGCTGAAACCGAGCGATTCCATTCATCGCACGATGTGTTTCCAGTGGATGAGAGAGAAAATCGCCTCTCATCACGGGCTAATGGTCGAGAAAGTCAACCGCGCAAAATGAGCGAATGTCGTAGGATCTAGGGACTCCAGATCTGATGGCGGAGATTGCACCCGATGGAGAAACCGGATTTAACAAGGGAATTAAGCTGTGACATAGAGAAGTTTGACGTCCGATTTGACCACCGAGTTGGCGGATGAGTCATTCCACAGTGTAACTGAAATACCGAACTGACAAGGAAGAGCTGGCGCAATTCGCGAGAGGACAAGTGGCCACTTCCCTGTGGACGATGACAATGATGCAGAGGTAGGGAACTCCAAACGAACAACAGCAGGCGAACCGAAGGGGTGGAAGAGGAATTGAACAATCAAGGACATATTGGCTTTAAGCCCTTAATAGATAGAGAACATGACGAATAGAGAGAAGAAGAGAACAAAGAAAGAGAAAGTGAGAGCAAAGAAGAGACAGTGAAGCAAAAAGCAGAAAATAGAGAGCCGAGCTGACCTAAGGTAGCATCGAGCAGACAGAAAGCTTGAGAGGTTCAAGCAATCCCTGAGAGGATCTGTCGGGAATTGAGCACCACATTAGGCTTCTCCCATTAAAGACCATAGAGGTCAAGATCTGGTAAGGAAAAGAGTCTGTGTACTCTAGTGGCTTGGGGGATCCAAGAACCACCCTACCAAACATTATCTGTTTCAGGAGACTCAAATTGAGCTCCTCATTGTAAATCTCTGCTTTAAAGGCATAATAAAAGAATGCCACCAATGAAAGTTGGACCGGAGACGTAGCCCTGGAGGATAGGGTGAACTCCTTATTAAATTATTGTGTTCTTGTATTTGCTTACTGTGTTTATCCTATTGTTTTCTATTCTTCCAGTGTCTGTGTATTTTTCAATCTGATCGATCCGTTGCCTAAAATAACATAGACACACACCAGAACATGAGTATGTAACACATTCATTTATTAATTAATTAACTGAGGTCACTCACCAGTGATTTTCAGATCAAGTGGTATCGGAGCTTTAGGCTATTAAGGTTAGACAAGATTGTGTTGGTTTAGCTGTTGAATGCTAACTAGATCAAAGCTCAAATTAGGAGAAGGAGAGTTGGTCGAAACTAATCCTGAAATTGGGAGAGTCTATCCTCGGAAGACAATGTCAGAGGAAGGTTCTATGGGGCCAGACCCTCAATTCATAGATAGTTTCCTAGCCATAAAGTCCATGGTAGAAGAAATGTATAGGGACTTTAGAAAACATAAGGATGAAGATTCATCAGGCTCTAAGCAAGACAAAGGAGAAGATGAGTCACATTCCCATGACCACTCAAAAGGCAAAGGGAAAGAGGAAAGCTTTCTCACACCTCCTGATAGCCCTAAAAAGAAAGCATCTTTGATCAAACTAGATGTTAAATTTGATTTACCTATATATGATGGAGAGTTGAATGTAGAAAAGTTGGAAAATTGGATTAGACAAATTGATGTTTATTGCAAAGTGCAAAATATCGACTCAGACAAGAGCAAGATTCAGCTGGCAAGCCTACGCCTTGGGGGCACTGCCTTGGTTTGGTGGGAAGGTAGAACCCAAGCTGACACGAAAAGACATGGTAAGACCATCTCTATCTGGAGTGAATTTGTTTCTGCAATCAAAAAGTAGTTCTATCCATTGACCTACATGTAGCAAGCCATGATGAGTTGGCAAACTCTTCGACAGTTGAAAGGGCAAAGTGTGCTAGCATACACTCAAGAATTTAGAAAGAGAGCATTGATTCTATGAATCTCATTAGACTCACCTGAGACTCTGTTAACGTACATTGGTGGTCTACACAGCTACATGAGGCATACTATCCTCATGTTTAATCCCACTAGTATAGATGAGGTATCTGTACAAGCTACTCATCTAGAAGCTAGAGGAAAGAATGGAAGTCCAGAAATTGGGGGATAATCCCAACCCATTGCAAGTAAAAATAAGGAGAAAAGAAAGCAGAAATGGAAAGCAAGGAAGGCTAACACTGCACAGAAAAGCAAGGCTTCATTCACTCACTGTAAAAAGGATGGGCATGATGATGAGAATTGTTGGATTCTGCATCCAGAGCTGAGACCTAAGAAGTTCGAGGGAAAGAAGAAGAAGACTGCTGCAGCTATTCAGAAAGATTTGGGGTTAGACCCAGGAGATGAAACAACCATTGCAACGACAGGTATAAGAGGTAAGAATTCTAAAGCATCTACTCGTAATTTTGCACAATCTACTACTGGTGAAGAAAATGAGCGAAAAAGACATGTGCTTTTCCATATTCGAGTTATTTCCAAACATCAAAAGATTGATACTTTGTTTGATAGTGGCTTACAAGGAAATTTAATTTCTGAAGCAATTGTAAAGAGGTTGGGATTAGCAACTACGCCTCATAAGAAACCATACCCATTAGGATGGTTGAATGAAAAAGCACAACTACAAGTGACTAGACAGTGCAAACTCAAGTTTTCTTTTGGGTCAGCATTTGTAGATGAGGTTGAGTTAGACATAATTCCTTTGGATATATGTCGAATTGTTTTAGGAAGTCCTTACTTGTATGATAGGAAAGCTATTTTCTATAGAGCTCAGAACAAGTATCTACTTGTTAAAGATGGAATCAAATACTTTGTAAGAGCTCATAAGCTCAAGAATAATTATACTCTCATAAACTCAGGGCAGATGAAAATAATGATAAATTCATGCAAACAATTCTTACTGATGGTTGTAAAGGAAAAGAAACCTAATAAAACCAATGTATTTGAGGGTTGTAATGCTAAATAGCAAGTTGATTTAGAAAAAGTTGTTTCAGAGTATGATATCTTGTTTCAAGAACCTAAAGGTCTATCACCCAAAAAGGAAATAGTGCATGATATTATTTTGCAGCAAGATGCTCCATTGCCTAACATTGGAATGTACAGGTTGTTCACTTTAGAGAATGATGAAATCAAGAAGCAGGTGTAGGAGTTTCTTGAGAAAGGGTTCATCAGACCTAGCACATCACCATGTGGGTCACCAATCGTTTTGGTGAGAAAGAAAGATGGCTTGTGGAGAATGTGCATTGACTACCGAGCACTGAATAAGATAACAATAAAAAATCATTATCCCTTCCTCGCATAGATGATATTTTAGATCAATTTATAGAAGTTGTTTATTTCTCCAAGCTAGAGTTGCACAGAGGATACCATTAGGTCAGAGTTGCAAAACAAGATGCATGGAAGACTGCTTTCAAAACAAAGCAGGGATTGTATGAGTGGCTACTTATGCCTTTTGGCTTAACTAATGCTCTGCTACTTTCATGAGATTAATGAATGATGTACTTAGACCTTTTCTTGATGATTTTGTTATTGTGTATCTGGATGACATTCTGATTTTTATCAAAACGTGGGAAGAACACTTAAAGCATGTTAAGCAGACACTAGATGTTTTGAAAAGAGAAAAATTTCATGTTAAACTCTCAAAATGTGAATTTGGCAAAACATCTCTGAATTATTTGGGTCATATAGTAAGGGATGGTGAATTGAAGATAGATCCCTCTAAGGTGGCAGACATTGTAAACTGGCCTAAACCCAAATCTACTATAGAAGTTGGAAGCTTCTTAGGAGCAGCACAATATTGGAGGAAGTTCATTTCTAACTTTTCCTTAATTGCAGCTCCCTTACATGCTTTAATAGGATTGAACAAGGTGTTTCAGTGGGGAGGCAAACAGCAGAAAGCCTTCGACATGTTGAAAGAAAATATTAGTACAACACTCGTACTAGCACTACCTGATATCTAAATACCATTTGAGATCCAAACAGATGCCAGTGACTATGCCATGGGAGCAGTGTTGACACAACACGGTAAACCCATATGTTATCATTCGGAGACTTTTAATCCTGCAGTAGTTAACTATCCTAGATATGATAAAGAATTGTATGCATTAGTTCAAAGTGTGAAAAAGTGGAAACATTACTTAATGGGCAAAGAGACAGTAATACATACTAATCATCAACCACTTCAATATCTACACTCCCAAACTAAGTTGCAGCGATCAAGGCACTATAGTTGGATGGGTTTCCTACAACAGTTTTATTTAGTCATCAGATATAAAAAGGGCATACACAATAAAGTTGTAGACATGTTATCTAGACCTATTATAAATGCATCTACTATACTTAAGCATAATTCTGTGCCACATGAAAGCTACACTGAACAATATGCTCAAGATATAGACTTTAAAGATGTATATGCAACTTTAAGTCAAGGCAAACGAGTAGAAGAATTGGATTATCATCTAAAGGACTGACTCTTATACCATTTTGGGAAGTTATGCATTCCAAAAACTGAAAGAATAAAGATAATTAGAGAAGCACACACTTCTCTGATATCAGGTCACTTTGGGGTAAGTAAAATAGTTGCACAACTGCAAAGATTTTGTTATTGACCAAAAATGAACGAGATAGTTTCTAGATATGTAAGAGGGTGTACTATGTGTGCTAAAAGCAAGCCCAGCAATAGAAAAATAGGCTTGTACACTCCATTACCAATTCCTTCTCACCCTTGGGAAAGTGTTTCCATGGTTTCTGTTGGAGGACTGCCTAAATCTAGGAAAGGTCATGATTATCTATATGTTGTTGGATAGGTTCAGCAAAATATGTATTTTGATATCTTGTAATAACAGATTATAGCTGAAAAAACTGCAAAACTATTTTTTGAACATGTATGGATTCATTTTGGATTACCCACTTCCATTGTATCTAATCGAGACACCCGATTTGTGGGGAAGTTTTGGTCAAGTCTGTGGGAACTGATGGACACCAAACTGAAGAAAAGCATAGCTTTTCATCCACGAACTGATGGCCAGACAGAAGTAGTTAATAGGATAGTGATCTAGTTGCTCAGAGGATATTGCAGCAAACATCCTAAGCTTTGGGATGAACATTTCTGCTATGTGCAGCATGCTTACAACAGACCAAAACATTCTTCTACAGAGAGATCTACTTTTGAGACCTGTTTTGGTTTCACACCAAGGTGCCCTTTAGATTTTGTCTTTGGTAAAGACACCACAGTTGAGGGAAACAATGATGTGGACAGGGCAACTAGGTTCATTGAATAGATCCAAGAGATCCACCAGGCAGTACAGGAATAGCGGGAAAAGAGCCAAGAAAAATACAAGGCAAGGCATGACAAGCATCAGATGGAGCATAGTTTCCAAGTTGGTGACCGAGTCTGGTTATATATTAGCAAGGACAGGATGCAAGGTGAAGGTAAAAAGCTAAAGCCTATCAGGTATGGACCCTTCAAGATACTTGAGAAGATTGGTGAAAATGCTTTTCGCCTTGATCTGCCAGCTTAGATGCACATCTACTCAGTGATAAATGTAGATTTCTTGAGATTGTTGGAACCCTCTCTAATTGAGGATCCTGAAGGGTAGAGTCAATTGCCTTCTATTGATGACCTACTACCTGAATATCTTAATGAATTGCAGGAAGACATGGTTCTGGACAAGAAGGTGAGGGACAATGTGCAGAGGAGATGTTGAGTACCTCAGAGTAGGGCCCAAGGGTTCAAATCTGAGCAGTGCAAAGTGGATAGATATTGGACGAGTGAGACAATTGTACCCTCACTTAGTTGATGCTTGAAAACCAACTTTTGGTGGTCCATAAGATTTTTCAGTGGGAAGGCCATGATTTGAATTGGATCCATGAAGATTATCAAAGTGCCATGATTGTATTAAGACAGGACAGACTTTGAACTTATGAACACAGAGCGATCAGGAAGACCTCTAGACAGTGGCAGATTGCAGCTAGGAAGGGACAATGAGGACCTTGGTCAAAGCGCGCTGACCGAGGCCCATGAAGTCCGCGCAGGAGGCAAAACTGGCACTTGGGAAGCCTAGATCAGGAAACAGAGGCCATTTCTGATCGTGCATCGCTACACAAAACTCCTCGAGAAGGAAAGGCCCCGAGCGCTCAGTCGCATGGGAAGCTGGGAAACCGTGGGGAATGCACTAAGGTGAAAGGTGGGATCCGCGCTCCAAAACCAATGGTATATCGGGGGCATCCTTGGGCGGTAAGCAGATTTGGCTGAAACCGAGCGATTCCATTCATCGCACAACGCGTGTCCGGCGGATGAGAGAGAAAACCACCTCTCATCGCACGCTAACGGTCAGGCAAGTCAATCGCGCGAAATGAGCGAATGTCGTAGGATCTAGGGGCTCCAGATTTGATGGCGGAGATTATGCCTGATGGAGAAACCAGATTTAACATGGGAATTAAGCCGTGGTATAGAGAAGTTTGACGTTTGATTTGACCGCTGAGTTGGCAGATGAGTCATTCCACAGTGTAACTGAAATACTGAACCGACAAGGAAGAGCTGGTGCAGTTCGCAAGAGGACAAGTGGCCACTTCCCTGTGGACGATGGCGATGACGCACAGGCAAGGAACTCCAAACGAACAGTATCAGGCGAACCGAAGGGCGGAAGAGGAATTGAACAGTCAAGGACAGATTAGCTTTAAGCCATGAACAGACAAAGAACACGACGAATAGAGAGAAGAAGAGAACAAAGACAAAGACAGTGAGAGCAAGGAAGAGATAGTGAAGCAAAAAGTAGAAAACAGAGAGTTGAGCTGACCTAAGGTAGCATCGAGCAGACAGAAAGCTTGAGAGGTTCAAGCAATCCTTGAGAGGATCTGTCAGGAATTGAGCACACCACATTGGGCTTCTCCCATCAATGACCAGAGAGGTCAAGATCTGGTAAGGAAAAGAGTCTATGTACTCTAGTGGCTTGGGGGATCCAAGAAACACCCTACCAAACATTATCTATTTTAGGAGACTCAAATTGAGCTCCTCATTGTAAATCTCTGCTTTAAAGACACAATAAAAGAAGGCCACCATTGAAAGCTAGACCGGAGATGTAGCCCTAGAGGATAGGGTGAACTCCTTATTAAATTGTTGTGTTCTTGTATTTGCTTACTATGTTTCTCCTACTGTTTTCCATTCTTCCAGTGTCTGTGTATTTTGCAATTTGATCAATCTGTTGCCTAAAATAACATAGACACACACCAACACGAGTTTGTAATACCTTCATTTGTTAATTAATTAACTGAGGTCACTCATGAGTGATTTTCAGATCAAGGACAATTTGCATTTGAGTGTTTCCATATATAATGTCACCACCATCTTTATGGTTGATCATGATTGGATTCCATGAATTCCTTGTAACCCATTTCCGTAGTGTATTCGCTAGAGCTATAATTATTTGACCATATCAATCAGTCTAGATCATATTTGACTAGACAGATAAGGGATGAAACATGAATTATGATGTATCCATTCCATTCCATATTTTATACTTCAAGAAGTGCTAAATCAGCTTCATATTTCAAGGCTAGGCTCCCGATGGGAATATTGGTTGGTGATTTAGCATTGACCTATTGAAAAATGGCAACAAGAAATGCTAAAAGTAGAAGTGTTAAAAATAGCACTGCTAAAAATAGCAGTTTGGGTACCAGTGCTGGATTGAGCAATAGGGAATGAAAAATGGAAGTGCTAAAAATAGCATTCTATTTTTAGCATTTCAGGATGGATTCCTATTTTAGTCAGTCCTTGGACTAAAAATAGGAAGTAAAATTCAAATTTGAACTTAACAGTTGTTTGAAAATAAATTAATTAATTCATCTTGAGTTAATTAGTTAAGGAAAAACAAACTTGAAGTCTATGTGAGGACATGCAACAATTTATCTATTAATTAAGGAATTTATCCATTAATTAAAGAGATAAGGATGAGTTCTAATTTGAGTTGTAATTAATTGGCTCAGTTAACTGAGTCAAGTCCAGTTAGATTAATTTAACAATTTGTTAAATTAATGAGAGTTTAGTTAGTTAATGCTTGCATGCATGTAACTACTGTATTTCAGATAATTGAGTATTCACTCATGGATAACTCATGCATGTCAGTTGACATGCAAAAGGGAAAACAATCAAGATCAGGGCCAGATCTGGAGTTTGGCCTTCAGCCAGAGCAGGTAACAAAAAATTGTTTTCAGATTTTGATTAGACCCCCACAAGGGAAAACCCGGTTGCTGTGGGTTTATGCAGGAACTACATCCATGCAACTGAAACAACAAATATGGGTAGAAATGGGATACCCAGTCCAGATCCAACATCTGGTCAGTGGAAGGTGGTCTCTACAGGATTGTAGATCGATGGGAAGCTATGAGATTGGGCCAGGGTCAAACATTTCTTTAAATCTCAGATTGAGAGGAGGGGCTACGCCTAAGGGACAACAAAGCGGAGAAAAGGGGAAAAAAACTGCACCTCAGCACCAACCCAAGGGAGGGTTATCCTACAAAAATATTTTACAGGGTAGCAGAGACTCAGGGTCCTCTCCAGATCAAGGCGGCCATATACCCAGACCATACATAGTAGATCAGGCAGAGCAAACCCCAGCATTAAACTTAGATTCTTCTGGGCTGGATGATTTCGTAACGTCTTATGAAACGCAAGCTCTCATTTGCCGTTTCAACAGTTTTTGGCCAAAACCCCTAGATCTATTCCATTGGATCTTCACCAGCTGGACCATGGAATGTGATATTCATCTCTGCTCAAAGGGGTTTTTTATAGTTAGATTTTCATCCAAGGAAGTCAGAGATACAGTCATCAGTGCAGGACCCTGGTTTTGGGGAACATCAGGGCTGTTTATGACCCCATGGTTTCCAGATTTTGATCCAAACAAAATGACTGTAACCAAAATGCCGGTCTGGGTTAGATTATATAATCTACCTCTCCATTTTTGGAATGAACGAGTCCTGGAAGGCATTGGGAACAACATCGGGAAATATATCAAAACAGATCTGGAAAGGATTGATGAGAGAATCTACACTTACGCACGTATCTGTGTGGAAGTAGATTTAAGTAAAGGGTTGCCGGACAATATAAGGCTAATCTACAAACAACAAAACTGGTTGCAAGTGCTAGACTACGAAAATACCGCCTTCAGATGTAGACTCTGTAGGCAGACAGGACATTTACAAAGCACATGCCCAGAAGCCAAGAGTAAAAAGAAGCAGAAAGGGAAGCAGAGGAAAGGATGGCAATTCTCACCACCAGCTTCAGAGGACGAAGAATCAGAAGCAGAGGAGGAAGAGATCTATGCAGAGAAGACCGAGGTAGCTCAAGAAATGGAGAAACAGAAAGGAAACACAACAGACAACAAGGCAGAGATGACAAGCGTGGACCACAACATAGGAGGCACCAAGCGACATCACCACTCAGACACCTCAGATTCAGACAAAGAAATTGGATCACAGAATGTAGAAACACAGTTGATCATTGCTTCGACCGAGCCCACTCAAGGAGAGTGGCGTAAGGTCGAAAAGAAAAAGGGGCGGAAAACTTGAACTATTTTTAGTTTTTCTGCCTTTTCTCATTCTCCCTTCCCTCTTCTCTTCTTCATATTTCTTTTTGCACGTTAGTCTTCTAACGCTGCGTGGAGCCCTTGTGGCAGCTCTCAACATGCTTCAGTGCATAAGAAGATGTAACTTTTCATTATCTTTTTAATAAAAAGTTACTGTTTTTTCTTCGGGAAAAAAAAAAAACTCATGCATGTTAGTTTAGACAAAGACCGAGTTGAGATTAGAGAAGGGACAATGTACTATCAGTTGGATGAATATTTTTCCTATAAAGGAAGCTCATCCATGATGAGGATTTATCTCCTTCAGGACTGCGTAGTTGGATCAGAGGTTAGTGAGTGTGTGAAGAGGCCAATTCATAGAAGTGGCTGCACTAGACCCAAATCAGAATTGTGCAAATAAATAGGAGGCTTGGAGGGCAGACTAGAGGTTAGATAGAGGCCTTTGACTGTCTATGAGTAGCAGAGATATTGCAGAGAGAGAAGGATAGCTTTTGAGCTGATCCTTTTTGTAATACTGGCTATATTTCTACTTGTATGATATTACAGAGTTGGGGTTTTAGGCTGAGACTTTCCCTGGGTTATATATTCTGTTTTAAGTGTGATTGATTCCTTCTTATTAGTTATATGTGTTCAATTGATTTTTCTCATGTTGGATTAAGCTTTCACTAAATTGGTTGTAGAATTAGATCAAGTATTTTGCTTTAGTCTATTGCATTATCAGGTGATCTACAGGTGGGAATTTCTACATGGTATCAGAGCACAGGTGATCAAGGAAGAATAGTATACAAGAAGGGAGAAGTTGAAGTTTTTGATTCCTGAATATAGAAATCGAGTTCTTATCACATCTCTATTTCACCTATGGCGTTCAATGGTTTGAGACTCGAATCTGCCCTTGATGGTAGTTCGAATTATATAGCCTGGAAGGATCGCATGGAAATAGTACTAGAGGATAACGATCTAAAGGACTTCATTGATCAAGAAGTCCCCAAGTCGACCAGTGCTACTAAATTGGTTGAATGGAAGAAATGTGTGGCTAGAGCAAGGAGAATCCTTTGGAGGGAGTTAGAGATCATATAGTCTTGAGTCTCCATGGGAAGGAGACACCATTTTCAATGTGGAAAACATTGAAAGATCTATATCAGAATAGCAGTGATCAGATGAAGCTGGCACTGAAAGACAAGCTTCGAAAGATCAAGTTTGAAAAGGGTGACACGATCTCTATGTATATGAACAAGCTCACCACATGCAGGGATGAGCTTGGAAGTGTAGGGATCGTGACAGATGATGATGACATGGTGAGTCTTGCACTCCTCAGTCTTTTTAAGAGCTGGCATAGCTACCAGGACTTGGTTAATGGAAGACAGAAACTGCCAGATTGGGAACGACTTTGGTCGGATTTGCTGTAGGAGGAGATAAGAAGAAGCACCAGAGATGGTTCTTCATCCATGGAGGATGAAGAAAATTGTGCCTTAGCAAGTAAGGTGAAGAAGGGGAAGGAGAAGGTTTCTCATTCCGAATCCAATTCTTCCCATGTTGGGAAGAAGTTTGACAAATCAAAAGTGCGATGCTTTTGTTGTCATGAGGTGGGCCATTTTGCTACAAATTGTCCACTGAGGAAATCCAAGAAGGGATCCGTGGAAGGATCAAGAGGTGAGGCACTGGCCTCATAGTTCGAGTTGGATTTCACACTGTTCGCATGCATGGTTTCATCCATGGTGGGAAGTGGTTGGTTTCTTGATAGTGGAGCTTATTTCCACATGACCGACGACAAGAGTTTGTTCAGTACTTTGGAGGAGAAATATCTCCAGATACTCATAGCGATGGGTAATGATGAAAAGTATAGTGTCTCAGGTGTAGGCACGATTATTTTTCAGAGGGAGCATGGAGCTCACCTTACCTTGGCCGATGTCAAGCATGTACCAGGACTGAAGAGAAACTTGGTGTCGATCACGATGCTGGAAGACAGAGGCTATGATGTAGTCCTTAGTAAGGGAATGGTTTTCCTTAGACACATCATCACTAGACAGGTGAAGCAGATCAGTTCATGGGTCAAGAACCTGTATGCTCGTGAGGTTCAAGATGCATGCAAAGCTTTGAGCAGCAAGGCAACTAATGGAGTCATGGTGGTTGAGAGGGAGAGTATATTACCTCTCAACATGTAGCACCAGAAGAAGTCTCAGAAGATTGTGGAGGAGCCACGATTGGTGCAACAACTTCAGGAGGTTGTGGAGTAGCCACAATAGGGAAAGCTAAGAGGAGATCGAGTAGAGACATCTACTCATGCAGAGACCTCCAGTAGGGTGAAACTTTGAGCCAGGTGGGCAGAGGGATCACATGCAGCCATACCTCCAGGTAGGAGGTGGGGCAATGTGGAGTGATTGTCCCAAGGAGGTGGGGCAGGATCCTTGAGGTACCCAACCTCTTTGATTCAACTTTGCTATAGGAGCCCCGATGAGGAGTAGTAAGACTAAATGATTGGGTAGAGATAGATGTGAATGGAGCGGCAGAGAGAGCTACAGTGCAGGAGTCCCAAGATAGCGCAGAGCTAGCAGGCTGTAGCAATGCGAGAGGTGCAAGTGTGTTGCACCAGTGCAGGTTGGCACAAAGAGGTGTGTAACGGTGCGAGATGCATGGAGATGTTGCAGTACCCCAAAGGTCAATGAGGGAGCACTTGTCAGCAACAGGTAGAGCTTCAGCATTAGAGTATGTTTCTAGCCCAACAGAGAGGTCAGTTGGGAGTTTTTCTTGTTCTGAGAGTTGCTGGAGCAATCACACTTGGTAGCTGTATTCCATGTAGAACATTCCGAAGGTACAAGATCAGGTTCGAGAGGAAGCCTTTCTCGTTGAGAGGGAGTGTTGAAAAATGGCAACAAGAAATGCTAAAAATAGAAGTGCTAAAAATAATAGTTTGGGTACCAGTGCTGGATTGAGCAATAGGGAATGAAAAATGGAATTGCTAAAAATAGCATTCAATTTTTAGTAGTTCAGGATGGATTCCTATTTTAGTCAGTCCCTGGACTAAAATAGGAAGTAAAATTCGAATTTGAACTTAACAACTGTTTGAAAATAAATTAATTAATTCATCTTGAGTTAATTAGTTAAGGAAAAACAAACTTGAAGTCTATGGGAGGACATGCAACCGTTTATCTATTAATTGAGGAATTTATCCATCAGTTAACGAGATAAGGATGAGTTCTAATTTGAGTTGTAATTAGCTGGCTCAGTTAACTGAGTCAAGTCCAGTTAGATTAATTTAACAATTTGTTAAATTGATGAGAGTTCAGTTAGTTAATGCTTGCATGCATGTAACTATTGTATTTCAGATAACTGAGTATTCACCCATGGATAACTCATGCATGTCAGTTCAGACAGAGACCCAGTTAAGATCAAAGAAGGGACAATGTACTATTAGTTGGATGAATATTTTTCCTATAAAGGAAGCTCATCCATGATGAGGATTTATCTCCTTCAGGACTGGGTAGTTGGATCAGAGGTTAGTGAGTGTGTGAAGAGGCCAATTCACACAAGTGGTTGCACTGGACCCCAATCAAAATTGTGCAAAGAAATAGGAGGCTTGGAGGGCAGACCAGAGGTTAGATAGAGGTCTTTGACTATCTATGAGTAGCAGAGGTATTGCAGAGAGAGCAAGATAACTTTTGAGCTAATTCTTTTTGTAATACTGGCTATATTTCTACTTGTATGATAATACAGAGTTGGGGTTTTAGGCAAAGGATTTCCCCAGGTTATATCTTCTATGTTATGTGTGATTGATTCCTTCTTATTAGTTATATATGTTCAATTGATGTTGCTCATGTTCGATTAAGCTTCCGCTAAATTGGTTGTAGAAGTAGATCAAGTATTTTGCTTTAGTCTATTGCATTATCAGGTGATCTACAAGTGGGAATTTCTACACGACCATCAAATGAATTCTCGTTGATATCAGTAAATGAATGTAATTTGTGTAAGAGAGTAATTCACATCAACTCCAGCCCATGGATCCACTCATACATGGATATACCACCCTTTCCTACTCTCCAGGTAAACCAGTTCCTGACATGTGTGAAGGATTTGGTTAGGGCTCTCTAGACATGGAAGAAATTTAATAGGATTTGATAGGATCCATGTACTAGTCCAAAATGGTTTTATCACCAAGATATTTGAACTATAGGGCTCATCCTCATAGTGAATTTATGTTTTTGAAATGCCAAGGATTGGAAGAAAATATGGATGTTTTCTTAATCCCCACCCTCCCATCAATTTAGGCATAACAAGCGATGACCAGGAGACAAGAGGAAATCCTTTAGAATCTACTTTACCTGACCATAAAAATTAGAAGCTTAACTTCCTAATTTAATTTAATATGACTTTGAGAACCGAGGAAATTAAGGTCCAATATACTAGGAGACTCTCAAGAAGAAATTTAATAAGAACCAGACATCCACCCCTAGATAGAATACAATTTGTCTAGACTGCAATGCAATTTTCTATTGTTTTAAACAACCCCAATCATCGTATCTGTGTTCATTTTCTTTCATGAAGCCTTAGTATTTGACTCCTTCTTCGATAGATTTGATTTGGAACTGGAATAATTATTGGAGACACGAGGAATCCAACTCTAAGAGATTATGAATGATCATACATGAGTTTTAATAATTTACGATCATACCTGTGACCATTTGGAACAATTCCAAAATGCATCTAAGAATCCTTAAGAAAGAGTTGTTTCCTTATTTAAAAAGAAAGGTATCATCCATGAATAAGAGATGTTATATGGCTATAGAAAGTGAAATATAAACCCCTTTTATTTCTTCTTTTGAAATGGCTTCATGCATGAGTCTACTTAGAGCTTCAAAAATTAGTAGAAAGATGAGGGGGGATAATGGACATCCTTGCATTAACCCATGGGAAGTACTAAAAAAATTTGATGGACATCCATTTATGAGGACAACAAAGCTACTGGACTGGATGTCGCCCATGATCAAGTCCACCCTCGTCAGGCTCATACTAGTCTGACTTAGTACAGGCTTTGATCCTAGAGGCTATAATTTTAGAGATAAATTTATATATCAGATTACAACAAGAAATAGGGCAAAAATCATCGAAGGATTCAACGTTTTGTACTTTTAGAAATAATGTTATGAAGGTAGAGTTTAATGCACCCAAAACCCTGTGTGTAGCTTGCGATTCAAATTTTGAATGTATAAAAATATGATTTTAAAATTAATAAAAGTTATAGTTAATTGAGTTTTTCTCATATGGTTGGGAGGAATGATTGTTATTGTCTCCACTCACATTTAATTTCCTCAAGTGACATGTTGAGTGTATATATATATATATATATATATATATATATATATATATATATAGAGAGAGAGAGAGAGAGAGAGAGAGAGAGAGAGAGAGAATTATGCTATAAAAATATATTTACTAAAAAATATATTATGTTTAAAAGCTTGAATACGTATATATGACTTAGTTTATTTGTGTTTCCTAATTATGTCATGGATTATAATTATGTTAGTGAAATTTTGAATTTACAAATTTATGATTTTTTTTTAAATTTACAAAAGTTATATTCAATTGGTTTTTTCTCATATGATTGGCCAATTATTGTTATTCTCCCCACTCACATTTGATTTCTCCATGCCACATGTTAAGTTTATATAAAATATATTGTTGTAATAACTTTGAATCTTGTTATTGGATAGACTTGGGTCTTGTTTTTAGATACATGGAAAAAAATTTGATATATATATATATATATATATATATATATATATATATATATATATATATATATATATATATATATATATATAGATATATATCTATATATATATATATATATATATATAAAGGTGTTAGGTTGTGTTATATTCTTTCCACGACTAGCACCCCTCTACGAGGTCCGAGGTAGCACTCGAAAAAAAAATGGACCCTATATTAGGTGGGTGTACCTATGGTTTTGTGCATGGTTTTTCACACATGGTTTTGGGCGCAATGGTTTTCGGTCCATGGTATTTTGTAGATCCGGTCAACGGAACTATAATTATGTTCTAATCTAGGGTTAATGGATTGAGGTTTATGGATGCTTTGGCATGTATATATATGTATTGTAACATTGAAAGGAACATAATGAAAAAATCAATTGGTAGTCACTGTTTTGGGATCCAGGGGAAATCTCTATGTATATTTGTTTTATGTGTGTTATGCTCTCGCCATTGTTTATACACTGTTTTTAGAATTCGTATGCAGGTAATTTATGTACGAGGTTAAAACCTACATTTGGTATCAGAGATGTTTTGGCTTCAAGGAGATGCCTTTGTTGCTGAGGGGTTTCATTCAGGTCTGTGGTAGACCTTGTTCAATGGGAGATCTGCGGGATCGATTCTGGTGGTGAAAGAAGATGGCGAGCAGTGGAAAGATAGACATTGAAAAATTTAATGGTCAGAGTTTTGAGTTATGGAAACTCAAGATGGAGGATTTGTTGGTGGATAAAGATTAGTGGATTGTGGTAGATCTAGGTACTAAACCAATGGGAGTGTCCGATGAATAATGGAAGAAGGTGGATCGGAAGGCAAAGAGCACAATATGATTGTGTGTCTCAAATTCAGTATTGCTGAATGTATCAGGGGAAGCTACAGCAAAGGCTTTGTGGGGCAAGTTAGGGACTTTGTACCAATCTAAGTCTCTGGTGAATAAACTATTCCTACGAAAAAATCTGTATAACCTAAGGATGAAAGATGGAGACTTGGTGACAGAGCATTTGAACGCATTTAGTACTATGGTAAGCTAGTTATTGTCTATTGATATTAAAATTTCAAATGAATATAAGTGCATTAGTTTGTTGTGTTTTCTACAAGATTCATGGGATAGTCTGGTTATTGCAATAGGTAGCAATGCAACTGCCTTGTCGTTTGATGAAATAGTCTCATCCTTGCTGACGGAGGAGATGAGACAAAAAAATATGGAGAGCCAGAGTGGTGATGCCTTGTCTGTACAAGGATGGTCCTAGAACAGAAACAAAAATAAGTCATCGAGTGGGAGATCTAAATCTAGAGGGAGATTTAAATCTCCAGGAAAATTTGTAAAGGTGTGCTGGAAATGTGGAAAGGAAAGGCACTATAAAAGGGACTGTAAATCTAAATCTCTTGAAAAAAGAAAGGGATCTAATGATTCTCCTTCGGTAGAGGCGAAAACCACCTTAGATGAAGGTGGGGATGTGTACTTAGCTTCTTCTTCAAGTACACATGTAGATCATGAGGCATGGTTGATTGACTCAGGTGCATCCTTTCACTTCACTCCCCATAGATAGTGGTTCTATAAGTATGATAAATATGATGGTGGTGATGTCTTCTTAGGGGATGATAGAAAGGCTAGAATGGTTGGACGTGGAAAAGTAAAGTTGAAGTTACAAGGTAGAAGGATTAGAACACTTTCAGGTGTTTTTCATATTCTTGCATTGGCCATAAATCTTATTTATGTAAGCAAAATGGATGATGCAAGTGTAAAAACAGTGTTCAAGAAAGATACTTGCAAGATGGTTCGGGGAGCACTAGTATTGATGCGAAGAGTTTGGATTGGAACTCTATACAAACTGCAAGGTAGCACTATTGTTGATGGATGCAATAGTTATGTGGTTCCCGAAAGTGGAGCAGAAAATCTAGCAGTCTTTGGAGAAAAAAACCATGTTATGGCATTAAAGGCTTGGACATATTGGAGAGAAGAGAATTTGAATACTTCATGGTAAAGGTATGGTAGAAGGTATGACTAATAGATCTCTAGATTTTGATTTATGTGAAAATTGTGTATATGGGAAGAAGAATCGAGTGAGTTTTCCCTCTAATGGTAAGAGGGTGAAACAGATATTAGAGCTTGTGCACAATGATGTGTTTGGACATGCGAAGGTTCCATCACTTGGTAAGTCTGTGTAATATGTATCATTTATATATGACTTCTCAAGGAATACATGGATATATTTCCTCAAGAAGAAATGTGAAGTCTTTGACAGGTTTAAAGAATTTAAGGCTCTAGTGGAAAACTAGAGAGAGAAGAAGACAAAGGTACTTAGGACAGATAACGGTGGAGAGTTTGCAAGAAGGAATTTGAAGAGTTCTGTAAGAAGTGTGGTATAGCACGACAGAATACTACTCCATACACACCTCATAAAAATGGAGTTGCAGAAAGAATGAACAAGACGTTGACGGAAAGAGAAAGAAGCATGTTTAGTGGTGCCGAGTTAGGACAGGAATTTTGGGCAGAGGTGGTGGAGACTACATGTTACTTGGTCAACATATCACCTTCATCATCGTTGGAGGATAAGACTCCACAAGAGGTATGGACTGGTAAGAAACCGTCTCTTTCACATATGAGGGTATTTGGATGTGATGCATATGTACATGTTCCAAAGGAGAAAATAACAGAGTTGGATAGTATATCTGAAAAGTGCATCTTTATTGGGTATAAGGATGGTTTAAAGGGTTATAAGCTTTGGAACACAATAACAAGGAAGGTTGTGTACAACCGAGAAGTGGTGTTCAGAGAGGTGAAAGATGTTATTAAACATGAAGTCCAACCAAAGGAACCTGAGAAGATAGAGTTTAAGCTTAAGGAGGAAGAATCATACTCTACAACAGAAGAGGAATCATAAGATGAAGAGCCACAAACTCTGGTTGTGAGAAGATCAATTCGAGAAAGAAGACATCCAGAAAGGTATAGTCCATCTGACTTCTGTTCAAATTTTTCTTTATCTGTTATTGATGATGATCCCAAAACTATGAAGGAAGCAGTAAGTTCAGAGGATGGCAAACTCTGGAAAGAGACCATGGTTGATGAAAAGTAATCTAATAGAAGCTACCTTGGCAACAGGAGAAAAAATATCACCAAAATCAATTCCCGACACCTAGGAATGAAAGGTGGGGAAATAAAAAGCTCAATTGGTAGCAAAAGGTCATTCCCACGTGCCGGGAATTGATTTTGGTGATATTTTTTCTCCTATTGCCAAGGTAACTTATATTAGATTACTTTTCTCTATTGCTGCTGCTTTTGATTTTGAGGTAGAACAAATGGATGTGAATACAACATTTCTTCATGGGGATCTAGAAGAAGAGATCTACATGAAGCAACCTGAAGGCTTTGCGGTGAAGGGTAAGAAAGAACTGGTATGCAAGTTAAAAAAGTCTTTATATGGGTTAAAATAGTCATCAAGGATGTGGTATCGAAATTTTGATACATTTATACAGGGACTTGGCTTCAGCAGAAGCAAAGCAAATCATTGTGTGTATATTAAATTAAATGGTGACTGTGTTATTTATCTGGTCTTTTATGTGGATGATATGTCACTGGTTGGAAATGACAAAGAAATTATCCATGATTTGAAGACCCAACTGTCCTCCAAATTCGACATGAAAGATCTTGGTGCTGTAAACTATATTTTAGGCATGGAAATTAAAAGAGATCGGGTAAAGAGGAAGCTCTAGTTAAACCAGAGGAAGTATGTCGAGACAATAATGTAGAGGTTTAATATGCAGGATAGTAAACCAGTGAAGGTTCCTATTTCTGTAGGTGTAAAGTTATCTGCTAAATAGTGTCCCAAGACACAAGAAGAGGAAGAGGATATGTCCCGTGTTCCATATACAAGTGCAGTTGGTAGCTTGATGTATGCGATGGCTTGTACTAGACCAGACATTTCACATGGAGTGGGAGTATTGAGCAAGTTTATTTCAAAACCACGGAAAGAGCATTGGACAACAATGAAGCGGGTTTTCAGGTATTTGCGTGGCACTAGTGATTATGGTTTGTGCTACCAAGGAAGGCGAAGATTGGACAGAGTTTTAGATATCCATGGCTTTGTTATTGTAGACTGAGCTAGAGATCTCGATCAGAGAAGATCTACAAGTGGGTATGTGTGTTAAGCTATTTTGAGGTGCAATCCGTTGGATGAGCAAGAAACAATCTATAGTGGCACTATCAACTACAGAGGCATAATACATGACAGCCACTCATGCTAGCAAGGAAGCAGTTTAGTTGCAGAGATTGTGTTCAAGTATGGGGTTAGTACAGAGAGCTATAAGAATAGACTGTGACAGCCAAAGTGCAATTTTCTTGGCAAAGAACCCTGCTTATCATTCAAAGACAAAGCACATTGATGTTCAGTATCACTTTGTGAGGGATATGATAGAAGACAAAAAGGTGTTGTTGGTAAAGGTGGACACTTTGAAGAATACTGCAGATGCATTGACAAAATCTGGGAGCTCTGAGAAGTTCTCTTGGTGTAGAGAAACAATGGGTGTTGCAAGGTTGGCTAAATAACTAAGCTCTCCTGTGGAAAGAAAACAACAAGTGGGAGATTGTTGGGTTGTGTTATATTCTTTCCACGACTAGCCCCCCTAGCTCGCAATTGTTTATTTTCTGTTTTTAGAATTTGTATGCATGTACCTTTGTATGCATGTAATTTCTGTACGAGGTTAAAACCTACAAAAGGAAAATACAAATTATATATATTCTTTTGAGGAAAGATATTAAATATAATATTAATAAATTTATATGTTATATTGTCAAAATAAATCTCTCACACATATATAATCTTATGTTTGTCATTTAGTTTATTTAAAATTATTAAACCTAGAGACCCTCTCTAGTTTAATATGGAAGAGATGTTGTCATGTTATATTATCTAACATTTTGACTCATTCAAAATGCATAACCAATATATATATATATATATATATATATATATATATATATATATATATACACACAATAATTTCAATTTTTTTTTTTTTTTTAATAAAATAAATCTAAGTATTAAGGGGTTTTAACAGTGCATTCAACTAAGTTAAGTAAGTCATTCATCTATGACCATTTGGATGATTTTTGAATAGTCCACTTAATGATCTTGGATGGGTGACCTCCCTAGAAGTCTTGGTTACCTGCCCTGAAGTCTTGGTTACGAGGTGCAAGCCCTAGAAGTGATGATTGATGCTATGTGATTCATTTCACTAGTTTCAATCCCACTTCTTCACCCTGTGAGCATCACTGCATGCAATAAGTGCTAAGTGGACTATTCAAAAATCATGAGAAATAATGAGTGTTAAGTGGACTATTGAAAAATCATGAGAAATAATGAGTGCTAAGTAGACTATTCAAAAATCATGAGAAATTAGTCAGTTACGACTACCTCTCCTAGAAATGATCATTGATGAATGATTTACTTAACCCAGTTGAATCCCAAAAAATGATATCTAAAATAAATCTAATTAATATTTTACAACCCATAAACTTTCAAAAAAAACAAATTCAAAATTAAATATTTAACATTTTTAATTTAAAAAATAATATTTTAACTAATTAAAAATAATATTACATTAATAATTTTAAATCATATTAAAAAGTAAAATATAAAATATAAAATTTTAACTATTTAAAAACTTATCATGTATCAAAATTTCAGAAATAAAGTGTTATAAATTGCAATTACAGAAATCAATCATATATGAAAAAATCTAATTAATAACACGACAAATGTTGAATCTTAAATATTTATTTGTAAAATTATTTTAACTAATTTAAAATTATTTTTGATTGTTTGGTAGAGTATATTTAAAAGAAAAATGAATCATCTCCTTTTAATTATATGAAAATTTAATTTATTTTTAAAATTTATGACGTAACAAATTACATTTTTATTATGATAACTTCATTAACTTTGTGCTCCAATACAGAAACCTCTGTTAGAAAGCAACTTTATAAAATCTGCATTCCTAATTTTCTAATCCCAGAAGAAAAAATATCAGATTTGTTGGCTAAAAAGACATATATGTGTTTCATGATTGAAACAAAAAATAATATATAAATCAGACTGATCCGCCAAAAACTTACCAGTGTTCATAATTTACAAATTCCAGAATAAAAAGAGTCAGAATACTCAACCAGAAACATATGAGTATTTCATTATGTACAAATTCCAAAAGAAACAAATCAGACTGATCTGCTAAAAACACTTGAGTGCTTCATGATTTACAAATTCCAAACGAAAGAAACCAAACTGATATGCTAAAAACACAGAGTAGAAAGTTTCTGAAGGTCAAAAGATACAAATGACAAGCCCAGGGTTAAATGACAGAAGGGAAGGAGGTTGGGGTACTTTAAAGTTTACTGTACAATCTTACAGTTTGAAAGCTTTGTAATCTGTTTTGGAACCAACTTTAGGATATCACAATCGCTAAAATCTAAATACTTCAGGCTCTGAATCTTTGCAATTTGAGAGGGCAACGTTTTTAGCTTGCTACAATGACTAATGTACAAAAACTGAAGGGATGAAAGATTACCTATACCTTCATGGACACTTTCGATTTCTGTCCCACTCAAATTAAGAAACTCCAGTTGTCTCAGCTCCCATAATGATAATGGCAATGCTTTTAATGGCGTGTCGCCTACATCCAACACCTTAAGAGAAGTGAGGCCCTGTAGAAATGCCTCCGGGATTTCGTCCAATTCCAGTTTTCCTAGGAATAGGGTCACCAGATTTTGACATCTTAATTCCTTTGCAGGGAGAGAGTTAATGTTATTGCCCATAACTGATATTCTTTTGTAGTCAATCCCCGTGTCAGGGAATTGTTGAAGCATTTGGCCCGCTCTAAACACACATTTCTCCTCCCTTTCTCCAATGTATATTGCCATGTCACGCACAGCGTCGTGAACTGCAATTACATTTTCTTGATGTTGCACTTGGAATAAGCAACGATTTTCAAGAAGCTTAACGTACATGTGCCCAGTGTCTTTGGTCTCAACGACACCTTCTGCGATCCACATATGCACAAGTGGATTCACCTGAAAAGCAGTGGCTTGAGGAAACATGGCACAATACAGAAAGCAGATTTTCAAATTGGCATCGGACAAACAATGGTAACTCCATCGCATTCGCTGAAACAAATCTCGATCAATGCGAGGATGATGAGGAATTGGGGAAACGAAATCCCGTGTCTGCAATTGCCTGAGAGCAAGCTTCCACTCATTTGCATCGTTCTTGCCCATCATTGATGAGGCTATTACATTTATGAGGAGGGGTAAGCCTTTACACTTTCCACAGACTTGTCTGGCAATATACAGTACCCCCTCAGAAATATTAAGGTCTGCAGCTGCTTCTTTGAAAGCCACTTTGGAAAACAAATCCCATCCTTCGTCTGTGGGCATGGCCTCTATTTTCATGCACTCGTCCGCCTTCATTTCTTCAATCAGATCGCTATTGCGAGTAGAGAAGATGAGTTTGTTGACCCCCTCATTGTTGAATTCCACGCCCAGTTGCTCCAGATCGAGTGTGGTCCACATGTCTTCTAACACCATAAAAAAATTCCTGGCCTTCAGATGTGCAGATAGTTTCATCTTTCGCACATCAACATCTGTAGTGTCCGGCAGCTCTAAATTGAGTTGAGAAGCAATAAGACCCTGCAACTCCGGAGTTGAAAATTTAAGGGGAACGGTAACCCAAATGAAAGCATCAAAAACGTCACTAACCTCCTTGTGGGTGTTGTAGATTTTTGTGAGTAACGTTGTTTTTCCAACGCCAGCAGTGCCGTATACTCCGATTCTCCAAACGTGGGGAGCTTCTGTGAGCAACTTCTCGATCTGCTTCTCTGCCTGTCGTGGTGTGAAGGAGGCAATCTGTTGAGCACTGCAAATCACTGAAAAATCTGTATGTAGGCGAACAAAGAGGCCATCGAAAGTTGTTTTCCACTTTCTGATTTGTGTAGAGAGTCTGAGGTTAAACAGAAAGGCGCAGTCGATACGAAGGCACTGATGTGGGCGTTGTGAGCTTTGGATCAATTCTCTGGCCTTTCTCACTTCACCTTCCATCTTTTTCACGCAATTTGTGAGGGAGTCAGGGGGAGTGTTGTGCTGATTGTCAAATTGATAGCAGATATCGCGCAACAGGTCCTTCATACGACTCAACTGTTCTTCGAGAAGGCCACGGTTGTGTGCCAAGTGCATGACATCATCTATCTGCTGGATAAGAGGAGCAATAATAAGGGTGCTGATTGCATTGGCTGCGGTTCCGGTTACAATGTCCATTGCCATTGCGGAGCAGAAAATGAAAACAGCGAACGGCGCAGAAAATGAATATGAAAACGGACGAGGGTGGGCCGCAAGAATGGGGATGAATGGTGGGGAACATGGGATGGAGATACAAATATAGGAAGGCGTGGCAATCGCAGTGTCACTCGTGGGAGAAGTAAAGGTGACGTTCAATGATTGTAAACAAAAAATTTATTCGCTACATCTTCTTTTATTATTCCAAGGAGTTGTCTTTAATTTTAATTGCCCACTTTGGACGTCATCTCCAATACAAGCTGCAGATTCGGTCCCCTTGCACCCCCACTAGAGGTCATCATGTCGAATTCTTGGGCAAACTCTGAAGCTTCTACGTTTTTCTTTTTTTATCTTTATCGTTAATCATTTTTGTCAAATATCTTTTTAATTGATCACTTTGATTTTTTGATTTCTTGCTATAATTTATTTTTGTCTTTTTAATAAATAGCATAATTGCTTTCTATTTTTAAAAATCACTTTTGGTAAATAGTATACTGTTTTTATCAGAAAATTTATCATTACAGTGTGTTAGCCTAGAAATTTCTGACAACATTATACATTATTTAGTTATCAAATTAATAAATAATGAAGCCCATCATTACTTTTTCTTTTTGAATTACTTTTATAATTTTCCCATATTTTCTTCATCTTTATTCTTTCTTATCATTTTTATTTTTTTCTTTATTCTAATTCTTTCTTTCTTATCATTCTTATTCTATTGTTCCTTTTTTTTTCCTTATCATTTGTATATTTTTTTCATAAAAGTTATTGTTATTTAGTATCAAACAAAAAAATTAGTAAGTTATATTTTTTATACTTTATATAAAAAAATCACAAAATTAATAATTAGAATAATCTTTTCAACTATATATATATATAATTATTTATAGATTTTTGGAAGTTTTTCTAATGGGTTTTTCCAGTCTATTTTTTCTAAAATCCCACCTGAATTTATTGAAATCACAAGTTTGATGGGTAACCCTTGCATAATCCAAGTGCCCTAGGGGTTTATCCAAATGCTCTAAGGGTTTTTGCAAAATGTTGATATAGTCAAAAAACTAATTTAAATAACACAAATCAAGATTTCACCTCAAATTTTCCATATATGGAAAGTAACACTAAAGACAACTCCAAATAACATAACATTTTTTATATATTTTTTTATTTTAAAATATAATCTAATATATTTTAAAAATGTTATATATATTTTTTATTTTAAAATATAATCTAATATATTTTAAAAATTTATACTTTTAGTAATTATAATTTTTAATAATTAAACCATTCAAATTTTATTGTGATAACAACAATTTTTACTTCCATGCTAATTTTTAAAATTTATACTATATCTTTTCTTTTTACTTATTAAATGTTAAAAATTTAATTAATAACATATAATTATTTGCTTAATAAAAAAATTGTATATTTAAATATGCTTTATTTTTCTTTTTAACTTACAATATTTTGATATTAATATGGGAATCTACTTAAAATATATATATATATATATATATATATATATATATATATATATATATATATATATATATATTATGTGAGTAGGGTTTTAGGTTTTCTGAATATAATGGTATGGATAAGATTTTTAGTGTTGACCTGTTGGGTCAGGGTATAGTCAACAAGACAAATTAGTTGATTGACCTCATGAATGGCCTTTCGGGGAGGGGAGAAACCCCCTTCTATTGCAATGTAATATCCAATTCATCAAAGAAGGAAAACGGACCAACGAGTTCATCTGGTAGAAATGAGGGAAGGGGGAAACCCGACTTTTAGGGGCTCAACAACAAACTCGTGAGAGAGGAAAATGCCTTTCAAAGGAAATATCAAATCCTAAATGTGTCATTTCAAACAATAGGCTAGATGAATCTAGGCAACTTATGAAGGATCGTGCACTCATTTGCAAGTTCACAGCAATATGGCCCAAGGAACGAGATTTAGTAAAGTGGATCCAGCTCAAATGGCAACCAAAGGGTTCAATGGAACTGAGTCTAAGGACCAAATGTTTTTTCATTTTGGTCTTTCATGATCTAGAGGATATGAAGAAAGTCTTTGAGAATAACTCTTACTTCATGAATAGTGCAAACCTTTTTAGGTGATTTTGGGAGGAATGTTACAAACCAAAGAAATAGCAGTCCCTGGAAGCCCCAGTTTGGATGTGGCTTTTTTCTCTACTCGTTGATCCTTGGGAACGATATATCTTGGAAGGAATTGGTAATTCCATCGGGGACTTTGTAAAAATCTCAGAGATTACAAAAAGAAGGCGACGTGCCTCTTATATTAGAATTTGTATGTACATGAATATTTCAAATATCCTCCTGGAATCAATAGATCTAGAATATCGTGATGAGATCTAGACCTAACCTTCGGACTACAAGCATGTGCCTTTCAAATGCTATCAATGTCATGAATATGGACATTCGATAAGGGATTATCCCTTAACAATAGCCTGGATGCAATTGACAAATGTGCATGAGTCATCAGAGGGTTTTCCAAAGGTTTTTCACAAGAAAGGGAGATAAAATTGACCTTAGCAAGGAAATCCCTCACAAGAGAAAGGGGGAGCGACTAATCAAGTGGACCTTGATGCAAATATGTTCAATATTTCAAATGAGGAAAACCAAACCAGGGAAGTTGTGGAACAAGAGGGAGATAAAACAATGGAACAACCTATGGACATGGAGGAACTAGTGGGATCAAAAGGGGATAAACAATAGAAATGAAAACCCATAGATGAACCGATTAACAACTCTGATCTCAAAGAATTATTGTCCACCACGACCTCAATTCTAAGGGCATAACATTGCCAGGAAAATATGAATGCAGATGAAAAGATAATGCTTTAGTTCCTTTACTATGGCACGAGTGGAGGCAAAATAAATCCTAGTCAAACAACTTCAATACTTCCATCATCTTTATGGTAAATGGCGAAAGAGTGACATCCAAACAAAGGGAGGCCCTCCATATTTGCAGGCAAAAAATAAGGGATCATCCCAATTGCATAAACCCAAAGAACAAGCCATTAATGATCAGAATAAGAAGGGGAAGAAAACCTCAAGATAAGTCCTAAGAGAAGAAGGGGAATTCATATTGAACTCATGACATGTTAACAATATTATAGAGTATCTTCTTCAAACCTCTGCCAGTGCACCATGAAAATAGTCTCTTGGAATATCAGAGGACTAAATATTCTAGGCACTAGATTAGACAGCTGGGTTGTAATCCTCTCTTCTACTACTTCTATCAAGAAAGCTATTTGAGTTTTCCTCCATATACTTGTATATTTCTGAATCTTGTATTTGTGTATGCATTTGTATGGTTAGTATACATTTGATCCTATATTGTTTATGGTTATAGATCTCTATGCTTTGATGGTATTCTGCTACTTTGACTCTATAGGTGTTCTTTGAAGCGGGACAAGTGAGAAAGGAGTGGTGAAATGCTATTAAAGGGGAGAGGAAACAAGCAAGAGACAAGTGAAAGACTGAGGTTGGTACTCCCTGCTTCTCTCTCATCTATCTCTCATAAAGGAAAACACAAGTTGCTTTGAATTGTTTGTTTCTAAGATAGCTACCCGTCTTAGTGGGACTAGCAGCTCTGAATGGACACTAGTTTTCTCGAAAACAAAATGGCAACTCCATTGGGGAGAAAATAGTTTGTTTGTTGTCACTATTGTTTGCTTTATAAACTACAGACAGAGCCTGAAGTTAAGCTAGCTAGCCTTCAAACTGCTTTTGCTATGCAACTGCAAAGTAGATCAACGCTACTTCAATCAATCTCTGGGTTGGTTTATGAACTAAACATCTGACTTGCAAGCATCCTAAGAGCCCTGGTGGTAGCTCAAATAACCTCATTAGATCAACCCCTATACTTTGTGTTTATTGTCTATCATAAGCTCAGCCTAAATCCCTAAACTTAACTACAAACCGTGAGTGAAAGCCAAGCTCAGTCTCGTCCCTGGACCATCGCACTGTCTCTCATTGGCAGTCTAGATGCATCACACCTCCCATGTGCTACAGGTGAGATGCATCCTTGTTTCCCTTAAGGACAGGTGCGATGATTGAGTGAGACTGTTTCTGCCTCCAGATTTTGGTTTTTTCTTCATTGTTTTTAGCTCTATTAAGTATTGCTTAGATTATCTTCTGGATCCATCGCATAAGGATTCTTTTTCATCGACGTTTCGAACCAGCAACGGTGGTTCATCTTCAGGATGTGAAAATATTTTCACATCCTGAAGATGAACCACCGTTGCTGGTTCGAAACGTCGATGAAAAAGAATCCTTATGCGATGGATCCGGAAGATAATCTAAGCAATAATGAAACTCGCAGAAACCTCAAAGACAAGATACTCTATTAAGTAGTTTTGCTATTTATGATCAGTATATCATTGTTGAAACTCTCTTCCTTTACATTATTCAACCTCCATTGATAAGGAATTGTGAATGTTTTTTTATGTATTTTTCATCAGTTATAGTCCTCCTTTTCAAATAGTACCTTAATTGAACTGTTTTCTTTTGATTTGAAAGTGTCGCAACTGTCATTTTCAGTCAATGAAAGAATGTCATAAATTCTTCCTCTTTTAGATAGTCGATTACACTTTTGCCATTGTATTTGATTTGAATTGTTAATTCTTTGAAGTGTCGAAAACAGTTTTCCATTCAAAAGTGAAAGTGTCGTCTTAGTCTTCCTTTCGTTTTTGAAAAGAAATTGCTAAAGTCGCTTTGAGGAAAGATAATTCAGATTTGTACTTAGTTTTCTTTTTGTCATTCTCACATTAAGGAAAATGAAAAAAAAAATACATGCATGTGCATTTGCATTTAGACTGCATGCGGAAATTGATTTAGGAAAGTGCATTTAGTGTGTGCTCTCTGCATTATGTTAAAATAATTTTACTCCTCTTTTCTTAGTAGCTAGGATTTTTATTGCTAAAATAAAATAAACGACTGTTTATCATCTTAGATTGCATATTTAGGAATTGTACATCTACATCACACGGTGAACCTTGAAAGGCAAACTTCTTAAGAAAGATCAACTGTAAAATAAACCTCAATGAACATAAAAACGCTTTGGAACCTAACACACAACATCTAGAAGTCTAGGCTAGAGACGTATTCTGGCATCATAAAGCCTAGTAACTATCATTTTCATCGTAGGTTGGGTGATTCCTCCTCTTTGATACGAAAAGTGCCAGTACGGACTTGTGCTCCCACGTACCATCGAGTATATATTGGGAGACCACAATAGGTTGATATCCTTTATCCTTAGTAAGTCGTGTCTGCCACCCTATCGATCGCAATGCATTAAACACAGTATTCGGGAAGATTGACTGTTGTACATAAAAGTATATTGCAGTATTGTGATTGGTTTGGTAATCCCTCTGTCTAGATTTCCAGAGTAGTCACTTTCGTTCCTTTTCAGACTTCTTAAAGAAAAGGTCCATCTAATCACTTGTCACTTCAGGCTCATTAAAAATCGAAGGCGAATAGAGTCACCTTTAGCTTTTTCTCGACTCTTAAAAATTGAAAAGCAAGTTGTGTCAAAGCATCATAAAATTTATTTTATTCGGAATAACATCACTGTTCCCTTGTTGGTCTTAGGTTGAGAAAATGGAGTCCACCAATCAAGGATTTCCCCTTGGGGGAAATCCTAGTCCTTTCTCTTCTTGGGGATATGTAGGTGCTCCACATATGGCTACATTGTGCCTTCCAAGACTCACAATTGGCCTGCTAGTATGGCTATTCTTGACCTCTGTCATTCAAAACACCGTAATTCCTCAGCAATCAAATCAGCAACTAGATGATACTGAAGTTTCTCCCCCACCTTCCACTTTGTTTGTTTCTCCCTCTCCTTCTTCCTCTTCGCTTGGTGAAACTAGTAACACTAAAAACCAAGTAACTGAGAAGAAGAAGAAAGGGAAGGAGAAGAAGAAGAAGAAGCCAACGGTGAAAGGGGGCAACCATGCATCGTCTGGCGAAAATCCACACACTACACCATCCAAACCTAAATCTCCATGTGTCATTTGCAAAGGAGACCACTATCATCGAGATTGTCCTTGCATCTCGCGGATCTTGAGAGACTGGTCTCCCCGCTTGCACAATCCGGTGTCTTCAACCTCTGTCGATCATGTTGAAAGTACACCATCAACTAGTGAAAATGAAGTCAATGGACAAAAAGGAAGATCTAAATTTCCTTGTAGATTGTGTGAAGTTATCATGCCCTCCACCGTTGTCCTTTTGTAGACGAAGCTAAAAGAGTCTTGGATAATCGTTATGCTTCACTGCAGTGACTTCCTCTTGGATACAAGAAACTCTTGCCAAGTCCATCGCTAGTTCAAAATCTGAATGACACACCTCTGTTTTCGGTCGAAGCGCCTATCATTGAAGATAAGCCCTATGAGTCCACATTGGATCGAAGTCAACAGGTCGAGATGGTAGTCGACCCAGTCTTGTCTTCAAAATGTCCATCTTTAGATGATACAGTCTCCAAAGAGAATGAGAATGATACTGTTCAAATTATTTTTGTTAACACAAAATTCGATGAACATGGGGGCAATCTACCCATTCCTTTTCCACAGGAAGGAAGTTCCTCAGTTCAAGAGATTCATCCGGCCATGTATTCAGTCCCTGCTCTGAGCAATCTAGTCGTTTCCTTCGATTGGAATCTACTAGCGAGACCCCGCCTACCATCTCATGTGCCATTCCGAATCATAGTACAAGCTTACAGAATAATCATGGCTGGCACTATCATAGATTAAGGGGCTTTCGTGAGTATCCTTTCCTCAACTGCTTGGAAAGCGCTTGGTTTGCCATCGCTTCTGCCTGAGATTCAAAATTTCTCAGGCCTCAATAAAGGAACCAGTTGACCGTTAGGGATCCTTCCAAATTTGCCTATAACTTTGAGAAGGAAAACCATTCATATGAACGTGATGGTAGTCCAAGGGCCTCTAGATTACAATCTACTCCTTGGGTGTGACTACATTTACAGCATGGGAGCTATTGTTTCCTCACTCTTTCGAGTGATGTGTTTCCCATATGAAGGAAGAATGGTCCAACTCGTTGACCAGCTTTCATTCCCTGGTTCAAACACGACTACTAGTCAAATGCCATCCTGTTGTGCTCTACAACAAACCCCCATTTCCTATCATTTTTTTTTTTACAAAATTATCATATGAAATGGGTCCCTTTAGAAGTTAATTGGTATCAATATTGTATTGTTCAAAAAGGTCCGATAACCAAATGAAAACATTATATAAAAACCTTTTGAAAAACCAATTTTGATCAAATAAAATAATATTTTATCATTGCGATAAAGTGATCGCAAGATCGCATATCGCAATGACATAGGGAACGTAAATAAGTGGCATATTGGTTTCCGCCGATGCGATATCGCTATCGGCTATCGGCGATACTCTATACGCAGTCTTAAAGCACCCCAAGCCTTTCACCCCGATGCGATGTGATATCGCAATCGGCAATCGGCAATATCTTATGCACATTGTTAAGGCGCCCAGGTGACCCAGCCCGATGTGATGCGATATCGGTGATCGGCGATCGGCGATATATAATGCATATCTCATATGATCCCAATACTCCCGATGCGATATCACTATCGGCTATCGGGGTTTTAGAAAGACGTCAATATAAAGGATTTAAGTTTTCCCCGATCGCCGATTGCGATAAAGCGCAGTTTTCAAAAAAGCCGTTAAGTGGATGAATATTACGATCCGTTCATATTTAAAGCTTGATCTGTTAAGCAATCATTCACCTGCGCCCAACCGCCAAAATATCCATAGCACGCTTAAGCGGGCCATTTGGCCGAATAATGATATAATGTGCATTTAAGGGGTGGCAGGTTTTAAACGGCCATTAAATGTAATTGAAAGATCTTCCCATAGATTGTATCCGCGACCATTTTTCGAGTTAATATCTCAGCACGCTTTGATCAATATATCTTTCCCATATTGGATTTTCATTGGCATATCTCTGTGTTACGTTTATTTTCGCCTCTGTGCAGAATTCATCCAAAGGAGAAAGCTCAAGCAAAATGGGGAAGAAATCCAAGAAGACCACAGGCACTTCCGCTGCGCCAGCTGCAGGACAAGCTGTCGTGGACAAAAAGAAGGGATTGATATCTGATACTACATGTTCGGGTCTCGTTAGAGTTACTTGGCAAGGTACCTACAACCTGATTGAAGCCAAAGAACCAGTAAAGACAATAGTAGAAGCTACTGCAGATTCTACTCGGAAATCAGAGAATACTCTCAAGGATTTAGCTGACTCTTTCCTTCACCGGATAGCAGCCAGGGAACAAATTCTCCCATACACAGATGTAGTGCGGTGGGCAATTGAAGAAATCCCAATCCTGGATAGAACCTTCAGCACCAGAGACGGGAGAATTTTTGGGTCATTCAAAGCTGATGATTTGAGGCAAATGTATCATTTGCCTGAGCCAGAGAAGATATAAAATAAGGCATTCCTGGAAAAATTCTCGAACGAGAACGAAGTTGAATCCGAACCCATCCGGGATTGGAGACAAAATCCGGACAAGCACAAACACGAATCTTCCGGTAAGTACTCGGTTGATTCTCTGGCTTCTCCTTATTGCTATGCTGGAATAATGATGTGTAGATTATGGGGATTGCATGACTCTGCTAATTTTACCATAGAAATGGTTCCTCTAATGGAAGCAGCATGCAACAGTGTAATTATGGATTGGGCCACTATCCTCTCAGACAAATTAGCAACAGCTGTGCTTGAGTTTAGAAGCAAGACTCGTATTTCTGAAAGGTTATTTCCCCCATTCTACTACAGTGCCTATATTCTAGATACCCTGTGTTTTAACTCTGAATTCCCCGTACTCGACTGGAGGTCGACTACACAAGACCCCACGCCTATTCATATATATCATCAGAAATTGTGGAAATCTTCTTATAAACATCATCTATACCAAGTCTGTAATGGCTTTATGCTACCTATTTATTATTCCATTTTCGATAAACCTGCTCCCAATATTTCTTATCAAGCCGCAATTGATTTAACCTCAATAGGTAGATGGTTTGGAGAAGAGAGATTTACCTACATAAGAGTTTTCGGTAGCCAAGCTAGACCTCATGTCCTCCCTTTATACATACTGGATAAATTGCTGGCGAGGGAAATTTCTTACCAAATCATTGCTGAGAGTGTTACACAAACGCTCAAGAAAAATAAGAAGCAAGGCTGGCCCTCTTTTCCTTTGAGATGTGGTGTATATACCTTGCATGATCTCAAACATGCAGAAAAGGAAGCTACAAAGATTCAATCCTTAACCCTGGTGACTCTCCCAAATAGGCAGTTTGATCCAAACAAAGTTGCCTATCCTGCACTAGAACAGGCCAAATTGACAAGATTTGACCATAAAGAAGATATGTTTGACGACCTGTTCTCTTCAACTGAGACAATAAATCAGGTTAAGGCATTCACCAAAGCGAAATATAATGATGAAGGGTTGACTGAATTCAATAAACTTAGAGAACAGAGGTTGCAAACTCTGCCTCTAGATTTACTAGCGACAACCCCAGCGACATCATCAAGCGAGCCTGATCAACAACAGTCAAAGGAACCTCCCGTTATAACAAAGGATCAGAAGAAGGAACAGGAGGAAAAGCAGAAGAGAGAACAGGAAGAAAAGCAGAGAAAAGAAAAAGAAGAAAAGCAGAAGAGAGCGCATGAGGAAAAACAAAGGAAAGAGAAAGGGGAACAACAAAAGAAAGAGCACGAGGAAAGACAAAAGAAAGAGCAGGAGGAAAGACAAAAGAAAGAACAAGAGGAACAACAGAAGAGAGAGTAGGAAAAAGTGCGGAAGGAGTCCCAAGCCAAAAAAGCAAAAACAAACCACCATTGATGTCAATATAGATACTCATATTGACCCTAAATTGCTCCAGGAATGGAAGCAATTTGATTCTATCATCAGTGGGTTGGAATGTTCAAAGGATACAGACACTTCCAAGACAACTGATACACAGGACATCACTTCACCTCAGGTTCTAAGTGGAACCAGCGGCCCACCCATTTCCAAAGAAGTTGAGATTATACCAAAGGACCCCTCCGACCAAATCATTTTGCAGGTAGAAGATATTCCTCCCCTGGATGTCTTCTACAGCCCAAGGCATAAAGCAGTGGTTAAACGACAAAGGAAAAGAAGAAGGACTGATCAACCTTCCCTTTTCTCAGAACAAACTGTTACGGGCAATGTGGTTTGGAAGGAGGAATTTGACCCTTCCGATGACCTGACAAAACTATCGCAGTATGCGGGAGCCTATTCGACAGCGACAATTGATAAGGCATCGGAGGTAAGTCTTCTACTGAAAACCAAGGATCAAGAGATTTTCTCATTACAGGCAGAGTTAGCTGAGACAAAGCAGAAGGCAGAGCAGCAATTGTTGACACAACAGCAAGTGAACAGTCAACTAACTCAACAATTGCAGGCAGAAAAGCAAAGGATCGACCAAAGCGCGATCCAGAAACAGAAGGAATTATTAGAGGCATTGGCACAATTAAAGGCAACAAATGAGCAAATGATGAAAACAAAGGATGAGCAAATTTCTCAATTGTCATCGCAGCTCGAAAAAATAAAGGGTGCTCCACAAGTGGCTGAATTCAGAGCAGAAGCATTACAAATAAACACTGCATTAATATCCCAAATTAAGCTTCTATGTCAACAAATCGCCCAGGCAGAGCCACTGTGTGAATTAACGACACCCATAAATCAATAGGTAGAGAAGGCCAGAAATGAATTGGATCAAGCCGAAGAAACCATAGCTGCATTTCTTGACTGGCAAGATTATGATCAAGGGAGAGCGGCGAATTTGCCCAGGATCCTAGAAACGCATAAAGATATACTCTTCACAGAATGGCAGTCCCAGTTGATGAAAGCAGAGAGGGCAACTTCAAGATGTAAATCAACTTCCAGCAATCTAGTTGAACTAGTTAACAACACTCTCTACTTATCAAATATGATTTCCCAATGTACACCAGGAAAGTTGACAACAACAAACACATTGGAGCAATCATGTTATCCTGATTTAGAGGAAAAGGGGAGGTTAATCACTGGGATTAACAGTTTAACCTGGGACGCATATTGGTTCTTCCTGGTAAAGCCGCATACACAGAGAGCCGCCCTCAAATGCCTAACAGATGCAATCGGGTATATGATTCCCGATATTCAGGATGCCACCTATGCCGCCCAGCTCAGCTCGCGCCTCAACAAACCTCCTGAAGTAGAGCCAATGCTTGCGATAAGTCAGCTCAGATATAAAGGCAAGCAGCCTACCTGATGAATCATGCCACCGACTGCCAGATCGCTGAAGAAAACCATATCAAGATTGATTGATACCAATTTAATAGGATTTCTGTTTTATAGATAGGTAGATTAGTTAAGTATTTATAGACCCTTTCATTGTTTTGGAAAGGGTCGTAAAGTTTTGTACCAGACTTAAAGACTGAAGTTTGCACTATTGTGCTTCAGTCAATATTCTTTTATGAAACTGGACCAGTTATTCTTAATTCGACAAGGAGGCTTTTTATGCAATTGTGCACTATTGTCTTTGTTGAGAATGTTTCTGAGTTGAAGGAAGAATTACAAGTAGCGATTGATATTGGGAGTGTCAAGCAGCTCATATGGTATTTCTATCTATGTCTGAATTCATTCCTTTTATATGAATTGTTATGTGATTATTCTTGCTATTATTGATTATATGCATGCGCTGTAACAGCAGATCTATATTCATTCCACTATTGGATGTTTTATGATGTGCCTTTCTTTTTAATCATGTATATGTCAATGATATAAATGATAAGTGTGGTAATATCGCTTCAATCGCTTTGCTTAACTATTTAAGCATAGTAATCATGAATGAAATAATGTCTATGTCCGTTAAATAGAGTCATCTATATGCCTGTTTACAGACACAGATCATCAAGCGCTGCACTTTAAAGCTCAATAAGTTCCCGGGATAGATCATAGTTTATATATTCTTGTTAATAGTTTTAGTTATTCACTCACCGTTAGCCTAGTTTATAAATCATCCATTCATCCCGTTTATCCACTTCTGGGAAACTGGTCCCATTATCCCCAGTCGGAGCCACTATTCCAAACGGAAAAGGAGCTGTACTAAGGTCCAGACCGGGTGGTTATCCCCAATGTTGTTGCAGCGATTTTCGAGGCATAAACATTTTTGGCGCTAGAAGGAGGGCCTAACTGTGAATGGCACATAAACCAAAATCCATAAGCCATTCTAAGAGTAATTCTCCCTCCAAACCCCCTCAAGCTTCTCATTCGCATGCTGGTTCTCCAGTATCCAAACAAGAAGAAGAGGAATCAACTACCACTGCTCAAACCCATCATACTCCAGAACAATTAAGTCTTGAATCACCTGAAGTCCAGTCTCTTATCCATAAACTTCAGAGCTTCTCGATTTCACCACAGAAATCTGAGGTATCACAAAGCAGTGTGACTTCGCAGTTCAATTTACCTCATCCTCTCACCAGACTTCAGAGCGAAAAGCTCGGTATTGAACCCACTGAGTTCCCTTTACCCAAAAGGAAAAAGGCGAAGAAATATACTGAAGGATCTGACAGTGAATGGCTTTCATCCACATCCTCCATTGCATCTTCTTCTCTGCAAAGTCAACCATCCACTCCCCCATTACATATTGTTGTTCACCAGGGATTAGAAGCTTCAACATCCCAACCTACTTACTCCTCAACATTATTTCCTTCCCAGACATCTATAGTCCCAACAGTAGTATCAACCACTACTGCTATTATAATGGCAGATCCATGGACCAGACCTGGTGCAGTCAATATGCCTGCACCATTGCATCCATTGCCAGATGCTCCTGAAAAATGGCTACCCAAGTTTAATCCAGATGATGGGACCCAGGCTGAGGAACACATCAATAATTTCATGTTGGCAGTCAACTTGAAAGGAGTAACAGAACAAGATGTTGTTGTTAGACTTTTTCCTTACACCTTGCAGGGATCAGCAGGATCCTGGTATTTTTCTCTACCCTCTGGTTCCATTACCAGTTGGAACACTTGCCAAGAGCAGTTTCTTACCAAATATGGAGATGATAGGTCTTTGGCTACCCTAATAAACGACCTCTCCAATCTGAGAATAGAGCATAGGGAACCAATTAAGGAATTTAATGCTCGCTTCAATAAACTCCTGAATAAAATCCCTACAGCCTCCAAACCAAGTGAACAAATTCGAAGCGAATGGTATATAACAGCCCTGCCTGCCAATATAGCCATTTTTGTAGATAGAGCTGGGAAACCTACCTTAGCCGAAAACATGAAAGAAGCGCTTGCTGTGGAGAAACGTATCAACGCTCTAGAAAAGAAAGCTGCCCTAGAAGACAGAAAAGCCAAAAAAGTCTCTTTTAAAGATGACTCAAGAAAGAAAACCTCAAAAGACCCCTATGACATGGAGGGTTTGCAAAAAGTCCTAAAAACTTTATCAAATGAAATGGTTGAAATAAAGAAACAGGTAGCCGAGACATCAACCAAAAGACCCTTTAGAACTTTTAAGAAAAATGAATCAAAGCCACCAAATGTCATATCTAATGTTGATTCAGAGCAAGAAGAAGAGGAAGAGGAAACGATTACACCAACAAGCGATGAAGAAGAAGAAGTAGAATGTCATGGAATGTGGGATTTTATACTCCCCAACTCTGATTCCGATAATGAAGAGGAAGCATTCCCGGTCACTACTAGGAGTAAAAGTGCTTCCGAACCTGTTCAGATAACCTCAAAGAAAAGGAGTACAGGTGCTGCTACAACCAAAGAAAAAATACCTTCAAAGAAACCACCTGCAGTAGTTCCCCAAAACCAGCCTTCAACTTCTAATACTCCTTCAACATCTAAAACATTAGTGGTATCAGATTCAATGGAGTACAATATTGTTGATGACATGAAGATAACTAAAGCAAACATTACTATGTTTGAACTTAGTAAATTAAAACATCAGCAGAAATTGCTTCTCAAGGAATTGAATGCTGTTCCCTCTGCACCTCTTCCTAGTGCTAAAGCTGCTAATGATTTAGGCCAACCCCCTCCCGGTATGGTTGAAGCTACCGATTCAGTTCTGATTGGCGATAAATCAAATTCTCATACCCCACCTTTCCTATTGACCTACGAGATTTACAACAGAAACCTGCACAACTGATTAATCGACTCAGGGGCATCATCTAACATAATGCCAGCTTCAATTTGTTCTAAACTGAACATTGAACCCCAAAAGTCCGCTATTCATATTGTACAGTTGGACAGGACCAAAGTACAGGTTTTAGGAGAAATTAATTCCGTAACTATTAGGTTATCTGCTGATCCAAGAATAGTACAGAGGATTGATATTCTAATAGCCGATATACCTGAATTTTACGGTTTAATTTTGAGTAGGGATTGGTCTGAGAAATTGCATGGGTATATTTCCACTGATTTGTCACATATGTGGCTTCCCTACAAGGGCAAGCCAAATCAAATAAGGATCGATCGGGAAAAACATATGACCCATACAGTTACAGAATTCGAACAAGAAAACCAGCTGGTAGCATTCAACAACAACATTTTGGGGAATTATTCATCAGAGTCATTCTTTGGCAACTTCGTTGCCCAACCCTCTCCGTTCTCAGTAAACCATTCTACATCTCAGATCGAAATTTTTTCACAAACAGATCAATCAAGATGTTTCAATGATACTGAAAATTCTGTAAATAAAATTGTTAATACTTCTTTATTTTGGTCTTTATATTTCGATGGGTCTAAATCTAGTGAGGGTTCAGGAGCAGGATGTATTTTAATTAGTCCACAAGGGGAAAAGACAATGTTGTCCCGTAGGCTAGAATTTGAATGCACCAACAATATAGCTGAATATGAAGCCTTAGTCCAGGGACTATATAAAGCAATCGGCCTTAAAGTGCAATATCTAAAAGTATTCGACGATTTTGAAATTATTGTTAAATAGGTAAGGAATGTAATCCATTGTCTTTCAAATCACCTCAAGCATTATCAATCGCAAGTATAAGAACTTACATCGCACTTTTCCGCGTTCAACATTTCCGCCATCCCTAGGTCTCAAAACTCGGCAGCCGATCTCCTAGCCAATGTAGCTTCCAAGCTCCTGCCTTCTGAAGACTACAACCCAGATAGATTTTCCATAGAATTGCTTTTTAGGCCCTCAATTCCTGACAATGTCACTAATTGGAGAGTATTCAACCATGATGAGGATATTTTACAATTTCTAGCTTCTGAAAAGTCCTATGACGATCAAATTATTGAGGAAAATGACCATGATCTACAAATGAAAGAAACGCCGCAGGAAAATTCAATCCCTAAGCCAGTGATAAAGCTCGAGGATCTTTATGATATCAAAGACAGGTTTAAACATGTAACTAATGCAAAGCTCCAAAGTTCTACCCTTAGGTTTGAATTGATAAATCTTGGCACGGAGCAAACTCCTCAAAACATTAACTTAGGACTAGGACTTTCCTTGGAAGAGAAGGAAGCATTCATTAGACTGTTAAGGAAAAATAAATAGATCTTTGCTTGGAAGTACGATGATTTGAAGACTTACGATACATCCATTATCCAGCATACCATTCCAATGCTTCCCGATCAGAAACCGATTCAGCAGAATTTAAGGGAAATACATCCAAACTTAGAGAGCCAGATAAAATCGGAACTTAACAGACTCTTGAAAGCCAAGATTATTTTTCCTGTCCGACACTCAAAGTGGGTCTCTAATATGGTGCCAGTCAGAAAGAAAAATGGCGACATTCGAATTTGTATTGATTTCAGAAATTTGAATAAAGCAAGATTGAAAGACAATTTCCCATTACCTACTATGGAGCAAATACTTCAATCAGTAGCAGGCTCTGAATTGATGTCCTTTCTAGATGGTTTCTCAGGATATAACCAGGTCCTGGTTCATCCTGATGACCAGCTTAAAACCACATTCAGAACAAAATGGGGAACATATGCATATCAGAAAATGCCTTTCGGACTTATAAATGCAGGAGCGACATTCCAAAGAGCTATGGATATAGCTTTTAGAGGGTTGATTAATAGAACAGTAGTCGTCTATCTAGACGATATTACTGTATTCTCTAAGGAGAGGTACAATCATTTGCATGATCTAAATCAAAATTTTCAGCGTTGCAAAAGATATGGTATTTCTCTTAACCCTAAAAAGTCTTTCTTTGCTCTTGATCAAGGAAAACTCTTGGGATTTATTGTGTCCAAAGATGGCATTTATATTGATCCTGATCGGATCAAAGAAATCTCTGAAATCCCTTTCCCACACAATAAAAAATCGATGCAGTCATTTTTAGGCCAGATCAATTTTGTTAAAAGATTTGTTCCAGATTTTTCTCAAATTATTTTGCCACTTCAAACAATGATTAAGAAAAATTCAGTCTTTAAGTGGGGATTAGTAGAAAAAGAAGCTTTTGATCTAATCAAGCAATCAATAATCAATGCCCCAGCCTTAAATACTCCAAATTTTTCTAATCATTTTACATTGTATACCATCGCATCCAACTTGTCTTATGCTGCAGTACTCACGCAACTAAATGATCACAATCTGGAAGCACCCATTTCATTTTTTAGCTCAAATCTTCAGGGTGCTGAATTGAATTACTCCGATGTAGAAAAACAAGCCTTTGCTGTATTTAAAGCAGTCAAGTATTATAGACCCTTCCTTTTGAAAACCTACACAAAAGTTATAGTTCCTTTCCCTGCAGTTAGGCAACTATTAATCCAAAAAGAACTGGGTGAAAAAAGGGCAAATTGGGTCACAACGCTTCAAGAATATGACTTAGAAATTAAACCAGCAAAGATTGTCAGGGGCCAAGTTTTTTGCAGGATATTGGCAGGAGCATCCAACATTCCAGAATCAAGCGATACAGATCAAACTGAAGAAATCAACCAGATAAGTGTTACTGATTCTGAATCTCAATATGCAGATTTAATCTTTTATTTAAAGAATGGTTATGCACCTCCAAACCTGTCTTACAAAAACAAAAGGGCCATTAGGTTAAAAGCAAAGAATTTCACAATTATTGATGATGTGCTTTTTAAGATGAATTATGATTCTATTTTATTAAGATGCCTTGAGAAACCTAAAGCACAAAAGGTTTTACAGGAGTTACATGATGGACTAGCAGGAGGACATTTTGGAGCTGACACAACAGCTCACAAAATTATTCATGCTGGATACTATTGGCCCACTCTGTTTAGAGATGCTCACGAATATGTAAGGAAATGCCTCAATTGTCAAACTTCTAGTGGAAGACAACGTAAATCAGCTTTCCCTCTGCAACCAGTCAACATTGAACAACCATTTGAGCAATGGGGATTGGACATCATAGGGGAAATTACTCCACCATCTTCCAAACAGCATAAGTATATCCTTACTGCTACCGATTATTTTACTAAGTGGGTGGAGGCAATTCCTTGGAAGACAGCAAATTCTGAAGCAATCATTGAGTTCATAGATCAATTCATCATTACCAGGTTTGGTGTCCCAAATGCTCTTGTTTTTTATAATGCATCTTATTTCTCAGGTAATGCTATGTTTGATTTCGCTATTAAAAGAGGATTTAAATTGAAATATTCTGCTAATTATTATCCCCTGGGTAATGGTTTAGCAGAGTCTACTAATAAGAATCTGATCAAAAACATTAAGCGAACTATCGAACAAAATCATAAAAACTGGCATAAATCCTTAATGTTTGCGTTATGGGCTGATAGGATAACACAGAAAGCTTCTATAGGATCTTCCCCATTCAACCTTGTGTATGGAAAAGAAGCAGTACTGCCCACAAATCTTGTTCTTCCTTCTCTAGCCCTAATTCAGTTCATTGAGGAAAGTCCTTCCTCTTCTATTCAGCTTAGACATGACCAAATTCTAAAATTAGAAGAGGAAAGAGAAAAGGCTAGGGTTACTCATGCCAAACATCAGCAAATCATCAAAGCAGCTTTCGATTCAGTCTCATTCGGTCCAAAACAATTCCAAGTCGGTGATTTAGTTCTGAAATGGGACAAAGCCCATGAGGACAAGGGAAAACACACCAAGTTCCAAAAGATGTGGCTTGGACCATTTCAGATCTGTGAAAAGATAGGTCATTCGACCTTTATATTGCAAGATTTATCAGGTTTGAGAGATTCTCTCCCTGTTAATGGCCCTATCTTGAAAAAATTCTTTAACTAAAGAGGTAACCCCTTCTCCTTTTAGCTTGATAGAGTTTTATAGTCTGTAGGGTCAATAGGAAATAAAGTTGTAAGGTATCTTCCATCGACCTTTTGCTGTGTTTGAAAAAGTTGTCCCACAGAAGTAGTATGGATACTTGCTTTTAAATAATAGAGCCCACAACCAAAAGGGATAATTTCTAGGCAATTAGGTATCATTGTATTTTGAAACCACATTTCAAGTTTTGTGAACTCCTCTCAAAGTTTAGAAGTATTGTAAATCATTTCTGTTTTTAAGTTGGTCTCAAAAGGTTATCAATATCAAGATAGAAGTTAATCCAATTTCAGCATCTTCAACTCTTACCCTGTCATCCATTTACTCTTAAAAGAGAAAATTGTCCATCCCATTCACTAAAGTTTATGATTACTCAGAGTGTAATTCTAAAATATTTGATATAAAAGATAAGAGGTCTTATCATAAGCCTGCTTACCATGATCATAGGGAAATAGTTTAACCGACATTACCAATACTGCACACCATAACAGGGTAATGGCTTAGCAATTTTAAGACAAGGAGTCTCATCACGAGCCAGCTTGTTCGGTTAGATTACTACCAGTGAATGGCATTGTCAATAACTGGCCACCAAACCAGGACAATGGCTTTTTATCTTATCAATAACAAGAAAGAAATACAAAATATGAAAACATGTTTTGAATTCATTCTGTTAATCACACTCTTAATTGGATGGAACAATGGACAATAACATGGTTAAAATGTATCCTTGTCGAAACTATGAATGTTTGCTGGCAGCAGAGGCTCTACCTATGACAGAAGAGTTCACTATAAAAGCTGATTTGGAAAGGTTTTCTGTTTTATCATTATAAACCAATAGAGGCCTATTTAAAACTTAGAATATATCTATTTTCTTAAAAAAGAGAGGAAATTAGCAAAAATACATTCATTTTACTTGGAATGCATGTATACCTAGTTACATTAGAATTTTCCCTTTTGATTAGAACTCTATTTTGAAAAAAATTAAGTATTTCTAGGCTCTTCAGAGATAAGTGGTTCTTCCAGCGAATCGCCAATTGTTGTGCTCTACAACAACCCCCCATTTCCTATCATTTTTTTTTTTACAAAATTATCATATGAAATGGGTCCCTTTAGAAGTTAATTGGTATCAATATTGTATTGTTCAAAAAGGTCCGATAACCAAATGAAAACATTATATAAAAACCTTTTGAAAAACCCATTTTGATCAAATAAAATAATCTTTTATCATTGCGATAAAGCGATCGCAAGATCGCATATCGCAATGACATAGGGAACGTAAATAAGTGGCATATTGGTTTCCGCCGATGCGATATCGCTATCGGCTATCGGCGATACTCTATACGCAGTCTTAAAGCACCCCAAGCCTTTCACCCCGATGCGATGCGATATCGCAATCGACAATCGGCAATATCCTATGCACATTGTTAAGGCGCCCAGGTGACCCAGCCCGATGCGATGCGATATCGGTGATCGACGATCGGCGATATATAATGCATATCTCATATGATCCCAATACTCCCGATGCGATATCGCTATCGACTATCGGGGTTTTAGAAAGCCGTCAATATAAAGGATTTAAGTTTTCCCCGATCGCCGATTGCGATAAAGCGCAGTTTTCAAAAAAGCCGTTAAGTGGATGAATATTACGATCCGTTCAAATTTAAAGCTTGATCTGTTAAGCAATCATTCACCTACGCTCAACCACCAAAATATCCATAGCACGCTTAAGCGGGCCATTCGGCCGAATAATGATATAATGTGCATTTAAGGGGTGGCAGGTTTTAAACGACCATTTAATGTAATTGAAAGATCTTCCCATAGATTGTATCCACGGCCATTTTTCGAGTTAATCTCTCAGCACGCTTTGATCAATATATCTTTCCCATATTGGATTTTCATTGGCATATCTCTGTGTTACGTTTATTTTCGCCTCTGTGCAGAATTCATCCAAAGGAGAAAGCTCAAGCAAAATGGGGAAGAAATCCAAGAAGACCACAGGCACTTCCGCTGCGCCAGCTGCAGGACAAGCTATCGTGGACAAAAAGAAGGGATTGATATCTGATACTACATGTTCGGATCTCGTCAGAGTTACTTGGCAAGGTACCTACAACCTGATTGAAGCCGAAGAACCAGTAAAGACAATAGTAGAAGCTACTGCAGATTCTACTCGTAAATCAGAGAATACTCTCAAGGATTTAGCTGACTCTTTCCTTCACCGGATAGCAGCCAGGGAACAAATTCTCCCATACACAGATGTAGTGTAGTGGGCAATTGAAGAAATCCTAATCCTGGATAGAACCTTCAGCACCAGAGACGGGAGAATTTTCGGGTCATTCAAAGCTGATGATTTGAGGCAAATGTATCATTTGCCTGAGCCAGAGAAGATATACAATAAGGCATTCCTGGAAAAATTCTCGAACGAGAACGAAGTTGAATCCGAACCCATCCGGGATTGGAGACAAAATCCGGCCAAGCACAAACACGAATCTTCCGGTAAGTACTCGGTTGATTCTCTGGCTTCTCCTTATTGTTATGCTGGAATAATGATGTGTAGATTATGGGGATTGCATGACTCTGCTAATTTTACCATAGAAATGGTTCCTCTAATGGAAGCAGCATGCAACAGTGTAATTATGGATTGGGCCACTATCCTCTCTGACAAATTAGCAACAGCTGTGCTTGAGTTTATAAGCAAGACCCGTATTTCTGAAAGGGTAATTCCCCCATTCTACTACAGTGCCTATATTCTAGATACCCTGTGTTTTAACTCTGAATTCCCCGTACTTGGCTGGAGGTGGACTGCACAAGACCCCACGCCTATTCATATATATCATTAGGAATTGTGGAAATCTTCTTATAAACATCATCTATACCAAGTCTGTAATGGCTTTATGCTACCTATTTATTATTCCATTTTCGATAAACCTGCTCCCAAGATTTCTTATCAAGTCGCAATTGATTTAACCTCAATAGGTAGATGGTTTGGAGAAGAGAGATTTACCTACATAAGAGTTTTCAGTAGCCAAGCTAGACCTCATGTCCTCCCTTTATACATACCGGATAAACTGTTAGCGAGGGAAATTTCTTACCAAATCATTGCTGAGAGTGTTACACAAACGCTCAAGAAAAATAAGAAGTAAGGCTGGCCCTCTTTTCCTTTGAGATGTGGTGTATATACCTTGCATGATCTCAAACATGCAGAAAAGGAAGCTACAAAGATTCAATCCTTAACCCTGGCGACTCTCCCAAATAGGCAGTTTGATCCAAACAAAGTTGCCTATACTGCACTAGAACAGGCCAAATTGACAAGATTTGACCATAAAGAAGATATGTTTGACGACCTGTTCTCTTCAGCTGAGACAATAAATCAGGTTAAGGCATTCGCCAAAGCGAAATATAATGATGAAGGGTTGACTGAATTCAATAAACTTAGAGAACAGAGGTTGCAAACTCTGCCTCTAGATTTACTAGCGACAACCCCAGCGACATCATCAAGCGAGCCTGATCAACAACAGTCAAAGGAACCTCCCGTTATAACAAAGGATCAGAAGAAGGAACAGGAGGAAAAGCAGAAGAGAGAACAGGAAGAAAAGTAGAGAAAAGAAAAAGAAGAAAAGCAGAAGAGAGCGCAGGAGGAAAAACAGAGGAAAGAGAAAGAGGAACAACAAAAGAAAGAGCAGGAGGAAAGACAAAAGAAAGAGCAGGAGGAAAGACAAAAGAAAGAACAAGAGGAACAACAGAAGAGAGAGCAGGAAAAAGTGCGGAAGGAGTCCCAAGCCGAAAAGCAAAAACAAACCACCATTGATGTCAATATAGATACTCATATTGACCCTAAATTGCTCCAGGAATGGAAGCAATTTGATTCTATCATCAGTGGGTTGGAATGTTCAAAGGATACAGACACTTCCAAGACAACCGATACACAGGACATCACTTCACCTCAGGTTCTAAGTGGAACCAGCGGCCCACCCATTTCCAAAGAAGTTGAGATTATACCAAAGGACCCCTCCGACCAAATCATTTTGCAGGTAGAAGATATTCCTCCCTTGGATGTATTCTACAGCCCAAGGCATAAAGCAGTGGTTAAACGTCAAAGGAAAAGAAGAAGGACTGATCAACCTTCCCTTTTCCCAGAACAAACTGTTACGGGCAATGTGGTTTGGAAGGAGGAATTTGACCCCTCCGATGACCTGACAAAACTGTCGCAGTATGCGGGAGCCTATTCGGCAGCGACAATTGATAAGGCATCGGAGGTAAGTCTTCTACTGAAAACCAAGGATCAAGAGATTTTCTCATTACAGGCAGAGTTAGCTGAGACAAAGCAGAAGGCAGAGCAGGCAGAGCAGCAATTGTTGACACAACAGCAAGTGAACAGTCAACTAACTCAACAATTGCAGGCAGAAAAGCAAAGGATCGACCAAAGCGCGATCCAGAAACAGAAGGAATTATCAGAGGCATTGGCACAATTAAAGGCAGCAAATGAGCAAATGATGAAAACAAAGGATGAGAAAATTGCTCAATTGTCATCGCAGCTCGAAAAAATAAAGGGCGCTCCACAAGTGGCTGAATTCAGAGCAGAAGCATTACAAATAAACACTGCATTAATATCCCAAATTAAGCTTCTGTGTCAACAAATCGCCCAGGCAGAGCCACTGTGTGAATTAACGACATCCATAAATCAGCAGGTAGAGAAGGCCAGAAATGAATTGGATCAAGCCGAAGAAACCATAGCTGCATTTCTTGACTGGCAAGATTCTGATCAAGGGAATGGCAGTCCCAGTTGATGAAAGCAGAGAGGGCAGCTTCAAGATGTAAATCAACTTCCAGCAATCTAGTTGAACTAGTTAACAACACTCTCTACTTATCAAATATGATTTCCCAATGTACACCAGGAAAGTTGACAACAACGAACACATTGGAGCAATCATGTTATCCTGATTTAGAGGAAAAGGGGAGGTTAATCACTGGGATTAACAGTTTAACCTGGGACGCATATTGGTTCTTCCTGGTAAAGCCGCATACTCAGAGAGCCGCCCTCAAATGCCTAACAGATGCAATCAGGTATATGATTCCCGATATTCAGGATGCCACCTATGCCGCCCAGCTCAGCTCGCGCCTCAACAAACCTCCTGAAGTAGAGCCAATGCTTGCGATAAGTCAGCTCAGATATAAAGGCAAGCAGCCTACCTGATGAATCATGCCACCGACTGCCAGATCGCTGAAGAAAATCATATCAAGATTGATTGATACCAATTTAATAGGATTTCTGTTTTATAGATAGGTAGATTAGTTAAGTATTTATAGACCCTTTCATTGTTTTGGAAAGGGTCGTAAAGTTTTGTACCAGACTTAAAGACTGAAGTTTGCACTATTGTGCTTCAGTCAATATTCTTTTATGAAACTGGACCAGTTATTCTTAATTCAACAAGGAGGCTTTTTATGCAATTGTGCACTATTGTCTTTGTTGAGAATGTTTCTGAGTTGAAGGAAGAATTACAAGTAGCGATTGATATTGGGAGTGTCAAGCAACTCATATGGTATTTCTATCTATGTCTGAATTCATTCCTTTTATATGAATTGTTATGTGATTATTCTTGCTATTATTGATTATATGCATGCGCTGTAACAACAGATCTATATTCATTCCACTATTTGATGTTTTATGATGTGCCTTTCTTTTTAATCATGTATATGTCAATGATATAAATGATAAGTGTGGTAATATCGCTTCAATCGCTTTGCTTAACTATTTAAGCATAGTAATCATGAATGAAATAATGTCTATGTCCGTTAAATAGAGTCATCTATATGCCTGTTTACAGACACAGATCATCAAGCGCTGCACTTTAAAGCTCAATAAGTTCCCGGGATAGATCATAGTTTATATATTCTTGTTAATAGTTTTAGTTATTCACTCACCGTTAGCCTAGTTTATAAATCATCCATTCATCCCGTTTATCCACTTCTGGGAAACTGGTCCCATTATCCCCAGTCGGAGCCACTATTCCAAACGGAAAAGGAGCTGTACTAAGGTCCGGACCGGGTGGTTATCCCCAATGTTGTTGCAGCGATTTTCGAGGCATCAACACATCCCTAAATGGTCTTTTTACACAAGGAATGTCTCATCAACCTCCAGTCCGTCCACTTGATGATCGCGAGTGATTCGGTGAATATGAATAAACCCAGGGGGCATGCGCCCTGATCTGCTTCGGCAGGAAAACCCCATATATAAGGTAGGTTTCCGTATAGAATATATGACGAATCTGACACACCCGTCTGTTTAGAAAAATGGGATCAGTCTAGAAAAAGATTTCTTCATCAAAAGTTATGTGATTGGAAACTCACACCATTCACCTTTGTCTATTTCAATGGACAAAGCCGAGGAAGTGTTTTTTCTGCTCTGCAGACGAAACAATCTTGCTTTGATGCAAGAACTTCCATATGGTAACCTGGAAACTCTACTTTTCTTTATACCTAGGGGCATGCAAACCTTTTTTATGCAAGTGAAAAGCAACCAACGTAACTCTAACCCCATAGTTTTTACTAACTTCAACTGCTTAAGTTAGGTGATTGGTCTGGTCAACCATTCACCTTTGCAAGGGCCAACGACACTAGCAAAGTAAAGGAGATGTTTCTACGAAACTATCCTACCTAACCTCAGTAGTTCTTTAACCCTTAGGACAGTAGTTGGTCGTTCCTAGCTTGCATACAAAAGGCTCCAGAGCAAAGTTTCGCATGGGGCAAGCTCCCTAAAAAATGAACCTACTAATGAGAGACATCCTTATTATACGACTGACACGAGTAGGTTTACGCGAATTTCAAGCTCGTTAAAAAATAAACCTAACAATGTGCATATGTTTCCCCAGAGTTCAAGCTCATTAAAAAATGAACCCACCTTCGGTAAATAACCTTTGTGATCGCATTGCTATCAGCTTTTGAGCCTTGGTCGTGTTCTTACCATCACCTCCACTTTTTAGCCAATCATCCACCTCTACTTGATTGTTTACCCTTTTGAGGAACAGTGGTAGTGAGTGATTCTATTAGCCACCTTCTTTACACTGTCATGATTGAAAAGTTCCAAACCTTACCTGGAACCAATTGCTACCTGAAAACATCACTCGTTCCTAAAAAACGAGTCTCCTTTAAACCCTTTTCAGAATCACTAAATATGAAAAGATTGTCGAGCATTCTAGCTCGTTAAAGTGTTTGGAAATAATGAGTTTTCTTTAGACCCTTTTTAGACTCATTAAATATGAAAAGATTGTCAAGCATTCCAACTCATTAAAGTGTTTGGAAATAATGAGTTTACTTTAAACTCTTTTCAAACTCGCTAAATATGAAAAGATTGTCGAGCAATTGGCATCTCCAGCTCGTTAAAGTGATTGGAAGTACCATCCCTCTTATATATTTTAATCTTTTTGGACCTAAGGGATCATTACACAAAAATATCGAGCGCTTGTCTTTTTTAGCTTGCTAAAGTGATCAGAAATGTCATCCCTTTCATATTATTTTATACTTTTTTTGGAATTAAGGGATTATACTACAAAAAAGGACTACTGGAGTTTCCTTTACGTCTCTTTTCAGACTCTCTAAAACCAAAAAGGACCGAGTTATCTTTGTCGTTAAACTCGATAAAACAATAGCGACAAACTTGTCCAATATAGACAAGAGTGAGTTTCACTGTTGCTAGGCTTGCTAAAACGTAGTGATAGGTTTGCCCGAAGGGAAAATTATAGAATAAGCATATGTTATCCTCCTCAAGCTTGACAAAAATAAAGAGGTACTGGTCAACAATGACTAGGGAAAAAGGGAAGAAAACTTGAAGAACTTCATTGGTAGCAGGTCGCTCTTGAACATGACATTTTCACTCCATCACTTTAACAGTGCATTATATTAGATATATTTTTTGGGATTCAACTAAGTTAAGTAAGTCATTCATCTATGACCATTTGGATGATTTTTGAATAGTCCACTTAATGATCTTGGATGGGTGACTGCACCTGAAGTCTTGGTTACGAGGTGCAAGCCCTGGAAGTGATGATTGATGCTATGTGATTCATTTCACTAGTTTCAATCCCACTTCTTCACCCTGTGAGCATCACTGCACGCAATAAGTGCTAAGCGGACTATTTAAAAATCATGAGAAATAATGAGTGCTAAGCAGATTATTCAAAAATCATGAGAAACAAATCTCGATCAATGCGAGGATGATAAGGAATTGGAGAAACGAAATCCCATGTCTGCAACTGGCGCAGAGCACGCTTCCACTCATTTACATCGTTCTGGCCAATCATTGAGGAGGCTATCACATTAATGAGAAGGGGTAAACCTTTACACTCCTTTGGCAATATCCTGTATCTCTTCCGAAATATTATTGTCTCCAGCTCCTTGTTTGAAAGCCACTTTGGAAAACAAATCCCATCCTTCCTCTGTGGACATCGCCTCTATTTTCATGCACTCGTCCGTCTTCATTTCTTCAATCACATCGCTATTGCGAGTAGAGAATATGAGTTTGCTGGCTTTGTCATTGTTAAATTCCACACCCAATTGCTCAAGATCGAGTGTGGCCCCAATGTCCGCTAACACCATAAGAAAATTCCTGGCCTTCAGATGCGCAGCTAGTTTCAGCTTCCGCACATCAACATCTGTAGCGTCGGGTAGCTCTAAATGGAGTTGAGAAGCAATAAGACCCTGCAACTCCGGAATTGAAAATTTAAGGGCAACGGTAACCCAAATGAAAGCATCAAAAACGTCACTAACCTCCTTGTGGGTATTGTAGATTTTTGTGAGCAACGTTGTTTTCCCGACGCCAGCAGTGCCGTATACACCGATTCTCCGAACGTCGGAAGCTTCTGTGAGCAACCTCTCGATCTGCATCTCCGCCTGTCGTGGTGCGAAGGAGGCTGCAATTTGCTGAGCATTGCAAAGCACTGAAAAATCTGTGCTTAACTCATCAAAGAGCTCTTTAAAAGTTGCTTTCCACTTTCTGATTTTTCTAGAGAATTTGGGCTTAAAAAGAAAGGTACAATCAATACCAATACAGAGCTGTTGGCGTTGTGAGCTTTGGATCAATTCTCTGGCCTTTCTAACCTCACCTTTCATCTTTTCCACACAATTACTGAGCGATTCAGGGGGGCTCTTTTGCCGATTGTCGAACTCATAGCTGATATCTTGCAAGAGGCCCTTCATACGATCTAACTGTTCTCGGACGAGGCGACGGTTCTCATCCAAGTTAATAACATCATTTATGAGCTGCATGAGAGGAACAATAATGACGGTGTTGATGGCATTTTCTGCAGTTCCGCTCAGAAAATCCGTTGCCATGGCCGTCCTTCGGAGCAGACCGAAAATTGAGAAGAGCGTCGAGCGCAGAAACTGAATAAAAAGGCTAGAGGGAGGGCGGCTAAGAAGTGGGATTAATTGTGGGGAATGTGGCATGGAGGTGTAAATGGAGTCGTCTAATCAGGTAAAGTGGTAGGAATTTGGATAAAAAAATTTGTCGAATGGTCAACAGTGGTAGGAATTTGGATAAAAAAAATTCAAAATTTTTTATAGAAGCAGTGTTTGAATCATATTTTTGAGAGTGGAAAAAGATTTAGCACCATAAAAACGTCTCAGACAACTAAAATTTTCAACTATAACTTAGATTTACAAAAATCCTTACTAAATTTTCTTTAAATATAACCGTAATTTCTATAACTCTCAGGCCAACTCCTCCCCTCGTTAAACTACACGGGTGTAAATACGCAGCAACCGCGGTGTTACTCGTGGGAGAAGTGAAGGTGACAGTTCAATTATTGTAAACAAAAGCAAATATTGGCAAACATCTTTTATTATTCCGAGCATATTTGTAAGGTGAAGTGTTTAGATTTGGTCACTTTCCACCATAGTTACCAAGTTCGCCCGAATTCGGGCAAACAGTACGGAAATTCGCCGATTCGGTTCGTCCGCCGAACAGTTCGCAGAAATTCAATCCGATTCGTTGCATTAAAGGTTAATCGCGGGGTTAATGCAGTTTGTTAATTCTGTGCGCAGGATGCCTTCTTACCATATATGGAAAATCTGAAAATGACAAGGAGTTAGGGTTAGTAAACAGTCACCCATTTCAAAGTCAATCCAACTATTACTTGTATATTTGGATAGAAAAATGGTCATAATCTCTGTAATTCTGTACGAGGAGTATAACCATAAATAAATAAATCGATGTAAATAATACAAATTCAAACCCCAAAGCATTACCAATTGAGAGGGTTTCAGTCGCAATGTTTTCCTCCCAACACTTAACGGACCGAATGAGGGAAGCAGAGTGAGACGGGAGGAGGCCATTACTTTGAAAAGAGAGATAGAAGCGGGATGGAATATAGGGAAAGAAGAAAAATGACCAGCAGAAAAAGAAAGTAAAAATTGAAAATATCAGTGAAATTAGAAAAAATCAGTTTTTTCAATAACAGAAAATAAGTGAAAGTAGCTTATTTTTTCATTGTTACAAGATTCTATGAATCGAAATAAAGAGTTTAGATGGCATATATAAAGAAGGAAAATAAAAAGTTAAAAAGGCAGAACAAAATAGAAGGTAAAATTATTATTAGAAAATTTCTGTTTTTTCAATCATGGAAACCTAAATGTGTGAAGTAACTTAATTTAATTAGTTTTTATTTATGGAAAGATTGATGTTTTGGAGAGAAAAGATGAATAGTAATTTTATTTCTAACATTGTTATATTATTTAAAATTAATAAAAAAATATTCATAATTCAAAATAAATTGAAAAAAAATTAAAAAAAGAAATGTTTTTAGGATGTCTATTATCGAATTTTTTGCGAATTGAATTTTTTTCATTCGAATTTTTATCATATCGAATCGAATTCGAATTCGAATTCGAATTCGAACTTGATAACTATGCTTTCCACCCCACATGTCAAATTCTTGGGCAAACTCTGAAGCTTCTACGTTATTTTTTTATCATTATCGTTAATCTTATACTTGGGTTTTATCTTTTTAAATCATTTTTGTCAATTTGCTTTTTTATTCATTTTAATGAATAAATAATTGCTTTCTACTTTTAAAAATCACTTTTGATTAATGGTATATTGTTTTATCTCTTTCGTATAATTTTTTTTAAATTTTTTTATAAATATTTAATTTATACATTTAAAAATTAAAATTTATTTATTTTTCATTATAAATTTTTTTATTATAATTTAATTATCGAATTAATAATTAAGACAATATTTACTGTTATCAAAGTATAAAAATTGACTCTTGTCCTTATTAACCTAGACAATATTCCAAACCTAATTCAAATTTATTGTTTCAACCATATATAAAATATTTAAATTATAGTATACTTTTTTTCCAAGGAATTTAGACATTTAAATTATAGGATGTCTATCCAAACGACCGTATATATATTATATATTTTCCTCCATTTGTGCTAAAATGTGCGATCGAAGCTGTGTCGCAAATATGCCTCACTTCGTGCAAAATAAGTGGGCCTCCATTTGTGCAACATGTGTGATCATATCCCTTCCTTCGTGTAAAATAACTGGACCAGTGGCCTGGACAGCGAAAAAAAAAAGGGCAAGATCAGTATTAGCATTTATTTTGACATGATGGTAAGCTCATTGCCTTAAAGAGATAGATTATTATAATAGTTATGATAACATGATTTATTAAAGATGATTATTATAATAATTATAACAATATGATTTATTAAAGGGTTTAGAATATGTTTTAATTCTGTTTTTTTGGTTAAGAGTTTGTAGTTAATGGCTCAAGACTTAGAGGTATTTGGCAGGAGTGAAAGTCTATCTCGTTACAGATCACTAACTTGTTATTTTAGGGGGCATGGTCGTTTTTTTTTAATAAAGGTGATGTGTCAGCCTGCATTCACGGTTAACAACGAGTGATTATTCTCTTGGTTTGACAACCTAAGTTATGATAAGTTTTCCCCTATAGTAAATAACATGATTTATTAAAGACTATTATTATAATAATTATAATAACATGATTTATTAAAAACGATTATTATCATTATTACAATAACATGATTTATTAAAATGATTATTATAATAACATGATAAATTATTTTATTTAAAATATTATTTATTATATTTTTTTAACGAATAAAACTATATATCTTTTTCATAAAATATTTATGAAAATCATCTCTGTTTTTCTATAGTTAGTATTCTCATATTCTTTTCCAAATACTTTAATGATTTTTTTCATATTTTCTTTATTTTAATTCTTTCTTTCCATTTTAATATTTCATTTTTTTGGATTACTTTTATAATTTTCTCATATTTTCTTCATCTTTATTCTTTCCTATCATTTTTATTTTTTCTTTATTCTCATTCTTTCATATCCTCATATCCTCATGATTGAAGCTAGCCTCTCTCCTATTGAAAGCAATGCTATGTTTAAATATCTAATGTATAAGAAGAAGCTTTACAACATAGAATCCAAGAGGCATCCCAAAATTGCTATGTTTAAATATCTAATGTATAAGAAAAAGCTTTACAACATAGAATCCAAGAGGCATCCCAAAATTGCTTCTAACAGTCAAAACTCCGACTTTCGCCTGAGTGTGGGTGGCATAAGGATGCCTAGTCTTGGCTCAACCATTGGGGGATAAATGAGGAGAACATCCTGGGAAGCAAAGATAGTCACCTCCAAATTTAAGGATAAGTTATGGGATGATAAAGAATTGGAAAGTAAAAGGAAGCTAAGATATTATAAGGAGGTGATCAAGCCCACCCTTGAGAACCAGAATTATCTTTCTATTTTGACCAGCTCGCCCAAAAAGATGAACATCCCTAAGATTAGAACTAACTCTCATGAACTTGGGAGTGAAACCCGACGGTGATATACTCCCAAGGCTCCCTCGGATGATAGAATTTGTCATCCGTCTACTCCCAAGGCTCCCACAGATGATAGAATTTCTCAGCGTTGCCATACTAAGAAAGTGGAGAATGAGCAACACTTTCTTTTAGTTTGTGAGAAAATGGAGGATGAACAACATTTTCTTCTACATTGTCAGGCCATTACTCACATCCTCGCTCATTTCTCCAACATTTGTTACACTTCCAATCTTCGTAATTTACTTAGTCAATCCAACTATAATAATCTTGATTTAAATTTATTATTTCAACTATTTTTAATATAATAAAATATTTAATAATATATATGAAATATTTAAATTATAGTATACCTTTTTTTTCGAGGAATTCAAAAATTTGTATTATAGTATACTATCCAAACGCCCGTATATATATGTCTCCTTTTGACAGTGTATATATTTTCCTCCCTCTGTGCTATAACATGTGCGATCGAACTGCGTCGCACATATGCCTCGCTTTGTGCAAAATAAATGGTCGTTCATTTGTGAAACATGTGCGATCGAAATTGCATTGGATGATGTCTTATTTTGTGAAAATTAATATAGCAAAGATTAGAACGAATTCTAATGAGTTTCATAGTGAAATAGGTAGTTGGGTAGTTTCTAAAACGCTATGGATGGAAAGGATCTGCCATATATGTGAGAATAGGAACATCGAGGATGAAAACCACTTCTTCTTAGAGTGCCCCATGTACAACCACATTAGATCTCAGTTTCACAATCTTTGTTACAACACTGACCTTCCTAGCCTTTTACAATGTTAAAATTATAGTGAGAGCGGAAGGCTTCTCTCCAAGTTTTTTGAGCATAGGAATAAAATCTTAAATCAAATTAAATAATTTGTTTTTAGGTCCGATAGACCAATGTTTGGTCTTAGGGGACATTAACCATCATCATCACCATCATCAACTTGACCAGTGGCTCAACCATCATCATCATCATCAACAACTTGACCAGTGGCTCAACCATCATCATCATCATCATCAACTTGACGAGTGGCCTGGACAGGAAAAAAAAAAAAAAGAGTGAGATCAGTATTAGCGTTTATTTTGACATGATGGTAAACTAATTGCATTAAAGAGATGATTATTATAATAATTATAATAATATGATTTATTAAAGATGATTATTATAATAATTAAAATAACATGATTTCTAATGGAATGGAAGGGAAAAATTATTTCATTTAAAATAAAATTTATTATATTTCTTTAATGAATAAAATTTTTATTTTTTAGTTAATATATTTTTTTCATATGAAAATCATTTATGTTTTTTTATATTTATTTTTTCATATTTTTTACCAAATATTTTTATGATTTTTTCATATTTTCTTTATTTTAATTTTTTGTTTCCAATTTAATATTTCTTATTACTTTTTCTTTTTGAATTACTTTTATAATTTTCCATTATTTTCTTTATCTTTATTCTTTCTTATCATTTCTATTTTTTTCTCTATTCTTATTCTTTCTTATCATTTTTATTTTTTTTCCCTTATCATTTATATTCTTTCTTATCATTTGTATATCCTTTTCATAAAAATTATTGTTATTTAGTTTCCAACAAAAAAAAATTAACAACTTATATATTTTTATAATTTATATAAAAAAATCACAAAATTAATAATTAAGATAATCTTCTAAATTATATAAAAAAGAATTATCTACATTATTTCAAAATAAAATTTATATATATATATATATATATATTTTATATTTTAGATTTTTTGGAAGTTTATCCGGTGGGTTTTTCTCGTCTATTTTTTCTAAAATCCCACATGAATTTATTGAAATCACGAGTTTGATGGGTAACCCCTGCATAATCCAAGTGCCCTAGGGTTTTTGAGGGTGTTGAATCCATATATACAGTAAAAAAAATAGTTTAAATAACACAAATCAAGATTTCACCTCAAATTTTTCAAAGTCACACTAAAAATAACTCTAAATAAAAAATTACATTTTTTATAATTTTTTATTTTAAAATATAATCTAATATATTTATAAAATATTTTTAAAAATTATACTTTTAGTAATTATAATTTTTAAAAATTATACTTTTAGTAATTTTTAGCACGTGAGTGCATGGTCTAACGGCGGGGCCGGCGGCTTATACGCCCCCCGCCCAGTTTCGAACCCCATCTGCGATGCTGCTGTGCAGCGATTTGTCAATTTGAATGATGTGATGTATTCAGATGTATTCATATGTATAAATTTGTACAGTTGGCCTATAATGATTCTTCAGGGGCCTAGCCACCCCCATTTTAAATTTTTAATAACTAAACCATTCAAATTTAATTGTGATAACAACAATTTTTACTTTCACACTAATTTTTAAATTTTATACTATATCTTTTTTTGACCTATTAAATGTTGAAAAATTAATTAATAACATATAATTATTTGCTTAATAAAAAATTTGTATATTTAAATATGCTTTATTTTTCTTTTTAACGTACAATATTTTGATATTAATATGAGAATATATATCTATATATATATATATATATATATATATATATATATATATATATATATATATATATATATATATATATATATTCATTCTGTGAGTAGGGTTTTAGGTTTTTTGAATATAGTGGCATGGATAAGATTTTTAGTGTTGACTTGTTAGGCCAGGTTATAGTCAACAAGATAGATCAATTGATCGACCTCATGAATGGCCTTTGAGGGAGGGGAGAAACCCCCTCCTATCGCAATGTAGTATTTAATTTATCAAAGAAGGCAAACAGACCAACGAATTCATCCGACATAAATGAGGGAAGGGGGGAAACCTGACTTTTAGGGGCTTAATGACAAACTCGCGAGAGAGGCAAACGCCTTTCAAAGGAAACATCAAATCCTAAATTTGTCATTCCAAACAATAGGCTAGAGGAATCTAGGCAATTTATGAAGAATCATGCACTAATTTGCAAGTTCATGGCCATATGGCCCAAGGAATGAGATTTAGTAAAGTGGATCCAACTCAAATGGCAACCAAAGGGTTCAATGGAACTGAGTCTAAGGACCAAAGTTTTTTTCATTGTGGTCTTTCATGATCTAGAGGATATGAAGAAAGTCTTTGAGAATAACTCTTACTTCATGAACAATGCAAGCCTTTTTAGGTGATTTTGGGAGGAATGTTACAACCCAAAGAAATAGCAGTTCCTGCCAGCCCCAGTTTGGATGTGGCTTTTTTCTCTACTCATTGATCCTTGGGAACAATATATCTTGTAAGGAATTGGTAATTCCATTGGGGACTTTGTAAAAATCTCAGAGATTACAAAAAGAAGGCGGCATGCCTCTTATTCTAGGATTTGTATGTACATGAATATTTCAAATATCCCCCTGGAATCAATAGATCTGGAATATCGTGATAAGATCTGGACCTAACCTTTGGACTACAAGCATGTGCCTTTAAAATGCTACCTATGTCATGAATATGGACATTTGATAAGGGCTTATCCCTTAACAATAGCCTGGATGTAATTGACAAAGGTGCATGAGTCATCAGAGGGTTTTCCAGAGGATTTGCACAAGAAAGGGAGATCAAATTGACCTTAGCAAGGAAAACCCTCGCAAGAGAAAGGGGGAGCGATTAATCAAGTGGACCTTGATGAAAATATGTTCAATATTTCAAATGAGGAAAACCAAACCAGGGAAGTTGTGGAACAAGAGGGAGATAAAATAATGGAACAACCTATGGACATGGAGGAGCCAGTAGGATCAAAAGGGGATAAACAATAGAAATGAAAACCCATAGATGAACCGATTGACAACTCTAATCTCAAAGAATTATTGTCCACCATGACCTCAATTCTAAGGGCGTAACATCGCCAGGACAATATAAATGTAGATGAAAGGATAATGCTTTAGTTCCTTTACTTGGGCACGAGTGGAGGCAAAAAAAATCCTAGTCGAACAACTTCAATACTTCCATCATCTTTATGGTTAATGGCGAAAGAGTGGCATCCAAACAAAGGGAGGCCCTCCATCTATGCTGGCAACAAATAAGGGATCATCCCAATTGCATAAACCCAAAGAAAAAGCCATTAATGATCAGAATAAGAAGGGGAAGAAAACCACAAGAGAAGTCCTAAGAGAAGAAGGGGAATTGATATTGAACTCATGACATGTTAACAAGATTATAGAGTATATTCTTCAAACCTCTGCCAGCGCACCATGAAAATAGTCTCTTGGAATATCATAGGACTAAATATTTTAGGGAAACAAAGATATTTGAGATCCAGGATTAGGAAAGAACGACTACATATCGTTTTACTTCAAAAAACTAAAGTCTCGATCTTGAAACTCATAGATATCATGGGTAGATGTTGGAAGGGAAGTGAGACTATGGCACTAGACTTGAGGGGTAGTGTCAAGGGTCTAGTGATTATATGGGATCCCCGTTGGATCTCATTTCAGGATTGAGTTTCCAATCCTAATATATTATTGTTCATTTTCAAGGCCTAGGTTATGGGGATGCGGTGTGGCTATCGAAGGTTTATGGAACATCAATCTTAGGGAGGAAAGAAAATTTTCTTAAGGAATTATGCGACATTTAAAGGTATCTTCACGGGGATTGTTGCATTCTCTAAGGAGACTTCAACTTGATCTAAAGTCTGGACAAAAAGAAAGGTGGGATCTAGAGGTTGGAACTTGCAGTGTTGTTATTTCAAGATCAAATCTGGGAGTTAGGGTTGGTCGATGTGGACACAGTTAACAGACTATATGATCTTAACTTAAACATGAACACAACAAATTACAGATATAACCATAAAACAAAGATGCAACATAAATAACACTTCATTTCATTAATATCAAATACTGAATTAAGCTTACAAATAGAATGGAAATAAACTAGTGCGGACGATGGTAGCTTATCTCTGAGAAGAGATGCAGCGGCTACATGCCTCTGAACTGTGTTACAATGAGGATTGAAGGCCTATTTATTATTGAGAAACAATGCAAAACCATAAACATCCAAAAATATAACCCTAGGAGATGAAGCACCAAAATTATGGTCCCCATTTGGGTAAATTGATACATCTACTTCCTGGGGTCGTACTTTGGCATACGATCTTCTTTTGACGCGCACAATACCTCGTTAGAAATATCTATCCGAGGACTACAACTTTCAAGTGGAAATCATAGTCAAAGATTATTGTTTGCCTCGGTTTTCCCAAAAAATGTCAGTTAGGGCCTTAAAATGGCTCTGGAAGTTCGGGACCCGAAAAAATGCCAAAAATAGTCAACTGTGCTACAATTAAGGAAACTAAAAAAATGAAAGAGATAGTGATGGGGGTCCAAGTGGAATAGGCGGGCGGCCACCAACATCCCCCTAGACTAGTCATGCACCCTTAGGAAGCAATGGTCCCCATTGCGTTGAGTGCCTCCATGAGATGGGGAAACTTCCACTAAACTTGGTCCCTAATGAGCCACTTGCCTTGGTGTAGGAGTTGGTCAGCTTTAACAACTCGACATATTTGGATGTTCTGTTGTCGAGTGTTCTTGATTTGTGTGTCCATAATCCAATAAGTTGTGGCCTGTTCCATGCAATATGGGTTTAAATCTATTGGCATGAACTATTTTGCAATGCATGATGTGTCTAGTAATGGTGGGAAGTATGGTCGAAGGCGGCCCACATTAAACATTTGGTGCAGGCCAAGGAATGGGGGAATGTTGAGCTCAGAATCATTATCTTCCACAACCTTGGTAATGGTGTAAGGACCATAGTAGAATAGTATGAGCTTCCGATGAGCTCCTGTAAGGTGTTCTTTCTGCAATTGCAACTAAAATTTGTCGCACACCTGAAACTTGTGTGGCACCCGATGTTGATCATGTCATTTCTTGTACTTGGCATTTGACTTCTCTAAGATGTCGTGAACTTGTTGGCGAATGTGTTTAATAAATTTGGTCGCTTTATCAGCCTCGGACAATACATGTGTGGATTATGTCTATGTAGTCACATGAGGAATGACAACATCAATCAGACACAATGGTTGAAATCCTAGACCCACTTCAAAGGGAATGTGACCAGTCAAGTTGTGGATAGCTATGTTATCACTGTGTTTCACATAGGGAAGACTCTCATCCCAGGTTCGTGAATGCTTAGAGTTTTACATTCGGAGTATGTGCACTATCATCCTATTGACGACCTCCATCTGGCCATTAGTCTGGGGGTGGAAGACAGTTGACTTGGTGACCTTGGTTTCCAATAGTATACAGAGACTTGACCAGAATGTGCTCAAGAACCTGCTATCCCGATCTGATATAATGGTTTGAAGGTTCCCAAAATGTACCCACACTCGTTCAAAGAAGAGTTCGACAGTGTCCTCTGTTATGATACTCTTCTTCCAGGCTGCCAATATAGTCATCTTAGAAAAAAATTCCACGACCACAAATACACAGTCATTACCATGCTTGGTAGAAGGGAAGCCAAAAGTATAGTCCATTGAGATGGATTCCCATGGCTGGCTAGGAGTAGGCAGAGGAGTGTACAATCCTTGCTTCTTCATGGTTGGCTTGGTGATGGTACATGCAATGTAGGATATGATATATTTCATAACATCCAGCCTGAGCTTTGGCCAATAAAAGTACATTTGTAGTACAACTAGAACTTTCTCCACACCAAAGTGTCTTACGACCTGACTGTAGTGCGCCTCCAAAATCAGCTTGGCATGCTCCCTTGAAGGAACACAAAGGTGGCCTAGGTAGCATAATAATGTGTACTAGAGGTGGAAATCAGGAACTTACTTTTGATCTACTAGAATCTGGTATGTGGAGGAGAACTCTGGATCAATTTTGTATAGTTGCGGCCATCCAAAGGTCTCGTGGCCACAATAGTTGAGAACGGTAGTCAGTGTTGCAACGGGGGGTCGGCTGAGGCAGTCTGCAACATGATTGGTGCTAACATTTTTGTATTTAATGTTCAAGTGAAATTGTTGCAAATATGTAGAACACTTCTGATGGCGATCATTCTACAACTTCCCTTGTGTCTGTATAAACTGAAGAGGTCAATGATCAATGTGGATGACTGTCTCCTTCCCCAGAATGTAATGCTTCCATTGTCGGAAAGCCTGCACGATGGAATACATCTCTTTATCATAGGTGGGGTACTTCTGAATTGTATCAGAAAGTGTCTCACTATGATAGGCCATTGGATGCCCATGTTGGGTGAGGACTGCACCAATAGCATAGTCAGAGGCGTCTGTCTCAATTTCAAATGGTTGTTGCAGGTATGGCAGTGTGAGTATAGGTACAGAGAAAAGGCGATGCTTCAACTCAATGAACGCCTTCTATTGGGACTCAGACCAGGAAAACTTTGTTTTTTCCCCACCCTTAGTAATCTGACTCAAAGGCCAAGTGATATGGGAGAATCCCAACATGAACCTCCGATAAAAATTGCAAGGCCCAAAAAGTTACGAAGATGTGATAGAGTGGTTAGGGTTGGCCAATCCCAAATGACTTGGATCTTAGTCGGATCCACATGCACGCCATGCTCATCTATGATGTAACCTAGATATTGTACCTGGCTCATGCCAAAGGTCCATTTCACCAAGTTGGCACACAATTTGTGTCGCTGAAGGGTTTGAAGGACTTGCCGAATGTGTTGCAAGTGTCCTTCCCAACTCTTATTAAAGATGAGGATGTCTTCCAAATAAACAACCAGGAATGAGTTGGTGAAGGGTCGCAAGATGTCATCCATTAGCCTCATAAAAGCAGCAGGGGAATTTGTCAACCCGAAAGGGATAACCAACCATTCAAAAAGGCCTTGGTTGGATTTGAAGGCAGTCTTCCATACATATGTGGACTCTATTGGAACTTGGTGATAGCCAGACTTCATATTGATCTTGCTGACATACTTGGCCCCCTTGAGTTGGTCAAGAAGGTCATCAATCCGTGGGATTGGATACCTGTTCCTGATGATGATTTTGTTTAGTGCCCGATACTCAATGGAAAGCCTCTAGGTCCCATCCTTCTTCTCTACAAGTACAATCAGGCTCTCACAAGGCGAGGAACTTGGTTGAATGTGCCCTTTTTGCAGCAACTCCTATATTTGGCACTCGATCTCTTCATTTTCCAAAATGGAGCAGTGATATATTGGCTCATCTAGTAGAGGTGTTGAATGAACACGAGCAAAACTTTTTCCAAACTTACAACTTTTTCCCATTTAACAATCCTATCAACTTACATTTGCACCTTTTTGGGGAAATTGCTAGTTTTTATCTTTTTGGTCAATCATGTAACGAATAATATAATTGGTTACAACTCTTTTATCTCTTTGTCGATATAATTGCAGAAAACAACTCGATTTGATTAGTTTTTTTAATCTTTTAACATATAATTTCTTTTTATGAAACTATTTTTTTATTATTTAAAATGTAACTTTTGTAAATCCTAATTAATTTTTAAATATGTTTAATTTATATAAATTGAATAATTAAATGTAAGTTTTGTGAATCCTGATTTTTTTAAAATATATTATATTTATATAAATTGAATAAATAATTTTTTTAATTAAAATTTATTTATTTTAATTCTATTAAAATAGGGGGAAAATTATTATAATTTCATTTTCAAATCAATGGTGGGACAATTATAAGTGGCTGCCACTATCCACAAACGTAGCTTGACTCATCATTGATAGCACAAATGTAGGATGACTCATCATTATTATTCAAGGAAAATCACACCGCCTAGAATTACCCCAATGGTGATCCATAAGTGAGGAAGATGTCTTGAATTGTTATCTTATAAAAAAAAAACAAAAAACAAAAAACAAAAAAAAAAACAAAAAAAACACAAACCAAAAAACGAAACAAAACAAAACAAATTATTAACCAATCAAAAATAGTATTAAAACATACTCGAGACCTAATTTCAAATTTATTATATCAACAATTTTTAATTTGTTTTTAAAAAATGAAAAAGATAAATATTTAAATCAAAATATGCCAAACTAAAACTGCATTGCATATATATCATTTTGTTATACAATGTGTCATCCAAGTTGTATATATGTCTCTCTTTCTACAACATGTCCAATCCAAGCTACATATATTCCTTTCTTTGTGCAAAGGAACTAGACGTAAAGTGACTATTTAGATTTTTATCTATTCCCAAATGTTGGGAAATTCAATGTATTAAAATATTGTTATAACAAGTTCTACGTAGTAGCTAGTACCTTTGGCTTAGTTTGAATATAGCTAATTGGAAAAAGATAAATATTTAAATCAAAATATGCCAAACTAAAACTGCATTGCATATATATCATTTTGTTATACAATGTGTCATCCAAGTTGTATATATGTCTCTCTTTCTACAACATGTCCAATCCAAGCTACATATATTCCTTTCTTTGTGCAAAGGAACTAGAAGTAAAGTGACTATTTAGATTTTTATCTATTCCCAAATGTTGGGAAATTCATTGAATTAAAATATTATTATAACAAGTTCTACATAGTAGCTAGTACCTTTGGCTTAGTTTAAATATAGCTAATTGGAGTATGACCAACTGAAAGAGTGTGAGATGATCAATTAAAGCCTTCATAAAAAAAAGGAAATGAAAGTGAAAATGTTGTGCTAAAATGTTGCTTTTTGGTGAGCGCCCTACCTCATTGGTTGTAATGAAGCTTTATAACTTTATTTTTTTGGTAGTGTTTGGTTCAAATTGATATGGAGAAACTTAGTTTCAACTCAATGAGATGTCAATTCCAAGAAACTTGTTTTGCACAAACCTAGGGAAAGCGACACTTGATGGGAGGTTTCTCAAATGATATTTGCATATAACCTCCACTTGCTAAATATAGATCCTTGAAACAAGGGATGCCTTTGCATGTTGCCTTGGGAGAAGTAACCAATGCATGCAAGTTTGTTTTGCTCAGTCCCGGAGGGAACTGGTCAACTCAGCTGCACATGCAAGAGGTTGGTCGACTGCTTGAAGGAAATGCACATTTATGGCTGGGAGCTGGGCTGATTGCCCAGAAGATTTGGGAAATTTCTAGGCAGAGCAGCTGACTGCTACCTAGATTTGTGGAAATTCTGGGCTGAGCAGCCCTGCTGGGGAAATTTGTGCAATTTTTGTTGGGAGTGCTGGCTGGCAGAATTGTGCAATTCTGGAGCCCAACAGGCTACCAGTCAGGATTGCGCAATTTCTAGAGGGAAGGCTGGTTTCCCTCTAGAATTGCACAATTTCTTAGGGGAGCTTATCAACCTATAGATGGACCAAGTCCGGGTGATCAACCTGTGAGGGGAATGCATCGAGCTGTGATCGACAGGCTTCCTTTGTGCAAGCAAAACATTGAAATTTATGAAGTTGAAGAACCAAGACAAGCTGCTGTGAAAACCTCTAAAACAAAGCTAAGGAAAAATTTTGGAGGGTGGTTGTAGATGCTACAACACTTGGTAACACACTGGTAGAACTTCAGCTCTTTGAACAGACCTTGTTCGTGAAAAGCAAGTCTAACACCTCCGTAAGTATTGTTTAGTTCTCAGCTCATATTGGTTTCATACTAGCTTGCTTGTAAGATGTAGCATCTGCCAAGATCTTGGTCGATTGACACACATTCCAAGCCAAGGAAACACAGTTGTTTCGATTGGGGTTGAGGGGTATATTGGTGCACAAGCAGTATATTCATCAGAGTCTTAGCTTCATCTCTGGTGTTGCTCCACTGCCAACAGGCCTAGATAGTACCCCGGTGGAGTCACATAGGAACGCAAGCATGGCTTCGCTTCCAGCGAGCTTGGTTAGTACCCCGACGGAGTTACTTGCATCACCTCCCTGTGTAGGAAGCCTTTCTCTTCTTTCACCTTTTTCATTTTTCATTTTTCACTTTGAATTTTTTTTTTTACTTTTCATTTTCTTCATTTTTCCTTTTTTCAACTGTGACTAGCACTTATTCATTTCAGAGGCGGAAGAGGGATCTCGACTTATTGAGAGCAGAAGAGGTCGCTCCAGTAAAGAAGTAGTTTATTGTATCTCTGACGTGCCTATTAAGGTTTTCCCCCACACCTTACTCTACTTGACTGAGTTGATAAGGGTTAACCGAAAAACAGTCGACTAGAGAAGGTGACACTAGTTAGCACGCAAGCGTTGTTCTTTCACCAAGGTTCACTTCAAACAGTACATATTTTCCTTCGACGTATCATGGACTAAAAGTAACATTCTCTTCATACAGAGGCAAGGTGATAGATAACCAAGTAGCGATAGTTGTACAAGCCCTCTTGTACTTCCCCCATTACATTTCAAGAGTAGTACATGGTTTCATGTAAAACTAACCTACGCATGAAACAAGTGAACCAACAAACAACAAAGAAAAGCAAGAGAAGAAGAAAAGTGAAAGAAAATCAAGTAAGCAAACAAACAAACCGCCAAACAAGCAAACAAAGTGCATAAGAAAATAAGCATGCAATCAAACTGACTAAACGCAAACACTACTCCTACTCCTACACTAACGTTGCATGGGCCTGATCACGTGAAGTGATATTTCCAATGAGGCCACCAGCGCATTGGTAGACCCATGTTGGTGAAGGCTTGGTCCGCGAGTAACCCAGTTGTGTGAACCAGCAAGCAAGAAAGATATAACAATGAAGACAACCACACTTCGTGTTTGACAATGCCCACAGGACATAAGTGAGTGCAAGTGCATGACGAGCAGTTTGTGGACTTATCATGGTGCTGTGTGACACTGTGTGCAAATTTGAAGCATAAGCACACTCTTGACTGAGACATGCAAGAAAATGAAAGAAACAAAGATAACTTGCATCGTACACGTGTGCTTGCAATGTAAGATTCCTCCAATGCATGAGCGATGGGATCATGCAGTTCGAGTGGAGGAGATGTGATCTGTGTGTGAGATGGATCTTCAATGCATACAGATGAGTGATGAGGAGCCTTGGGTGATTGAACAATTTCATGATCAGAAGTGAGACTAACCCCAAGAGAGTGAGGACCTGACATAACCATGAGCTCAAGCTGAAGTGCCCCGACAATCTTGGGTGTTTCAACTTCATCATCAAGTGGATCATCATAAACGAATGGCTTCGAAAGATCAACTATGATATATTCATGATCGTTATCAAATATGGGAGTAAATGGATCACGACCGCCACGATCAGAAAAGTAAATGATTTCATCGGAATCCTCATGATCAGATGAATCAAAAAGAGGGGTAGATGAAAACTGAACAAAATCATCCTCTGTGTTTATGGAAAAGACAGATGAAAAATCAAGTGGATTTTCAACGAATAACTTATCCTCTCTGTTTTTGAATGATGGACCAACATCTGGTGAGTCCTGCGAGTGATCAACAATGGGTGCATCCATGGATGAAGACACACATGCAAAAGTGTGGATGGGAGGTTCACCAAAGATACTAGGAAAGAACAGAGGGGGATCAGACAAAAGGGAGTCATTCTTCACCGAATGTTGATGCTCAATATCCCACTCATACTCTTCATGAATGACAACGCATGTTGGTTGTGCAACACCAACTCCGTCAATGGGTTGTTCCTAGTTCAAAACAAGTGAAGATTCCAAAATGGACGAACACAAGATAATATCATCTGGAGGAACACCCGAGTGCAAAGACATAGGTCGTAGAAAAGAATGCATATGAGAACTTGAAGGACTCACAACCAAATCTGCGCAAAAATTAAGTGAAGTGATGTTGGGAAGATGTGAAAGATGAACAAGTGTGTGAGCATGATCCTCAACATCACTTATCAGTGGTGGAGCTATTGAATGAGGGGTATGCGGACAGTCAGTCGAGACAGTGTCGGCATCCACATGAGATTGCGCAACTTTATCAATGAAGAATGTTTAGCGAGGATTGATCTCAAGCTTCTTCTTGGGATGGGAAAATTTATTAAGGCAATACTCAAACCGGTCCCAAAGATAAGCAAATTTCATTTGGCTCCTTGGAGCTTGAAACTGCAAGTCATGGAAGTGCTGCCAAAATCAATAACTGATTCATGTGGTGCCTTCCATTTTTGTAACAGTTTTTTGTCAAGATGGTCTGGATCAAAATAATAGAAAGTGTCTTCAATAAGATCACAAAAGTTCTCAAGTGAGTGCACATTGTTAGCTGGCAGGCTGAGAAACCATCTACGTGGAGATTCGCGAAGTGTGTGTGCAAGCAGCAAACTGGCCTATTCGTCAGAACACCCATCTTCCTCATGAAGCATGGAAAGAAAGGCATGTAAGTACTCAGGCCTGGCCACTTTGCCTTCACCATCATAAGTGAAAGTGGACAAGAGATCGAAAAAATACCCCATGATGGACACATATTCACGATTTGAAAAACACAGCGGGGGGAGAAGAGTGCAAGAATCCATGAAAGGTATGTAGAGGTTCAAAACTAGATGAGAGGACATAGCTTGTCATCTAGCCCTCCTTCTAGCGCTAGAAATTTTGACGGTGCTGGACCGACCAACATGTCAATGGGATCTCCTTGGTAAGAAGTCCCAATTAGACCTCATACCATTTGGTGTAGGAGTCCCAGCAGTGGGTCATAAGGTAATGCCTTGACCGTGATGTCGCACAGAGGCAAGTAAGATAACTATGTCATTAGCAAGGGTGTGACCGCTGCAATGAGTCAAGGAAGGTGAATGAGAGGTTCTAACACATAGGGGTGAGATGAGTGTGCCCCTTAGCAACCTGTAGCAGTACTCAGCTGAGAAGGGAACACACGAGTGAAGATGCATCACAAGCTGGAAAGCATATCATTCGACAATCCAAACTAATGGTTAAACCAACAACACATCTGCAACAAGATTCATGATCCAAATTGGATCCATGAAGAATAATCAAAAGAACCATGGTTGTACCAGGTCGGGACAGACTTCAAAGAGTTGAGAGCAGTGATCAAAAACACCTCTAAAACAGTGGAAGTTGGCAGCTAGCGTGGAACGACGAGGACCTCGGTCAAAGTGCGCTGACCGAGGCCCATGGAGATTTTTCAACTTCTTTTAATTGATATAATAGATCATCTATGCGAGGAAGGGGATAACGATTTTTGATTGTTATCTTATTCAGTGCTCGGTAATCAATGCACATTCTCCACGAGCCATCTTTCTTTTTCACCAAAACAATTGGAGACCCACATGGTAATGTGCTAGGTCTGATGAACCCCTTCTCAAGAAGCTCATGTACTTGCTTCTTGATTTCTACATTCTCTAAAGAGGACAACCTGTACATTTTGATGTTAGGCAATGGAGCATCTTACTGCAAATTAATATCATGCACTATTTCCTTTTTGGGTGGCAGACCTTTAGGTTCTTGAAACAAGACATCATAGTCTAAAACAACTTTTTCTAAATCATCTTGCTGTTTAGCATCACAACCCTCAAATACATTGGTTTTATCAAGTTTCTTTTCCTTTACAACCATTATTAAAAATTGTTTACATGAATTTAAATTTGTTTCATCTGCCCTGAGTTTATGAGAGTATAATTATTCTTGAGCTTATGAGCTCTTACAATATATTTGATTCCATCTTTAACGAGTAGATACTTGTTCTCAGCTCTATAGAAAATAGCTTTTCTATCATACAAGTAAGGACTTCCTAAAACAATTCCACATATATCCAAAGGAACTATATCTAACTCAACCTCATCTACAAATGCTGACCCAAAAGAAAACTTAAGTTTACATTGTCTAGTCACTTGTAGCTTTGCTTTATCACATAGCCAACCTAATGGATATGGTTTCTTGTGAGGTGTGGTTAGTAATCCCAACTTCTTTACAATTGCTTCAGAAATTAAATTTACTTGTGAGCCACTATCAAACAAAGTATCAATCTTTTGATGATTGGAAATAACTCGAATATGAAAAATCTCACGTCTTTTTCTCTCATTTTCTTCATTATCAGTAGATTGTGCAGAATTACTAGTAGATGCTTCATAATTTTTACTTTTTATACCTGTGGCTGCAATTGTTGCTTCATCTCCTGATTCTGACACCAAATCCTTTTGAATAGCTGTAGCAGTCTTCTTTTTCTTGCCCTCGAACTTCTTAGGTTTTAGCTCTGGATGCAGAATCCAGTAGTGTTCATCATCATGCCCATCCTTCTTACAGTGAGTGCATGAGGACTTACTCTTCTGTATAGTGTTTGTCTTCCTCTCTTTCCATTTCTGTCTTCTTTTCTCCTTATTTTTTATTGTAGTGGGTTGGGATGATCCCCCAACTTCTGGGTTCCCATTCTTACCTCTAGCTTCTAGATGCGTAGCTTGAACGGATACCTCATCTATGCTAGTGGGATTAAACATGAGGATAGTGTGCCTCATGTAGCTGTGTAGACCACCTATATACTTCAACAGAGTCTCAGGTGAGTCTAAAAAAATTCCTAGAATCAAAGCTCTTTTCCTAAATTCTTGAGTGTAACCTTGTACACTTTGCCCTTTTTGTCGAAGAGTTTGCTAGCTCATCATGGCTTGCTGCATGTAGGCTAGTGGATAGAATTGATTTTTAATTGTAGAAACAAATTCACTCCAAACAGAAAGAATCTTACCATGTTTCTTCATGTCAGCTTGTGTCCTGCCTTCCCACCATACCAAGGCAGTGCCTCCAAGGTGTAGGCTGGCCAGCTGAATCTTACTCTTGTCTGAGTCAATGCTCTGCATTCTGTAATAAAAATCAATCTGTCTAATCCAATTATCTAGCCTCTTTGCATTCAACTCTCCATCATATATTGGTAAATCAAATTTAACATCTAATTTAATTAAAGATGTCTTCTTTTTATTTTCAGGGCTATTAGGAGGCGTGAGAAATTTTTCTTCTTTCCCTTTGCCTTTAGAATGGTCATGGAGGAGAGATTCTTCTACTCCTTTGTCTTGTTTGGAGCTTGATGAATCCTCATCTCTATGTTTCTTAAAGTCCCTATACATTTCCTCCACCATGGATTTCAGGGCCATAAAACTATCTATGAACTGGGGATCTAATTCCAAGGGATTTTCAGCTGACATTTTCCTCTTAGAATAGACTCTTCCAATTTCCGGGTTAGTTTCAGCCAATTCTCCTTCTCCTAATTTAAGGTTGATCTAGTTAGCATTCAAAAACAAAATCCAACACAAGCTTGTCTAACCTTAGTAACCCTATGCTCTGATACTGCTTGATCTGGAATTTATCCAAGATAAAGAATGAAAGTTATTATAGACTCATGTGCATGGATGTGCCTATGTTACTTGTTATCACTGTAAAACTTCCTTAAAAAATTTGGACAACTTACATGGTTTCTCAATTCTTGTATCAGTCATGGTCAAGTCATGGTGAAGTCATTTTTATGTTTTAGAGTCTAAGTCATAGGGTTAGAGTCTCATGTCCATCTTCAAATAAAGTTTGATAGCCTCATTCCATATCCTAGAAGCCTCACCATGTGTTTAGAAGACATATCTCACATAATTTTGGAGAAATTTTGAAACTAGCTACGAATCCACATTTTCGTAGCGCAGACAGTGTAAAAATCCTGTTTTGCGCTACGAAATCAGTGTTTTCATAGCGCGCTACGAAACGCCTAAAGCAGCTTGTTTTAGCAAAAAAATTGGTTTTACTAGTTAACTTCCAGAAGCTTTCCAGAGCAGCTGAGAACTCAATTTTGCAAACTGAAAGAGGCTTTTATTCCTAACATGCTGAATTACAAAAACCTCTTTCAGTTTCTTCAAATTCATTCTGAGGTTGGAGAAATTTATGGTTAAACTTGCGCTATGAAACTGCTGAAAGTCAAGCTTTGTCTTCTGGTTTTAGCAGTCTTTTTCAAGATCAGTTTCTGGTTACAGGAAGATGTATTTTGGAATTCTGAGGGAGGTTTATCTTCAAAAACTCTCCAGCTACAATAACCTATCTCACTTTATTCATATGTGTTTTCAGTTGGGAGATAAGAAGCTTTAATTGAGACCCTAATTTCAGAAAATGGATTTTTCCTGTTTGACACGTGTTTTTCAAGGACAGATTCGGAACAGCTGGAGGAATGTTTTAAAAAAACAGGAGAGGTTTTTGTTCTAGACAACATGGGCTACAAAAACCTCCTTCAGTTTCGTAAAATGTGTCATGGATGAGGAGATAAAAGCTCTGTCCCACGTGCCAATTTTCAAGTATCTAAACCTAAAAATAGGGAAACATGTTCCCTAATTTCTAGGGTTTGTCATCAGCAGTTGGGTGACCACGTGGGAGGCTTCATCAAATTCGAATTCATGGAGTTTTAGGTGTCAAAGAATGTTTTAAATTTTTAGATAAGGTTGTTGTAATCATAATAAGGAGATACACTCCTAGTTGTATTAGGTCTCTAGGATTGCTAGTTAGGTGTCATTTGCATTTAATAGTTAGTTTTGAGTGCCATTAGGTGTCAGGTTAGGTAGAATTCGAATTTTCCTCATCCTAGAAGAGGAATCTAAGTTGTGTAAAGAGCTCTATATATAGCAGAAGAGCTGATGTACAAAGGGTTGGAAATTTTATGGAAAAGCTTGCATTTGGCCTATGTAAGACTCATTTTCAGTAATACATGCTTGACTTTACTTCTCAGGATTCATGAAGGATTTTTTATGTTCAGAATATGTGATGTTGTCCTTTTCTTATTTCTTACAGTGGTATGGATGTATAATCACTCAGAATTCACTGAATGTGCTCTAACTTCCTGTATACATTTATAAACTGTGTGGTCCCATATGAGTTTATGTTCTGAATGTTTAAATGCTGAATGCCCTGACTTCCATGTAAGGTTGAGTTCATTGTTATATTGAGGTGTTGTTGACTCCATAATCCCAATGGATATTTGTTTAATGTGTTTCCACCATTCATATTTTTCACAGTTGTTCTATAAGAGTTAGCCATCTTATCTTTAATCAAAATCATTAATCCATCAAGAGAGAGCCCTCTCAGGTTGAGGAGGCTAAGCCTCAGCCTAAAGTAGGTTGAAATAGTTACTTGAAGTCTTCTTGGTCTGCAGCCTTCCAGGGCCTGATTTTGAGATAACATTACTTATGCAACGGATCGATAAGCTTGCTAGAATACATAGACACTGAGGCAATAAGAGAAAACATAACAATCAAACATGTAAACAAAACAAGTTTAATAAGGTGTTCACCCAATGCTCCTGGGCTACATCTCTTGGTATAGCTTTTCAGTGGTGGCCTCTCTACTATGTTTTCAAGCAGAGTTTTTACAACAGTGAGCTCAATTCGAGACTCACTAAATAGAATGAAGTCAGTAGGAATGGAGTGCACAGACTCTCCTTACTGAAACTCGACCTCTGAGGGTCATAGTAGTATGACAGGCCTATGCCGAGGAGTTTGCTTGAACCTCTCAAGCCTTCAATGGAGTACATAGACTCTCTGACTCTCTCTGGCTCTGTTTGGCTTGATGCTGCCTTCAGGTCATCTCGGATTCTACTCTCTGTTCTCTGCTATTAGCTTTCTGCGTCTCTTCATTATCTGCCTCTGTGTTCTACTTCTGTCAGTTCATGGCTTTAAAGCCAGTCTGTTCTTTAACTGCTCGTTTTCGCTTCCCGGCCTTCTGGTTTCCTTTCCTTTGTTCGTTTGAATTCCTCTGCTCTGTGTCATCATCACTAGGTAATGCCTCGCAGGGAGGTGGCCACCTGTTTGCTAATGAACTGGGTGTCAGATTCACTGAATCATATTCGAATGGCCGTTAAATCTGTTTGCTTCAAGATCGCCCGCGAACACGAATCGTTTGCCAACTCATCATCCACATCAGACTTTAAATCCCTTGTCATCTTGCTTTTTGACCTGTCAAATCCGGTCAGTCATCAAGACGCATCTTTGTCGTTGATCTGGGCCCCCCAGATCCTACGGTCGCCCTTCATATCGGGCGGACAAGTCGCACAGTGTTTACCCATCCAATGCGGGTGGTTTTCTCTCTCTTCCACTGGACGCATGTTGCTCGATGTGTGGCATCGGGCGGGATTCAGTCAAAATTGCTTACCGCCTTGAAGCCTTCCGATATCCTACTGGTTTTGGGGAATCCCACGCTACAGAACCAAAACAGTTACTTTTCTGAATTTTATAGCATTTTCGAGTCCGGACGCTTCAAGGCTTTCCTTCACTGAGAGGGACGCCTTGCGATACGCGATTAGTGCTAATTGTGTATCAAAATCCACCTCTGTTTCTTGATCTGGCCTCTGGTTTTGCCAGTTTTGTGCCATTGCACTTTACCATGGGCCAATGGTTTGCGCGCTCGACCAAGGGTCCTGATTGCTCCGTTCTGGCCACAACTGCAATTGTTATGAGGATTCCTTCTGACAGCTTCGATCTTTTCTAGGACTTGAATGTTTTAGCATAATTTGAAATAGTCATGAAAAATTAGAGAGTTTTTAAGATCCAATTCAGATCATGCATAGATATGGGTGATGATGGAAGGTATAGTGTTTCAGGAGTGGGCACGGTTTCTTTTCAGAGGGAGCATGGAACTCCTCTCACCTTGACAGATGTGATGTATGTGCCTGGACTGAAGAAGAACTTGGTATCGGTCGCGATGTTTTCTTGAGTAAAGGAAAGGCGTTCCTAAGACACATAGACACGAGTCAGACCAAGAGTATAGGGATTCGGGTGAAGAATCTCTATAAACTAGAGGTAGATGATTATGTAGCATTGAGTACGAAAGCATAATTGGTGCAAAGCCAAGACATTGGCAAGTTGTGGGACAGGTGGTTGGGCCATTTTCATCATGCGGCTTTGAAGATAATGCAATATATATCTACAGGACTTCCCAAAGGTAAACTTGAGCAAATTGACACATGTAAAGGTTGTACCTTGGGAAAGTACACCAAGTCTTCATTTAATGATCGAGACAGTCGAGTAGAGGCTATCTTAGAGTGAGTTCATACTGATTTGTGTGGACCATTCTCGATGGCATCCACAGTGAAGCAAAGGTATTATGTTATTTTCATTGATGACTATTCTCATAAATGTTGGATTTACTTCATACAGAAGAAGGAACAAACCTTCACAAAGTTTTATGAGTTCAAAGCTTTGGTCGAGAAAGAGTCAGGGAAGAAGATCAAGGCCTTAAGAAGTGACAATAGTGGAGAATATGTCTCTCAAGATTTTAAGGAATTCTGTGCAATGGAAGGAATTAAATGAGATTTGACGGCACATCATAACCCACAGAAGAATGGGGTGGCTGAGAGGAAGAACATAACTATTGTAGGGGCAGCACGGGCAATGCTGCATGACCAAGGCCTACCACTTCACTTGTGGGCTAAGGCATGCAACACAGTGGTCTATTTGTAGAATATAAGCCCTCATCGCATACTTGGGATGAAGATACAAGAGGAAGCTTTCTCCGGTAAGAGACCAAATGTGGTCACTTCAAGATCTTTGGCTCATCGGTATATTTCCATGTGACAAAGGATGCACAGAAGAAGCTTGAGACGACAGCAAAGTTGGGGACATTTGTGGGGTACACTGATACACCTCACAACTATCGGGTGTACTTGCCTACCAGTCAGAGGACAGTGGTTCATAGAGATCTCAAGTTTGATGAGAAGAAGGCCATGCGAGTTTCCCTTGAGAGGGAGCTCCAACTACAGGCTGTGGCGGTACTGTTGGTTCCTAAGGAAGAAGAGCCTCAAACTGATGCAGAGCAGCCACATGCAGAGGTTCCAAGAGTGGAGACATCCAATCAAGTAGAGTCTTCCAGAGATGGATGGAAGCGCACAAGAGAAGCTGACAGATTGTTGGAGGATGCGAGAGAGAATGAGCGAGCACCATCTTCTCAGCGCATACAGAGGAGGACACTTGAGAGGTACAGTGGATACATGGCCCTTGCTGGGGAATGTGTTGAGACCGAGCCATCTTCCTTTGAGGAAGCAGTGCAGCAGCCGATTTGGGTTGATGCTATGGTGGAGGAGTATGACTCCATAATTCGTAACAGTGTTTGGGATGTGGTTCCGAGACCGGAGAACAAGTCAGTTGTGAGTTCCTGTTGGCTTTACAAGGTAAAGCAAGCTATTGATGGTAGTGTGGAGAAGCATAAGGCAAGATTTGTTGCTCATGCCTTTTCATAGGTTGAGGGGATTGACTATGATGAGACTTTTTCTCTTGTCGCAAGGTACTCATTTATCAGATCTATGTTGGCACTATTAGCACAGATGGGTTGGAAGATCCATCAGATGGATGTGAAGACTGCATTCCTCAATGGCCAGATTGAGGAAGAGGTGTACATAGAGCAGCCGGAAGGTTTTGAGACCTTCGATTATGAGTCGCATGTGTGCCGACTCAAGAGAGCATTGTACGGGCTAAAGCAAGCACCTCGTGCTTGGTACACTAAGATATACAACTACTTCACTAGGTTGGGCTTCACAAAGAGTGAAGCGGATGCGAACCTATACCACATCGTGGTGAAAGGTAAGTTGTTGATCATCATACTTTATGTTGATGATCTCATATTGACTGGTGATGATCAGTTGATGGCGTCTTGCAAGGAGGACCTTGCAATATAATTCGATATGAAAGACATGGGTCTCATGCATTACTTCCTTGGCATGGAAGTGTGGCAGAAGGATGGGGAGTTGTTTGTGTCTCAGGGCAAGTATGCCAACGAGATACTGAGGAGATTCCACATGGAGAAGTGCAAGCCCATGCAGACTCCTCTAGCAGATAACTGGAGGAAGGAGGTTGTTACTTCAAGAGAAGTGGTAGAGGCTACTGTGTACAGGCAGCTTGTGGGTTCATTGATGTACTTAATGAACACACGACTAGATTTGTGATATTCATTGAACCAGTTGAGTCAAGCGATGGTTGAGCCTACCAAGATGTTTTGGAAGGCGACAAAGCATGTATTGATATACCTCAGAGGCACATCTCAATATGGATTATGGTACAGACGAGCAGAGGGAGTGAAGCTACAGGGCTTCATTGATGCAGATTGGGCAGGGAGTCCATTAGATCGGAAGAGCACATCAGGAGGGATTTTCAACCTTGGGTCAGCAGAAGTTTCTTGGTACATCAAGAAATAGAGGTCGGTTGCACTCAGCTCAACAGAGGTAGAATACATGGCTACAAGTTAGGCAGCATGTGAGGCCACCTAGATGTAGAAAATCCTAGTTGGTTTGTTGATCAGAGGATGGATCTAACTGTGATCTATTGTGATATCAGAGTTGTATCAAACTCTTTGATAATCTTGTATTTCATGATAGGTCCAAGCACATCGACATTTGGTATCATCATCTCAGAGACTGTGTAGCGAGGAGGATCATGTTGTTGCAATATATTTCGACAGAGGAGCAAGATGCTGACATTTTGACAAAGGCATTATCAAAGTGTAAATTCGAGCTCCATAGAGACAGGATCGGGGTGGCAGATAATCCCTTTCTTGTTGAGAGGGAGTGTTGAAATATGCCAACAAGAATATTCCAATTTAATTTGTACTTGAATTAAATTGTGAATTAAAATCGAACTTAGTCTTAATAGCTACTTGGAAATAATTAATTAATTTATTTTAAATTAATTAGTTGGAGAAATTCAAGTTAGAATTCTTTCTGAAGTCATGCAAGAGTTATCCCTTAAATTATGGAGATAATATTGAGTTATATTTGAGTTGTAATTAGTTAACTCAGTTTACCTTAACTCCAGTTAAATTAGTTCCAAACTGTTTGAGGAACTAATAGTGACTTAACAATCAGTTGATGCATTAATGCACTCAACTAGTGCTACTCCAGTTAACTGAAGATTCCCTCATCAGAAACTCATGCATGCCTATTCTAAGAAATACTTAGTTGATATTAATGTTCAAGGACAATGTACTATCAATTGCATGTGTTTTCTCATGGAGAAAACTCATGCATGCAGTCAAGGATTCATCCTTGAGGATTGTGCATTTTTGAAGGATTGATTTTCCACTTGGTAATAGGCTAATCATCCACAAGGAATAGCACAAGGAAATAAGAGCTTGGAGGGTAGAGAGTAAGGCTGAAGAGAAGCCAAGATTGCCTGTGTGCATCTGTGAGAATTGTACTGAGAGCTGGCTAGTTGTGAGAGCTAAGGCTTTGTATAATTCCTATGTATTTCCACCATGTATGATAATACAATAGTGTGGGGGTTTTATCTGAGGATTTCCCCAAAGTATTTTCATGTGTATTGTGCCATTGATTCTTCTTATTTTGGTTATATTGTTCAACTCGATCTTTAAGCTTCCATAAATTGATAGTAGAAGTAGGTTATAGTATTCTACTTTGATTTATATTGCATTATTAGGTTAACCTACACATATTTTCTACATGTGAAGCCTAAGGTCGAGGTCTCCTCAGTATCTTTCCAGAAAAAATATGTTCCCACAAATTTTTCTTCTACACAGAGTAGTCCTGTGGAATAGTTGTTTGAGACTCGAGAATTCTTCCTAGCTGCTGAAATTTAGAAATGGCAATCTACTGTGAATGAACAAAGGAAGGAGACAGAGAGGGTTCGAGAATAAGCCGCCAAGATTATTACTGAGTATGTCTGATCTAGGTGGATATTGGTGGCCACCTACCAAGTCCACTTCGACCCCCACCATTGTTTCTTTTAGCTTTTCAGTTTCCTTAATTATAGCATATTTTACTATTTTTAGCAGTTTTCGGGTCATGAACTTCCGGAGCCATTTTGAGGCCCTATGTAGAAATTTTGAATAATAAACACATATTCAACAGAGATTATCCTGATTATACACTATTTTGGAATACATGCATAATACATAACCTCCTCTACATTGATCATCAATTTAGCAGCATTAAAAACAATGAAACATCAATCGCATGCGCACATTAACAAAGTATGTAACCCGGGGAAAGCATACAGCTGAAAACCCCACACTATCTATATATTTATGATTGAGAACATGTAACATTACATAGTACAATACTCCTCACAAGTATCCAACACTATCTCCACCTATTACACACAAACTAGCTCAGATATGATGCCTCAAATCTCCTCCACTGTTTGCCTGCCTCCACTGCACAACCCTGCCAGAGAATGAATGATGAATGGCTGATCCAAACTCCTATTTACCTTGTGAAAATCACTCACACTGGAAATCACGTGAGCACAAGCTATTCTACTGGGCATATGTTGTGCAATTATCATGGGCATACTCAATCCTTTGATTGTGCAAGATCTCATGCACAACTATAGTCACAACTGATAGCAATCTCAACCTCTAACACTTGTCTCCACTGAACTGTACATGCACTAAGTTAACTGATGTATTCTTCAGTTGCATTATGAGTTAATAATTAGTGAATTAATTAATAACTAATTCACACAACTCATCACTTAGTCTATTGGCCAGTTAGACTAAATATAACTAGTTCAACTAAGTCAAACTGAACACAACTCCATTAACTGCTCATCCAACTCCACAGAACTCAACCACATGAGTTCTAACTGATGTCCTGCATGCAATAGCTCAACTGACTCATAAAGAAAGCGTATTTCCTTCTGACAGCTGCATGTGCCACATCTGTAGCTCAAACTGAAGTGCTCCAAGAGGATAAGATAATGTTTATAGTCTAAATATTATTATGAGACAATAATATTTGACTTTTCTATTTTTGACTAGTAGTCTAAAAATAGACTCTGATCACTCCTGCTGTGATCCAAAAATAGAAGTCCATCTATTTTTCCCAACATGACCAATCATCCATAAACAGCATACTGCAACTCATAAACCATGATCCATATGTCTAAAAATAGACATAGTCTAAAAATAGACTTTGTGCCAAAACTTGCTTGCGGGACCACTTAGTGAAGGCGACTCCTTTCCACTAAGCTCCATCATCTTGTTGCATTCTCAACAAGCATTTCTTGTTGCACACTTTTCAACACCTTAAACGATGTTTTTTGGGAAAACTGGGAGCAACATGGGTCCATGGACTGATGTTTATCTTCCCAAAGTTGTAGTTCTCAATTATATCTTTCTAACGAGATATTGTGCGTGTCAAATGGAGATCGTATGCCAAAGTTACGACCCTGGGAAGTTGATGTACTAATTTACCCAAACGGGGCCCACAGTTTGGCGTTTCATCTTCTAGGGTTAGATTTTTGGATGTTTATGGTTTTCCATTGTTTCTCAACAATAAATAGGCCTTTGAGCCTCATTGTAACATAGTTCAGAGGCATGTAGCCGCCACATCTTTTCTTAGAGATAAGCTACCATCACCCTAGCTGGTTTATTTCCATTTCTGTTTGTAAGCATATTTCAGTATTTTACATTAATGAAATGAAGTATTATTTCCGCTGCATCTCTGTGTATATGGTTATCTCTATGTTTTGTTGCATTCCTGTTTAAATCCAGATCAATGGTATTAGAGCGGTCTGCTTTTTTTCTCTGTTTTTCTTTGCATGTCCCCAACGAGGTTGGGATATAAGGAGTTAGGGCTTGAACTGGTCGAACCTTTACAAGACCAGCCTCACAAATCCTAATGGCCTCCCATGGTGGATGGAAAGAAAGACGAGGGGGCAGGAGATCCTATCAAAATCTTGCTCGAAGAAGCCCTTGAGCGACAAAGGAACGTGATGATGGACAACTTTTCCCAGATCCTTCAGCGGCTACCCAGGGGCGACGCATCAACTTCCAACAGCTACTCTAGAAATGCCACACCATTTAAGGTACAAGTTAATTTTGAAATCCCCATATTCGAGGGTCAGATAGATGCAAATGCCATCAATAAATGGTTAAATTTGCTAGAGGGTTATTTTTCTGTTCATGATTTTTCTAGTCGGGAAAAGATTATTTTCGCTCTTCTCAAAGCAGCCCCCATGTCAAGGATTGGTGGGAAACCTACTGCGAACATAAGGATGAAAGTACAGGCTCACTATTTTTGGCCGTACCCACTTGGAATTCATTCTGGGATGCCATCAAGGAGCAGTACTACCCTATCAGAAGCTATGAGGATCAATACATAAAGTGGACCACGCTGTGGCAGGGAAGGGACCAAGACGTGCCGGAGTTCATCAATATTTTCCATACCCTTCGCATAAAGTTGGGTATCAAGGATTCAGAGCAGCATTTGGTACTAAAAAACCGTAGCTACCTGCACAAGTACATCCGGGAAGAAATAGAATTCCTGAACATCTCCTCGCTCGGCAGTGCATACCGATATGCCATCAGGGTCGAGAAAAAGTTTAAACAGAAGTAGCGAGACTTAGGATCTACGAATCCGAAGCAAGGGAAAGGTGCCCCCAAACCGTAAAACAAATGACAAAGCCAAGGCAGGGTGACCCAAGACAACCCACCAAAGCTGCAAGCAAAGAACAGTGCCACGAAGCCGAAAAATGACACAAGAAAGTGGCGTGAGTTCCATAAGAGCTCCACTCACAACACAAGTGAGTGTCAGGACAAGCAGTCACTGGTGGCTGAGCTAAAGGTTTCAGAATCGGATGCAGGTTCCGACTCTGAGTCAGAACCCGACAAGGGGAATGAAAAAGGGAAGTAGATTATTGATGCAGAGCCCAACACCACCATTGCCACCACGAAGATCTAGAAGGAGGAACCCGAAGATCCAGAGGAGGAGGAGCATCTCTTCCACTCCCAGATGTGGGTAAAGGGCTCCTCGCTACAGTTCATTGTCGATAGCGGGAGCCAAAAGAACCTCATTTTAGCAGAGGCCATGAAGCGGCTGGGCTTACCAACCATAGTGCATCCACAACCATACACCATCGGGTGGCTTCACCAAGGATGGGATCTTCGCGTGAGCCAGCAGTGTCGCATTCCATACAACATCAAGCCCTTCATAGATGAGGTATTGTGTGAAATTTCTCCCCTTGAAGTTTGTGATGTATTACTAGGACAACCATACTTGTGGAAGTGACATGCTATGTATGAATCAAGGCCCCGTGTCGTTATTGTTACTTCGGGAATTAAGTTGTACAAGATACCGGAGGTAGCACTGCCTACCACCATCTCTTTAATTACTACAAAACAATGTAGTAAGCTCGTTTCCAAAACTGGGAAATTTGTTTTCCTGATGATACGCCCTCAAGGAAAGAAGAAGATGGTGGCCACAACCTCCAGACAGGGCTACTCCGCATGACAACTACAGATGGACAAGGTCGTGGAGGAGTACGAGGACATCTTCACCTCCCCTGTAGGGGTTCCTCTGCACTGTCAGGTCAAGCACTCCATCGATCTGACCCCAGGTGTGCTGCTGCCCAATGGACCAATCTATCAACACTCCGTTCTGGAGAATGATGAAATCAAGGGGTAGATTCAGGAGCTGCTGCAGAAAGGTCACAACTGTCCAAGTTCATCGCCCTATGGGAGCCTGATAGTGTTGGTACAGAAGAAGGATGGGATTTGGAGACTCTGTATTGACTATCGGGCGCTGAACAAGATCATTGTCCATAATAGGTACCCGATCCCATGGATTGATGACCTCTTGGACCAACTAAAGGGGGCAAAATATTTTAGCAAGATTGATTTGAAGTTAGGATATCACTAGGTACGGATCGAACCCTCCGATGTCTGGAAGACTACCTTCAAAGCCAAGGAGGGCCTGTTTGAATGGTTGGTGATGCCTTTCGGATTGACGAATGCTCCTGCAACCTTCATGAGGCTAATGGATGACATATTGCGGCCATTCACCAACTCATTTGTAGTGGTATACTTGGATGACATCCTGATCTTCAGCCAGAGTTGGGAAGAGCACCTCCACCAAATCCAACAGGTTCTCCAAACACTGCGGCAACACAAGTTATCTGCCAATTTGGAGAAATGCACTTTTAGCATGACCCAAGTTCAGTATCTGGGATACATTATTAGTGAACAGGGGGTGCATGTGGATCCATCCAAGATCCAAGTCATTCGAGATTGACCATCTCCAACCACTCTAACAAAGCTCTGCAGCTTTCTAGGTCTTGCCAACTTCTACCGCAGGTTCGTGTTGTGATTTTCTCATATCACTTGGCCCTTGAGTCAAGTCACCAAGGGAGGAGCAAAAGCAAAATTATTTTGGTGTAAATCTCAACAGAGGGCATTCATAGAGTTGAAAGATCGCCTCTGTACAGCACCTGTGCTCGCATTACCAGACTTGCAACAACCATTTGAGGTCGAGACAGATGCCTATGACTATGCTATTGGGGCAATCCTTACTCAACACGGGCATCCAGTGGCACATCACAGTGAGACACTTTCAGACACAGTCCAGAAGTATCCCACCTATGACAAAGAGATGTATTCCATTGTGTAGGCCTGCCGACAATGGAAGCATTACATTTTGGGGAAGGAAACGGTCATCCACATAGACCACTGACCCCTGCAATTCATATAGACCCAAGGGAAATTGCAGAATGATCGCCATCAGAAGTGGACCAAGTACCTGTAACAGTTCCATTTGAATATCACGTATAAGAAGGGTATAACCAATAATGTTGCAGATTGCCTCAGTCGACCACCAATCATGGCGTTAACCAATGTCCTCAACTCTTGTGGGCACGAGACTTCTAATTGGCCACTTCTCTACAAAAGCGACCCAGAATCCGGCCACACATACCAGACACTCTTGGAGGTTCAACATGTTCCAGATTTTCACCTCCAGGATGCCCTGTTATGCCACCAGGGTCACCTTTGTGTTCCTTCAAGCAAGCGTGCCAAGACTATTTGGGAAGCACACTACAATCGAGCTGTTGGACATTTCGGGGTCGAGAAAATGGTGGCAATACTGCAAAATTATTTCTATTGGCTGAATCTTCGACACAATGTTGGGAAGTACATCAGATCATGCACTACCTGCGCCATTGCCAAACCGACCATCAAGAAGCAAGGCCTCTATACCCCGCTTCCTACCCCTAGTCAACCTTGGGAATCCATCTCCATGGATTACATGTTAGGTCTTCCTTCCAATAAACATGGAAACGACTGTGTTTTTGTGGTCGTCGACAGGTTCTCGAAGATGGCCATTATGGCTACCTGCAAGAATAATATCACAGCAGAAGCCGCTGCTAAACTCTTCTTTGAACAAGTGTGGGTACACTTTGGGATCCCACAGTCTATCATCTCAGATCGGGACAACAAGTTCCTTAGTACATTTTGGTCTAGTCTCTGATCAATGCTCGACACCAAACTCACTAAGTCCACAGCCTTCCATCCTCAAACTAATGGCCAGACAGAGGTTTTCAACAGGATGATCGTAGACATTCTGTGCATGTACAACTCAAAGAATCCATGCACATGGGACAAGAGCCTCCCCTATGTTCAACACAACTACAACCAGGCTTTCCACAGCTCGACTGGCCACAACCCTTTTCAGGTGGGCTTGGGATTCCAGCCACTATGTCCCATTGATGTGGCCATGCCAGTTGTAGCTACTCACGCAGATTCAGCTCATGTCCAGTCTGAAACAGATAAGGCAAACAACTTCATTGAGCACATCCAACATATTCGCCAGCAGGTCCATGACATTCTGGAGAAATCAAATGCCAAGTACAAGCAGCGACATGATCAACATCGGGTGCCACACAAGTTTCAGGTGGGCAACAAATTCTGGTTGCATTTGCAAAAGGAACGCCTTACCGGAGCCTATCGGAAACTCAGACCACTCCGGTATGGTCCTTACACCATTACTAAGGTTGTGGGAGACAATGCACTTGAGCTCAGCATTCCCCCATTCCTTGGCCTGCACCCAGTGTTCAATGTGGACTGCCTTCGGTCATACTTTCCACCATTACTAGACACATCCGACATTGCAAAACAGCTCACACCCTCAGAGTCAAATCCAGATTGCATGGAACAAGCTGCAACTGATCGGATCATGTACACATAGATCAAGCACACTCGCAAGCAAAATATCCAATTGTATCAAGTGGTCAAAGCAGGCCAACTACTTCACCAAGGATAGTGGCTCACCAGGGACCAAGTTTAGCAAAAGTTTCCTCATCTCATGGAGGAACTCAATGCAATGGGGACCATTTCTTCCTAAGGGGGGAGGAATGATCCAAGTGGATATTGGTGGCCACCTGCCAAGTCCACTTGGACCCCCACAATTGTTTATTTCAGCTTTTCAATTTCCTTAATTGTAGCACATTTTACTATTTTTAGCAGTTTTTCGGGTCCTGAACTTCCAGAGCCATTTTGAGGCCCTATACGACATTTTTTGGGAAAACTGGATAGTTCTCGGATAGATATTTCTAACGAGATATTATGCGCGTCAAACAGAGATCGTATTCCAAAGTTACAACCCCGAGAAGTTGTTGTTTAAATCTAGATCAATGTCAACCAATTAGACAGAGCAAGGCAGAGGCAATAGAAATAGTAGAAAAAGATAAAGGATTTAGAAGGGAAGGTACAAGTATTGAAGGAAAATAAGGAACAAATGTTTACCCTGGCACAACAGGTAATGGCCTATCAGCCTCCTGCCCATAGTTACGCTTTGTTTCTTCATGAGCAGTTCTTTTTCTTCTGCCTAGAAAGCATCTACAAGGAGATCAGCCATGAGATCAAGGACTCGATACAATTCCTTCGTATTATAAGAATCCATGATATCGTGAACCAACACTTGATGTGTGAGCTCTACATGCATGGTTATTTCTTGAAGGATGACAAGAGCTTCAACCCGGTTCCATTCGTGGGAGATGTTCACCTGAGAGCCTTCACCTCCTACACCATTAACCAGGTTAAATGGAGGAAGTCTTGTGATACTTTTGAAGAGAATCAAGCTACAAAGCCATTGATGATAAGGAGGGAGAATGATCAGTTAATGGCTATTTACAACAAGCACTCCACCTTGCTACAGATTGAGGGATCTAAGGAATGAATGTTGGAAACACAGAGATGGTGTACTGACCTCTGTGTCAGACAAATAGTCACTTTTCAGGATGAAGCCCTTGATAGTTTCCAAAGAATATGGATGATGTTGTCATCAGCTGTCAGAAACCGGGAACCTTTTGGAGCACCCAATTTTGCACGAGCATTAGAAAGAGTGCCACGTTTTGTTGCATGCATTCAGACCTGTGGGGTCTGGTGGATGGGGCTGAGGTTTCAGTTTCCCTTCATTTGGTTGTGAACAGAGCATTACACTCCATCATGCAATGTGAGTAATGATTGGTGGAAGGTTGTCCTTATGACATAAGGATATAAACCTCTAGGGACAGAGATGGCCGAGGAATACGACCTTGCTCAACTTCGTGCCGACCACAACTGATCCAACCCAAATTTGAAGAGACGGCGAGCTGAATGAGGGCATGCAAAAAGACCATTTGGGGGAAGATGTTGGGTTCCAAGTCTGCATACTTTTTCCCTTCATTTTTACCCTCTCTCTCAATCATTTTTATCATTTATATTCACTAATCGCTCTAAATGCACAAGGTAAACCCTCTTCGATTGTCTTGCTGGAATGTTTAATTAATGAAGTAATAGTCACAGAGATTTTACCCATGCGAGTTACTAATTTTTTCATTTTCGTAAATTCGGTGGTCAAAAGTCACAGATGAAAATCACAGAAGCAACTCCGATCTTTCAACACCATTTCGGCAGTAACATCATAAAGGATTCTAGGCCTATTCCAGACCTTTCTTGTTCTCTCTCTCGGAAACTAGTTGGTCGTTTCAACGATTGTATATTCATAGACATTAGCTGCCAGATTGAGAGACAGTTTTATCTAAGTATTGTATAAGAAGGGTTTACATGTTGTGAATCAGGGTTAGCCATGCAAGAGATTGAGATTGTAACAGAAGATTGTTTAATTAATTGAATGCAATTTATTTTGGTGTTCTCTCTATAAGCTATGAATTGATCGCAACCCTGGTCAGAGAGTTGGGCCCACTCTTCTTATTAGGTGTTGCATTATTTTTGTGTGTTGTTATTTTATTTATGTTGGTTTATTTCGATTGTTGTTACAATATTTTAATTAATTGTTGTGAATGCTTTTTATAGTTCTTTAATTTATTCTTATTTATTGTCACAATGGTTCTTTAGTTAACTCAGTTATTACATCTAAGATTGGTGATTGGATTGTGTCATTTCCACCTGCATATACTTTGCGCGTTACCTTGAAATAATATACGCACCCGGATTGATAAATCAAATGTGTAAAAGGGGTTAAATAGTTACTCACACTCGGACTCCCACAGAGCACATTGAGGACTTCCAAAAATTGAATATAAGGGTAAAAGTTATCCAAAGGAGCATAGGATTAATGTGTACATAGGGACTTTAAAGGATAACATCCAACATGAGGTTCGCCTTTGGGAACCTGATTCATTGGAGAAGGCATTCAGGTTAGAAACAAAAATGATGGCCACAAGGAAGCCTTACCACTCACAACTATAAAGATGGAAGTGTTGTTTCCCCTAGCCTTCCACAACCTACAAGGTTGACACCACAACAATTGGAAGAAAAAAAAGCAAAAGGGCTTTGTTACAGTGGTGATATCAAATACACTAAAGGTCATAAGTGTGCTGAGAATAAATGATTTTACATAGATTGTGAATGGGAGGAAGAAAAGGAATAAGAAACATCAAAAGAAGAGGATATACACCAGGAACAAACCCTAGAGAAAGAAGAAATGAATCTGACCATATCTTGTAATGCATTGGCTAGAATTACCACTCCTAAAACTATCAAGATATAAGGACATATCAAGAAGAAAAAGGTATTAGTGTTGATTGATTCGGGAAGTGCCCATAATTTTATTCATTGTAAGATAGCTAAGGAATTGAATTGCTTCCTATATCCAACACCAGAGTGTCAACTGATGGTTGCAAGTGGAGGAACCATAAATTGCTTTTGAAAGTGCCATAATATCAAGCTATCCATAGGAGAATATGTATTGAATAGCCCAATTCTTTCCATTCCAATGGGTGGTACTGATGTTGTACTAGGAGTCCAATGGCTACAATCCTTGGGTACAATAGCTTTTAATTTTCAAGAACTTTTCATGAAATTTTCTTCAGAAGGAAAGGAAGTTGAATTAAGGGGTATCACAGGGAAACCATGAAACATAATCATCTCTAACGGAAAGACAAAGCTTCTAAAGAAATAACAATGAGGTGTAATTGCACAATTATGTTTTCTATAGGTTCCCACATCGAAATCATCTATTTCTCTATATCTCCAAAATGTCTTGGACAATCATTCCAAGATATTTGAGACTCCCAAAGGCCTCCCACATATTCGTGATCATGATCATGCTATTCATTTTATTCCAAGAAGTGTTCCTCCAAACATCAGGCCTTACAGATATCCTTATGCCTAAAAGAGTGAAATTGAACATATGGTTACAAAAATGCTAGAGGCTGGTATAATTCAACGTAGTCAAAGTTCTTTCTTTACTCCAATATTATTGTTGCACAAGAAGGATGGGTCATGGAACATGTGTTTGGATTATAGGGAGCTCAACAAGCTCACTATTAAAGATAAATTTCCCATTCTTGTCATTGATGAATTATTGGATGAATTGCATGGATCAATTTACTTCACCAAGTTGGATCTTCATTCAGGATATCATCAAATCATAATGAAGACTGAATATATTCCAAAAACAACTTTTAGAACTCATGAGGGTCATTATGAATTTTTAGTCATGCCTTTTGGCCTTACCAATGCACCTTCTACATTTCAATGTTTGATGAATTCCATTTTCAAACCCTTCCTTAGAAAATTTGTGTTAGTATTTTTTTATGATATACTAATCCACAACAAGTCTAGGAAGGATCATGTTCAACATGTTGACAAGGTGCTCAAAGTATTGGAGGAGAAACAATTATATGCAAAAAGCTCCAATATTTCTTTGGATTACAAGAGGTGGAATATCTGGGTCATATTATATCTCATGAAGGTGCGAAGGTAGACACTAGCAAAATTAAAGCCATTAAGGAATTGAAAATCCATACATTCATAAAGCATCTGCGAGGATTTCTCAAGTTGACAGGGTATTATCGCAAGTTTGTTAAGAATTATGGGTGAATAGAAGCACCTCTAACAACCTTATTGAAGAAAGATGCATTTTCATGCACTCCAAAAGCAACGAAGGCCTTTGAACATCTTAAAGAGGCAATGTGCCAAGCACCAGTTTTAGCTACACCTGACTTCACAAAAACCTTTATTGTGGAATGTGATGCCTCAGGAAATGGAATTGGTGTTGTTTTAATGGAAGAAGAAAGACCCATTGCCTTCGAAAGTCTTCCAATCAAAAGAAAGTATTTACACAAAGTTATTTATGAGAAGGAAATGTTGGCAATACTACATGCACTTAAGAAATGGCGACCCTACCTAATGGGAAGGCACTTCAAGGTAAAAAAGGATCATGATAATCTTAAATACATTTTAGAACAAATATTATCTTCATAAGAGAAGAAAAAATGGGTCACAAAGATGTTGGGTTATGAATTTGAAATCATCTACAAAAAAGGGAAGCAAAATGTTACGGCAGATTCACTCTCAAGAAAGGATGAGGATGTGGAACCATTGCTTTGCACCATTTCTATTATCCAACCATATTGGATAAATGAAGCAAGGGATGAATGAAAGAATGACAAAGAAGTGTGGGCACTCATTCAAAAGGTACAACAAGATCCCAATACATCTGAGACATTTAGTTGGAAAAATGATTTGTTGTAGTACAAAGATCACTTATACCTATGTAAGAATTCCCAACTCAAACAAAAGATTCTTATGGAATTGCACACCTCTCCCTTAGGAGGGCAGTTAGGATTTTTAAAAACTTACAAGGTTAAGAACGAATTATTTTGGGATGGACTTAAATCGGATATTCAAAAGTTTGTGGTAGAATGTTTGGTTTGCCAACAAAATAAATTTGAAACAATTAAGACCCCATGTCTATTACAACCTTTATTCATTCCAAGCCAACGTTGGGAGGAGGTTTCAATGGATTTTATCACAGGCTTACCCAAGTCCGAAGGAAAGAGTGTCATCATGGTGGTAGTTGACAGACTTACCAAGTATGCACACTTTTGTGCATTATTGCATCCATTTAAATCCAGTACAATTTCTATTGCATTTATGGAAACACATCAAAATCTACATGGAAACCCAAATATTATTGTAAGCAACAGAGATCCCATTTTCACTGGAAATTTTTTGGAAAAATTATTTTCTTGTCTTGGTACTCAGTTAGCTCATAGCTCATCTTATCATCCTCAATCTGATAGGAAAACTGAGATAGTCAACAAATGGTTGGAAGGATATCTTCGTTGCTTTGTATCCGATAAACAGACACAATGGGTCAAATGTTTGCCTCTAGTTGAATGGTGGTATAACACTTCCTTCCATACTGCAGCAAAAATGACCCCATTTATCATTGGCACTTTATGGATATCATCCACTGTCCATCACATCATATTTAAGAGAAAATTCTAAGGTTCAAGTAGTGGAAGATCACATCAAGCATCAACAACACGTTCTCCAACTCTTAAAGGATAACCTTACTTTGGCGCAGAATAGAGTGAAACAATAGGAAAATCAACATCACAGTGAAAGAAGTTTTGATGTAGGTGACTAGGTATTCCTATGACTACAACCATATAAACAAATGCCCCTCAAGCAAGCTAAGTAGGATAATAAATTATCACCAAAGTATTATGGTCCGTACAAGGTGTTGCAAAAGATTGGTACTATGGCATATAAATTGGAGCTTCCTGCAGCTTCCCGAGTGCACCCAGTTTTCCATGTTTCTATTAGGATATTCCGACACATAGGAAATAGTTAAGTACAACTTGGTCTAGTATAGAGTTAGGTAAAGTGTGTTTCTTTACCGTTGTACATTTTGTAACTTACAATCCGACGGTCACGATATGTAGTGATCCGACGGTTCATTCTCTCCTCGGTATTACTGACACTTGATCCGTGGCTTGACACCCGATTGGTCCATGAATTCTATTTAAAGTGCATGGAGGGTCATTTGTAGGGTAATCCGTGCATGAGAGAAACATATGTAAATTTTCATTCTTTTATTACTAAATTGCCTGAAGTGGTCGCGTTGGCTCAGGCCGTGGACTGTTTCCCTCTTTGAGGGTTTTAACCACGTCAAAATACTGGTGTATTGATCTGCGATCTGGTTGTGAGCGGTGTCCTTTTGGTGTTCTGTCTGAGGAACTTACCCTGTAAATTCCTACATGGTATCGGAGCTTGGACCCAGGTTCGATTCCCCCAAGTTGCGTTTGAGGGGGGGTGTTGGAAGAATCACCGCGCCTCTATAGAATCCATAATTTCCACCCTGGGGATCCTAGTTACTGGCTTGTAATGTTTACCAAGACCTGCAGGTTTTGGTGTAACGGAAAACCTCCATAGTTTCGTGCTTAAATAAGATTAGATGACAAACTCCCAGTTCAAACAATACTACTAGAACTTAATGAGGAAGGAAAAATCATATTGGAACCTGAAGCAGTCACAGAAACAAGAACTCGACAGCTACTAATTGATCAATTTCAGAGTATCTCATCAAGTGGAAGAACTTACCCACTGAAGATTCCACATGGGAGGGTGAGAATTTTATACAGAAGCATCAAGAACTACTCAAGCATTGAGGACAACACTTTTTTGAAGGAGAGGGGCATGTTAGATCCCTATAATACTAGTGATTCCCCATTACTATTGTCATTGTAGCCCTTATTGTAATTGTTGTGCCTCTATTGTCCCCATATTGTTATTATTGTGCCCCATAGAAGCCCACTATTGTTATTGTTATGCCCTTATATTATTATTGCTATTTCAGCTTTGATTATATTGTGACCCCTTAGACTCCTATATATAGAAAGGAGGTTTTGTTATTTGTATCATCCAAGAATTATTTTTTGTGTAACGTAAAGGAGGTTGCCCCCTCGAAGAGGCTGATTTTGAAGGTGTTGATCTATATTTTCTTCTATTTTGTGAGCTGGTTGCATAACAAACCACCTTATTTGTATGGTGTTTAGATGGTCTTGTCTATGTATGTCTTGCAATCTACAATAATTAGTCTTACGTTCAAACTTCCTTCCTAGAAGGTAGTGTCTCCAAATCTTTAGGGCATAAAGAATAGCTTCCATTTCTAGTTCATGCATTGCATAGATTTGTTTTTGTGGGTTCTAATTTTTCTTGATGCATATGCTATTACTCTTCCTTCTTACATCAATACCCAGCCCAATCCTTCCTTGGAGGCATCAGTGCAAACCAAAATATATATATATATATATATATATATATATATATATATATATATTTCTCCATATGTGGTACCTTCAAAATTAGAGTCATTGTTAGTAATACCATTAACCTTTGGAACACCTCTTCACATTTTTCAGTCCAAAGAAACTTATTGTACTTTCTTTGGAGCTCGGTAATGGGGCTTGCTATCTTTGAAAACCCTTCGACAAATCTATGATAATACCCCACCATTCCCATGAAACTTCATATTTCATTATCAGTGGTTGGTGTTGGCCATTCCATAATGGCCTCGATCTTTGTCGGGTCTACGAAGATAACCTACCCATAGATAAAGTTCCCAAGATAACATATCTTAGATTGGTAAAAGGAACACTTTTATAACTTCCCATGCAATAGTTCTCTCTAAGACATTGTAGAACTAGCCTCAAGTGTTCGCCATGCTCTTCTGGGGTCTTTGAGTAGATTAATATGTCATCGTCAAAGACCTGTCCAAACTTATCTAGATACTCCCAAAACACCCCATCCATTAAACTATGAAACTTTCGAAGCATTTTTCAGTCCAAAAATTAAAACTATGAACTCAAAAATATCTAAACCTCATCTAAAAAATTATCTTCGAGATATCCTCTTCCTTCTTACCTTCCTTTTTATTTAAAAAAAATATATATTTACATTCCTTTCAAAAGCTTCCTTTATAGCTCCTCCACCATCCATCTTCAATGAGAAAGCCAAAGAAGATGTGGGGGAAAATAATATGGACTCAATAGAAAATTATTTAATACTATAATGTTGAGATACCATAAAAAAATGGACAAATATTATGGATCTAGCATAAAAACAGTTAATGATGTAATACCACATATAAAGCCCATTATACTACTAATTTATTTATTTATTTTGGTCGTCAATTCTAAGTTTCCTCATTTAATCTATTTAAAACCACCTTCATTGGAGAATGTATTGATTCCTCATTTAATCTATTTAAAACTGCCTTAATTGAAGAATGAATTTTCATTAATTTAATTGACATGATCCTTTCGTCCCTCAGTCACATTTAAACTATTCATTCCGTATAACTTATTTACCCACATAATTCCTCCAAAGAGTCTAATAATCAATAATTTATATATGAATGATTGGAATTTCCTTTTATATTTTATTTACTCATACATATATAAGTTTGGGATCAAATATTCCCTAATTGAAATTCAATTCTCATATTAGAATATGGTTGTGAAAGATACAGTTAGAAGCATAATTTTATATTTAATACATGAGAATTTATGCTCACGACTATTATATAACAAATTTACACTATTTACAAATTTATGACTATATATTCAAATTTACACTATTATTAATATTAAATTATGTCTCTCACTTCAATTTCAAGGATTGTTGTTAATATTAATTTATGCCTCTCACTTCAATTTCAACTAATCCTTGAGTTTATGTATCTCCTTTATCAATACATGTATAAAGTCCAGATCGCTAGATATTTGAACAGTGTCTTAAACAATGTCTATATATGTATTGTAGGTTTTAACTCCATACAGAAACTACCTGCATACGAATTCTAAAACACATAAAATAAACAATGCGAGAGCATAACACATAACACACATATACACAAAGATTTTCCCCTGGATCCCAAAACCGGGACTACCAGCTTGATTTTCATTATGTTCCTTTCAATGTTACAATACATATTTATACATGCCGAAGCATCCAATACCATGGACCAAAAACCATCGCGTCCAAAAAACATGTGCGAAAATCATGCACAAAACCATAGGTGGGTCCGCCCAACCTAACATAGGTTCCAAAACCAAAATTTTCTGGGGCGCTGCCCGGACCCCATAAAGTGGGTTTATGGGTACGCCTCAAACCCCATGTGACCCCCCCTCTAACCCCTCAATTAACTACGTGGGCTAGTCGTGGAAAGAATATAACACAACCCAACATTCTCCCACTTGTTGTTTTCTTTCCATAGGGAGTCACAAGAGAGCTTAGTCATTTTTCCACCCCTGAAACACCCATTGTCTCTCTACACCAAGAGAACTTCTCAGAGCTCATAGATTTTGTCAATGCATCTGCAGTATTCTTCAAAGTGTCCACCTTTACCAGCAACACCTTTTTGTCTTCTATCATATCCCTCACAAAGTGATACTGAACATCAATGTGCTTTGTCTTTGAATGATATGCAGGGTTCTTTGCCAAGAAACTTGCACTTTGGCTATCACAGTCGCTTCCTGTACTAACCCCATACTTGAACACAATCTCTGCAACCAAACTACTTCCTTGCTTGCATGAGTGGCTGCCGTGTATTCTGCCTCTGTAGTTGATAGTGCCACTACATATTATTTCTTACTCATCCAACTAACTGCACCTCCAAATAGGTTAAACACATACCCACTTGTAGATCTTCTCTGATCCAGATCTCCAGCCCAGTCTGCATCAACAAATCCATGAATATCCAACACTCTATCCAATCTTGGTCTTCCTTGGTAGCAAAAACCATAATCACTAGTGCCACGCAAATACCTGAAAACCCGCTTCACTACTGTCCAATGCTTCTTCCCTGGTTTTGACATAAACCTGCTCAATACTCCCACTGCATGTGCAATGTCTGGTCTAGTACAAACCATTGCATACATCAGGCTACCGATTGCACTTTCATATGGAACACGGGACATGTCCTCTTCCTCTTCTTGTGTCTTGGGACACTGTTCAGCAGATAACCTCACACCTACAGGAATGGGAACCTTCACCGGTTTACTATCCTGCATATTAAACCTCTGCAGTATTGTCTCGATATACTTCCTCTGGTTTAACCAGAGCTTCCTTTTCTCCCGATCTATTTTAATTTCCATGCCCAAAATATAGTTTGCAGCACTAAGATCTTTCATGTCGAATTTGGAAGACAATTGGGTCTTCAAATCCTGGATAATTTCTTTGTCATTTCCAACCAACAACATATCATCCACATACAATACCCGATAAATAACATGGTCACGAATTAATTTAAAATACACACAGTGATCTGCTTTTCTTCTGGTGAAGCCAAGTCCCCGTATAAATGTATCAAATTTCTGATACCACATCCTTGGTGACTGTTTTAACCCATACAAAGACTTCTTTAACTTGCATACTAGTTCTTTCTTACCCTTCACCGCAAAGCCTTCAGGTTGCTTCATGTAGATCTCCTCTTCCAGATCCCCATGAAGAAATGTTTTCTTCACATCCATCTGTTCAACCTCAAAATCAAAAGCAGTAGCAACAGACAAAAGTAATCTAATAGAAGTTACCTTGGCAATAGGAGAAAAAATATCACAAAAATCAATTCCCGGCACCTAGGAATAACCTTTTACTACCAACTGAGCTTTGTATTTCTCCACTTTTCCATTTGCATTTGTCTTCTTCTTGAACACCCATTTTCTACCAATGGGTTTCCTTCCAGCCGGAAACTCCACCAGATGCCAAGCCTCATTTTTGTGCAAAGATTCCATTTCATCAGCCATGGCCTCTTTCTAGAGTTTTCCATCCTCTGAATCTACCACTTCCTTCACAGTTCTGGGATCATCATCCATAATAGATAAAGCAAAATTTGAATAGAAAGCAAATGGACTATACCTTTTTGGCTGCCTTCTTTCTCGAACTGATCTTCTCACAGCTTGAGTTTGTGGCTCTTCATCTTCTGATTCCTCCTCTATTGTAGAGTTTGATTCTTCCTCCTTTATGTCAAACTCTATCTTCTCAGGCTCCTTTGGTTGGACTTCATGTTTAATAACATCTTTCACCTATCTGAACACCACATCTCAGCTGTACACAACCTTCCTTGTTATTGGGTTCCAAAGCTTATAACCCTTTAAACCATCCTTATACCCAATAAAGATGCTCTTTTCAGATTTACTATCCAACTTGGTTCTTTTCTCCTTTGGAACATGTACATATGCATCACATCCAAATACCCCTAGATGTGAAAGACAAGGTTTCTTACCAGTCCATACCTCTTGTGGAGTCTTATCCTCTAATGTTGATGAAGGTGACTTATTGACCAGGTGACATGCAGTATCCACCGCCTCTGCCTAGAATTCCTGTCCTAACCTGGCACCACTGAGCATGCTTCTTGCCCTTTCCATCAATGTCTTGTTCATTCTTTCTGCAACTCCATTTTGCTGAGGTGTATATGGAGTTGTCTTCTACTATTCTATACCACACTTCTTACATAATTCTTCAAATTCTTTGCTGCAAAACTCTCCACCATTATCTGTCCTCAGCACCTTTATCTTCTTCTCTGTCTGATTTTCCACGAGAGCCTTAAATTCTTTAAACCTGTCAAAGACTTCAGATTTCTTCTTAAGGAAATATATCCATGTATTCCTTGAGAATTCATCTATAAATGATACATAGTACACAGACTTACCCAGTGATGGAACCTTCACAGGTCCAAACACATCACTATGCACAAGTTCTAATATCTATTTCGCCCTCTTACCACCAGAGGGGAAACTCACCCGATTCTGCTTCCCATATACACAATTTTCACAGAAATCAAAATCCAGAGAGCTATTACTCATACCTTCTACCATACCTTTACAATGAAGCATTCGAAGACCTTTCTCTCCAATATGTCCAAGCCTTTGATGCCATAGCATGGTCTTCTCTCTAGAGACCACTAGATTTTCTGCTCCACTTTCAGGAACCACAGAACTGTTGCACCCATCAACAACCATGCTACCTTGCAGCTTGTACAGAGTTCCAATCCAAACTCCCCACATCAATACCAGTGCTCCCCGAACCATCTTGTAGGTATCCTTCTCGAACACTATTTTTACACTTGCATCATCCAGCTTGCTTACAAAAATTAGATTTCTAGCCAATGCAGGAATATGTAGAACACCCGGAAGTGTTCTAACTCTTCCACCTTGCAACTTCAACTTTACCTTTCTGCGACCAACGATTTTAGCCTTCTTGTCATCCCCCAAGAAGACATCACCACCATCATATTTCTCATACTCACAGAACCACTCTCTATGGGGAGTGAAGTGAAAGGATGCACCTAAGTCAATCAACCATGCCTCATGATCTACATGTTTACTTGAAGAAGCCAAGTACACATCCCCACCTTCATTTGAAGTGGTTTTCGCCTCTGCAAAAGGAGCCTCATCAGATCCCTTTCCTTTGTCAAGAGCTTTAGATTTACAGTCCCTTTTGAAGTGGCCTTCCTTTTTGCATTTCCAGCACACCACCTTTACAGGTTTTCTTGGAGATTTAGATCTCCCTCTAGATTTAGATCTCCCACTCGATGACTTATTTTTGTTTCTGTTCTGGGACTGTCCTCGTACAGACAAGGCATCACCATTCTGGCTCTCCATATTTTTCCATCTCATCTCCTCCGTCAGCAAGGCTGAGACTATTTCATCAAACTGCAAGGCAGTTGCATTGCTGCCTATTGCAATAACCAGACTATCCCACGAATCTGGTAGAGAACAAAAAAAACTGATGCACTTATCTTCATCTGAAATTTTAATATCAATAGATGCTAACTGACTTACCACAATATTAAATGCATTCAAATTCTCTGTCATCGAGTCTCCATATTCATCCTCAGGTTATACAGCTTTTTCCGCAGGAACAGTTTATTCGCTAGAGACTTAGATTGGTACAAAGTCCCTAACTTGTCCCACAAAGCCTTCACCGTAGCTTCCCCTGATACATTCAACAGTACTAAATCTGAGACACACAATCGTATTGTTCTCTTTGCCTTCCGATCCAACTTCTTCCATTCTTCATCGGACACTACCGTTGGTTTAGTACCTGGATCTACTGTGGTCCACTGATCTTTATCCATCAACAGATCCTCCATCTTGAGTTTCCACAACTCAAAACTCTGACCATTAAATTTCTTGATATCTATCTTTCCACTGCTCTCCATCTTCTTTCACCACCAGAATCGATCTCGCAGATCTCCCACTGAATAGGGTCTACCACAGGCCCGAGCGAAACCCCTGAGCAACAAATGCGTCCCCTTGAAGCCAAAACATCTCTAATACCAAATGTAGGTTTTAACCTCGTACAAAAATTACCTGCATACGAATTTTAAAACACATAAAATAAACAATGCGAGAGCATAACACATAAAACACATATACACAGATATTTTCCCCTAGATCCCAAAACTGGGACTACTAGCTTGATTTTCATTATGTTCCTTTTAATGTTACAATACATATTTATACATGCCAAAGCATCCAATACCATGGACCGAAAACCATCGCATCCAAAAAACATGTGTGAAAATCATGCACAAAACCATAGGTGGGTCCACCCAACCTAACATAGGTTCCAAAAACAAATTGTCTGGGGCGCTGCCTCGGACCCCATAAAGTGGGGTTATGGGTACACCTCAAACCCCATGTGACCCCCCCTCTAACCCCCCAATTAACTATGTGGGCTAGTCGTGGAAAGAATATAACACAACCCAACATGTATAAAGTTGCAGTTAGGTGCTTGGATGAGTGTATCCATTTTCCAGAATATGTATAAAACCCATATCATTAAACATCTGGATTATTGTCTCTAAAAATGGATGGATGCTTGTATACTGGTTATTAGGAACATGGGATTAGTGTTTACAACAATGGGAATATGAGTATACTAGTTGTAATTCAGAGCATAAATGGTCACAGGTCATATGATTACAATTGCTTCAGTTTATCATGTTGGAAGGCAAAATGGAAAACCCACCCTGTAATTTGTAGTCTATAGAAACTCTAAATACAACTTCCCACATTAATAGAAGTTCTTTTATTTAATAAAACAAATCCTCATGGCCTTCAAACTCCATTTCCATGAAACCAACCTACTGTTTCACAGATTAAAAAATGTTAAATAATAAATAACATCAAGTTCCTATATCATCTTTAACAAAAATTAAACCTTTGCAATTTTCATGAGTCAAAATATATTTTCCCATGTTTATTTAGTGTAGCTTGTAATTTTAGTAAAATGCGGAACTTGTAAAATTTTCAAATTCCTTCCTAATCAATTACACTGCAGGTACCCTTCCAAAGAAAACCTCACTCAGCATTTGTAGCCACTATAGGCCTCAACAAGAATTTATGCTATATTTGGTATAAAATAAAATAATAAAGGAAAAAAAATCATTACCAATGCTGAAAAAATAGATGCATTAATTAAAACAAAATGCAACAAGAAAATGAAAAATATCAAAAACCCCGATGAAATGCATCTCATTGAAATTATTATTTAAAGAAGCTTGTATAGGAATTTAGATTCAAATCCATCAATCCACATTGCAAACCCCCAACTACAAAATCACCAAAAAAAAAAACAGTGAAATATTTTTGAGTCAACTTTAGTGCACACTAGGGAGGTTATTTATTTCAAGTAGTATGGTTGCAGGAATATAATGGTGTCAAATAATTAAATTAATCACATAAAAGTTAAAGTTTAACCAAATTCATTTGGTGGCAATGTCATTACTTGTGCAAAAAGTACATCTATACAAAAAAATTAGCGACATTGCAACCATGTAGCTCGTGTTTAATTATTGGTTGCATGATATTAGTTTTTTTTTCCTTTTGCCTCTATAAATTTTTGGTTGATGACTTTTTTTCGATATAATTATAATGTTAATTTCCCCTCATAATATGAGTGTCCACTCAAAACATTGGGAACATTTCAAATAATTTAAAATAAGGTATTCTCTAAAACATTTTACACAATGAAAACAAGGAGATTGATTTGTGATTAGATGACTACTTTTCTAATATCTTTGTGCTTCTTCTACTAGCGATGATTGCATTCCAGGAAGAAAAAGAGCACATGACATTTTACCTTCTATTGACAAAACAACCATAAATCTTATCATGCATCCTTTTTTCTTCCTTTAATTGCATGGCGATGGAGCACTTGTTTTGGCACCAACATAGATCCATATTAACTTTGGATCTATTAACCATAAAATGGGATTAAAAAAAAACAAAATGCAACTTCTCAATGCTTGAAAGATCTAAGTTGATACATTCTTTTATTATTGTGGATTTTTTTGTACTTTTTTCTTTTTTCATTTTCTGTTGCAATAGTGTTTTATCTAATTTTACATTAGCAATCTTTATTTTTGTTTATTAGTGTTATGTTATGTTATGTTATATAACTCACTCATATTCAGTGGTAGAGTGCACTTCACTTCTCTCGATGCAAGCAAAGATCCTTACCATGAAGGTAATGTTTTAGAAGAAGCTTGTGTTTAAGACAATATTAGTAAAACGTTGTTAGGGTTCCACTCAAATTTTGTAGTCAACTCCTTTTTTTATATATTTTCCCTTGGAAGTTTTCTTATCAGGGAACAATGTTCTTTGGGTCATAAAGTTCAACTAGACATAACATTTCATTAATTATAAATTAATTTTAAATAACAATTATTATTATACATTTACAAAAACATGTAATAAGATTCTTAACCATGGAAATCCACTCCCACTTTACTTTGCAAATAGGCTTTGTTACAATACAATGGCTTATCAATAGCATATGCCCCAAAAAACCATAACACTTGTTAATGTGGCATTTTCTTTAATTAATTTATTTAATTGAAAGGAAAAAAAGGAACATAGCTATTTTGGAGGTAAATCTCAACTTTTTATTTGTGCATACTACTAATAATATTCTACATTATTCTATGGAGTTTAAATCCCTACCATCCACCTAATAATTTTTTATAATTCTGAAATCCCTATTAAAAAATATAAACATCTATTAACATAATTATTAATAATTTTGAGTTTATTTAATGATTTATTTTCAATAATTAATTTACTTAATTTGATTTACAAAGTAACAATTCGATCTATTATATTATTGTATGGTTTTCTTGTCTAGCCATCAAAGTGATATCAAAACTTTAGATAACAACCATGATTACATCATAAATTAAAATTTGAAAAATATAAATAATATTTCTCTTTTAATATTTTCAATTTGTGGTGGGATCCTCAACAACTCTTTTTTTCTTTTTCCACAAGCTGAAAATGCTCATATTTGCTTAAGGGCTACGAGACACATGAATAAGTATCACATTTAGATAGTTCAATAGTTGTTGTCGTATGTACAAAAAACATAGCAAACTCACACATTGGAATTATTGATAAAATCAATCATTTCATTAAATGTTGATAAAACAAGGTTGTCATAACATTGACCCATGCAATTTATAATATTTAACGTTGCAAAAATAATTATTTCAAGATGGATAAATGCCTAGAATATTTTATGTTATTATTGCTATATTCATGCATGATTTTTAAATAGATGTAGTGATTTTTTATTATCTTTAAATAATTTAAAATTAAAATCTTTAAAAATATTTGATACTTTGGTAAATAATATATTTTTCATCAGTTACTTTTCATCATAATTTAAGTATTTGTATAAGAAAAAAGAGAGGAATAAGAGGTAAATAAAATGATGTTGTCAGGTCTCAATCCTAAGACCTATGGAGAAAAGTATATTATCATATTAATTATATTTCTAATGAATTAAATGTTTTTCAAATCCCAAATGTCCCAACTCCACTAAACAACACTCTTTGATTTGTGGCAAATATCTTCCAAAAATATTTAATTTTGATTAAAAAAATGGGTTATGGACTAGATTTTTTTGGTTGAATATTAAAAATATTTAATTTGTTTTTTTTTTTGGTCATTGACTATGTTTTTTGGTTTACAATTAAATAATGAGGTAAATATAAAACCTAGATAAATTATTTCCAAATTATGTCCATGCCAGAGCCCCAAGAGTTAGCTCAATCGGTTAAGTCGGGGCCTCGTCGTTTAGGAGGTCACAGGGTCAATTCCCGAAATCTCTTGGGGTCGGGTCTTGTTATAGGCTAAGGGGCGTCATCCCTAGCTGTTCTCGTGGACGTAGCGCCACCCGCTGACCGAAGGTGTCCGTGAACCATAGTATAAAAGCAATAAATAATAAAATAAAAATGATGTCCATACTAGAGAGTATATGTAAATGTAACATTAGGAGAATACCATACAAGAGAGTACATACAAAAGCTCCATGCATGTGAGGGTCCATTAGATGATGTAGAATTATAAAAGTTTCCATTGTTGGAAATATAAGAACCATCCTTTGAATAGCTTCCACATCTTATTTTGTAGGTGACAAGAAGACCTCATTTCTCATTGCTAAGAAAAGTGTGCATATGGAACCATGGCCTGTTTGATATTTATAGCCAAACTATGAGACTCCATGGAGATGGGGCACTATATTGTTTCTCAGTTACTCCACACATGTATATGTAGAATGCGATGCACTATGAAAGAACTTATGACAACTGGTTGTGGTACATTAAGCAAATATCACTTTAAGAAAATAGTGTCATCCAAAACCTACTATTGAAGCAACCAATATACAACAATAGTAAGAATCTTATAATTTTTCATCCTTTGGGCCGAGTTCAACTTGATGCAGATTAATAAGACATTGTCTTACAACAATTATAGATAATTTCCTAAATGTGATAATCACCAATAACAGGGAATACAAATGGGAATAAGAATACATCATACATTTTGAATGCCACCATATCAGACATCGACAAAAAAAATTGATAAATTCCCTTCATCAAACTATATAGGACGTCTAAAATGAGGCAAAAATAATCTGTATCTAACATTTCTTCTTAGTAGAAATTGCCCATTCTAAAAAAACAATATTTCTTCACAATGGTTTTAAATTTTTCATTGGTAAAATAAGTGATAAATTATATCTCAGTGAACTTTCATCATCTCAATATTTCAATTGTTATTTTAATTATGTATTACCAACTTAACACAAATACACTAAACAACCTAAATCTAATACAATGATTATTATTTCAAACCAAAGTATAATTTTGTTAGGATATTCTGACACATAAGAAATAATTAAGTACAACTTGGTCTAGTGTATAGTTAGGCAAAGTGTGTTTCTTTAGTATGTACTTTTTGTAACTTACAATCTGACAGTCATGATATGTTCTAGACATGAAGTGATCCAACAATTCATTCTCTTCTTGATATTACCGACACTTGATCCGTGGCTTAACACCCGATTGGTCCATGATCTCTATTTAAAGAGCATGAAGGGTCATTTGTTAGGTGACCGTTCATGAGAGAAGCTTATGTAAATTTTCTTTCTTTTGCATTAATAAATTTCCTAAAGTGGCCTCATTGGCTCAAGTCATGGATTGTTTCCCTCTTTAAGGGATTTAACCACATCAAGAATACTGGTGTATTGATCTATGATCTGTTTGTGAGCGATGTCCTTTGGTGTTCTATCTAAGGAACTTGCCCTGTAAATTCCTACATAGTAAATCACACTCCTACTAAGGTTTTAAAGAATATCACTCCAAAAAAAGCATGGAGCTCAATTAAACCAGATGTAAGTCACTTTCGTGTTTTTGGAAGTGAAGCATGGGCCCATATTCCATATGAGAAACATAAATCCTTAGAACCTAAGAGTAAAAAATGTATTTTTGTTGGATAATCTAAAGATGTCAAAGGATATACACTTCTTCAACCTAAATGTAAAAATGTTATCATTAGAATAGATGTAAAGTTTGGTGAAAATATATCGGCCTACGAGACTAGTTCGTTGGATGTGCCACCTCTCTCTATCCCTTCTACTTCTGAAAATATTCCTTCTTCAAATGATGACAGCGAGGATGAAAATCATCCCCCACCTTCTCGAGATCCTCCTTCAGCTCCTCAACTTCCAACATGGGTCTGTGCTACTCGGGATGCAGTAGGTGCTCTTGCAAGTGATCCTACAGATCAACATCATACACATTCTCAGTTTGATAGAACCACTTCTTTACTGGCCAACGAATTATGATCCTGGCACCTTTGTAGAAGCTTCAGTCCATCTAGATTGGGACACAAGTATGAATGAAGAATATCGTTCATTATTGACAAATGATACATGGGATCTTGTTCCTCTTCCAAAGGGACGAAAACTTGTTAGATGCAAATGGGTTTACAGAACCAAGTTTGGACCAGATGGAAAAGTTGATAAACATAAAGCTTGTCTTGTTGTTAAAGGTTTTTCACGAGTTGAAGGCATTGACTATACTAAAACCTTCTCCCCTGTTGCCAAAACGAAATCTATCACCTTTTTCTTTCCCTTGTTGCCTCTTTCAAATGGTAAGTCCATCAGATGGATGTTAAATCGACCTTCTTGCATGGGGAATTGCATGAAGAAATATATATGGAACAACCTCCTGGCTTTATACAAACAGACTACATTCTTGTATGTCAGCTTAAGAAATCCCTTTAAGGTCTCAAGCAAGCCCCTCAGCCTTGGTATGCCAAAATGGATAGCTTTCTTTTAGATACTAGATTTTCTAGGTGTCATTCTGGCAATACAGTCTACACCAAGAAAGTGGGTAAGTCTCTTATCATTCTTTTTCTTTATGTTGATGATCTTATCCTTACTGGTAGTGATCCCAACCTTATAAACCATGTGAAGTCCAACCTTAAAAAGCAATTTGAAATGACAGACTTAGGACACTTGCATTATTTTCTTGGTCTTCAAGTCTTGGAATCCAAAGAAGGTATTTCCATTTCCTAGTCCAAGTATTCCTGTGATCTTCTACACCACTTTCACATGGAAGACTGTAAGCCATCCCCTTCTCCCGTTTAGTCTGGAGCCAAACTTTCAGTCACTTTTACTTCCCCTAAAGTTGATGCTACCTTATACCATCAGCTTGTTGGAAAACTTTTGTATCTAACCCATAGTCATCCTGACCTTTCCTTTGATGTTGGCCTTGTTGCTTCGTTTATGAAAAACCCATATGAAAGTTATTGGAAAGAAACTAAAAGAATAATTCGTTATGTTCAAGGTACAATTCAATTTGGGATTCATTACAGTGCAGAAGCATCTCCTCTATTGGTTGGTTTCACTGATTCTGATTGGGTTGGTGACCCTGATGATCAGAAGTCTACTGCGGGTTATGTCTTCACCCTTGGTTCTGGACCTATTACATGGGATTGTAGGAAGCAAAGTTCCATTTCTCTTTCTTCAGAAGAAGAAAAGTATCGTGGCACTGTTGAGGCTAGTAAGGAAGCCATGTGGCTTCGTTAGATCCTGTCAGAGTTTGGTTTTTAGCAGCAACATCCAACTACACTTTGGTGTGATAATCAAAGTGCCTTTAAACTATGAAAATATCTAGTCCAACATCAACGCAACAAACACATTGAAATACACATGCACTTCATGAGAAAGCTCATTCACAACCATGTTCTTGAAGTGCAATATTGTTCAGTCGATGATTAAGTTGCAGACATCTTTACAAAGGCTCTCACAAAGGAGAAGTTTACTCAACTTTGATTTATGGTTGGAGTTCAGGAAGTTGTCACTAAGGGGGGATAGGCTCTAATGCGCCCTTCCTTCTCCTATTGTGACATCTTTGTACATCCTTCAATCCTATCCCAAGTTGTTCTTAAGGGGGGATGTTAGGATATTCCGACACATAGGAAATAATTAAGTGCAACTTGGTCTAGTGTATAGTTAGGTAAAGTGTGTTTCTTTAGTATGTACTTTTTGTAACTTACAATCCGACAGTCACAAAATGTTCTAGACATGAAGTGATCCAATGGTTCATTCTCTCCTTGGTATTATCGACACTTGATCCGTGGCTTAGCACCCGATTGGTCCATGATCTCTATTTAAAGAGCATGGAGGGTCATTTTTTAGGTGATCATTCATGAGAGAAGCTTATGTAAATTTTCTTTCTTTTACATTAATAAATTGCCTAAAGTGGCCACATTGGCTCAGGCCGTGGACTGTTTCCCTCTTTCAGGGTTTTAACCACATCAAGAATATTGGTGTATTGATTTGTGATGTATTTGTGAGTGGTGTCCTTTGGTGTTCTATATAAAGAACTTACCCTGTAAATTCCTAAAAAAAATTCCAATTCAACAATTCTAATTTAACAATCCTATCGGCCTCTCTTTGCACCTTTTGGGGCAATTGTTAGTTATAATTATTCATCCTTCCAATCGCACATAGAAAGAGAAGGTTCAATGTCGAGCCAACATTGAACATAATGTTTAATAACCAAGATATCATCATCGAGGATTCATTGAGCTTATTTGTGAATTCGCTCAGCTTATTTGCGCCTTGAGATGCCACCACCTGCTAGCCACAAATGTTACATGTTATCCTCGTCCTTTGGCTTGTCCATTATCCTTCCAACTGTCAATCGCCTCATGTCACAACAAATATCATGTAACTTACACAGAAAGTCTCGCGTCTCACACTTGTAGATATCAACCTCGAGAATAATCTCAAGATCCTTCTTCCAACCATGAGCTTTACCTTTTAAATAATAAGTTACTAGTTCTTCATTTGTGGGATGAAATATAAACCCTGGAGGCAAAGACCTTGTATCCATTACAACTGAATATTTACCAAATCTTAATGGTTCACCCTATAAAAATTAAAAAGCAAATTCTAGAAGGTAGAAGTTATAAATTCTTTAACTAAATCTAGCAAAACGTCCATTCGATTTCCAAAAATGTGAACAGAACTATGAAGTTTTAAAAAGAGTAAAAATTTACAGTGATAACTCCCATGTAACAAATTTTGAAGGTTCACCAGAGCTGTAATATATAAATTTGGTTTTGGATAAAGCCTGTAGGATGGTTTTGTGTCATGGTAGGGCTTACACACACGATTATTTTTGTCCAAAGACTTATACACTATATTTTCCCAATCAATTTCCTTGACAATTTTTTGTGGTTTATGCTTTCCATTCCTCTCCACGAAAAGAACTCTCTTAGAATCATAGTGACCTCTCTCCCTTTGATCTTACTTCCTATGTGCATATTGTCACCGGTGTATGAGCCTCAATCCCTTTCGTTTGATATCCTAAAGGGTACCATTATCAATGTGACAATGAGAAATCATGACGTCATTTTGATGACAACATAATCAAAAAGCATTCGATTCCCATGGGTTATTAGATTTCCATTATCTATTAGGGATTGCAAGACAACGACATCACTCTAACAAATCAATATCCGATTTTCCCTTGATGGTATTATTGTCATCCTAGAGATCTGTCTAGGTTACTAAAGAATTAACATGACTCTTTCAATAGTGAAACTTAGGATACTTTTTATTTCTTTATTTGAAAAAGTGAAAAATTAAATGAAAACCACCCCAGTTATTACACTTTTAGCCCACGAGAATGATGATATATGACTAGGAATTTAGAGAAAATACCAAGGAGACACTGAGTCAAAGAGCTACTACTTTCCCCGACTATCTCATATTTTTTGGAATCCATTACGAGACCCTGTCTATGGATTTTTTTTGATGCCCTGAATGACATATAGATGTCATCTACTATCTTAAACACTTGAGTAATCCTAGAAAACTTCTAGAACACAAAAGAAGAGCCTTGAGGTTGGAAGTCTCATATTTGGTTAGAAGAGTTGGAAAACTTGATCAGATTTATTGTCAAAAGGAGCAAAGAGTTTTAAAATAAAAGTTGAAAGAGCTTAAAAATAAAACAGAGTAAGTATTAGGTGAGAAATTTGAGTAACAAAACGATAAAGAAGCAAATAGGGTCCATAGGTTCCAGAGGTTGAACTTGGCTCTGATACCAAATGTAGGGGCCATTCCTATATGTTAGAAATTATATATTATAGAGCAATGGAACACATAAAATATATTGCAGAAATATAAACACAGAAAACACATAAAACAAGAGAGACATAGATATACGTGGTTCACCCAATTTGGGCTACGTCCACGGAGAAACATCCAATCCTTCCTTTTATATTATCCAGCAAAATGAAGAGATACAACCTACAGCAGATTTGATGTAATTCCCTCTTCGCTCTCACAGAATCTCCTCTCTCTTTCTCACTCAGAATATAGATCTACATAGACGCAATTTTACATCTATTTTTAGGTTCGAGGGCATTGCCCCCGATCCCCCACCAGGGGGGGCTCCTAAAGATCGATGCCGCCCCCCTTTCAATGCAAATATTACGGGCGGCATTGTTGCCACAGTACGAACTGGGGTCTAATGCGGTGATACCTCTGAATAAAGAAGATAATCAGGCTCCACACCTAAAAATCTCCCACTTGGAGACTGATTATAGCAACTCCACCGCTGCTTCATTTGTTGGACAATGACTCCACTTTGGACCTGGTTATTTCTCATCTTCTTCATCATACTTGAAGACCAATTGAAATTGAGCAGAATCTCAGTTTCTCCCTGATTACAACTTTTGTTAACATATCTGCAGGATTCTGGCTAGTGTGTATCTTTTATAGCTTCAATTGTCCATCTTCCAACACTGACCATATGAAATGGTACTTGAGCTATATATGTTTAGTCTTGGAATGAAATGCAGAGTTCTTTGCAAGATGTATGGCACTCTGGCTATCACTGTATAACTTGCCCAACTCCTGCTTCTTACCCAATTCATCCAGAAACCTTTGTTACCCAATCATTTCTTTACTAGCCTCTGTAGCGACAACATACTTTGCTTTTCTTGTTGAGAGTGCAACAACACTTTGCAGTTTTGAAACCTAACTAATATTTGTTCCACCTGCGGTAAACACATACCCTGTTGTGCTCCTCTTTTTATCTCTATAACTCGCCATATATGCATAAACATATCCCTGTAGAGCAATGTTTGAGCCACCAAAGCATAATGATTGATTTGTGGTACCTCTCAAATACCTGAGAATCCACTTCACTGCCATCCAATGTTCTTTCCCTGAATTGTTCATGTAGCGGCTTACAACTCCCACTGCAAGTGAAATATCAGGCCTTATGTATACCATTGCATACATTAAGCTTTCAGCTGCTGATGCATATGGAAATTTAGACATATAATCCATTTCTTCCCGAGTCTTGGCACACACCTCCTTACTTAGTTTGAAATGGCTAACCAAAGGTATACTAACTAGTTTTTCATTTTGCATATTAAATCTTTTCAACACCTTTTCTATGTACTCACTCTGAGATAATGTTAATTTTCGATTCTTCCTATCTCTAGTTATTCTCATACCAAGGATTTGTTTTGAAGCACCCAAATCCTTCATTGCAATGAGTTCGCCAATTTTCTTTTGAGCAAATTTATTTCCTGCATGTTAGAACCTGCAACAAGCATGTCATCGACATACAATAACAATATAATATAGTTTCCATCATTTTGCCTTTTGAGATAAACACAATGATCAGAGTGACATCTAGTATAACCTTGTTCAGACATAAACCTGTCAAATTTTAGATACCACTGCCTTGGAGCCTGTTTTAAGCCATACAAGCTCTTCTTCAACCTACACAGTAGTTTCTCTTTCCCTTTTACATCACATCCTTGTGGTGTTGCATATATATCTCTTTCTCCAAATCCCCATGGAGAAAGGTTGTCTTTACATCTAACTTCTCAAGATGCAAATCTTCAGCTACTACTAGACTTAAAATAGTTCTTATTGAAGTCATTTTAACAACAGGAGAAATTATCTCATCAAAGTCTATACCCTTTTTCTGTGCAAACCCCTTCACCACAAGTCTAGCTTTACACCTTTTTCTACGTCCATCTTCTTCCTTCAACCTGTAAACCCATTTATTCTGCAATGTTGCTTTACCTACAGGCAACCTGACTAAGTCCCAAGTCTGATTATGTGCTAAGGAGTCCATCTCTTTTTTCATGGCTTGATCCCACTTCTTCCTGGTTGCTACCTGCACTGCTTCTTCATAACATTCTGGTTCACCAGAATCAGTCAAAAATACATAATATAATGAAGGAGAGTATTGTTTAGGGGGTCTACTTATCTTGGGAGATCTTCTAACACCTCTTTCAGGTGTTTGAGGTGATTTTTTTCGTTGTGGTTGTGGTTGTTGTTCTGGTTGTTGATCATTATGATTTTCAAGCACCATCACTTTTTATGTGATCTCATCAAGCATTGTGTATTCTTTGTTTTCTTTTTCCTGTTCCTTTTCTTGCAGCTGATCCTTTTACAAAACATTCTCATTGAATATGACATCTCTACTTCTAATGATTTTGTGTTTTTCATAATCATAAAAGTGATAACCAAAATCATTAACACCATATCCAATAAAGGTACATTTATTTGATTTTTGCTCAAGCTTTGTTCTATTTTATTTATTAATGTGGAAAAAGGCTTCACAACCAAAAGTCTTTAAAAATGAGTAGTTTACCTTTTTACCTTTCCATGCCTCCTCTAGAATACCACCATCGAAGGAACTTGAAGGCCCTTTGTTTATTAGATAAACAACAGTATCTATAGCATCTGCCCAAAATTGTAAAGGAAATCCTACATGAATTCTCATGCACCTTGCATGCTCCACGATTGTCTTGTTCATCCTTTCTAACACACCATTTACTTGTGGTGTTCCTAGAACTGTCTTCTCTCTGTGTATTCCATTCTCTGAACAATACCTATCAAACTCTTTGCTACAACATTCACCTCCATTGTCTAATCTGAGACACTTCAACCTTTTTCCTGTCTCATTTTCAACCAAATCTTTGCATTTCTTGAAAGTATAAAATACATCAGATTTATTTTGAACATAATAAATCCAGGTTTTTATGGTTGCATCATCAATAAAATTAACATAATAATGAGATCCACCGAGAGATGATACCTGAGCTTTCACTTTTCTTTTCTTTCCCAACTCTGAAGAATCTGACTTTCTTCTATTTTCCATAAACACAATTCTCATAGAATTTTAAATCAACATGCTTCAAACCTGACAACGAATTTCTTGAGTGAAGAATCTGCATCCCCTTCTCACTCATGTGCCCAAGCCTATGATGCCACAATGTCATATCTTATCCTATAGAGGTTAAAGCATAAACAAAATTAGAAATACAAGTGCATAAATACAATGTACCAACCTTTTCTCCTTTTTCTATTACCAGGGATCCTTTAGTGACCTTCCAGGTTTTATCTATAAAAGTAGTCACACAACCTTCACCTCCCAACTGCCCTATTGAAATTAGATTTTTCTTCAGATCTGGAACATTCCTTACCTCCTTCAATATCCATTGAATTCCATTCCGTTGTTTTATGAAAACTGTACCCATTCCAATGATTTTACAGGGTTTATCATCACCCAATCGAACCTACCCAAAATCTCCTTGAACATAATCATGAAAATGTTTCCTATAAGGTATGGCATGGAATGATGCCCCTGAATCTATCACCCAGGCATCAATAATATTTTCTAATGAAAGAATCAAATCATCTTGCAACACATCACCTGTCACATTCGCTTCATGATTTTTTTCTTGTTGCGTGTCTCCTTCTTTTCCCTTCCGAGACTTGCAGTCTTTCTTCAGGTGTCCTTTCTTCCCGCATTTCCAGAACACTATTCTCAATTTGGACTTGAATCTACATTTCCTTGACTTATTGCGATATCCTAGGTTCTTTCCTCTTTCCATTTTTCTTCCCCTAGTCTTTGCAGTCAAAGCATTACCTGATGTCTCACTGGAGCATTTCCGTTGCATTTCCTCACTAAGGATTGCACTGACAACATCATCAAACTTTAAAGAACTAGATCCATAGATAGAGTTACTAATAGCCATAACTAAACCATTCCAACTTGCTGGCAATGAGCGCAGAAATAACAAAGCTCTAACTTCATCATCAAAAGTTACCCCTACATAACTTACCTGACTAGTAACTATATTAAATCCATTTAAATGATCAGCAATAGATCCACTTTCTGACATCTTCATATCAAATAAACGCTTCATAAGAAATACCTTATTTGCGCTTGAGGGTTTTTCATATAGTTTGGACAATGCCTTCATTAAACCCTCTGTTGTTGTTTCCTTTAAAATATTAAAGGCTACTGACACCGCTAAGCATAGTTGTATTGTTCCAAGTGCCTTTCTGTCAAGAATATCCCATTCTGTGTCTGTCATACTCATCGACTTCTTTGTCTTTCTGCTCAATGGTAGGTATAGATCTCTCTGATACAGATAATCTTCCATTTGCATCTTCCATAGCTGGTAGTTTTGGCTATTAATTTTTTTGACCCTAAACCCACCATCTTTCGCCATTGCTCCCACTCGAACCAGGAACCCTTCTCTCATGCGAGTTTATTAGCCAAATAAACCTTCGGCTATAATACCAATTTTTAGAAAATTATATATTACAGAGCAATGGAACACATAAAATACATTACAGAAATATAAACACAAAAACACATAAAACAAGAGAGAGACAGATATACGTGGTTCACCCAATTTGGGCTACGTCCACAGAGAAACAGCCAGTCCTTCCTTTTATATTATCCAACAAAGTGAAGAGATACAACATACAACAGATCCATTGTAATTCCCTCTTCGCTCTCACACAATCTCCTCTCTCTTTCTCACTCAGAATACAGATCTACATACATTCAATACAATTCCCTCATATATAGTGAGGGTTGCCTTCTAGGGAAAAAAATCCTAAATTAAACATAACTTCTACCGTCAGATCTCCACCTAATGAACGGCCCAGATTGACTATGAAATTACAACATTTACAAGGCAATTTTACATCTATTTTTAGCTTCGAGGGCGTTGCCCCCAATCCCCTGCCAAGGGGGGGCTCCTAATGATTATTGTCACCCCACCCTTGGACCCCCCTTGCAGCGCAAATATTACAGGCAGTGTTTCCACCACATTACGAACTATGGTCCAATGCAGTGATACCTATGAATAAAGAAGATAATCAAGATCCACACCCAACACTATATTATTATTTTTTAAAACAATGCAGATAAATTAGGAATAAAACCATAAATAGATAAACATTGGAAACCCAAAGATATTAAAGCATTTACTTCAACATCCATGAATTACAATACATTCCACATATCATCTATTTTACATTCTATTAACTATAGGCACAACAAAATCATATAACAAAACATCATAAATACCATAGGTACCGTTCACCTGGAGAGGAGATTCGATCTTGGTCTTACTGCTACTTGCACTCCCTTATTGTTGTTTGCCTCTAAGTGTGAATGTTGTTGTCCTCTAACCAAATGTAGTGACCCACCGGTTGACCTTCCAACCTACTCCTTGGGTACTCTTCTTCCCCGTGGACCCCCAAGCTGCAATGGGATTGTACAATGGAGGAAGTGTGATAGTTGATAGAGGTGAGCACTCATTGGCTCAAAAGTGCTCTCTCAAAAGTCCTCTACCTCACAAAACTCAACTATATCTCGTACCCACTCATAATGACATAATCTCATCCATCCAACAATATACTAAGCAAAAGTCCCTTCTCCCATGGTTTGTATGTTCTTTTATAGAGGCTTCATAGGTGACACTTAGCACTTCATGGTTAAAATCTAGAATTTCCTTGTCTACATATTACAAATACATTCTCTAACCTCAGCCAAAAAGGAATTTTTAATGAGAGATTGACAAAAATGGATATAATCCTTCTCAATGGCTTCTAGATCTGCAGTCAGTTTTTTTTCTGATCCTTTACCCATCTGATTACTTTCTTCCTTAACTCATTCAGTTTTATAGAAGGTTTATCCATTTCAAAATGACAATTAAGCTCTTTTTATATTATGTCAGCTACTTCTAACTAGCACATTGAAGCATTGATCCTTTAGTTATACATGCTTGAATTTGAAAGGATAATGAGGTATCTGCTCATTAAAATCCTTATTAAGGAAGATAGGAATGTGATCTAAGATTCCCTCTGGGAAAATCCATGACCTGTACCTTCCTGAAACCATGATATATTTTCCACAATGAGAAAATGATTGAGCCTCTTCGCTAAACCTTCCTATCCCACTCGATCGTTCCTCCAAGTAGGGGCTAAAGGGATTGGCAATATGTCTATCAGATTCTCATCCTGAAAAAAAATATAAGAAACATTGAGCTAAAGGGTCAATCCTAGCGCTTCTTCCCCAAACTTCTTTGGTTGAGATTATCAGGATTAAGTCCCCAACCATAATAATATTTTTACTTCCCAAGAGGTTGCTTTGATGGAAGGAGTCCCAAAAAGCCTTCATTTCCTCATGCGGCCCATAACAGTTCACAATTGAAACAAGTCTATCTAAACCTCTCAACAACCCCTCTAAAATAATGCCCATATTCAAAGAAGAAACCTCCAGGGAAGCCTGATTAGGGTCCCACAAAGCAAGTACACCTCCTGAAAAACCTTCAACATCCACAACACAGACACACCACCCTGGCCAAATTTTTGAAAAAATATCCTTTGCTCTAACTCTTGAAACCATTATTTCCTTAAAAGGAATCTCTAGAGGCCTATGATTTACTATTAATCTCCTAAGGAAATTTACTTCAGAGCTTCCACCAACTCCTCCGGTGTTTAAAGAGAGAAAAATCATTTATGCACATTACTAGAGGGTAGTTATGCTCTAAGGAACCTAGATTTGGAATCAAATACATGAGAGAATTTGCTTGAGAGGGAGATCCAAAGAAATTCCTTCCCTAGCTAGAGTTTTTTTATTGGATTTTTTTTCTTTTGATTCATAACATTGGTTGTTGAGATGACAAGAGAATATGGCATAAACGAGAGCTTGATCGAAGAATTTTCTATAGATATAGGAATGACTTTCAAAACATATTTGTAAGAAGGAAGAAGGGATTATATTACTATTTGGATGTGGGACATAATTTAATCATACCAAAAGCATTGTATTTAACTCTAAAATTCAACAAACTAAATATTACAAAGTCCACACTACAAGCATTTAAATCCTATAAAACAAACATTGGGGTGTCTACACCTTGAGCCAAGATTATAGCTGACCATAGACTCAATGGGATTTAAACTTCGATCTCAACAATGTAAACTTTGAAACGAGAACTATATCGAGTACCCGTTTTTTTGAGGTAGCAAAAAAATCATCTGATTTTGAAAAGTGTTAATTCATAATACATATTATATTTTTTTTCCAAATTTTTTGACACTTTAAATTTTCTTATGTACATTATTTTTAAAATGTTAGTGATTTTCATGCTGATTTTGAAAAGTGTTGATGCAATGTAAACCATTTTTTTTTGAAGACTTATTTTTTGACTTCAAATTTTCTAATGTATTAATTGTAGATAATTATTTTCTAAATTAACGATTTTTGAAGAAGTCTTCTGATTCATAATTTTTTTTTTTCTTTTGCATAGTTAAAAAAAAAGGTCGATATTTTAAGGTTTCAATCTTCTATATATTTATATATCGTTAATTAATATTTCAATGCACATCAAATAATTGTTACTAAAAAACAAAAAAAATTAACAGTTGACATAAAAATACACATTTTGAATATAGATATAACAAACAAAAAAATACACATTTTGAGACTTTTTTGCTAAAAATGACATGTAAAATAAACAATTTTTATAGGAAAAATTAAACAAAAAATGTTTAAAAAATAGCATTTTATGTGAATTTCATGTCAAAAAATAATAATAATCACAGTTTTTTTCAAAAAATAATGATTCACAAAAGAACTAATGTTGAAATAACATAATACAAATATTAAACATATAACAACAATAACTGAATACTTATTCTTCTCATAAAATCTGAAAGTCAAAACATTATAAGTATAACTAATTAGTAATTACGAAAAACGAGCTTGATTTCCAATTATAACTTAAATTTAATCAATAATATCACGTAATCCATACTTTTCATCTTCTAGAGTTCCATCATTGTCTTCTTCCATAACTTTTTTTGCTTCAATTTGGTCATTTTCCTCTTCTAATGAATCTTTGATGTCTATGAATCTCCCAATGTATGCCTTTCCAATCATTCCATGTAATGGTGGTTGAGGTTCCTTTGCTTTTTTTGCCACATGTGGTTCATTAAAATCCTCTTTTCTCAAATCAACTTCTTGCATTGCATCTAGAAGAAATTGAAGAGCATTAATTCTTTTCTGAATAAATTTACACTATACAGACCTTTTTCAATGGCAATGTAATTTCTTGCTTTTTGTAAGCAGCATGCTAGTGTTATACCTAATCATCAAGTACAAAAGAAATAATTAAGTAAATTAGCATAAACACAAAAAAAATAAAAAATAAGATATTGAAATTCAATTTTATATAATAAAACTTACCTATGCCTGAGAATAAATCCAAAACTCAATCTTCTTCATTTGAACATATACCTATAAGATAGTTAATCAATGACTGTGGTTTTTTAATAAATGTTAACTGTCTCTCCTTTTGCTTCTTTATCTTTGTATGTTATTTTTTTACAACAACATCATGAACCAGTACTTGGCTATGACTCTTCCTCTCTACCCGATTCAGAAGCATAGACTTATAGCTATCATCTTTTGTCCAACATTCAACATAGATGAACTCACAATCACTTATAATTGGCTAATCTTTGTTGTTAATAAGATTTGATTTTTGTCTATAACATAAAATAGTAAAAGTTCAATTAATTTGTGCATAAATGACTTTTTTAACATTAATCAAACATACAATTTCAATGTCTTACCATGTAAGTTTCATCCTTGAGTTCGCTTTTCCCTTGAAGCTTGTCAATAACATTGAAAATTGTGTGTCTGAATGAAATGTCACAAATCTCCAAAATGGTGATGTTGTGACTTCTAGAAATCTCGCAACCACTTTACTAAAAGCTTGATAAGTATAAGGGTCACTATCATATTCAATGTTTGGGATATTGAAACCATGAGGAATATCTGCAATAACTAGGGAATAATCCCTTTTAGGTATGAGTTTTAAAATGTCTTCACAATCACCTTGTATTATTTGATATTGGATAGTCTCAAGCCCATTCCAAAAGAAATGAGTAAGACTAGAATCAAGTTCAACATTACTAAGATGTTTCTTTCTCAACCTTTCCATTTTAATTTTTTCAATAAAGCTCTTGAAACTATCTGGTGCTCCATTTGCATCCTTCTTCATCTTTAATGAAATAAAACTAATATGTATACGTTATAAAATAAAAATAGTATATACATGAATAAAAATGAATGTACAAATCAACATACATTTTTAAATGCAAGATAAAAATCTTTTAGTGTTGGTGTAGAACTTGAATCTCAGTAGTTGCGTACAACATCATCTCAACTATATTCATTCAAAAATTTAACCATTTGTTTTAGTATTCTCATATAAACCTTGTGACTAAATAAATAAAGTAAAAAATGTTAATATAATGATATGTATAACAAATACTACCAACAATAATATGTTATATTTAAAAGAGACTTATAATCTAGAAATAAGTAAAAATAATTCAACAAACTTACCTTTGAAATTCCTCACACATTTCTTCCAGTGATAATTCACCTGACTTCACATGAGATAATATTGTTTTGACAAGATTTTCATCCTTCACTCCTTGCAAAGCTCTCCAAGGTGTGATAGTAATATCTCCTGGAAGGAGATTCATTTCAGAACCTGATTTACTGTTGGTAAATATCAATGGTTTAGATTTTTTGACCTTCTGGTTTTTTATGCCAATGTTATCCCACAAGTCAAAAACATCATTAATCGATTCCCATATCTCTCCAATTCTAAATGTCAACTAGAAAATGTTATCCATACCTTTGAATATTTCATAATTTACTTTGACACCTTTTGAATTGTTTTTTTCCTCAATTTGATAGCCTATTTCCATACAACATTCATTCCAAAAGGATAAACTAACCTTTGTCTTATCCCCACCACATTTTTCTTCAATTCATTATGAATAAATCTAACCCTTTGGATGAAATTCATAGACATCATATACTCATTATTTTTATTATGATCCCATGTCAATAACTTTTCTTTTGTATCTGTAAAACCAGCATAAATGATACATTTTATTGTTTCAAAACACGGTTTATTGGGATATTCCTCCATCAATTGTATTTGAGCTTCTACAGAATGGTTCCCCCCAAGTACATAATATTTGTATTCAAAACATTTTGACTTATCAAATGCTTCTTTGTTGGGAACTTGAATTAGATCAACAAGAATCATATAATCAACCACATGAACATATGGATTGTACCTCATCAAGTTTTCCAAGTTGTGAACATGCAGGTGGTGTGGCTTTCCAATTTGATATTTAAATTGTAATTCATTTGGCTTATAGATTTGGTTGACATTAAGTTGAAATTCATGACCGCCCTCAATTAAGTTTTTCGTTGTCAACTAATGTCGAATGACATTTTGTTTTGTTTTAATAATGTTGTCCTCTAAATCAGCTCTTGGTGTAATGATTTCCCTGCTTCCTTTTGAGTTTTCACTAGGATCTTCACTGTTGGCCATGATTTTTTCAAAATGATCAACTTTTAATTTCTTCCTCCTATCAGTATCATATTTTATTCTACATAAGCAATCTCCTCATCATCAACTAGAAGGGAAACATTCTTGGGCCTTTTTTTTTTTGGTCTTTTATGGCTCTTCTCTTTTCTAACATCAATTATAATCTCATCCTCAGTAATGGAAACATATTCTTCAACTTCAACTTCCTCATCTTCAAAAGTAACATTTCTAGCTTTACTAGATTGATCCACTATAGGCATTCTTTGATGATCCCTTGTATGTAGTCTTGTAGCATCATGAAGTAATTTTTTTTGCTTATTTGCCATATCTTCTTCTGACCCTGAGTAGAAATTGCTGACAACATTCATAATATCTCGCTCTATAAAATAAATTCCTTCCAACATAATTGAAAGACCCTCAGTAAAAAAATTTCAAACAAAATATAATATTCCAATAATAACTAAGTTATAAAAAATATAATGATATACTTACAATAATTCAAAACACATAATTATAAATAAGAATACTTATGATATTTTGTGCAATGTCATTTATGATTTGTTTACATATCTTTGTAAAACCATCTGTCTTGCCATACATCGAAAATGAAAAATGATATCTAATCTTGTCATGTGACTTGGGTGGTTTTGTAAGTACATAAACAATTTTAGTATCTGGCATCAGACATATGTGTAGTACTTTTCCCAACACCTCATAACTTTCAACATCGTAAATCATACCAGCATATAGATATATCTGTGGATCTTCTTCGCCTTATGTATATTTCACAGACCATGCAAATTTTGTACGCTTCACTTCTTGTGATTTCTTCCAATATGAAATCAAATTATTTTCCTTTGAGGAGCCACTTGCTAGATGTTTAGTTATTACCTCATATTGGGTTCGTTCAGTAGTATTTTTTTAGGGTCTACCTCGAGCTCTAGAGTATGTAATTGTTGTATTTGGTCCATAAAGATTCATAGAAACCTTCATTGATACCATTTTCATATATATATATATATATATATATAGATATATATTTCAAAAAAACCAATATCTTAACTAAACAAACAAAACAAAAAAAAAAATTAAAACTAAAAAACACCAGACACATGCAGAACGACCCCCATGTCAAGTGGGTTGTTAGGTTCATCCAGGGTACCAAAAAAAACACCCATTCATTGAAAAATAAATTAAAAATTTACATTTTTCCCCTAGACCCCTATCTGTCAGGGGGTCGATGTGTCATCCGTGTGCGTTCCCACTTAGGGCACAACGACCCCCCGCCAAGTAGGGGGTCAATGTGCCTTGGGCGGGTGCACCGGGCCATGGGCATGCTCACCCGCGCACAATGGGTGTGCCTACCTGCACCATGGTAAGGCGTGCCCGCCCAAGGCACCTGACTCATGCGCAACTCATGTTCCTTGGGCAGGCATACCAGGCTACGGGTGTGTCTGCTCGCGTTCCCATTGTGTCGTGGGTAGGCATGCAGGTTGTGCTGCAGGAGGGCACACCCACGGCCGAACGTGGCTACGCAAGGAACAATGACCCCCTGGTAGGAAGAGGGTTGATTCTACGATCAGGCACGCCCGCCCAAGGCACAATAGCCCCCTCCCACGGGGTTGTTTTGCCTTGGGTGAGTACACATGGCTGTGGGCATGCCCACCCACTATGCCACAAGTGGGAATGCCCATTGTAAGGACCTATGGTCCAAGGCATCACCGCTGGGCAAGCGCGACGAGTTGGTGAAGGCAAACAGGCGTGCGGTTGGACGAGTTAACAAAGGTGACTGAGAAAGACTCATGAGCGCGTGCGAAATGAGGAGAGCGGTTGCATATATTTATAAGGATGGACGAGGGCGTTCACCCTTTGACAAGCCGACGTTGGAAAGATTGTTGTTTGGGCATTGGTCGATGAGCCGACCAAGAAAATTAGCAATGGACGAGTGTTGGGTGAAATAAAACACAGGTCGGCCGAGAGGTAGCACAACCATGTGTGGAGGCATATAAGTAAATGAATGCATGGAGGAATTTGAACATCATTCAACCAAGCAATACGAACAAGCTCTTTGGTGATGCGAAGGAAAAAGGTGTGAGGTGCAGATTGAGAAGGAAAGGTGCAGATTGATGATGTGCCCATTCTTGGGAAAGGCACACAGTAGCAAGAGTTCGGTTGTTGGTTGAGTGCGTGGTGAAGGCGCCGAGACTTGACATGGGTATCTCGGGTAGCTTGGGTGAGCGCCCGCCCATCATGCAAGGAAAAACGGTGGAGACTTGGTGGAGTCGCTTACCGGTGCGAAGTTGTAAATGGTGGAACTCGGGTGAGACTATTGTGCGAAGGTAAACAGTGGAACGTTGGTGAAGCCGGGTGTGAAGAGGGTGTCTTGGTGACTTGGTGGAGTCACCCACCCGTCGTGCATGAAAATAAGGTTCGGTTGTGAAGTGCGGAAAGGCAGCTCGTGTGAGGGTGCGCTCGCCCGCCTTAGGCAAGGAAATCTTGGTTGTCACACGGAGGTGTGAGATGATGTAAAATTGGCTAAGTATGAAACTTGGTGTTTCCAAGTATACTTGTAAAGCATTGTAACTATTGTAAAGTTGTATAATATATATTTCAGGCAGACTCATTATTCAGGGAGTTGCCCCTCCCTTTATACTGTGCAATTGTGTTCTCTTGTATAATTGGTGATGATAATGAATGTGTATGGGTGTTCATTAGTATAAAGAAAACATAATAATACTTGGTTGCGAAAAACAAACTAAGTAGACTAATTGTTAGGCGTAGTCCATGAACATAAGTATTGGTGAAAAGAAAGTGTTCGGTGGTGCTGCACCTCTCCAAGAGCGATTGAAAGACTACCGCCGGCTTGGGGGTGTAACACCCATGGTCGAGCGCACCGCCTAAGGCATAGTGAGTGGCATGCCCATTGTGGCGGGAGCAGGAATGCCCACGACAAAGCGTGCCATCCAAGGGCACAATGTCCCCCTACCTGCCAAGGGGCCATTGTGCCCTAGGCGGGCACACCTGACTATGGGCGTGCTTGCTTGTGACACAGGACTCCTTGTGCCTTAGGTGTCGTATGTCGCATGCGGGCATGCTTGGCCATGGGTGTGCTCTCTCGCGGCATACCAACCTCCTACCTACCAAGGGGCTTATTCACATAATTGTCCCTAGGGCAGGCAGGTTGTGCTGGCAATGGGCATGCTCGCCTGGGGAACATCGGCCCTCTCCCTGCTAGGGGTTGTTGCGCCACCGGTGGGCAAGCCTGCTGGGGCATAACGACCCCCTCCTTGACAAGGGGCTCTGTGCCCCGAGCAGGCTCGCCTACCCAAGGCATAGGATGGCTTGCCCATTGTGTCATGGGAAGGCACACCCACAGCTAGGTACACCCGCCCAAGGCACAAGAGGGCATGTGCTTTGGGCAACCATCCCAATCATGGGTTTGTCCGCCCGCAGCACAGTGGGCATGCAAGGCATGCTTTTTGAGCCACGGGCAGACATGCCCATGGCTGGGAGCTCATTTCAAAGCCACAAGACTATTGTTCCTTGGGAGGGCTTGTTCGGCCATGGGCGTACCCACCCGCGACACAACGGGTGTGCCTTGCATGTTTGTTCTGCCATGGGAAGGGGTGCCCGACCATCTTGTGCCTTGGACGAGCGCACCGAGTTGTGGGCATGACCTCCAGCGGCATAGTGGGTAGGCACACCCATGATCGGGCCCGTCGTTCCTACCGACAACACAACGGCCCCTTGCTTACCAAGGTACAATCGGGCGAGCCTGGCCCATGTGAATTTTTTTAGTTTTATTTTTGGAAAAATAATCTATCTTTCATTAACTAAATGTTAAATAATAATAATAATAATAATAATAATAATAATAGAATGGGTTTTTTTCTGGTATACTAGATGAACATAACAACTCAACTGACATGAAACTACTAGTAAACATATGGGGGTTTAAGACCTGCACTCAATGGGATTTGAACTTAAGTCTACCTAGTTTTAAAAATTTCCTAAATTTCAAATCAATAAGTTGAGTTGTCCCCCAAGACAAAGAAAATAGAATAAAAAACAAATGAATTGTCGGCATATAACAAACTATTTTCCCCAAATTCCTAAAAGGGAAACTAACCCTTAAAATGTGACAATCTATTGTTGAATGTGTTGTCGATGACAATGTAGTTGCTCCAAAAAATCACTTCAAGCTTTTTGATGAAACCTCAAGAAGTCTTTATGTGTTGTGAGAAATAGCGATAAAGAAATTTATTATATAGCAGAAGTTATGGAATTGTTTTATCACTTTTTTAGTGTGGTATTAAAAATAAAATTTGAAAAACTGAATATATAGTTAATATTTTGACGATACACTAATTTATGTTACATGTGGGATAAAAGATATAATAAAAATTAAAAAAAATCAATTGTCTAGTAAATGTTATATAATTTAAGTAAAAGATTACTTTAAGTAAAATGCTTAGTTTAACTTTGAAGAAATGAAAATTAAACGAAAATTGTGTGGAAAATTTGAATGGAAATTAGGGTCAAAATTTTCAAGAGAAAATTTTAGTAGAATTTTTTCAAATAAATTTTAGAAGAAAATTTTGGAGGGAAATACTTCAAACAAAATTTTTGGAGGGGGATTTTGAAGGGAATTTTTCATTCTTTAAGCTATATATTATCATTAGGAGAGAGTGAATTTATATCATTCAACATCATATTTTTGAAAGTCATGGACTTACAATAGTGAATTTTCTCTTTGTGAAGCATCAACATCTTCATCATGTAACAACTCTATTCATATTGATTAATATAACAAAAAATATTTCACTATGAATATAGAGTCAAATAAATAGAGCGTCACATTTTTCACTTAGTCGTAATCCTATGGACTATGAGAGCAGTAGTGATGAAGGTCAGGATGAAGAATTTCCAATAAATCGAGAGTCACATTTTCCACTTAGTCCTAATCCTAAGGATCACAAGAGCAGTAGTGACGAAGGGCAGGATGACGAATTTCCAGTAAATAGAGAGTCACATTTTCCACTAAATATTAATCCTAAGGACTATGAGAGTGGTAGTGACAAAGGGAAGGATGAAGAATTTTTAGTAAATAGATTCACATTTTCCACTTAGTCATAGTCCTAAGGACTATGAGGATAGCAATGATGAAGGACGGGTTGAATAATTTCTAGTAAATAAAGAGTAACATTTTCCATGTAGTCCTAGTCCTAAGGATTATGAGAGAAACACTGACAAAGCACGGGATGAAGAATTTCCAATAAATAGAGAGTCAAATTTTCCACTTAGTCTTAATTCTAAGGACTATGAGGGTATCCCTGACGAAGGGCGGGAAGAAGATGATGAATAATATCCTCCAAGTCAGTATTTCAAAAGCATAGATGATGGTAGTGAAATATTTCCCGCAACTAAGGATGGCAATGAATATTTTTCAAACAATCATGGTGTTGAATTTCCTAACTATGTTCAAATTTATCATAATGAGGATAATATTCCTCCTAATGATGATGAAAATTCTTATACATATGATGATGTAATGATGGATACGTTGCCATAAAATATTGTATCTAGGAGTAGAAGTAGATCTTTTCGTGTCAATCCAAGATGTTCTAGTTATACACAGGGTAGAGCAGAATATCTCATGAGAAGAAGTTCTATCAGTGATCTCATTTCAAGTGAATGTTTTCAAAAGGATTACTTGAAACATATGAATTTCAAGTTTGTATTGGAGAAAAGGAAGAAATATTTGTAAATGAATAAAAGTATGCAAAGTTCATATTTAGTGGGGTGCATGCAATCTACATTGTCAGGTTATGATTATCATATTGGATCTTTATTTCTCTGTAGAAAGGCTTTCAAAATATTTCATTCAATTGGTAATTTTCGTCTGTCAAGAATCCAAGAAAATTTCGAAAAATATCCCACATTTTATTCAGAAGTATGTCATAAACGACAATTTGGGCCATTAGCAAATATTGCAATGTCATGGATGCAAGAATTATTTTCAAAGCATGGAAAGTGTGTTATCACTTAGGGAAAACCTTGGTTGTGGGAAAAACCCTAAGGTAACCTCAAACCTCTTTTAGGTTGAAATATGGCCCTTCAACCTAGACAGGGGTCTCTCCATAAAACTCAACTACTCTACAATCACTGTAGTAGTAGGTTTCACAATTGAGTTCGGTGGCCAGATTTAGATCATAGGATAAAATTGGTTGGGCATTTTAATAAACATACCATTGGGCATGGAGTCCAATTCTAAACAAGTAAGGTTACAGATCTAATGAGAAAGCTACAAAAAGCATGATAGCAACAAATCCTTTGACTGCTTGAGAAACTAGAAGAAGAGAAATGAAATGAGACAGAGTTTATAAGTGATTGAGGTAACAAATACTAATGCCTGATAAATACAAGAAATGAGCATAAATTAAATCTAATCTTAGATACTAAAACTTTCAGACATGAAATAAAGTTTGCATAACAAAAAGGAAACTGACAGGGAACTACAACGCATGAGTTTCCTACAAAATGCTCATTAAAAATTGTAAATATATTCAAGACTGCTCAAATATACCAGAATGAAAAGATGTTTTTCAATGAAATTTCAACCCTTCTTCATTCTCCATAAACTGTTTTATATAACTTACATCAATTTATTGAAAAATAATAGTATCCAGATTAATTACAATAATCTAAGATATCTAAATATCTTCAAGGTCATGCATGTGAATATAAAATTTAGATATATTCAATTTTTCCTAAAATAGCTACAGGAAAATATGTTGATATATAGGTCAAATAAAATATATTGTCAAACTATCTCCCTTGGAAATAGAAATGGGTACCTAACTGATAGCTTAGAATCCTAGCTGGAAAAATAGGTCCCTCTATAAAATAGGTCCAAGTTTCCTCCAAAACTACTTTTCTATTCATCCTTTCTTTCATTCGGACCTCCTGGTGAAAAAATGTTGATACTGTTGTTGTCAACTTCACTAGTTTTCTGTTTTGTAGCTTTTGCTGATAGGTTGACTGTTAGCATTTTCTTTTCCTCCTGATTCAAAAAATGCTGACAATAGGAAGGTCAGCATTTTCGTCTGTCCAAATTTCGCTGACAACAGAGAAGTCAGTGTTGCCTATTTGCTCCAAAATCGCCGACAGGCTGACTGTTGGCTTTCGTCCCTGTATCATTTTCTATCCACCAGCACACAGTTCGCCCCAAAATAGTTGACAGTGGATCTGACAACTTTATCAAAAACACTAACGATGAGAATGTCAACTTTCCTGACTATTCTGTTGTATGTAAAAACTATTAGTCGGACTATCAACGATAAAATGAAAACCTTGTTTCATAAAATAGATAGGCAAAAATCTAACTTTAATCCCCCAAGCCTCTTAGCTAAGGGTATTATCTTCCCTAATAAATACATCCACCTTCTCCAATATATTGTTTTTTCTTTTCCTTGTCTCCATATGTCCATTTTTCACAGCCTATTTGCCTATGCTCTTCTTAGAGCTTGTTGCCTTCTTCCTATTGATGATGAGGTCCTTCAATGGCATATTGTCAACACCAATCACCTCCTTGTCTAACTCTGGGTTATTTCTGAGTTTAATTTTGTATCTTAACTTGTTAGTTGGCCTTGTATGGGGTCTCTTCCCACTCTTGAAAAATTCAAACAGTGTCTCCTCCTCTTCGCTTTCAACCTCTTCTTCTTTTCCTTTAGGAACATATGTTTTAGTTGTGTCTATAGGGGAAGTTTTGAAAGGTGGAGTCACAGACTGGGAAGAGTGATATCAACAGGTTGGTTTATATGGGATACAAGGTCTGGTTTATGAAGCCTAGCTCTTTTCTTCTAGTAGACTTTGGGAATCTATGACCAGATGATGTAGATGGAACTTCTAGGTTTTCTTGGTTGAGAGGTTGCTCAATAGGAGCTTGAACTTTAGTTTTCTTCTCTTTTTTGGTAGTCTTTGGTATTCCTCTTCACCTTTTAAAGGGTTGAGGTTGAAAACCTCCACAAAAAAGGAAATGGCTCCAAGTCCTTTCTTCCCTAGCTAGTTGGTTTTGATTAATAGTTTTATCAGGGCTTTGTGGTATACAAAATGGGAGGAGAGGTCTGTGTAGGCCTTAAACCTAGCTTCCATATGTTTAAGGCTTTATAACAAATAAAAACATGGATTAATTTTAATTTGACCAGCAAGATGGGTGAGGAAATAAAAATGGTATAAGTTTACCCGATTAAACTATCCTTCACACTTAAAATATTGTTGACAGAGGTGTAAAGGGACATGCCATTTTCCTACAACCACTCCTTTCGAACTCCAACCCTCCGATTTTTTCCCTTGAATTCTTCTTTGAAGAAGAAAGGGACATTGATCCCTGACAAAGCATGACTGTCGGAAATCTTCTCTCTGTCTGTTGGTAAGGTTGTGGCCTTAGCAATGGTTTTCTCTATAATTGAAAGCGTAAAACCTCCCACCTCCACGTGATTTCCATTGAACCCCTGAGAAAAAGACCGAGCCACTGCATTGTGGTAGTTGATACAATGGTGGAAGAACTCACTCCAACCGACTCGCTGAAACAACTAATGAATTTTGGGGTATATGTCCAGCAAATCCGACGCTTTGGGCTCGGACTGGTTCGCTTTGCCTCCTTTCCCCATTGCGCTATGTGGTCTTCCCAGGATTCGATCCTAAATCCTTGTGATAAAAATGGTTTTCAATGCCAAGTGTGATTGACTCTAAACTAATAAAAAACAAATTGTTGATGGGACAAGGTAAAACAACTCGACATGCGGATGAGATAATATAATTAGCGAGTGAATAATCACGGAGTTTGAAGTTATGATTACGAATGAAGTTCGTATCATATGGTAAGATCATATTAAATGACATTCACTCATTGCGATGGAGGAAAAATCATTTACCAATACTTTTTACCCCTTCAAAACAGATAGAGACGTGTTTCAGTGATATCTTTGACACTAACGTGGTCAGTGTAGTCGTCACTTTTTAAATTTAAAAACTAGTTTTGGCACTGACAGTTGGCCTATCAGCCAAAATGAAAATTTTTGATACACACGTTGTCAGTGAATTCCTTCAACAGACCCTATCGGATTACTAAAACGTTGATAGCCCCATTATTAGAAATTTACCTTGTTTATTACAACTAAAATGTTGAAACTGAAACTGTTAGAGTTTTCTAAAAAAAAAAAGAAAATTTAAAAAAGGAATTTTATTGTGATAACATGGTGGATGTCAAATAGCGACAATACATATTCCAGCTAATTTCTTAAGATGATAAATCTACAACTTATACAAAGAATAAGCAGAAGGTGTTGAAGGAAATGGTCATTTTATTACATATCAATATTTTGTGAAGATATGGAGGAAATAATTCAACAATGTTCGCATTCCTAAGAAGACAAAGATGTGAGTTTGCAGTACATGTGCTTCTCTTAAATAAAAAAGGAAAAAATGTCAAGGGGCGGAAATAAGTAAGCATTCATAACATTATTTTTTAAAATCGTATTCAACTATGAAAATGTATTTATTAATAGGTTTCTTTTATGTTATGTGTAGATTCCATTGTCAAAGCACTTCAAGAGCATCACGAACAACAAACAAGTGAAAGGAAAAAGTTGTACAAACATCGAAAGAAGTGTTATGATAATACAAATAAATATTTGGGTTTGATAATTGATGGTATGGACCAGAAGAAAACACTTCTATCACATTTTGTTCACACACCCAAAAATTTACAGGAGGAAAATTTTATTCAGTTTCACTTGGTTGGTTTTATGGTCTTCAATGGGAAAACATTTCCAAGGGTTTACTTCAGAGCTCCAAATATTATTAATGATGCAAATCTAACAATAGCCATAATTCATGATGTGCTTTCTCATTGGTTTGGAAATATTCCTAAATTTTTGTATCTATAATTATATAACAATTGTTGTGAAAAAAAAATCATCTTGCTTTTGGATACCTAAGCATGCCTATTGAATTGAAAAAATTTCATAAGGTAAAGGTTGGTTTCCTTCTTGTTGGGAACACTCATGACTATATTGTCCAGATGTTCAGTCTTTTTTCAGTAACATTGAGGATCAAAGATGTTGGGAGACTTCCATCATTAACTGGATGTATTAAGAATTCATACATGCCAGAGCCTATTTTTCATGTGTTGGAAGAAACTATTGACATACGAAGGTTTATTATCAAATCGTGTGGTGAGGAGAAATGCATTGAACAACTTAATGACATTAGCTTCCAACATCAATTTCGTATCAAAAAAATTGATGGGAAAACACTAATATGGGGCAAGAAGTATTCAACTACTACAGAATGGATGTCATCATCAAGTTTGGCATTTTTGAAATTCATTCCAGACCATCCAATATTTGCGTCAAATATATTGTTATTACAATTAGTTGTTGAAGTTAATAATGCATGAAGGCATAAGAAAGATATAAATTATTCTGATTTCCTAGAGGAAATAAAAAAGTCTATTAGATATACATATGAGTACTTTGATGTTGTTGATTCATTTTGGTGGGAGTCTTTTTTCAATAATCAGAGTGTATCATTTCAAGATCAACAAATGAAGATATAGTTTTGAAGAATCCATTTATTTGGGCACAAAATGTATCAAATGAACACGAGGAAAAAAACATTTTTGAACAACAACAATCTCAAGGTATTATTAATTCTTCACAAGTAGAGGAAAGATAAATTTATATTGGTTCTAGAAGATCTCATGCACAACGTGAAGCCATGGAATACCTTTACAGGGGTTCAGTATAGGATATTAAGGAGGGTTGCATGATCGCAGTGTTAGCAGATGGAGATGCACATGGTTATCCATTCTGGATTGCCAAAGTTATAAATGTCATTACAGAAAATGAAGATGTTGCAAGTTTTGAAGAATATTGGTATGCCACAAATACACACCCATTCAATGGTGTGTACAAGCTAGAGATGGTAGTTGATAAAAAAAAATTGGCGGAAAGAGAAAAATAAATGGTACAAATATAAATTGTCATCGCACAGACCTCTTAAAATTGGAGGATGTTGACATGTACTTGTTTATGACTTCAATTTAACAAAGAGACGAACTCCTCGCTTCAAGACGATAGAGATTCTTAAAAGGTTTCTACCAAAGGAAACAATGTTGAGATGAGAGTTTGTTGAACTTGGCTGTAGATCTAGAAGACTTTTGAAACCTGAAATGGTGGGCAGGCATGTTGACTCGGATGGGGCACTAGTTGATGAAAGAGAAGAATATGGAACATCTTCATCTGCATCCAATCATTCATATTAAGATGTGAATTCTAATGGTGTGCAAGAACATATGAGTGATTTTGAATAATTGTCTAAGACAATTTATATAAATGATGTTTGCATGGTAACTTGAAATAAATATTTTAACTTCCATATGATCTTACATGAAGTTATGAGTAATTTTATGTTTGTTGGATTACATGTTTTAATTAGGATGAATTTATTTGTTTGGAATATCCACAATGCAATAATAACTTATAGAAATAATTTATGTTTCATTCAATCTACATCATTGATATTTTGATTAATTTAATCATATAATTTGTTCATAATGTCATAGTTGAAATATGTTGAAAACTTGAAGTTTTTTTATTTTATCGTTGAAAATTTGTCAAAAAAAATTATCTTTAATGTTATGGTTGAAAACAATTAGACTTTTAGCAATTTTTAGTATGATGATGATGATGCTGATGGTTAACATCCATTGAGACCAAACTTTGGTCTATCGGACCTAAATAAACGAATTATTTAGTTTGATTTAAGATTTTATTCCTATGCTCAAAAAGCTTGGAGAGAAGCCTCCCGAGCTCACTATAATTTTGACATCGTAAAAGGCTAGGAAGGTCAATGTTGTAACAAATATTATGAAACTGAGATCTAATGTGGTTGTACGCGGGGCATTCTAAGAGGAAGTGATTTTCATCCTCGATGTTCATATTCTCACAGAGATGGCAGATCCATTCCATCCATGGTGTTTTAGGAACTATCCAACGACTCATTTCACTATGGAGCTCATAAGAGTTCGTTCTAATCTTGGCTATAGTAATTTTCTTCTTTGAGCTAGTTAAAACAAAGAGATACTTTTGATATTCTAGGGTGGGGTTGATGACCTCCTTATAATATCTTAATTTTCTTTTAGCTGCTAAATCTTTCTCACACCGCATTTTTTCTTTGAACTTAGAAGTAACAATATTTTTAATGTTATTAATGTTTTGCAATGCAACATTCTCGTCGATCTCCCAATGGTTTAACTAGGCCCTGGTGTCTTTATAGCAACTTCGTTTGAGCCTTAGGTGGTTTTGGATGGAATTTAAAGCTAGCTTAGGAAGTCTATGGTCTCTTATGTTATTGAGTTTGTGCTTGTACAATAGAAGCCTAGTCATAGCTAGGCTCTCGATAGGGGAAAGACCCACTTCTATAAGGAGAATAGGATAGGGTGTATTGCTTTTAATTTTAAGGTTATACATTATAAAACGCTTCTAGATTTGCTCAATATTTCTCTAAGATTATCTAGAAATGCTGCAACCCCAAACCTCACATCCCTATAAGATAACAAGAGTGACTAAAATTTCAAAGAGGAACTTCTTTCTATCCCACATTACGAGATTTTTCGTTTTACAATTATTTTCAAGACCAAAATAAGCTTTCCACCCCCCTTTAATCCTTTTCTCAATGCTATAGTTCTAGTTGAGCTTGTGATGAATATCAATTCCTAGGTACTTGTAAGAAGATACTTCCTCCAAGTTACTATTGTCATACATAAAATTAGTGTAAGTGTCCTTCTTGGATTTGATAATCATAACTTTTGTTTTGTTAGTGTTAATAGTCATACCCATGGTAGATCAGAAATCCTTAAGAATTCTAAGTTGCTTATCAAGATCCAAAGGGCACCTTGCGAGAAGAACAATATCGTTAGCATAGAGAAGAAGGATGATGACTATCCCAGCTAAGATCGTGCCAGCATAGCCTGCTTCCTCTAAACAACCTTCTAGCTTGTCGATGTAAATGCCAAATAGGGTAGGGGAGAGGGGGCAACCTTGTTTAACTCTGATATTACACTTAATATCTTTCGACCACCCCTCATTGCTCTTTAACTTGGCAATTACATTCTTGTATAACCTTATAGCGGCAGCTCTCAACTCGAAAGGAACCTTTAGCTCTTCTAATATATTCCATAGGTTGTTTCTAGGAACCGTATCAAAAGCCTTTCTAAAGTCCACAAAGCAACAAAAGAGATTGGATTTATCATTGCAGAATTCCTCCACAATGATCCTAAGCGTAACGAGGTGGTCCGTTGTTGAGTGATGTCTTCTAAAACCTGCTTGGCCTTTAGCCCACTTACCTTCACTTTCAAGCCATATGCTAAACTTCTTTTCCAAAATAATACCATATAACTTGGCTAAGAGAGGGCTGACCATAATTGTCTGATAATTAGAGGGGTTATTTGTATCCCCTCTTTTAAAAATAGGGATAATGAGGCTCTGATTCCATGGTTTAGGGAACCCTTGCTTGACCGCTTGATTGAAAAGCTTGTGGATGAGGGGGTTGAGGACAAAACCTCCAATTTTTAAGATTTTCGTCTGGTAACCTTCAATGTCCTTAGCTTTCCCATTTGCGAGGCGTTTAACCCCAAAATCAATGTCTTCTAATGAGAAAACTTATTTCGTTGTGAGTAGGGTTTCAAAGTTATCCATGACATTTGGAGATTCATAAAGCTTTTTAACATAGGAATTCCAGCCGTGTAAAGCAATTTTATTATTATCTTTAGTATTCCTAGTTAGAATCTGCCTCCAAATTTTTTTAAGAGCTACCTTAGAGAGGTGTAAGAAATTTTGTTGTCTTTTATGAATATACTGCATTTTTTTCCTTTTAGTTAGGCCTTTGTATATTTTTATCTTGGCAATTTTAAAAGATTCATCAACAGTGTCTTTAATTGCTCTCCTCGCACTTTTACAATCTTTGTCATACCATAAGTTGATTTTGCTATTTCCTTTATTACTTGAAACTTCAATTCCTAATTACATACATCAATCATGAAAATGACAAAAAAATATCCCAGATTTATAAATCTATCTATACATTTAATTTTTAAAGATTCTAAATTCTAGAAGCCCTCTTCGCAATAGCTTTAATTGACCACTTTTCATGCCACGAAGCTCGTATCTCCTTGTTAAAAATGTTGTTTCATATATTTTTTTCTATCAAACTTAGATGGAGATTCATTTATGCTTTTCCACATCCTCGTTCTAACCATTTATTTTTTGGGTTAAATTGGTGTTCCATATATTTTTTCTATCAAAAATGGTGTTCCATATATATATTTTATCAAAGTTAGATGGAGATTCATTTATGTTTTTCCACATCTTTATCTTAACAAAGTTTTGTTTATACATTTTTAAAATAGTTATAGATTTTTTTTTAATGGTTATCTGGTTCATCTAGCTAATAATTATACGTTTTTCTCAAATATTAAACCATACATGTCTAAGTATTAAAATCATTTATGCTTTTTAAATTTCTAAAAATAATAATCAATATGAAAATATAAAAATAATAATTTAAATAATATTTGATATCTACAACTTAACAAAGTAATAATTTTATTGTTCACCTTCATTATCATATATTTTTATAAAAATTATTTATACTTCATTTTTAAAACAAATTATTTTATATGAAAAATAAAATAAATAAATAAATAATCTCTGAAAATGATGATTTATAGGAATATAACATAATTTAAAATTTTCTAAATTACTCTTTTTCAAATTCTAATTTTAATTGAACAAAAATAAAAATAAAATTGTAATCTCTTATTCAATTAAAATGTAATCTCTCATTTAGAATGTTTATAGTATTATAGGTTAAATGGTGTTTTTGAGATATTTTGTTGTTTTATTTATTTTTAAATTATTTTATTCCGTTTAACTTAATTAGATTAATCTTGTTATTGAGAAATCATTACTTCAATTCTCTAGCTTAATTAGTTTAATCCTTACTATTGAAAAATCATTACTTCAATTTTCTAGTTGCTTCCATGATTGAGTAAAATCTAAGGTCCCTAACATAGATGGCTTTGCACTATGGTCTACCTAGAACAGTGATCCTCCCATAGAGGCACTTGGGGTATAGCTTGTTACATTAAGAAGAACATATCCCCCCATGCGAGGATTTATAAAAACGACCCTTACAACCAATATAGTTGGATAGAGATCACTGACATTAATGATAAAAAGACCTACATAGCAATTTGTTATTTCCCCCTCATCAATTCTAACTTCTATAAGAAAAATAGTCTAGATAAAAATAGTCCTTACAATGGTTTAGAGAATGATATTTCCAGCCTAAGGAATGAAGGTAATATCCTTTTAATGGTTGACTTTAATGCTCAAACTTTAAGCAACCAAGCTATTCTTCTAAGCAATCATTCCAACCCTAATCCTCTTTGGTTAGACGAAGACCTTACTCTGGCTAGCCAGTACAAAAGGAGCTCTAAAGACCCCGGGGAGAATTTATTTGGGTCAGAGCTAGTCAAGCTCTATAGTGCTCAGGATCTCATAATTTTCAATAGTCTAAAGAAGTGGCCCAATTCTAGCTAGATGTCCTGCATCCATGGACTTGGTAGTAGCGTGGTAGACTGTTATTTCCGATCTCCCTTTATACAACAAAATAATAAATTTTGACATCTTAAACGAGCACGAGCTTGACTCTAATCATAGGCCTTTACTTATAACTCTCAATTTTGTCATGCATAGAGAACCCATAGAAGATAATCCTTATAGCCAAAAGAACTTAATCTTTGATAGAAATAAAAACGATCTCTTTCTAAATGAATTAAAAACTAATTTGCTTCCTTTATCTAGTATAGATAACATAGAATACCTCTATCATAATTTTACTACAACCCTCTCATATTCTATTAACAAGTTCTCAATTGAAGTTTCAAGTTATAAAAGAAATATCAAAACCAACCCATGGTATGACAAAGATTGTAAAAGTGCGAGGAGAGCAGTTAAGGAAGCTGTTAATGAATCTCTTAAAATTGGCAAGATAAAAATATACAAAGACCTAACTAAAAGGAAAAAAAGGCAGTATATTCGTAAAAGACAAGAGAATCTTTACACCTCTCTAAGATAGCTCCTAATAAATTCTGGAGGAAGATTCTAACTAGGAAAACTAAAGATAATAATAAAATTGTTTTACATGACTAGAATTCCTATCTTAAAAAGCTTTATGAATCTCCAAATGTCATGGATAACTTTGAAACCCTGCTCACAATGAAAAAAGTTTTCTCATTAGAAGACATTGATTTTGGGGTTAAATGCCTAGCAAATGGGAAAGCTTAGGACATTAATGGTTACCAGGTGGAAATCTTAAAAATTGGAGGTCTTTTCCTCATCCCCCACATCCAAAAGCTTTTCAATCAAGCAGTCAAGCAAGGGTTCCCTAAACCATGGACTTAGAGCCTCATTATGCCTATTTTTAAAAGTGGGGATACAAATAATCCCTCTAATTATCAGACTATTATGATCAGCCCTCTCTTAGCCGAGTTATATGGTATTATTTTGGAAAAGAAGTTGAGCATATGGCTTGAAAGTGAAGGTAGGCGGGCTAAAGGCCAAGCGGGTTTTAGAAGGCAACACTCAACAACAAACCACCTCGTTACGCTTAGGATCATTGTGGAGGAATGTCGCAATGATAAATACAATCTCTTTTGTTGCTTTGTGGACTTTAGAAAGGATTTAGATACAGTTCCTAGAAACAACCTATGGAATAGATTAGAAGAGCTAATGGTTCCTTTTGAGTTGAGCGTTGTCGCTATAAGGTTATACAAGAATTTAATTGCCAAGTTAAAGAGCAAAGAGGAGTGGTCAAAAGATATTAAGTGTAATATCGAAGTTAAACAAGGTTTCCCCCTCTCCCCTACCCTACTTGGCATTTACATCAGCAAGCTAGAAGGTTGTTTAGAGGAAGCACGCTGTGCTGGCACGATCTTAGTTGGGATAGTCATCATCCTTCTTCTCTATGCTAACGATAATTTTCTTCTCGCAAGGTGCCCATCTGATCTTGATAAGCAACTTAGACTTCTTAAGGATTTCTGCTCTACCATGGGTATGATTGTTAACACTGACAAAACAAAAGTTATGATTATCAAATCCAAGAAGGACACTTATGCTAATTTTATGTATGACAATAGTAACTTGGAGGAAGTGTCTTCTTACGAGTACCTAGGAATTGATATTCACCACAAGCTCAACTGGAAATATAGCATTGAGAAAAGGATTAATGGGGGGTGGAAAGCTTATTTTGGTCTTGAAAATAATTGTAAAACAACAAACCTCATAATGTGGGATAGAAATAATTTCCTCTTTGAAACCTTAATCACTCCTGTTATCTCATATTGATGTGAGGTTTGGGGTTGCAACATCTCTAGAGAATCTTGGAGAAAGGTTGAGAAAATCCAAAAACATTTTATGACGAATATCCTCAAAATTAAAAGCAATACACCCTATCCTATTCTCCTTATAGAAGTGGGTCTTTCCTTTATTGAGAGCCTAGCTATGACTAGGCTTCTGCTGTACAAGCACAAGCTCAATAACAGACGAGACCATAGACTTCCTAAGCTAGCTTTAAATTCCAGCCAAAACCACCTAAGGCTCAAACAAGGTTGGTATAAAGACGCCAGGGCCTGATTAAACCATTGGGAGATCGATGAGAATGTTGCATTGCAAAACATTAATAACATTAAAAATATTGTTACCTCTAAGTTCAAAGAAAAAATGTGGTGTGAGAAATATTTAGCAGCTAAAAGAAAATTAAGATATTATAAGGAGGTCATGAACCTCACCCTAGAAGATCAAAAGTATATTTCTGTTTTAACTAGCTCAAGGAAGAAAATTAATATAGCCAAGAATAGAATGAACTCTCATGAGCTCCATAGTGAAACGGGTCGTTGGGAAGTTATTAAAACACCATGGATGGAAATGATCTGCCATCTCTGTGAGAATATGAACATCGAGGATGAAAATCACTTCCTCTTAGAGTGCCCCGCGTACAACCACATTAGATCTCAGTTTCATAATCTTTGTTGCAAAACTGACCTTCCTAGCCTTTTACGATGTCAAAATTATAGTGAGCTCGGCAGGTTTCTCCCCAAGATTTTTGAGCATAGGAATAAAAAATCAAACTAAATAATTCATTTCTTTAGGTCCAATAGACCAAAGTTTGGTCTCAGTGAACGTTATCCACCACCACCATTATCATTATAATTAAATATATTCTAAAATTAAACTTGTAAAAATATTAAAATAATAATTTATATTTTTATATTTTGAATTTAATTTATAATAAATAAATAAATAAAATATTATATATTATTTTATTATATTCTATTAAAATAAACAATTAAATTTACATATTATATATGGATGGGAAATATATATTTTCTATCTTTTTTACTCTTAATATTATGGGTTTACCCCATTACAAGTGGAAATCATGTTATCATTGTTATAATATATTATTAGTGATAACAGTAGTTTGTTAGACTTTTTAATCATTATTGCATTATTTGTGACGTAAGATACTTAAAACTAAATTATTATGAGGATGCGAGTCTAAAGATTATTTCAAAAATGAAATTAGTGCTTGCAAAATACAAGAATATTACTAAGGAATGTAAGGGTGTTGGATAGTAACTAATATAGATCTATTCATTTTAACCACGGATCTATCAAAAATAAAGTGAGATCAAATCTCATTATATGCAAACTTAATGTAAAAGTTGAAAAAAAACTTACACACCAAGAAATTTAATCTCTTTTAGTGCTTGATAAATCTATGATTAGATAGATCTATAATTGTTTTATACCTCTCTTTAAATATAAACTATGTGTAATTCTTCATTGTTAAAATTGTATTTTTGAAATTATTATTATTTTATATTTACTAAGATAAACATTAACACACAATATATAATAATTAATATGGATGCATTTAGTCTTGAGGTACAGTTCAATTGGTTAATCCAAGAAATGTGAAATCTATAAAACTTAAAAAGCCTAGGTTCATATGCCCTTTACTGTGACTCAGGCTAAAAAGAAAAAAACATATTGTTGCCCCCCTTAATATGAAACCATCAATTCATTACAATTATTTAAAAAAAAATATAAAACTAAATTTGAAAATTCGTGTTAAATAAACAATTGTGCATTATATTATTGCCCCCTGGTATGAAACCATCCATTCATTGCAATTATTTTCTAAAAAATTTAAAAATGAGCTTGGTAATTGAATTTATATAGTGTGGATAAGCCTATGTTATGTGTCCATATTTATTTATGTTAAAACTAATATTATTATGAATCTTTCATTTTTATTTTTATTTATATATATAAGAGCTAAAGTGATATTATTTTTTTCGTTTGAAAATTGTAATACGTTAATATATTAAATCATAATTGAGTTTTATTGTATATGATGTTAGACTTAGTCTTGTCAGGCCTCTGTCAGAGTCAAATTCACCAAGGTTCATTTCTCATCATTTGTAATCATCAAATGCCATTTCGGTCAAAAAGAGTCATTTTAATTCTTGAGTCTAGGGTTTTGTCTCCAGAAGTGTGAAATAACGCTTGCAGGCCAAAGGGAGGTTCAGTAAGTTTTTATTTCAAGGATGTCATCATCAATAATGCGAGATTTGATTCTTCTTCAAAACCCTGTTTTGAAGAAGAAATCATCAAATGTGTTTTTGTAATAAACATGTAATTTGTCAAAGTGTTTCAAAATTGTACAACTCTTCAATGGCCGCAGCTTTAGCTGCTCCTATCCCTGCAAAAGCACAAATAGAAAGAACATCATCAGCACAAAGAGACAAAGCAAAATCAAACAAAACAGAGTTTGCATTCAAATGCCAGAATGCCAAAATTATACAACTTGGTGGGCCGAATATCAAAAGATGAGGTTAAGAAGGTTATTGTGCTGAGTGCTTCTGCAAACAGACTAGCAAAGTTGAAGGAGAATGTTGCAGAATATGCTGGTCTCATCATGGAGGAGCTTGATCCAGATCATTTAGGATACATTGAGATATGGCAGCTTGAAGCCCTGCTACAGGGCATGGTGAACACTTATGGGAACGAGGATGTGATCAGCAGCACGAGACAACTTTTGAGCAGACATCTCATCATTCGTACTTGCTGAAGTTTCAAGGATCCAAATCTGTTATTCACAACATGACAAGATTGCCAGCGACAGAGAAGAAATCTAGAAGCAAAGCAAGAAGAGCTTCGCTATCTGCCCCAACATTAAAGGGAAAGGACAAGACACCAGGGAAAGTTAAACCTTATTTTATGTCTGCTGGTAAAATTAGACAAAAGCAGTGTTTGGAGAATGAGAACCCAAATTCAATGCCAGCAAATAACATTGCAGACCTAGCTTTGAAAATGAAAATAGATGTTACTGATGATGCTGAAGGTTTCTCAACTCCAAAACGGTTATCCAATAGTGCAGATGACATGGAAGCTTCTCAAAATTCCCAGCCTCATGTTTTTACAGGAACAACGATGGATGATGCTGCAGCTAATGCAATCCATTCAAATCGAAAGCATGGAAATAATCAAATAATGAAACTCATGACTTGGGAGCAACTCAAACAAAATTTAAGGCAAACTGTGTGTGGATTTGGGTCCGTGGCGCATAGAGCATATGGCGCGGCGCACATGGGTTGCGCAGCGCACTGGGCGCTTTTACACAGTGCAAATATACACTGGTGCGACGCACTCGCCAGGCGCAGCGCACTGGCTATGACGCGCGACGCACAGGTCAGAAAATCAAAATTTCTATTGTTTCTCTGCAAATGGAGGAAGACGTCGTTGTTATCTTGCACCAGAGCGCTTTCATGAACTAGGAGATTTTGTGGATTCATTTGGCTGGAAAGAAGCTGTTGCCGTGTATATGGATGAGGACCATGGGAGAAATGGAATTTCTGCATTAGGGGATGCTCTGGCAAATGTGGGAGCTAAGATTTCCAATAAGGCAGCTATGATTCCTGGAGTTGGCCCAAGCCAGATGGGTGATGTGTTGACAAACTTGGCTTCGATGGATACACGAGTTTTTGTAGTCCACATGTTTTCAGATGCTGGCCTTAAACTTTTTTCTGAAGTTAAGGACATTGGTATGTTGAGCACCGGCTATGTCTGGATAGCCACAAATTGGCTATCTTCTGTTTTAGATTCTGGTTTACTTGAAGAAGGCATCATGAAGTCACTTCAAGGTTTAATCAGCCTGCGTCCACATACTCCAAATTCAAGACAGCAGCGTGTAATTGCACAAAGGTGGAAAAAATTACAAACAGACAATATGGTTAACGCCTCCTTGAATGCATTTGGACTATATGCTTATGACAGTATACTGATGATTGCTCACTCTCTCAACACCTACTTCAAACAAGGAGGAAATATCTCTTTTGCAGAACCATCTTCTCTATCAAGTCAGAGCGGAGGCAAATAAGAACTAGCAGAAATGAAGGTCTTTGAAGGAGGAGCATAGTTACAAAAGATAATATTACAAACTAATTTCAACGGCATTGTAGGTCCTGTACTCTTGGAAAAAAATGGGAACTTGATGAGCTCTGCATTTGAGATTATCAATGTAGTTGATAAAGGCTTCCGCAACATTGGTTTCTGGTCAAAACAAACTGGTTTATCAGTTACCCCTCCAGAATATACAGCTACCATCAGTAATAATGAATCTCATATAAATCTAACAGTCTCTGGTATTATATGGCCTGGTCAAAGCAAAACAGTGCCACGGGGTTGGGTTCATGGCAGCCAACTTGTGATTGGGGTGCCAAGAAAGACAGGGTTCAAAGAATTTGTGACAACAGTGAAAGGCAGCAACGCGGTAAAAGGATATTGTATTGATGTGTTTGTGGCTGCAGTGAAATCGCTTCCTTATATTGTTCAGTACACATTTAGACCTTATGGAACAGGGGATTCTACACCCAATTACAACGATCTCGTGGAGCAGGTCGCTTTACAGAAATATGATGCAGTCGTTGGAGACGTTCTTATTGTGAAAAATCGGTCGAAAATTGTGGACTTCACACAACCTTACATAGAAACAGGCCTGGTTGTAGTGGTTCGTGCAAACGAGATAGAATCGAATCCATGGGCTTTCTTGCATCCATTTTCACCAGGGATGTGGTGTACGACTGGTGCTTTTTTTTCTCATCATGGGAGCTGTTGTATGGATTGTGGAGCATAGAGTAAACCCTGAGTTTCGAGGGCCTCCACAGTGACAAGTTAGTAATGTTCTCTGGTCTGCTTTCTCTACGATGTTCTTCGCACACAAGAAAAACACTAAGAGCACTCTTGGGCGAGCCGTGCTTCTCATATGGCTATTTGTGATCTTAATCATCAGTCAAAGTTACACTGCAAGTCTAACATCGATCCTCACAGCGCAGCGGCTTTCAACAACAATAACTGGAATTGATAGTTTAGTGTCAAGCAATTTACCAATAGGATATCAAACAGGATCATATGTTCAAAAGTATCTATCAGAAACATTCAATATAGCCCAATACAGACTTGTTCCTTTTGATTCACCAGAGAGATATGCTAGAGCATTGTCTTTGGGACTAAAAGAAGGAAGTGTGGCTGAACGTGGACTTGATATTACACAGGTGGCGCATGTAATTAATTTTGATTTGCCAAGCAATATTGATGACTATGTCCATGGTATAGGGCGTACAGGTTGTGTTGGTAAATCAGGGTTGGTAACTGTTTTTTTTTTTATGAAAGTAACCTTTCTCTAGCAAGGCCGTTGTCTGAACTCATGCAAGAAGCAAACCAAGAGGTTCCAATGTGGCTATCTCCATACTGGGCACGTAAAGGCTGCCTTTTTTTTAAACCAATGCGTTGTTCAGAGGGATGAAGGGCGCATAATCATACGTTTTGATCCTACTAAACAGAGTAATGAATTTGTTGTGATTGTGTTACACATGGTATTAAAGGAGAATGGCAGCTGGGTGCGTTCATTAAAAGCAAAATTTGAATGGAAAATCATTTTTTCAGATGACACATGTAAAAGAAAACTAAACAATTCGCAAGCGGCCTCCAAATAGACAGTCCATCAGCAGATAGCTGAGATATCTTTAAAGACACCATTGAAATCACTGGAATGTGTTTTACCATGGCTTGTTGCAATACTGAGTGAAAAGGAATCAAAGGAAATGCTTCAAAGACATGCGCCTAGCAGCTCCTGTCGCTGACATGGGTCTAGCTACACTTTTCTCTGAATGGGCTTGCAAAGGATATATTAAAAATTACTCCAGAGATTTACAAAGAGAAGATCCTAGCTTTCTAAAAGTCCTGGGGAATCCATATTCGTTTCCATGCAGCTTAATTGAATGGATAACTTTGATTTGGTAATTTTGTGGGCTAAGACATATTCTGTCAGAAAGCTTCTTCGTGATAATAATATCCATGCAAATAGCTATCATAATGGCTTACCTGCAAAGGATCGAAGGAAAACTCAGGACATGTTTTGCTCTAACAAGCTTCGTGTGGTGGTTGCAACTGTAGCGTTTGGTATGGGCTTTGACAAGAGCGATGTGGAAAGCTGCGATTCATTATAGTTTTCCTGGAAGTTTGGAGCATTATGTTCAGGAGTGCAGGCCTTGGTACGGTACCTTCCTGTAGGAAGCCCAATCTACTCTTTTCCTTGGAGCCTAATCTACTCTACACTTGGTTTCTCGACATGGTATCAAAGCTATGGTAAAGGCACGAGCACCATCTAAGTAATAGATCCCAATGAAAGAATGAAGTGTCCAGGAAAGAAGTTTGAAGTTGAATCACTATCACACATCCAAGTAACAAGTTTATCTTTGTGGAATCCTGTGGAATGGTCTCTAAACTTAGTGAAGAATGACTTGAACAAGACCATATATATACACATCCCTCAATTAGAGCAAGAAACACATATCATCCTAAGTTGTCTATACAAAGTATAAAGGAGGCCGAAGAACAGAAAAGGAAAGATTTGAATACCCTCACTCAAGCAAGAAAGGAAGACCAAAAACAGTCTGAATCTTTGACATTCTTTTGTGGCATCCGAACTTACTGCGGAAACACTTGTCTGTGACATCTGAGCTTATTAAGGCATCATACTTAAGGATTATTTGAGTTTACTATGACATTGTTTCTACTATGAAATATTTGGCATTTGAACTAATAGTCAAGTATCCGGACTCCTTAACTACTGTAGATGCAAGTTTTATCCTTTTGAAATCTTGTGGAGAAGCATTCACTTGCTTATGGAAAGACAATTTATTCAATTAAAGCTGTCAACACAAATACATCTAATCTGAAATTGAGGTCAAGGCTACTCATTCCTGAAGGTTGAACATAGAAAACAAAATTACTCGCTCTTTGAGAAGACAAGGCTATAAGGATATGAAAAAAAGAAAAGGACGGTGAATCAATATATCTCTGTGAATTACGAAATGCCTGAAACTATATGCTTCTGAGAAATGCGAAATTTTCCTGAAGAACGTAAAGGACCATGAAGAGAAGCATCTATTGTGATCAAAGCACATCAATCCACACACATCTAAGACTACTCGTTCAAAGAAATCTGTGAAGAAAAATCAGAAGTAAAGATGAGATCTGAAGTTATTTCTCTATGAAAGAATGTGAATTCTATGACATCATGTAAGGCATTGTCTTCTATAATTATATGTGAAATCTTGGCCTGGTGGACTGGCCGCGTGCCAGTCCAAGTGTTGTTCTATGATAAACTCCAGACTCGCAGTATTACTGCCAATCCCAATGATAATTTGAATCATCATGGGCAAGCAGATGCTCAGCAATGCCCATCAACCAAAACCTCTGGCTGTCACTGATGCAAACGTTGCTGCTCTGTGGAAGCAGAATGAAGAGTTAAAGACAGAAGTGGCAAGAATGAAAAATTATATGAGAGATCTCCACAATAACCAACAGTAACAGCAACAGAAGAAGACTTCATCTTCCTCCTTCTCTTCTGTCAGCAAAAAGCTTCGGAAATTCAATCCATTTGCTCGCAATTCTTCCAAAGACTCCAGTAACCTCTTTGATGCAGATGATGCTTCACAAAAGTTACCCACAAGAAGAAGAAGATACTCCATTTGTACGAATTTCCAAACATAGCTTCACATGTTTCCTTCAATTGCTTTTGTGGATTGTGTGTATTGGTGTGGATGAAAAACACATCGTGGAGACCATAATACGATTGTTGGAAACCCATAGAACTGAGTTGAAATCTTGGGAAGATGCAATAGAGGCACTACAGTCCTGATTTCTCCCAGCCCATGGGGTTTCACCATCAGATGATAATCCAGGCTCAGATGCCCTATCTCTATGGTTCAGGGAGAGAACTATAAGCGACTCAGATTAACAACATGCATCTACCTTTTGACATGAAGATCACCGAGCAGCTGTACATGTGATTACCAAAAGACTGATTTCTGGCAGTTCTATAGGTTTTCACAGGAAATTCAATAATGAGCAATTTCATCTTGGTGCTTCATATATTTATTCAAATACTAATAATTATTGAGTGAGAAGAACATCTGGCAGGGCAGTTTTCTTGTATTTGGTTTGCTGAATCTTCCCACAAATTGGACATATATCTGAGAAAAGAGGAATTAGTGTGGTTTTTTTAAAAAGATATTTCTATAGTATGTCAGACTAATTGTAAGTACAGTGTTCATTCTAATAGCTATTCAAAGGAGGAGAATGCATAAATCACAAGGATGCAAGCCTAATTTGTTTGGATGTTTTTTAAAAGGCATCTTCTGACCATGTATATGAGACTCTGCCTTGGATTTGCCTACCTGCTGCAAGGTAGCTTTGATCAAACTGCCTCTCAATTCCAGGCCTTTTTTTTAAATGTAATGGGCATGGAATGGCATGTTTCAGGCACCAATCACTTATAAAGGTTGCATCTTCTGCCCATGCAAAGAAGATGACATACTTTAACAAACAGAAAGGGTCTCCCTGGAATAGAATCAAAAGGTGAAAAGGTCGAAAACCAAGCAGTGAAAAAGGCATAGTGAAGGCAAAAAGTCAAAAACCAAAAAGCCAAAATTAAAATCAGAGACATCTACCAGGGCAGAGAAACAGGATTCGATTTCTTATTTTTCACTTTAGTTATGATATGCAGCTACATTTGTCGTCTTTTTATTGATCATCAAAAAGTTTCAAATGGAATAATGTAACGTTGCTCTATCCCTAGCACAGATGGACAACTCTTTCCCTATCTTCGTCGATTGGTTTTCCAGCTCCCTACTTTTCATCGATTTGTTTTCCCTCAGATGAAATCTATTTATTGTATGAAAATTATGTGTAAACGGTTCTGGACTTCTGAGGAAAGTTTGGGAGGAAAAAACCCAGTGCTTCATTGTACAGATTTGATAGAGAAAATAATTGAATGGTACAGCTCTTTTTCATGAGATCCTTGCGGTATGAATTTAGCATGTGTTTCTTCTCCTGTTTCACATGTCTCTTGTTTCTGTTTCATAGTTCATTCATAATCGTTTTCAGCTGAATGATTTTAAAGTGAGAAAGGCAGAATCCAATTTATTGCTCTGCTTTGGGAAAGTGTTCATATTTAATGTTTTCTTCGGTTTGACAAGGATTCATCTTCTATGCCCTTTTCAACCTCTCAACAATTCACCCACTCCACAGTATTTCAAATTTGATGTTAAATCTCTTGCCTATCTTGCCTCAAGAGATAATCTGTGTCTTTGATTTAACTTCTCTGTTCATGCTATTCCTTGACCCCACGCTGCCTAGAAAACCCAGTCATTTATCAAAATACCCTTTCCTATCCATTTACTAGCCTAAAATCAGTTCCCAATTTTAGTCATCTCGCACCTGATTGCTCATTTTATCGAGATTGACTGGAGAGAGCCCTCTCCGGTCCTCATAGGGCTAGCTACGAGGTTGAGCTTGGTTTGATGTTGCCTCGATTTTTGCCTTCTTTCAGCCTAGGGCAGATTCGAGCGCTAACATAGTGGCAACCATACTGGCGACGAAATGGTTTACTTGTAGATTGTTTTTCCCCAGTACATATCTCAAGTTCAGCGTTGATTGTTGATGGTGAACAATGATTAGACATAAGAATATGGCTGAAATCATTCACCTGGTGACTCCATTCACTAAAGAATCCATGCAACCAGTCCTTCATGGTGACTCCACTGCAGAGGGATCATAGGCTTTGAGATTTCTTAAGATGGATCGGATTGCAAGAAGAGATGCTCCCATGAGCCGAGATTGTAACAAATAAAATATATAAATAATATATATAATGTAAAAGATAAAAATCATAAATAATAGTTAGTTAAGCTAGTAATTAGGTTGAAGAGGCATGTCTAATAGGACATGACTCTTCATGAAGAGACACTTGCTTGGTATATAAGCAAGCCTCTCGTTCTCATTTGTAATTCATTATCATTCTTATTCATACATTTTATTTAATATAATAATTATATCCTTGATGGATAATTTGATATTCCAAGTCTTTTGGAGTAATTAATTCTTAGAAGGAACTTTGTTCGCTTCATGTGGTATCAGAGCCACGTTGGCTGATCACTAGGCCCTTGGCTATCAACCTATCATCAACTTCGTTGCTGTCATAATTGAAGTGTTTCACTACATATTGGGAGATTCTCCATTTTTTAGGTCTTTGGCCATTATTTAAAAAAAAATTAATAAAAAATAAAGAAGAAGGGTATATAAAAAAAAAGAGGAAAGGAAATAATATATTCCGAAGAAAAAAAAAAGTGAAAAAAAAAATATATACATATATATATATATATATATATATATAAAAGGGTTTTACATTATTGATAAAAGTGCATAATAAAGATAAGCGAGAATCTTTTCAAGCATATTTAAAACTTTTTACGTGGAGAAGCCCGCGGTTTTAAAAACAACCCATGGTAATTGTCCATGGTATTTTAGAAAGTTAAAAGAAAAAGAAAGAAAAACAAAAAACAAAAGGAATACATTTTACTTTTTACTTGGAGAACATTTTTTTACGTGGAGAACATCTTAACGGAGGTTTTAAAAACAACCCATGGTAATAGCCCATGGTATTTTAAAAGTTAAAGAAAAAACAAGGATACAAAAGCTCTTACGTGAAACGCAAATATTACTTTTTACTGGAGGTTTTAAAAACAACCCATGGTAATAGACCATGGTATTTTAAAAGTAAAAGATATTTTGATAACATTGGAGAAAAAAGGTGTAATCTAAATAATTTTAATCGTTCAAATCTAAAGATTGTGACTGTACCAAGAATCACGTCTCATCCAAATTAGTCACGACTCATCCAAATTTTCGAAAAAAAAAATATTATTATAATTATAAAAAAGGATACTATATAAGCCTTATATAGTTACATATAAAAGGAAAGTGGGTCTCAAAAAAGTATATATAAATTTTATATAATTATAATTTTATAATATATATAAATTAAAATTATATAATATATATAATTTATAATTATATATAAAAAAATTATTATTATATTTTAAATTTATTAAAAGAGTGAAAAAGAAGAAGAAGAAGAAGAAGAGAATATTTGAAATATATATATATATATTAGATTTTTATAAGAGAGAAGTGGAAATATATTTTACAAATTAAGAGAATATATAAAATTAAAAAAAAGGGTTTTATATAAAAAAAATTATTATAAAAAAAAGAGTGATTTAAAAAGGTATTTAATATTTGAAGAGTAAAATGGAGACTAGTAATGAAAGGTTTCCTAAAACCTTTAGTAAAAGTGTTGATACATTATTTAAAATCAAAGGATCGCTCGCAGGAAGAGATATCACAATCACTATCAGTCCTGCTAAAAAAAGTAATTATGTTAGTCCTAAATGTGCTAACCAATTGGTGCTTCCTGAATCAAATATAGTTGAAAAGAATACTTTTGGCGAATATGACAAACAATATGACATAAGAAATCTACACCTAAATATTGGAGATTATACTTTTACCTCAAAATTCACCGTGAAAACCTTACGTTTTTTTGATAGTGACATTGATAGTGACATTGTTTTGGGGTTACCTTGGATGGAAACTCTAGGTTCCTTTATTCTAAATACAAAGAAGAAATTTTTAACATTTTCTTACAAGAAGAAGAAAATAACGCTCCAAGCTTTTACACTAAAACCAAATTTAGTAACACCAGACGATATCTCAAATATTTCAAAAGTAATGTCTCAAGAAGGTAAAAAGCTATTACAAAATATGCAAAAAGAAATTGACAAAATCAATGTTGACAAAAATGAAGAAGTTTCTCGATTTAAAAACCATAGCGAAAAATTGCTGACACAAATTAAGAAACTTAAGAAGGATAAGAAGTCATTAGAAAGCCAGGTCCAACAACTTATCAAGAAGGAAGCATCAAATGTAGGAATTCAAGTTGATGACAAAACAACAAATATTGATTCAGTGAATTTCACAACTCAGGAAGAAGACGAGCAAGTTGAAGAAAACACACGCTTGGATGTTGCAGTTCAAACAATGAACATCCCCAGTGAATGTTTCATAACCAACTCAACAACATCTTCGCCAGAAGAAAATATAAAAATTGGCACATGCCCAGTAAGGAAAAATCAAACAAAAAAAGTTCCATATCGGCATCCAAATCATGAGAACAGACGAATCAACCATACTACATATTTGAACCAGTTAGAACCGAAACAACAAACTAATGTTCCAAAAAATAGTAATGTAACCTCAACCCAGTGCTACGAGGACAAGTCGTTACAAAGTTTTAATGATCAGAATGCTATACAGAAGATTAATCTAGGATGGTCTGATCCCTTCTCAATGCGACAATTTTGTTTGTCACTAAGAAGATCATATCAGCTTGTATCGACGAAGATGAATGTTCCAAGAGAGAGACTTTCATAGCCGAAAAAGAGATCAAGCTTTTTTTCATCGACAAGCTTTGAGGACAAAGCTTTTTGAGGAAGGAGGAAATGTAAGGAATAAAATATATAAATAATATAAATATAATGTAAAAGATAATAATCATAAATAATAGTTAGTTAAGCTAGTAATTAGGTTGAAGAGGCATGTCTAATAGGACATGACTCTTCATGAAGAGACACTTGCTTGGTATATAAGCAAGCCTCTCGTTCTCATTTGTAATTCATTATCATTCTTATTCATACATGTTATTTAATATAATAATTATATCCTTAATGGATAATTTGTATTCCAAGTCTTTTGGAGTAATTAATTCTTAGAAGGAACTCTGTTCACTTCAGAGATCACATCCCAGGTTTTCTAAATAAAATGCCCAAGGTAGATTGGTCAAAGAATTTGCTTGTGTTCAGAAATGTGGAAGGTAATGACGCTGCTCTTCATCTGGTGAAATTTCACATTCACGTGCATAAATTAAAGATCGATTTTCCTGAAGATTGTTTGATGAAAATGTTTATGGCTACTCTGGAAGACGAAGCCCGATCTTGGTATGAAAGTTTGCCACCTGCTTCTATTTATTGCTTAAAGGATTTTCATGCAGTATTCTTTGAAAGGTACAAAGAATCATATCCATCCTTGACTTTAGTTCAGAACTGTTGTAGCCATGTTCATAGTTTTATTGAAAGCCTTGAGAAATATTATGAAGATGATAATTTCGTGGATGAAGAGATCATGGAAGCCCTGTATGAAAATCCGTTTTAGCAGCACACAGAAATTTTAGAGGATACAAATCAGCAGGTCAAAGAGTTCCATATGGTTGAAGGTGATGAAAGAAAAAGTGTTGGTTCAGATCTGTCAATAGAAAAAGACGACATGCAAGTAAGTTCAGTTCAAATTTCAGAAGGTGATAATTTCAGGACAGCTATTTCCGTTCCAGATTCAGATTGTGATGACCAAGAATACCTAGTACGAAATCCTATGAAAGAGAACTTTGCTGTTGAAATCATCTGGGATGCAGAAGACACAGTTATGGATCCAAATGTTCTCAGTTCATTAGAATACAGCCTTCATGAGGAGGTAATCCAGTCAGTGCATGAACAACAAAATGAGACCTTCGTTCAAGTAAGTGAAAAGGTTCCTTTGGATGAATCTTTAGTAGATGGTAGAAATGTCATTTGTGCGCTTCAAGAATCATATGAAGTTTCTCTTCTTATGATTAATGAATGTAACAAGGAACATGAAAACCTGGCTATCATATCATATGAAGATAACCTACAGTACATTTACACCGCAGAAGATCAAAGCATTCAGGATTTCCATTCAGATTCTTCTTCATATGTTTCATGTGCTGAAATGTTTTTCCAAGAAGAGATCTGCTCATCTATTTGTTCAGAATTTTTTGGGGACCAGGAGCAGATTTTTACTGAAGTACATTTTGAAGAAAGATCAGAAGCAGGTGAAAAGGACACCTTGTTCTTTCAGCAGGAGGTGGCAATGGCAAATCTTCATGTTTTTCAGGATCCAATGGCAGATTTGTTGCAGTCAGCTGTGAAAGTGTTTATTGCAGTATTCGGTGATGAAGGAGATCATGGTCAACTATGTTTTTGGATGCCCAGCGATCAGTTTGTATTGTTGACCAGCAGATCTGATAGGAAGAATCAGTCAAGAAGCCATCTTCTTGATTGGTTACATTGGCATTTTGATATAGTTTGATTGCATATTGCCTTGTAAGAAACATGAGTGGCCAGGTATTGCCACCCAGCTTTAGTTTTTAAGTTCAAGTCTTAGTATTTTTAAGTACAGTTTGTCGAGTCAGTTTTCCAGTCATTTCAATTTCACAATTGAGTCAGTTTGAGTCCAGTTTCAGTCAATAAAGGCGTCAATGTCTGTGTTGGTTGTCGAAATAATGACTCCATAGCCCAATGGACAAAGGCACTGTCTGCTCACCCAAAGATCTATAGTTCTTGGCACCTCCACGGAGTGGCAACTGCCATCCCAATTGGAGCCAATGTTAGACTCAGTCTTGTCAGGCCTCTGTCAGAGTCAAATTCACCAAGGTTCATTTCTCATCATTTGCAGTCATCAAATGCCATTTCGGTCAAAAAGAGTCATTTTAATTCTTGAGTCCAGGGTTTTGTCTCCAGAAGTGTGAAATAACGCTTGCAGGCCAGAGGGAGGTTCAGTAAGTTTTTATTTCAGGAATGTCACCATCAATAATGCGAGATTGATTCTTCTTCAAAACCCTGTTTTGAAGAAGAAATCATCAAATGTGTTTTTGTAATAAATTTGTCAAAATGTTTCGAAATTGTACAGCTCTTCAATGGCAGCAGCTTTAGCTGCTCCTATCCCTGCAAAAGCACAAACAGAAAGAACATCATCAGCACAAAGAGACAAAGCAAAATCAAACGAAACAGAGTTTGCATTCAAATGCCAGAATGCCAAAATTATACAACTTGGTGGGCCGAATATCAGAAGATGAGGTTAAGAAGGTTATTGTGCTGAGTGCTTCTGCAAACAGACTGGCAAAGTTGAAGGAGAATGTTGCGGAATATGCTGGTCTCATCATGGAGGAGCTTGATCCAGATCATTTAGGATACATTGAGATATGGCAGCTTGAAGCCCTGCTACAGGGCATGGTGAACACTTATGGGAATGAGGATGTGATCAGCAGCATGAGACAACTTTTGAGTAGACATCTCATCATTCGTACTTGCTGAAGTTTCAAGGATCCAAATCTGTTATTCACAACATAACAAGATTGCTAGCGATAGAGAAGAAATCTAGAAGCAAAGCAAAAATAGCTTTGCTATCTGCCCCAACATTAAAGGGAAAGGACAAGACACCAGGGAAAGTTAAAACTTATTTTATGTCTGCTGGTAAAATTAGACAAAAGCAGTATTTGGAGAATGAGAACCCAAATTCAATGCCAGCAAATAACATTGCAGACCTAGCTTTGAAAATGAAAATAGATGTTACTGATGATGCTGAAGGTTTCTCAAATCCAAAATGGTTATACAATAGTGCAGATGACATGGAAGCTTCTCAAAATTCCCAGCCTCATGTTTTTACAGGAACAATGATGGATGATGCTGCAGCTAATGCAATCCATTCAAATCGAAAGCATGGAAATAATCGAATAACGAAACTCATGACTTGGGAGCAACTCAAACAAAATTTAAGGCAAACTGTGTGTGGATTTGGGTGCGCGGCGCATAGAGCATATGGCGCAGCGCACTGGGCGCTTTTACACAGTGCAAATATACACTGGCGTGACGCACTCGCCAGGCACGGCGCACTGGCTATGCCGCGCGACGCACAGGTCAAACAATCAAAATTTCTATTGTTTCTCTACAAATGGAGGAAGACGTCATTGTTATCTTGCACCAGAACGCTTTCATGAACCAGGAGATTTTGTGGATTCCTTTGGCTGGAAAGAAGTTGTTGCTGTGTATATGGATGAGGACCATGGGAGAAATGGAATTTTTGTATTAGGGGATGCTCTGGCAAATGTGGGAGCTAAGATTTCCAATAAGGTAGCAATGATTCCTGGAGTTGGCCCAAGCCAGATGGGTGATGTGTTGACAAACTTGGCTTCGATGGATACACGAGTTTTTGTAGTCCACATGTTTTCAGATGTTGGCCTTAAACTTTTTTCTAAAGTCAAGGACATTGGTATGTTTGTAGGAATTTACAGGGTAAGTTCCTCAGAAAGAATACCAAAAGGACACCGCTCATAACCAGATCTCAAATCAATACACCAGTATTTTTGACGTGGTTAAAACCCTCAAAGTGCAAGGAGGGAAACAGTCCACGGCCTGTCCCAACGTGGGTACTACAGGCAATTTATTAATCAAAGAATGAAAATTTACATAAGCTTCTCTCATGCACAGATTACCCGAACAATGACCCTCCATGCGCTTTAAATAGAACTCATGGACCAATCGGGTGTCAAGCCACGGATCAAGTGTCGGTAATACCGAGGTGAGAGTGAACCGTCGGATCACTACATATCGTGACCGTCGGATTGTAAGTTACAAAATGTACAACGGTAAAGAAAGACACTTTACCTAACTCTATACCTAACTCTATACTAGACCAAGTTGAACTTAACTATATCCTATGTGTCGGAATATCCTAACATCCCCCCTTAAGAACAACTTGGGATAGGATTGAAGGATTTACAAATATGACACAATAGGAGAAGGAAGGAGGCACTAGAGCCTATCCCCCCTTAGTGACAACTTCCTGAACTCCAAGCATATATCGAAGTTTAGTGAACTTCGCCTCTGTGAGAGCCTTTGTGAAGATGTCTGCAACCTGATCATCTGTTGAACAATATTGCACTTCAAGAACATGGTCATGAATGAGCTTTCTGATGAAGTGCATGTGTAGTTCAATGTGTTTGCTGCGCTGATGCTAGAATGGATCTTTGCATAGCTGAATGGCACTTTGATTATCACACCAAAGTGTGGTTGGATGCTGCTGCTCAAAGCCAAACTCTGATAGGATCTGACGAAGCCACAAGGCTTCCTTACTAGCTTCCACGGAACCACGATACTCTGCTTCTGCTGACGAAAGAGAAATGGCAGCCTGTTTCTTGCAAGCCCATGTAATAGGTCCTGAACCAAGAGTGAAGACATAACCGGCAGTAGACTTCCGATCATCAGGGTCACCAGCCCAATCAGAATCAGTGAAACCAACTAATAGAGGAGCTGCTTTGGCACTGTAATGAATCCCAAACTGTACTGTACCTCGAACATAACGAAGTATTCTTTTGGCTGCTTTCCAATGACTTTCACGGGGGTTTTGCATAAAACGAGCAACAAGGCCAACAACAAAGGAAAGATCAGGACGAGTATGGGTTAAGTACAAGAGTTTTCCTACAAGTTGACGGTATAAGGTAGCATCAACTTCAGGAGAAGTACAAGAGACTGAAAGTTTGACTCCAGACTGAAAGGGAGAAGGGGCTGGCTTACAGTCTTCCATGTGAAAATGACGAAGAATATCACAAGCATACTTGGACTGGGAAAGGGAAATACCCTCCTTGGATTGCAAGACTTGAAGACCGAGAAAATAGTGTAAGTGTCCTAAGTCTGTCATTTCAAATTTCTTTTTGAGGCTAGACTTCACATGGTTTATAAGGTTGGGATCACTACCAGTAAGGATAAGATCATCAACATAAAGAACAAGGATGATAAGAGAGTTGCCCACTTTCTTGGTGTAGACAGTATTGTCAGAATGACACCTAGAAAAGCCAGATTCTAAAAGAAAGCTATCCATTTTGGCATACCAAGCCCGAGGAGCTTGCTTGAGACCATAAAGGGATTTCTTGAGTCGACAAACAAGGCTGGAGTCTGTTTGTATGAAGCCAATGGGTTGTTCCATATAGATTTCTTCCTGCAAGTCCCCATGCAAGAAGGCAGATTTAACATCCATCTGATGGACTTCCCATTTTAAAGAGGCAGCAAGGGAAAGAACAAGGCAGATAGAGTTCATTTTGGCAACAGGGGAGAAGGTTTCAGTGTAGTCAATGCCTTCAACCTGTGAAAAGCCCTTAGCAACAAGACGAGCTTTATGTTTATCAATTTTTCCATCTGGTCCATACTTGGTTCTGTAAACCCATTTACATCTTACAAGTTTGCGTCCCTTTGGTAGAGGAACAAGATCCCATGTATCATTTGTAAATAATGAATGATATTCTTCATTCATAGCTGCTTCCCAATGTGGATGGCCTGAAGCTTCTGCAAAAGTGTCAGGATCATGATTTACTGGAGCTTGAGCCAGTAAAGAAGAGGCTCTTTCAAACTGAGAACGTGTACGTCGTTGATCTGTAGGATCACCGGCAAGATCACCTGCTGCATCCCGAGTAGCACGGACCCATCTTGGAAGTTGAGGATCCTGAGAAGGTGGGGGAGGATTATCATCCTCGCTTTCATCATCTGAAGAAGAAATGTTTTCAAAAGTAGAAGAGATAGGAAGAGGTGGCACATCCGCCGGACTAGGCTCGCAGGCCGATTTATTTTCATCAAATTTTACATCTCTTCTAATGATAACATTTTTGGACTTAAATGGAATAAGTCTATAACCTTTTACATCTTCAGAATATCCAACAAAAGTACATTTCTCACTCTTAGGTTCTAAAGCTTTATGCTTTTCATCTGGAATATGGGCCCATGCTTCACTTCCAAACACACGAAAGTGACTTACATTTGGTTTAATGGAACTCCAAGCTTCTTCTGGAGTGATATTCTCTAGAACCTTAGTAGGAGTGCGATTGATTATATAATTTGCACAATTAATTGCTTCGGCCCAAAAACTAAGACTGAGTCCTTTAGATTGCAGCATACAATTAGCCATTTCCTTTAAGGTGCGATTTTTCCTTTCAGCTACACCATTTTGTTGTGGAGTGTATGGAACAGTATGTTGCATTTGAATTCCATTTTCGGTGCAAAAGTTGATGAATGTGTTTTTAACATATTCTCCACCATTATCAGTTCTTAGCTTAAGAATTTGATGTCCAGATTGTTTTTCAACAAAGGCTTTGAAGGCCAAAAAAGTGTTAAATACTTCGCTCTTGAGTTTTAAGAAGTATACCCAAGTGCGTCTGGAGAAATCATCAATGAAAGTTAAGAAGTACTTGCAGCCAGAGAATGAAGCAACAGGAAGAGGACCACATAAATCACTGTGCACAAGCTGTAAAGGGGCTGAGGCGTGCCAAGAGGCACGTTTGTCAAAACTGTCCCGATGATGTTTTCCGAGTACACATCCGGAACAAACACCATCTCTGCAAGATACCATAGGAAGACCTGTCACCATATTTTCTTTACATAGATGCTGAAGGGAGCGATAGTTTAGGTGACCAAATCGCTCATGCCAAAGTTTGCTCACTTCATCATTATGAGCAACAAATACTGAGGGAAGATTTGATGACCCAAAGTTGTGAAACTTATACAACCTTTTGGAATCATCAGCAAGACCAGTAGCTAGAATCTGTTTAGGATCTTTTAGATCCTTGATTACAACATCATGAGGTGAAAATTCAACAATTTTACCTTCACCTGAATGAGTTATCTGATAGACAGATAGAAGGTTGCAGGATAAGGTTGGAACACATAATACATCATTAAACTGACCATTGTCTAGATGAACAGTTCCAGTCCCTACAACATTAAGAGATCTATCATCACCAATATATATATTTTTGGTGTTACAATCATTTAAAGAAGAAAACATGGCTTGGTTTTTGGCCATGTGACAAGAGGCTCCAGAATCAATGAGCCACTCATGAGAATGAGAAGAAGAAGAAGATACATTTAATGCATAACCAGACTGAGATGATTGACAATGACATGCAGAAAGTGCCATTCCAGAAGTTGAAGTTGAAGTAGGCTCCACATGGATGTTATGTTTCTTCATTGCGGCTTCCAAGGCTTCCATCTTCTTAAAGCATTTAGATTCTAAGTGGCCATCTCGATTACAAAAGTTACAATGTCTATCAGTCTTCTTCCATTTGTTTTTATTGGTCTTATCATTTTGCTGAAATGATCTTTCATTTTGAGGCTGAGATGGTTTAGGACCATTCTTTTGAGGATATGACTTCTTAGGATTCTTTGAATTTGGTTGCTGCTAGGCGGCTAACGCTTTCGTGGAAGAGTTTCCAAGATTAAGAAGACCAAGGTGTAAGAGTTTTTCTTGTTCTCTTATTAAGGAATCACAAAAGGAGTCAAAGGAAGGGGCCTTGTAGTCTTGTCCTTGACAAATGAAAGCTTCCCTTGTAGAATGGAAAGTGGAAACAAATACAGAGTAGGCTGGTCCCAACTTAGTAAGGATGGAATAAATAAGGTTACCATCTTCTTTCTTAACTTTAACACCTTCCAAGAGATATCTAAGGGTCTTGAATTTGGACAAGAAATCTTCAATGCAAGAAAAATTATTAGGATCCAAAGTAAGCAGCTCATTTTCAAGTTGATGGGCTCTAATTTCATTTTTAATCCCAAAAACTTTAGCAAGTTTTCCTAATGCTTCATGAGGAGTCTCAAGTTCTGCAATGTGGAATCTAAGATCAGGAGAAATAGACATCCCTATCAAACCACGTGCTTGATCTTGTTTATTTTCCCATTTTGCTACCTTGTCTTCATCTTTTGGTTTCTTCTCTTGGTCTGTGGCTATTCTGAAGAGACCTTTACTTCTAAGTAAATCTTCCATGTAGGCTACCCATTGGAAGTAGTTAGTGCTGTCAAGAATGACTTGGCATGGACTTTCCATTTTAAAAAAAAACTGGAGCTGAAGATGCTAAAAGTAAGTGTTCCAATGGATAGATCTCGAAAAAATAGGCGGTTTTAAAAAAAACGGCTCTGAAAAAGGCTTCCGGATGAAGAAGTTATGGCTTTTTGAAAAAAAAATTGTTGACGTTGCCGGCAAAGTGCGCGAATGTGCGGGAATGAAAAAAATCCACCCCCAAAAAATGGAGACTTGAACCCAAGACCTCTACTCTCTTAAAATAGCTTTGAACCAATTGATCTATACAAAAAATTTGAGAGAGAGAGAGAGAGAGAGAGAGGGGGGGGGGGCCTTGGTTTGCGTGCTTGCCTTGAGAAAGCTCTTTTTCCCTACAAAACACAAAACACAAAACCCAACACGAATATGCAAAGAGAAACGAACCTTGCGGCTCGAAGTTAGCTTTAGCCAAAAAACTAGAAATTTAAAAAAAAATCTCAAAGTTAGCTTTAGCCGAAAAACTAAATATTTTTCTCAATGTTTCTGATTTTCCGAGATCACACTAAGGTGCAGGGAAAAGAGCATACGCATGAGAAAAATCCTTCATTTCTGTTTCTGATTTGCCCAGATCGCACAGAGTCGTAGGGCAAAGAGCATACGCAGAAATGAAAGGTATAGATCCGGTTAAAAAAAAGGCTAAATAAACTGAGACCGAAATAAGCAGAGAGAAAATAACAGTAAACTGCAAAAAAACACTGTATACCTCCCGATCTGAAAAATGACGCAGCTAGGGCTACCGGAAACATTTTCGCGTGAAACAAAAGGGGTTCCTCACTGGAACAGATGCTCCGAACGCAACAGAGCAGTCTTCTCGGCCCGAAAGCAGTCAGAAACAACAGATCCAAGAAACGACAGCCGCATGCAGTTCTACCGGCTTCAGATTTGGATCACCAACGGACGCGGCCCTCAAATAGCTCTGATATCATGTAGGAATTTACAGGGTAAGTTCCTCAGAAAGAATACCAAAAGGACACCGCTCACAACCAGATCTCAAATCAATACACCAGTATTTTTGACGTGGTTAAAACCCTCAAAGTGCAAGGAGGGAAACAGTCCATGGCCTGTCCCAACGTGGGTACTACAGGCAATTTATTAATCAAAGAATGAAAATTTACATAAGCTTCTCTCATGCACAGATTACCCGAACAATGACCCTCCATGCGCTTTAAATAGAACTCATGGACCAATCGGGTGTCAAGCCACGGATCAAGTGTCGGTAATACCGAGGTGAGAGTGAACCGTCGGATCACTACATATCGTGACCGTCGGATTGTAAGTTACAAAATGTACAACGGTAAAGAAAGACACTTTACCTAACTCTATACCTAACTCTATACTAGACCAAGTTGAACTTAATTATATCCTATGTGTCGGAATATCCTAACAGAGCGCCGACTATTTCTGGATAGCCACAAATTGGCTATCTTCTGTTTTAGATTCTGGTTTACTTGAAGAAGGCATCATGAATTCACTTCAGGGTTTAATCAGCGTGCGTCCACATACTCCAAATTCAAGACAGCGACGTGTAATTGCACAAAGGTGGAAAAAATTACAAACATACAATATGGTCAACGCCTCCTTGAATGCATTTGGACTATATGCTTATGACAATATACTGATGATTGCTCACTCTCTCAACACCTACTTCAAACAAGGAGGAAATATCTCTTTTGCAAAACCATCTTCTCTATCAAGTCAGAGCGGAGGCAAATCAGAACTAGCAGAAATGAAGGTCTTTGAAGGAGGAGCACAGTTACAAAAGATAATATTACAAACTAATTTCAACGGCATTGCAGGTCTTGTACTCTTGGACAAAAATGGGAACTTGATGAGCTCTGCATTTGAGATTATCAATGTAGTTGATAAAGGCTTCCGCAGCATTGGTTTCTGGTCAAAACAAACTGGTTTATGCTACCATCAGTAATAATGAATCTCATATAAATCTAACAGTCTCTGGTTATATGGTCTGGTCAAAGCAAAAAAGTGCCACGAGATTGGGTTCATGGCAGCCAACTTGTGATTGGGGTGCCAAGAAAGACAGGGTTCAAATAATTTGTGACAAAAGTGAAAGGCAGCAACGCGGTAAAAGGATATTGTATTGATGTGTTTGTGGTTGCAGTGAAATCGCTTCCTTATATTGTTCAGTACACATTTAGACCTTATGGAACAGGGGATTCTACACCCAATTACAACAATCTCATGGAGCAGGTCGCTTTACAGAAATATGATGCAGTCATTTGGAGACGTTCTTATTGTGAAAAATCGGTCGAAAATTGTGGACTTCACACAATCTTACATAGAAACAGGCCTGGTTGTAGTGGTTCGTGCAAACGAGATAGAATCGAATCCATGGGCTTTCTTGCGTCCATTTTCACCAGGGATGTGGTGTACGACTGGTGCTTTTTTCTTTTCTTTTTTCTCATCATGGGAGCTATTGTATGGATTGTGGAGCATAAAGTAAACCCTGTGTTTTGAGGGCCTCCACAACGACAAGTTAGTAATGTTCTTTGGTCTGCTTTCTCTACGATGTTCTTCACACACAAGAAAAACACTAAGAGAACTCTTGGGCGAGCCGTGCTTCTCATATGGCTATTTGTGATCTTAATCATCAGTCAAAGTTACACTGCAAGTCTAACATCGATCCTCACAGCGCAGTGGCTTTCAACAACTATAACTGGAATTGATAGTTTAGTGTCAAGCAATTTACCAATAGGATATCAAACAGGATCATATGTTCAAAAGTATCTATCAAAAACATTTAATATAGCCCAATACAGACTTGTTCCTTTTGATTCACCAAAGAGATAGGCTAGAGCATTGTCTTTGGGACTAAAAGAAGGAAGTGTGGCTGCACGTGGACTTGATATTACACAGGTGGCGCATGTAATTAATTTTGATTTGCCAAGTGATATTGATGACTATGTCCACCGCATAGGGCGTATAGGTCGTGCTGGTAAATCAGGGTTGGTAATTGTTTTTTTTAATGAAAGTAACCTTTCTCTAGCAAGGCCATTGTCTGAACTCATGCAAGAAGCAAACCAAGAGGTTCCAATGTGGATATCTCCATACTGGGCATGCAAAGGCTACCTTTTTTTTAAACCAATGCGTTGTTCAGAGGGATGAAGGGCGCATAATCATATGTTTTGATCCTGCTAAATAGAGTAATGAATTTGTTGTGATTGGGTTGCACGTGGTATTAAAGGAGAATGGCAGCTAGGTGTGTTCATTAAAAGCAAAATTTGAATGCAAAATCATTTTTTCAGATGACACATGTAAAAGAAAACTAAACAATTTGCAAGCGACCTCCAAATAGACATTCGATTAGCAGACAACTGAGATATCTTTAAAGACACCATTGAAATCACTGGAATGTGTTTTACCATGGCTTGTTGCAATACTGAGTGAAAAGGAATCAAAGGAAATGCTTCAAAGACATGCACCTAGCAGCTCTTGTCGCTGACATTGGTCTAGCTACAGTTTTCTTTGAATGGGCTTGCAAAGGATATATTAAAAATTACTCCAAAGATTTACAAAGAGAAGATCCTAGCTTTCTAAAAGTCCCGGGGAATCCATATTCGTTTCCATGCAGCTTAATTGAATGGATAAATTTGATTCGGTAATGTTGTGGGCTGAAACAGATTCTGTCAGAAAGCTTCTTCGTGATAATAATATTCATGCAAATAGCTATCATAATGGCTTACCTGCAAAGGATCGAAGGAAAACTTAGGACATGTTTTGTTCTAACAAGCTTCGTGTGGTGGTTGCAACTGTAGCGTTTGGTATGGGCTTTGACAAGAGCGATGTGGAAAGCTGCGATTCATTATAGTTTGCCTGGAAGTTTGGAGCATTATGTTCAGGAGTGTAGGCCTTGGTACGGTACCTTCCTGCAGGAAGCCCAATCTACTCTTTTCCTTGGAGCCTAATCTACTCTACACTTGGTTTCTCGACATGGTATCAAAGCTATGGTAAAGGCAAGAGCACCATCTAAGTAATAGATCCCAATGAAAGAATGAAGCGTCCAGGAAACAAGTTTGAAGTTGAATCACTATGACACATCCAAGTAACAAGTTTATCTTTGTGGAATCCTGTGGAATGGTCTCTAAACTTAGTGAAGAATGACTTGAACAAGACCATATATATACACATCCCTCAATTAGAGCAAGAAACACATATCATCCTAAGTTGTCTATACAAAGTATAAAGGAGGCCGAAGAACAGAAAAGGAAAGATTTGAATACCCTCACTCAAGCAAGAAAGGAAGACCAAGAACAGTCTGAATCTTTGACATTCTTTTGTGGCATCCGAACTTACTGGGGAAACACTTGTCTGTGACATCCGAGCTTATTAAGGCATCATACTTATGGATTATTTGAGTTTACTATGACATTGTTTCTACTATGAAATATTTGGCATTTGGACTAATAGTCAAGTATCCAGACTCCTTAACTACTGTAGATGCAAGTTTTATCCTTTTGAAATCTTGTGGAGAAGCATTCACTCGCTTATGGAAAGACAATTTATTCAATCAAAGCTATCAACACAAATACATCTAATCTGAAATTGAGGTCAAGGCTACTCATTCCTGAAGGTTGAACATAGAAAACAAAATTACTCACTCTTTGAGAAGACAAGGCTACAAGGATATGAAAAAAGAAAAAGACGGTGAATCAATATATCTCTGTGAATTACGAAATGTCTGAAACTATATACTTCTGAGAAATGCGAAATTTTTCTGAAGAACGTAAAGGACCATGAAGAGAAGCATCTATTGTGATCAAAGCACATCAATCCACACACATCTAAGACTACTCGTTCAAAGAAATTTGTGAAGAAAAATTAGAAGTAAAGATGAGATCTGAAGTTATTTCTCTATGAAAGAATGTGAATTCTGTGACATCATATAAGGCGTTGTCTTCTATAATTATATGTGAAATCTTGGCCTGGTGGACTGGCCGCGCGCCAGTCCAAGTGTTGTTCTATGATAAACTCTAGACTCGCAGTATTACTGCCAATCCCGATGATAATTTGAGTCATCATGGGCAAGCAAATGCTCAGCAATGCCCATCACCCAAAACCTCTGGCTGTCATTGATGCAAACGTTGCTGCTCTGTGGAAGCAGAATGAAGAGTTAAAGACAGAAGTGGTAAGAATGAAAAATTATATGAGAGATCTCCATAATAACCAACAGTAACAACAACAGAAGAAGACTTCATCTTCCTCCTTCTCTTCTGTCAGCAAAAATCTTCGGAAATTCAATCCATTTGCTCACAATTCTTCCAAAGACTCCAGTAACCTCTTTGATGCAGATGATGCTTCACAAAAGTTACCCACAAGAAGAAGAAGATACTCCATTTGTACGAATTTCCAAACATAGCTTCACATGTTTCCTTCAATTGCTTTTGTGGATTGTGTGTATTGGTGTGGATGAAAAATACATCGTGGAGACCATAATACGATTGTTGGAAACCCATAGAACTGAGTTGAAATCTTGGGAAGATGCAATAGAGCACTACAGTCCTGATTTCTCCCAGCCCATGGGGTTCACCATCAGATGATAATCCAGGTTTAGATGCCCTGTCTCTGTGGTTCAGGGAGAGAACTATAAGCGACTCAGATTAATAGCATGCATCTACCTTTTGACATGAAGATCGCCAAGCAGTTGTACATGTGATTACCAAAAGAATGATTTCTGGTAGTTCTGTAAGTTTTCACAGGAAATTCAATAATGAGCAATTTCATCTTGGTGCTTCATATATTTATTCAAATACTAATAATTACTAAGTGAGAAGAACATCTGGCAGGGCAATTTTCTTGTATTTGGTTTGCTGAATCTTCCCACAAATTGGACATATATTTGAGAACAGAGGAATTACTGTGGTTTTTTTAAAAAGATATTTCTATAGTATGTCAGACTAATTGTAAGTACAGTGTTCATTCTAATAGCTGTTCAAAGGAGGAGAATGCATAAATCACAAGGATGCAAGCCTAATTTGTTTGGATGTTTTTAAAAGGCATCTTCTGACCGTGTATATGAGACTCTGCCTTGGATTTGCCTGCCTGCTGCAAGGTAGCTTTGATCAAACTACCTCTCAATTCCAGGCCTTTTTTTGAAATGTAATGGGCATGGAATGGCATGTTTCAGGCACCAATCACTTATAAAGGTTGCATCTTCTGCCCATGCAAAGAAGATGACATACTTTAACAAACGGAAAAGGTCTCCCTGGAATAGAATCAAAAGGTGAAAAGGTCGAAAACCAAGCGGTGAAAAAGGCACAGGGAAGGCAAAAAGTCAGAAACCAAAAAGCCAAAATTTAAATCAGAGACATCTACCAGGGCAGAGAAACATGATTCGATTTCCTATTTTTCACTTTAGTTATGATATGCAGCTACAGTTGTCGTCTTTTTATTGATCATCAAAAAGTTTCAAATGGAATAATGTAACGCTGCTCTGTCCCCAGCACAGATGGACAACTCTTTCCCTATCTTCGTCGGTTGGTTTTCCAGCTCCCTACTTTTCATCGATTTGTTTTCCCTCAGATGAAATCTATTTATTGTATGAAAATTATGTGTAAACGGTTCTGGAGTTCTGAGGAAATTTTGGGAGGAAAAAACCCAGCGCTTCATTGTACGGATTTGACAGAGAAAATAATTGAATGGTACAGCTCTGTTTCATGAGATCCTTGCGGTATAAATTTAGCATGTGTTTCTTCTCCTGTTTCACATGTCTCTTGTTTCTGTTTCATAGTTCATTCATAATCGTTTTCAGCTGAATGCTTTTAAAGTGAGAAAGGCAGAATCCAATTTATTGCTCTACTTTGGGAAAGTGTTCATATTTAATGTTTTCTTTTGTTTGACAAGGATTCATCTTCTATGTCCTTGTTAACCTCTCAACAGTTCACCCACTCCACAGTATTTCAAATTTGATGTTAAATCTCTTGCCTATCTTGCCTCAGGAGATAATCTGTGTCTTTGATTTAACTTCTCTGTTCATGTTGTTCCTTGACCCCATGCTGCCCAGAAAACCCAGTCATTTATCAAAATACCCTTTCCTATCCATTTACTAGCCTAAAATCAGTTCCCATTTTTAGTCATCTCGCACCTGATTGCACATTTTATCGAGATTGACTGGAGAGAGCCCTCTCCTGTCCTCGTAGGACTAGCTACAAGGCTGAGCTTGGTTTGATGTTGCCTCAATTTTTGCCTTCTTTCAGCCTAGGGCAGATTCGAGCGCTAACATATGATGCCCAACTTTATGCGTTTAAAAATGCGTGAGAGCAGGAAGAAGTGGACATGTAATATAAATCTAAAAAGTTTATTTATGAAAAATAATAATTTTTTAGTTTTAAACTTAATGAATAAATATAAAATTGAACAATATAGATAATCAATTTTTTTATATATTAAATTAAATAAAGTTTATTCATCTTTTAAATTATATTAGGGAAAAAGAAGTAAAATTTATTTTTATTTTTAAAATTTAAAATATAACCCACTATTTATAAACTCCATCAAAATGTGCAAACTTACTTTAGACCCGCCATCAAAATGTGCAAACTCGCTTTAGACCTTCCAGTGGGTACTTAGGGCGAGGTTGTCGATTTCCACCGAAGCAATATTAATTTTCCAACCTTCTCTGGTTAAAAAATAAAATCTAAGAAAAAAAAGTCTTCATGAGCTCTAATTATAATTTACGACTTTCAAAAGAAAAAAACTAATTCATCTTCTAAAAAGATGTGTTATTTAGTACAAAGTGTCTGAAGTGTTGGAAATAATAATCCCAACCACCACAATAAATAGTCTGACAGTAGCCATATTTGTCAAAGGTATTTTGCAAGTTTCATTTCTGTTTGAAGATAGAAGAACTGAAGCCAGGCGCGAACCATTCCGAAACGCAACAAGGAATTTAAAGCATCTATTGTACTTTGGTAAATAGATATGGGCAAGCATTCATTCAGGGACTATTGCTCACACTCCACAAACAACGATTCCAAAAACGCAACAAGGAATTTAAAACATCTAATGTACTTTGGTAAATAGATATGGGCAAGCATTCATTCAGGGACTATTGCCCACACTCCACAAACATCTACATGATTCTGATTACTCTCAGCAACAACATCATATTAATTATTTTTCTTTATCATGAACTAAATGTAAAATTGTATGTTGAGTTAAATATGAATGTAAACATTGATTTTGATATGTTAGAGAGTAAGAGAGTTGGAGAAAAAGTCTCTGAGGAGAAAATGGTGGAGGTAAACTTTGTTTTACCTAGTGAAAGAGTTGCAGCGTCATGTGAATGTATTTTCAAGATTTAGAAGTTAATCCTAAGTTTTAGTGTTGCTCCAACATTGTATCGTTTTACTCTCTGTGTTTGCCATGAGTGATTATTTTTTACAAGTCTATGTAATAGCTCTGCGAAATCAGCTTCACCAATGTCATAGAGCTCCGCAAAATTACCTCCGCGGTGCAAGAGGGTGAGCTGCGCGAGAGTCATAGCCCTTTTCCTCTTCGCGAAAATTCTCTCCTTTTAAATTTTGTAAATTTTTCTAACATGGTATCAGAGCGGGTTAAATATTGTTAGTGTAAAAACAAGTGTTTTTACTAGCAGTAAGAATTGTTTTGAGGGCATATTGTTTTTAGCATATTTACCAGTAGGTAAAATGTTTTTTTTTACACTTAGAAATGGCAACATCAAGCACAAGCTTGACTAATCCTCAAATACCTTAGTTTAATGACAAAAATTATGATTATTGGGCTATTACAATGAAGGCCCTATTTTCTTCTCAAGACATTTGGGATTTGGTGGAGAATGGTTTTCAAGAACTAGCAGATGCAGCAGCATACAATGCCTTATCTCAACCAGAAAGAGATTTGTTAAGGGACAATAAGAAGAAGGATTCAAAAGACCTGTTTTATTTTTTCCAAGCATTTCATGAAAGTATTTTCCCAGGGGTTGCAGCAACAACAAAGTCCAAGCAAGCATGGGACACCCTCTAGACAACCTACGAAGGCATGGCAAAAGTCAAGACAACAAAGTTGCAAATATTGAGAAGAGATTTTGAAACACTTTGTATGAAAGAGTTTGAGAATGTAGACTTGTTCTTTACACATGTAAGTGGGTTAGTTACTCAAATCAAGTCTCATGGTGAGACACTTGAGGAAAGAAGAATAGTAGAGAAAGTTTTGAGAAGTTTGCCAGCAAGGTTTAAAGCCATTGTTGTGGCCATAGAAGAGACAAAGGATCTCTCATAGTTCTCAGTGAATGAGCTTAATGAATCACTGATTTCTCATGAACATAAATTGAATAGAGCAGTAAGCTCCTCATTGGAGCATGCCTTCAAGACACAAGTATCATTTGGTCAAGGTCGAGGGAGAGTAAAGTCATATGCTAGAGGAAGAGGAAGAAGCCCACACAGAGGTTGAAGAAGCAGCCCTTCAAGCTCAAGTGGAAGAGGCAATAATCAAAATCCAAGTCAAGGCCCAAGCCAAAATCAAGCACAAGGTCATAGGTATGATAAATTTCAAGTTCAATGTCATTACTATAAGAAGTATGGTCATTATGCAAATGAATGTAGAAAAAAGAAATATGACATTAGTAACAAACCAAGCATAAATTTCACAAGAGAAAATCAAAATCATGATAGCATGTTTTTAGCTTGTAATGTAGCACAAGAAAAACAAAGTGATATATGGTATCTAGATTCAAGGTGTAGCAACCACGTGTCAGGAAACATAGAAATGTTTTCTAATCTAGATGAGAGTGTGAAATCTGAAGTGACATTAGGGATTGATAGCAAAGTCTCTATCATGGGAAAAGGAAGAGTTAATATCTTAACAAAGAAGGGGGAGAATAAATACATCTCAAATGTTTACTTTGTCCCCAATCTGAAACATAATCTCATGAGCGTTGGACAGCTTATGCAGAAAGGCTACAATGTCTTTTTCAAAAATGATGTGTGCACAATTTTGGATAGGCCTCCAAGCAGACAACTAATTGAAAAGGTTCAAATGACAAACAATAGAATGTTTCCCCTAAAAATAATATCAGATTTGTAGAAAGAATGTGCACATGCACAACTATCTATGAACTCACAAGAAGATGGAAGAAAAGAGGCAGTTGTCACACAAATAAACTTTCAAGCAAAGGTAAAAGATGAAAACTGGTTATGGCACTTGAGATTTAGACATCTCAACTTTGGAGGTTTGAATTCTCTGCATAGGAAAGACATGGTGAAGGGTTTACCACTCATAGAAAAACCAGACAGCATATGTGAAAGATGTATCTTGGATAAGCAACATAGAGAGACATTTCCAGCAGGAAAATCAGTAAGGGCAAAGGCACCTTTGGAGATTGTTCACTTAGATTTATGTGGACCAATGCAGACACCATCAATTGGTGGCAACCATTATGTATTGACCTTCATAGATGACTACACAAGGAAGACATGGGTCTATCTCCTAAGTGTTTGAGTGCTTTCGCGAATACAAGGCTCTTATTGAGAAGCAAAGTTGAGGTGGCGAATATATCTCAAATGACTTCTTTCGATTTTGCAGGGAGCATGAAATTCACAAGTAATTTACAACAAGATATACACCGCAGAAAAAAAGTGTGGCAGAAAGAAAGAATAGGACCATTATGGAAATGGCAAGGATTATGTTGAAGGCAAAGCATTTGCCAAATGACTATTGGGTTGAAGCTGTCGCTTGTGTAGCGTATATCTTGAATAAATGTCCAACCAAAAGTGTCCAGAACATAGTTCTTGAAGAGGCATGGAGTGGAAGAAAGCATAGTGTCACTCACATGAGATTTTTTGGATGTGTAGCTTATGCACATGTCTCGGATGAGTTGAGGAAGAAGTTGGACATCAAGGGGGAGAAATGTATATTTGTTGGATACAGTGATAAATCCAAGGCATACAAACTCTACAACCCATTAACCAAGAAGGTCATAATTAGCAGAGATGTGCAATTCATAGAAGAGGAAGCATGGGATAGAAGTTTAGAAAAGACAGTTAATGTCAAAGCATGCATACCACATGAGGACAAAAAGGAATTAACGGTAGCAAGTAATTCCTCAACAGTGACTCCCTCTACTCCTATTCAAGCGCAACAAAGTAGGCAGCAAGCAATGCCATCAACAAACAATAGGATAGTTTCGCGTAGCCAAGAAAGTGCTTCTCTAAGCACACCACGAAGCGCGACACCAAGTGACATGTCAAGCCCATCTTCAGCAAGCACAAGAAGACCAAAGTTTAAAAATTTAAATGAAATTTATGAACAAGATGAAGGTGATACTAGCGCAGGTATGAATTCCTTATTTGCATTATTTTTTCATGTAGATGACCCAATCCACTTTGAAGATGCAATCAAAGAAGAAAAATGGGTTGCGACAATGGAGGAAGAAATAGAAGCAATAGAAAGGAATGACACATGGGAGTTAGTGAGCCTTCCGAAAGGAAAATATGTCATTGGAGTGAAATGGGTCTATAAGACCAAAAGCAACATTGAGGGAAAGATTGAAAGGCACAAAGCAAGACTAGTTGTCAAAGGATACAAGAAACAACATGGAATAGATTACACAGAGACGTTCATGCTAGTCGCACGGATGGAGACAGAGCGCGCAGTTGTAGAAATTGTCGTGCAGCATAAATGGACAATGTATCAGATGGATGTAAAATCAACGTTCTTGAATGGAGTGCTGAAAGCAGAAGTGTATGTTGCACAACCACCTCGTTATGAGGTTGAATGCCAAGAAGATAAAGTGTATCGGTTGAGGAAAGCTCTTTATGGATTGAAACAAGCATCATGCGCATGGTATAGCAGGATAGATGCCTACTTGTTGGACAATGGTTTTGACAAATGTGACAGTGAGCTTACACTCTACATCAAAGAGAGCGAAGGTAAGATTTTCATTGTCATCTTATATGTAGATGATTTGATTTTTACAGGAAGTGATGATTTCCTCATCGCTGATTTCAAACAAGTCATGAAGAGTGAATTTGAAATGACTAACTTAGGGTTGTTAAGATAGTTTATCTCTCAAGAAAAGTATGTGGCAGACATTTTGGAGAGGTTTAAAATGCAGAACAGCAAGTCCGCACCAACTCCAACTGTCATAGGATTGAAGTTGAGCAAAGAAGATTGTAGCAGAAATGTCAATCTGACATTATACAAAAGCATGATAGGTAGCTTGATGTATTTGACCACCACTAGGCTGGATATAATTTATGCAGTGAGTTTGGTGTCAAGGTTCATGGAGATACCTAAGGAGACACATTGGTAAGCAACGAAAAGGATTCTAAGGTATGTCAATTGGACAAAACAGTATGGTGTTTTGTACATAGCAACAAGTGATTTCAGGTTGGTTGGTTACACTAACAGTGATTGGGTAGGAAATGTCGATGACAGAAAGAGCACATCAGGATATGTTTTTCATTTGGGTTCTAGAGTCATTTCATGGGCCTCCAAGAAGCAGCGAATAGTGTCACTGTCAACTGCAGAAACTGAATATGTCACAGCAACAACAACAGCGTGTCAAGAAGTTTAAATGAGAAGGATGTTGAGGGATCTTCATCATGACCAAGAGGGAGTGACAACTACTTTCTGTGACAACACCTCATCAATTTCATTGTCAAAGAATTTTGTCTTCCACAAAAGGACCAAGCATATTGATGCTAAATATCATTTTATTATATATTTGATTAACAATGATGAAATTGTGTTGCAGCATTACAGGTCACAGGAACAATTTGATGATATTTTCACAAATCCATTGGCAAGTGAAAGTTTAGTTTATCTCAGAAACTATTTGGGAATTGTCAATGGCAACAATTTTGATTAAGGGGGAGTGTTGGAAATAATAATCCCAACCAGTGCAATAAATAACCTGATAGCAGCCATACTTGTCAGATGTATTTTTGCAGGTTGCGTCTCTATTTGAAGATGGAAGGATTGAAGCCAAGCACGAACCATTCGAAACGCAACAAGGAATTTAAAGAATCTAATGTACTTTGGTAAATAGATATGGGCAAGCATTCATTCAGCAACTATTGCCCACACTCGACAAACACCTGCGCCATTCTGATTACACTCAACAACAACATCATATTAATTATTTTGCTCTATCATGAATTAAATGTAAAATTGTATGTTGAGTTAAATATGAATGTAAAAATTCATTTTGATATGTTAGAGAGTAAGAGAGTTGGAGAAAAAGAGAGCGCAAGTCTCTGAGGAGAAAATGGTGGAGCAAATTTTGGTGGGCGCGTGAAAAACAACAGTTACTGTGTTCTACTGTGTGTTATTCCGCGTGAATGTAAATCATTGTAAACTTTTGTTTTACATGGTGAATGAGCCGTAGTCCCATGTGAATGTATTTTCAAGATTTAGAAGTTAATCCTAAGTTTTAGTGTTGCTCCAACATTACATCCTTTTACTCTTTGTGTTTGCCATGAGTAATTTTTTTTTTAAGTCTATGTAATAGCTTCGCGAAATCTAGGTCCGCGAAATCAGCTTTGTGAATGTCATAGACCTCTGCGAAATTACCTCCATGGTGCATAAAGGTGAGCTACGCGAAAGTAGCTTCATGAGAGTCATAGCCCTCTACCCTCCATGAAAATTCTCTCCGTGTAAATTTTGTAAATTTTTCTAACATGATGATCAAATGATCCAAATAACATGCTCAAGATTAAACGACGGAATGACCTTTAGGTTATAACGATTGCTAAAATTGAAATATTTCATGTTTCCAAGCTTTCCTATTTGAGAGGGCAACAATTTTAGCTTGATACAATGACTAATGTTCAAAAATTGAAGAGAAGAAAGATTACCTATACCTTCATGAAGATTTGCAATTTCAATCCAACTTAGATTGATGAATTTGAGTTGTCTCAGCTCCCATAATGATAATGGCAATGATTTTAATTCCTTAAGAGAAGTGAGACTGTGTAGAAATTTTTCAAGAATTTCTTTCAATTCCGGGATTTCTTTCAATTCCAATTTTCCTAGGAATAAGGTCACCAATTTCTGACATCTCAATTCCTGTGTGGGGAGAGAGTTAATACCATTGCCCAGAACTGATATTCTTTTGCAATTGTCAATCCCTGTGTCAGGGAATCGTTGAAGCATTTGGCCTGCCCTAAACACAAAGTTCTCCTCAGTTTCTCCAATGTGTATTGCCATATCCTGCACAACATCGTGAACTGTAATTACATTTTCTTGATGTTTCACTTGAAATAAGCAATGATCTTCAAGAAACTTAACATACCTATGCCTGGTGTCTTTGGTCTTAATGAGACTTTCTGCGATCCACATATGCACGAGTGGATTCACTCGAAAAGCAGTATCTTGAGGAAACATGGCACAATACAGAGAACATTTCTTCAAATTGGCATATGGAAAATAGTCATAACTCCATCTCAATCTCTGAAACAGATCTTGATCAATTCGAGGATGATGAGCAATTGGAGAAACGAAATCCAGACTCTGCATCTTCCTCAGAGCATGCCTCCACTCATTTACATTTCTCTTGACAATCATGGATGAGGCTATTACATTAATGAGGAGGGGTAAGCCTTTACACTCGCTGGATACCTGTCTGGAAATATTCTCTAACCCCTCAGAAATATTATGGTCTCTTGCTTCTTTGAAATCCACTTTGGAAAACAAATCCCACGATTTGTTGATGGGCATGGCTTCTAATTTCATGCACTCTTCTGCCTTCATTTCTTCAACCAGACTTCTATTGTGAGTAGAGAATATGAGTTTGTTGGCTCTGTCATCATTAAATTCCACGCCTAGTAGCTCCAAATTTAGTCTACTCCACATGTCCTCTAAAACTATAAAAAAATTCTTGGTATTCAAATGTGCAGACAATTGCGTCTTCCACGCATCAACATCTGTGCCAGCTAGGTCTAGATTGACTTTAGAGGCAATAGTGTTCTACAACTCGAGAATTGGAAATTGAGCGATGGTAACCCAAATGACAACATCAAAAACGCCACTAACCTCTTTGAGGGCACTATACACTATAGATTTTTCTGAGCAATGTTGTTTTTCCAATGCCATTGGTGTTGTACACACCGATTCTTTGAACGTGGGGAGCTTCTGTGAACCACCTTTCAATCTGCACCTCTGCCTATCGTGGTGTAAAGGAGGCAATTTGTTGAGCATTGCAGAGCACTGAAAAATTTGTGTGTATCTCATCAAAGAGTCCATTAAAAGTTGTTCACTCTCTGATTTGTGTAGAGAGTCTGAAATTAAAAATAAAGGCACAATCAATACGAAGGCACTAATGTGGACGTTTTGAACTTTCGATCAATTCTCTGGCCTTTTTAACTTCACCTTCCATCCTTTCCACATAGCTTCTGAGCAAGTGAGGGGGACTCTATTGCTGATTGTCCAATTGATAGCTAACATCGCGCAAGAGGCCCTTCATATGACTTAACTATTGTTGGAGAAGGCAACGGTTGTGATCCAAGTGAATCACATAATCTATTTGTTGCATGAGAGGAGAAATAATGAGGGTGTTTATGGCATTTTCTATGATTCCTCTCACAAAATCCAGTGCCATTGTCGTTGTTCGGAGTGGAGGAGAAAATGAAAATAACGAACAACGCAGAAAATGAATAAAAAACAGGAGGGAGAGAAGCAAGAATGGGGATTAATTGTGGGGAATGTGACCTAGAGATACAAATTTATCAGGCTAGGAGGTAACTCCTCAAATGAGATTATATTATTCATTTAGGTTGTTCATTATTATATACATGAAGGAGTGACTGTTGAGTTTCATCTCCTGATGACTCTCCATTTTCTCTATTATTATTTACACTATTTACAATTGTTCACCCAATCCCTATGATTAGGTGTCAACATCCACCCCAATCTCAAGGGATGTTGGTGAGTCCAAGCATCGTTCTGAATATTTCAAGCTTTTCTCTTCCAAGTGCTTTGGTGAAGATGTCTACAATCTGCTCATTAGTGGAATAATGGCAAAGATGGATTGTTTTGGCCTCAACATGATGTCGAATCAAATGATATTTTGTATTGATGTGCTTTGTTCGATCATGGAACTTTGGGTTCTTGGCCAACTTTATTGCCGAGGTATTGTCAATCATGAGTGGAGTCGAATGTACTTGTTTTACTTGCAAATCTTCCAGAATTTTTCTGAGCCACACAATTTCTTTTGTTGCCTCAGTTGTTGCCACATATTCTGCCTTCGTTGTGGAATCTGCTGGAACTAATTGTTTGCATGATCTCCAGGAGACAACACCTGATCCAAGACTCATAGAATAAACAGAAGTAGATATCCCAGTTTCTTTGTCTCCATCGAAGTCTGAATCCAAGTATCCAATCATGCTGAAGTTGCCCACTTGTATATACTTGAGTCCAAAGTCTTGAGTTCCCTTCAAGTACTTTAGAAATCTTTTTGCAACATACCAATGTCCCTCACAAGGCTTTTGCATAAACTTGGAGAGGATTCAACAACAAACGAAATGTCTGGTCTAGTAGTAGTCAGGTAGTTGAGACTTCCTACAAGCTGTCTATACTTTTTTGCATCCTCAAATTCCTTTCCTTCAATGGATGTGAGCTTTAAGTTTTGTTCCATTAGAGTAGTAAGAGAATTTCATTCAGCCATGCCAAACCTGTTTAACAAATCTCTAATGTACTTCTTTTGAGAAAGTAATATGGACTTTGGATGTTGAGTTACTTCAATACCAAGATAGAAATGAACATAGCCAAAATCAGTGATTTCAAAACCTTTTCTCAATTCCTTCTTTATGGATGCAATGTAGCTCTCATTGTTCCCTGTCATCAAAATATCATCTACATATACCACAAGATATACAATTGTTTTGCCAACTTTCTTGACAAACAAAGTTGCATCATCAAGATCATAATGTTTGAAATTGAGTTTCAGAAGATGCTCAGTTAGTTTTTCATACTAGACTCACGGTACTTGTTTGAGGCCATACAAGGATTTCAGAAGTTTGCATACTTTATGTTCATGTCCTTTCATAACAAATCCTTCAGGTTGGGACATAAAAACATTATCTTTTAGATTTTCATTCAAGAAAGCAGGTTTTACATCCATTTGATGGAATTTCCAACCATTTTGAGCTGCTAGGGCAAAGAGTTTATGGATGGTAGCCCATTTTGCTGTGGGGGGAAAAGTCTCCTCATAATCGACCCCTTCCTTATGTGCAAATCCTTTTGTCACAAGCCTGGCTTTGTGCTTGTCAAGTGAGCCATCAACTTTATACTTGTTCTTGTAGACCCACTTGCAACCAATTGGTTTGTTTCCCAAATGGAGGATCAACCAGCTTCCAAGTGCCATTCTTTATCAAGGCATCATACTCATTTTGCATTGCTTCTTTCCATTCATCATGAGAAGCAGCTTCTTGGAAGGAAGTTGGTTCAAAATCTGTAGACAAATTCAATTCACAGTCATAAGAAACATCCATATCAACAGGTGAATCAGAGTCATTTACATCACCTCCATTTTGACGGGTTGAATTTGTAGTTCCTGTATTTCCAACCTCATCAGGATGAACACTTTCAAGTGTCTTTGTCAGCGACTTTGGGGGACCTTTCTGAGATGGTCCAGGTTGCTCAGTTGATTGAGTTGGGACTGAATCAAGGTTGTGTCTCTCAATTCTATCAATCACATCACTCAAAGTATCATCCATTGTTGGAGTTTCAGGCGGGGGAGAGAGTGCTTCAGAAGAAGGTTCCATAGGTTGATCTAGTATAGGAATCCCCCCTTCAAGATGTGGAATCTGATTATCAAATTCTTGAAATGATTTTTCATTTGTGAATCTATCCAAGCGATCACATTGCCGCTCAACAACATTGTCAGTTTTGGATGATTCAAGAAAGATTACATCTCTAGATACGACAAATTTTTATTGACTTAATCATAGAGACGATATGCTTTGGAGGTGTTTGAATACCCCAGGGAGATACACTTACGACTTCTTACACCAAGTTTGTTTCTATGTACCTTTAGTATCAAAGCATAACTTGTGGAAGCAAAGACCCTAAGATGCTTTACCAAAGGAATGTGTCCATACCACATTTCATAAGGAATCTTGTTTCTAATAGCATTAGATGGACATCTATTATTTACATATACAACACATAGAACTGCATCAGCCCAAAACATCAATTTTACATTTTTGAAAAACATCATGGAGCGCACCATATTTAAGATTGTCCTATTCATTCTTTTAGCTACTCTGTTCCATTGAGGATTATAAGGCACAATTGTTTGATGTTTGATCCCATGTTGGCAAAGATAGTTTTCAAATTCATTTGAAGTGTATTATTTTCCATTATCAGTGCGAATACAGCCAATATGAGATTGTGCATCATTTTCAATCCATGTATGAAAGTTCTTGAATGTTTGAAAAGAATCAGATTTGTTCTTCTATAAATAAACCCAACACATTCTAGTGTAGTCATCAATAAATGTCATCATATATTTATTTCCATTTGCAGAAGGAATAGGCATTGGACCACATAAATCTGAATGAATGAGTTCAAGTTTTCTATGTGCTCTAGAATGTGAATCATGAAAACACTGTTTGCTATGCTTTCCTAGAATTCAAGCATCACATTGCTTAAGTTTCCTAGGAATTATAGGCAAACCAGTAAAACCATTTTTCTTCAACAAGCAGAGGTTGTCATAGTTCAAGTGTCCAAATATAGCATGCCATAATAAACTTGATGGAAATGTACCTTCATCATAATGATAATTGTATAAGAATTTTGTGCACGAGAAGAGGTACCCTGCAGCTTGAGGAAGTCTTTCTTCTTCTATCTGTCATGCGGAAAGAGTCAATTTTGCGGACAAAACCGACCTCCCTAGAAAGCAAGGCTTTTCTAGTGACAAACAAAACAATCAAGCACTATCTTTCCCTAAATATGCATTTAAAATAAAAGCAACCAGGTGTTTAAGGCTTACCTTTAGTCCAACGCTTGTTTGTAGTGGCCAAGCCTCTTCGATCCAGATGAGCTCCTTCTCCTTGAAGCCTGCATTCACTAACAAGCAAACGATTACATAGCACCTAAATAACTCATATAATAAAACATATTCATCATAAAGACCAAGGAGTTTATGAAACAAATTATATATAACAACTTGTTGAGAAAAATGAACTTAATTGTATTAATTGGAAACAAAAGAAACCATTACAACCAGTGCCTTGGTGTTGTGCAGGTCCCTCCCAAGGTCCAGCAAGAGTTCTCCTCTACTTTGATCAGCTCACCCACTTCCAAATGAAGCTAAGAAAGGATTGGAATCTCTCCTCTCAAGCTCTATAAGGGAGTCCTAATTTCAGCAGCATCTACCCTTAGGAATGTTCAGCTTTCAACCTCTCCTCCCTCTGGCCCAATGCCTGTATTTATAATGCTTTGGAGGAAGTTAAATAGGTCCACCATCAATGGGATAAGCCCCTCTTTCAAAGGGATAGCTCCCTTCTTCATGGGATAAGTTCCTCTTTCATTGGGATGCATGAACCATCTGGAGGCGCTCAATCCACGTCAAACCATCTTCTAGAATGCTCTAGAATTGACCACAAGTAAGTTTTTTGAAGTAAAACTTGCGCCTTTTGACCTTTACAGGGGTACACACCCACCCCTTTACAGACAGAGCATACAAGTACGCAGGTATTATGTACTTGAGGTGCGTACACGCAGGTAAGAGTAAGAGAAACTGCGTAACCAGAGTTATATTGACTTTTAAAGACTTTCTCTCTTTTTTGGAGTTTGACATGAGGAGCAGAGGTATAAGACTTGCCAAGGAGGACAGTATGACTATTGATGGAGTCATACTGACTGCAAATAGTCATGGTGACAAATTTTAGTGTAACAGATTGCCCCCTAAAGTGTGAAGTCTGTAGTAGATTAGGGTTTTATATCATCTAGGAAGGGTGAAGCACTTTATCATTTCGAGGATTATCTTGTGGAGAGCCCAGTCGGAACCTACAAATATTCAACACAAAATACATATATGAGATCCTATCATCGCTGAGGTAGGCATTCCCATACTCAGATCAAAAACTTTAACTAGCAAACTAACTACTGCTCTGATATAGGAATGATTTCGCAATACATCATAGTCATAGACACATGTAGACACAGTATGGACACAACCATCTGTTTATAATTAGTCTACTATATAATGAATACAAAACTCCTTGCAGCCTGGATGACGGAAACTAGATCCAGGGTCTTCATTTATGCTTCCCGAAATAGTACGATTCTATCCATGCGAATAAATGAGTTGATGTCGAACATGGTAGAAACCACTTGATTACCAGTCAATGATGTAAACTGTTAACAAGTGTGAGAGAGACCACCAGTGATGTCAATGGTTCTCAAAGTACCCAGTACAATCCATGAGATGTGAATGAATGTGTTGATGTCGAACATGTCACAGAATCCTTCGATCGAAAGTCAATGATGTAAACTGTCGTCAAAGGCGAGAAACCTGCCATTGAGGCATGCAGATTTCAAGGTACTGACGATTCCTAGATCATCTTTCTAGATAATGTGCTGATGTCGATAGAAAGCGATCCATCGTAGGCAAGCCCACAACACGAAATCATAGATCAAGTTGAAGAAATGTAGCTGTAAGGACTGACTCAGGGATGGTCAAGATGGATGACAGATATTTTGCAGATGAATGGTTTATTTGCAGTGACCTCTTGAACACATAATGACACAACAGATGGCTTGGTGACAATTGACCCAAAGTTAATACCCGGAAACCAGCTGAAGACTTTCAATGTGGTTTGATCAACTGTTAGGCAAAGGATTTCCCAACCCAGGTGAATGAAAAGTGTCGTGTTCAAGAGTGGTGATAAGGTTTTTTTTGTGACAAAGGATAACAAATAGGCTCATTTTTCTCTCTTTTCCCCCACCATTTCTGGCAAGTACCTCTTTATTTTTTTACAAGCTTGAGGAGGATAACATTTGCTTGATTATAAGCTCATTCTTCGGATGAGTCCAACTTAGTTTAGATTCGAACCCTAAGAAGGAGTGGTCCATTCCTGTTTGTAATCGAACAGGTCCTTTACTGTGAAATTTTAACGAGTCCAGTATAGGAGAAACTCAGCGTTTTTCAATTTTAGAGAGTCTGAAAAACTTAAGAAGACTCCAGGGTTGACCTTTTTCGTAAATTTGTGTCTCCCAAGCCCGAAAAAGTATAAAATAATACTTGAGAGAACCGCTTGATCTTTACGACCAAGGAGTACTTTCATGATTAGTGTCTTTGATCTGAAAAGTAAAAAGCGATCAAGGACACGTCGTTTTATTTCCAATATCGAATTTGAAACGACAAAAATCCGGCAATCTTTTCATGTTTTTATGGTCAGAAAAGGGTTGTAAGAGGATCGTCTTTTAATTCCGTTTTAACGAGTGTAAAAGAAACGCTCGGTAATCTTTTCATGTTTTAGGAGTCAGAAAAGGGCTTAAAGATGACTCTGATGTTTTTGTTTGTAAAAAATGACAATTTTCCCTGAAAATCCTTTATCCTGCACAAAAACCAACACATTACTCATACCTGTTGAAGATAGATAAAAATACTTTGAAAAATACCTTTTCATGGTGAAAAATAAACAAATTTACCATTTATTTACCCAAAAAACCTATAAAAAGGGCTTTTACCAATTCATTTTTACCATTTTACTGTTGAGGAGAGAAAAAGGGCTTTTGGCAAGAAACTTCCCGTGGACATTGCGGAGAATCCAACCGTCGAAACCGAACGCCGTCTCTTCCAGGTAATTTTCAACATCCTCCTCTTCAATTTCATCCATTTAGAATTCTTTTTAAGGCCCCAGATTTCATTTTTTGGAGGTTTTGGGGTTTCAAAGACTGCCTCTCGGGGTACGCAGGCATCACACTAGGGACCCGTGTACCCTGACATTTTCTCAGTTGGGAAAATTTCAGGGGTACGCACCTTGCCTTGAGGAACCCTACGTACCCACGCTCTGTTCCTAAAGGCGGGGTGCGTACTCCGCGCAACAAGTTTTTAAACCCCAAATTCTCCAAATTGGACCAATTTTTTTTGATTTTATGGAATCTAATGGATGTTTTTTGGCATTTAGATTGTTCACCATGCTTGATTGGTGTGAGAGAGAGCATGAAGATGTTGATTTGGCCACCATTAATCATCAACCGTCAATTGATGCTTTAAAGGCATGCGACCTTTATAAATACTGGGCCATACCTGGAATGAGGGCCCAAGTGAGCTTTCTAGAGTGGCTGGTAGAAAGATGGAACGTTTAGGACCAGTGTTTTTATATTGGAGGGCACCAGCTCGAGATGGAGCCCGCAGATATCTACTTTCTCACTGGTTTGCCCAAGAGAGGCGAACACTTGACTTTGTTCGGGACTAGGCCGGGTGGCCAGTCCATCGCTAGTCTCCGACTAGAGTGGTGTAACACTTAGACTCAGGAGAAGGGGATAGAGATCAAAACTATATCCCGACTTGAACTTAAGGTGATTGCCTTTACAGTTACCAAACTTTGCAGGGCTGCCGCTTTACACATTGCCACTGGATCCCAGATGCGGATGGCGATTGATTACTATCGAGGTACCATTTTCAACTGGTGTGATGTTGTGTTGGCCAATGTAAAAGGCCAACTTACTAGAGCCAAAAATGGATAGCTAAAGACCTTTGGTTATGGGCCTTTAGTTGTGAGTTTTGGCTTAGAGAGGGTTCCGATGTTGATCCCACAGCAGCTCACTGTTGGGGCTGGGCTTCCTCGAGAGCCAAAATTGATGCGATGGGTTGCGGTTATGGCCCGTCATCCTGATGAGGGAACGGAGGTTGTCCGATTTACTCCGGAGTACTTTCACTGGTTAGAGGACCAGGTCTTTTCAATACGGGATTTTCCTTATGCCGAAGTTGATTTTTGTGGAGATTCGGACATGGTTCTTCCACCGGGAGAACAATGTGATGATACAGGTAACTTCATTTTCCACAAGTTTTTTAAACTATCTATTATTTTGTTTTATATCATCTCAAAACTAATAGTAATAATTTTCAAAATGCAGATGTAGGTCCACTATGTCCAGCCAATCTTCGGCCTTACGAGAGGAGACTACTAGTTGTAGGGGCACCGGCCCCATAGGACAAGGCCACAGAGACTTTGGCTGAGTTGGAAAGTGACCTAGAGCGTCTTACAGCAGACATACCGGAGACTACCATAGATGATATTCCAATCAGGCTTCAGCGCTATGTAGTCGGGGTCCCAGGACCTTTTAGGAGGTTCTTGTGTAGGGTGGCTCGTGCAGTGGTGTCATATAGAGATCATCACCAGTGATTGGATGGTCGTTTTTGTAGACACATGTGACATTTTGGTTTTTTGTAATTATCATTTTTGCCGATCATAAGGTGTTTTTCAACCTATGATCGAAGACGATGTATTTTTGACACACTCCTATCTATATATATCATTATTACCGGCTTATCTTGTAAATCATGTTATGGAATGGTTTTAAATTTACATGTATGATTATTGAAAATGTCTATTTAACATTCGAGAAGCAATTGCATTTGCTAATGTATTTAAAGACCTTGGAATATGTTGATATTCAATGTAATCAAACTCACATTCCAAGAGACGCACTCTCAAAAATAACCTTAATAACATTGGATTTCTAATGGCATACACTCTATTAAGCTGTAATACAACGAGTTCAGAATCTAACCTCACTATCAAACTCCGAATCCCAAATGAAATAGATTCAGACAATAACTCAATCACTGCACTGTATTCGACAATGTTATTTGTTGTTTGACCGAGGCTTACCCCATGCATAAAAACTAACTCGTCAGAGGGCGAATAGATAACCCAAGCTGCAGAAGAGATATTTCGTGTACTACGACAAGCACCATCAGCAAAACCAATGTATGTTTGAAGAGGCATCGACATTTGCATCATCAAGAGTAAAACCAAGATAAGCAGAAATAACGACGAAAACACTCTCTAAGCTAAGCACACTGTCTAAACTAGCAAACACACCAGCTAGAAAGAAAAACTAACCTAACTAAAAATCTCCATACCCATCTTTTAAGCATAATACCTCTTTAGGTAAAGTCCATTTCTGGGTTTACCCAAAGAGTCCCTGTCAAAGTCTACCAACTCATAGGCTCCTTTTGCTAGCTTTCGCTTGACAATATAGGGCCCATGCCACATAGGAACGAATTTTCCAGCACCTAATTTATCATTAGCTTGATCATATAATAACACTAGGTCTCCTTCCGAAAAATTTCGAGGGGTCACATTTCGATCATACTGAGCTTTCATACGTTTTGCGTGAGTCTCGATCGCCAATGCAGCATCACGTCGATTCTCATCTAATTGAGCTAAGTATAATAAATGCTTATCCTCTTCGGAAGTAGCTGGAAGTAACTCGATGGCCATTTGCAGTGACGGGATTTCGCATTCAATGGGTAGCACAGCTTCCAAACCATAAACTAGTTGGAAAAGAGTGAACCCTGTTGATGTTTTCACTGAGGTTCGGTACGCCCAAAGCGCGGAAAATAACATGTTGTGCCAACTCGACCGATGAATACCAATGATTCGTCGGATCATGATAACTAAAACTTTGTTGATGGACTCAACCAGACCATTCGCTTGTGGATAATAAGGAGTTGAACTATCGTGACGCAAACCAAGCTGGCCTGTAAGTTCTGTCATCATAACATTTCAAAAATGGCGCCCATGGTCAGTGATTATCGCTTGTGGGACACCAAACCTATCAATTATATGAGTGAACACGAAAATTGCAGCTATCTTGCCGTCTGCCTCGAATGTAGGCATCGCCTCGGCCCACTTAGTAAAATAATCTACCGCAAGGATGATATACGCATGCCCCCCGGCCGAGTGAGGGTTACATGTAATAAAATCGATAGCCCATTTGGCAAAAGGACCAACGAAAATTATAGGGTGGAGAGGAGCAGGTGGAGCGTGCATCTTTCGATCAAACACTTGACAGTTGTGGCATTTTCGGACCGCAATAATACAATCTTTAAACAAGGACGGCCAGAAGTAGCCAACGCGCAATATCTTTTTGGCTGTGGCATACCCAGACATATGACCGCTACACGCTCTAGAGTGACAGTCATTTAGAACACTTTCAGCCTCTTCGTGAGTTAAGCAACGTCGAAAAATAGAGTCCGCCCCACGACGATAAAGAGTATCTCCAATAATTTTGTATTGTTGGGATTGGAATCGAATTTTCCGACGTTCCAGCTTTGAAGCTTCGGGCCGAAAGGATTGGGTCTGGAGATAGACGATGATATCCCCATACCACGGATCTAAAGTGCTGATTAGAAACAAAGAGTCGTCCGCAATGGGCTCCTATGCCACAGTTTCTGTGTCAGCACGCGAGAAGTCACACATTAACTCTGCAAAAACTAAAGATTTCTTAGACTTAGATTTCTCAAACTCCAAGTCGAACTCCTGCAGGATAACAATCCATTTAGAGTACTTGCCCCCTAGCAATTGTTTAGTCAAAATGTATATCATAGGGTTGCAATCCGAAATGACTGTAGTTTTACGGAGTAAAATGTAGTGACGAAAATGTTGGACAGCTTGAACGGCTGCCAATGCCAATTTCTCCACATGTGAATATTTTAGCTCAGTTGGATTTAACGTTCGACTAAGGTAATATATCACATGTTCCATTCCGAATTCATCTTCTTGAACTAAGACCATTCCAATGGTGGAATGGGAGGCGGCGAGATACAAAAAGTAATCTTGGGTGTAGTTGGGAGGATGCAACAACGATGCATGGGTCAACGCGTGTTTGAGTGCATCAAAAGATTTCTGAGCTATCTTATCCCAAGAGAATTGAGCATTCTGTTTCAACAACCGTGTAAAACCCTTTGTAACCTCGACATAGTTAGGAATGAATCGTCGTAAAAAGTTTGCTTTCCCCTGCAAACTTTGGAGTTGGCGAAGACTCGAAGGAGGAGGCAAGTTGATGATAGCTTCTACCTTCGAGGGATCGACACGAATGTCGGCTTTTGAAACTACAAATCCTAGCAATCGTCCCGCTTCTATACAGAAGACACATTTGTTTGGGTTCAACCGTATCTGATAATGCCTACACCTCATGAAGATTGCTCGTAAGTGAACAAGGTGATCAGCTCGATGTAACGAATGAGCAGGAAAATCATCGAGATACGGTTGCACAATGTGTTTGATGTCATGAAACGCATAAGACATCGCCCGTTGAAAAGTTGCTCTGACATTCTTGAGCCCAAAAGGTAATTTGCAATAAGCAAATGTCCCCCATGGACAAATGAAAGCCGTTTTTGGTTGATCGGCAAGTAGAATATTGATTTGATTGTAACTGGAAAAACCATCCATAAAGGAAAATATTTTGCTGCCGGCACAATCATCAATGATTTGATCGATGTAGGGTGTTGGATAGTTGTCTTTTGGACAAGCTCAATTAATGTCCCTATAATCAATGCATATTCTTATTGTTCCCTATTTTTTGTTAACCGGAACAATATTCGATACCCAATCCGTTAACGGGATCGGATAAATGAAACTTGCTTTCAATAGTTTTTCAACTTCTGCTTTAATTGCAGCAGCTTTTCGTGGGATGAATCTGACGCAAACGTTGCCAGACGGGTTTAGCATCCGGGTAAGTCTTGATCTCATGAACAACAATCGCGGGATCAATTCCTGGCATTTCCTCATAGGACCAGGCAAACACGTCGCGGAATTCTTGAAATAGGGCCTTGTATGTCTGAATTTCGTCATCCGTACACGAGGCACCTATATGAATGTTTTCAACAATTCCAGGCTTAACCGAAATGTCAATGGGAATAGTTCAAGAGATGTTTCCCAAATTCAGCTCTGAATCAGGATGTTTCATGGGATTCTGAGCTTCTTTGACATATTCAGCTGTAAAAATTGATGAGAAATCATTTTCATAACGATCATCCTCGGGTAAAAACGAAGATCTATGATGGAGATCGTCCCATGGTAAATCATCTATACACAGGACTTCACGAAGTTGCTCGTTAGATGACACAACTCTGGGAAATGCTATTAACTCTGAGGTTGATGTGAAAAGTGATTCCTCACGGACCACATCCATTAGGTCGATTTTGGTTGAACACGAGTCGGTAAAAGACTGCACGGCTTCATAGGCAATTTCATATGGACTCAAAGGCATAAAATTACCAAATGAGTCTATTTCAGATTCAGAAGGAACGATCCAAGGATCGTCATAAAAAATAGTGTCTGATGTAATCATATGAATGGTTGCAAATGAAGATGATGCGTTGAGTGGAGGAAAAGGAAAAGTTCCCAGTAAACCGGCATCTTTAACTAATCCTACTCCAACATCCTTATATGGGATAGTCGTTTTACCGACATGCTGAATACTCTCTGAAGAGGATGGGTCGGATGAAAAGTAAGCCAGCTGGTCTATTGTTACGATCTTTCCATTATGAGGGAATTTTATTACTCGGAAGACCGATGAAACGACCGCTGTCATAGCGTAAGACCAACTTCGACCCAAGAGAAGGTTGCAGTCTAGAGGGGCATCAACCACCTCCACATCTAGACTAACGGTTTTTCCTTCAACCCCTATAGGCAAATCCTGTAGAATGCCAAAAGGATGAAACCCACGACCATCAAAGGCCTTAAGAATTGTCGGGGATTGATTTAGTGAAGGAGAACCAAGCGATCTCCAACACTGTATCGACATAATACACGTTGAAGCTCCCTCATCAATTACAGTACGATGAATAGCCCTGTTTTTTACTATCACTGGGATCTGGAAAGCTATTTGATGAGGCAAACGCAATGTACTATTTTCTAGATCAAAGATTATTAGGTTCGGGTCCTAAACATCAACAGCTCCTATAGCTGACAAAAGTAATTTGCGTTGTGCTGGGCACGATTGCAGCACTTCCAAAGCCGACATTGCTGAGGGTGAAACAGCTAAGTCCTCAACAATGTTATAATTCTGGGCCGCTCTCGCATTTGGATTGAAAGCAGACCTTCGAAGTCAAGGATAATTTTAGGGGCGAATGTTTGCCCTTTGGCGAAATTAAGGGGTTTTAAATTTTTAGTGGGCGAATATTTTGTATCATAGTACATTTTTACAAATCACCTCAAATAGCCCACCTTATTTTAAAGGAGAGGGTAAAAAAGGTAAATTTAGCCCTTGAAATTAGGACTTACAACCTTCCATTCGCCCATTTTCAAGAATAGGTTTTATTTAAGTGAATCCTATGGGCCAAATACCATATTTATAAAAGAGGTATGGTAAACTAATAAAAATATAAATAAATGTGAGGTATGGTAAATAAATAAAACATTTTTTATATTTACTCCATAAGTCACCTTATATACATGTAAGGGTGTAAACAAATAAAAATATAAGTGGAGGTATGGTAAATAAATAAAACGTCTTTTTATACTTACTCAAAAGGTATGGTAAATAAATAAAAATATAAATAAACTAGACGTATCGTGAATAAATAAAACCTATTTTTATATTTAGTCCATAACCCTTGTTCTATTTATGAAGGCTCAAGAAAGAGGTTTTATTTAAGTGAATCCTATGGGCCAAATACCATATTTGTAAAAGAGGTATGGTAAATTAATAAAAACATAAATAAACGAGAGGTATGGTAAACAAATAAAACATTTTTTTATATTTACTCCATAAGTCACCTTATATTTACGAACACTCAAAAAATGGGTTCTATTTAGGTGAAACCTATGGCCAAAATACTATGGGACAAATACCATGGACTAGATTGTTATTAATACCATGCAAAAAACCATTATTAACCCTAATATTAGAATTAATAAAAATAAAAATGGCACATGGTATTGACCCATGGTATTCACCGGGAATGTAGCCTATTTAAATGGGGGAATTAAACCAGCATGTAGCCTATGCTAAGATTCACTAGGACTTTACAAAGTTTTATTATTTAGTGAAAGACTCGCCAAGATCTTACAAGATTTTATAATTGAGTAAAATATTCGCCATGCCTGGTGAGAGATTCGCCAAAAAATTATATATACATATTATATTATTAATAAAATCGCCTTCCATTTTTCCTATATACCATGGAGATTCGCCCATTTATTATATTTATAAATTTAGGGGGGGTTCTTAAATTTTTCCCTGTTCGAAGTATACCCTTGGCGGGCGGTTTGATTACTAAGTCTGGGTTAGGCTTCTCGATCTGTAGTGGATCAGAACCGGGAGCTGAGGTTGATGGATTAGAATGAGAAGATTCTGCTCCTTTGCCATCAACAGGACTTTTACTACCATAATCTTGCGATCGAGTCGCAATCCTTACATGGGACATCATCAAAATTGGTTCTTCATTGGCACTTGAGGAAGAACCTATCATTTTGCTATCTTTTGGAAATGGATCCTTCAAGACAGCAGGAATTTGGGAACCTTTGACGATCTTCGCAACCTCTGCGCGATGAGGGCAGTCTCTTGTAAAGTGATCTTCTTCACAAATAAGACAAGGATAACGAGGTTTGCACTTTTCATCATTGGATTCCGCCTTTTCAGTTTTCTCCTTTGGAGTTTTGTCTGCTTTATTCTTCTTCTTCCCTTTCTTCTTCCCACCGGATTTTGATTTAGTCGTAGATGACTCTACAACGTGAATATTGGCGGAAACCTCAACAGAAGAATCTCCTGTCGGGGAATCAGGCAAGGTTATGATAGGAGAAGAATTCTTGGAAGACTTCTTCTTAATTTTAGTGTTCACCGTACCAATCATGCCATCAGTGGCATGAGATCCCGAAGGAGCTGCAGCGATTTGATTTGACTTGGGAAGATCTGGGATTTTTTCGTGTAACGTACCTGACTGAGTATAAACTAAGTCAAGGTACTGCGCTTGAGCAATCACTTGCTCCTCAGTAACTACTCCGGCCTTAGCTACGTCTTCAGTAATCTTTGGCAACAATGATTTAACAAACCATTCAGCTAAGATTTGGTCCGGGATAAAAACTTTCACTAACCGCCTTCGATGTCTCCATTCATGAATATGATCGGAAATATAAGTGGACGTCGATTGCTATAATGAAGTTAGTAACTCCGTGCCATTATCATATCTGACCGGCAACTGAAAATGAGTTAAAAATGAGGTAGCTAACTGGCTAAAATTATAAAAAGAGGCCCGTGGTAACTCAATGTACCACTTGGACGCAAGACCAATGAGAGTGCGCTGGAAAAGACGTAAGTGGATCGAATCATCCGAGATGGAATTAGAGGCACACCAGAGGTGGTAAGTCATCACATGATTCGACGGGTCCTCTCCAGACTTACCTTCGAACTTGGGAATGTCACTGGGCAACTTATTTGGCATTGGCGGCCAAAACGGAAGATAATTAATTGGATCGTTCGTTAGGCGCGACAAGTCCGGTAAGTCCAAAGTTGCGATAAACGGTAGCTGCCGATTAGGATCCCTAAAACTCTGGGTCACGAGACCAGCCCCAGGAGGAGGATATCCGGGATAAATAGGAATAGGAATCGCGTTCGGGATATTGTATCCTCCTGGAAAACCAGGATTAACTGGACCGTACTGGGGTTGTTGTGGTTGTTGATAAGTGTACCCAGGATACGATTGATACTGGTAAACTGACTGCTGGACAGCAGGACCGAATTGGTACTGTCCCTGGTACGGTTGATAAGTGAATTGTGGTTGACTTGTGACAACCGTACTTAAACCAGGTTGTCCTACAGGCATCTGAACCGTAGTTTGAATCGTGGATCCAGACGATGGTAAAGATATCTGAGGAGTAGATACAGGAACAGTAGAAATCGGAGCTATCGATACTCCAGAAGTAAGTGGGGCAGATGGAACAGATGTTGCGGCAGTTGCAACAGTCGTTTGAGATGGAGTACGAGGCGAAATAGACCCAGACTGAGAAACTACCGAAGGTACAAAAGTTTGAATATTAGACTGGACTGGTTGCTGGGGTGAACTAGAAACTAAGGGTTGTCCAGTTTGAGATGACAACTGTACATTTGGCTGCAACACTTGTTGAACTTGCGAGGGATCCCACACTATGTTTATTCCGGGGTACTGACCAATAACAGGTTGAGAATATTGAGATCCAAAACCGGGTTGAGGGTAGGATTGATAATTGAAAGGCACATTTCCCGTTCCTTGAACGTAATATTGACCTTGGGGTGGTTGGAAAACTTGATTTGAGTACTGACCTTGGGGTAGATACCCTTGAGGCATGTACTGATACTGGGGTTGACCTTGAGGTATAAATTGATACTGGGGTTGACCTTGGGGTACATATTGAGATTGGGGTTGACCTTGAGGAATGTAATGTACCGTAGGCACGTACTGTCCTTGAGGTTGCCCCCCAGATGCAAATTGTGTACCTTGAGGTTGCCCCCCAGGTGTTAATTGAGGCTGCCCCCCAGGCGGTAACTGGCCACCTTGAGGTTGAGAATTGGGAATAGAACCTGACATCATAAGAATGTCCTCTACGCTCAACGGCTTTGCACCATTGTTTCCAGTGAATACCCTTTGTTCAATGGGTTGAGGAGATGCTCCCGAAAAAGTACCAGAAAGTGACTGATACCCAGAGGGAACAGAAGGACCTCTGTACAAAAGAGATTTAGGCGATTGAATAAACATGGACGACTGACCTGACATATTTACGGGAGTATAAATACCCCTAGGTGGATAAGGAGCACGAGGTGGTGAAAAACGTAACCCTGAGTTGTCCAAATAATTAGTTAAAGAAAGATACCAAGTAGTACTTCTAGGTGGACTGTAAAAAATCGATTCACGCTCCCTTAGATCAATAGTAGGTTGATTTTCAGGGATAGGGATGCCTATTTCTTCTTCTGGAGCAAGTTCTTCAATAGCTATCAAACCAGAAGGAAGATTTTCGGTGATTACTCTTTCTACCCTAGGTGAATTAGGAGCACTAGAAGTCGGAGAGACTAACCCTGATGTTGGAGTAACAAGTTCAGATATCTCAGGTTCTTCGCCTATATCACTAGTAGATGAAAATCTACCAGCAAGTTCGAAAACCGAAACAGCTTCAGGATTATAACCTGTTTCTAAAGTTTGGTAATCAGGATGAACAACCAACGAAGACTCTCCTTCTTCAGGTGACCCTACTTTACTGCCACTAGGAGTTACGAGGACTTCCAAACCTTCGTAATGGCCTGGGACTTCTTCAGGAGGTTGGCCCCGAAGTCTACGGGACTTCCTCAACAAATCAGCCACGGTTACAACCTCAAGAGACTGGCCCCGAAGTCTATGGGACTGTCTTGGTAATTCAGCCATAGCTAAAAACTTTTAACTACTGCACACGCAAACAAAGTAAAATCTCAAAGCAAACTGCCTAAGGTCTCTAAAGAACGAAACAAATTCGAATCACACGCCTAAAGAATCTAGGGCGTCAAACTACACACAAACAGTAACTTTCCGAACCGAAAACACTTGTTGGTGATGAAATCCAACATCGCAGAATTCAGTACAGAAATGGCGGGTGGAACAGTTACCCTGGCAACCTGCTTAATGAATAGACTGGACCAAGTTCCTCCACTTTAACCGTCTCGAGTGAAGTGAACCCCCCAGAAAATCCAAGTGAGTCTAGCCGACGTCTGCTCCAGGTACAGTGGGATCTTCCCTCCACCATCACCTTAGGAAGAATCCTAAAGATAATAGTTACTAAGGTCACCAACAGCAACAAATATACCTGGGGGAACAGTCTACGATCCGATACACATGCAAGGGCAGAGTAACAAGCTCAATCCCCTTGCTAGTTCCTTGACAATAATCCAAGGTTTACCGACAAGTGACCCCAGGCTCCTCGACAATGGTTAATCCGAGGTTTACCGTTTGTAGTACGTGCATATCTGGTGTCGTTCCCAATGAAGGAGGATTGATTCCCTCACTGGTTCGGACACGATCTCGTGCTTCTCCTTTAAGAGGAGCTTTCCCAGAGCATAAATGTAACAATTGGATTTATCCTACCACAAGATGAGCTACTTGTTTGTTTTTACTGTCTTGGAGAGTTAATTACTCTCCTACTCCAAGACACTAGCCTGATCTATGTTGGTGTATCAGAGCCCTAGTAAATAAAAAGTTACTAAGTTAATTTTACTTTAAGCGTTAATTTTTATGGCTTTTCTTTAGGACAAAAGGTAGCGGAGATGAAACTTATGATGTGTAGACTCGACTCAAATCCACTAAAAAGATGCACCTAGGATGAAAAAACAATCTTTTCTTTTTCAATGAATTCCCTAACTAAGAGAGTTGGAGAATGAAAAATTTATAAAGACAACTTTCTTAACAATGAAAATCAAAGAAAAACTCTCTTTATATTTTCCAAAGCACACAACACAAGACCACTAATTATTTCACGAAAACTTCCTTTCTCTTTTCAAAGACTTCAAACGCTACTAAAACAAACTTTCTTCAAAAGAGATTTTGTATTTTTCCTATTTTAACAAAGCATGTAAAACTACTTAACAAAAATCAATTTTAAAATCTATGAAAATCTAAGAGAAATTTACCTAAAAGCAAATCTAAGAGAAATTTACCTAAAAGCAAATCTAATGAGGTAAAAGCCTACAAAATATAATTCCAGGATGTTTTACTCAGTTACAATTCAACCAAGGACTAATTCATGGAGAATCATAAATCAGTCAAAAACAAAAATAAAAAGCTCTTGTTCTTTTTCTTAAGAATGAAATTCACAGCTTAACAAACAAGCCTTCTCGAAATTCCGCAAAGAGACAACACAACGGTAGGTTTCTCAAACAAAGGTGGATTTTATGAAAGGTCTGACTCCTAAGAAGACTGAAAAGATCAGGGATATCCAAGGTTTCTACAACTTCTAAAGCCAGAGTCACTACAAGACCAATACAAAAATCGAACCTAGGGCTAGAACTTCTATGAACTTCACTAAAACCCTTGATGCTAATGAAACAAGCTTAGATGAAAACTTCCGACAGGTAACCAGTGGATCTGGGCAGCATTAAATAAACTATAAACAAAATCTAATAGGTAAAAAGGAAAAAATTGAAATTTTCTAAACTTTTGACAGGGTACGCAGGCAGCCTGTTTGCACAGGTGCGGCCACGCTCTGTGTACAAAGCAGAAGTGCGTACATGTACGCACTGTGCTTAACGCAGAGGGTGCGTAATGCTCTCAAAAACAAGAAAAATAAAAAACTAACTCAATCCTAAGCTATTCCACCCAAATTCACAATCAACCAGTCAAAAACTAGAAAGAAATCAACTTTTCTCAAATCAAAGTATCAATCAAAAGAGAAATCAATCAAATCCATGAATTCCCCAGTGGAGTCGCCATTTTGTCATGCGGAAAGAGTTAATTTTGCGGACAAAACCAACCTCCCTAGAAAGCAAGGCTTTTCTAGTGACAAACAAAACAATCAAGCACTATCTTTCCCTAAATATGCATTTAAAATAAAAGCAACCAGGTGTTTAAGGCTTACCTTTAGTCCAACTCTTGTTTGTAGCAGCCAAGCCTCTTCGATCCAGATGAGCTCCTTCTCCTTGAAGCCTGCATTCACTAACAAGCAAACGATTACATAACACCTGAATAACTCATATAATAAAACATATTCATCATAAAGACCAAGGAGTTTATGAAACAAATTATATATAACAACTTGTTGAGAAAAATGAACTTAAGTTAGAGAAAGATTTCGGCGAAAATCACATGGAAAGTCATTTGTCGACGCGTTTCGAGCCAACCAGTGTGGTGCCTTGGTGTTGTGCAGGTCCCTCCCAGGGTCCAGCAAGAGTTCTCCTCTACTTTGATCAGCTCACCCACTTCCAAATGAAGCTAAGAAAGGATTGGAATCTCTCCTCTCAAGCTCTATAAGGGAGTCCTAATTTCAGCAGCATCTACCCTTAGGAATGTTTAGCTTTCAACCTCTCCTCCCTCTGGCCCAATGCCTGTATTTATAATGCTTTGGAGGAAGTTAAACAGGCCCACCATCAATGGGATAAGCCCCTCTTTCAAAGGGATAGCTCCCCTCTTCATGGGATAAGTTCCTCTTTCATTGGGATGCATGAACCATCTAGAGGCGCTCAATCCACGTCAAACCATCTTCTAGAATGCTCTAGAATTGACCACAAGTAAGTTTTTTGAAGTAAAACTTACGCCTTTTGACCTTTACAGGGGTACGCACCCACCCCTTTACAGACAGAGCGTACAAGTACGCAGGTATTATGTACTTGAGGTGCGTACATGCAGGTAAGAGTAAGAGAAACTGTGTAACCAGAGTTATATTGACTTTTAAAGACTTTCTCTCTTTTTTGGAGTTTGACATGAGGAGCAGAGGTATAAGACTTGCCAAGGAGGACAGTATGACTATTGATGGAGTCATACTGACTGCAAATAGTCATGGTGACAAATTTTAGTGTAACACTATCCCTATCATGACAAGTGAGTGGTCTGATGCTTTTCTTACCTCAACCTTGCCATCAAACATGTGAATGGAGTGTCCTTGCTGGCGGATGTGGACTAAGGACAACAAGTTTCTCCTCAGTTGTGGCAAATATAAAATATGATGTAGAAGAAAGTCTAAAAGACTAGGCAATTTAAGCCTAATTGTGCCAAGCCCTAATGGCCTGAGTTTTGATTTGTCTGCTAAGTATAATGCTCCATCAACATTGTCAGTAAATTCTTCAAAAAAATCTCTTCTAAAACTCATGTGGCAAGCTATTCCTGAATCAAGCAGCCAATCATTTTTCTAAGAAGTAAGTGAAACATTAAATAAGTCTTCATTTATTCCAATATTACAGTGTGCCACAACATAGTGAGTGAATTCAGATGCTTTACTTTTCTCTTTTTCATTAGTTTTACCTTTGGGTTGGTTTCTTTCCTGCTCAATTTTGTCCCAAGACAACTTGCATGTGGATGCATCATGTGATCCATCTCTTTTGCAACGTATGCAATGGAAATTTAACTTTTCTCTTTGAGAGTGTCTGCCCCCCCTGCCTCTAAAATTTCTTCTTCTTTTTCTTCTTCAACCACCTCTTCATTTGAAAGAATCTTGAGCAAGATTCTTCTCTTTATGTGCAAGACACACAACCTCTTCAGAAGACTAAGGAGTTGTCTTCTTCCCAAAAGCTTTTTCTCTTTCAACAAATTTTTTCACAAGGGAGTCAAAGGTAATATCTTTGAGGTTTCCAGTTGTTTGCAATGATTCAAGATAATTTGAGTAAGTGGGATAAAGTGCCTTGAGAAAAGCTATCAGAGGAATGTCTAGTTCAACATTAGTGACTTTGATAACATGCATAATAGATTTTACTTCTGATGCAAGAGCAAGAGGATACTCATTTTTTAACTCAAGGCTGAACAATTTAATCGTGAGTTGAACAACTTCAAGTGCAGAGTGTGAGTCATAGTGTTCCTTCAGTTTTTGTAAGGCTTCGAAAGCATTTGAAAATGGTGAAATATGACGAATCACCTCTTCATTTACTGATGTTGCAATCAATGCATAAGCCTTGTTGTTCTTATTTTTCCAAATGGAGAATTCCTTGTCTGAGGTAGGTTGTTCTGGTTCTTTGTCTCTATCTCCAACACACACTCCTTTGCACATCTCATTAAAAATGAGAGTGTGTTTAATTTTTCTTGACCATTCTGGATAGTTTTCTTTCCCAGAGAGAACTTCTCCAACAATATATATTAGTGAATGCATTCCCAAATATATATATATATATATATATATATATATATATATATATATATATATCTGCTTTTGAATTCCAAAATAAACACAACCTTTCTGGATATCATCTGTTTAGGTGGAAGAGAATTCACTATATTAATACTTTTTAATGTAGCATATATTCCTCCACTCACAAATATATTATATGATGGTTTCAACATATAAACCATATAATATATATCTGAAAAAAATACCATCCAAAATTCTCATTCTATTATCACCATTCAAAAATCTCAACGAATTTTAATACTACTGCCATTTTCAAAGGAGTTGAATGTGCTTCACACCATGTACATACACCCTACCTCGAACTTTTGTTTGCGGAACTGTAGCAGTGAATTTACAACCAATTTGAAAAATATCCCAACAGTCTTCGACACTGTGACAATGGGAGCTATGGGAGTGGAGCTGAGGAACAGGAATTTATATGCAGACTTTCAAAATATTCATATTGAAATATGAGTGTATATAGCGTTTTGATATCAGACTAGCAACACAATCATTAAATGCAAATAAATAATTCGTACCAGCAATATGCAGTGTTTTCCAGCAGTGTCCAAATATTGATATAATGGAGGGTCATTTGATCTTTTACCAAACTCAGACCGTACTCAGTCCAACACCATGCTCCAGGGAATAATAGACTCAAATGTAGTTGTAGTCACAGTATTGGCCATAACACCACGCTTCTAGCTGCGCCACCCTTCCAGCACACAGTCACAACACTTCCTCGCATCACATGACCATTCCACGCAGCGACTAGCTCCATTGTTCACAGTAGGTAAAGCAATGCCTTAATGCAGCGAATCGACCCTTCAACACTGCCACTACATTTAAACTAGTGAATTCAATAATGCACAGAATCTTGTAGAGATAAGACAGAGAAATCACCAGCACAGGTGTACAGGATGCAAAGAAGGTGACAGTTCTGCAAAAATAGGCAGAACATGAGGGAGTTACAAAGGGAGGAAAGCTAAAATTAGAATTGGCTATACCGAGGTAACTCCTCAAATGAGATTATATTATTCATTTAAGTTGTTCATTATTATATACAGTAAGGATTGACAGTGGAATTTCATCTCCCGATGACTCTCCATTTTTTCTATTATTAATTTACACTATTTATAATTGTTCACCCCATCCCTATAATTAAATGTTAACAAAATTATATAAAAACATAAAAATGTTGATGTTAATTATGGGTGAAATCAGAAAAGTAAAGATGGCCTTCTATCCAATCTGCATGGTACCCAATCTGCATGGTACGTTTGCCTTCCTTTTTGCAAGCGAAGTGGGCCGCCGGCTTAGCCCAAGAGCTGGAAAAGGCCCGATCAGGTTTCAGTATTTGTTCACAAATTACGAGAAAATTATGGTATCGAAAATTCTTCATTCTTATATATAGTGCAATGATGTTAGACAGGAAAATCCGTGCATTAAAAGGATTATTGGTTTATATAATATCATAAAAAAATTTCGTAATTATCCATTCTTCTTTTCCATAAAAAGAAAAATTCATAATTATCCATTCTCCTTTTTCGTTTTTCCAAACTGTAAAACAATGGCGGTGTTCATATACTTTTCTTTTCCTTTGAGGCATGTTACAATCATTTAAGCTTTTGAAATTCCACAAAATAATGAAAATAGTGTTGAATCATTTTCAAGGTTCCGTGGAGAATCATTTTCTATTTTAAATTAGCATCATCAAAGTTTTCTAAATTCTATTCTAAATGAAAAACAGAAAGATTCGAATTTCTAAATCTATGGTTTTTCTCATTTTTCGTTGTTATTTAAATTAATTTATTATAAAATTAAATTTTATGGATTTTAAAATTAAATCTATCAAAATATTAATTTTTGTTTTATTTAAATGTTTTAAATTCAAGTTATAATACAAATTTTAATATTTATTGTACAAAATTGTAATATACATTATTAATATATAAGAGGCACAGAGTATGTTTTAAAACTATTTTACCTCACTACTAATCACCAATGATAATTCTAGGTGGTATGATTTTCCTTGAATAATGGTGAAAGCAACCAAAGATGGTTGTCTTTATTGCTGCTTTGATAAGTAGGTTTTTCACTGTGTATATAAAAGTTATAAGTATTTTTTATTTTTGTATTATGATTATACTATAATATGACTTCCAACACATTATGTTTTAAGCCAAACTATGATATATTACATTATTACTGTTATTATCTCCTAGATTCTTTAATTGTAACTATAGCATGTCTTTCATGTTATTTTTTTAAAGTAAATAATGTAATATTTACCTTACTTTACAAATGAAAATACACAAAAATAGATGTTTCCATTGGTTCACCACTAGAGAAACCATACTAGTAAAATAATAATAAATCCTTTGTCCATACAACTATTTAAACTTTAAAACAAAGATGAAAAGGTAATTAGCCTTTCTCTATGTACCTTTTGAAACATCTTAGATTGCATATGCAATGTAAAATTTCCTATTGAGTTTCAAAGCACTTCAATAGAACTTTGTCCATGATAATTTTAATTTCCAATATATATATATGGTTTGCATGTATCTAGTTTGTCAGGTTCTAGTATTTACCTTGTTAGGGACCTTACCCCCTACTTCTACTTCCATGTTTGCATTAGTGATTTAAACAATCATTCTATCCGTGCTTCTCTCTCAACATCCCTAATTTCTGTTATGATCTCTAGAGGATTTGAATTAACATAAACAACAATAGAACACTATATGAAGCATTGAGCTCTTGAGATTGAGGGGAGGTAGTGGTTTATTCTATCCATAGAACCTCCAGGGAGACTTGTTCTAGCCTATTGTTAGGGACAAATTGAATCGATAGCATATATGAAACATGGACAGTCTCTGAATAGAAATGGAAGACCTCCAACAAAATAAAAGACACAAAGTAATCAATCTTATATAAGGGGGGAACAAGAGAAATGAAGATGCGGAGACAAGATCAATTAGAGAAGAGGTGCTCTTATCCTGAGACCACCTTCCAAGGAGAGGCACAAACCCAACACTAACATGGGAAACAACTAAGGGAAATGAAATAAGCAGTAACCTATAAAGAGGAAAAAATATCAATGTAAAAGGAAGAGGTCCTACAAAATTAAAAACCTTAGCCCTCCTAAGACGAATGGAAAATTCCACTTTTACAAGTAAAAATTTCTATAACATGATTTACAGGAATAAGGAGAAAAGTGCAATGACCAACTTAGGACTTGAAGCTCCAAGGATGGCTCTTTTATCACATACAAACTTCAAGCCAACACGTACTAGATGAAAACTTTATATATATAGTCCACCAAACGAGATGAACACAAAATCGTTTTGTGGGAGTAAAACATCAACCAAAGGTTTGGTTGATGACTAGATATTTGATCCTTAAAGATAAGAAGTCTATTAGACTGGAAGATCCACATGAGTTGAATACACAAATAGAGTTGATAACTCGAGGAATTTGCTATGTTTGCATGCTTGCAAAAACATAAGTGTAGGAAGCCAATGATTAAGAACCCAAGAAGTCTCCACATTAGGAGCTTCCAAATAGTTCCATTTTTTCTCGTACGCTTCGCACAATTAGCCATGAGGGTACCCAAGTGCTACATTACTCATTTGCAATTATGGCTTGGTACTAAACCATTTTTCATCTGATGCGACCACACTACAATTTTCATTTCTCTCCAAAGTTGATCACATGTCACATGATGATTTAAAGTTCGGCACTAAGTGGGGTTTAGAACATGTTCCCCAAAACCCTGAACATCCCATCCCTTAAAATATCCCTGAGTGTAATCCATCATCACCTGTCATGGGGAGAGAGGTCCTGCAATGCTATGTTGATGCATTTTAGTTTAAGACGCTCATCAATACTATCATTCCAATGGGAATCAAGGGGAAGATTTTAGAAAATGCTCCCCTCATTGGAAATCCTATTAGCCAACATGTTCCTTATATACCTAACATGCCCCAAAAATTCTATTAGTAATTCTAGAAGAAACTATTTTTTTCTTTCCAATACATTTTCCAACCTCCATCTAATTGAAACCTTGGATGAGGAGGAACCATTCGCAATATTTTGACCATTTCTATAATGAGTTGTGAGTTCCCTTCTATGATGAAATTGAAATAGTTTTATTTAATGACTACATATAATCCATATTTTAAGGCAAAGTGTTTGTTGCATTATTGTTCTCAATCCCTAATGAACCATCATAAATATGAAGGATTGATCCCCTGTGATCTCTAAAAACACCCCAAAACTTGTAGGTCCTAGATTTCCTTTGGAAGCATCATTAAAATTCGAATTTTATGAATCCTTGTGGGGGAGATTTCTAATGGTTTGTATTGGAGCTTTTTGATTGGTTTGGTTTAGCAAATTGAATTTGATAAGGGGAGGAGATGCCTAAAGATTGTAAAATAGATTCCTACCTAACATTCCATACCCAATCTTAGGATAACCATTTGATCTGAAAATGAGATCTTAGATTACTTTTAAGGTATTACAGACTCATGTTCATGGATTTGCCTATATCACTTAGTGCAACGGATCGATAAGATTGCAAATAATATAGACAGTGAGCAGTTAGAGAAACATAATAGACAAACACACATAACACAACAAGTTTAATATCGAGTTCACCCAAATCTCTTGGGCTACGTCTCCTGGTCTAGCCTTCAGTGGTGACCTCTCTATTATGTCTTTAAGAGCAGAGTTTTACAAAAGTGAGCTCAATTTGAGTCTCAACACAACAGATACAAACAACAGGAGTTCACTTGAATCCCTCAAGTCTCTCTGAGTACACAGACTCTCCCTCTCACTCTCTGTCTCTGTCTTTGCTCTATCTCAGCACTGCTTGTCTTTGTCTCTGTCATTTTGTGGTTTTTAAGCCAATCGGCATTGTCTGTTCGTTTCCTCTTCTGGGCTCTCTGGCTCCCGGCCTTTGTCCACTAAAATCCCCTCTAAGCATTAAGCAATCATTGCTAAATGTCTTCAAGGATGGTGGCCACCTATTTTGCAATGGAAGGGACCATCGATGCCTTTGAAATTCCCAAAATAGTCATTCTCTGTTTACATAGAGAAATACACTAAAAACTCTAAAAAACCCGTAAAAACTCTTTCTATCGGACTTCAAAAATCATTGAATCCACCCTAGATTCCTATCGGGTCCACCTTTGATTGCTATCGCAAATCGCAAGTGCCCATGTGCCATGGTTTCCTTTGTATTTGAAAAATACATTAAAACACTGAAAATCCTGACAAATGGCTTTATGGCAGACTTCAAATAATATACAGTTGCATCTATAAACCCTTTCGGGTCCAGATTCATCGCATTGGGCGCATTTCCTTTGTATTTCATTTATTTAATGAAAATGCGAAATACACAGAAAAACTTGTTTTTCGGAACTCAAAATATATTAAATTTCATCTATAACCCCATTAGGTCCGGCTATTGCAGTTGCATTTGTATCAGCTCCACTCCTTTGTATCGCTTCGATGCGATATTGCGAGTTAACCTGGGCCGTCGATCTACGCACTTGATCGACGGTCCTCATTGACTCGCGCTGATCGTTGTCGCAACGTTCATATTGTAGTCTTCGCCTGCCTTCGCCGATTGTGATATGCCGATCGGATCTGGACCGTTGATCGGCCAGATCCGACGGCTCCTGTGCATTGTTGTTCAAGCCTCTGATAGCTCTGTTTTTCACTGTTTCTTCATGTTTTTAAGGCTCGATAGTGTAATCTGCCATTTTTAAAGGTTCATCCTTTATGATAGTTTTCGAAGTTTGAAGACTTAGAGGGGTTTTTGGATCCATTTTGGATCACGCCTTCCCACTGAAAAATCGTTTGGACCACCAAAAGTTGGTTTTTAAGCATTAATCAAGTGAAGATACAACTTCCTCACTTGTCCAATCTCTATGCATCGTGAACTGCTTGGTTTTGAACCTTTGAGTCTGATTCTGAGGTACTCAACATCCCCTTCGCACGTAGTTCTCACCTTCCTGTCCAGAGCTGTGTCTTCCTACAACTCATTGAGGTACTCAGGTAGCAGATCATCAATAGAAGGCAACTAACTTTGCTCTTCGGGATCTTCAATTAATGAAGGTTCAAACAGTCTCAAGTTTTCTGCATTAACAACTGAATAGATATGCATGTAAGCTGGAAAGTCAAGGCGAAAAGTGTTTTCACCAATTTTCTCAAGTATCTTGAAAGGCCCATACCTTATTGGCTTCAGCTTCTTACCCTCACCTTGCATTTTTTCTTTGTTGATGTACAACTAGACTTGATCACCAACGTGGAAGCTATGCTCAATTCGATGCTTGCCATGCCTTGCCTTGTACTTGGTTTGGCTTCTTTCCAGCTGTTCCTGCACTGCCTGGTGAATTTCTTGGATTTGTTCAATGAACTTGGTTGCTTTGTCCACATCACTGTGTCCATCAACTACTATGTCTTTACCAAAGACAAAATCCAAGGGAGAATTTGGTGTAAAACCAAAACAAGTCTCAAAAGGAGATCTATGTGTAGAAGAGTGCTTGGCACGGTTGTAAGCATGTTGCACATAACACAAATGTTCATCCCAAAGCTTGGGATGCTTGCTGCAATAGCCCCTAAGCAACTGGATCACTGTCCTGTTGACCACCTCTATTTGCCCATCTGTTTGTGGATGAAAGGTTTTGCTCTTTGTCAATCTGGTATCCATCAATTCCCACAGACTTGACCAAAATTTCCCAACAAATTGGGAATCTCGATAAGATACAATGGAAGTGGGTAACCCAAAGTGAACCCAGACATGCTGAAAGAAAAACTTCGTTTTTCATCTGTAATCTACTTGTTACAGGGTATTAAAATACACATTTTGCTAAACCTATCCACAATAACATATAAATAATCATGACCTTTTCTAGATTTTGGCAATCCCCCAACAAAGTCCATGGAAACACTTTCCAAAGGACGAGAAGGAACTGGAAGTGGAGTGTACAAGCCTAATTTTCTATTGCTGGGCTTGATTTTAGCACACATGGTACACCCTTTAATATATCTAGAAACTGTTTCATGCATTCTTGGCCAATAACAAAACCTTTGCAGCTGTGCAACTGTTTTACTTACACCAAAATGACCTGATATAAGAGAAGTATGTGCTTCTTGGATTATGTTAACTCTTTCAGTTTGTGGAATGCATAACTTTCCCAAATGGTACAAGGGTTGGTCCTTAACATAATAATCCAATTCTTCTACTTGTTTGCCATGACTTAAGGTTTCATATACATCTTTAAAATCTACATCTTGAGCATATTGTTCAATGTAGCTTTCATGCATTACTGAGTTATGCTTAAGTATAGTAGATGCATTTATGATTGGTCTGGATAACATATATGCAACCTTATTGTGTATGCCTTTCTTATATCTGATGACAAGATGAAACTGCTGTAGAAAAGCCATCCACCTATAGTGTCTTGATTGCTGCAATTTAGTTTGTGAGTGCAAATATTGAAGTGGTTGATGATCTATATGGATGATTGTTTCTTTTCCCATTAAGTAATGTTTCCACTTTTTCACACTTTGTACTAAAACATACAATTCTTTATCATATGCGGGATAATTAACTACTACAGAATTAAATGTCTCAGAATGATAGCATATGGGTTTACCATGTTGCATCAACATTGCTCCCATGGCATAGTCACTGGCATCTATTTCAATCTCAAATGGTCATTGAAGATCTAGCAGTGCTCGTACTGGTGCTGTACTAATTTTTTCTTTTAAGGTGTTGAAGGATTTTTGTTGTTTTCCTTCACATTGAAACACCTTGTTCAATCCTGTTAAAGCATGTAAGGGAGCTGCAATCAAGGAAAAGTTAGCAATAAACTTTCTCCAATATTGTGATGTTCCTAGGAAACTCCTAACTTCTATAGTAGATTTGGGTTTAGGCCAGTTCACAATGACTTCAACCTTAGAGGGATCTATCTTCAATTCACAACCCCCTACAATATGACTCAAATAATTTAAAGATGTTTTGCCAAATTCACATTTTGATAACTTCACATAGAGATTTTCTCTTTTCAAAACATCTAAAGTCTACTTTACATGCTTCAAATGTTCTTCCCATGTTTTATTGAAAACAAGAATGTCATTTAAATGTACAATTACAAAATCATCAATAAAATGCCTGAGTACATCATTCATGACTCTCATTGTTGGGTTGTGTTATATTCTTTCCACGACTAGCCCACATAGTTAACCGAGGGGTTAGAAGGGGGGTGGAGCCCCCCCTTCGTTGCGCCAATTGCGTAGTGGGGGGAGTCACAAGGGGTTTGAGGGGTGCATGTAACCCCACTCTATGGGGTCCGGGGTAGCGCCCTAGAAAATTTTGGTTTTGGACCCTATGTTAGGTTGGGCGGACCTACCTATGATTTTGTGCATGATTTTCACACATGGTTTTGGACGCGATGGTTTTTGGTCCATCATATTGGATGCTTCGGCATGTATAAATACGTATTGTTGAAAGGAATATAATGAAAAATCAAGCTGGTAGTCCCAGTTTTGGGATCCAGGGGAAATCTTTGTGTATATGTGTTTTATGTGTTATGCTCTTGCATTTATTTATTTTCTGTGGTTTAGAAATTGTATGCAGGTAATTTCTGTACGGGGTTAAAACCTACACTCATGAAAGTGACAAGAGCATTAGTCAAGCCAAAAGGCATAACTAGCCATTCATACAACCCTTGCTTTGTTTTGAAAGCAGTCTTCCATGCATCTTGTTCTGCTACTCTGACTTGATGATAGCCACTACACAAGTCTAACTTGGAAAAGTAAACTGCTTCTTTTAGCTGATCTAATAGATCATCAATGCGAGGAAGAGGATAACGATTCTTGATCGTTATTTTATTCAGTGCTCTATAATCAATGCACATCCTCCACGAACCATCTTTCTTCCTCACCAACATGATTGGAGATCCGCATGGTGATGTGCTTGGTCTTATGAACCCTTTATCGAGCAGCTCTTGTACCTACTTCTTGATCTCTGCATTCTCTAAAGCGGATAACTTGTACATTCCGATGTTAGGAAAAGGAGCATCTTGTTGCAAATGAATATCATGTACTATTTCCATTTTGGGTGGCAGATTTTTAGGTTCTTGAAATAGGATATCATATTCTGAAACAACTTTATTTAAATCAGATTTCTGTTTAGCATCACAACCTTCAAATACATTGGTTTTATCAGGGTTATTTTCCTTTACAACCATTAGTAAAAATTGCTTGCATGAAGTTACAATTCTTTTCATTTGCCCCGAGTTTATGATAGAATAGTTATTTTTGAGTTTATGAGATCTTACAATATATTCTATTCCATCTTTAGTGAGTTGAAACTTATTTTCAGCTCTATAGAAAATGGCTTTTCTATCATACAAGTAAGGACTTCCTAAAACAATACCACATATATCCAAGGGAACTATATCTAACTCAACCTCATATACAAATGTTGACCCAATAGCAAACCTAAGTTTACATTATCTAGTCAATTGTAGCTTTGCTTTATCACATACCCAACCTAATGGATATGGCTTCTTGTGAGGTGTAGTTAGTAGTCCCAACTTCTTTACAATTGCTTCAGAAATCAAGCTTGCTTGTGGTCCACTATCAAATAAAGTATCAATCTTTTGGTGCTTGGAAATAACTCTAATATGAAAAATCTCATGTCTTTTCCTCTCATTTTCTTCATTATCAATAGATTGTCCAGAATTACTTGTAGATGCTTCAGAATTTTTACCTTTTATACCTGTGGTTGTGAATGTTGTTTCATCACCTGAGTCTGATCCCAAGTCTTTCTGAATTGCAGTAGAAGTCTTCTTCTTCTTACCACCGAACTTTTTGGGTTTCAGCTCCAGATGCAAAGACCAGCAGTGTTCATCATAGTGCCCATCCTTCTTGCAGTGAGTGCATGAAGGTTTATCCTTCTGTACATTGTTTTTCTTCCTCTCCTTCCATTTTAACTTCTTCTTTTCCTTGTTCTTGCTTGCAGAGGGTTTTGATGATCCCCCAATCTCTGGGTTCACATTCTTGCCTCTAGCCTCTAGATGTGTAGCCTGAACTGATACATCATCTAGGCTAGTGGGGTTAAACATGAGAATGGTGTGCCTCAAATAGCTATGCAGACCACCTATATACTTCAACAAAGTTTCAGGTGAGTCTAGAGAAATGCCTAGAGTTAAAGCTCTTTTTCTAAATTCTTGGGTATAGCTTTGTACACTTTGGCCCTTTAATTGGCGAAGAGTTTGCCAACTCATCATTGCTTGCTGCATATAAGCTAGTGGATAGAATTTTTTTTTAATGGCAGAAACAAATTCATTCCAGGTAGAAAGAATTTTACCATGCTTCTTCAAATCAGCTTGTGTCCTGCCTTCCCACCACACTAGGGCAGTTCCTCCAAGGTGAAGGCTAGCCAGCTAAATATTTACCCTTTCTGAATCGATGTTCTGCACCCTGCAAAATACATCAATCTGTCTAATCCAGTTATCTAGATTTTATGCATTTAATTCTCCATCATACATTGGCAATAAAACTTTACACCTAATTTAATCAAAGAAGTTTTCTTCTTTTTCTTATCAGGGCTAGGAGATGAGGATGATGAAGGTGATGGTTGAGGAGATGATGGAGGAGGCTTTTCCCCTTTCCCTTTTCCCTCTGGAGGGGCATCTAGAGAATGTTCATTAACTCCTTTGTCTTGTTTGGGTGTTGAGGTGCTTTCACCTCAACCCTTCTTAAATTCCTGATACATCTCTTCCACCATGGCCCTCATGGCCATAAAACTGTCCATGAACTGAGATTCTGATTCCAATGAAATTTCTTCTGCCATCCTCCTCCTAGGATAGACTCTTCCAATTTTTGGGTTGGCCTCAACAAGTTCTCCTTTTCCCAGTTTGAGCTTTGACCTAGTTAGCATTCAAAAAAGTCCAGCGCAAGCTTGTCTAACCTTAACAAACCAAAAACCAAAAACTATGATGCCACTTGATCTGAAAATGAGATCTTAGATTACTTTTAAGGTATTATAGACTCATGTGCATGGATTTTCCTATATCACTTAGTGCAATGGATCGATAAGATTGCGAATAATATAGACAGTGAGCAGTTAGAGAAACATAATAGACAAACGCACATAACACAACAAGTTTAATATGGAGTTCACCAAAATCTCTTGGGCTACGTATCTTGGTCCAGGCTTCAATGGTGACCTCTCTATTATGTCTTCAAGAGCAGAGTTTTAAAAAAGTGAGCTCAATTTGAGTCTCAACACAACAGATACAAAACAGCAAGAGTTCACTTGAATCCCTAAAGTCTCTCTGAGTACATAGATTCTCCCTCTCGCTCTCTGTCTCTGTCTTTGCTCTGTCTTAGCACTGCTTGCCTCTGTCTCTGTCATTCTATGGCTTTTAAGCCAATCGGCGCTGTCTGTTCATTTCCTCTTTTGGGCTCTCTAGCTCCCAGCCTCTGTTCGCTCAAATCCCCTCTAAGCGTTAAGCAATCATTGCTAAACATCTTCAGGGATGGTGGCCACCTGTTTTGCAATGGAAGGGACCATCGACACCTTTGAAATCCCCAAAATAGTTGTTCTCTGTTTACACAGAGAAATACACTAAAAACTCTAAAAAACCCGTAAAAACTCTTTCTATCGGACTTCAAAAATCATTGAATCCACCCTAGATTCCTATCAGGTCCGCCTTTGATCGCTATCGCAAATTGCAAGTGCCCATGTGCCGTGGTTTCCTTTGTATTTGAAAAATACATTAAAACACTAAAAATACTGACAAATGGCTTTATGGCGGACTTCAAATAATATGTAGCTATATCTATAAACCCTTTCGGGTCTGGATTCATTGCATCGGGTGCATTTCCTTTGTATTTCATTTATTTAACGAAAATGCGAAATACACAGAAAAACTTGTTTTCCGGAACTCAAAATATATTAAATTTCATCTATAACCCCGTCGGGTCCAGCTACCGCAATTGCATTTATATCAGCCCACTCCTTTGTATCACTCCAATGTGATATTGCGAGTTAACCTGGGTCGTCGATCTGCGCGCTTGATCAACGATCCTCGTTGACTCGCGTTGATCGCTGTTGCAACATTCATATAGTAGCCTTCGATAGCCTCCGCCTGCCATCGCCGATTGCAATATGCCAATCGAATCTAGATCGTTGATCGGCCAGATCCAATGGCTCCTATGCATCACTGTTCAAGCCTCCGATAGCTCTGCTTTTCACTATTTCTTCATGTTTTCAGGCCCGATAGTGTAATTCGCCATTTTTAAAGGTTCATTCTTTAGGATAGTTTTTGATGTTTGAAGACTTAGAGGGTTTTTTGGATCCATTTTGGATCACCATTAGTGAATTAATATGGTTTCTTTGATACTTATTTCAATTTTTTTACCAAAACAAATCCTCAATACTCATTTCTTCCATCAAAATTGTTTTTAACAAGATGGATCTATGTTGGTTTTAACCAACACACTACTAAAAAAATTTAACAATAAGAATTTTCTTTATTTTCACTTGTATTATATAATATATATGTAGTTCACATTGAAATATTTTATTTATGATTCACAACCTCCATATTAAAATTTTAGTACATGTCCCCTCATATTTAGAAATAGAAAACATCTCTCTCTCTATATGTGTGTGTGTTACATATCAACTCCATCTTGAATATTGAAATCTCCGTTATACTTTGAATTAAAACTCTCTCTCTCTCTCTCTCTCTCTCTCTCTCTCTCTCTCTCTCTCTCTCTATCTATCTATCTATATATATATATATATATATATATATATATATATATATATATATAGAGAGAGAGAGAGAGAGAGAGAGAGAGAGAGAGAGAGAGAGAGAGAGAGAGACTCAACCACCTGAATATCCAAATATTTGATTTATAACTCAATTAAATTGTTGTCTATTATTAATATTTTTTAAATGATATATATTAAATGCATCTTAAAAATTAAATAAATTACAAATTTTCATCACAATGGAAATGAAAATAGAGAAAAAAAATTTAAATTACTTTATTTTTCTTTATATAAAGTTTGATATAAAATTATCCTGGGCTCTTCATAGTTAACCCATGTGAGCTGTGCGCGCTCCCGTGAGCTCCTCCCTGGTGCGCCCCGAGGACCTCCACTGCCTTGAGTTTTGAACAGACAATAATAACCTCCTGTTGCGTTCATGGAACCACCAGATCCACCGGAGGATGGAGATCCTCCTCCAGGAAAATAGTCCTATGAGCAAGAAGAAAATGCAGATGCCTTTGCATCTTTGATCTCAACCATTGGCCCTCCAAAAACCAGACTGTCAATATCCAAGTTTGTGAAGAAACTCGAAGACATCCCAGAGATCTCTCTACCTTCATCTCTCCCCCACCGGGCAGTGCTGTCTCTAGCAGAAAGGGGATTGGTTGGCTAGTTTACAGGACTATGGCCATCACCTCGTTCGGTTCAGAAATGGGTTGAAAGGAACTGGTCCTCTTCAATAAGTGGAAAAATCTCCATAAGATTTTGTGGAAGAGGGTATTATACCTTTCATTTCGAAACAAAGGAAGATCGAGATTTAATCTTCAGAAACGGCCCATACTTCATGGACATGCGAGGCCTATACCTAAACAGATGGACCCCTGACTTCGATCCTAAAATGGATGTTCCCAATGCTGTGTCGGTATGGGTAAGACTTCCTCACCTTCCTCTACATTGCTGGGGTGATGAATCTGTCAAGGCCATCGGGAATGTTGTGGGGAAGTATATTGACAGATGCAAACCAAAAGAGAACATGCATGCATGCGCGAGGATATTGTTAGCCTCCTATACCAATAGGGTTTCATATTTCATGATTGACAGTGGAAATGCCAAAAATGTTCATCTTTGATGATGCAAAGGTTCCATTTTTTATGAATGAAGCAAAAAGTTAAAATATGTAAAGAGGGTATGCCTTAAAAGAATAATCAAAGGGCAAGAAAATGAATGGGTCAGAAAAAATAATTGAAATGAACCCCAAAGAAAGACCAGGAAAGTGGCCAATCAAAATGCCACTGCTATCTTGATGGATGGCTCAACAGTTCAAACTGGGCCATGCCATGTTTTAAATTTCCTGCTTTAGACTAGGGAATGAGTACCTGTTCAAACAGTTCAAGCTTGACAGATGACTAGCTGGATAGAGAAAGGAAGGAGCCCACCAGCTTAATCTGGGCCCTTGGAAGATATAAGGGTAGATTTAGATAGGAGGGCAGCAAAAAGAAAAGAGCATATGAGGGTTTGCAAGTTTAAATGCACCCTCCCTGAAGTAACAAAAAATGCTAGGTACTAAGTTGGGTAGGTAGCCAGAAGTTGCAGAAGCCTGATCCTATTCAGTTTTGGCCTTGATCAGGAAGGCACATGTTAGCAGTTGCAGAGGTATCTATGCAGCATCTTGAGGACAAAATATAGGAGCATGTCTAACTCCCCCTGTTTTCCCCCAAAGACTCTCTTTCTAACATCCCCTAGAAGACTTTAGGACCTTCCTAAATAGTCCTTCTTGTATTTCTCCTTGGAAAAATTCATGACAAGTTTTCACCTTCTTCTCCAAAAAGAAGCCACATTTCTTGTGTAAAATCATTCCCCATCTACTTCTAAATCTAGGTTTACTCACTAAACTTAGTTTTCTATTCCTCACTTTCAATCTTTCATATCCCCAATTCACACTGACTTCTAACCTTATTATCTAACTCCCTAAGTGCCCCTTTTCCCCTACTACTATAGCACTATTGTGAAAAAAGCCCAAAAAATATGTAAATACCCCCCCCTTGGGCATTATAGCCATATATTCAAAGTTCGGCAAATGTTACAGAATCAAAGGTTTCTTGTATTTGGTTCATTCTATAGTTGGGGATTAAATTAACACTTGGTTAGTTTAATAACCCTTACCTACCCTATTAACCACAATATTCCATTATCCCCGCTCATCGTATAAATTTTGGAAAAAACCCACTTTTATCCGCTTTCCCAAAGTTTGTTTTCCGGCACGCCCCACCAAAAAAAAAAAAATATTAAAAAATTCCCGCCGGGTCCCGCCGTATCGCGTTCACACGTCTGCAGCCCGTCGTCCGTCGAATCCGGGCCCTCCCATCTGACGACCCACAACGATTTCGGACCACCCCCTCCGTCCATCCTTTACCGCCCGAAATCTGTCAGAGGGTGACGTAGGGCCAGGGACGCGTGCCCGTCTATTACTGGAGCGGGCGGCCTCTGACCATTACCGGGCCCGTACACTAAGCGGTCCGATAATACCGCTAACCACTTTTCATTAACCGCTGTCCCGCTCCCGCCCCACGTCATCTCCGCATCAGCATTACTTCACCCCACCCCCCGCCATTCCTCCGACCTGTCCGCCACATCGCCCGTCCACGTCACCCCCAATCACGAGCCGCCACGTCACTCCTCCATACCCGATCGGACCAATGACGTCATCCACTAAAAAGGCGCCAAATACCAAATTTTCTATATTATTGCGCCAAAGTCGTTTTTTCCCATTTTTCGCCATATACGCACTGTATTCCTGCATGACCGTTTACGTCGCCTGTCCGCCAACTCCGAAGCTTGCTCCCCAGCTGCCGGCGCCGTGTGTTCACCCGACCTTCAACACCATCGTCATACTGTTCCCAGGTACTTATCAAATTCCCTCTGCATACCTTGGTCCTTGCAAAATTCACTAAATCAAACGAGAAAAGAGGGAAAACATAAGAATTGCTAGGAATCCTGAGTAGCTAGAGCTTCATTCCCCCACTGTAATCCCCAAATTCACCTACAGAGGACCCCCATTGTGCAAAATTATCACAATTTCACAACTTATTGCGCATTTGCCACTCTAAGCCATTGCCAGACAAATCCACTGAAAAAGCAATTTTCAGTCCCATCATTTTCTCTTTAAAATCTCTCCCAAGAGCATTTCGACTCTGTTTCACCCCAATTTACCTGTTTCTCGCTGCAAATTGCCCTGCTCATTGAAATTCACTGCCCTGTGTTGCTTTTTCCAGAAAGTCAGGTTCAAATACAATTCCAAGTATCAGTTAACAATGGAGGCCCCTGTCGCATTAAATATTGCACCTTTGAATGCCCCACATAAGGACCTGGAATGGTTGGTCCTTGCTGACAGAGATTATCAGATGAGAGAAACTGTAGAGCTGTGTAACAAATACCACATAGAAACAGTTTGTGAGTTAAAAAAGAAACATAGAGATGGTACTGACCTCTTGGGAATCTGGAAATCCCACTTGCCAATCTATTATCTCCCTCAGGTCAATGAGTTCCCTGATTTGATTCACCAATGCTGCACAAATTATGACCCCAATCAAAGGGTTATTCTGAGTCCTTTAGGCTCTGTCTTATTCCATGTCACTCCTGAAGCCATCAACCAAATGCTACAGTTTCAACCTACAAAGCCACTGGCTCCTCTTACTATGCAGCTTTTACTAGAACAAGGTGCCAAGCTCTCCAACTCACAAGTTACAAGAATTGGCCAATTGTTTATGCTTCCATAATTCCAGCCCAGGTAGCCTCCCCCTTATCTACATGTCTGGTTCAATGAGATAGGGAGACTGCTAGTAGACATGATATCCTCCATCTTAGGGTTCAAAACCAGTGAGTTTGTGGATGAGACAACCTTGGTAATGCTATCCATGTTCACCCCAGGACAGCCCCCTGTTGTCCAGTATGACTATGCTACATTTATAGCTGATAAGATTCATGAACATTTCATGAACTTGGAGAGAGAGAGAGTATTCAAATACACTTCCTACATATATCATCTCCTATTGTACAATCAGCCTGATAGTTTTCCTGTTGTCCTCAAGAAATTAGATGCAAAGGGAAACAGAAGATCTGTAATGTTCTGGACATCAGTCTGCAATCATATTCATTATTCACCATACAAATACTGTGAATTTATTGACCTCTTCATTCACCCAGCATTGTCCCTGCTGCAGAGTTCTCCTCCTCCCAGACTCACTGATGATATGCAGAAAATCCTCCAACTTTCTAAGAACTATAGTATTGGAGATTGGTACTTCTACCAAGACCACACAGTGATCAGAATATATGGCTGTGAGCTAGCCCCATACAGGCTACCAAAGTATGTTCCCATGAGACTCTTTGCATTAGAATACTTCAGGCAGTTCGGCAATGCAGATATGATTCACTTTCATAGCAGAAACAAGAAAGCACAGCTGAAAATTAAGCATCAATTGGGTCCATTTATCTTTAATAAGAGGGAAGAAGCTTGGGAAGAGGCAGACAAAATGCTAAAAGGCTCCTCCTCAAGACCAGCTTCTGTTGGGCACCCTATGACCCTAACCATTTCATAAGCCTCAGAAGAATCTGTTATCACTCAGGTTGTTCCCTTTGACTCCCAAGGGAATACGGCTGAGGTAACCACTAACCAATCTTTTGGTCACAGGTTCTAGCCTACCTGTGACTAGAGAGGGCTCTCTCTTTATGATTTAACTTTGTTTGTATAAGATTTTAGGCTAGTTATGATGCTCAAGGTTTTGTTTAGGAATTTGCTGGATGGTGACTTCAGTCAAGATATATATGTGCTTACCAGGGTGTTCTAGGCCATTGGGCATGGAGTCAGTGGTGCTTGATCTGCTTGATATGTCTGTGTTGTTTGGCTAGTTCTGAAAGAGGCACTGATATTTTTAGCTTACTTATTTCTGTTTCCAAGTTGAAAGGTTTTTCCATTTGAATTTTGGCATTTAGTGCAACAGATTTTTCCTTTTCAGCTGAGTTATCAGGTGTCTTCTGCTCATAGTTAGGTCCATTTTGAGTGAAATTGGTGCCATGTTTGTTTCCTAGGGGAGTATCTGCCTTTGTCTTTGATTGATGGGGCAGACCTGGCTGATTTTGAGAGGACTGTTGCTCTGAAATGTCCTCCACAGTTACTTCTGTGGCAGGTGAGTTTGAGCTGTCAGCTGATTTGGGGAGAGTAGTATTTTCATTGATCTTTTTTGGTTGTTTATTATCCTTTGGTTTGAGGGGTGTAGGTACATCTATTGTTCTACTCCTTAGTTTGTACTGTTTGTGCACCTCATACACAGCTGCATCATATCCTTCTTTAAAGTCGAAAGATTCTCCTGATTTAGTGTGGAATTGATTGTCATTGTAAACCTCTTGGTCTTCTTGTGTCAAAAAGACTTGATTTTCACTGTCCAAACCCATTAGATTGATGTGAGGATCTTCACTAGGTTCACTAGATGTTGAAGCCTCAGCATAATTCTCTTGAAAAGGAGGTCTGACATGCTGGTCAGGATCAATCCTACCAACATTAGGATTTTGATTCTTTCTGAAGTTTGGGTTTCTAATATTGCTTGTTTGGCCTTCCCATGATGATTTTCTTTCTATGGTTTCTACCCTGTCTCCAAGTCTATCCATCCCTTTGATGATTGCATCTAGCTTTTGCTCAAATGATGAGGGTTCTTCTTTGAAAGTAGTTCTCCTTTCAGTTCTGGCCCGGTTTCTTTTGGCAATTAGATTTGCCTCTACACTAACAGCTATGTTTTGCATGTCTGCTAGAGTTGCAGGGGCTCTTTCTCTCAGTTGATATGCCATATCAGCATCAAATCCATCAGGGAATTTAATCAATGCTAAATCAGGTGGAGGTCTAAGGTTTTGAGGTATGGCATTATAAATAGTATTGAATCTAGTGCAATAGTCCAGGACAGTTTCTTGTGGGCCTCTTCTTATGGTTTCATATTCAGATAGAATGTGTAAAGGGTCCTTTTTCTTTTCCCATTGGTTTAAAAAGGACTGATAAAGGGCACCCGAATCAGCTATTGAATTTGGGGTCAGGGCCCTGAACCAGGTTCTTACTTCACCTGTCAGACTTTGGACAAAAATTTTCATCCTTACATCATCATCATCTATCTCATAGTTTTCAAAGTAATCTTACATTTTCTTAGTATGCTGTAAGGCAGTGTATGTACCGGTCCCATCAAAATAAGCGACCTTGCTTTGGTAGTCCTGAGGCATAGCCCCAGGATTGCCGGGTAACTGAAGTGGTGCGTAACGGTTAGCCATATTTGGGGGAATAAGTGGGACAACAGGGATAAAAACAGCAGTCTGTGTGTTGGGTGTGGACAATATGTTCTGTGAAGTGGATGATGAAGAGGGTGATGAATGACTTATATGAAGGTGAACAGATGGCTTAGCAGGGGTTGGAATAAAACTCTGTTGACCTGCCTCAGGGCTAGCTTCAGGAGATTGTTCTGGTTCCTTCTGGTTCCTAAGAGTTTTAGGGATCAGATTTGGATTATCGAAAACAGGTGGGGGATTTGGGTCAGGGTTTGACCTGGTGTGCCTAGTTCTCTTCTTAGGAGCCAGCTTCTGAACTTGTTTTTGGTATTTTTTGGGGCTATTTTTAGAACTATTTTAAGGGACTGCTTAAGCTTTTGGAACCACTGTCTAAAAATAGACAGCAGCTGAAAAATACGCTCTGGTCCCCAGTGGAGTCGCCAATTATGTTATCACTCAGGTTGTTCCCTTTGACTCCCAAGGGAATATGGCCGAGGTAACCACTAACCAATCTTTTGGTCACAGGTTCTAGCCTACCTGTGACTAGAGAGGGCTCTCTCTTTATGATTTAACTTTGTTTGTATAAGATTTTAGGCTAGTTATGATGCTCAAGGTTTTGTTTAGGAATTTGCTGGATGGTGACTTCAGTCAAGATATATATGTGCTTACCAGGGTGTTCTAGGCCATTGGGCATGGAGTCAGTGGTGCTTGATCTGCTTGATATGTCTGTGTTGTTACCATAGTGATGCTGCAGAGCCAGATAGGTGTCTGAGAAACAATTCTTTAAATCTGTGATTTAAGTGTGATGTAACCAGGGTATGAAAGGCAATTAAGGATCTTTCAACAAGCTGGTATGGAGAAACAGTGAGAATATTATTTAGAAGCAATGAAGAATTTCTACATAACATTCATATTTATAGAATTAATGAAAACATGAGCAATTAAGAATTCATGTTCATGATCAATTCTGAAGAAAACAATTTCAGCAATAGAAATTGAGCACAAGGTGTAACCAAACATTTCCTGTACTATTCCTTTTCTCTACTGCTAGATTAGTGAAACATGTATATGATTTGAATAAACATAAGAAGAAAAAACATAGATTGAGAAAACTTATTGTTCCATCAGACAGCATAAGAATTCTGCAACAGCACGCATAGCATCAGCAAGACATCAAACATTCAGGAAATCACTGAGCTTTTCCAGCCCTTTTCATTAGATAATCTGAAAGTATACAATACATTTGCCTCAGAATGAAAATCACCAACCCCTTATACGTTGCCAGGGGAGGTATATATACATAATTTACATAAGAAAATATCTAGCTGATGAGTAAATGTTCCATTAATATTGGGCCAACTCCTGGAGCATGGTAGCTGAGAAAGTAAATGCTGTAGTAACTCTTCAGTGCCTTAGCTGTCCAAAATGGTCAGAAACTGTTGACTTTGTGGCTGTTGGAGTCGGCTGAGGATATGCTGTCCAAAAAATTGCGTATTTATCTCTTGGCTTGCTGTCATTGTCTATATGCTAAATCACCTTTCGGCTGCCTTAAACGCTGTATTTATTCTGCTGTTTGACTTTTGCTGAGTTGGAACTGGCAATGACCGAGCAACTGAGGCTATTGTGGCAAAATTCGAAGCATTGCCTACCACCAATCTTCCTTAGGCATTTGGTGTCTTCGAATCTTCACTAAAGTTTCATCTGCCTCTGTATATCTGTAAAAATTTGGAGGAACCTCAAAAAGGTGATTTACCTCATTTTCAATGAAAAATAGACCTTCAAGTTTATTGTATAGGCTCTGCCCTGTTGGAGGCCCTGTTTCCTCAGAAGTACTACCAGATGCAGTGATTTGATTTTCAATAAAATTCGACATTCTGGTGGCATATTGCTCACGGGGGATCAGTCTTCCTGAGCTGTTTAGTAGGCTGGGCAGTCCCTTTTGTTGCAGTGCTCCCATTTTGAGTTTGTACTCATCCACCTCAGCCTGTATTTCATAGCATTTCCTCTCCACGGTTTGTAAAAAATTCCTGAGAGTCAGCACCTTTTTAGCTGTAAGGACAACCTCTGTTCTGTTGACAATGCTGATGGCTGCCAGTTCCTCCTTAGTCTGGTTGTTCAAAAAATCTATCATTCTATTGGCCTGCTCAGGCCTGTTTCCCAGCACTGTTTTGGCCTTCTGAATCTCTATCTGTGCTTGGCCAATTAAATCCATTTGTTCATGCACGGTTTAATTGACTTCCATTGTCTAGTGATGGATTGGTCAATTCTGGTCCACAGAATTCTTTTTATTTCAGCCATAGCACTTTCTAGCTTAAGCTCTTTCTCCAAGGCCTTTATTTTTTCTTTGAGGGCCTTTATTTCCCTTCCTTGCTCTGCCACAGTCATCTTTGATTTATCATATTTAGTCTCTAGCTCTGCCAACTTTTCCTTGGCTTGTTTTATCTCAGTGGCCTGGAGCTCCATTTCTTTAATAGCCTTAGTCAATTCTTCCATGCTTGTACTGGAGTCTGGAGCTGTTGTTGTTGCTTCTGTTGTGGCTGTGGTTGTCATAGGGGCTACTGCTGCCTCTGTTGTGGTTGCAGTGGTTGAAGTAGTTGGAGGAGCTTGGGATGTGGATTCTCCCTGCTTATCTTGTAGTGCTCCTTCAAGTTCCTTCTCCAAATCAAGGACCTTCTGGTTGAGCTGCATTATAAGATCCAGTTGCTCATCGACCTCCTTTTCCTTTTGTAATTCTGTTGTTTGAGGGTGCTCTGTGGGCAACAGCTTTAACCTTTTCTTCAGTGCATTAAGGTCATCTTCTTTTTTCTTCAGGAGGGCCCTTACGCCCTTTGGATCCTTAGGATCGTGTGCTAGGTCGATGATGATGTCCTCCAGTGATTTTATTCTGTTGTCCTTGGCCATGGAGGACATTCTCTCAAAATCCAACTGAATGTTGGAATTTTTCAGTGATTCCTTTAATTCATGGGACATGGTTGCCCTGTCCACCAAGGTGGCATAGACCATTTCTCCAGTTTGTTTGTGGAGTTCTATTTGGTCCATGGGGTGAATGTCCTTTGCCATGACCTCCACCCTTGTCCTTACAAAATCTGCAGCTGATTTAGGCTGCGGCACCTTAGGTTTAAAGTGACTGAGGATCATTTTCTCCTCTTGAAGGTCATATACAGACATCAGCCTTTCTTGCTGGGCTGGTGTTGCATTTAGAAATTGTTTATACACTTCTACTCTCAGCAAGTCATTTTGTGCCTTTATTTGTTTGAAAGAAGCCTTAGTGCTTGTAGGCTTCTTGCTCTGCTGAGTGGAGGATGACACCTCCAAGCCAAGCTGCACTCCCTGCTCCTGCTGAAAGGAGCTTGTACCTGTTTGCTGGCTGCCTTCCCCATCTTTCCTTGGGCTGTCAAGGACTTCTTCACTGATTTCTTCTATCTCTGGGGAGTCAACCCTTTGCCTCTTGGCCTCAGGTTGCTGGGAGGATCCACTTGCAGGAGTGGACTCTTCTCTGTCTCTTTTCTTACCCCTCTCCTCATGTGCTGGAGTCTGCAAGATTGGCGCTGCTGGTGGCTCAGTTTGTGGAGGGGGGGTCTGCTCTTGTTGCTGCCCACTTGAGGGGGCAGGCTGTTCTTTTAGTGCTTCCTCTTCAGCACCCATTATTCCTTTACCTTTATCTGTACCTGGTGCTGCTGTAGAAGGTGCCTGTGTGGTTGGTGCAGTTGTTGTGGCCGAGGTCCCTTCTCCTACTGGGTGCGGTCGCTTGAAGGATACCTGCTGCACAGAATCTAAGTCAAGAGTCTTTTCCAAATCCTTGACATTCTTTTGCATTATCTCTTCTTCAGTCAATTTTTCAATTAATGTATCTGGTTTCCATTCTTGCTGATTGGCATACTGTTCAATGTGTGGATAGTTGCAATGCTCATAGCCTAGCAGCCTGTACTTGACTCTTCTAGCAGTGATGAAGCCTTCAGGGTCATATGGGACCCACCAGAGCTTTTTGAGAGCTTGTACTTGTCTTTGAGGATTAGTTCAGCATCTTGCCATCCCTCTTTCTTATTCATAATGAAGGGGCCCAGGTGGTGCTTGAACTTGAGATGGGATTTCTTTTTGGAGCTGTGAAAGTGGGTGAGGTCAGAGTGAATGAGCTGCCTATAATACTCCAAGGCAAATAGTCTCATGGGCACATATTTTGGGAGCCTGTATGGACAGAGCTCACAGCCATAGATTCTGATGACTGTATGATCCTGGTATAGGTACCAATCACCTATTTTAAAATTCTTGGAGAGCTGCAGGATTTTCTGCATTTCAAATGACACTCTGGGAGGAGGGGACCTCATCAACAAACAAGAGACTGGGTAAACAAATTGATCAATGAATTCACAATATGAATATGGTGAATTTTGCACTTGGTGGAAGACAGATGTCCAGAAGATAACAGATCTTCTTTCTCCTTTAGAATCCAGCTTTTTAATGTGGCATGGAAAAGCCTCAGACTGATAGTACATGAACAGGTGGTAGATATAAGATGAATACTTGAAGATGCCCTCCCTGTCTACTTTGAAAAGCTGCTCATGTATCCTGTTGGCTATGAACTTGGCAAAATTGTATTTGTAGGCAGGAGGTTGGCCTGGGCTATAGGCAGCTAGTAACACCAGCACTGTCTCATCAACAAACTCGCTGGTTTTAGACCCCAACACATAAGCAATCATGTCCAACAGGAGCTTGCCTATCTCAGTAAAGTGAACATACAAATAGGGAGGTGGCCCAGTGGGCTGGCGGTCAGGCCTCATAAATGTCTGGGTGATTTTCTGAATGTCAGAAGTGGACATCTTGGCACCTGTATCCAGCAGATAGTTCATGGAGAAAGGGAACAGCAGCTGAGTTTGTTTGAAATTGAGCATCTGGTTGATGGACTCAGCATTAATGTGAAAGAGGATGCTCCTAGATGGAGAGTTGACAGCTCTTTGACTGGCATCATAATTCTCAGCACATAGGCAAATAATCTCTGGAAAAATATTGATAGATGGGAGGAAGTAGTAAGGGAGATTGGATTCCTATATCCCATATATGTCATTGTTGTTTAAGTAGTCATCTCTCAATTCCCTGAAAGTCTGCAAGTGATTCCTATCACCTACAAAGTCTTGGATGAGAAAATCTCTGTCAGCAAGAGGTAAGGACTCCAGGTCTTTATTTGGTGCATTTATGGGGGCAACACTGAGAGCTGTGGGTGCAGGAGCAGCCATTATGTAGTTTCTGAATTGAACAAGGTAAGTGCAATAGCTTGCAAGGCTTTTTAAAGCTGAAGTGACAGACTGAATGCAGATAGTGATAGAAATTTTCTTCAAAATGGAATAGGCAGGCTATGCAGGACTGCCTCTGCTCTGCTTGGGTAAATTCACAGGGATTGTGAATCAATGGGGGTGAATTGCAGAGGAGGGGGTAGGATTACAACTTAGTAAAATTCGGTTTTTCAAATATGTACCCGGAAAAAGGGAACAATGCCGGGCGATTTGGATGACAATTTGTGAATTTAAGGCCGCGAATTATTGTTGTAACATCAAATTTTTGGAGCAGAGGGCAATGCAGGTTGTTTAGTCCAGAATTGACTAAGAGACCTTCTTTAATTTGGGAATTACCAGGTGCTTAATGGAGAATTTGCAGAGAAACGACATGCACAGGGGCAAAATAAGAGAATTGCGGTGAATACCTGGATGAACGATGTGTAAAACCTTCAGGTCGAACCGTGGGTGAATAATGCAGGTTAATTGGTGATTGGCGGCGTCTGCAACTTTGAATTTGGCGCTTGGAGGTGAATTTCGCACTTGGACAGCTTACAATGTCTCTGGCGACTATTTCAAACGAAAATGACATAAAACGGCCGAAACGCGCGTTTTAACGATAAATTTGGACACAATGGGACATTGGCGCTTTTCCGTCGATGACGTCAGCATGACGTCATGGCGGGCCTGGGGTACAGAGGGTGATGTGGGCGCTGAGCTGGAGGCCAGCGTGGCGGGACATGATGGCGGGTGGTGCGGGGTGGCAAGGTTACGTGGAGGGCTACGAGGTGCGGGGGCGGGGGTCGGTGACGTGACGTCATGATGACGTGGAGGTGACGCGCCATCAGAGGGGCGGTATCAGGGAAAGTGGTAAGCGGCCTCCCCGCACTGCTTTTGGGATAAGGCGATATCGGGGAGGGGGGCTCCGAACACCCCCTCCGGCTGCCACGCGTCCCGTGTATGGGGGCCAAAACCGCCCTCTCCCCGGACGTTAAAGGGAGACACGTTGAGATTTCAAAATGCCCGCCCACCATTGGATGAAGGGGGGCGGGAGATGGACGGCTGGCAGGCGCCCCGACCCATCGTGCATGTTGGGGGGACCCGCCAACGGATTAAAATATTTATTTTAATATGTCGGGGTCAGAACTTTGGTTAAGGGATTTTTTGTGGGTTTTGATGGGGTATGGATTAATCTGTCGGGGGGGCAACAAATGGTTAGACTTAGGTTTGAGTGGGGGGAAAGGGCTTGCATGGGTAGTTTATAATTTTTTTTGGAAAAAGGGATATAGATGAGGGCTAAGGGTGGGCTATTAGTCTAACCAGGGGTTAGAGTAATTCCCAAAGCAGGGTTGACTATAGTCCCTGGTGGACTAATGTCTCCCTTAGAAATATTATTTAGCTATAATGCTAAAAGGGGGGATATCTATACATTGTTTAGGGGTTTATACACCATGGTGTTATAATAATAGGGAAAGGGGAACATAGGGGATTTAGTGTAGATAGAGTTAGTAGTTAGTACTTGGAGGGGAATGAGAATGGGAAGTGATAGCTACTAAGATTTTCAGGAATCAAACTTAGTTAGGAAGTAGATCAAAATGAAAAGAATTTTTACACAAGAAATGTGGCTTCTTTTCAAAGAGAGAAGTCATTTCTGACATGAAATTTGTACAAATGAAGAGTGTAAGGAGGACTGATCAGGCAGATCCTGCAGTGCTCATGGGGAGGTTAGTAAAAGACTTTGAAGGGGATGAGGGAAGTTAGTGATGGTTTAATAGTTTGCCAAATAGGCCATTGCTCTTGCCTTTCTCCTGATGGTGACATCTTGTGATTTATTCCAAGTGATATGCTTGGATCTTGATTTCTGCAACCTTCAACTGCCTACCCTGCCTATTATTCCTGACATTTTTTCTTCACTTTGTATGGGTGCACTTAGCCTTGCAAACCCTGATAATTCTCTTTTCTTTTTGCTTCCCTCCTATCTAAGTCTACCCTTATGACTTCCAAGGGCCCAGATTAAGCAATTGGGCTCCTTTCTTTCTCTATCCACCTAGTCATCTGTCAAGCTTGAACTGTTTGAACAGGTACTTCCTCTCTAGTCTACAACATGCAATTTAAAACATGGTGAGGCCCAGCTTGAGGTGTTGGGCCACCCATCAAAGTAGTAGTGGAAATTTGGACTAGCCACTTTCATGGTCTTTGTTTGGGGTTCATTTCTTTTATTTTTTCTTTGACTAATTCATTTTCTTGCCCTTTGATTTTTCTTTTAAGGCATACCCTCTTTACATTTTTTAACTGTCTGCTTTCTTCACAAAAATGGAACCTTAGTGGCCTGGAAGGTGAGCATTTTTGGCACTTCCACTGTCAATCATGAAAGATGAAAACCTATTGGTATAGGAGGCTAACAGAATCAAGTATAGACTTGCCACCTATGATCACTTTAGCATTCCAGAAATTGAAAAACATGCTAACCAACAAGAGTGGAGGGAAGGCACCTTAGTGGAGGATTATTCTGAAGAAGAATTAACAGAAAGAGCCATTAAAACTTTAGAAAAGGCAGTTGACTTGGAATATTTTGGACAGGTTTGGTCTTCAGCCCCTCAGCATCTTGGAGAAGCTTCCTCTTCGTCCATCGTTCCCCAGCAGTCTGCCAAAGCAACTGATCAAGCAGCAAACATGGCTAAAGGCAAAACAGTGCAACAAGGGGAGTCACCTCCCAATGTGGAACAACAAGTAGAACAACAACAAGACATATCTAAGGCACCTGCCTCCACAGAACAGCAAACACAAGAACAAATCCCTCCAAGGCAGGAGATAACACTTGAATCCTCAGTTTTACAAACACCTACTAATGAAGAAAGAATGAGGAAAAGGGATAGGTAAGAGGACACTCCTCCTACTACTTTAGTGGACCAGCAAGGAGAAAAAAGACAGAGGCTAAATCCCTTTTCAGAGGAGTAATTACTAGAGAGACCAACCGATACTATGCCCCCTCCTAGCATTGAAACATCGGCCAGTTCCTTACAGCAAGGACAGGACATGCCACATGGGGCAGAGGTGAGTTCTTCAAGGCAGCGATCTAAGGCGGACTCTAGCATCAAGCAGCAGTTCATAGATATCAAGAAAAGAAATGAGCCTCTCAAGTACCAAATCTGCAACCAACTCTTGAAAATGGCACCAACTAATCAGCAGAGACTAATGTCTGCTTATGATATTCAAGAACAAAAAATGACTCTTAGTCATTTTAGGCCTACTATGCAGCAACCTCAAACAGCTGCTGATTATATCATAACTAATTTGGAAATTTTTTCCAAAGACATCCACCCCATGGACCAGATTGAGCTACACAGGCAAACAGGGGAGATGCTCTATTCCACATTAGCTGATAAAACCCTACTGGCACACCAATTGGAAAATTCTTTACACAATACTGCTGCTCAGCTAGAATTAGAAAAGGCATCATCTCAAGCCAAGGACAACAGAATCAAGTCCTTGGAAGAGATGATTATAGAGTTGGGTCATGATCCAAAGGACCCTAGGGGTGTGCAGGCACTATTAAAGAAAAGAGATGAAGACATAGTAGCTATGAGAAAGCATATCAAGCTGCCAGCTACCCTTCACCCTCAGACTGGAGATGTGGCAGAGCAAAAGAAGGATCAGGATGTGGTTGCTTTAATCCTGAGTTTATACAAGAGATTTATGGAAACAGAGAGTGCATTGGAGGTAGCATTGAAAACAAGGCAAGCTGAAGTACCAATTCAGCCAGCACAGACATCTGCAGCAGGTCCTCCCACCAGACAAACATCAGAGGCAGGCCCTTCAGGCTCAGCACCAGCTACAGGAGTATCAGCACCAACAACAACATCAGAACAGGGACCTAGCCTCAACATGCAGAATATGATGAAGGAGCTTGAAGCTTTAGAAGCACAGATGGCTAAACTAAAAGAGACCAAGGATAAATTGGCTACCATTGAAGAAAAGTATGATAAATCAAAGCAGAGCATAGCTGAAAAAACAAGAGAGGTAATGGCTCTTGAGAAAAGAATAAAGGAACTAGAAAAAGAGCTTTCTCTTGATAAGGTTGTGGTTGAAATCAAGAAAATCCTATGGGCCAACATTGGTCAATCTATTACAAATCAGTGGCAATATATTGAAACTATCCATGAGCATATGGATCTCATAGGCAGGGCCCAATTAGAAAATCAGAGAGCAAGGGCATCTCTAGGCAATATGCCTGAAATAGACAACAGGATGATCAATGTCCTTAACAATCGCACTGGCCCCCAGCTGGCAGCAATGGGTATCACTAGCAGAACTGATACCATTTTACTAGTAAAGAGGGTGCTTACCTTGAGAAATCATGTACAGACATTGGACAGAAGGTGTCAAGAAATGCAGGCAGATGTGAACAAATTTATTGAAAAAATTACAGCATTACATAACAGAGGTCTTCCCAGCTTGGTAACCAGTGCAGGAAGGTTACTATCTCATGAAAACTATGCCAAAAGAGTCAATACATATGCCACAAACCAGATCACTGCATCAGCAAGTGCCCCAGAGGAAACAGGGCCTCCATCTGGGCAGAGTCTCTATGACAAACTGGAGAATTTATTCTTTATTATGAATGAGATTAGACATCTTTTTGAAGTGCCTCCAAACTATTACAAATACACTGAGGCAGATGAGACTTTAGGAAAAATCCTAAGACACCAATTGCCTACACAGGAATGGTGGATGGGCATGATACAAACGTTGCTGTGAAGAAACAGGTTTTATCACCAAATTTTTGTGTATCAATCACAAGTCAGCATTTTCAGAAAATTGATATATTTGCTCTGACTGGGAAAGGAGTGGAAAAGGCCAACTCAGCAATCAAATCTGGCAACCAAAGCAGGACCTACAGATGCAAATGACGAGGCTGAGGTAGCCGCACCATGACAAGGCAGTAAAGGGCAGATTTCTCAAAATCAATGCAAAGCACCCGACCGACCCGGTTGCCTCCAAAAGTCAAAAGATTTCTGACAGAAGTGAACAATCATTCATTGTTCATTTAAAGTAGCAATAACTATTGCATCTGCTATTTTTGAGAGTTGGTAAAGACGGTTATTGAGCAAATGACTCATCGTTAAGATATTTTTGTAAAACGATTGTATATATATCCCCACGCATAAACTTGTTGGGGTTGTTGATTTTTCTTCTGGAGAGCTATACTGTAATTTTAGACTTTTAATACAAGAAGCTGATGGAATTTCTGAAGTTCTGAGTTGTTTGAAGTGTTGTGATGAGCTTGCTTGCTGCTACAGGATTCCTACATTATTTCGTGTCACAATAAGTTTTCTGAACCATGTTATTATGTTCTCCTCTCTTTCATAATCCACTTATGTTGTATGTTTCATAGGCTTAGCATTAGAGAAAAAGAATAGTTCAGGATTTGTTCATTGAACACCCTAAACTCAATCTCTGCTGTTATGTATGTCTTCTTCAGAATTAGTTATGAATGTGAAATTCTTAATTGCTCACATTTACACTGAATCTTTCATAGTAAATACTGTTCAGGAATTCTAATCTGCTCCTGAGTAATATTTCGTTTCTCCATATCACCAGCGTAGTGAAAGATTCTTAGTTGCCTCTCACTGGCTGGAAACAGTCCATATCCCACAATTTGAAGATTGTTTCATGAGTACCCATATGGCCCTGCAGTATCATCATTCTCACTCAATACCTCAAACAACACATAATCACAGACTCCAATGCCCAATGGACTAAAACCCCTGAAAATTGCATTTCAGCTATTAGAAGACATCATTCAACCAAAACTTTAAAACAAAATTCAGTGCATCATAACTAGCCTAAAACATTACTAAACAAAGCTAAATTCTAAAGAGAGAGCCCTCTCTGATTGCAGGTAGGCTAGAACCTGTGATCCAAAGATTGGTTTGTGGTTACCTCGGTCGTATTCCCTTAGGAGTCAAAGGGAACAACCTGAGTGCTAACATAACTGGCGACTCCACTGGGGACCGAATGAATCTCCCAACTGTTGTCTGCTTTAGATAGTAGTTCCAAAATTTAAGTAGTCCCTAGACCATTCTAAAAATATTCTCAAAAATACCAAAAACAAGTTCAGAAGCTGGCTCCTAAACTAGGCATACCAGGTCAAATCCTAACCCAAATCCTCCACCTGTTTTCGATAATCCTAATTTGATTCCCAAGACTCTTAGGAACCAAAAAGAACTAGAAGAATCTGCTGAGTCCAGCCCTGAGGCAGTTCAAGAAAGTTATATCCCAACACCTGTCAAACCATCGGTTCATCCTCACATAACCCATTCTTCCCCCTCTTCCTCATCCACTTCCCAAAACATACTATTCACACCCCCACCTAATACGCAAACTGGTATTGTTGTCCCTGTTGTTCCAGTTGTTCCCCTTCTACCTGTTGTCCCATTTATCCCTGCAAATATGGCTAACCGTTATGCTCCCCTTCAGCTACCTGGTAATCCTGGGGCTATGCCTCAGGACTACCAAAGTAAGATCACCTATTTTGATGGAACCAATACATACACTGCCTTACAACATACCAAGAAAATGCAAGATTACTTTGAAAACTATGAAATAGATGATGATGATGTAAGAATGAAAATTTTTGTCCAAAGTTTAACAGGTGAAGTAAGAACGTGGTTCAGGGCACTTGCTGCAAATTCCATAGCTGATTCGGGTGCCCTTTATCAGTCCTTCCTGAACAGATGGGAAAAGAAAAAGGATCCTCTACACATTTTATCTGAATATGACACCATAAGGAGAGGCCCACAAGAAACTGTCTTAGACTATTGCACCAGATTCAACACTATCTATAATGCCATTCCTCAAAATCTTAGACCTCCACCTGATCTTGCCTTAATCAAATTTTCGGATGGGTTTGATGCTGATATGGCATATCAATTAAGAGAAAGAGCCCCTGCAACCCTGGCAGACATGCAAAACGTAGCTGTAAGTGCAGAGGCAAATCTGATTGCTAAAAGAAATCGGGCAAGAACTGAAAGAAGAACCACTTTTAAGGAAGAACCCTCATCATTTGAGCAAAAGCTAGATGCAATCATCAAAGGTATGGACAGACTTGGGGACAGGGTAGAAACCATAGAAATAAAATCATCATGGGAAGGTCAACCAAGCAATGTTAGAAACCCAAATTTTAGAAAGAATCAAAATCCTAATGTTGGAAGGGCTGATCCTGATAAGCACATCAGACCTCCTTTCCAAGAAAATTATGCTGAGGCTTCAACATCTAATGAACCAAATGAGGAACCTCAAATCAACCTAATGGGTTTAGACAGTGAACATCAGGTCTTTTTAACACAAGAAGATTAAGACATGTATAATGAAAATCAATTCCACACCAAGTCAGGAGAATCATTTGATTTCAGAGAAGGTTATGATGCATCAGTTTATGAGGTACACAAACAGTATAAACTAAGGACTAGAACTATAGATGTACCCGAACCTCTTAAACCAAGGGACAGTAAGCAGCCAAAAAAGACCAATGACAAGACTACTCTTCTACAATCAGCTGGCAACTCAAACCCACATACCACAGAAGTCACTGTGGAGGACATCTCAGAACAACAACCCTCTGAAAATCAAACAGCCCCGCTCCATCCTGCAAAGGCAAGGGCATATACCACCCCTGGAAACAAACATGGTACCAATTTCATTCAAAATCATGCCAACCATGAACAAAAGATCACTGACAACCCAGGCGAAAAGGAAAAACCTGCTGCACTGAATGCCAAAGTTCAATTGGAAAAGCCTTTTAACTTGGAAACAGAAATAAGTAAGCTGAAGATATCAGTCCCTCTTTCGGAATTGGCCAAACATCAAGTATATAGACAGCAGATTAACAAGTCACTCCAAGTATCAGACAATAAAGATGCTATGAATGTCCTAGATGATCAACCAGAGTTACTGTTTGGCCCTGAGGTTAATGGAAAAACAGAAAATGGAGGGGTTCCACCCTTCTATGTCAGTTTAAACATTCATGATAAGGTTCTACACAATGCAATGTTTGATTCCGGGGCCTCACACAACTTAATGCCCAAATCTGTAATGGAAAAACTCGACTCAGACATCACAAGATCTTATAAAGATCTATTCTCATTTGATTCAAGCCAAGTCAGGTGCTTAGGATTGATTAAAGACTTATGTGTCTCCCTGGTCCAATACCCAACCAAGGCAATTTTGATGGATGTAGTAGTAGCTGACATACCTCCTAAGTATGGTATGCTCTTGTCCAAATCCTGGGGGGCCAAACTCCAAGGATCTTTGCAATTAGACATGTCCTATGCTACCATTTCAGTCTTTGGGCAGCCAAAGAGATTATACCGCGAAACATTGATGAAATATGTGGTAAGCAGTCAAGAGAAGCCCCAAAACTTCCCAATCTATTCAATACACTCTAACATGGATTCATTTATTCTCTATAATGCTGACATCTGCAACAAAGATTATTCTGAACTAGTAATGGCAGCAGAGACAGAGGAATTAAATGAACAATTTGCCCCCCAACACCAAAACACTTTAGGTATAACTGATATAAAGAAGGAGCATGATGTATCAAGCAACTTGCAAGAAAACAATCTGCCCATGATACAATTTTCTAAAGACCTCAATCCAAATCTTGATCATGAAACCTTATGGTACTTAGAATTTGATGGTTTTGTAAACAAGTTAGGAGCTGGGGCAGGAGTTTGGATCCACAATATGCACAATGACCAGGCTGAGGGTCATGCATATAGGTTAAACTTTCGATGCACAAACAATATGGCTGAGTATGAGGCCCTTTTGTTAGGTCTGAAACTCATAAAAAATTTGGGTGCAACCAAAGTTTCAATCTTAGGAGATTCAGATCTGATCATACAACAAATGAAAGGAAACTTTACCACAAATGATCTAAGGTTGAGAGCATATAAGGGAGCAGCTATACAGGTACTTGATACCTTCTCACAATCATAGTTGACTAAAATTTCTAGAGAACTCAATCTACATGCTCATAGCTTGGCAACCTTTGTCAGCACTTGCAAGCTTCCTTTCAAACCCAATCATACATTTACTGCTGAAATCAAACATAGACTTGCAGTTTCAGACAACATCAAGAATTGGCAAGTCTTTGAGAGTGACACACAGATAAATAACTTCCTCACTCTAAAAGAGGACTTCTCTGGCATTAACATTGACTCAACCACTAGAGATGATCAACAATAGGCACACACAATTACACAGAATATATCAGCTAAAACAGCTAATCTAGTTTTGCATCCTACCACCTTTAACAACGAAACTATACAAAAGTTGAAGCAGATAGATGGAGATGAACTGGCTGAAACAGAAGCAGAGGTAATTGAGCTAAAAGATAATTTTCTGCCCACAGGTTTAACCCCTTTGGAGGATCTGTTTGATTCAAATGATATCTCAAGAAAACCAAAAATGCAACCACTGAATGCTGAAATTGAAGATTGTAACATTGGAACTACAGAAAATCCCAAAATGATAAAATTATCTAAAGCATTACCACCTGATCAGAAATTGAAATACATTGAGTTGTTTAAAGAGTTCCAAGATGTCTTTGCCTGGAGCTATGAGGACCTCAAATCTTATGATACCTCAGTCATCCAGCACACTATACCTTTAAAAGAAAACCAAAAGCCTTTCAAACAAAAACTTAGAAGAGTGAACCCGTTGCTCCTTCCCCTCATTGAAAAGGAAGTGAAACGTATGTATGAAGCAGGAATCATTGCTCCAATCAAGTTCTCAGAATGGATTTCAAACCTAGTGCCTACTAGAAAAAAGACAGGAGAGATCAGACTGTGTGTTGACCTAAGAAATTTGAACAAAGTCTCTCTCAAAGACCATTACCCCTTACCAAAAATGGATCATATCCTGAAAAGGGTAGTGGGAGCCTCTAGGATCTCATTATTAGATGGTTTCTCTGGATTCAATCAGATTCTAGTACACCCGGATGATCAAGACAAAACTACCTTCACAACACCTTGGGGAACTTTCAAATATGTCAAAATGCCTTTTGGGCTTAAGAATGCAGGGGCCACCTTCCAAAGAGCAATGGATATAGCCTTCGCCAAGGAAATCCATGATTTTCTGGTGGTCTACCTGGATGATCTTACTGCCTTTTCAAAATCAGACCAAGAACACTTAGAACACTTGAGGCAGGTTTTCACAAATTGTAGAAGATATGGCATATCTTTGAACCCAAAGAAATCACTGTTTGGTATGGAGGAAGGTAAAATCCTAGGACATATAATCTCAAAAGATGGTATTAGGATCGATCCAGATAGAATTCAAGCTATCCTGCAAGTACCTCATCCGAGAAACATCAAAGAACTAAAAAGATTTCTAGGAAAGATCAACTTCTTGAGAAGGCTCATTCCTAATTTGGCCGAGCTCACAAGACTGTTAAACAATATGTTGAAAAAGGATTCCAAGGTCAAATGGACCATGGAAGCTAGATAAGCCTTTGAGGGTATCAAAAGAGCATTGACAAACACACCAGTCTTAACAAGCCCTAGGTTTGATAGAGATCTTATCATTTTTTCTTTTGCATCTGAGCATACAATTGCTGCTGTTCTGTTACAAAAAGATGACCAAGGCTGTGAAAAACATATTGCATTCTTTAGCAGAGCTCTTAGAGATGCCCCCTTGAAATATCAGATTATGGAAAAACAAGCCCATGCATTGGTAAAAGCAATCAAAGACTTTAGAATCTATATCCTGTACTCCCATATCATTTCCTATGTCCCAAATGCAGTGGTGAAGGACATTTTGACCCAAGAAGGAATTGAAGGTAGGAGGGGCAAATGGATTGCCAAAATCTTAGAGTATGACATGGAAATCAAGCCTACCAAACTGATAAAAGGACAAGGTCTAGCCAAGCTGATGGCTGAAACCAATTTCCAAGCCCTTGACATTAATGAACTGGACAACGAACAGGAGATGGCGACTCCACAGATCAACCAAGCCTTTATGCAATCCCCCTGGTATACTGATATATGTTTTGTATTGTTAAACCTGCAAGCTCCTCCAGGGTTGTCCAGAACTAAGAAAAGGTTCTTGAAAATGAAAGCATCAAAATTTTGTATTATAGACAATGTTTTGTTTTGGAGAAATCATGAAGGGATCTTACTTAATTGCTTAACATTGGATGAGACTGACAATGTCCTCAAAGAATTTCATGCAGGTGACTGTGGAGGACACTTATACTGGAAATCCACAGCTGATAAAATCCTAAGGGCTGGATTTTATTGGCCTTCCTTGTTCACTGATGTAAAGAAATTTGTAATGTCTTGTCACAAATGTCAAATTTTTGAAGGCAAGAGAAAGCTACTGCCTTTACCACTTAAACCTGTTTCTACTGAGAGACCATTCCAGCAATGGGGTTTAGACTTTATTGGTGAAATTCACCCTCCATCCTCTGGCCAGCATAGGTGGATTCTGACTGCTACAGACTATTTCACCAAATGGATAGAAGCTGTCCCCTGTAGGCAGGCCAATGACTCCATTATCATACAATTTCTAGAAACCAACATATTGTCCAGGTTTGGTTGTCCAGAAAAAATTATCACAGACAATGCTGCCGCTTTCAAGTCCAAAAAAATGATCAACTTTTGTCACAAATATCATATGACCTTAGGTCATTCCACTGCTTACTATCCTCAAGGTAACGGCCTAGCTGAGTCTTCTAATAAAAGCCTCATCAACATCATCAAGAAAGTTTTGGAGGAAAACAAAAAGAATTGGCATAAGAAGTTGGTGAATGCATTGTGGGCAGATAGATTGACCACCAAGAGATCCATTGGTACAAGTCCATATGAACTAGTTTATGGAATGGAAGCAAGGTTTCCTTCATCTTTAGGTGTTCCTATAATCAAGTTGCTGCAAGAAATACAAGCTGAGCCAAATGACATTCAAAGAAGGATCAATCAGACAATTCACCTATAGCAAACAAGAGAGGAAGTCTATGAAAGAACCCAAGTACTGCAAGAAAAACTCAAAAGAATATTTGACAAAAGAACCAAAGCTGAAGACTTCTTTATAGGAAACAAAGTGCTGAGATGGGATTCCAGGAGGGAGGACAAAGGAAAACATGGGAAATTTGACTTCTTATGGAAGGGACCTTATGTAATTTATGTTGTACAAGGTAATAACACCTATTTTCTAAAAAGTTTGGATGGCTCAAACACTGAGGAAGGCCCAGTCAATGGGAGGATGCTCAAGCATTATTTTGACCCCCTCTGATCAAGCACTGCTCAATTGTATATTGTACATAAATATTTGTATTTTCAGTATGTATGTTTACAGCAGATAGATGAAGGTCCAAATGAAGTAAATTTTGAGAAAGACTAAGGTGCTGCATTCTTCCTGATGTATATTACTCACCTTGTCATGGGAAAGTAAGAGAAGGTACTTGGAAACTATCTAGGAGATGAGAAACACTCAGACAAACAGGGTAAGAACAGTGTTGTAATTTCACAGTAGATCAGCTTAATGAGTATTTCATGCAAGTTTCATGGATTCAGATGGACAGTCTTTAACAAATGGAAAGTTTAAACTGCAAAAAGAGTGAAAAAAGAAGGCAATCTGACCTGCTGATCTTGACTTTTCATCTGGAAAAGTCATCCCCAAGTGGAGCCACTGTTAGCCTCCTATACCAATAGGGTTTCATATTTCATGATTGACAGTGGAAATGCCAAAAATGTTCATCTTTGATGATGCAAAGGTTCCATTTTTTATGAATGAAGCAAAAATTTAAAATATGTAAAGAGGGTATGCCTTAAGAGAATAATCAAAGGGCAAGAAAATGAATGGGTCAGAAAAAATAATTGAAATGAACCCCAAAGAAAGACCAAGAAAGTGGCCAATCAAAATGCCACTGATATCTTGATGGATGGCTCAACAATTCAAACTGGGCCATGCCATGTTTTAAATTGCCTGTTTTAGACTAGGGAATGAGTACCTGTTAAAACAGTTTAAGCTTGACAGATGACTAGCTGGATAGAGAAAGGAAGGAGCCCACCAGCTTAATCTGGGCCCTTGGAAGATATAAGGGTAGATTTAGATAGGAGGGCAGCAAAAAGAAAAGAGCATATGAGGGTTTGCAAGTTTAAATGCACCCTCACTGAAGTAACAAAAAATGCTAGGTACTAAGTTGGGTAGGTAGCCAGAAGTTGCAGAAGCCTGATCCTATTCAGTTTTGGCCTTGATCAGGAAGGCACATGTTAGCAGTTGCAGAGGTATCTATGCAGCATCTTGAGGACAAAATATAGGAGCATGTCTAACTCCCCCTGTTTTCCCCCAAAGACTCTCTTTCTAACATTCCCTAGAAGACTTTAGGACCTTCCTAAATAGTCCTTCTTGTATTTCTCCTTGGAAAAATTCATGACAAGTTTTCACCTTCTTCTCCAAAAAGAAGCCACATTTCTTGTGTAAAATCATTCCCCATCTACTTCTAAATCTAGGTTTACTCACTAAACTTAGTTTTCTATTCCTCACTTTCAATCTTTCATATCCCCAATTCACACTAACTTCTAACCTTATTATCTAACTCCCTAAGTGCCCCTTTTCCCCTACTACTATAGCACTATTGTGAAAAAAGCCCAAAAAATATGTAAATACCCCCCCCTTGGGCATTATAGCCATATATTCAAAGTTCGACAAATGTTATAGAATCAAAAGTTTCTTGTATTTGGTTCATTCTATAGTTGGGGATTAAATTAACACTTGGTTAGTTTAATAACCCTTACCTACCCTATTAACCACAATATTGCATTATCCCCGCTCATCGTATAAATTTTGGAAAAAACCCACTTTTATTCGCTTTCCCAAAGTTTGTTTTCTAACGCGCCCCACCAAAAAATAAAAAATATTAAAAAATTCCCGTCGGGTCGCGCCGTATCACGTTCGCACGTCTACAGCCCGTCGTCCATTGGATCCAAGCCCTCCCATCCGACGACCCACAACGATTTCGGACCACCCCCTCCGTCCGTCCTTTACCGCCTGAAATCTGTCAGAGGGTGACGTAGGGCCAGGGACACGTCCCCGTCTGTTACTGGAGCGGGCGGCCTCTGACCATTACCGGGCCCGTACAATAAGCGGTCCGATAATACCGCTAACCACTTTTCATTAACCGTTGTCCCGCTCCCGCCCCACGTCATCTCCGCATCAGTATTACTTCACCCCACCCCCCGCCATTCCTCCGACCTGTCCGCCACATCGCCTGTCCACGTCACCCCCAATCACGAGCTGCAATGTCACTCCTCCGTACCCGATCGGACCAATGACGTCATGCTAACGTCATCCACTAAAAAGGCGCCAAATACCAAATTTTCTATATTATTGCGCCAAAGTCATTTTTTCCCATTTTTTCGCCATATACTCATTGTATTCCTGCATGACCGTTTATGTCGCCTGTCCGCCAACTCCTAAGCTTGCTCCCCAGCTGCCGGCGCTGTGTGTTCACCTGACCTTCAACACCATCGTCATACTGTTCCTAGGTACTTATCAAATTCCCTCTGCATACCTTGCTCCTTGCAAAATTCACTAAATCAAACGAGAAAAGAGGGAAAACATAAGAATTGCTAGGAATCCTGAGTAGCTAGAGCTTCATTCACCGATTGTAATCTCCAAATTCACCTACAAAGGACCCCCATTGTGAAAAATTATCACAATTTCACAGCTTATTGCGCATTTGCCACTCTAAGCCATTGCCAGACAAATCCACTGAAAAAGCAATTCTCAGTCCTAGCATTTGCTCTTTAAAATCTCTCCCAAGAGCATTTCGACTCTGTTTCACCCCAATTTACCTGTTTCTCTCTGCAAATTGCCCTGCTCATTGAAATTCACTGCCCTGTGTTGCTTTTTCCAGAAAGTCAGGTTCAAATACAATTCCAAGTATCAGTTAACAATGGAGACCCCTGTGGCATTAAATATTGCACCTTTGAATGCCCCACATAAGGACCTGGAATGGTTGGCCCTTGCTGACAGAGATTATCAGATGAGAGAAACTGTAGAGCTGTGTAACAAATACCACATAGAAACAGTTTGTGAGTTAAAAAAGAAACACAGAGATGGTACTCACCTCTTGGGAATCTGGAAAGCCCACTTGCCAATCTATTATCTCCCTCAGGTCAATGAGTTCCCTGATTTGATTCACCAATGCTGCACAAATTATGACCCCAATCAAAGGGTTGTTCTGAGTCGTTTAGGCTCTGTCTTATTCCATATCACTCCTGAATCCATCAACCAAATGCTACAGTTTCAACCTACAAAGCCACTGGCTCCTCTTACTATGCAGCTTTTACTAGAACAAGGTGCCAAGCTCTCCAACTCACAAGTTACAAGAATTGGCCAATTGTTTATGCTTCCAGAATTCCAGCCCAGGCAGCCTCCCCCTTATCTACATGTCTGGTTCAATGAGATAGGGAGACTGCTAGTAGACATGATATCCTCCATCTTAGGGTTCAAAACTAGTGAGTTTGTGGATGAGACAACCTTGGTAATGCTATCCATGTTCACCCCAGGACAGCCCCCTGCTGTCTAGTATGACTATGCTACATTTATAGCTGATAAGATTCATGAACAGTTCATGAACTTGGAGAGAGAGAGAGTATTCAAATACACTTCCTACATATATCATCTCCTATTGTACAATCAGCCTGATAGTTTTCCTGTTGTCCTCAAGAAATTAGATGCAAAGGGAAACAGAAGATCTGTAATGTTCTGGACATCAGTCTGCCATCATATTCATTATTCACCATACAACTACTGTGAATTTATTGACCTCTTCATTCACCCAGCATTGTCCCTGCTGCAGAGTTCTCCTCCTCCTAGACTCACTGATGATATGCAGAAAATCCTCCAACTTTCTAAGAACTATAGCATTGGAGATTGGTACTTCTACCAAGACCACACAGTGATCAGAATATATGGCTGTGAGCTAGCCCCATACAGGCTACCAAAGTATGTTCCCATGAGACTCTTTGCATTAGAATACTTCAGGCAGTTCGGCAATGCAGATATGATTCACTTTCATAGCAGAAACAAGAAAGCACAGCTGAAAATTAAGCATCAATTGGGTCCATTTATCTTTAACAAGAGGGAAGAAGCTTGGGAAGAGGCAGACAAAATGCTAAAAGGCCTCCTCCTCAAGACCAGCTTCTATTGGGCACCCTATGACCCTAACCATTTGATAAGCCTCAGAAGAATCAAGTATAGGCTTGCCACCTATGATCACTTTAACATTCCAGAAATTGAAAAACATGCTAACCAACTAGAGTGGAGGGAAGGCACCTTAGTGGAGGATTATTCTGAAGAAGAATTAGAAGAAAGAGCCATTAAAACTTTAGAAAAGGCAGTCGACTTGGAATATTTTGGACAGGTTTCGTCTTCAGGCCCTCGGCATCTTGGAGAAGCTACCTCTTTGTCCACCATTCCCCAGCAGTCTACCAAAGCAACTGATCAAGCAGCAAACATGGCTAAAGGCAAAACAATGCAACAAGGGGAGTCACCTCCCAATGTGGAACAACAAGTAGAACAACAACAAGACATAGCTAAGGCACCTGCCTCCACAGAACAGCAAACACAAGAACAAATCCCTCCAAGGCAGGAGGTAACACTTGAATCCTCAGTTTTACAAACACCTACTAATGAAGAAAGAATGAGGAAAAGGGATAGGCAAGAGGACACTCCTCCTACTACTTCAACGGACTAGCAAGGAGAAAAAAGACAGAGGCTAAATCCCTTTTCAGAGGAGGAATTACCAGAGAGACCAACCGATACTATGCCCCCTCCTAGCATTGAAACATCGGCCAGTTCCTTACAGCAAGGACAGGACATGCCACATGGGGCAGAGGTGAGTTCTTCAAGGCAGCGATCTAAGGCGGACTCTAGCATCAAGCAGCAGTTCATAGATATCAAGAAAAGAAATGAGCCTCTCAAGTACCAAATCTACAACCAACTCTTGAAAATGGCACCAACTAATCAGCAGAGACTAATGTCTGCTTATGATATTCAAGAACAAAAAATGACTCTTAGTCATTTTAGGCCTACTATGCAGCAACCTCAAACAGCTGCTGATTATATCAGAACTAATTTGGAAATTTTTGCCAAAGACATCCACCCCATGGACCAGATCGAGCTACACAGGCAAACAGGGGAGATGCTCTATTCCACATTAGCTGATAAAACCCTATTGGCACACCAATTGCAAAATTCTTTACACAATACTGCTGCTCAACTAGAATTAGAAAAGGCATCATCTCAAGCCAAGGACAACAGAATCAAGTCCTTGGAAGAGATCATTATAGAGTTGGGTCATGATCCAAAGAACCCTAGGGGTGTGCAGGCACTATTAAAGAAAAGAGATGAAGACATAGTAGCTATGAGAAAGCATATAAAGCTGCCAGCTACCCTTCACCCTCAGACTGGAGAGGTGGCAGAGCAAAAGAAGGATCAGGATGTGGTTGCTTTACTCCTGAGTTTATACAAGAGATTGATGGAAACAGAGAGTGCATTGGAGGTAGCATTGAAAACAAGGCAAGCTGAAGTACCAATGCAGCCAGCACAGACATCTGCAACAGGTCCTCCCACCAGACAAACATCAGAGGCAGGCCCTTCAGGCTCAGCACCAGCTACAGGAGTATCAGCACCAACAACAACATCAGAACAGGGACCCAGCCTTAGCATGCAGAATATGATGAAGGAGCTTGAAGCTTTAGAAGCACAGATGGCTGAACTAAAAGAGACCAAGGATAAATTGGCTGCCATTGAAGAAAAGTATGATAAATCAAAGCAGAGCATAGCTGAAAAAACAAGAGAGGTAAGGGCTCTTGAGAAAAGAATAAAGGAACTGGAAAAAGAGCTTTCTCTTGATAAGGTTGTGGTTGAAATCAAGAAAATCCTATGGGCCAACATTGGTCAATCTATTACAGATCAGTGACAATATATTGAAACTATCCATGAGCATATGGATCTCATAGGTAGGGCCCAATTAGAAAATCAGAGAGCAAGGGCATCTCTAGGCAATATGCCTGAAATAGCCAATAGGATGATCAATGTCCTTAACAATTGCACTGGCCCCCAGCTGGCAGCAATGGGTATCACTAGCAGAACTGATACCATTTTACTAGTAAAGAGGGTGCTTACCTTGAGAAATCATGTACAGACATTGGACAGAAGGTGTCAAGAAATGCAGGAAGATGTGAACAAATTTATTGAAAACATTACAACATTACATAACAGAGGTCTTCCTAGCTTGGTAACCAGTGCAGGAAGGTTACTATCTCATGAAAACTATGCCAAAAGAGTCAATATATATGCCACAAACCAGATCACTGCATGAGCAAGTGCCCCAGAGGAAACAGGGCCTCCATCTGGGCAGAGTCTCTATGAAAAACTGGAGAATTTATTCTTTATTATGAATGAGATTAGACATCTTTTTGAAGTGCCTCCAAACTATTACAAATACACTGAGGCAGATGAGACTTTAGGCAAAATCCTAAGACACCAATTGCCTACACAGGAATGGTGGATGGGCATGATACAAATGTTGCTGTGAAGAAACAGGTTTTATCACCAAATTTTTGTGTATCGATCACAAGTCGGCATTTTCAGAAAATTGATATATTTGCTCTGACTGGGAAAGGAGTGGAAAAGGCCAACTCAGCAATCAAATCTGGCAACCAAAGCAGGACCTACAGATGCAGATGACGGGGCTGAGGCAGCCACACCATGACAAGGCAGTAAAGGGCAGATTTCTCAAAATCAATGCAAAGCACCCGACCGACCCGGTTGCCTCCAAAAGTCAAAAGATTTCTGACAGAAGTGAACAGTCATTCATTGTTCATTTAAAGTAGCAATAACTATTGCATCTGCTATTTTTGAGAGTTGGTAAAGACAGTTATTGAGCAAATGACTCATCGTTAAGATATTTTTGTAAAACGATTGTATATATATCCCCATGCATAAACTTGTTGGGGTTGTTGATTTTTCTTCTGGAGAGCTATACTGTAATTTCAGACTTTTAATACAAGAAGCTGATGGAATTTCTGAAGTTCTGAGTTGTTTGAAGTGTTGTGATGAGCTTGCTTGCTACTACAGGATTCCTGCATTATTTCGTTTCACAATAAGTTTTCTGAACCGTGTTATTATGTTCTCCTCTCTTTCATAATCCACTTATGCTGTATGTTTCATAGGCTTAGCTTTAGAGAAAAAGAATAGTTCGGGATTTGTTCATTGAACACCCTAAACTCAATCTCTGTTGTTATGTATGTCTTCTTCAGAATTAGTTATGAATGTGAAATTCTTAATTGCTCACATTTACACTGAATCTTTCATAGTAAATACTGTTCAGGAATTTTGATCTACTCCTGAGTAATATTTCATTTCTCCATATCACCAGCGTAGTGAAAGATTCTTAGTTGCCTCTCACTAGCTGGAAGCAATCCATATCCCACAATTTGAAGATTGTTTCACGAGTACCCATATGGCCCTGCAGTATCATCATTCTCACTCAATACCTCAAACAACACATAATCACAGACTCCAATGCCCAATGTACTAGAACCCATGAAAATTGCATTTCAGCTATTAGAAGACATCATTCAACCAAAACTTTAAAACAAAATTCAGTGCATCATAACTAGCCTAAAACATTACTAAACAAAGCTAAATTCTAAAGAGACAGCCCTATTTGATTACAGGTAGGCTAGAACCTGTGATCCAAATATTGGTTTGTGGTTACCTCGGCCGTATTCCCTTAGGAGTCAAAGGGAACAACCTGAGTGCTAACAGATATGTGTCGAAGTGGACCGAGGGAAGGGTCTTTCGGAGGCAATAAATATCAAAGTAGATCAATCAATGCACATACAATAGTGGACTATGAGTAGATACCGTTCAAATGCAAGGTATGTCATGAATACGACCATTTTTAAAATAGATGTCCAGGAAAAAAAGAAAGTGAAAATTTATAAGAGTCCGAAGCAAAATGGGAACAAATTAAAAAGAAAAAATCGGAAAACAAACAACCCCTCTCCTCCTCAAGCCATCCCTGGGCTTCCCCTCCCCCCCGATCCTTCTCCATCATCCCCCCCTAATCTCCTCATCTTTCATCAATCCCAACCCCTTTGAACCTCTTGATGATCCTCCTATACCTCCCTCATCCCCCCCCCCCCCTCATCTCTCCCCTCCCATATCCTCACCCCCTTAGTTCCTATTACTCCTCGCAGCCCTCCTCCCCCCTCAGTTGATAGAATTTTGACAAGAAATAAATCTAAGGAATCTCTTCAAATCTTAGATCACAAAAAGAAAGCAGGAAGAAAATGTAACAAAGATCTTAGAGATGAAGCAGCAGCAAAAGAGATGGCTTTAGGAACGCAACATCCCATGGACTCCTTCTTTGGGAAAAGATCTAGGAATAATGAGAAAAATCAAAATCATCAAAGAGGGAAAGGACCCTCAACCCATCAACTAAATAAATAATGATTGTGGTCTCCTGGAATTGTCATGGTTTGGGGACACCTTTTAAAGTAAATGCAGCAAAAGATATTTTAGTAAAGGAAAACCCAGATATTCTTATGCTTCATGAGACCAAAACTAGTTGCTAGGACTCAGAAAAAAATGATCAAAAATCTAAAACATTATGAGGGAACAACTCAACAAGCTATAGGGACCTTAGGGGGGATTTTCATATTATGGAGGTAAAGGAAATGGGAGTTGCTGCAACAAAAAAAGGAACAACATTGGATTAGAACAGATCTAAAAGAGATAACCACCAATGAGAAATTTTTCATTGTCAACATATACACCCCCAACCACTTCAGGGAAAAAGAACAATGTTGGAATACGGTTCAAGAGACCTTAAATGAAACTCATAACAGAAAAATAATCTTAGGAGGGGACCTCAATCTTGTCCTAAATGTAGAGGAGAAATTTGGAGGGATTTACCATGCAGACCCTTCAAGGGATGCCATTGAAAACATTATGGAAAAACAATAATCTAATAGACATCTCTCCCAACAATGGTAAGTATACGTGGAACAACAAAAGGGTAGGAAGCAAGGATATAAAAGAAAGATTAGATCGGATTTTGGTTCAGGACAACATCTTCTCCGACTACAATTCAGCAAGATCAAGAATAATTCGTACAATGACATCAAATCACAAGTCGATGGTAATTACTATGGGGCTGATGGAAAATCAAGGCTCAATACCATTCAGATATCGCCCAATATGGAACAGCAACGTAGAATTCAAAAACCTAAGTGTGGAAGGGTGGTCTCAAAAGGTCTTGGGGTCCCCCTAGTATGTGTGGGAAACCAAGATAAAAAACTTGAGAAAGGAATTGAAAATATGGGCCATAGAAAATGAAAAGAAAAGAAAGAAAAGAAAGGCTAAGTTACTAAAAAAGATGGAGAAACTTCAAGAGGCAAAAGAAAACAAGGAGTAGGATAAAGAGAACCATCTCCAGGAAAAGGGCCTCTTTTGGGAAATATTTAAAGAATGTTATGAAACGAGCTCAAGAAAAGATAGAAAAGATAGATCAACACCTTAGAATTCAGCCTCTTCGAGGGGGCAAGCTCCTTTACATTACATAAATGAACAATTCTTGGATGATACAAATGAAAAGACCTCCTTTCTATATATAGGAGTCTAAGGGGTCATAACATAATCTGAGCTAACATAACAATAATAATGTAAGGGCACAATAATAACAATAGTGGGCTTCTATGGGGCACATTAGTAACAATATGGGCACTACATGGGTACATCAATATAATAAGTGGGTTGTACTAATAGCAATAAGGGGTTACACTAGTAGTATAGGGGCCTAACATGCCGCTCTCCTTCAAAAAGCATTTTCCTCAACACTTGAGTAGTTCTTTATGCTTCTGTATAAAAATCTTTCCTCCCATGTGGAATCTTCAGCGTGTAAGTTCTTCCACTTGATGAGATACTCTGAAATTGATCGATTTCGTAGCTGTTGGGTTCTTGTTTCTGTGACTGCTCCAGGTTGCAATATGATTTTTCCTCCCTTTTCAATATCTAGTAATATTGTTTGAATTGGGATCTTTTGCAACTTTTGAATAAGTGGCCATACTTCTTTGTCCTTCTTCCATTCATCCCTTGCTTCGTTTATCCAATCTGGTTGGATAATAGAAATAGCACAAAACAATGCTTCCACATCCTCATCCTTGAAAAATCTTCCCATTCGGTAAGGTCGCCATTTTTTAAGTGCATGTAGTAATGCCAACATTTCCTTCTCATAAATAGCTTGCTTTAGATGTAGCAGTAAAAATACCCAGTCGCCTACATCAAAACATTTTTCACTATGATGTTGATCTACCTGTTGTTTCATTTGATTTTGCACCGAAGTGGCGTTATCCTTTAAAAGTTGGAGAACTTGTTGTTGATGCTCGATGTGATCTTTCACTGCTTGAACCTTTTTCTTCTTGATATGTCCTTCTATCTTTAGAGTTTGAGGAGTGGTAATTTCTTCCAATCCTTTACAAGATATGGTCGGATTCATTTCTTGACGCTCGATGTGATCTTTCACTTCTTGAACCCTTTTCTTCTTGATATGTCCTTCTATCTTGATAGTTTGAGGAGTGGTAATTCCGACCAGTGAATTACAAGATATGGTTGGATTCATTTCTTCTTTCTTGATGTGATATTTCACTTCTTGCACCATTTTCTTCTTGATATGTCCTTCTATCTTGAGAGTTTGAGGAGTGGTCATGCTTGCCAATAGTTTACAAGATATGTTCTGATTCATTTCTTCTTTCTCTGGGGTTGGGTCCTGGCATATATCCTCTTCTTTTGATGTTTCTTGATCCTTTTCTTCCTCCTCTTCATACTCTATGTAAAATAATTTCTTCTCAGCACACTTATGACCTTTAGTGCATTTGCTGTCACAATTGTAACAAAGCCCTTTTTCTCTTTTTTCTTCCAATTGTTGTGGTGTAACCCTTGTAGGTTGTGGAAGGCTAGGAGAAACAAAATTTCCATATTTAAAGTTGTGAGGGGTAGACTTCCTTGTTGCCATAATTTTACTTTCAAATATGTCACAAAGCCCTTTTACTCTTTCCAATTTTTGTGGTGTTGCTCCAAAGAAGGTGTTTCTCTTTGTATCCTCATATGTGCTATCATTTCCTCCATGATAATTGACCACGTAACAAGTTGTTTACGAGAACAAAGCCCTTTATACCATAAAAATTGATCCGGTTCTAAATATGAATATGCAATACATACCTTTTGTAATAGTGGTACACCATGTAGATCAAAATATTGCTCCATCTGAAGTATCCAATTTACCGGATCCTTGCCATCAAACTTCCTCATCTTTCTTTTTCTTGATTTTAGGACCTCGATCTTGAAACGACTGTAACTTTGTACTTGCGGATATTTAAGTTCTGAAATTGCTACCTATAGTAGCCCTATGTGTCCTCTTTCTAATTCTACCAGTCTGATCCAAATTGGATTCTCCAAAAAAGAGTTATGCACAATCTCCCAAGATGACCTAATTATAGACCTTTCTAGAAGAGCGAACTTGTATGAAGTGCCACGTGTCAATTTTTTGACCTTTGGCTCTGAAAAAGATATACAAGAAACTACAGTCCATCCTCTTTCTGTACCTTCTTACGAAATTTCAATCCAATGCTCAGAGAGAGTTATGACTATTTTCCCTAGGTCACCTGTTTGGAATGTAATTCAGGAGTCTGCAAAAAGACCAACTTCCTCAGATCATATCTCCGTAAATATAGCACGAAAATCTCTGAAATTCAGACCTGAGGTTTAACACGATTTCTTCTAAGATGGGTTTTTTTTTCAACTTCTGAAACGTCGCAGAAAAAAAGTTATAGCGAAAATGCCATGATGAACTTTTTGGAGCAGTGAAACCCTAGAATCCAAAGCTCTGATACCAAATGTTATGAAACCAGCTCAAGAAAAGATAGAAAAGATAGATCAACGCCTTAGAATTTAGCCTCTTCGAGGGGGAAACCTCCTTTACATTACATAAATGAACAATTCTTGGATGATACAAATGAAAAGACCTCCTTTCTATATATAGGAGTCTAAGGGGTCATAACATAATCAGAGCTGACATAACAATAATAATGTAAGGGCACAATAATAACAATAGTGGGCTTCTATGGGGTACATTAGTAACAATATGGGCACTACATGGGTACATCAATATAATAAGTGGGTTGTACTAATAACAATAAGGGGTTGCACTAGTAGTATAGGGGCCTAATAGAGAAAACCGGAAAGAAGAGGAAGTGGTGAGACTAAAGTCAAGAAGCCCTTGGTTAAAAGCAGGGGATAAAAAAACAACATTTTTTCATAATACTATGAAGATCAGAAGAGCCAAAAATTAGATTGATAAAATCCAAGTAGAGGGATAGGAAATTAGAGGAGCAGTTGAATTAAAAAAAGAAGCTCATAAACATTTCAAACACCTCTTAATAGCAAATGGAGAAATAGCGGATTACGATACCTTCTTGCAACATGTACAAAACAAGATAAATGATGAGAAAAATGCAGAAATTATGCAAGAAATCACAGAAGAAGAAATAGAGGTAGTTGTTTGGAGCCTTCATCCGGATAAGGCACCGAGTCCGGATGGATTCACAATTTCATTTTATAGGCAACACTGGCAGATAATAAAAAAAGATTTAGTAAGAATGATAAGGAATGTGTTTATTAAAAAAAATGGGAGGTTTTACCAAATCCTCCTATCTGGCATTAATTCCAAAAGATGCTAGACCTTCCACTTTTAACACATTTCAGCCAATTTCATTGTGCAACTCTTCTTATAAAATAATAATCAAGACCATAGCCAACCGACTAAAGAAGATTCTCCCTGAGATTATCTCGGGAAACCAAGGAGGCTTTGTTCCAAATAGACATATTATAGACAATGTACTAGTGGTCTAGGAAGCTCTACACTCAAGCATGTTGAAAAAAGAATAGGGAGTCATCATAAAATTGGATATGGCCAATGCCTTGACTGAGTAAGTCTTCCTTACCTTGCTATTGTCTTAAAGAAATTTGGTTTCTCAAATGAAATCATTGAGGTAATCAGTGCCTGCATTATGGGACCATGGATAGCCCCATTGATAAATGGAAGACCGAGTAAGTTCTTTCAAAGTTCTAGAGGGTTGAGGTAGGGCTTCCCTCTCTCACCTTTCTTATATAAAATAATGGCAGAATCGTTAAGTAGAGCTTTGGAAAAGAGAATGAGAGAAGAAACGCTAACTGGTTTGCACATCTCTCATGGTGTAAGAAGCATAAATCATTCCTTGTTCGCAGATGACACTCTGTTGATGGGCAAAGCTTCATGCATTATTGCCCAAAGATTCAAAAAAATCCTTGATAACTTCATGGAGGTTTCTGGTGGTCTCTTAAATAATGAAAAATGTATAATATATGGTTGGAACACTCCCTCTCGCACCATGCAAAGAATATCTCAGATTCTTGAGATTCCCATACAAGCAAATTGGAATCACTTCTTTTACCTTGGACTTCCCATATCTAAAGAAAATCTAAAGGTTGAGTTATGGAGCACACAAACTGAAAAGATGAAGGAAAAAATCCAAAGTTGGGGAATGTTGTGGCTGAACATTGCCGACAGGGTGACTCTAATCAAAGCCATGTTCACTGCGTTGCCAATTTACCAATGTGCCACTATTCTGGCTTCAGGCAGCATCCACAAACAAATGGAATTAATAATCAGAGGTTTTCTATGGTGGGGAGGGAAAAATGAGACCAAAAAATTCAGCTTGGTAAAATGGGAACAAGTAATTTTTCCATATGAGAAGGGAGGCTTATCTATAAGGCTGCCTAGACTGATGAATTCTTCCCTAGGGGCCAAAATTACACGGAGAATGATAATTGGAAAGGACAGCTAGTGGAAAAAAAAATTGGCTTTAGAGTATATGAACCATCAAAGAACTCACTTGCTAGATGAAAATGTCCCAATAAGGCCATGCTCGCAAGTATGGAAGCTAGTTAAAAAAATGATACCTACTATCATCAAGTACACTTCAAAAATGCCTGGAAATGATAAAAGTATCAAGGTATGGGGAGACAGAATCATGGGGAAGGAACCTTTATCATCTCACCCAGGATTCCAAGAGATAAAAGAATGGATGCAAGCGAAGAGGCTAACCTCCCTGCATCCTATCTCTCATTGGGAAAATAGAAAATGGAAAGACTGGCACATTCCAAATCTTCCTCCAAAATTAAAAATCCAATGGGATCTCTTAGTCCTCCATCTCAAAGGATCAGCCCCAACAAATTTTGAGGATGAAGACACAATCATCTGGGATCCTAGCGGGGGTACCTACTCAGTTAAGTCTGGATATAACTCTCTCCAGGCTCAGCAAGATGAACAAGATTGGGCCCCATGAAAATCTATATGGAAAACAGAAAGCCTCCCAAATGTTAAAAATATTCAGTTTGACTCTCCTAAAAGGAATAAGCCTTACTGTTGATAACCTTAAAAGAAAGTGATTTTCCGGCCCCTCACGGTGCTCAATGTGCCTAAATGAAGATGAATCCATCCAACACCTCTTATTGAATTTCCCATTTACTAGAGAGTGTTGGAAGCAAATTACTAGTCCTCTGGAAATGGAACTCAACTTCTCCATAACCTTTAATGATTTCTTTAATGAATGGAAAAAAAATTGCCCTTACTCAATGAAGAACAAGCAAACCATTAAAAGGTTTTGGGAAGTCTCCCACATTTCTTTGTTGGCAGATTTGGCTATCAAGAAATAAAAGAATCTTTAAAGGCCAAGTCCCAAAGATTGGAAGAGTTCTGTCAAAAACTTAGGGACTCACTTCAAAATTTCTAAACATGAAAGGTTTAAAAGCAATAGACAGTAGCCACCTCCAGCAAGAAGAAAGGAATTGGATAAGCTAGGCAACTATCAGAAGTAGCTAGAATATCAGTCCCAATGAAAGACCTCCAACTCAAAACTGGAAAATTAGATTAAATAAGGAATAATTCATAACATGGAATGGAAATTTGAATAGGCATTGTCTCTTCTTTGATGGGGCCTCCAAAACAATCTGGGTAAAGCTGGAGTAGGAGGGATCCTCCTTGAGCTAGGGGGGAATAATCCAGTGACTTATGAGTTGGGGTTGGGGGAAACCTCCAACAACAAGGCAGAGGCTTATGGTCTGCTAATGGGAACCAAGATAAAAAAAAAAAAGGAAATTAGAGACCCAATAATAATGGGAGATTCAACAATTATAATTGAAGCTATGGTCAGTAGAAGAAATCCTCCAAACACTGCCATGCATTGAATCTTCAAAAGAATAAGGAAAAATTTGGAAGGCTTGGGAAATGTCACTTTTAAACATATATTGCGGGAAAACAACAGTTATGTAGACCACCATGCAAATTTGGTAGTGTCTAGGTATGAAGGGGAAACAAGAGAAGCTAAGGATGTGTTCCACACATCTATTCCTTAGTCCTATTGACTTTGTATGAAAATCATGACAAAAATCTCTTCTCCCTATGATACTCTGTGTTTCAATACAATGGAGATATGCAACATCAATACATATCTATGCAATGATTTGTTTTCAACTAACATAACATGGAGGTCTCGTGACTCCACATGAACCTCTCTGCACATAATCAGCTACTCCACCAGATCTAAGATTTTCAATTTGCATCCAATCACGTTCCTCCATGTATGCATTTCCATTTGGATCTCCTTTCGCAATCCTCTCTCGTTTATATCTCGGGCCTCCCTCTCATATTTTCACTCAAAGATTTCCCATCGATCTTCTGTTGAAATCTCTTCCTATCGAGCTCCATGTTCCTTTGTTGCCCCCTTCCTACTTCACAGCTCATGTTCCTCTCTTAATTGCCTTCTCTCTCCCCTCTATGTGATCCCAAGCCATATCCGAGCACGCGGTCAATCAATCATTGCTTTCCTCTTGCCCACAATCCTCCTGTTAGCTTAACTTCTTTTCTCTATTCTCCATTTGGCTGTATGCGCATTTCTTCTGTCACCCCTGGCATCTTCATTATCCCCTCCTTTTCTATTATCTTTGCTGCAAGAATTATTTTCCACTGCTTTTTGTTTCATTTTAAGCTAGTAGGCTGGTGCTATATCAAAGGGAAGGTGAATTTGCATTCATACAACAAGAAGGATTATTGGCATCATTCTAACAAGTTTAGGGGAACAACAACGAGGATTTTTTCAGGTAGAGATATCAGGAAGGAACAACACAACATAGAGGATCACATCACAGATCAAAGGATAGAGAAGACTGCTCAACAATTGATCTAGGTGGATATTGGTGGGCACCTGCCAAGTCCACTTGGACCCCCACCATTGTTTCTTTCAGCTTTTCAGTTTCCTTAATTGTAGCATAGTTTACTATTTTTAGAAATTTTTCGGGTCGTGAACTTTTGGAGCCGTTTTGAGGCCCTAAACAATGTTTTTTGGGAAAACTGGGAGAAAAATGGGTCAATGGATTGATGTTGCTCTTCCCAAAGGTGTAGTTCTCGGATAGATCTTTCTAACGAGATATTGTGTGTTTCAAATGGAGATCGTATACCAAAGTTATGACCCTGGAAGTTGATGTACCAATTTACCCAAATGGGCCCACAGTTTGGCATTTCATCTTCTAGGGTTAGGTTTTTGGATGTGTAGGGTTTTCCATTGTTTCACAACAATAAATAGGCCTCCAAGCCTCATTGTAACAAAGTTCAAAGGCATGTAGCCACCACATCTCTTCTCAGAGATAAGCTACCATTGCCCTAGCTAGTTTATTTCCATTTCTGTTTGTAAGCATATTTTAGTATTTTATAGTAATGAAATGAATTATTATTTCTGTTGCATCTCTATAAGTATGGTTATATCTGTAATTTGTTGTGTTCTTGTTTAAATCCGGATCAACAATGGACTTAAATCCAGTAGATCGAGCTTCCAAAAATGAGAAATGTGTTACATGCATAGCCAACAAATTTATGATCGTCAAGATAAGAGAGACAACTCAAGGCTTGAGGTTTCAAATGAGGTCTGAGAACTAAGATTTGAAGAGACAATTGGAGAGTCAGAAGGCTAGAATAGATTCTCTAAACAACAAATGTGTTGAAAAATGTGCAACAAGAAATGTTAAGTTTAGAATGTGCTAAAAATAGACCTGCTAAAAATAGCATGTCTAAAAATAGCAGTCTGGCTAGTGAGGTTATTGGCCACATTGGGTGAGAGGTGAAACTGCTAAAAATAGCATTTCTGGGTCCCTTCCTATTTATAGTAGTCCCTAGTCTATCTATAGGAAGTAAAATTAATTTTGGTCTTAATAGCAGTTGGAAATATTAATTAATTAATTCAGTTGAGTTAATTAGTTAAGGAAATTCAAATTTGAAGTCTTTGTGAGCATGCACATGAGTTGTCCCACTTATTGAGGAATTTATCCTTAATTTCCTCCACTGATTGAGGGAATAAGTATGAGTTCTATAATGAGAGAATCAGCTGACTTAGTTCTAACTAGTCAAGTCCAATTAGATTATTTTAACAAGTTGTTAAAATAATAAAATATAGTTTGTTAATGCTTGCATGCGTGTGACAACTATTATTTTAGATAATTGAGAATTCACTCATGGATAACTGTTGCATGTCAGTTCTGTCAGAAACCCAGTTGAGATCAGATGTGGGACAGTGTACTATCAGATGCTTGGATATTTCTAATAAGTATTCCTTGCATGGAGAAGGATCTATTATAGGAGATTGGAGGACTTGTGGCCTATATATTGAGGCCTAGGTAGTCCATGATTTTCATCTTTTGATTGAAGATCATTAGAGTATAGAGAGAGTAGGATAGCTATTGAGCTAATTCTTTTTGTATGGTGAAGAGGATTTCCACTTGATTGATAATATAGTATTGGGGTTTTATGCTGATGCTTTCCCCAGTGATATATTCCATGTTATGTGTGATTGATTTCTCTCGATTAGTTATGCATGTTTCTACTTGATGTTGCTCATGAATTCAATTATGCTTCCGCTTAATGTTTTGTAGAAGTAGAACAAGTATTATGCTTTAGGACATTGCATATATCGGTTTGTTCTACAGGTTAAATTTCTACATGGTATCGGAGCACAGGTGATCAAGCAAGAACAATATACTGAGAGGAGATTCCAAAGTTTTGAGTTTTGGGCCGAGAGTTTGCAGAGAAGATCTGAAAATTTTTGTACAAATTTTTCAGAAATAAATAGCAGATTTGAATTCCTTATGGAAAAATACCCAAAATCAAAAAAAAAAATTGGCTGAATCGGAGTTCGGATGAGGGAGATATTGCTGATTTAAAATCATCTCCTTTTCTAGAAAATTTTGTGATGGTGGGAAAATGGAAATAGATTGGTGTGCTAGACAAGAACCTGTATGCACTTGAGGTACAAGATGCATGCAAAGCCTTGAGGAGCAAGGCAAAGGTTAGAGACTTGGTGGTTGAGAGGGAGGGTATATTGCCTCTCAACATGCAGAGCTAGAAGAAGTCTCAGACGATTGTGGAGGAGCCACGATTGGTGCAGCAACTTCAGGAGGTTGTGGAGTAGCCACAACAGGGGAAGTTGAGTGGAGATCGAGTAGAGACATCTACTCATGCAGAGACCTCCAGTAGGGGGAAACTTTGAGCCAGGTGGGTAGAGGGATCACATGCAACCATACCTCCAGGTAGGAGGTGGGGCGATATAGAGTGATCGTCCCAAGGAGGAGGGGCAGGATCCTTGAGGTACCCAACCTCTTGGGTGAGACCTTGCTACAGGAGCCCCGATGTGGAGTAGCAGGAGCTAACTGATTGGGTAGAGACAGATGAGGATGGAGCGGCAGAGAGAGCGACAGTGCAGGGAATCCCAGGACAGCGCATAGCTAGCAGGCTGCAGCAATGCGAGATGCACAAGCATTTTCCACAGTTTTAGGTGGCACACAGAGGTGTGCAATGGTGCAAAATGCATGGAGATGTTGCAGTAATGTAGATGTCAGAGAGGGAGCACTTGTCAACAGCAAGTAGAGCTTTAGCATCAGAGTATGTTCCTAGCCCAACAGAGTGGTCAGTTGGGAGTGTTTTTGTTCCAAGTGTTGTTGGAGCAAGTGGACCGGGTAGATGTGTTGCATGCAGAACATTCCAGAGTTATAGGATCAGGTTCGAGAGAAAGCCTTTCTTGTTGAGAGGGAGTGTTGAAAAATGTGCAACAAGAAATGTTAAATTTAGAATGTGCTAAAATAGAACTGCTAAAAATAGCAGTTTGGCCAGTTGAGGTCATTGGCCACATTGGGTGAAAGGTGAAACTGCTAAAAATAGAAAGTCCTAAAAATAAAATTTCTGGGTCCCTTCCTATTTATAGCAGTCCTTAGTCTATCCATAGGAAGTAAAATTAATTTTGGTCTTAACAGTCATTGGAAGTATTGATTAATTAATTCAGTTGAGTTAATTAGTGAAGGAAATTCGAATTTGAAGTCTTTGTGAGCATGGACATGAGTTGTCCCATTGATTGAGGGAATAAGTATGAGTTCTATAATGAGAGAATCAGTTGACTTAGTTCTAACTAGTCAAGTCCAGTTAGATTATTTTAACAAGTTGTTAAAATAATAAAATATAGTTTGTTAATGCTTGCGTGCATGTGACAACTATTATTTTAGATAACTGAGAATTCACTCATGGATAACTGTTGCATGTCAGTTCTGTCATAGACCCAGTTGAGATCAGATGTGGGACAGTGTACTATCAGATGCTTGGATATTTCTAGTAAGTATTCCTTGCATGGAGAATGATCTATTATAGGAGATTGGAGGACTTGTGGCCTATATATTGAGGCCTAGGTAGTCCATTATTTTCATCTTCTGATTGAAGATCATCAGAGTACAGAGAGAGCAGGATAGCTATTGAGTTGATTCTTTTTGTATGGTGAAGAGGATTTCCACTTGATTGATAATACAATGTTGGGGTTTTATGCTGGTGCTTTCCCTAGTGATATATTCCGTGTTATGCGTGATTGATGTCTCTTGATCAGTTATGCATGTTTCTACATGATATTGCTCATGAATTCGATTATGCTTCCACTTAATGTTTTGTAGAAGTAGAACAAGTATTATGCTTTAGGACATTGCATATATCGATTTGTTCTATAGGTGAAATTTCTACAAAATGCACTCACCTTGAGGAGACAGTCAACTACCTCAAAAACATTACGTTGAATTAGGAGGGAGAAAATTCAAACTACCAGAGCAATAAACAAAGATCTCAGCAAGATCAATCTGTAAACAAATATTAAACTGCCCATAAGTGTCTTTGAAGTCTGTTAGTTTTTGAAAATTATGTTATGTAAGTGTATTTTCTTGCTTTCCCAGTTTGTAAGGCAGTATGCCAAAAATGTAATTGGAATCTCTGGAATTTTTGGATTCATGTCTAAAGGTTTCCGAGACTGCGTTCCCAACCTTCTCTCCTTCAGCATGACTCCATCTAGAATCATATGTAACATGAACTTTCTCCCTTATCTTTTTTGGAATATATAAAACCATAACCGATCTTGTAAAAAAAAAGTTGATATAAAATAATATTATTTAATATGGACATCGAAATATTTTATTTATGGTGTATAGTAAAATGTCTTTTGTTATTAATATATTTTTGTTTTAAATATTACATGTCAATTGAACATAGAATGAATTGCATATCATATAATATCAATAATATTATTTTTACATGTCATATGTGAACTCCCTATGAAGTAATGAAGAAATTAAATATCTTCCTCATATTAAAAAGTAAACCATTTTTTTTTACTTTCTATTACTTTATCTTTCTATATAAAGTTGATGTAAAATTAAGGTGAAAGTTGAAAATTTTCATTTATGACGGACATTACTTTTTTGTTATTACTATTTTTTAATTTTTTAACATAAGTGTTGGCTTGGTGGGTCCTGACCCAGGTTCAAAGTTAAGTTTTCCAAAAAAAATCCCTACACTACTAGCCCTTTCGGCATCAACCCGTGGAGCGCGGATTGAAGTCTCACTCGAGGTAGTATGGGGGGATGTTGGAACCAAGTTTCCGCACCTAGAGATTAGTGTAATGTTGTTTTATGCCCTAAATCTGCCTTCACGCAAATCGATAAGTCTTTTAGGGCTTATCGATATACTTCCTTCAATTGACTTCCAGACCTTCACGAAGGTCTACGACTGTCTTTCGCAGACCCTAAATAGGTGAATCAACTACTTACGTGCCTCTGTAATTACCCTTAGTTCTATATTTACCCAGATCAGCCTAAGTATCTGATATCTTTAACATGCATTAAGATATTCTTTGCATAAACAGATATTAGTACTTGCGTTCATATAACAATGTAAACCATGCAGAATCGCACATCAATACAGTATTAAATCATAGCCCCATTATTCATCATAACATAAATGCATTCATTCATAATAGAAGTAAATGGACAAAACACAAATATTTCTGGAATAATCTCTTTATTGATACTTCAGTTTTGCTTACAGACTCAAGACTACCCTGTGCACTCAACTGCAGGGGTCCGCTCACTCAGTTGCAAACTCTACTCTAGGCCTTTGTGCACACAGTGGTAGAGCCTCTCTTCTACTCTAAGGATCTTCACTCTTCACTTCTACTGACCCATTAAATTCATTTATCTCTATCCTCTATCTGACTTAGACTCTCTAAAACTCTCTCTTTTATATAATCCCATGGTCCATGAACCATGGGTAGATCTACTAAAGCCAACACAACTTACATAAAAGAAGGGGAAAACCCTTTATGATACTTTACTATCTACGCGCTCCGTGACCACAACTACGAAGACTTTAGACTTTACATAACAAAAACTTGGGCTTTCTGCCCCAAAACATGGGCTTTTGCCCCAAAATTGACCACAAGGGACCCTATCCAAACAGGCCCCCAAAACAAATATCGTGACTCGCCCCCGAGTCACTCTTCTGGGGCAGAGACCTCCCTACTCTACTTGCACCACTACAACCTCAGCCGCGCTTTGCGTGGGTGCCTGCTTGATCTACTCCACCAGCTACTCAATTGTTGGTCCTGCCCGCCAACATTACCCAATATCTCATATGTTAATGGAGTTGAAAAAGGATTATGAACACAAGCATCGTTAAGCTTCCTGAGATCTATGTAAATCTTGATCTCATCCTTCTGCTTCTTTTCTTGAACTACCATAGGAATTACCCAATCAGAATCTTCCAATGGTTCAATGATTCATGCTACCAACATTTTGTCCAACTCCAAGTGGACCTTTTCCTTGTACTTATGATTAAGGCGATATGGCCTATGCTTCACAGGCTTCAGGTATGGTTTCAACGTTATTTTCATCACTCCTAAATCACATATTATCGCCTTCATGTCTGAAAACTTTGTAGGGAACAAATCCTAGTACTCAAGGAGAAACTCAGCGACCTTATCAAAAGTAGCATCATCCCATTAGTCCCCTATCTTTGCAAACTTCGGCTCCACCTCTGTTCCAATGTTCACTTGTCTAGTTTTTAGCGGCACAGTGATATCTGGATTCTCTATCTGCGGTCCCTCAACTTCGCGGTGACCTTCTGCCTCCAGGATATTAATATTCCTTGGATCCTCCTCTTATTTTTCAACAGTCACATTGTAGCACTCTAGCACATGGCCCAGCTGGGTGGTCCAATCTGGTTGAATCAAATCTAAGGGATCCTATGGGATTTTAAAGATCGTTGCTTTGACCTCCTGCAACACTTCATCGATGCACTCAAATCCATCCTCAAAGCTGAATGTCATCACAAATCCCTGTCTCAAAATATCCCATTCATCCGTGTCATGGTGGGGATCTATCTCCAAGTACCAATTCATTGGTATTACATCCAAAGTGTGATAGAACAAATGCACCCACTCCAGTTGCGGTTCTGCTCCATAAGCATCAGTCCATTTTTCTAAGTGTGCGGATCACTCCTCCCATTGTATTTCTGATTCGGACTTAAACAGGAATGCAACAAATTACAGAGATAACCATAAACACATATATGTAGCGGAAATAATACTTCATTTCATTAATGTAAAATACTGAAATATGCTTACAAACAGTAATGCAAATAAACCAGCTAGGGCGATGGTAGCTTATCTCTGAGAAGAGATGTGTGATGGCTACATGCCTCTGAACTGTGTTATAATGAGGCTCGAAGGCCTATTTATTGTTGAGAAATAATGGAAAACTTTTAACATTCCAAAACCTAACCCTAGAAGATGAAACGCCAAACTATGGGCCTCGTTTGGGTAAATTGGTACATCAACTTCCCGGGGTCGTAACTTTGGCATACGATCTCCATTTGACGCATACAATAGCTCACTAGAAAGATCTATCTGAGCACTACCACTTTAGGAAGGGAAACATCAATCCATGGACCCACGTTGCCCCCAGATTTCCCAAAAAACGTCGTTTAGGGCCTCAAAACGGCTCCGGAAGTTCAAGACCCGAAAAATTGCTAAAAATAGTAAGTTGTGATACAATTAAGGAAACTGAAAATGATGAGAGAACCAATGGTGGGGGTCCAGGTGGACTTGGCAGGTGGCCACCAATATCCACCTGGATCATTCCTCCCCCCTTAGGAAGCAATGGTCTCCATTGTGTTGATTTCCTCCATGAGATGAGGAAACGTTTGCTGAACTTGGTCCCTGGTGAGCCACTTGCCATGGTGAAGGAATTGGCCTGCTTTGACGACTTGATACAGTTGGATATTCTATTGGCGAGTGTTCTTGATTTGTGTGTCCATGATCCGATCAGTTGCAGCTTGTTCCATGCAATTTGGATTTAATTTTGTGGGTGTGAGTTGTTCTGTAATGTCGGATGTGTCTAGCAATGGTGGAAAGTATGGCCAAAGGCGGTCCACATTGAACATTGGGTGCAGGCCAAGGAATGGAGGAATGTTGAGCTCAAATGCATTGTCTCCCATAGCCTTAGTAATGGTGTAAGGACCATAACGGATTGGTCTCAGTTTCCGATAGGTTCCAATAAGGCATTCCTTTTGAAAATGCAACCAAACTTTGTCGCCCACCTGAAAATTGTGTGGCACCTGATGTTGATCACGTCTCTGCTTGTTCTTGGCATTTCATTTTTCCAGAATGTCATCGACTTTCTGGCGAATATGTTGGATGTGCTCAATGAAGCTGGTTGCCTTGTCTGTTTCGGCTTGGACATGAGCCGAATCTATGTGAGTAGTTGCAAGTGGCATGGCCACATCAATGGGGCATAGTGGCTGGAATCCCAAGCCCACCTGAAAATGGTTGTGGCCAGTCGAGCTGTGAAGAGCTCGGTTGTAACTGTGCTGAACATAGGGGAGGATCTTGTCCCATGTGCATGGATGCTTTGAGTTGTACATGCGCAGAATGTGTATAATCATCCTATTGACAACCTCTGTCTGGCCATCAGTTTGAGGCTGGAAGGCTATGGACTTAGTGAGTTTGGTGTCCAGCATTGACCAGAGGCTAGACCAAAATGTACTAAGGAACCGACTATCCCGATCTGAGATGATAGACTATGGGATCCCAAAGTGCACCCACACTCGTTCAAAGAAGAGTTTAGAAGTGGCCTTTGTTGTGATATTCTTCTTGCAGGCCGCCATAATGGCCATCTTCAAGAACCTGTCGATGACCACAAAAACACAGTCATTTCCATGCTTAGTGGAAGGAAGGCCTGACATGTAATCCATGGAGAATGGAGATGGATTCCCAAGGTTGACTAGAGGTAGGCAGCGGGGTATAGAGGCCTTGCTTCTTGATGGTCGGTTTGGCAATGACATAGGAAGTACATGATCTGATGTACTTCCCGACATCCTGTCGAAAATTCAGCCAATAGAAATACTTTTGCAGTACTGCGACCATTTTCTTGACCCCGAAATGCCCAGCAATCCAACTGTAGTGTGCTTCCCAAATCATCTTGGCACGCTCGCTTGAAGGAACACAAATATGACCCAAGTGGCATAATAGGGCATCCTGGAGGTGAAAATCTGGAACGTGTCGACCCTCCAAGAGTGTCTGGTATGTGTGGCTGAATTCTAGGTCACTTTTGTAGAGAAGTGGCTAATTAGAAGTCTCGTGCCCACAAGAGTTGAGCACGGTGGTTAACGCCATGATCGGTGGTAGACTAAGGCAATCTACAACATTATTGGTGCTATCCTTCTTATACTTGATATTCAAATGGAGCTTTTGCAGGTATGTAGACCACTTTTGATGGCGATCATTCTGCAATTTCCCTTGGGTCTGTATGAACTGCAGGGGTCGGTGGTCTGTGTGGATGACTGTTTCCTTCCCCAAAATGTAATGCTTCCATTGTTGGCAGGCCTACACAATGGAATACATCTCTTTATCATAAGTGGGATACTTTTGGACTGTGTCTAAAAGTGTTTCACTGTGATATGCAATTGGATGCCCGTGTTGAGTAAGGACTGCCCCAATAGCATAGTCAGAGACATCTGTTTCGACCTCAAATGGTTGTTGTAAATCTGGTAACGCGAGCACTAGTGCCGTGAAGAGTCAATCTTTCAACTCTATGAATGCCTTCTGTTGAGATTTAGACCAAAATAATTTTGCTTTTGCTCCTCCCTTGGTGACTTGACTCAAGGGCCAAGTGATATGAGAAAACCCCAACATGAACCTGCGGTAGAAGTTGGCAAGACCTAGAAAGTTGCGGAGCTCTGTTAGAGTGGTTGGAGATGGCCAATCCCGAATGACTTGGATCTTGGCTGGATCCACATGCACCCCCTGTTCATCAATAATGTATCCCAGATACTGAATCTGGGTCATGCCAAATGTGCATTTCTCCAAATTGGCACATAGCTTGTGTTGCCACAGTGTTTGGAGAACTTGTCGGTTGTGGTGGAGGTGCTCTTCCCAACTCTGGCTGAAGATCAGAATGTCATCCAAGTATACCACTACAAATGAGTTGGTGAATGGCTGCAAGATGTCATCCATTAGCCTCATGAAGGTTGCAGGAGCTTTCATCAATCCGAAAGGCATAACCAACCATTTGAAAAGGCCCTCCTTGGCTTTGAAGGCAGTCTTCCACACATCAGAGGGTTCGATTGGTACCTGGTGATATCCTGACTTCAGATCGATGTTGTTGAAATAATTTTCCCCCTTTAGTTGGTCCAGGTGGTCATCAATCTGCGGGATCGGGTACCTATTATGGATAGTGATCTTGTTCAACACCCGATAGTCAATATAGAGTCTCCAAGTCCCATCCTTCTTCTGTACCAACATGATCGGGCTCCCACAAGGTGATGAACTCGGATGGATGTGACCTTTCTACAGCAGCTCCTGAATCTGCCTCTTGATATCATCGTTCTCTAGAATAGAGCGCCGATAAATTGTTCCATTGGGTAGCAGCGCACCTGGGATCAGATTGATGGAGTGCTTGACCTGACAGTGCAGAGGAACCCTGCGGGGGAGGTGAAGATGTCCTCGTACTCCTCCACGACCTTGTCCATCTATAGTTGTCGTGCAGAGGGGCCCTGTCTAGAGGCCATGGCCACTGTCTTCTTCTTTCCTTGAGGGTGTATCATCAGGAAAACAAATTTCACGGTTTTGGAAATGAGCTTACTGCATTGTTTTGCAGTAATCAAAGAGATGGCAATAGGCGGTGCTACCTCTGGTATCATGTACAACTTATTTCCCAATGTAATAATAACAGCACGGAGCCTTGATTCATACATAGCATGTCGCTTCCAAAAGTATGGTTGTCCTAATAATACATCACAAACATCAAGGGGAGAAATGTCACACAATACCTCATCTGTGAAGGGCTTGATGTTGTATGGAAGGCGACACTGCTGGCTCACGTGAAGATCCCGTCCTTGGTGAAGCCACCCAATGGTGTACGGTTGTGGATGTGCTATGGTTGGTAAGCCCAACTGCTTCACGACCTCTGCTGAAATGAGGTTCTTTTGGCTCCCACTATCGAAAATGAACTATAGCGGGGAGCCCTTTACCCACATATGGGAGTGGAAGAGACGCTCCTCCTCCTCTGGATCTTCGGGTTCATTTTTCTGGATCTTGGCGGTAGGAACAGTGGCATTGGGATCCGCATCAATGATCTGCTTCCCTTTGTCATTCCCCTTGTCGGGTTCTCACTCAGAGTCGGAACATGCATCTAATTCAGAAACCTTTAGCTCAGCCACTAGTGACTGCTTGGCCCGACACTCACTTGTGTTGTGAGTGGAGCTCTTATGGAACTCACACCATTTTCTCATGTCCTTTTTTGGCTTTGCGGTGCTGTTTTTTGCTTGCAGCTTTGGCGGGTTGTCTTGGGATACCCTGCCTTGGCTTTGTCCTTTGTTTTGTGGTTTAGGGGCACCTTTCATTGCCTTGGATTCACAGATCAAAAGTATCACTTCTTTTGTTTAAACTTCTGCTCGACCTTGACGGCATATCGGTATGATGTGCAAGCGAGGAGATGTTCAGGAATTCTATTTCTTCCTGGATGTACTTGTGCAGGTAGTTGCAGTATTTGAGTATCAAATGTTGTTCCAAATCCTTGATACCCAACTTTGTGCGAAGGGTATGGAAAAGATTGGTGAACTCCAACACGTCTTGGTCCCTTCCCTGCTACAGCGTGGTTCACTTTATGTATTCATCCTCATAACTTCTGACATGGTAGTATTGTCCTTGATGGCATCCCAGAATGAATTCCAGGTGGGTGCAACTGAAAATAGTGAGCCGGTATTTTCATCCTTTTGCTCGCAGTATGTTTCCCACCAGTCCTTGACGTGGGGGGCTGCTTTGAGAAGAGCAAAAACAATCTTTTCCTGACTCGAAAATTCATGAACAGAAAAATAGCCCTCTAGAAGATTTAACCATTTATCTACAACATCTGCATCTATCTGACCCTCGAATATGGGGATTTCAAAATTAACTTGTACCTTAAAGGGCGTGGCATTTCCAGAGTAGTTGCTGGAAGCCGATGCGTCGCTTCTGGGTAGCTGCTAAAGGATTTGGGCAAAGCTATCCATCATCGCGTTCCGTTGTCGCTCGAGGGCTTCTTTGAGCAAGATTTTGATAGGATCTCCTGCCCCCTTGTCTTTCTTCTCATCCGCCATGGGCAGCCATTGGGATTTGTGAGGCTGGTCTTGCAAAGGTTCGACCAGTTCAAGCCCTAACTCCTTATATCCCGACCTCGTTGGGGACATGCAAAGAAAAACAAAGAAAAAGCAGATCCCTCTGATACCACTGATCCAAACTTAAATAGGAACACAACAAATTACAGAGATAACCATAAACACATATATGCAGCGGAAATAATACTTCATTTCATTAATGTAAAATACTGAAATATGCTTACAAACAGTAATGGAAATAAACCAGCTAAGGCGATGGTAGCTTATCTCTGAGAAGAGATGTGTGATGGCTACATGCCTCTGAACTGTGTTACAATGAGGCTCGAAGGCCTATTTATTGTTGAGAAACAATGGAAAACCCTTAACATTCCAAAACCTAACGCTAGAAGATGAAACGCCAAACTGTGGGCCCCGTTTGGGTAAATTGGTACATCAACTTCCCGGGGTCGTAACTTTGGCATACGATCTCTGTTTGACACGTACAATAGCTCGTTAGAAAGATCTATCTGAGAAATACTACTTTGGGAAGGGAAACATGGGTCCATGGACCCATATTGCCCCCAGACTTCCCAAAAAACGTTGTTTAGGGCCTCAAAACAGCTCCGGAAGTTCAGGACCCGAAAAACTTCTAAAAATAGTAAGTTGTGCTACAATTAAGGAAACTGAAAATGCTGAGAGAAACAATGGTGGGGGTCTAGGTGGACTTGGCAGGTGGCCACCAATATCCACCTGGATCAATTTCTCTGTCAATCAACAATAGCTCGTTAGAAAGATCTATCTGAGAAATACTACTTTGGGAAGGGCAACATCGGTCCATGGACCCATGTTGCCCCCAAATTTCCCAAAAAACGTTGTTTAGGGCCTCAAAACGGCTCCGAAAGTTTAGGACCCGAAAAACTTCTAAAAATAGTAAGTTGTGCTACAATTAAGGAAACTGAAAATGTTGAGAGAAACAATGGTGGGGGTCTAGGTGGACTTGGCAGGTGGCCACCAATATCCACCTGGATCAATTTCTTTGTCAATCACACCTTTGGGTGACCAAACTGCACCCTCATCATTCTTTTGTATTTGCACCATCCATCAAAGTTGTCTTTATGCGTACCCCACCATTTTGTGGGCGTAGCACCAAATCCAAGGCCTGGAAGCGATGCTCCTCCGGTACTTCCCTTTCAAATGCATCAAAAAATTTATCTACATCAGTTAAACCATCATAATAAGGAAAACTCCTTACCTCCGATGATACACAGGGCAGGGGATTAGTCATCATGTTATAACGCAACGTAGATATTTCGTGCAATCGATTGTGCCATTGTTCCTATTCCTCATCTGAATCTGATGTGTAGGAGATTTCACAGTCCCATGCAATACATCCATCAGCTGTCAGATTCACCCAATCTTGATCTCGTGCCGTTACCTTATAAATCTGGTCCAAATCATCATTACTCTCATAATCGTGGATCGTTTCAGTATAGGACGGTCCTTCTGCAGGGTCCATAGGTACTACTATATGGAGCAATTTCCTCTCAAATGACATTGTCTGCTTCTTCAAATTGATCACCCCATTCATGTCAATAGCCCAGTTGGTCCCAAGGAGCAAGGGGTAGGGATTGCTGTCATCGACAATCTCTATTACTTCGAAATCCGCCAACGGCTCGTGCCTTGAATATCTACTATCACTCTCTGCAATCTTCCCATGGGGATAATATTTTGTTGATTCTCCATTCTTAATTGAATCGGAGACCACTGAAGCGCAGGTCTCCCCATTCTCTCCCATGTTTTCTTAGGCAAAACATTCGCATCTGACCCAAGATCCAAAATAAGTTGGTCCATTTCATATTCACCTATTTGCGCGATGAGCCTCATTTCATGCCTTGTTCTTTCCTTATGCGTACCAATTTTCCTGACAACGCATGGTCCCTCAGGAGTATTTTCTTTACTAGCACATTTATTGATCAACTCTTGTAATCCTTTCACATCCTTGCTATCACGTAGCAGCTTCATACAGGTCTCTAAAAAGGTAGTAAGCATGGATGGGTCCATTTCTTCAGACTGCTTATCCTGACTTCTTGAGGTAGAAGCCTCAACGAAGCTTTTCTTCGCTTCCATGAAGGTTTCTTTCACACACGCTAAATCAAAGCCAACCTCATTTTTTGGAGCTTTATGGACCCATTTACTTTGTTCAGGCTACTTTCCCTTATCTTCACTAGTCATCATTCCACTTTGCAGCACAATATTCATGTTAGGATCCTCTTCATGGGGTTCATATCTCATCATCTGTAGGTTCTGGGTAGGTTGTTGAGGTTGCATTCCCTTTTCATGCATCTTATCTATTAATACAAGGCAGTCATTGTGGTCAAGCTGAGTATACTATCGACACAACAGACACGTCGGGTTCGTACATTCTTGTGCGTAGTGTCCTGCCCCCCCACAATCGTAGCAAATAACTTGTCCCTGACCTCTCGCAGGTCCTCCTCCGCCTGGGCCTCATCCGCGCCCCTGATATCCTCCTTGCACTCCCCAGCGCCCTGATCCAGAGACTAAGTTTTTGTCTACATCCGATACGTGGGCATTCTCTCCATGATTAACTCATAACTACGGAAATTGTGCTCATCATGACCTACTAATTGGTAGAAGTTGTAGAAGAGTTGTTGTGGTGTCTGTACAAATTTCTACAGCAAGTGACAATTGTGTGTCACATGTTTTTCAGCTACATGATAGATAAAACACCACAGCATGGGCCCTGTACTTGGCCCTGCTTGAGCTTCCTTCCTCAGAGGCATCGGCCCTCCTCTTGCAACATAATTCGCGAAGATAGGGAAATGATCTTTATCATGCCCTCGACTCTTACATTTCAAACACCAAACTTCTTCGCGCACCTCTAGCTGAGCCGCTCTATCCTTCTTCAGACTTTGGAATTCTAAGCAGAGATTATGCAACTCTACATGAATCTGCTGAGCTCCCAAAGAAGCATCTTGAATTGGTGCCTCATGCAATCTCATTGCAATCTTTAGGGCTTCCACCTGGGTCCCAATCTTTTGTTGTGATAAATCAACCCTTAGATGAGGCAACAGAGAAGCCACAAACAATTCTTGGTGCTGCCCATCCGTAAGATTCATGTTAGCGTTGTAGATCTTTCATTTCAATCTATGATCTAGCTCCTAGGGTGTCTTGCTCGGCTTCATCATGATTTCCTTGAATCCAACGATTGATTGCACTTCAAACTTGGGTCTACTGAATTCCTTATTCAAAACAGACTGAATGTCTACCAACACAATTGTCGGGTTATTAGTGTAGTACTTAATGTACCACGTTAACTTGTAATCCTCCAAAGAAGTGACCAATGTTTCTTTCTTCATCTGATCATATTTAATATTCTGGGCTTTCCATACAGCCTTTGCAACAAACCAAAATTGGCTTAGATCCTCATTTCCCAAGCCCTTGAAAATGGGCAACTTCACTGCATTCGCTATATTGAATGGTGGTGGAGGTGGTGGTGGTGTGGGCGAAGGTATATGCGGCAGAGGTGAAGATGGAGGTGGTGTGGGTGGATGGGGTATTTGTGGGAACCCTTGCCTTATTAACTGGACAAGGCTTTGCAGCGAAGCCTGTGATCCTCCTTCGTCGTCACTCAGAGGAGGCTCAATCAATGGGCTATATTCATGACCTGTTCTCCTTCTATCCCTAAATAACTTTCCACTTTGTGTAGCTCTAAATATCAAGGTAATTTAATAACTCACTTTTCACACAAGAGCACTTTAATCCAAGTATTCAAAGATCTCAAATACTCACCTCATGGTCCCTTGAAGAAGCATTTCTCTGCTTCACTATAGCTAACCGAGGTATCGACCATGAACTCTGTCACAAATCCTCCAATGACACGATCAAGCCAGTGATCGACAGCACACACGATCTTATCTTTAGAGGCTTCCAATCTCTGCACTAGCTCCGGGGTCCACACTATTGGATCGTCAAGCCTCCACCTCCTGTGACCATCTGTCAATGTAGCAATCCACTCATATAATTCAATTGGGAAGGAACAAAAGAAAATTTTGTGTATCTCTGTGTATTGATACCTGTCCAACCACTATTCTTTCGTCAATCACGGATTTCTATTTTCTTGTGCCACGAATTCGTTGATTTTTCTATCCAACCACTCCTCAATTTGTTTCTTTGTTGGATTCCAGTGATGCGACATCACACATATCTTTATGCAAATCCCGATCCTGACAATGGAACCATTTGTTGGCTTGGTGGGTCCTGACCCATGTTCAAAGTTAAGTTTTCCAAACAAATCCCTACACTACTAGCCCTTTCGGCATCAACTCACGGAGCACGGATTGAAGTCTCACTCGAAGCAATATGGGGGGATGTTGGAACCAATTTTTTGCACCCAGAGATTAATGTAATGTCCTTTTATGCCCTAACTCTATATTCGCGTAGATTGATAAGCCTTTTAGGGCTTATCGATACACTTCCTTCAATCGACTTCCAGACCTTCGCGAAGGTCTACGACCATCTTTCGTGGACCCTAAACAAGTGAATCACCTACTTACGCGCCTATGTAATTACCCTTAGTTCTATATTTACCCAGATCGATCTAAGTATTTGATATCTTTAACATGTTGAGTTTAGGCTTCTGTGATCCATGTCAAGCTTTTTGAGAAGAGTCTTTGGCGGAAATTGCATAATAATACATTTGTCGACGCGTTTCGAACGAACAAGTGTGGTTCATCGTCAGGACAGTTTGTATAGCTTTAATAGGAATAATAAATCTCTCAAATTAAACCTTAGTTAATTATTAGGATGGTGTAATAATTAGTATAACAAGTTTCACCTTAATGAAGAAATTTAATGATTGATGCTAATTACCCCATTATATATTTAGTATAAATGAATAAGAATTTAAAAATGAATTTAACTAATAACTTTAGTAAGAAAGGTCCTTTGATTTAATATCTAACTAACTAAATTTACGATTTTAATTTTGTTTAATAATATTAGTTTATATTTATTTTATATAATTTTAATAATAATAATAAATCTATTATTAGTTTATACTCTTTTATTGTAAACAATGAAATTTATTCCTATTTAGTAATAAAGTTAACATAACAAACTTTTTTGAATTGTCCTATCCCTACCCCTCGGTCCAGTACAGTTTCCCGGTCAAATATAAAAGTTTCCTGGTCAAATATAGTCGTTTCCTGGTCAATTTTAGCTGTTGGATGATCTTCTCTCCCTATTTAAATTGCTGCCATGATCTGGTTCCTCAACTTGTCTTGATGATGAACCACACTTGTTGGTTTGAGACGCATCGACAAATGTATTATTATGTGATTTCCGCCAAAGACTTTACTCAAAAAATCTTTAACATGCATTAAGATATTCTTTGCGTAAATAGATATTAGTACTTGCATTCATATAACAATGTAAACCATGCAGAATCGCGCATCAATACAGTATTAAATCATAGCCCCATTATTCATCATAACATAAACGCATTCATTCATAATAGAAGTAAATGGACAAAACACAGATATTTTTGGAATAATCTCTTTATTTATACTTCAGTTTTTTTACAGACTCGAGACTACCCTACGCACTTAGTTGCAAGGGTTCACACACTCAGCTGTGGACTCTACTCTAGGCCTCTGCACACACAAATGCAAAGCCTCTCTTCTACTCTAAGACTCTTTGCTCTTCACTTCTATTGACCCATTAACTTCATTGATCTCTATCCTCTATCTTCCTTAGACTCTCTAAGACTCTCTTTTTTATACAATCCCATGGTTCGTTGACCATGGGTAGATCTACTAAAGTCGAAACAACTTAAATAAAAGAAGAGGAAAACCTTTATGACACTTTACTATCTTCGCGCTTTGTGACCACATCTTGCAGAGACTTTACACTTTACATAACAAAAACTTGGGCTTTCTGCCCCAAAACTTGGGATTTTGCCCCAAAATTGACCGCAGGGGACTCTGTCCCAACAATAAGTATTATTTATTATTTTTAAATGTAGTGTTACTGTGATAATATTTGCCTCATCTTGGAGTATAAAGAGCCTCTCGGGGAAATCATAATATTTAAAACAAAATAAAAACATAATGTATTATAGTAATTCAAAAATACAAAAGAAAACATGTTTTTAATTTCAAAATCCATTAAAGTATTAAAATTTATGATAATTTAACAAATGTTTTGGTCTCTCAAAATATATGAAATTTTACTACATAACTAATGTTACCATTATATTCATAAAATTAATAGAATCTAAGTGGGTTTGGTAAAATGTAGAATGATAGATTATATACATTTGTAAATGAAATAATTTTTTAAAATAATATCAATTTTTTTCCATGTCTCTTAATGGGATGACTTAGTGGTTGGCATAATGGAATGTTATCCCCTCCATCTAGTTTTAAATCACATGGGGGAGCATCTTTGGCCCATTGTGATAAGGCTCAAGGGGTAGGCTCCCCCACCCTCATGGATTCTTGACACTTGTTAATTCATAAATTCTTGGTATATCTAGCTTACATGATTTTGGATATACTCTTGGTGTTATAGTGACAACTCTTGGCTTACAGGTTGTTGGATATACTCACCCGGTGAAAGAGTCAAGGTTGTTAGGTTAGTAATGGTGGTTTTGGGAAGTTGGTTTTGGTGGCCAGTGGTATTACATGTAATTAAAGCCTTTAAAATTCTTAGGGATTCACTATTGTAATGTGCTAGAGTTAATTGAAAGGTTCTTTGTCTAGGGCCAAGGTGTATGGCCAACTTGGATGCATTTAAGTCAATGATATTGGTTGCTTTTAAGCCATAACATAATAGATCTATTGTTGTCTTGTTTTTCCCTGGTTTGTGTTTTCTAAGGTAAATCCTGTGTGTTTTTTCCAGGTGTATAATTTTATTTTTAATTATTTTGTCTTTGCATCATTTTAATTATTAACTAGTGGTATCAAAACCAAATGAAGGGTTGAAAAGTAGAAGCTACGACTTGGTGAAGAAATAATTGTAGTTTTTGGTCAAGCCACAAACATGCTAAGAGAAATTCATGGACGTACCACCCGAAGATGACATGAGATTTCTAATTCAGTATGAAGATCTAAAGGAAAATACCAAATCCCATGTAGATGGAAAGTAGATCAGGATGTTGGTTGTGAGGCATGAGGAGAGAACCTAGTATGAACAAGAGTGAACATGAGAGAATGGTAGTGTAAGTGCCAAGACAACAATAACAAAAAAAGAAATGAATTTGGGGATGATTAAATGTATGTGGGAATATGACTGCAAGACTTTGTTACACCTGTATACCCTTGCTAGTGATGTCTATATGTAGACTTAAGTGATAGGGGAGGAGAACATGTGGGTTTTCTAGATTAGATCTAAAGAGAACATGCAATTTTTCTAGACTAGATTCGAAGAATTTCCTTAGTCAATTTCAAAGTGGGAATTATTAGGTAAAGTTGGTTGGGTGAAAGGGTCGAGGTTGTTGGATCAACAATGGTGGTCTTGGGAACTTGGTATTGGCGGGCCATGATATTCAACCTTTGGTATTACGCGTAATTAAAACCTTCAAAAGCTTTGGGGATTCTCCTTTAATAGATATATTGTTCAATCCTCTCATGTTGTGTTTCCTTTATAACTATACATGCCTTGTGTTAGGGTGGTGGATTTTAAGATTTATTCGAAGGAAAGAGGTAGACTTCCAACTATCATTCGACTCCAGGTTACCATGGGGGGAGTTAAATTCTTGCAACGAAGTTCTGTCTTTTTATTATTCACCTCCATGATTCCTTTCTTGACATCAATTTCCTGGTTATTATGCGTCATGTCCCTTTCAAATTTTATCAAGTTCTTGTAGGTTCCCATGTTATTTTTTTTGTTTATCTATAACACATCAATGGGTCCTTCCTTTGAGCTAATCTTTGTGTTATCCATTGCATCCCCCCAAATAATTGACTCAACAGGTACTTCATTCAGCTGTCATGTCCTGGTATGTGGTGTCTGGTATCCGGACACTTTCTTCATATGGTTTTGACGTAGAAATTCCTTGTAGATTCAAACTGTTAATTGTAATTTACTAAAACAATAGACTTGAATATACTCTACCAATTGTAGAAACAATTAACGATCATGAAATCACGAAGCATACAAGAGAAATAATTCAATCAACACATTACACAATGATTTCCTAGCGAAAGCCACATCTAAAAACCCTTGTTATCTGTATATTGCATTAGTTAGAAAATATGAGAAGATTATAATGCTTTGCTCAAGCCCGAGAAAAACCTATACATTATCTTTATCTGTCTCACTGCTTCCTAGACAAGCTTAAGCCAATACTTAACCAATTTTCTGCTTTCCCAAGTCCTTATTTCCTTGCGTTGTTTCCTTGGGAGTTAGCCCCTATTAATTAGGGAAATTATTTAGTTGGAATTGCACAATCCTCATAGGCCTTCCTCTGATTGCATGCACCACCTGTACAATTTGGATGATTATACAATTGATAGTACATTGTCCCTGAAATCCAATCTCGATTGGGTAGCCCTCAGATCTGACATGCATGAGTTATTTATGAGTGAATCATCAGTTAACCAGTTGAACACATGAAGCAACAACCCATTGTTTGACCTCCTACTAGTTCATCCATTAGTTGGACCTAGTTTAACTGAATTTAACTCAGTTAAACTGAATTAATTAATTAAAACTCAAAATAAACTCAACCAAGGCTTCTATAATGTAGGAGATGTTGGAAATAATACTGAGAGGGGGGGTGAATCAGTATTATCAAGTTCTTTTTAATAAATCTTCCTTATTTATACTTTGAATTATTCTTGTATGTCAGTACCATAAAACAATGAGAATTAGCAAGAAAAACAGATAGTCACACCAAAGAACACCAGATATAAGGTGGAAACCCAATGTGGGTGAAAACCACCTGCTGCAATATGTCTCTATCTTCTTTCAATTAGAAACTCTTTTTACAATAATTTTGTACTGGTGCAGTCCTTTACCAGTACGCAAGCTGCAACCTGCAGAGAGCTACAACTCTCTCTCTCGTTTTCCAGTCTCTCCTGGAAGGGAGCTACAACCCCCTACTTCTTTTCCTTCAAGGACCACTTTTCATAAATTTTCACACTGGATCCATAAACATCAAGTGATCATCAAGTACAAGTAAATCACCCAGTCAAATGCAGTAACCTGATCAATAGTAACAGTAAAATAAACCCAGAACACCTTATCAACAGAGAAAAGTCAGTCAAATAAATGCCTTAATACAGATCCGCAGTTTTTCTTTATCTGGCATGCGTAGCTACGCACTTCACCTTCTGCACCTCTGCGTATCCCCGCAGAGAGCCTTGAACTGCACTGCGTAACCACGCACTGTTCCTTTAAACGCGCCGCGTACCTTCATTGTGCCCATGCACCCACTGCTTCTATCGCGCTGCGTACTACTACTATGGCCACGCACTCTCAGATGCTATCACGCCGCTTATCTACGCACCTGCGGCTTCTGTAGCGCTGCGTACTTTCACTGTGCCTCCGCACCTGAACGTCTGTCGCTCTGCGTACCCACGCACTGCGCCTTCTTCTGCTCTACGTACCCATGCACTGCGCCTTCTTCTGCTGTGCGTACCCACGCACTTGCACCGTTAATCACCTACGACCCTCTGATTAGGGCCGAATTGGTAGTCCACCTGTGTGCCACAAATAGTCAGATGCCCAAATATGATCATGCGCCCGAGAGATCACACTTCATAGATTCACTTTCAACTTCACTTTTATATAGATCAAGCTTTTAAACCGATAACCCAATATTTTAGATCTTAAGATATACAATTTGCAAAAGATATCTTAGCCAAGTGATCTCCTTCCCTATTTATAGTCAAGCCCTTATTCACACCATGGGACAAAACCATCAATAACCAAAACAAGGGATCCAAACCGGGGCTAAATTAGATCCTATACCACGGGCCAAAACCATAGAATCAAGAACGGCGGGCTAAATACCACGGGCCAAACATAAGAAACCCCGCGTGAGCGCGCTTCTCTGCCTTGAAGTGAGTGAACTGGGGGTCCGCACCTCATGAACGAGTAACCTGCGGGTATGTACACACTTTATCTATGATATTCCTGCGGGTCCGCGGATTTTGTACGGTGTACCTACGTACCTCTTATTTTCAACATTTTGAGAACCTGAACAGAGCATTGCCACTTAAGAGAGTTGCCATCAAGTACAACACCTGTAACATAGAGCCATACCAGAATCATAATGCCAACAATCTCCCCCTTTGGACTTGATGGCAACCTCAAGATCTTCAATGTCATTCTCCCCCTTTGACATCAAGGGCAAAGGGTTATGCTCCCCCTAAGAACATGCTCCCCTTGACTATAAACCATAATCCACCAAACACCATAAATGACCATGAAAGAGATAGAGACATATTGCAGCAATATTCAGACCAACAACCATGATCTCCTTCTGTACTTCCTCCATAATGCCAACAATGCATTATATGCTCCCCCTGAACCTGTGCCATTCGATCTTCGACAAATCCGCAACCCAGCACATGTACACATATACCCCAGATGAGCCTTGCTTACAACCAACCATCAGAAGAGATTCAACAACAAGATGATGCATCAACAACCCCCAGCTTTTGCCTGAGGTATTCAAAGGTCTCCCTGGGCAATGGTTTGGTGAGTATATCAACAACTTGTTCCTTAGAAGGAACATACTCCAACTTGACCTTTTGTTCAAGTACTTGTTCCCGGAGGAAATGATACTTGATCGGTATGTGCTTGGTCTTTGAATGCATGACTGGGTTCTTTGAAATGATGATTGCACTTGTATTATCACATAAGATGGAGATGGGTGGTATACACGTGATTTGAAAATCCTGCAAGGTCTGCATCATCCAAAGGAGTTGAGTTCAGCAAGATGCAGCAGCAACATATTCCGCTTCAGCTATAGACAAGGCAATCGAACTCTGTTTCTTACTGAACCAAGATACTAATCTGGAACCCATAAAGAATGCACCACCACTTGTGCTCTTCCTGTCATCCACACTTCCGGCCCAATCTGCATCTGTATAAGCATGAAGTGTGAGATCTGTATCTCTAGGATACCATGAGCCATAGTTTTGAGTTCCTTGAAGATATTTGAAGATTCTCTTTACTGCCTGAAGATGAGTTTCCTTTGGATTTGCCTGAAATCTTCCAACTATTCCTACTGCATGCATTATGTCTAGTCGGGTACCTGTCAAATAAAGTAGACTTCCAATCATAGATCTGTAGGTTGGTTGATGCACTGCTGCTAATTCATCATTTGCACTGAGGCTACATCCTGTGACCATGGGTGTACATACTGGTTTTGCATCTTCCATGCCATATTTCTTCAAAATATGCTTGAGATACTTGGTTTGAGACAAAAAGATCCCTCCTTTTTTTTGTTGGATTTGCAAACCAAGAAAATATGTCAGTTCTCCCAGCAAGGACATTTCGAATTCTTTCTGCATTACCAAGGCAAAACTTTGACTCATAGCTTCTTCATTGTTGCCAAAGATAATGTCATCTACATACACTACAAGTATTAGCAATTTGTCGTTTCCAACTTTTATATAAAGATTGCTATCTGCTGATCCTTTTGAAAAACCTTGTTGATGAAGATATTTGTCCAAACGATAGTACCAAGCCCTTGGACCTTGTTTGAGGCCATAGAGAGCCTTTTTCAATCTGCATACAAGATTTGGATCATTTCCAAGAATGAAACCATCTGGCTGCTCAATGTATACTTCTTCTTCCAAGTCTCCATTCAGAAAGGCTGATTTCACGTCCATTTGAAATACTTTGAAGTTTTGAGAGCTTGAGAGAGCAAGGAACATTCGGATGGCCTCAAGTCTTGCAACAGGAGCAAAAGTTTCTTTAAAATCTATTCCTTCTTGTTGCGCATACCCTTTACAAACAAGTCTGGCCTTGTTTCTAATTACTTCTCCATTTTCATTCAATTTATTTTTGAAGACCCATTTTGTCCCTATAACATTCTTATCCTTTGGTCTAGGAACCAACTCCCAAGTGTTGTTCTTTTCGATCTGCTCAAGTTCTTCATCCATTGCTTTGACCCAACATTCATCTTTGCATGCCTCTTTCACATTTTGTGGTTCAGTGGAAGAGAGTAATTCCAAATAGCTTGAAGCTTCTGCAATTGTTCTTCTTGTTTGTACACCTGCTTCTTTCTGCCCCAAAATCTGAGATTCTGGATGATTCTTCTGAACAAATCTGGATGGAGTCTTCTCTTCTATCCTTATCTGCTCCTCTGGTTCTTCTTGAGGTTCTTCTTCTTCATCATTCTGTCTTTGAGGGTAGTCTTCATCTTCTTCGATATCTTCATGATTTACTTGCCTAGGAATGTATCCCTTCTCATCAACCACTACATCAATGCTATCAACAATTCTTCCAAGTCTTTTATTGTAGCACTTGTATGCTTTGCTATGTGGAGAATAACCAAGAAGAATGCCTTCATCTGCTCTAGGTTCAAGTTTGCCAAGTTGCTCATCAGTATTCTTAATATAGCATTTGCTCCCAAAGATTTTGAAGTGCTTTACCGAAGGAGTCTCACCATACCAGAGCTCATGAGGGGTTTGAGTGCTGTTCACCCGGACATTTGTTTTGTTGAGAATAACAACCACAGCATATGCAGCTTCACCCCAGAAAGTTTCGGGAGTTCCAGACTCATCAAGCATAGCACGAGCCATTTGTTGGACTGTTCTGTTCATTCTTTCCACCACTCCATTTTGCTGAGGAGTTCTAGCTATAGAGAATTCTCTTCTTATCCCATGTTCTTCACAGAAATCAAAAAATTCATTTGAGGTAAACTCCCCACCTCTGTCGGATCTGAGGCACTTAATTTTGTATCCTGATTCATTTTCAACCAAGGCTTTAAAGGATTTGAATTTTTCGAATGCTTCATCTTTGTGCTTCATAAGTCCTAACCAGACAAACCTGGAGAAATCGTCAATGAATAATATCAAGTATTCTTCTCCTCGAGGTGTCCTTTTCCTGAATGGTCCACATACATCTGTATGTACTAGCTCAAGAGGCATGCTAGCTGATCCTTCCTTCTCCGGAAAGTTAGTTCTGGTTTGCTTTCCAAACTGACATGATTTGCATATGGTGTTGTCTGGAATTTTGATATCTGGAAGACCGCGAACTGCCTGATATTTGCATGCTTTCCTTATTTGTGAAAAGCTTAGATGCTCCAACCTCCGGTGCCATAACCAGTGTTCATCATCCTTGCTTAGATAGCATTGTTGTTGTCCTTCTTCAAATATGTATAGATTATTTGGAGTTCTTTCACCTTTGATCATTGTTTTACCTGTATCAAGATCACGAACAAGACATCCATTTGATATAAATATCACCTCGGTTCCTTGATCACACATCTGGCTGACTCTCAGAAGATTATGCTTCAATCCATCAACATACAAAACATTTCCAGCTTTGACCTTTTCTTTTAACTGAGCAGTGCCTTTTCCTTTTATAGCTGGAGGAGTATCATTTCCAAAAGAAACTTTCTTTCCCTTTTCTAAAGCAGAATATGATTCAAGTTTTTCTTTATCACCTATCATATGCTTCGAACATCCACTGTCAATGTACCATAGATTTTCTTGTCCCTCTGCATAAAATGCTATCCCACATCTTTCTATTTTTGGTTCCTTTATTCTCCATGTTTTGGTGCTTGAGGCTTGTTCCTTTGTCTGCTGAAACCTGCTCCTGCATTCAGAATCTTCATGACCAAAGTTATTGCAAATAGAACATTCAACTTCATTTTCAAGAGCCGAAAAGTTGTTATAGGTCCTTTTTGTAATCCCGGTCATACTTCTTTGTTTTTGAGCTTCTCTAGTCATGATTGTTTTATATGCAACACATTGAGCTGCTTTGTGACCAAAGTTATGGCAAGAGAAGCATTATCCATTGAAGAAACTTCTGCGGTTATCAAATCTTCCGGCCAAATGATTGTAATTTCTATTATCATCCATTCTTGAAGCAAATTGAGAGGATTTTACCTGTGGCTGGTTGTAGCTTTTGTTCATCCTTAAGATGGATTGCCCCTGGTTTACCTGATAGTCTTCATTGTGCTTTTGCTCATTCCTTCTTGCTGCATCAAGATAACTCTTTGAGGTGGATGCTTGAGAAGTTTCTCCATTATACCCCAGACCTATCTTGTTTAGTGGAGAACGTTGTACATTGATGATCTCATCCAGAGTTTCAGATCCTTTGACAAACTTAAGATTAATAGCCTTTGTTTTCTCAATCTCTTTTCTAAGACCAACAATTTCACCTTCTAATTTTTCAAGATATTTTTCTTTTTCATCAATTTGAAATTGTAGAGTATCAATGATCATATTCTTTTCTTCTATACATCTCTTGAGTCTAGAAATCTCTTCATAAAGGCTATCCACATCTATAGCATCCATGTAATCATCATCTTCAAATGCCATTAAAACTTTATAGTCATTACCTCGTTCATCTTCATCACTATTTGATAGACCATCACTATCTTCATGAGTGTAGTAGCCTTTTGCATTCTTTTTCTTGTTCCATCTAGCAGGTTCCTTTCCTTTGTCAATCTTATCCTTATGAGGACATTTCGCAGCATAATGACCTACTCTTCCACAAGAAAAACATTTAAAAGGTGACTTACCTCTGAACCTTCCAGTACCCCGTTGAAGATTTCTGACAAAATTTGATTCTTCTTCTTCTTTTGGCACATGACTTGCTTCATAGTAGTCTCCTTTGCCTGAAGCCTTGAAAGCAGCTTCTCTCCTGTCTGATGGACCTCCTCTTCTCATTTCATAAGCAGTTAGAATTCCGTGTAGCTGAGACATAGTAAGAGTTCGTAGATTTTCCTTTTCTTCTATTACAGACACTTTAGATTCAAATTTGGGGGGCAATGATCTTAAAACTTTTTCAACCACATTAGCCTCTTTTATTTCTTCACCCAAGTTTTTCATGCAATTAACAATCCCGTCTACCCGAAGGAAATAGTTAGCCACACTTTCATCATTATACATTCTGAGATTCTCATACTGAATCCTGAGGGTTTGAAGTTTAGCACGCTTTACCTGTTCATCTCCTTCGTAGCTCAAGACAATCTTGTCCCATATTTCCTTTGCGGATTTATATTGCATAACCTTCATGAATTCTGTTTGAGATAAGCATCCCAGCAGAGTATTGACTGCTTTAGCATTTGTTTCATATTTCTTCTTCTCAGCCGGATCTATAGGAGTAGCTGAAGGAAAAGTGTAGCCTGTATTTATGATATCCCAAACTTCTGTACCAAGAGATTGAAGATAGGCAGTAACTCTTACCTTCCAATAATTGAAGTTTGTACCATCAAAAATTGGTGGCCTGATTGATGCTTCCCTCTCGTAGTTGCTCATGATGAATGATCTTCCTTCAAGCGATCAAGCTTCTCTGAAGGACCCGCTCCGATACCAATTGTTGGAAATAATACTGAGAGGGGGGGTGAATCAGTATTATCAAGTTCTTTTTAATAAATCTTCCTTATTTATACTTTGAATTATTCTTGTATGTCAGTACCATAAAACAATGAGCATTAGCAAGAAAAACAGATAGCCACACCAAAGAACACCAGATATAAGGTGGAAACCCAATGTGGGTGAAAACCACCTGCTGTAATATGTCTCTATCTTCTTTCAATTAGAAACTCTTTTTACAATAATTTTGTACTGGTGCAGTCCTTTACCAGTACGCAGGCTGCAACCTGCAGAGAGCTACAACTCTCTCTCTCGTTTTCCAGTCTCTCCTAGAAGGGAGCTACAACCCCCTACTTCTTTTCCTTCAAGGACCACTTTTCATAAATTTTCAAACTGGATCCATAAACATCAAGTGATCATCAAGTACAAGTAAATCACCCAGTCAACTGCAGTAACCAGATCAATAGTAACAGTAAAATAAACCCAGAACACCTTATCAACAGAGAAAAGTCAGTCAAATAAATGCCTTAATACAGATCCGCAGTTTTTCTTTATCTGGCATGCGTAGCTACGCACTTCACCTTCTGCACCTCTGCGTATCCCCGCAGAGAGCCTTGAACTGCACTGCATATCCACACACTGTTCCTTTAAATGCGTCATGTACCTTCATTGTGCCCACGCACCCACTGCTTCTATCGCGCCGCGTACTACTACTGTGGCCACGCACTCTCAGATGCTATCGCACCGCGTATCTACACACCTGCGGCTTCTGTAGCGCCGCGTACTTTCACTGTGCCTCCGCACCTGAACCTATGTCGCGCTGCGTACCCACGCACTGCGCCTTCTTCTGCTCTGCATACCCACGCACTGCGCCTTCTTCTGCTGTGCGTACCCACGCACTTGCACCGTTAATCACCTGCGAACCTCTGATTAGGGCCGAATTGGCAGTCCACCAGTGTGCCACAGATAGTCAGATGCCCAGATCTGATCATGCGCCCAAGAGATCACACTTCATAGATTCACTTTCAACTTCACTTTTATATAGATCAAGCTTTTAAACCGATAACCCAATATTTCAGATCTTAAGATATACAATTTGCAAAAGATATTTTAGCCAAGTGATCTCCTTCCCTATTTATAGTCAAGCCCTTATTCACACCATGGGACAAAACCATCAATAACCAAAACAAGGGATCCAAACCAGGGCTAAATTAGATCCTATACCACGGGCCAAAACCATAGAATCAAGAACGGCGGGCTAAATACCACGGGCCAAACATAAGAAACCCCACGTGAGCGCGCTTCTCTGCCTTGAAGTGAGTGAACTGGGGATCCGCACCTCATGAATGGGTAACCTGCGGGTATGTACACACTTTATCTATGATATTCCTGCGGGTCCGCAGATTTTTTACGGTGTACCTGCGTACCTCTTATTTTCAACATTTTGAGAACCTGAATAGAGCATTGCCACTTAAGAGAGTTGCCATCAATTACAACACCTGTAACATAGAGCCATACCAGAATCATAATGCCAACAGGAGACACTCTACATGACTCAAATTAGACCCTTAACTCGAATTAACTGAGCTAACTTATTTAACTCGTACAAGTTGCCTTGTGATGTGGAATTACAATTTTATTCCTAAATTAATTTAAGGACAAAATTAAATTAGGATTTTCTTGTTGCATTTTCAACACTCCCTCTCAATAAACAGGCATTATCAAATACCCCAATCTTGCCTCTATGGAACTCGAATTTTCCTCTTGACAGTTCCTTAGTCAACGTATCTGCATCCTGCTCCTCTGTAGTAATGCAATCTAACAATATGATTCTCCTATGCACAAAATCTCATAGAGGGTGATACCGAATGTCGATATGCTTGGACTAATCATGGAAAACTGGATTCTTAGAGAGTTTGACACGACTATGATTTTCACAGTAAATCACTGTAGGATCCATCTGCTGACCAAATAAACCAACGAAGATCTTCCTCATCCAGATAGCTTCACAAGTTGCTTGACTAGTAGCCATGTGTCACACGGAATCAGTCAAGGGTGCGGACACAGCTGACCTTCCTAGAAGTCTAAGACATTCTAATGACAAACAAGACAAAATGGAGTGATCTTTCTCTAAATACACCTTTTACAATATGAAAACTACAAGTGTTTAGGCTTACCTTATTCCAAAATGCTGTTGTTGAAGTCCGTTCTTGACGATCCGGATGAGCTCCTCCTTCAAGTCAATTCCTGCAACCACAAACAATCAAACAATTACCAAGCACTTGCATTTCATATAATAAAACATATATTCAACATGCAGACCAAGGAACACATGAAATAACTCATTAACACAAGCTATTGAGAAAAATAAACCAGTTTGTATTAATAACGAAACAAAGAAACTCTTACAACCTGGCCTTGGTGTTGTGCAAGTTCCTCCCAGGGTCCATCAAGTGTTTTCCTCTACTTTGACAAAGCTCACCCACTTCCAAGTAGAATCATGTAAAGACAATCTCTCCTCACAAATGTTCTAATGGAAGACCTAAATCCTGCAGCATTTACCCAAAGAAAATGTATAGCTCCAACCTCTTCTCCCTCTGGCTCAATGTCTTTATTTATAGTGCTGTAAAGAGGTTATTCAGGTCCACTATCAATGGGATCATCCCCCTCTTTGGGTGGGATAGCTCCCTTATTGATGGGATAAGTTCCCCCTTAATAGAGATACATGAACCAACTGGAGGCGCATCCATTTCATCAAACCGACCTCTAGAATGTTCTAGAAGTAACCACAAGTAACTTTTTCAAGATAAAACTTGCGCATTTTGCCTTTTACAGAGGGACGCACCTGTCCCTTAACATACAGAGCGTCCATGGACGCAGATTTTGTGAACATGGTCAGCGTCCCCGCAGGTAAGGCTAGAGAGAACCTGCGACCCCAGAGATAAACATAGTTTTTACAAGACTTTCTCTCTTCTTTGAGTTTGAGATGGATAACAGAGGCATGAGACTTGCCTAAGAGGGTAGCATGACTGTTGATTTGAGCCATACTAACTGTGAGTAGTCAAGGTGACATTTTTTAGTGTAACAGATTGCCCCCTAAAGTGCGAAGCCTGGAATAGAGTAGGGTTTTGTAATTCTAGGAAGGGTGAAGCGCTTTATCATTTCAAGGATTGTCTTGTGGATGGCCTGGTTGGAACCTGCAATTTTCAACACAAAATACATGGATAAGATTATATCATCACTGAGATAGGCATTCCCATACTCAGATTCAAAACTTTAACTAATGGACTAACTATTCTGATACAGGAATGATCTTGCAGTACATCATTTTTATAGACTTTTGTAGACACAGTATGGACGCAGCCATCTGTTTATGATTAGTCTACATATATAATGAATACAAAACTCCTCGCAGCCTGGATGGTAGAAACTAGATCCAGGGTCTTCACTTCTATTTCCCGAATTGGTACGATTCTAGCCATGTGATTAAATGATTCGATGTCGAACATGTTAGAAACCACTTGATTACCAGTCGATGATGCAAACTGTTAACAAGCGTGAGAGAAACCACCAGTAATGTCAATGGTTCTCAAAGTACCAAGCACAACCCGTGAAATGTGAATAGATGTTTTGATGTCGAACACTTCACGGAATCCTTTGATCGAAAGTCAATGATGTAAACTGACGTCAAAGGCGAGAAACTTGCCATTGATGCATGCAGACTTCAAGGTACTGTCGATTCCTAAGTCATCTTTCTAGATAATGTGTCGATGTCGATAGAAAGCGACCCGTTGCAGGCAAGCCCACAACACGAAATCATTGTTCAAGTTGAATAAATGTTGCTGTAAGGACTGACTCAGGGATGGTCAAATGGATGACAAGTATTTTGCAGATGAAAGTTTTTCTTGCAGACCTCTTGAACACATAACGACACAACAGATGGCTTGGTGACGAATAACTCAAAGTTAATCCCCGGAACCCGGTTAAAGACTTTCAAAGTGGTTTGGTCAACTGTGAGGTAAAAGATTTCCCAACCCAGGTGAATGAAAAGTGTCGTGTTCAAGAGCGGTAATAAAGTTTCTTCTGAGACAAAAGGTGACAAACAGGTTCATTCTTCTCTCTTTTCCCCCACCATTTCTGGCAAGTACCTCTTTATTTTTAACAAGCTTGAGGAGGATAACATATGCTTGATTATAAGCTCATCCTTCGGACGAGTCCAACCTAGTTTAAATTCGAACCCTAGGAAGGAGTGGTTCGTTCCTGTTTGTAATTGAACAGGTCCTCTACTGTAAAATTTTAACGAGCCCAGTATAGGAGAAACTCGGCGTTTTTCATTTTTAGAGAGTCTGAAAAAACTAAAGGAGACTCCACGTTGAACTTTTTCGTATATTTGTGTCCCTCAAGCCCGAAAAAGTATAAAATAATACCTGGGGGAACCGCTTGATCTTGCGACCAAGGAGTACTTTCATAATAGTGTCGTTGACCTGAAAAGTAAAAAGCGATCAAGGACACGTCGTTTTATTTCCTTATCGAGTTTGAAACGACAAAAACCCAGCAATCTTTTCCTGATTTTGCGGTCAGAAAAGAGCTAAAAGGGGACCGTCTTTTAATTCCGTTTTAACGAGTGTAAAAGAAACGCTCGGCGATCTTTTCACGTTTTAGGAGTCAGAAAAGGGCTTAAAAGATGACTCTGATGTTTCACTTTTTCGTAAGTTTTAACGAGTTCGAAAAAGGGATAAAAATGTACTCATGGTTTTCACTTTTTCGTAATTTTTAATGAGTTCGAAAAAGGGATAAAAATGTACTCATATGGCCGACTTTCAATTTAATTTACGAGCCAGAAAAGACAGAAAGAACTCGGCATTTTCATTTGTTTTACGAGAATGAAAAATAGCAAAATAATCTCGAGATTTTCATGAGTTTAACGAGTCTTGAAAATAACTGAAATTGACTCGAGATAGGTTTCATTTTTACAAAAGCTTGAAACAGATAAAAACTATGCTTCAAAGTAGTTTCATTTTTTCACAAGCTTGAAACAAAGATAAAACTGTGCTTGATGCCCCCTAAGCATAACTGCTAGAGCGCATGCTCCCCAGCTTCATTTCATTCAACTAAGGTGGATGAAATGAAGGTTCAAGAACGAGATCATTTGAAAGACTCGACCTAAAACTGTAAGAAAATTATGCAAAAACTGAAATAACTAACCTAAACGTACAACCTAACATCTATGAGGTCTAGTCAAACTCTCGACTGAAGTAGAGGAGGATTTGTTTCATTTTTTAACGAGCTTGACACAGGAAAAGAACTATGCTCGGATTCGGTTTCATGTTTACACAAGCTTGAAACGAAAAACTATGCTTGTTATAAGTTCACATGCCCCCAGCATAATGATGCAAATCAAGGTACATGCCCCCCAAGCTTCATTGCATTCAATGAGGTGGATGGAATGAAGCTTTACTTTCAAAATCTTGGAAAGACTCGTGGGAGTTGTTTCATTTTTTAACGAGCTTGACACAAGACAAGGAACTTTGCTCATAACTACTCTCTACAATCTACCTAACAAAAACTTTACTCTAAAAACCTTGATTCATTTTTTAACGAGCTTGACACAAGACAAGGAACTATGCTCTAAAAACCTTGATTCATTTTTTAATGAGCTTGACACAAGACAAGGAACTATGCTCTAAAAAACCTTGATTCATTTTTTAACGAGCTTGACACAAGACAAGGAACTATGCTCATGACTACTATCTAGAATCTACCTACTTAACCTACCCTTGTTTCATTTGTTAACGAGCTTGACACAAGACAAGGAACTATGCTCAAAAATTTCACATGCCCCCAGCATAATGATGCAAAGCGAGGTACATGCCCCCCAGGCTTCATTGCATTCAACCGGCTGGATGAAATGAAGGTTTACTTTCAATATTTAACTTGAAAAGGGAGTTGTTTCATTTTTAAGGAGGTTGACACAAGAAAAGAACTATCCTCATACCTGATTCATTTTTTAACGAGGTTGACTCAGTAACAGGAACTGTCCTCAAACCCTACTTTCTACAATCTACCTACATATCCTAAAATCTAGCTGATTCATTTTTTAATGAGGTTGACTCAGTAAAAGAACTGTCCTCATCAACTGATTCATTTTTTAACGAGGTTGACACAGTAAAAGGAACTTTCCCCGGACACACTGATTCATTTTTTTTTTAACGAGGTTGACACAGTAAAAGGAACTTTCCTCGGACACACTGATTCATTTTTTAACGAGGTTGACACAGTAAAAGGAACTTTCCTCGAACACACTGATTCATTTTTTAACGAGGTCGACACAGTAAAAGGAACTTTCCTCGAAACTCCTTGTTTCATTTTTTAATGAGCTTGACACAAGACAAGAAACTATGCTCATGGTTTCCAGTTTCATTTTTTAATGAGGTTGAGACTAGAAGAAACTATCCTCACAACTTTGATCATGGCTTCCAACTGGAGGAAAGACATGTCAATGGACACACCTTGATCATGGCTTCCAAGAGGTCTTCATCCGAAGGAAGAATACTTCTTGGGAAGGAACACATGTCAAGGGACTCAAAAGGGATAAGAACATCGTGTTCAAATAATCCCATAGAGTTTTCCATGTCAATTACCGGATCTAAATCAACAGCGAGAGGCTCACTTACTTCGGTAACTGAAAACATGGGACCAGTTGCCACATAATTAACCCGTGGCAGGGTAGATACCACTTTAGAATCAGGAACATTGAGGGCCGTCATATTATTGGTAGTTGAAACAAGACTAGGAAATGAAAGCTGGTCTACAGTCACAATACGGCCATTGTGAGGGAAAGACATCACGCGAAAGAGTGTCGATACGACAGCTTTCATTGCATAAACATAGTCTCGCCCAAGGAGTAAATTGAAATCCAAGGGACCTCGAACTACCATAAGATCAATACAGACAGTTTTACCTCCCAAGGTAATAGAAAACTTAGGAAGGATCCCTAAAGGTTCACTAATGGTTCTGTTAAAAGCTTTCAGATTCTGCGTAATAGGTGCAAGCTGAGGGGAACCCAAAGCTTTCCAAACAGTTGAGGATAAAATACTAACAGAAGCACCCTCATCTACCTGTGTACGATGTATGTCCCTACCACCAGCCTTAACAATGATTTGGAAAGGGATGGAGGAAGGAAGACGAGGTTCTGTCAGTCTATTCCAATCAAAGGAAAAGACCTCAGTACTTGGAGGGGGTTCTGTAGAAACAGGTGAAATGCCCCACGGCATAGAAGAATCTGATGTAACAAGAAGAACCTGAGCGGTATGAAGTTCACTCTCCAAAGGGAAAGTGTGATCGACCGAATGTGAAATTGAATCGACCACTTGACCAACTAATGGATCATCAACCTGAGTGACATGAGTTTCACTCTCCAATGGGAGAGTGTGACCAACTGTACTTGAATTTAAACCAATCACTCCGTCAGTTGACGGTAGGTTGGGAGAAAGTTTACGGTAACCAGTTGGAAATTCTTGCTGTGGAACAGTAAGGTTTTCCAATAATGTTGAGGCTTCATCCATGTGAGGGCAAATGTGAGTTTGATGACTCCCTTTGCATAACTTACAAGGAAACCTAACTTTACCTTTTTTCCCAGGAACCTGACTATCACTGGTTGATGGATCAACAGAAAGTTGATGGGAATTTTCTGACCATACTTCCAAGACCTTTGGAATACCAGGACAATTGACAAGGAAGTGGTCACCCTCACAAAGCCTGCAAGGGTATTTGGGTTTACGATGCATGTCAGAATTTTCCTCAACACAACTAACACTTACAGCCATGGTTGGTTGGTTGACTTCTTTCTTATCTTGCTTCTTCTTCTTCTTCTTCTTCTTCCCTTTCTTCTTCTTCTTAGTCTCCTGGTTACTAACATCAAGGCTTTTTCCAGGCGAAGAGGAAGAAATGGAGGAAGAAAAATTAGGCGAAGAAGGTAAAGGGTCAACAGAAGGTTGGTGATGTTGAGATGGTGAACTCTGTTGAGGTGAAGCATCTGGTTGAGATGGAACAATTGGAGTATTTTGGGCCAACGAAGTCGAAAATAACCATATCGGTAAACCTATTGTAAACCCAGGTAATGACAAAGTAGCCATATAAGGAGGACCAACATTTCCAAAGTAAGGAAAAGTACTAGGATTCTCATTAGGAGGGGTTCCTAGGTTGATAAATTCCGGAACATTTGCCATTATATTCAACTTCAGTGAATTTTATTAACAATTTTAAACTAAAATTAACAATTCACAATTTACACCTAACAATTAAAATTCACAATTCACACCTATGGTCTCTAAAAGTAAAAACAAACAAATTAACACGCACTATCAAATCTAGGAGTCAAACCACACACAAACAATATTCTTCCGGACCAAAAACGCTAGTTGGTGATGAAGCCCAACCTTGCTGGATTCAGTACAGAAATGGTGGGTGGAACAGTTACGCCGACAACCTGCTTAATGAATAGACTGGACCAAGTTCCTCCACTTTAACCGTCTCGAGTGAAGTGAACCCCCCAGAAAATCCAAGTGAGTATAGCCGACGTCTGCTCCAGGTACAGTGGGACCTTCCCTCCACCGTCACCTTGGGTAGAATCCTAAAGATTATGGTCACTAAGGTTACCAACGGCCACAAGTACACCTGGGGGAACAGTCTAAACTCCGACAGCACGCAAGGGCAGAGTAGCAAGCTCAATCCCCTTACCGGCTCCTTGACAGTAATCCAAGGTTTACCGATAAGTGACCCCTGGCTCCTCGACAATGGTTAATCCGAGGTTTACCGTTTGTAATACGTACTGTCTGGCGTCGTTCCCAACGAGGGGGGAATGATCCCCTCACTGGTTCGGACACGAGCTCGTGCTTCTCCTTTAAGAGGAGCTTTCCCAGAGTGTAAATGTAACAATTGGATTTGATTCTATCACAAGATCGACTACTTGTTTGGTTTTACTGTCTTGGAGAGTTAAGTACTCACCTACTCCAAGACCCTAGCCTAAGCTATGTTGGTGTTTCAGAGCCCTAGAAATGTAAAAATTACTAGATGAATTTTAATTAAGCGCTGTGTTATTAAGGCTGTTATTACTCAAATGGGTAAATGGAGATGAAACCAATGGTGTTATGACCCGACTCAACTGAATGCAATCGAATATGATAATGCAATCCTTTCAATTCGATGAATCCTAACTAGAGTAAGGAGAGAGTTTCCATTCACTTCCAACAATGCAAAAAATTGATCATTAAGAGAAAATTTAACAAATTCTCTAATGCACTAATTTCATCAAGAAAAACTAATGCAAATCAATTCCAAACCAATTTTTATTTTTATTTTTGTGTAAATTCAAATCAAAGAAAGCTGATCTAAATCTACGATTGATTTTTCAGAATGTAAACTATGCAATTGTAATCTATGCACAATTCACATGAAAAGTATGCAAATGTAATCTATGCACATTTTTCATTCATATTCTGAAACTGAGAACTCTAATTATGCAAATGTGATCTATGCAAGAGAATTCTCAAACAAAAGATGATTCTAATGTAATCTAAGAACCAATCAAGTGCAAGTCGAGAAAATTGGGTGAGAGTTCCAAAGATCAAAACATAAAAACACTCAAAGGCGATTAACACTCATACACAATTTAGCCCCCCCCGGCGAATGAGGGGGAAATTTTTTTGCAAAAACAGAAGCAAAAAGATGCAAAATTGTGAAAAGACTGAGACAAACCTCCAAGTAATGACCAAAGGAAATCAAATCAAGAATTTCTCAAAAAAGAGACTCAAAACACCCAATTGATGAAAGCTTAGAGTAGGAATGCTGATGAAACAAGATCAGGTGAAAATTTTTGACAGGGTACTAAAGGATCTGGGTAGAAAACACTAAGAAAAACCAAAATCTAAAAGCAATTAAAGCAAAAATGGAGTTTTCCTAAATTTTTACAGGAAGACGCAGGCAACTCGTTAGAACAGGCGCGGGCCCGCTCTGTGCAAACGACAACAGCGCGTCCAAAGACGCACTGTGCAGTACTCAGAGGGTGCGTCCTTCTGGAAAAGTTAAGAAAAACCAAATCTAACTAAATCTAAAGCTAAGCCACCCAAATACTAATTCTCACAGTCAAAAACCAGAAAATAAAAATGATTTTCTCAGAGCAAAGTTCACACAAAGGAAAAGACTTTCTCATTAATGGATTCCCCAGCGGAGTCGCCAATTTGTCACACGGAATCTGTCAAGGGTGCGGACACGACTGACCTTCCTAGAAGTCTAAGACATTCTAATGAAAAACAAGACAAAATGGAGTGATCTTTCTCTAAATACACTTTTTACAATATGAAAACTACAAGTGTTTAGGCTTACCTTATTCCAAAATGCTGTTGTTGAAGTCCGTTCTTGACGATCCGGATGAGCTCCTCCTTCAAGTCAATTCCTGCAACCACAAACAATCAAACAATTACCAAGCACTTGCATTTCATATAATAAAACATATATTCAACATGCAGACCAAGGAACACATGAAATAACTCATTAACACAAGCTATTGAGAAAAATAAACCAGTTTGTATTAATAACGAAACAAAGAAACTCTTACAACCTGGCCTTGGTGTTGTGCAAGTTCCTCCCAGGGTCCATCAAGTGTTTTCCTCTACTTTGACAAAGCTCACCCACTTCCAAGTAGAATCATGTAAAGACAATCTCTCCTCACAAATGTTCTAATGGAAGACCTAAATCCTGCAGCATTTACCCAAAGAAAATGTATAGCTCCAACCTCTTCTCCCTCTGGCTCAATGTCTTTATTTATAGTGCTGTAAAGAGGTTATTCAGGTCCACTATCAATGGGATCATCCCCCTCTTTGGGTGGGATAGCTCCCTTATTGATGGGATAAGTTCCCCCTTAATAGAGATACATGAACCAACTGGAGGCGCATCCATTTCATCAAACCGACCTCTAGAATGTTCTAGAAGTAACCACAAGTAACTTTTTCAAGATAAAACTCGCGCATTTTGCCTTTTACAGAGGGACGCACCTGTCCCTTAACATACAGAGCGTCCATGGACGCAGATTTTGTGAACATGGTCAGCGTCCCCGCAGGTAAGGCTAGAGAGAACCTGCGACCCCAGAGATAAACATAGTTTTTACAAGACTTTCTCTCTTCTTTGAGTTTGAGATGGATAACAGAGGCATGAGACTTGCCTAAGAGGGTAGCATGACTGTTGATTTGAGCCATACTAACTGTGAGTAGTCAAGGTGACATTTTTTAGTGTAACACCATGTACTCTGCTTCTGTCGAACTGAGTGCAACTGATCTCTGCTTCCTGTTGTACCAAGAAATTGTTGTTGCCCCAATATTCAAGATTCCCCCTTATGTGCTCTTTCTGTTAGATGGACTCCATGCCCAATCTTAATCTGTGAAGCCTTGAAGCTTCACTCTCTTTGTCTATTCTTACCAAAGACCAAACTGAGTGGTGCCTCTAAGATATCTCAATGCATGTTTAGATGCCTTCCAATAGAGTTTGGTTGGCTTAACCATTGCTCGAATAAGTTGGTTAATTGTAAAACATATGTTCAGTCATGTGGTCACCAAATACATAAATGAACCACAAGCTGCTTGTAAATAGTAGCCTCCACTACTTCACCTGAAGTAGCATCTTCCTTCCTCCAATTCCCTACTATAGAATTCTCCATGGTTTTTCTACTCTCCATCTGGAACTTCTTTAGTATCTCTTTGGCATACGTTCCCTAAGAGACAAAAAAATCCTCATCTCCTTACCATACTTCCATACCAAGGAAATAATGCATGAGCCCTAGGTCCTTCATCTTGAATCCTCTTGCAAGATCCTCTTTGCAATATTTTACTAGCTTCTCATCACCAATTAAATCATCGATATATAATACTATAATAAACAATTTACCTTGAACCATAATATGGTAAAGGTTTGCATCTGCTTCACTTTGGTGAATCCCAACCTTGTGAAATAGCTATCAGTTCTGGTGTACCAAGCACGGGGTGCTTGTTTCAATCCATACAATGCTTGCTTGAGTCTACACACATGTGAATCTCTGTTGAAGATCTCAAATCCTTCAGGATTTTAAATGTACACCTCTTCCTCAATCACTTCATTGAGGAATGTTTTCTTCACATCCATCTGATGTATCTTCCATCCCATTTGTGTTGAAAGTGCTAGAATAGATCTAATTGAAGAGTACCTTGTTACTAGAGCAAAGGTCTCCTTGTAATCAATTCCCTCCACCCGAGAGAAACTTTTGGCCACAAATATAGACTTGTGTTTCTCAAAAGTCCCATCTGTTGCTTGATATATCTTGTAAAGACATCTAGAACTCACCACTAACTTGTCTGCTGGTCCTGGGGCCACTTCCCAAACATTGTTTCTGATAATGGAGTGATACTCCTCTACCATGGCATCAACCCATACTGGTTTTTTCACTTCTTCCTCGAATGAGGATGCCTCAATCTCTATACGCTCGCTCATTATAGCCATGTATCCAGTGTACCGATCTGGTGACCTCCTCTACCTATGCTGTGATGTGGGTTCTCCCACATTCACTCTAGCATCATGCAACAATCTGTCAGCCTCTCCAATGTGCTTCCTTCCATCTATGGAAGTCCCTACATGAGTGGATGCTTCCACTCTCTTCTCCTTTACATGTGGCTGCTCCACATCATCCTGAGTTTCTTTTGGAGCTAAAATATCCTCATCTACATGCAACTGAAGCTCCCTCTCAAGGAAAAATCTCATGGCATTATCTTCGCAAAACTTCACATCTCTACGAACCACTATCATCTTGTGAGATGGAAGGTACACCTAATAGTTGTGAGGTGTATTAGTGTACCCCAAAAATATTCCCAACTCAGCTATTGGTTCTAGATTTTTCCTTGCCTCCTTGGTAATATGGTAGTAAACTTATGAACCAAAGATCCTAAAGTGTGTCACATCTGATTTCTTACCTGAAAAATATTCTTCTGGTGAACTTATCCTGAGAATCTGAGGAGGAATATTTTTCTGTACATATACAATTGTGTTTCTGAATGCTTCAACCCACAAGTGCAACGATAGGCCTTGATCATGTAACATCGCTCGTGCAACTCCCACAATACTTATGTTCTTCCTTTCAGCCACCCCATTTTGTTGTGGGTTATGGGGTGTTATTAATTCTCGTCGAATACCTTATGATGCACAAAAGTTATTGAATTTATTCAACACATATTCTCCACTGTGATCACTGTTAAGAGCCTTCACTTTACTACCAGTGTCTTTCTCAATAGGTGCTTTAAGTCCACAAAATTTAGAGAACACCTAATCTTTCTTATGCATGAAGAAAATCCAGTACTTATGTGAGAAACCATCTACAAATATTACATAATACTTTTGCTTGGCCATGGAGGTTGTCGGGAACAATCCACACACATTTGAGTGAACTCTTTCAAGGATTGCTTATGTTTGACTGTCCTTATCATGAAAAGTGAGTTTGGTGTACTTCCCTAATGTACACCCTTTGCAGGTATCTCTCTACTCTAGTGCACCCTTGGGAAGTCCCTTAGAAATCTGTTGCATGATCTTTAAAGCTCGGTGGTGCAAGTGCCCCAATATTCTATGCCATAACTCACTGATGTCTTGGCTCTGCACCTTCTCTGCTTTGGGCCTTAAATCAGCACAATCTTCTACAACCAATTTGTAGAGGTTCTTCACCCGAACCTTGATCCGCTTCACTTGTCCTAAGGCTATGTAACAAAGGAAAGTATTTCCCTTGCTATATATCACATAGTGGCCATGGTTCTCCAACATAGAAACTGAAACCAAATTCTTCTTCAGACCCAGAACATACATGACATCTTTTAATGTGAGAGGAGAATCAGACTCCCTCTTAAAAGTAACAATACTGATATTGGTCGCATTAAAACTTCCATCATCTCCCTTTTCGATTTGCATCTGAAGGTCCTTCTTCTCCAAGTCACTGAAGAATTCTTTGTTGTCGGTCATATGGAATGAGGCTCCACTATTTAGACACCACACACTACCCATCACCAATGTCACCATGCAAGTGATGAGGGTGAAATCCAACTCGAATTGCAAAGCAAGAGCTTCACCTGCCGCTCCTCCTGAGAGATTCTTGTTGGCCTTCTTGTATAGAAACTTGTGGCATAGTGTCCCAGCTCATGTCATTGAAAACATTTAATCTTTGAGAACTTCTTCTTCTTGCCACCCTGAATGGAATTTGATTTGGAATGGGATGAATTCCCTTTCCCTTTCTTTGCCTTTCCATCTAAGGCACAATTCTCCTCGTCATCATGCTTGGATGAGGATCTATCTCTGGTGTTTTGTCAAATCTCTTCTTGCATCAAGTTAGACCAAAAATGATCCCACTCTGGTAGCTTCTCCCTCCCATTTATCAAATCTTGGTAGTTGTGCCAGCTCGTAGGAAGGCCTAGAAGTGCTAGGTTGACCAGATCATCCTTAACAACTGTAACACCAACACTTCCAAGCTCATCCTAACATTGGGTGAACTTGGTCAAGTAATTTGGTATTGTGTCGCCCTTCTCCATCTTGATTTTTCTAAGATTGTCTTTTAGTGCCAACTCCTTGTCATCATTGTTATTTTGAAATAGGTCTATCAAGGCTTTCCACATTGTATATGGAGTCTTCTTACCGTGGGGGTTCAAGACAATATGATCTTGAACTCCTAGGAAAATACCTATCGCCATTGCAATGCATTTTCTCCACTCTTCCTTATCTGAAATTGGAGGAGAACTTCTCCTTCCTAAAAAGTGATTGTCCTCTAATGCTTTGCAAGTGAAAATGGGTCTTATGAAAATAGGTTTTCAAAGGTCTCTTCAAGGACTATGAGTTAGTTTTTCATGTAAACTTAAAACATAAGCAACATCTCATCATTTATCTCATACAAAAATTCATGAAGAGCAACAAAAAATAATTTGGTGATGGAGTTCACCCCTCTTGGGATAGATCTACGGGCCTGCCAACATAGCTAGACTGCTCCATATATTTAGTGAAAAAGAGTACATAAAGTTTGCTGATAAAACAAGAGACTAGTTTCCCCTTCAATGAAACGTTCTCCTACAAAGAACTCTCAGTATAAATAGCATAAAAACCTATAGTCAGTCATAAAACCATCAACTATAAAAGGTGTCTCCTACAAAGACCCAATATTCCATCTGAAAATGAGCATACATGAGCATACAAGTACTTCAATTCCACATTGAGGTACAAAAATGAAGCTTTCCTCAACAAGACATAGTGAGAAAAGGCAAAATGAGCTACACCCTACAAGTTACAGTTGTTGCAGTAAACTTATGAAGGTAAGAAAACCCCTACAAGGCCTTCTCCATGATCAAACACCTTCAAGAAAAACTCCAAAATATTGATTGATCCATACACCCATGGACTTGAACCTACAAAAAGTCTCTTTAGATGTGCTCCAATTAGTGAATAGAGGTTACCATTGGATCCAAAATGTCCAAAATCCATACCTAGACTCTTCTTGAGCTCCAAAAGGAAAAAAACTCACCTTGTTATGGCTCTCCCAAGCTCTGTACTAAGTTCCTCTATTATCCATCCTAAAAAATGGATAAACAATCTAATAGTGCTATAATTTCACCCTTTTTTCTGCTGTGAAGGTGACAAATTCACCTGCTAAAGGTACGATTTGTTGGACCATTAAAAAATCCAATAACCCTTATGCATAAAATTCTTGCCACATGGACCATGTGGCCAGGGGCCGTGGCTACCTGCCCGACACCGTCGGCCTTAAACCCTTAACTGTCGGGCCTGTGGTTCTATTTGTGCCCATAGGGCTGAGGGCCGAGCCAATGGCGTACCCTCACTGTCGAAGCCCTCTTGTCAGAATTCTTCGAGATCACATTGGAGACAATAAAACCAAGGGTTGGTTCCCATATCCCTCTCCCCGTCAGTTTAGTGCCTTCTGGTTCCTCCTGTGGACTTATGCAAGTTCTCATGACTAGGGCAGGGCTAATCCTAAGGCCCTTTCCTCTGGCACTATACTCTGGTTCGACTGAGGTCTTATGGGAGTATCATGACCGAAGGTTAGGCAAAGCCCCGAGCCCCATACCATCTGCACTCTAGTCGTATGATGTTGTAGGTGACCAGGGGTTGGGGCTGATTGCCTGACCCCTCCTCCATATATACACTCCACTTAAACTTTAAATAGACCTGAAGCCCCTGTGGGGTAAGAACCACCCCCGTGGTGCAGTGGAAAGGCACTTGAGTGTTGGATGAGAGGTTTCAGGTTTGATTCTGGCTGAGAATGTCCAAACCTTAACAAATTTTGGCCAACCACAGGGTGTCACATGGTGGCCTTTGGTTATGCCACGTTGTAGAAATTTTGAATAATTTAACACACATTCAACAGAGATTATCCTGATCATGTACTATTGTGGAATACATACACAATACATAAGCTCCTCTACGTTGATCATCAATATAGCAGCATCAATAACAATAAAACATCAAGAGCATTCACACATTAACACAATATGTAACCCGGGGAAATCATCTCGCTAAAAACCCCACACTATCTGTATATAAATGATTGAGAACATGTAGCATTACAAAGTACAATGCTTATGACAAGCAATCTAGTACCAGCTCCACCTGTTACACACAATACAACTCAGATCTGATCTCCAAATCTATTCCACTGCTTGCCTGCCTCTCCAGCTCAATACCTGCTCAAGAACTGATGAGAATGGTTTACCAAACTCGTATTTCACTTGCAAAGAATCACTCACACTGTGTTGGACGTGAGCACAGGCTACAATTCTTGATATTGGCCAATTCATTGGCATACTCAATCTCTCTGATCGTGCAAATCATCATGCACAGCTATAGTCACAACTGATAGCAATCTGATCCTCTAACACCTGTCCCTGCTGAACTGAACATGCACTGACATGCAACTGAGTTAACTGATGTATTCTATAGTTGCATTATGAGTTAATAACTTGTGAATTAATTAATAACTAATTCACCCAACTCATCTCTAGTCTATTTGCCAGTTAGACTGAATACAACCAGTTTAACAAAGCTAAACTGAACACAGCTCCATCAGCTACACCTCCAGTCCACTAAACTCAACTCACTTGAGTTCTAACTGAAGTCCTGCATGCAAATATTAGTCATCCCATAGGTAACCACGTATTTCCCTCTAGGATCTGCATGTACCACATCCGTAGCTCATCCTGAAGTGCTCCAAGAGAATAAGATCAAGTTTATAGTCCAAATATTATTATGAGACAATAATATTTGACTTTTCTATTTTCACTCATACTGTGATCACTCATACTGTGATCACCCATAATGTGATCACTCATACTGTGATCACCAATACTATGATCACCCATATTGTGATCACCCATACTGTGATCATCCCTACTAGGATCAAAAAATAGAACTTGCGCCATAATTTGCCTGCGGGCCCACTTAGTGAAGGCGACTCTTTTCACTAAGCTCCATCATCTTGTTGCAATATCAACACTCCCTCTCGACAAGATATGGATTATTAGCAACCCCTATCTTGCCTCGGTGGTACTCGAATTTTCTCCTGGTGAGAGCCTTCTTCAGAATATCAGCATCCTGATCCTCCGTTGGAATGTATGAAAGCAAAATGATCCTCCGCTGCACACAATCCTTGATATGATGGTACCTGATGTCAATATGCTCAGATCTATCATGAAATACAAGATTAGCCGAGAGTTTAATGCAACTCTAGTTATCACAGTAAATCACAGTAGGATCCAAATGAGAACTGAACAAACCAACCAGGATCTTCCTCATCCATATAGCCTCGCATGCAGCCAAACTTGCTGCCATATACTCAGCCTCCGCTGAACTGAGTGCCATGGATCTCTGCTTCCTGTTGTACCAAGAAACTGTTGTCGATCCAATACTGAAGACCCCTCCTGATGTGCTCTTTCTGTCCGTTGGGCTCCCTGCCCAATCTGCATCCGTGAAGCCACATAGCTTCACCTCATCCTCCTGTCTGTACCACAAACCATATCCCGATGTGCCTCTCAAATAACGCAATACATGCTTGTCCGCCTTCCAGAAGAGCTTGGTAGGCTTAACCATAGCTTGTGAAAGCTGGTTAACTGCATAGCATATATCAGGTCGTGTATTGACCAAATACATCAGCGACCCCACCAACTGTCGATAAACAGTGGCATCTACTTCTTCTCCCGAAGTGGCATCCTCCTTCCTCCAACCTCCAGGAAGAGGAGTATCAACAGGCTTGCAGCCATGCATGTTGAACTTCTCCAGTATCTCCCAAGCATACTTTCCCTGAGAAACAAACAGTCCACCACTGCGCTGCCATATTTCCAATCCTAGGAAATAGTGAAGGAGGCCCAAATCCTTCATCTCAAACTCTGTAGCAAGATCCTTCTTGCATGACAGTATCAACAGCTCATCACCCGTTACAATCAAATCATCAACATATAGTACAATGATAAGCAACTTACCCTCCACCACAATCTGGTATAGGTTAGGATCCGCCTCACTCTTGGAGAATCTAAGTCCTATGAAATAGCTGTCTATCCGTGTGTACCAAGCACGTGGTGCTTGCTTCAACCCATACAACACTCTCTTGAGCCTGCACACATGCGACTCGCTGTTGAAGACCTCAAAGCCTTCGGGTTGCTCAATGTACACCTCCTCCTCAATGACTCCGTTGAGGAACGTAGTCTTCACATCCATCTGATGAATGTGCCATCCCATCTGCGCTGAGAGAGCAAGAATCGTTTGTATGGAAGAATACCTTGCGACAGGTGCAAAGGTCTCCTCATAATCAATCCCCTCTATCTGTGAAAAGCCTCGGGCAACAAATCTTGCCTTGTACTTCTCCACACTCCCGTCAACTGCCTGCTTAACTTTGTAGATCCATCTCGAACCCACGACTGATTTCCCTTCCGGTCTAGGAACAATCTCCCATGCATTGTTTTTGACAATAGAATCATACTCTTCCACCATGGCGTCTACCCATGCGGGATCCTCCACAACTTCCTCAAAAGAGGATGGCTCAATCACAACACACTTGCTCATAAGAGCCATGTATCCAGTGTACCGATCAGGTGACTATCTCTGCCTATGTTGGGCTATAGGTGGTCCTACAACTTTCTGTGCATCTTGAGCCAGTCGCTCAGCTTCTGTCAAGCGCTTTCACCCTCTGATGGTTGGCGCTGCATGAGTGGTATCTTCCACTCCATGAACCTCGTCCTGTGGCTGATCCAGGTCCTGAAGCTCATCCTTAGGAACTAATGGCTCCTCATCTGCATGCAAGTGTAGCTCCCTCTCAAGCGAACACTTCATGGCTTTCTCCTCCTGAAATTTTATATCCCGTCACACGACAGTTTTACCACTGTCTGGCAAATACACACGATAGTTGTGGGGTGTATCAGTGTACCCCACAAATATCCCAACCTTTGCGGTCGGCTCCAACTTCTTCCTGGCATCCTTCATCACATGCATGTAAACATTAGCACCAAAAATCCTCAAATGAGAAAGATCAGGCTTCTTACCAGAATAAGCCTCCTCGGGTGTACTCATGCCAAGTATCCTATGAGGACAACGGTTCTGCACATAAACTGTTGTATTGCATGCTTCCGCCCACAAGTGAAGGGGTAGGCCCTGATCATGCAACATTGCCCGTGCAACACCCACAATCGTTCTATTCTTCCGCTCAACTACCCCGTTCTACTGTGGGTTATGGGAAGCTATGAGCTCTCTACGAATCCCTTCTGCCTTGCAGAAATCCTTGAACTCGTCCGAGATGTATTCACCACCATTATTGCTCCTAAGAGCCTTCACCTTCTTCCCCGACTCCTTCTCGACCAGTGCTTTGAATTCACAGAACTTTGAATATGTCTCGCTCTTCTTCTGCATGAAGAAGATCCAACACTTACGAGAGAAATCATCAACAAAAATCACATAATACCTGTGTTTTGCTGTCGAAGCAACTGAGAAAGGTCCACACATGTCTGTGTGAATTCTCTCAAGGATTGTCGTGGCGCGACTATCCTTCTCGTGAAAGGTGGCTTTCACAAACTTCCCCAAAGTACACCCCTTGCACTGATCTGACTGCGCAAGTGTGCCTTTAGGAAGCCCTGTAGTGATCTGCCGCAGTATCTTCAAGGCTCCATGGTGAAGGTGACCCAATCTCCTATGCCACAACTCACCATCATCCCGGCTCACCAATCCTTCTGCCTTTCCTGCCATTGCTGCGCATCCATCTACATGCAACTGATAAAGGTTCCTCACTCGAACCCCTATCTTTTGGGTCTCACCAGTTGTCTTGCTGCGTAGGAAAGCCTTTCCCTCGCTGAAAACAACATCATACCCCTTGTCTTCTAACATCGCCACTGAGATAAGATTCTTCTTCAATCCCGGAACATGCATGACTTCCTTCAATACGAAGGGTTTACCAGACTCCCTCTCAAAGTAAATGGTACTGATACTGGTCGCACTGTATCTACCATCATCGCCCATCTCGATGTGCACTCCAAGATCTTTGTCCTCCAGATCAGAGAACAAATCTCTATCTCCCGTCATGTGAAAAGACACACCACTGTCCAAGAACCACACCAATCCCATCACACTTGAAACCAAGCATGCAATCAATGAAAAATCAAGCTCAAACTGTGAGGCTAGAGCCTCTCCTGCTGAAGATCTAGCAACCTGCTTGTTCTTCTTCTTCTGCGGACAATTAGTGGCATAGTGTCCATGCTGGTGACAGTGAAAACACTTCACCTTGGACATATCCTGCTTCTTTCCTTTCACACCAGACTGAGAAGCTTTCTTGCTCTTCCCTTTCTTTGCTTTGGCAGCCAAAGCACAATTCTCTTCATCAACTCCCTTTGACAAAGATTCGTCCCTGGTACTCTGCCTGATCTCCTCCTACACAAGATCTGACCATAGTCTTTCCCATCCTGGAAATTTCTCCCAACCATTGACAGAGTCCTGATAGGAATGCCAACTCTTCAGAAGACCAAGGAGAGCCAAGCTCACCAAGTCCTCATCATCGATAGTAACCCCCAAACTTCTCAGCTCATCTCGACACTGAGTGAACTTTGTGAGATACTTGGGCATACTGTCACCCTTCTCGCATTTGATGTTTCTGAGTTTATATTTGAGTGCCAGCTTCCTCTGATCGCTCTTGCTTTGGAATAGATCTGTTAAATATTTCCACATCAAATATGGAGTAGCCTTTCCATGGAGGCTGGACACAATGTGATCCTTCACGCCCTCCAACAGAATCCTTCGACATTTTGCGGTCTTCTTTTGCCAAGCATTAGCTTGAGTAGCATCAGTAGGCTTTGGGACATCCGTATCTATGAACTCCTTCAGCTCGTTATCATCCAATACTACCTCCATCCTATCCTTCCATGCAATATAGTTTGAGCTGCCCTCAAGAGCATACTCCAATCGCAATCCGTTGAAAGACATTGCTGCGTTGCCACCAAGAAAACACTACTGAAAATTTGAATTCCACCAGCAACCAACTCAACCGCCTCAGATCTAAGATTCGTGAGAACACAATATTTCTCGTACAGAGATTGACTATATGGGCATTCACCGGATATCTCACCTTCCAAAGGAAGGATGAATCCAGAGGCTACTTGGCCCGATTACAGACTCTGCCTGAAGAAATAGAATGTAAACACTCCCTGAATAGTAGATCCGATGATCAACACCTCTGATACCATGTAGAAATTTTGAATAATTTAACACATATTCAACAGAGATTATCCTGATCATGTACTATTGCGGAATACATACACAATACATAAGCTCCTCTACGTTGATCATCAATATAGCAGCATCAATAACAATAAAACATCAAGAGCATTCACACATTAACACAGTATGTAACCCAGGGAAAGCATCTTGCTAAAAACCCCACACTATCTATATATTAATGATTGAGAACATGTAACATTACAAAGTAAAATGCTTATCACAAGCAATCCAGTACCAGCTCCACCTGTTACACACAATACAGCTCAGATCTGATCTCCAAATCTATTCCACTGCTTGCTTGCCTCTCCAGCTCAATACCTACTCAAGAACTAATGAGAATGGTTTACCAAACTCGTATTTCACCTGCAAAGAATCACTCACACTGTGTTGGACGTGAGCACAGGCTACAATTCTTGATATTGGCCAATTCATTGGCATACTCAATCCCTTTGATTGTGCAAATCATCATGCACAACTATAGTCACAACTGATAGCAATCTGATCCTCTAACACCCATCCCTGCTGAACTAAACATGCACTGACATGCAACTGAGTTAACTGATGTATTCTATAGTTGCATTATGAGTTAATAAATTGTGAATTAATTAATAACTAATTCACCCAACTCATCTCTAGTCTATTTTCCAGTTAGACTAAATACAACCAGTTTAACAAAGCTAAATTGAACACAACTCCATCAACTGCACCTCCAGTCCACTAAAATCAACTCACTTGAGTTCTAACTGAAGTCCTGCATGAAAATATTAGTCATCCCATAGGTAACCACGTATTTCCTTCTAGGATCTGCATGTACCACATCTGTAGCTCATCCTGAAGTGCTCCAAGAGAATAAGATCAAGTTTATAGTCCAAATATTATTATGAGACAATAATATTTGACTTTTCTATTTTTGACAGCCAGTCTAAAAATAGACTTTGATCACTCATACTGTGATCACTCATACTGTGATCACCCATACTGTGATCACCCATACTGTGATCATCCCTGCTAGGATCAAAAAATAGAACTTGCGCCATAATTTGCCTGTGGGCCCACTTAATGAAGGCGACTCTTTTCACTAAGCTCCATCATCTTGTTGCAATCTCAACACACGTGGCATACCCTCATTGGACCACCACATAAAAATTTGACCAATCAAAATGGGCCATCTCACCTAGTATGAGACTGCCACTTAGAAGATCCTTATTGGTCTGTACGTGCCTAGTCAACTTGATGATGTCAGCAGTAAGGTTGCCCAGTCAGCAAACCTGTTAATTTTTTGGATTTTTCCCAAAAACTTCAGAACATCATAACTTTTTCATATGATATCAGATTGAGGTGAAACAAGTGTCATTGGAATCAAAACGATAAGCACTACGATTTGATGCTAGTTTCTAAATATTCTAGGCACTTTCGATTTTGAGCTAAAATTTGATCACCAAATCACTACCAGATATTGAGCATCAGTTGCTCGAGGATTAGGAATATCTTTGTCTATGAATTCCTAAATTCCATCATCTTCCAATACTTCCTCCATCGTGTGCTTCCAAGCAATATAGTTCGAACTACCCTCAGGGCATATTCGAGTCTCAATCCATATAACGACATCCTATTGGATCTGAAGTATGATACTACATATTTAATTCACCTGCAAAAGACAAACTCATATTCTCCTCTTCTAGAGTGATTTCCTCTCTGATACCATGTAGAAATTCCTTTTATATTCTAACTGCTAATTGTAATTTACTAAAACAATATACTTGAATCTACTCTACCAACTGCGGAAGTAATTAATAATCGTGAAATCAAGAAGCATACAAGAGAAAGAATTCAAACAACACATTAAACAATTATTTCATGGGGAAAGCCACAACTAAAAACCCATGCTATCTGTATATTGAATTATTCATAAAATATGAGAAGATTACAATGCTTTTCTCAAGCTCAAGCAACCTATGCACTATCTCTATCTATCTCACTACTTCCTGGACAAGCCTAGGCCAATACTTAACCAATTTTATGCTTTCCCAAGTGATCCAGGTGGATGTTGTGGCCACCCACCTATTCCACCTAATCCTCCAGTCAGTTTCATCGGTTTCCTTGTTTATTTCATCATTTACTATTTTTAACATTTTGTTGGGTCCTGAACTTCCGGAGCAGTTTTGACCCCCTAAATGGCATTTTTTTTAGGTTCGCAGCATTCTCACATATAAAAGTAGGGGCTTTCCACAAAACCTGTAGTACTTAGAGAGACATTTCCAACAAGGTATCATACATGCCAAATGGAGATAATATGTCCAAGTTACGACCCTAGGAATTTGGCTGCCCAACTAACCCCAATGGGGCCAACAAACTCTTGGAATTCCATCTCCTGGGGTTAGGGTTTTGGTTGTTTAGGGGTTTACCTTGTTATTCAATAATAAATAGGCCCTTGAGCCTCATTGTAACACAGTTCAAAGACATGTAGCTACCACAACTCTTCTCAGAGCTAAGCTACCATCACCCAAGCTAGTTTATTTCCGTTATGTTTGTAAGCATATTTCGGTATTCTGATATTAATGAAATAAAGTGTTATTTTTGCTGCATATCTTTATTTATTGTTATATCTATAATTTTTTGTGTTCTTGTTTAAGTTTGGGTCACCAAGTCCCTATTTCCTTACGTTGTTTCCTTTAGAATTAGCCCCTATTAATTAGGGAAATTCCTCAATTGTAATTATGCAATCCTCACAGGCCTTCCTCTGACTGCATGCACCACCTGTACAGTTTAGATGATTATACAATTGATAGTACATTGTCCCTGAACTCAAATTTCAATTGGGTAACTCTCATATCTAACATGCATGAGTTATTTGTGAGTGAATAGTTAGTAATTGGTTGAACACATGAAGCAGCGCCCCATTCTCTGACCTCTTACTAGTTCCTCCATCAGTTGGAACTAGTTTAACTGACTTTAACACAGTGAAACTTAATTAATCAATTACAACTCAAAATAAACTCAACCAGGTCTCCTACAATGTAGTAGACACTCCAAATGACTCAAGATAGACCCTCAACTCGAATTAACTAAGCCAACTAACTCAATTTAACTTAGTTAACTCATACAAGTTGTCTTGTGATGTGGAATTGCAATTTTATCCTAATTTAATTCAAGGTCAAAATTAGATTAGGATTTTCTTGTTGCATTTTCAACATTTGATGGCCTCACTGGTCAGGTCTTTGCTACACCCAATTTCCTATTTCCTATCAGTGATTTTCCTCTGCAACTTCAATTTCTTTGGGAGCTTGAATATTGCTTTGGGTTTCTCTTCCTTTCAACATTTGATGACACCCTCTTGTGTCTGAATCACCATGCTTCCATAAAATGTGTCCACCAAAGTAATCTTCTACGTGTTCCCCTTTGATCAGGTGCTCAAAATTATGCTCAGAAATCAAAGTGTCAGAATCTTGCAAAAGTCATCTTCAGATTGAAGGTCTCATCATTATGAATCCAACGGTGTGAATGACACTCAAATCTAAGTTCGTATGCAGAAGATAGAGAAAGTCAAAGTTCAAGTTTGACTTGTTTACGTGGTAGGATTGAATGACATGGCAAGGGTCCCAGCAAATGGGGAAGTGCCAAGTGGCAGGTTTCCACTAGGTCACGCATATCACATATCGGAAAAAAAAAGGCACAGGTTAAGAATCGACAATCGCAAATCACACCAAACACCCTGCTATTATGTTGTTACCACAAGTAAAGTTTCGATTGTGATAAGACTATCGGACATGATACTTTTATGTGTTATAATTTAACATCCAGGTGGGTCCGTCATATTGCACTAGTTATGTACCCATAGCTGATTTTCAATTGCGATAAGACTCGGACGCGGGAATTTTATATATCACAGTTTAATACCCCAGCAGGTCCGCAATACCGCAATCACAATGTTCCCATGTTAACAAAACCTTTGGTCATTGAACTTCACCGATTTCGATAAGCGGGAGGTTCCAAACGCGGGATTATATATGTTGCAGTTAATTATCCCCAACGGGTCCCCAATACCGTAATCACAACATTTTGCCGTGTTGGGAGCCTGTAGAACTTGCCGATAGCGATTTGGATACGACCAATGTGATATAAATCGTAGAACTTGAAGATTGTGATTTGGATATGGCCGACAGGATATAGTTCGTCGAACTACGAATTTATCACTCCATTGATAGATTTTGGATCAGAAATGGGGTTTTTGGTTGGTTTTGGAACATTTTGTGGAACAAATAGTGGAAGAACTGGGAGAAGTCATAACTTCAATTATTATCCAAATTGGATGTAAAAAGAGGCCAGATAGCAATTTTTGAGGATTCTGAACTCATTGAGATAGGTTTCAGAGGAATTTGAGCATTGTAAACACACTTTTGTCGTAATTTGAGCATAATAGAGAGAACCAAGCCATTGGAAGTTGGACCAAGGAGATGTAGCCCATGACGAGTGAGCTCCTTTATCATGTGCTTGATGTGTGTTGTATTTTGATGTTATTTGTTGTTATTTTGGTGTTGTTGAGTATGTATTTTTAAGTTAAATTGTTTTATAACATTTACATATGAAACTCTCATGGGAATCAGTTAATTAAGCAAAAATATTGAATCCTTAAACACATGATAAAAAAATGATAAGCATGTTGGTTTTATTCTGAATGGGGAATTAGCACAACATTACTAATCTACTTCATTTCAGATCAAGTTGGTATCAAAGCACTAGTTTTTTCTTACTATATTTTCTTTGTAAAATAAGGATTTAATTGTTTGCAAGTTTATGTCATGCTTACACAGTTAAGACTCAAAAGAGGAGAAGGGAAACTGGTTGAAAGCCCTATAATTGGATCAAGGGGAAGAAGAGGAAGGTTGTCAAAGTCTTCTACACCAGTACATCCTCAAGTTGCGGAAGTTGCAATTGAGTCTCCAAAGATCATGTCTCATGAAGAACTTATCAAGATAGAAGATGAGAAGAACTTTAGAAAGGATTTCTTTGATATGACAAAGATGGTTAAGGTCCTCTACGAAGAAAGGAATATCAGGTTGCACGGAGAAAGTTCCAAGCCTCCCAATGGAGAAGGCTCTTCAGGAGGAGGTAATGGAAAAGAAGATAAAGGAAAAGGAGGTAATTGGAATGGAGGAAAACCTCCACCATATCCACCATCTCCATCATCTTCTTCATCTTCTTCTTTGAAGGCATTTTCACCCTCTTCCACTACTACAACCCACACTAATACTCATTATCATTCTTCAAAAGGAACTGGTAAATCACCTTTTCTAAAGCTTGATGTTAAATTTGAGTTGCCTATGTACAATGGTGAAGTTAATGTAGAGAAGTTGGATAACTGGATTCGTTAGTTAGAGGTGTATTGTAGAGTTCAGAACCTTCAAGAGGATGATATCAAAATTCTGTTGGCTTCATTGAGAATGGAGGGAGTAGCACTTGTATGGTGGGAATCAAGGACTCAAGATGAGATCAAAAAACATGGTAAGATCTCTATTTCTTGGAATGATTTCATTATTGCTATAAAAAGATAGTTCTACCCTTTATCTCATATGCAAAAAGCTATCATGAATTGGGAAAATTTCAGACAGTTAAAAGGTCAAAAATGTGCAAGAGTATACTCAAGAGTTTAGGAAAATCGCTGTTATGTTAGAGTAGACTTACAGTCACAAGATACTTTGTTGAAATACATAGGAGGGTTGCATAGCTATCTTCGACATACCATTCTTATGTTTCGTCCCACAAATCTTAATGAGGTCTATGTTCAAGCTACACACCTCGAAGCAAGAGGGAAAAATGTACAAGGAGAAGCTAAGAAGAAGCCATTTCAGAGTGGTGAAAAAGGAAATAAATTTAAAGGAAAGCAAAAGAAAAACGCTTATGTTAAGAAAGAAGGGGAGAAACTCATGTGCAAGAATTGTTCCGAGGGTCATAATGAAGTGAATTTCTGGAAGCTTCATCCAGAATTAAGACTGAAGAAATTTAACAATAAAGGGAAACAAAGGACAAACGTTGTTGCACAACAAGACTTGGGTTCTGACTCAAGAGATGAAACCAAGATTGCAGCCACAGTCACTAAGGGAAAAGTTGTGGCAAAAGCAAGCAAAGAGGAAGTCGTGGCAAGCACCAGCGCAACAAATAACTCCAATAATGCTTCAAATGAGGAAAACAAAATTGAGTTGTTCCATATTAGAGTTATTTCCAAACACACCAAGATTGATACATTGTTTGACAGTGGATCTCAAGCAAATTTAATTTCTACGGATTCGGTCAAGAAATTGAATTTGGAAACCATGCCTCATCATAAACCGTATGCGTTGGGTTGGATAACCAAGGATGCCAATTTGCAAGTCACACAGAAATGTGTTTTCGGTTTTTCAATCACTGCTAATTTCATTGATGAATTCGAATTATACGTTGTGCCATTGGATATTAATGGGATTGTGTTGGGAAGCCCGTATCTGTATGATAAGAAATCCATTTTCCATTGATTTGAGAAAAAATACTATTTGTTCAAAGACAGAGTGGAGTATATTGTGAGATCCCATCATAGAAAGCTTATTCTGTCTTTAGCAAGCACAAGGGGAAATGAAGCAACTTGTCAATTCCAGCAAGAGTCTCGTGCTCCTTATGATCAAGTAGAAGAATGACATGAAGCAGGAATCCTTTGTAGGCTGTGATATGAAGCTGAAATCTGAATTGGTTGATGTGGTAATAAATATGAAGACATGTTTCAAGAACCTAAAGGATTTCCACCAAAAACAGGAATTCAACACGAAATTCAGCTACAGTAGGACTTTCCACTCCCAAACATCGATATGTATTGAGTTTCAATTCTGGAAAGTTTAGAAATTAAGAAATAAGTCCAAGAATTGTTGGATAAAGGTGTAATTCGTCCCTCAACTTCGCCATGTGGTTCACCAATTGTATTGGTACCCAAGAAATATGAAACCTGACGCATGTGTGTATATTATCGAGCTTTGAATAAGATTACAATAAAGAATCAATACCCACTGCCCATAATAGATGATTTGCTAGATCAGTTGTAAAATGAAAAATATTTCACTAAATTAGACTTGAGAAGTGGATATCATCAATTAAGAATCGCTGAGGAGGATATTTGGAAGACTGCTTTTAAAACCAAACATGGATTGTTTGAGTGGTTGGTTATGCTTTTCGGTCTTTGCAATTCTCTAGCTACATTCATGAGATTTATGAATGATGTTTTAAGATCATATCTTGATGAGTTTGTAATTGTATATTTAGATGATATTTTGATATTTAGCAAATCATGAGAAGGGCATGTCAAGCATGTGGGGAAATTTTTGGATATCATGAGAAAAGAACAATTATTTTTGAAGATGTCTAAATGTGAATTCGAGAAAACTTCTTTAGTGTATTTGGGCCACATAATTGGAGGAGGTGAGCTAAATATTGACTGCTCTAAAGTTTCGGTCATTGTGAATTGGCCAATACCCAAATCAGTCACATAAGTAAGGAGTTTTCTAGGAGCAGCACAGTATTGGAGGAATTTTATTGCTAACTTCTCTTCCATAGCAGCTCCACTACATGCTTTGACCAGCGTGAAGGTTGTCTTCCAGTGGGGAGGCAAACAACAAAAAACATTCGATGCTTTGAAACAAAATATCAGTTCAACCCCAGTTTTAGCATTGTCGTAATTGAAACAACCTTTTGAAATACAAATAGATGCAAGTGACTATGCCATGGCTGCAGTTGTTTTACAACATGGTAAGCTCATTTCATTTCATTCTGAGATTTTTAATGGTGTTGTTATTAATTATCCTACGTATGATAAAGAGATTTATGCATTGGTACAAAGTGTGAAGAAATGGAAGCATTACTTGATGGGAAAAGAAACCATTATTCACACTGATCATCAGCCTCTGCAATATCTACAATCTCAAACTAAATTGCAGCAGTCAAGGCACTTTCATTGGATGGGATTTTTACAGCAATTCCACTTGGTAATCATGTACAAGAAAGGTATTTATAATAGAGTTGCCGATATGCTTTCTAGACCAGTGATTAATGTATCCATTCTACTCAAGAACCATTTTGTTATGCCTAAAAGTTATGTTGAACAATATCCACAGGATGTTGACTTTCAAGAGGTATTTTTAAACTTGAGTCAATGCCACCAAGTTGAGGAATTAGACTACCATGTACATGATAATTTGTTGTATCATTTGGGAAAACTTTGTGTTCCACGGGGAGAGAGAGTAAATGTCACAAGGGAAGTGCGCACTTCTCTTATTGTTGGACATTTCAATGTAAGTAAAACAGTGGCAAATATTCAGAGGTATTTTTATTGGTCTCATATGCTTGAAAGTGTGTCACGTTTTATTAGAGGTTGTTCATTGTGTGCAGTTAATAAGCCTAGTAATAGGAAACTAGGATTGTACACACCACTTCCAGTGCCTTCACGACCATTTCTATGGATTTTGTAGGAGGTCTTCCTTTATCAAGGAAATGTCATGATTATTTGTATGTAGTTGTGGATAGGTTAAGCAAGATGTGCATACTAATTCCTCATAAAAAGAAAATTATAGCTGAACAAACAACTCAAGTTTTCTTTCAAAATGTATGGGTTCATTTTGGATTTCTTACATCTATTGTAAGTGATCATGATTCTCGATTTGTTGGGAATTTTCGGTCAAGTTTATGGAACTTGATGGACACAAAGTTAAAGAAAAGTGCAGCCTTTCATCTGCAAACAGATGGTCAAACTGAAGTGGTTAACATGACAGTTATTCATTTTCTAAGAGGATATTGGAGAAAACATCCTAAGTTATGGGATGAATAGTTGCATTATATTCAGCATGCTTACAACCGAGCAAAAAACTCTTCTACTCTAACTTCGCCTTTTCAAACATGTCTTGGTTATTTTCCTAAATCACCTTTGGATTTCATCTTTGAGAAAGATGTAGTTGTGGATGGATTTCATCTTTGAGAAAGAGTCAAGGCAAGTATAAGGCAAGGCATGATAAGCATCGTGTGTGTTATCATTCATCCGGATCTCCAAGGCCGAGGAAGAGTCCAGCTAAGGTAATCACAGACCAAACTTTTGGCTTGGTAGCTAGCCCTACCAAGCTGGAGAGGGTTATCTCCACAAAATCACAGCCAAGAGGGATGGATGAATTAGGGTTTTAGGCTAGCTATGATGTGTAGAAGGGTTTGATTATTTGAAATTGGGTTGTTGGATGAGGATTAGGTCAAAAAGACTAGGTTAGGGTAAATAAGGGTATGACTCCAGACATCTGATGGAGCAAGGTAAGTATACACTAAAACACGTTAAGGTTTTTTAGTGAGATGGATTAGACTAGTGAGGTGATAGAAACAACAATTTTGGCATTATGGCATAGGTTTGGAGCTATGGCACAGGTGTTGTCCTTAATGGCAACTCTCTTTGGTAACAGATCTCAGTTCAGGCTTTCAGAATGAAGGAAAAGACATATACGCAGGTTCATCTAGACGAAGACGCGTATACACGCGGGTTAGACGTTTCAAAGGCGTGTATGCATATACACGCACTTTCATGCAAGGAAAAGCACGTATATGTTGGAGAACTTACCTTTGGTCCATGGTAGTTAGTCCTTGGTATTTGAACCTATGGTTTTGGACCATGGTACCTCGTCAGAAGTGTTGATCCCAAGTATTGGGTCCGTGGTATTGGTTTATTATGGTTTTGGACCGTGGTATTGTGGAAGGCCTAAGACTATAAAAGAGGAAGGAGATCATTTGGCAAAGGATCATCTGAATTATTGTTGAATATCTGATAAAGTGCTAGATCTGGAATACTGGTAATTGGGTTATGGTGCAAATATGGAGCTGAATGAAGGAGGAACCTTAGCGCAAGAGAAGGATAAGTTCTATTGATGGATCATAATCTTTAAGCTTGAATGATAGTATCTTTGTATGATTTTGATCTGTTATATGTGGCGCTTGCTTGATCTATAGATCTGATAATCTGGGTTAATTAGTGTTTGAATATCTGAAAGAGTGGATTATCCTTTATAGATCTGTACGTAGGTTTAGTGAAGCGAAGGCGCGTATACATGCTTGTTCAGTGAATGAATATTGCGTATACGCAGGTTGTTCCATACGCAGAAGTGTATGCACGCATGTTTCAGGTTATTGAAGTAGCGTATATCTTTTGAGTTGTTATCTAGCTGCTACTGTTTATTGTTGCAGTGTTCTGGGTTTAGATTTGGTGTGTGGTTACTGTTACTGTGATATGGGTACAGTCGTCAAAGAAGTGTTTATTTTGATTCAGTTTTGATTGGTGAAAAGGTGATTGGTTGATGCAGAAATTCTTGATGTTTGATTGATGTTATTTGTGGATCCAGTCTGAAAATTTATGAAACGTGGTCCCTAAAAGAAAGAGAAGGTTGTAGCCTTCTGTAGGCCAACACCTATGTACTAGTATCTTGGCTAGTGCAAGAGCTAAGGGGGTTGTTGCTCCCTTCTAGGAGAAGCTAGAGAATGAGAGAGGGTTGTAGCTCTCTGCAGGTTGCAGCTTACGTACTGGTAAAGGACTGCGCCAGTACATTGTAAAAGAAGTTTCTAATTTAAAGGAAGATAGAGATGAATTGCAGCAGGTGGTTTTCACCCACATTGGGTTTCCACCTTATATCTTGTGTTCTTGTGTGCGATTATCTTTCTACTCTGTTTTACTGTTTCTGGTTACTGGTTATTTGATTCTGAAAGCACAGATTAACAATCAACATCAGAAAGATAAAGTAAATTAAAAGTTTGCCTTGTATACGTTGCTTTCCTTCTGCAAAGTTGCGTATATACGCAGATTTAATTAACTGAAGTAGCGTATATCATTTGATTTTGAAAAAGGAATATTTGACTTGATAATACTAATTCACCCCCCCTCTCAGTATTATTTCCAACAATTAGTATCAGAGCAGGTCCTTAAGAAGAAGCTTGATCGCTTGAAGGAAGATCTTTCATCATGAGCAACTATGAGAGGGAAGCATCAATCAGGCCACCGATTTTTGATGGGACAAACTTCGTATATTGGAAGGTAAGAGTGTTACAGGGAAAAGTGTCCATATAGAACTGCTCTATCCCACTAAGGTGTGACAGCTGCCTTAGAAACAAATAGAGTAAAGCTACTTTTGTTTTTCCTTTATGAATTATAAATAGAGAGGAACAAGAAGATCAACCTCTGTCTTGCGCTAATCTCTTGATTTGATTCCTCTCTTCTTTGATAGTCTTTCGCTACCTGCTCTCTTGCACGCTCAGCTTCACAAAGTACCTGTAAGATCACAACAGCATAGCACTATACAAAGACATGGATCTATAATCATAAACAATCTAGGATTAGATGTAAATTGACCATACAAATGCAACAAATATTAGTGACACAAGAGTATGGAGGAAAACTAGAATAGCTTTTATTGATAAACAAGAAAGAGCCAAGAGGAGTTACAACCAGTTGTTCTGAACCAACATCAACCTCCCAGCAAAGAAGCCCCTCTTCACCTCATACAAAGCTTAGATCACCCAACAATCTGATGTTTGTCTCAAGAAACCAACAATAATTCCTTACAATATGCAAAATTCCAGCCTCTGGATCTCTGGGATGAGGGATCCATATATAGATATCTGTAAGGGGGATGAGTCAGCTTGTGATTTGATTAGTGTCTTCTCTCTAATAGTTCTTGCTTCCAATTGGAGATCGATGATCTCTTACTCATCCTTGGTCGAATTCAGTGAGGCAAGTGTCATAGGAGAAGTTTCTGGAAGCTTCCATTGCCTCTCACCTCGCGGAATGACACTGCCATTTGTCATTTCTCATCCATCGCACCCCATAGAAGGGATTTTTGAAATGCAACGCACCCACACAGTGTATTTAGGTGAGATGCAACGCACTTGGCTAGTGGAGCAACTGAAATGATCCTGTTTTGACCAATTCTGAGCAGTTTTTCATGGAGAACTTCTGGGAGAAGCTGTAATCTGTTGACCTTGTTCTTTTAGGGGTTAGAACAACACTTTTAGGGACTTAGGAGCCCTTTGTTTATGGACATTTCATGCTTGGGGTTGTAGTGCCCAAAAATGTCTATAACAGTTTCCCCTAAAGCATGAGGTCGTTAATCTTTTGATGTCGGGTGAAATGCTTTATTATGAGGATCTGAAGTTCTTTCAATGCTGGGAGGAGACCTGTAATAAGATACAATACAATACATTATCTTCATAATATTTTCATGATCTAGCTGAGGCAGGCATTCCCATGTTTAGCTTTATAAATTCATTTTCATGTACATAGGACAGACAATCGTCTGAGTGTAGACTGATGATTCTGATAGAGCCATCATCCTTTTGATTGGATGATTATCTGTGCAGCAATGATGTACATTTGATGTCTTTATTTCCCTGAATATATATCGCAGCCCGGATGGATGAAACTAGATCCGGGGTCTTCAATCTCGTTCGATCTTCACTTGAAGTACAAGTCGATCCATGTGAAAGTTGTTCTGGAGTCGAACATGGAAAGACATCGCCTGATTACCAGCCAATGATGTAAGCTGTTAACAGGCACGAGAGGAATCACCGATAATGATAATGACCCTCAAGGTACTGTAGTACAATTCACGTGGTGTGAATAAAGGACTTGGCATCGAACACCACGCAAAATCTTTTGGTCGAAGGTCATTGAGGTAAACCTATCGCCAGAAGTGAGAAACTTGCCATTGAGGCATGCAAGCTTCAAAGTACTGAATGGGGTGTTCTTAGATCAACTTCTTGGATAATGAGCTGATGTTGACAAGAAGTGATCCATCACAGGAGGGCCTTAATGAATCCCACATCAATGACACGAAATGGAGCAAATGATTTTAATGGAGGTGAAAACGATCTGGCGATATAAGGTTCAAGGTGGCGGTCATGAAAGAATGGAGTATAAATGTATGGTAGTGGGTGAGACACAGGTGAATTCTCTGAATGACTTCTCTTGAACATATCGACGACACTGATGTGATGGATTGGTAGCATTAATCCCAAATGTGGATGATATAATGGGACCATGGTGATGTGACCGGTGAATGAAACAGCCCAACCCGACTCGGACGCGGAGTGGAAGTGTCATGTTCAAGAGCGACTTGCTACCAACAAAGTTTTTTCAAGTTTTCTTCCCAATTTTCCCCAGTCATTGCTGACCAGTACCTATTTATTTTTGTCAAGCTTGAGGAGGATAACATATGCTTGTTCTATAATTTGCCCTTCGGGAAAACCCATCGCTATGTTTTAACGAGCCTAGCGATAGTGAAACTCGTTCTCGTCTATAGACAAGTTTGTCACTATTACACTTTTAACGAGTTTAACGACAAAGATAACTCGGTCCTTTTCAATTTTAGAGAATCTGAAAAGGAACGTAAAGATAACTCCAAAATTCCTTTTTCGTCATCTAATCCCTTAAGTTCGAAAAAGTATAAAACAATACAGAAGGGATGAATTTTCGATACTTTTAACGAGCCGAACAAAACAAGCGCTCGATCTTTTTGTGTAATAATCCCTCAGGTCCAAAAAGATTAAAATTTAGAGGAGGGATAGCACTTCCTGTCCCTTTAACGAGCTGGAGAGGCCAATGGCTCGGCAATCTTTTCATATTTTACGAGTCAGTTGAAAAGAGCTTAAAGAAGACTCGTCTTTTGAGGAACGAGTGATAAAATGGATAGCAACTGATTCCAGGTAAGGTTTGGAATTTTCCAATCACGGCAGTGTTACAAGGATGGCTAGTGAGATCACTCTTCGCAGCTGTTCCTCAAAATGGGTAAACAATCAAATGGAGGTGAATGATCAGCCAATGCAAAAGTGAAGGTGACGGTGCAAACACGACCAAGGCTTTAATGGCTGAAGTACTACATTCACGATGGTTATTTACCGGGGAATAGTTAATTTTTTAACGAGCTTAAACGTGGGGGGAAAAATTTGCTCATGGCTTATGTTTATTTTTTAACGAGCTTGAACTATGTGCTAAAACTGCTCGATTACATGGTCTCTTTTTGTCTTTACCATAAATAGCTTTGTTCTTTCAAAGATTGTATTGTATTCTCAATTTCTTCATCAAACTAGTCAGAAATGAACAATATATGCTTGAAAAATGAGTTACAACACTAATATTTTACTTTGAACTACGTAAAAAGTAATGAAAAGTGCTTTTCCCTCTCATTTTACCATTTCATTTGAACTTTGGTTTGTTGGAGCTTTGGAGGTGCTTTCCCCCTTTGATTTTCATCAGCTGATTTCGGGAGATTCTGTGGACGATTCTCGGCACCGTCTGGACCAGGTAGGAGCTAAACTTGAGCTCTTTCATTTCATGCCTTCCATTTTGCATTTTGAGCTTGATTCCTAGTTTTTCTGAGCCTCTGGGGTTTGAAAAACTCGTTCTGCCTTCAGCGCACACTCTGTGTATCGAAAGGTGCATTGAATGTTGGCCTGTCCAATGGCCATCTGACATTCAACGCACCCAGAGCACTACTGTAGGTGCGATGGGCACAGAGAAGGAATTTTATGCACTGTTTTTTATGGAAATTTTGCGTGTTTCTTACCAAAATCATGATCTAACTCTTCTCCTGTTTTTTTTTCAGAGATCTTTGGAGTAAGATGACTATTAAATGGCGAGAACGTGAGCATGAAGAAGAGGACATGCTTTCTCTTCACGATTCGGTTATAGTAAACGCACTGCGGAACTGCGGCTTGCTGAAGTTTTTCCACATTTCTAGCATGAGACAACAGATCAACTTACTGCAGTATTTTCTCGATGCTTGGGATCCTACCAACCAGGTGTTCCAAATCAAGGGCAAATCTATTCCCTTGATTGTAGTAGACATCTATTTCTTGACTGGCTTGTCGAGGCGGGGTGCCCCCATCTCTTTATCAGGTTCGGCCCAAGGAGGTGAATCTGTGAGAGATTATGTTTGCCGGTATTGCAGAGAGGGATCTCAGCCGAGTAAAGACGGCAAGATCATCATCCATGATGTCACTGACAGGTCCCTCAGGACTATTTTGTTTCCTTTTGGTAGGATGGCTGGTGGTGCGGCTCTTCATGTAGCCAACCGATCTTATATGCAGTATGCCTTGGAGTGCCTCCAACCGAAGGTATTCAACTGGTGTGACGCAGTACTTCTTGTGATGAAAGAACAGTTGACCAAGGTAAAGAGCGGGAGGTTGAAGAACTTTGGGTATGGTTCTATTTTGACCGCCTTTGCCTTGGAGAAGATACCACTGATGCAGCCACAGTATATTGCACTCGATTTACCTTCACCTACTGAACCACGTATGCAGAGATGGGTTGACCATATGTCTAGGCATGCTGGTCAGTCTCAGATTTCATTTTCTGATACCTTCTTCAGGTGGTTTGATCGTCAAGAGATGGTTTATTTCGAGTATCCATATGCTGGCATGGACTTCCGGGGTGATCCAGATTTAGTACTGCCAGATGGCGAACAGTGGGGCGCCATTGGTAAAATCTTTGACCATATTCCTGTTTATCGTTTTTCATTTATAATGTCCTTGTGCTTTATTCTATCAAGACTTTAATCAAACTCATGTGTTCATGCAGATGTTGGTCCTGTTCGGCCAGTAGTATGCCTGAGAGTGCCAGCTGTCGCCCCAGCAGGAGAGGCTGTTGGAAGGGCTATCCTTCGCGACCTCGATGTGGCCGAGACTCTCACAGCGTTACAGGAGCAGGTTGAGGGCCTCACTCTTGGTATTCCAGATGTGAGGACTGACGAGCTGCCCTTGAGGTTGCAGCGGCATACTACTGGTGTGCCAAGACGATGGACTCGTCTCTTACGCATGATCACACAGGCTGTGACTTGCTATCACGAGCATCATTAGACTAGGGTGCCCCCTAGCATTTTGAGTTTTTGGTCACTTGACCGATTTTGTCTTGGTTACAGAACATTATGTGTAAACCATAAACAGTTATATATATTTTTGATTTTCGGAGTTTTATTTTGGTTAAGTTACATGATCCAAATGCAAACATTGATGGTATGTTTCTTTTTATAAATGTTGCAAATGTCTATCTAACACATAATTTGCTAATGAGTCAGTTAATGTGTTTAAGTTTCTGGAAATATGTTGATATTGAATAAAATCAAATTGTCTTTTCAAAATCTTAACCCTTAGGAACATGCGATAAATAGATGGATTTCGGACAGAGTAGATACCAGTGAGTTGTAGTATGACGAGTTGTGAGTCTAGCATGACAATCAGTCGGCGTATACCATGTGTGATGGTATCAGAGAGAAGTTCTATCAACGCGCTATATTTAGTGATGTTATTTGTTGATCGATCAATACATACCCCTCTGAAACTTACTAACTCGCCGCTTGGATCAAAAATGGCCCAGGCTGCGGAAGATAGGTTCCGCGAACTACGACTCGCTCCATCGGCATATCCAACACATGACTCCAATAGGTTTGACATCTGCAACAAATGTAAAAAGTGGATTACTTGACCAAAATAAACACTTTAGCGAAAACAAAAACATAACAAAAGCATACAGGTTACCATTACGCATAGTAACGCTTGAGGTACAACCCGTTACGAGGTTGCGCCAGTGGAATTCCGTCATAATCCATTAACTCGTAGGCTCCTTTTGCTAACACTCGTTTAACAATATATGGACCCATCCATAAAGACTTAAATTTACCTGCTCCCAGTTTATCGGATTCTTGGTCGTAAAGCAAGACCAAGTCACCTTCTGAGAAGACACGAGGTTTGACATTTTTGTCAAACTGTGCTTTGACTCGTTTCTTATGGGCTTCATTAGCCAAAGCGGCATCACGACGGGTTTCATCCAATTGGATTAGTTCCAAGAAACGAGCTTCTTCTTCTGAAGTTCCGGGGAGGAGATCAATTGCGAGTTTGAGGGACGAGATTTCGCACTGGATTGGTAAGATTGCTTCTAGGACATATACTAGTTGGAAAGGTGTAAACCCGGTTGCATTCCTTACCGATGTTCGGTAAGCCCACAAAGCTGAGTACAGGATTAGGTGCCATTTTCTTTTGTGTACTCCAATCATCCTTTGCAGCATGCGTTTCAGGACCTTGTTGATTGCTTCAACTTGTCCGTTGGCTTGTGGATAATACGGAGTAGAGCTATCATGAGACAACCCTAGTTTGGCAGCTAAGTCGATCATCATGTGAATGCGAAAATGCGATCCATGATCTGTGACTATAGCTTGTGGTACACCGAATCTGGCGACTACATGATTGAAAACGAAGAGGGCAGTTGTTTCACCAGTATTATCTAATGTAGGCATCGCCTCGGCCCATTTGGTAAAATAGTCAACTACGACTATGATATACCCATGCCCCCCGGTCGAGGTGGGGTTACATGTCATGAAATCAATGCCCCATTTGGTGAATGGCCCAACAACAACTATTGGCTGCAGAGGTGCAGGTGGTCTTCTGGTTTTGCTATCGAAAATTTGACAAGAATGGCAACTTCTGACTGCGTTTATGCAATCTTTAAACATTGTTGGCCAGAAGTATCCTGCTCGTAAGATTTTTTTGCGCTGTAGCATAACCGGATTGATGCCCCCCACACGTGCCTGAATGGCAATCATTCAGGACTTTTTTGGCCTCCTCATGCGTGATGCACCTTCTCAGAACTATATCGATACCGCGACGGTAAAGCGTATCACCGACGATCATTTAGTCTTTTGCTTGGTATCGAATACGTTTTTGTTCGAAGCAAGAGGTATTTGGCCTATATTTTTGGGTTTGGAGATAAATTATTATATCACCATACCACTGATTGCTTGAAGATATCAGAAACAAACTTTCATCCACGATTGTTTCGTCGGATGTTTCATCATTGGATGACGATGGGAGATCGCATAATAATTCTGCGAAAACCAGAGCTTTCTTTGACTTGGATTTTACAAATTCCAGATCAAACTCTTGTAGGATTGCTATCCATTTTGAATATTTTCCCCCCAGCAACTGTCGCGACAATATATAATTCATGGGGTTGTAATCTGACAAAATGGTAGTTTTTCGAAAGAGGACATAGTGTCAAAATCTCTGTATCGCTTGAACAACTGTGAGTGCTAGCTTTTCAACGTAAGAATATTTGCTTTCTGTATCATTTAAGTTTTCACTTAAATAATATATAGGATGTTCGATTATGTCGTCTTCTTGAACTAAAACCATTGCAATGGTCGTATCTGCTGCAGCCAGATACAGGTTAAAATCTTTTTGATAATCAGGAGCGTACATTAATGATGCTTTCATTAGTGATTCTTTTAAAGCATCAAAGGAAGCTTGCGCAACCTGATCCCAGACAAATGGTACTCCCTTTTTCAAAAGACGCGTATAACCTTTAGCAAGTTCGGCGTATTTTGGAATGAACCTCCTCAGAAAAATTGCTTTCCCTTCGAGTTTCTGAATCTGAAGCAAATTCGAAGGTGGAGGCAAATTTATGATTGCCTGGACCTTACATGGGTTGAGACGAATCCCATCCTTTGAGACTACAAAGCCAAGCAAATGACCAGAACTGACACAAAATACACATTTGTGTGGATTGAGTCGTATCTTGTAGTGTCGGCAACGTAGAAATATCACTCTTAAATGCTGCGGGTGATCAGTCTGCTTTCGCGAATGAGCGGGAAGGTCATCGAGGTATGGTTGAACGATGTTTTTGATGTCATGGAAGGCATAATTCATTTCCCTCTGAAACGTCGCCCCTGCGTTCTTTAATCCAAACGGTAATTTTCGATATGCGAATGTGCCCCACGGACAAATAAATGCAGTCTTTGACTGGTCCTGTGGGTGGATATTTATTTGATTATACCCAGAGAATCCATCCATGAATGAAAAGATTTCGCATCCGGCGCATTCATCAATTATCTGGTCGATGAAGGGTGTAGGGTAGTTGTATTTTGGACAAGCTTGATTTACATCCCTATAATCAACGCACACTCTAATTGTTCCTTGTTTTTTCATAACAGGGACAATATTCGATACCCAATTGGTTAGAGGAACCAGGTAAATGAAACCAGCATGGAGAAGTTTCTCAACTTCTGCCTTAATGGCAGCGGCTTTCTTGGGGTGCACCTGCCGTAGCCGTTGTCGTACTGGTTTAACATCTGGATACATCTTAATTTCGTGTTCAACGATACTCGAGTCAATGCCTGGCATTTCACTATATGACCAGACAAAGACATCTCCGAATTCACGAAAAAGAGTGTCATATATTTCCAGCTCTGAAGGAGAACAACATTTGCCAACATAATATTTTCTACAACATCTGTTTTGGTCGAGATATTTATGGCGATAGTCTCTTCAATGTTGGACAAGTTTTGCTCGGAATCCACCGTGTTTACAGTATTTGATAGAAAATCAAAAACTGAAGGATGATAAAGGTCATCAGGAGTATCTCCTTCGCAATCCGGAAGAAGGGAACGATGGTGGGAATAATTCCATGGTGCCCCTTCAATTACCATTGATTGGACAATTCCTTCGTCGGTGACATGCACTCGCGACCAAGGATCGGAAGGGGTACCATATTCTTTAGACCTATCTATCCAAACGCTTGATGAGTGTTGATTTGGGTTTGTCTCCCATGCTAGGAACATTGATTGCTACAATATTTCCGTTGGGCTTGGAGGAAAAACCATTGCATGATCCATGTCGATATCGTTTTCGGAGATCTTTTTAGAAGATATCATATTGCAGGTTCCTACCAACGCTACTTCCGCCAGATTGATTGGAGGTGGAAGGGCGAAAGTTCCCATTAATATAGGATCTTTTAGTAGGCCTACTCCAATATTTTGAAGCGAATGGGGGCTTCCATGGATCATAAGAATGCTTCTTGTAACTTGAGAACCATTGGGGAGGAAGTTTTGTTGATCGACGATTGTAATCCCTCCTTGGAAGGTAAATGAAATCTTCCTAAAATAGGTTGACACAACGGCAGCCATAGCATATATCCATGGTCTTCCTAGCAGGATGTTGTAATCGAGATTTCCATCGAATACTTCAACATCTATTTCTATTGTTTTCCCTCCTAGTTCAACCTTCAAGTTACTTAAAATACCATATGGGGTATATGTCCTTTTGTCGAATGCTTTTAATGTCATCGAAGATCACGACAAGGTTGGAGATCCTAAACTTTTCCAGCAACTCATCGACATAATGCATGTAGATGCCCCCTCATCAATAATTGTTCGATGAACAGTTTTGTTGAGGGCTTTCACTTGAACAAGGAAAGCTAGTTGAGCTGGTAATTGAGGATCGTATCCTTTATGATCGAAGGATACAAGATTGGAATCCTTTGGGTCTATCCCACCAATGGCTGATAATAAAGCCTGCTTTTGGGATGGGCAATTTTGTAGTACTTCAAGAGTCGACATAGCGGATGGCGATTGGGCCAAATCTTCCACTATATTATAATGTTGTGCCGCTCTAGTGCGGGGATTAAACGTCGACTTGTGTACTACTCCCTTCGGCGGTTTTATTGTCAATTTAGGAATGATGGGCGGCGTAACTTTTGTCGAAGTTGTTGTCGAACTACTATGTTGATCTTTATCCTTGTTGTTCGACAGCTGCGGATTCCCATAATCTTTGTTCCTTGTCGATATCAAAGCACCATTTTGTTGTTTTGAAACCGACAACATTAGCACTTGAGACGGGGAAGCATTTCCACCTTCTATTAGATTTGTTCCCGGATTTGGAAACGAATCAGTTAACACTGCGGAGGTTTTTGAATTCTTGAAGAATTCTTTAAGCTCAGCTCTGTGTGGACAATTTGCGGTCCAATGATCCTCATCGCATATAAAGCATGGATTTTTTGGTTTCCTATCTCCAGGAGGGTTTGCAGAAGATTTTTCAGGTGATGATTCTTCCTGTTTCTTCTTCTTCCCTTTGCCTTTCTTCTTGCCCCCTGGTTGTTTGGTTTCTTTGCCTTTATCTGTCGATACGGCATTTACTTCCGAGGCAAGAAGTTCATATTTTGCATTTTGACCTGAAATCTTACGGGCCTTTTTGGATGTAGCCTTTGTCGATTTCGTGTCTGTTGTGCCAATCACGCCATCGTCGGCATGAGAGTCATTGTTTGATTTAGGAGGAGGAGGAATTGAGAATTTCGGTCTAGGGGCATCAGGTATTTTATCGTAGAGCGTGCCGGACTGAGTGTAAATCAAGTCCAAATATTGCGCACGAGCGATAACTTTCTCTTCTGTTACGACTCCCCCCTTTGCCACATCTTCCGTGATGGAAGGTAGTAATGACTTGATAAACCATTCAGCTAAGAGCTGATCAGGAACATACGTTTTTACCATTCTACAACGACATCGCCACTCATGTATATGATCAGATATGTGAGTGGCCGTCGTCTGTTTGAAGTTGGTGAGAAGTTCCGTTCCCGTTTCGTACCTTATTGGTAATTGAAAATGGGTTTAAAAGGTTGTGGCTAAGGTACTGAAGTTGTCGAACGAAGCTCTAGGTAATTCGATGTACCATTTTGCCGCTGGACCCGTTAACGACCTCTGAAAAAGGCGAAGCCTTATCGAATCATCATTCAAGGTGTTTGATGAACACCACAGATGAAAGGTCATCACATGATTCGACGGATCTTCACCCGGATTTCCATTAAATTTAGGAATATCTGATGGAAGTTTATGCGGAATCGCTGGCCACTAAGGGCCGTAAGCAATTGGATCGTTTGTTAACCAATTTAAATCAGGTAACTCTAAAGTTACCACAAAGGGTAACTGCTGATTCAGGTTAGGTGAAGCATACCCAGGATAAGATGGGATTGCCTGAGCAATTGGTCTTTGCATACCGGCATAATGCATTTGATGCTGGTAACTTTGGTAAGGTTGGTGGGCATGACCATTGTAAAATGGTTGATTTTGACCGTTTTGAATATACGACTGTCCACTATTTGCAAAGATTTGTTGCTCAGAACCTTGGTATACTTGTTGGAATTGCAGTTGTTGGTATTGTACTAGCCATGGTTGTGAAGCCATGTGTTGTTGTCCGATACTAACAGTTTGACCAAGATGAGGGGTAATCGTACTCGTCTGAACCTGTGTCATTCCACCAGTCAGCGATTGTGGTTGAGTTGCAGGGTCAAGGGGCTGTTGCATTACAACCTGAGAAACCTGAGGTTGGCATACAACAGGCAGCGCTTGAACTTGCGACATCGTCACAATAGCTGGCGTAGTTGGTATATTTGACATAGGTAAGCATTGTTGCATCAAATATACAACTCTTGGTTGTTGAGGTAGTATCGGTACCCAACTGCTTGAGGTAATTCCAGTATAACCCGAATGTTGTTGTGAACTCCCGTATGGATATCCTCCCGGAGGGGATAATGAAAGGGTATACTGCCCCCCATACGGTGGTAATCTAGAACTCAAGGGAATGGTTTGCCCTTGAGGGCCGGACTACCCAAATTGACCTCCAAATGGATCAATTTGTTGAGACTCAACATAAGAGTTTCCGGATATTATTCCAGATGAACAAACAGGAACAGACCATACTGTCGAAATGGCCCCTGAGTGGGCTCCTTCTAGCGGTTGAGAGCTAGTTGGGACAGATGGTATACCGGCGAACATTGTTGGAGTGATAGTAGGGAGTTCTATCGTCGCTGTGTCAGACGACACAATCCTAGATGTTGACGGTTGTTCAGACATTTCTAGTCTATCCAAAAGATTACATAGCGATTCTACAGGAGCTTTCGCTGGCGGTAGACTAACTTCTGATGAAGAAGGATACAGAGTGATCCCGACTCCAAATTGCGATGGAGTGCTAGTTGGAGGATCTTCTACAATCTCTTCTATGGCAATCAAACCAGGTGGAAAGGGTAGACTGTCAGGTCTGTAAAATATTTCTGGTGCCGAAGAAGGTATGGAATCGACAGCGACAGATGTTCGAGGAGCAAGACTCTCCGAACCGATTGTAAATGGAACTGGTTCGGTAACACAAGTGTTTACCCTCAGACTAGGATTAGTACTACTGTCTTTCTGTGGATGCTGAACTTATTCTGTAGAGGCAGGGATACCAGAAATGTTTGGAGTAACCGGAGTCTCTGATGTTGTTGGAACGCTTGTTCTAACTTTAACAGGAGATTTGGAACCAGTTAAACGAGTTCACTTTGTCCATACTATCTTCGATTCCGGAGACAAAGACGGTTGACTCGTAAGCCTCCGCGAACGACGGGGTTTCAATTGACTTTCTTCCATGATTGTGGATTACTCGATCAACTAAAAATAAAGGGGAAGTATGTTTCCGAATTAAATGAATTTTAGACGCTTTGACACAACTTGTTTTTTCAATTTTTAAGAGTCGAGAAAAAACAAAAGATGACTCTAGTCTCCTTCGATTTTTAATGAGCCTGAAGTGACAAGTGCTCAGATGGACCTTTTCTGTTAAAGAGTCTAAAAAGGAATGAAAGGGATTGCTCTGGAAATCTAGGTAGAGGGATTACCAAACCAATCGCAAAACTGCAGAATACTTTTTACGGTATGGCAGTCAATCTTCCTGAATGCTGTGTTCAGTGCATTGCGATCGATAGGGCGGCAGACACGGCTTCCTATGGAGAAAGGATTAAGCCTATTGGGGTCTCCCAAAATATACTCGATGGTACGTGGGAGCACAAGTCCGTACTGGCACTTATCACCTCAAAGTGGAGGAATCACCCAACCATCAGTGAGAACAATAGTTACCAGGCTTTACGACGCCGGAATACGTCTCTAGCCTAGACTTCTAAATGTTGTGCATTAAGTTCCAAAGCGTTGTTAGATTCATTGAATTTATTTTATAGTTGATCCTATTTATGAAGTTTGCCTTTCAGGTTCACCGCAAGATGTAGATGTAATTCCTAAAATGCAATCTAAGATGATAAACAAACGTTTTATCTTCTTTGTGCAATGAAAATCCTAGCTACTAAGGAAAGAAAGACAAAATCTTTTCACAAAGAGCAAAGAGCACACTCTAAATGCACTTTTCCTAAATCAAGCCAATCAGACTGTCTATATGCAAATGCACATGCATGTATTTGTTTTCGACTTTCTTAGTATATGAATGCTAAAAAGAAAGTTGATGCACAAATCTGAATTTCTTTTCAAGCGATAGATATCAACAAGTTTCTTTTCAAAATAAAAAATGGAGACGATCACAACACCTTACGATTTTGAAATGAATACTTGTTCTTGACACTAGAAAATTACAAATTCAGACCAAAAACAATAGTAACAGGATAATCGACCATCAACAGCGATCAAACTCTTTCCTATGATTGAATTCGACACTTGCGACAGTTTCAAATCAAAGGACGATAGTACGATTATGCTACTTTTGCAAAGGAGAACTGAAAATGACTCAACAAACACACAAAAACATTTACAGTTCTTTTGTACAAAGGAGGCGGAACAACAACAAGGAAAAGGGGTTTCAAACAGACATATACTGATCACAGGCAGCAAAATTTAGGAATAGAACTGGAAAGAATGAATTACAGAAACCAAACTGCACAGAGCCTAGTCTGATCAGCGCACCTGTAACACAGAGAATTTGAAATGCAGCGCACCTTGTCCACTCAGGAAGTGCGCTGAAGTTCAAATTCTCTGAACAATACCTACGCTGGGCCAAAAACGAGATTCTGTTTGGGTTCCGGGTCACAGTTTGAAGTTCAGTTCTTGGGTTTTGGCCGAGAAAAAAGAAATTAGTAATGCAACAATCAGGGGTAGATCTAAGGGGGATCTAAGAGCTATCACAAGGGCAATCAGATAGTTTGTGAATCAGTTGTTTAAATCATAAACAAATCCAGTAGATGGATTGAAGTAGAATTTATCTACTTTGCATTTGTTATGGCAAATGCAGTTCGAATGCTACCTGTAAGTTTATGAAACAGACAACAAAGAATGATAAACAAACAAACTAATTCTTCCCCAGCGAAGTCGCCATTTTTTTATAGGGAAAAGTGTCTATATAGAACTGCTCTATCCCACTAAGGTGTGACAGCTACCTTAGAAACAAACAGAGTAAAGCTACTTTCGTTTTTCCTTTATGAATTATAAATAGAGAGGAACAAGAAGACCAACCTCTGTCTTGCGCTAATCTCCTAATTTGATTCCTCTCTTCTTTGATAGTCTTTCGCTACCTGCTCTCTTGCACGCTCAGCTTCACAAAGTACCTGTAAGATCACAACAACATAGCACTATACAAATACATGGATCTATAATCATAAACAATCTAGGATCAGATGTAAATTGACCATACAAATGCAACAAATATCAGTGACACAAGAGTATGGAGGAAAACTAGAATAGCTTTTATTGATAAACAAGAAAGAGCCAAGAGGAGTTACAACCAGTTGTTCTGACCCAGCATCAACCTCCCAGCAAAGAAGCCCCTCTTCACCTCATACAAAGCTTAGATCACCCAATAATTTGATGTTTGTCTCAAGAAACCAACAGCAATTCCTTACAATATGCAAAATTCCAGCCTCTGGATCTCTGGGATGAGGGATCCATATATAGATATTTGTAAGGGGGATGAGTCAGCTTGTGATTTGATTAGTGTCTTCTCTCTGATAGTTCTTGCTTCCACTTGGAGATTGATGATCTCTTACTCATCCTTGGTCGAATTCAGTGAGGCAAGTGTCATAGGAGAAGTTTTTGGAAGCTTCCATTGCCTCTCCACCTCGCGGAATGACACTGCCATTTGTCATTTCTCGCCCATCGCACCCCATAGAAGGGCTTTTTGAAATGCAACGCACCCACACAGTGTATTTAGGTGAGATGCAACGCACTTGGCTAGTGGAGCAGCTGAAATGATCCTGTTTTGACCAATTCTGAGCAGTTTTTCATGGAGAACTTCTGGGAGAAGCTGTAATCTGTTGACCTTGTTCTTTTAGGGGTTAGAACAAAACTTTTAGGGACTTAGGAGCCCTTTGTTTATGGACATTTCATGCTTGGGGTTGTAGTGCCCAAAAATGTCTATAACAAAGAGTTACTGCCTATCTTCAATCTCTTGGTACAGAAGTCTGGGATATCATAGAAACAGGGTATACTTTTCCATCAACAACTCCTATAGATCCGGCTGAGAAGAAGAAATATGGAACAAATACAAAGGTGGTCAATACTCTATTAGGATGCCTATCTCAATCAGAATTTGTCAAGGCTATGCAGTTTAAATCCGCAAAAGAAATATGGGACAAGATTGTACTGAGCTATGAAGGAGATGATCAGGTAAAACGAGCAAAACTTCAAACCCTCAGAATTCAGTATGAAAATCTCAGAATGTACAATGATGAAAGTGTGGCTAACTATTTTCTTCATGTAGATGAGATTGTTAATTGTATGAAAAACTTGGGTGAAGAAATAAAAGAGGCTATTGTGGTTGAAAAAGTTCTAAGATCTTTGTCCCCTAGGTTTGAATCTAAAGTTTCTGCAATAGGAGAAAAAGAGAATCTACAAAACCTTAAAATGTCACAGCTACATGGAATTCTAACTGCTTATGAAATGAGAAAAGGAGGTCCATCAGACAAGAGAGAAGTTGCCTTCAAGGCTTTAGGCAAAGGAGAGTACTATGAGTTAGGACACGTGTAAGAAGAAGAAGAAGAATCAAATTTTGTCAAAAATCTTCAACGGGGTGCTGGACGATTCCGAGGTAAGTTACCTTTCAAATGATTTGCTTGTGGGAGAGTCTGTCACTATGCTGCCAAATGTCCTCATAAGGATAAAACTGACAAAGGGAAGGAACCTGTTAGATGGAACAAGAAACAGAATGCAACTAAGAAAAGTTACTACACTCATGAAGACAGTGATGGCCTATCAAATAGTGATGAAGATGAACGAGGTAACGATTATAAACTTTTAATGGCCTTTGAACATGATGATTACATGGACGCTATAGATGCAGATGGTTTTTATGAAGAGATTTCTCGACTCAAAGCATGTTTAGAAGAAAAAGATATGATCATTGATACTCTGCAATTCCAACTTGATGAAAAAGAAAAATCTCTTGAGAAGTTAGAATGTGAAATTGTTGGCCTTAGAAAAGAAATTGAAAAACAAAGGCTCTTAATCTTAAATTTGTTAAAGGATCTGAAACTCTGGATGAGATTATCAATGTACAACGTTCTCCACTAATCAAGACAGGTCTGGGTTATAATGGAGAAACATCTCAAGCATCCACCTCAAAGAGTTATCTTAATGCAGCAAGGAGGAATGAGCAAAAGCCCAATGGAGATCACCAAGTAAAGAAGGGACGAATTACATCAAGAAAAAACAAAGACTACCAGGTAAACCAGGGGCAATCCATCTTAAGGGTGAACAAAAGCTACAACCAGCCACAGGTAAAAACTTCTCAATTTGCTTCAAGAATGGATGACAATAGAAATTACAATCATTTGGCTGCTAGATTTGATAATCGTAGAAGTTTCTTCAATGGCCAATGTTTCTCTTGCCATAACTTTGGTCACAAAGCAGCTCAATGTGTTGCCTATAAGACAATCATGACTAGAGAAGCTCAAAAACAAAGAAGTACGACTGGGATTGCGAAAAGGACCTATAACAACTTTTCGACCCTTGAAAATGTAATTGAATGTTCTATTTGTAATAACTTCGGTCATGAAGATTCTGAATACAGGAGCAGGTTTCAGCAGACAAAGGAACAAGCCTCAAGCACCAGAACATGGAGAATAAAGGAACCACAACCAGAAATATGTGGGATAGTTTTTTATGCAGAAGGACAGGAAAATCTATGGTACATCGAAAGTGGAAGTTCGAAGCATATGACAGGTGATAAAGAAAAACTTGAATCATATAGTGCTTTAGAAAAGGGAAAGAAAGTTTCTTTTGGAAATGATACCCCTGCAGCCATAAAAGGAAAAGGCACTGCTCAGTTGAAAGAAAAGGTCAAAGCTGGAAATGTTTTGTATGTTGATGGCTTGAAGCATAATCTACTGAGTGTCAGTCAGATGTGTGATCAAGGAACCAAGGTAATATTTCGATCAAATGGATGTAGTTTTCGTGATCTTGATACAGGAAAAACAGTGATCAAAGGTAGAAGAACTCCAAATAATTTATACATATTTGAAGAAGGACAACAACAATGCTATTTGAGAAAGGATGAGGAACACTGGTTATGACACCGGAGGTTGGGGCATCTAAGCTTTTCACAAATAAGGAATGCATGCAAATACCAGGAAGTTCGTGGTCTTCCAGATATCAAAATTCCAGACAACACAATATGCAAATCATGTCAGTTTGGTAAGCAAACCAGAACTAACTTCCCTGAGAAGGAAGGATCAGCTAGCAGGCCTCTTGAGCTAGTCCATACAGATGTATGTGGTCCATTTAGGACAAGGTCACCTCGAGGAGAATAATACTTTATATTATTCATTGACGACTTCTCCAGGATGGTTTGGTTAGGACTTATGAAGCACAAAGACAAAGCATTCGAAAAATTCAAATCCTTCAAAGCATTGGCTGAAAACGAATCAGATCACAAAATTAAGTGCCTCAGGTCCGACAGAGGTGGGGAGTTTAACTCAAATGAATTTTTCGATTTCTGTGAAGAACATGGAATAAGAAGGGAATTCTCTACAGCTAGGAATCCTCAGAAAAATGGAGTGGTGGAAAGGATGAACAGAATTGTCCAACAAATGGCTCGTGCTATGCTTGATGAATCTGGAACTCCCACAACCTTCTGGGGTGAAGCTACATTTGCTGCGGTTGTTATTCTCAACAAAACAAATGTCCGAGCTAACAACACTTAAACTCCTCATGAGCTCTGGTATGGTGAGACTCCTTTGGTAAAGCATTTCAAAAATTTTGGAAGCAAATGCTATATTAAGAATAATGATGAACAGCTTGGCAAACTTGAACTTAGAGCAGATGAAGGCATTCTCCTTGGTTATTCTCCCCACAGCAAAGCATATAAGTGTTACAATAAAAGACTTGGAAGAATTTTTGACAGCATTGATGTAGTGGTTGATGAAAAAGGATACATTCCTAGGCAAGTAAATTATGAAAATATCGAAGAGGATGAAGACTAACGAATTTAGACTTCTGTGATCCATAACATTGTTTAGATAATCTTCGGCAAAATCACATAATCAATCTTTTGTCGATGCGTTTCGAACCAACCAGTGTCCTGACGATGAACCACACTGGTTGGTTCGAAACGCGTCGACAAAAGATTGATTATGTGATTTTGCCGAAGATTATCTAAACAGGATGAAGACTACTCTCCAAATCAGACTGATGATGAAGAAGAACCTCAAGAGGCACCAGAGGAACAGATAAGGATAGAAGAGAAGACTCCATCTAGGTACGTTCAGAAGAATCATCCAGAATCTCAGATTTTGGGGCAGAAAGAGGCAGGTGTACAAACAAGAAGAACAATTGTAGAAGCCTCAAGCTATTTGGCATTGCTCTCCTCCACTGAACCACAAAATGTAAGAGAGGCATGCAAAGATGAATGCTGGGTCAAGGCAATGGATGAAGAACTTGAGTAGATCGAAAAGAACAACACTTGAGAGTTGGTTCCTAGACCAAAAGATAAGAATGTCATAGGGACAAAATGGATCTTCAAAAATAAGTTGAATGAAAATGGGGAAGTAATTAGAAACAAGGCCAGACTTGTTTGTAAAGGGTATGCTCAATAAGAAGGAATAGACTTTGAAGAAACTTTTGCTCCCGTTGCTAGACTTGAGGCCATCCGAATGTTCCTTGCTCTCTCAAGCTTTCAGAAGTTCAAAGTATTTCAAATGGACGTGAAATCAGCCTTTCTGAATGGAGACTTAGAAGAAGAAGTGTACATTGAGCAACCAGATGGTTTCATCCTTGGGAATGATCCAAATATTGAATGCAGACTAAAAAAGGCTCTCTATGGTCTTAAACAGGCTCCAAGGGCTTGGTACTACCGTTTGGACAAATATCTTCATCAACAAGGTTTTTCAAAGGGATCAGCAGATAACAATCTTTATATAAAAATTGAAAATGACAAATTGCTAATACTTGTTGTGTATGTAGATGATATTATCTTTGGCAGCAATGAAGAAGCTATGAGTCAAAGCTTTGCCTTGGTGATGCAGAAATAATTCGAAATGTCTTTGCTTGGAGAACTGACATATTTCCTTGGATTGCAAATCCAACAAAATGAAGGTGGGATCTTCTTGTCTCAAACCAAGTATCTCAAGCAGATAATCTTCTAATAATGCATTGTTGGCATTATCTTAGGAGTTTTTGGTTGCTATTGTTGGTGGAACAAAGGCAGAGGGAGAACAGAAGGAAATCTTGGTGGTGATTGAAAGATGCTGCTGCTATCAGTTATTGGTGACTTTCATAAGTCTTGTTCTAGATATTTCGTCTCTATGTCATGTATCTCTTTTGTGGTATCTCTTTTATGGTGTCAAGGTCATGTAACGACCTATTTTGGTTTCCCTACTATGCCTGGGATGAACATGTAATGAACTTGGTTGTCATATGTAAATTTCTGATGTATCCCCACATGGTTGGGTGGATGATCCCCACTTAGTTAGGTGATGGATGTATGTATTGAGTCTTTTGGTGATAGGAAGGTCTTTTTTGATGTATAAGTCATGGTTCTTCTTGAAGAACATATTTTGCAGATCTTGCCTACAGTCAGGGGGAGCATGGTCAGGACAGCAGGGCAGAAATTTCAGCATGTACTCAGGGGGAGCACAACCCTTTGCCCTTGATGACAAACGGGGAGAATGACGAGGATTTTGGGTTGCCATCAAGTCCAAAGGGGGAGATTGTTGGCATTATGGCATAGGTTTGGAGCTATGGCACAGGTGTTGTCCTTGATGGCAACTCTCTTTGGTAACAGATCTCAGTTCAGACTTTCAGAATGAAGGAAAAGACATATACGGAGGTTCATCTAGATGAAGACGCGTATACATGTGGGTTAGATGTTTCAAAGGCACGTATGCATATACACGCACTTTCATGCAAGGAAAAGCGCGTATATGTTGGAGAACTTACCTTTGGTCCGTGGTAGTTAGTCCTTGGTATTTGAACCTATGGTTTTGGACCATGGTACCTCGTCAGAAGTGTTGATCCCAAGTATTGGGTTCGTGGTATTGGTTTATTATGGTTTTGGACCGTGGTATTGTGGAAGGCCTAAGACTATAAAAGAGGAAGGAGATCATTTGGCAAAGTATCATCTGAATTATTGTTGAATATCTGATAAAGTGCTAGATCTGGAATACTGGTAATTGGGTTACGGTGCAGATCTGGAGCTGAATGAAGGAGGAACCTTAGCACAGGAAAAGGATAAGTTCTATTGATGGATCATAATCTTTAAGCTTGAATGATAGTATATTTGTATGAATTTGGTCTGTTATATGTGGCACTTGCTTGATCTATAGATCTGATAATCTGGGTTAATTAGTGTTTGAATATCTGAAAGAGCGAATTATCCTTTATAGATCTGTATGCAGGTTTAGTGAAGCGAAGGCGCGTATACACGCTTGTTCAGTGAATGAATACTGCGTATACGCAGGTTGTTCCATACACAGAAGTGTATGCACACATGTTTCAAGTTATTGAAGTAGCGTATATCTTTTGAGTTGTGATCTAGATGCTACTGTTTATTGCTGTAGTGTTCTGGGTTCAGATTTGGTGTGTGGTTACTGTTACTGTGATCTGGGTACAGTCGTCAGAGAAGTGTTTATTTTGATTCAGTTTTGATTGGTGAAAAGGTGATTGGTTGATGTAGAAATTCTTGATGTTTGATTGATGTTATTTGTGGATCCAGTCTGAAAATTTATGAAACGTGGTCCCTGAAAGAAAGAGAAGGTTGTAGCCTTCTGTAGGCCAGCACCTACGTACTAGTATCTTGGCTAGTGCAAGAGCTAAGGGGGTTGTTGCTCCCTTCCAGGAGAAGCTGGAGAATGAGAGAGGGTTGTATCTCTCTGCAGGTTGCAACCTGCGTACTGGTAAAGGACTGCGCCAATACATTGTAAAAGAAGTTTCTAATTTAAAGGAAGATAGAGACGAATTGCAGCAGGTGGTTTTCACCCACATTGGGTTTCCACCTTATATCTTGTGTTCTTGTGTGCGATTGTCTTTCTGCTCTGTTTTACTATTTCTGGTTACTGGTTATTTGATTCTGAAAGCACAGATTAATAATCAACATCAGAAAGATAAAGTAAATTAAAAGTTTGCCTTGTATACGCTGGTTTCCTTCTGCAAAGTTGCGTATATACGCGGATTAAATTAACTGAAGTAGCATATATCATTTGATTTTGAAAAAGGAATATTTGACTTAATGATACTAATTCACCCCCCCCCCCCCCTCTCAGTATTATTTCCAACAAGCAAGACAAGAATGTATTCCTTCTAAACTGAAGAAAATGGACAAATTATGAAGATTTCCCCAAAAGAAAGCATGTAAGATGTATTCTTCTCATCAAATTGAAAATCAACATATCATAGAAGTGAAATGAAACATGAGAGTACAAAAAATTCAAAAATATGCAACATAATAAGAAACTGTGTCAAGATTCCATACCACAGGTATTCCACCAAAATAGCTGCAACTCATTCATTGAGTTTTTCCAAATATTGATTACACTAGTGTCTTTGATCAATACTACAACATCCAACTGATTCCAACCTTTGAAAAGACTGAAAAATACAAGATATAGGCCTCAAAAAACCTCCTCCCAGCCTCAGGGGTCAAATCTATGAGTGGAGGAGCAGTTCCACCAAAATCTGAACTGATAACTAGAGTATAGGGTGGTCAAAGTGACTCATCCCTAATTATAATGAAACGGATTCATTACACCTCATTGAGTCCATTTACCTAATGTATTTACCCTAGGTAACAGTAAAAACACCATAATTACATTTACATCATCAATTAAATAAGTAAAAACTTGATTTCCCAAGATGAAAATCAAATCTGCAGTGAAAACTGAAAAATATCAAACAACTCGTCAAACGCGCCATTTTTGTGCTAAGGTGCACCATCCCTTTGCCAGGCGTGCCCTCCATGTTGCAACCAAGTTTTGAGTGCCTTCCCGGTGTCAAAATTGAGCCCATGATATCTCATTGGAAATCTTGTCCTATCTAGTTTCCAGATCTACCTTTAGTTTCCAAATTGGACTTGATTTGACCCCTCAAAAAGAGTTTCTCCCGAGACTTCTTAGCGCGCCATTTTTGTGCCAGACGTGCCATCTCTTTGCCAAGCGCACCCTCCATGTTGCAGATTGATTTTGAGTGCCTTCCTGGATTCCAAATTGAGATCATGATAGCTCATTCGAAATAACTCTCTCTTGGCTACACAATGGACCTATCAAGCACTGTAAATGATCAAGTATAGCCCCTCGAAACCAATTCTCCCAAGACTAGTCAAAAGTGAAGAATGAGGGTGAAAATATGAAGTGGGATCTTGTAGGCAACTTTTTGAGGCCTTCCTCAACTCAAAATTGCACTCATGATAGCTCATTGGAAATATATTTTTGTCTAGTTACCATTTGATGCATCAAGAAAGTCATTTGGACATTCCAACTAGGAGAAAATTTGATTTTCCCAACGTCGCTCCAGAAGTGCAAAAAACCTCTTGTAGTACCTGTATGTTTTACATGTATCCAAAACCATAACACTTGTGTAAAACGTGAAGGAGGATTTCATTCCTTGGCCTATGATGGAGAAAAATTCTCTCAATTTTGTAAAATTCATCTTTGTTTGGTTGGAAACATACTTTGAAGCAAAACTGGCCCTATGTATGGCAAATGATTTTGTCCCTTGGAATGACTTTTTTGAAAAATGATGGAGACATAATGATTATGAGTTGGAGTGGCCTCATAATTGCTGATATGACCTCCTTTATGCCTCCTCTACTCATATGTCTCTGATTCCATAGCAAACCCTAGCTCAATGGGAGAGGAAATTAGGGTTTAGTGTAGGCAAAACAGGGGATTTGGGAAATTTATAGGAATGAAGGGAAATAAAGGGGATAGGGGGCTTCTAAATTCTTAGGAAAATTTTTGGGGTTAGGGAGGGATGTTAGGAAGTAGGGGAAACTAGAATTTCAAGGATTAAGTGAGAGGAAGGGGCCCATAAGGGAAAAACACAGGCCTAGTATAGAAAAGTGTCAAAAGCATAGCAATATGCTCGAGTTTGTAGAAAAAATGATGATTTTGAGGGATAGGAGTGATGGGAAGTGTTTAGGAAGGTATATTAAGGATAGGGGAAGGTGTAAGAGAATCAGGATACAAGTTTTGTTGATGATTTAACCATGGAGGTCATGAAACCAAGAAAAATGCCCTCAAAACCCTAAGAGAGGGAAATGAGAGGAATGGGCATGGGAAAAGGTCAAGGGAGGTAGGTGGAGTGTAGGTGAGTGAGATATCAATGGATGAGAGTGAAAATGAACCTTCCCTTTGTCTTTGATGGCCTTTATACCTTGTTTAAACTTTCAAAATTGGTCTTGGGACCCACTTTTTCTTTCTCAAACTTGACTTGTCTTTTACAATTTACCTTTGAACTTGATCTTCTGATTTGATATTCTTGGTGGATTTGGAAACATAATGAATTTGAAACTCTTCCTTTTGGCTAATGGAACTTTGAACTTACAACACTTGGAACCATGAGAATTATTACATATTAAAACCATAAAATTACATTTTGCTTGAATATTCAAATTACAAACTATTTTGCTGATGAAATCTTGTTTATTCTTAATCCTTTATTTGTTGGTCTTTTATGCAAGAGATGGTGTTTTAGTGGACCTTGGAAACACTAAGACCTAATGGAGACTTTGAGTGGCTGTGACTATGATGAAAATGACTGTCATGATGAAGACAAGTCATGATTAATGGTATACTTCAACAAAAGGTGAAATGAGCCAGCAAGGGGTAAATTACTAAAAGGAGTAAAGGAAACCCTAATTCAACCTTCAGTGACCAAATTTTTGCATGATGACCTAGTGGAATGACAAAAATTTTAGAATGGGACCCTAATATGATATGAAAAGAGGATTTTTGATCACTAATGGCAATATGCAAATATTGACTAACAATGTGGATCATCAGTTTCAAGTAGGTGATGAAGTTTCGCTATACATTAGGAAGGAAAGGCTTCAAGGTGAAGGTAAAAATCTTAAACCAATTCGTTATGGTCCATTTAAAATTCTGGAAAAGATTGGTAATAATGCTTTCAAGCTTTATTTGCCTTCATATATGCAAATCTATTCCGTTGTTAATGTTGAAAATTTGAGATTATAGGAACCTCCTTTGATTGAAGATAAGGGAGAGAATGTTCAAATTCCATCTATTGAAGACTTTTCTCCAGAATTATGTGATGTGTTTCAATAAGAAACTATACTTGACAGAAGGACAAGGACAACTGAAAGGGGAAGTATTGATTATCTTCGGGTGGGTCTCAAAGATACACATCCATCAAAGGCCAAATGGATTGAAGTGTGGAAGGCGAGGGAACAATACCCTCATCTGTTCAATAACTGAATATAAATATTTTGGGGTCCAAAAAGCTTCTAGTGGGGAGGAGTGATCAGGTTCTCAGAATTATGCTCAAAAATAAAAAAATGTCAAAATATTGTCAAATTTAGCTTTAGATTGAGGATCTCGTCATTCTGAATCCAATGGTGTGAACACCATTCAAATCTGAGTTCGTGTACAGAAGATAAAGCAAGTCAAAGTTCAAGTTTGACTTTTCTATGTGGCAGGATTGGATGACATGGCAAGGGTCTCAGCAAATGGGGAAGCACCAAGTTGCAGGTTTCACTGGGTCCCACATATCACATATCGGAAAAAAAAGCCCAGGTTAAGAATCGGCCCCTGCAAATCACACCAAACATCCTGTTATTATGTTATTACCACTGGTAAAGTTCCGATTGTGATAAGACTGCCAGATGTGATACTTTTATTTGTTACAGTTTAATGTCGTGGCAGGTTCGTCATATCGCACTAGTTATGTACCCACATCTGATTTCTGATTGCAATAAGACCCAGATGCAGGAATTTTATATATCACAGTTTAATACCCCGACGGGTCTGCAATACCGCAATCGCAATGTTCACATGTTAACAAGACCTTCGGCCATTGAACTTCATTGATTATGATAAGCGGGAAGTTCCAGACGTCGGATTATATATGTTGCAGTTAATTATCAACGGTGGGTCCCCAATACTACAATTGCAACATTTTTTGTTTTGTTTTGGGAGCCCGTAGAACTTGTCGATTGTGATTTGGATACGGCCGACAGGATATAGCCCGTTGAACAATGAATTTCTCGCCACATTAGTGGATTTTGGAGTGGGAATGGGGTTTTTGGTCGGTTTTAGGGAATTTTGTGGAACAAATAGTGGAAGAACTGGGAGAAGTCATAACTTCTTCAATTTGTATCCAAATTGGATGCAAAAATAGGCTAGATAGTTGTTTTTAAGGACTATGAACTCATTGAGATAGGTTTCAGAGGCATTTGAGCATTGTTAACATAATTTTGTTGTAATTTGAGCATAATAGAGAGACCCAAGCCATTGGAAGCTAAACCAAGGAAACATAGCCTAGGAGGGGTGAACTCCTTTATCATGTGCTTGATGTGTGTTGTATTTTGATGTTTTTTGAGCATATATTTTTATGTTAAATTGTTTTATAACATTTACATAAGAAACTCTCATAGGAATCAATTAATTAAGCAAAAGTATTGAATCCTTAAGCACTTTATAAGAAAATGATAAGCATCTTGGGTTTTATTCTGAATGGGGAATTAACAAAGCATTACTAATCTGCTCCATTTCAAATCACCCTTACACTTCTTTCCACACATTTCCCCAACCATTACATGGCACCTAGGCAACATCTACCTATTCATCGAGGTTGTTCCTCCAGTGTGTTTTCCTCTCATCGTTAGCGTCTCTTTGGTTGACATTTTGTGGCTTATCACTTTGACTTCTTTCCCCTGAAGTGAGGAATGAGATTCTTCACTTTGAAGCAAGGGAATTTCAAGATCGATCATACTTCTTTGACTATGAAATCAATGGCAACACCTTCAGGTGGATACCATACCTAGGCAAATTTCGAAAAAGGAGGCTCTATTTCCTTCATTCAGTAGTTGTGCATTGTCAACTAGAAACCTTGTTTCACATGGACATTTGTGACAAGCAAGTCTACCATTATAATTTATTTGCAGGACAAGAGGATATTAAGCAAATTCTTTGGGATATTAGATACAATCTGGATGACATCATGGCCATATTAACAGGGGTAGATCATTTTGTGGTGTCAAATCTGATTCTGGATTAGATATGTAGCTTGAAGCACCAGTACTCATCAACGCTCCAACAACTCCAATAGAGATTCTGTCCCAAGGAAACTCTAACTCCCTCTTCCCAATTATGTTGGGTCCCTATAATACTAGTGATTACCCCATTACTATTGTAGTTATACCCCTTATTTATATTGTTGTGCCCCTATTACCCCCATATTGTTATTTATGTGCCCCATAGAATCCCTCTATTGTTATTTTTGTGGCTTTATATTATTATTATTAGGTTAGCTAGATTATATTGTGACTCCTTAGACTCCTATATATAGAAAGGAGGTTTTGTCATTTGAATCATCCAAGAATTGTTCATTTATGTAATGTAAAGGAGGCTGCCCCCTCGAAGAGGTTGAATTCTAAGGCGTTGATCTATCTTTTCTATCTTTTCTTGAGCTGGTTTCATAACATTTGGTATCAGAGCTTTGGATTCTAGGGTTTTGCTGCTCCAAACAGGTCATCATGGCATTCTCGCTATAACTTTTTTTCTGTGATGTTTCAGAAGTCGTAAAAAAACCCATGTGAGAAGAAATCGTGCTGAACCTTGGGTCCGAATTTCAGAGCTTTTCGCATAATATTTTCGGAGATATGATCTGCGGAAGTTGGTATTTTTGTAGACTCCTGAATTACATTGAAAACAAGTGACCTGGGGAAAATTGTCATAACTTTCTCTCTAAGGATCGGATTGAAATTTCGTAAGAAGGTACATAAAGAGGATGGACTGTAGTTTCTTGTATGCATTTTTCAGATCCATAGGTCTAAACAATGACTCGTGGCACGTCGTAAAAGTTTGCTCTACTGAACTAGTCTATAAGCAAGTCACTGTGGGAGATTTCGCATAACTCTTCCTTGGAGAAACCAATTTGGGTCAGACTTGTGGCATTGGAAAGAGAACTCAAAAGGCTACTATAGGTCGAAATTTCAGAACTGAATGATCCGAAATTACAGAGATACATTAGATTCAATATCAAGCTTCTACAAAGTGAAAAAAGGTGTGTAGCTTTTTTTTTTAATTTTTGCATAAGCTTGGTTTGAAGGAATTCAAAGGGAATAGTAAAGCATTATTATCGGTAACTGATGCCCCGAGGAAAGAAAATGCAAACACCTAGTAAGGAACCTGAAAGCTCTAGCATGACTCATGAAGAAGAGGAAGAAATGCTACATGATATATCAAAATTACAAGAACAAGTGCAACTAATGTCACGCTCACAAAAGCTAACAGAAGCTAAGATAAATGGCATGGAATCTAAGATAAAGAGCATGGAAGCTAAGATGGATGATTCGAACATAAATTTGAAGAGAGACATGGCAGATTTGAAGACAGACATGGACGAATTGAAGATAAATATGAATAAGTTGCTACAAGAAATGGGCACTAAGGATGAAAGGGTACTAAAGGAAACTCATGATGAGAATAAAAGAAATGTTAATCATGATTCCATAGATGCTAATGTTGGATCGAAGACTCACCATATTCCAAAAATCGATATGAGGAAGTTTGATGGCAAGGATCCTGCCACATGGATAATACAGATGGAGCAATTCTTCGATCTCAATAATGTGCAAAACACACAAAAGGTACGTATTGCAACTATATATTTGGAACCAAATCAGTTTGTATGGTATCAATGGCTTTGCTCTCGTAAACAATTTATCACTTGGGCAATTTTTACGGAAGAATTGATAGCACATTATGAGGATACAAAAAGCAACACTTTTTTTAGCCAATTGATAAGTCTCAAACAAAAGGGTTCAGTAATGGAGCACATTGAGGAGTTCCAAAAATTGAACATAAGGGTAAAAGATATTCCAGAGGAGCATAGGGTTGATGTGTTCATAGGGTCTTTAAAGGATAATATCCAACATGATGTTCGCCTTTGGGAACCTGATTCATTAGAGAAGGCATTCAGGTTAGCAAGAAAAATGGAAAGCAAAATTATGGCAACCAGGAAGCATACCACTCACAACTATAAAGATGGAAGTGTTGTTGCCCCTAGTCTTCCACAACCTATAAGGTTGACACCACAACAATTGGAAGAAAAAAGAGCAAAAGGGCTTTGTTACAGTTGTGATAGCAAATACACTAAAGGTCATAAGTGTGCTGAGAAGAAATTATTCTACATAGATTGTGAAGAGGAAGAAGAAAAGGAGCAAGAAAGGTCAAAAGAAGAGGATATACTCCAGGAACAAAGCCTAGATGAAGAACAAATAAATCTGACCATATCTTGTAATGCATTGGCGGGAATTACCACTCCTCAAACCATCAAGATAGAAGGACAAATCAAGAAGAAAAAGGTAATAGTGTTGATTGATTCAGGAAGCACCCACAATTTTATTCATTGTAGGGTAGCAAAAGAATTGAATTGCTTCCTATATCCAGCACCAGAGTGTCAAGTGATGATTGCAAATGGAGGAACAATAAATTGCTCTGGAAAGTGCCATAATATCAAGCTATCCATGGGAGAATATGTATTGACTAGCCCAATGCTTTCCATTCCAATGGGAGGTGCTGATGTTGTACTAGGAGTCCAATGGCTACAATCCTTGGGTACAATAGCTTTTAATTTTCAAGAACTTTTCATCAAATTTTCTACGGAAGGAAAGGAAGTTGAATTAAGGGGTATTGCAGGGAAACCAGGAAAGATAATCAGCTCTAATGGTATGACAAAGCTTCTAAAAAAGGAGCAAAGAGGTGTAATTGCACAATTATGTTCGCTAGATGTTTCCACATCGGAATCATCTATTTCTCCAGATCTCCAAAAAGTCCTGGACAATCATTCCAAGGTATTTGAGACTCCCAAAGGTCTCCCACCTATGCGTGATCATGATCATGCTATTCATCTGATTCCAGGAAGTGTTCCTCCAAACATCAGGCCGTACAGATATCCCTATGTCCAAAAAAGTGAAATTGAACGTATGGTTGCAGAAATGCTAGAGGCTGGTATAATTCAACCGAGTCAAAGTTCTTTCTCTGCTCCAGTAGTATTGGTGCACAAGAAGGATGGATCATGGCGCATGTGTTCGGATTATAGGGAGCTCAACAAGCTCACTATTAAAGATAAGTTCCCCATTCCTGTCATTGATGAATTACTGGATGAATTGCATGGATCAATTTACTTCACCAAGTTGGATCTTCGTTCGGGATATCATCAAATCAGAATGAAGATTGAAGACATTCTGAAAACAGCATTTAGAACTCATGAGGGTCATTATGAATTTTTGGTCATGCCTTTTGGCCTTACCAATGCACCTTCAACATTTCAAGGTTTGATGAATTCAATTTTCAAACCATTCCTTAGAAAATTTGTGTTAGTATTTTTTGATGATATACTAATCTACAGCAAGTCTTGGAAGGATCATGTTGAACATGTTGACAGGGTGCTACAACTATTGGAGGAGAAACAATTATATGCAAAAAGATCCAAATGTTTCTTTGGAGTCCAGGAGGTGGAATATTTGGGTCATATTGTATCTCATGAAGGAGTTAAGGTAGACCCTAGCAAAATTAAAGCCATTAAGGAATGGAAAATCCCCACATCCATAAAGCATCTGCGAGGATTTCTTGGGTTGACAGGGTATTATCGCAAGTTTGTTAAGAATTATGGGAGAATAGCAGCACCTCTAACAACATTATTGAAGAAAGATGCATTTTCATGGACTCCGGAAGCAACAAAGGCCTTTGAACATCTTAAAGAGGCAATGTGCCAAGCACCGGTCTTAGCTACACCAGACTTCACAAAAACCTTTATTGTGGAATGTGATGCTTCAGGAAATGGAATTGGTGCTGTTCTAATGCAAGATGAAAGACCCATTGCTTTTGAAAGTCGTCCAATCAAGGGAAAGTTTTTAAGCAAAGCTATTTATGAGAAGGAAATGTTGGCAATACTCCATGCACTTAAGAAATGGCGACCCTACCTAATGGGAAGACACTTCAAGGTAAAAACGGATCATGATAGCCTTAAATACTTTTTAGAACAAAGATTATCCTCTGAAGAGCAACAAAAGTGGGTCACAAAGATGTTGGGTTATGACTTTGAAATCATCTACAAAAAAGGGAAGCAAAATGTGGTGGCAGATGCACTCTCAAGAAAGGATGAGGATGTGGAAGCATTGTTGTGCGCCATTTCTATTATCCAACCAGATTGGATAAATGAAGCAAGGGAGGAATGGAAGAATGATGAAGAAGTGTGGGCACTTATTCGAAAGCTACAACAAGATTCCAGTACGTTTGATACATTTAGCTGGCAAAATGATTCGTTATGGTACAAAGATCGCTTATACCTCTGTAAGAATTCCCAGCTAAAACAAAAGATTCTTATGGAATTGCACACTTCTCCCTTAGGAGGGCACTCAGGATTTTTAAAAACTTACCACAGGGTTAAGAAGGAATTTTTTTGGGATGGCCTTAAATCAGATATTCAAAAGTTTGTGGCGGAATGTTTGGTTTGCCAACAAAATAAAGTTGAAACAATTAAGACACCGGGTCTATTACAACCTTTATCCATTCCAAGCCAACGTTGGGAGGAGGTTTCAATGGATTTTATCACAGGTTTACCCAAGTCTGAGGGAAAAAGTGTCATCATGGTGGTAGTTGACAGACTTACCAAGTATGCACACTTTTGTGCATTATCACATCCATTTAAAGCCAGTACAGTTTCTACTGCATTTATGGAAACAATTCAAAAGCTACATGGAAACCCAAAGATTATTGTAAGTGACAGAGATCCCATTTTCACTGGAAATTTTTGGACATAATTATTTTCTTGTCTTGGTACTCAGTTAGCTCATAGCTCATCTTATCATCCTCAATCTGATGGGAAAACTGAGATAGTAAACAAATGTTTGGAAGGATATCTTCGTTGCTTTGTATCTGATAAACAGACACAATGGGTCAAATGGTTGCCTCTAGCTGAATGGTGGTATAACACTTCCTTCCATACAGCAACAAAAATGACCCCATTTATGGCACTTTATGGGTATCAACCACCATCCATCACATCATATTTAAGAGAAAATTCTAAGGTTCAGGCAGTGGAACATCACATCGAACATCAACAACAAGTCCTCCAACTCTTAAAGGATAACCTCGTGTTGGCACAAAATAGAATGAAACAACAGGCAGATCAACATCGCAGTGAAAGAAGTTTTGATGTAGGTGATTGGGTATTCCTACGGCTACAACCATATAAGCAAATGTCCCTAAAGCAAGCTAAGAAGGATAATAAATTATCACCAAAGTATTATGGTCCGTACAAGGTGTTGCAAAAGATTGGTACTATGGCATACAAATTGGAGCTTCCTGCAGCTTCTCGATTGCACCCAGTTTTCCATGTTTCATGTTTAAAGAAGGTTATAGGCGACAAGCTCCCAGTTCAAACAATATTGCCAGAACTTGACGAGGAAGGAAAATTATATTGGAACCGGAAGCAGTCACAGAAACAAGAACTCGACAGCTACGAAATCGATCAATTTCAGAGTATCTTATCAAGTGGAAGAACTTATCCGCTGAAGATTCCACATGGGAGGATGAGAATTTTATGCAGAAGTATCCAGAACTACTCAAGCGTTGAGGACAACACTTTTTTGAAGGAGAGGGGCATGTTGGGTCCCTATAATACTAGTGATTACCCCATTACTATTGTAGTTATACCCCTTATTTATATTGTTGTGCCCCTATTACCCCCATGTTGTTATTTTTGTGCCCCATAGAATCCCTCTATTGTTATTTTTGTGGCTTTATATTATTATTGTTAGGTCAGTTGGATTATATTGTGACTCCTTAGACTCCTATATATAGAAAGGAGGTTTTTTCATTTGTATCATCCAAGAATTGTTCATTTATGTAATGTAAAGGAGGTTTCCCCCTCGAAGAGGCTGAATTCTAAGGTGTTGATCTATATTTTCTATCTTTTCTTGAGCTGGTTTCATAACACAAGGCATGTATAGTTATAAGGGAAAAAAAATGTGAGAGTATTGAAAAGTATATCTATTATCTTATGGCTTAAAATAAACCAATATGCTTGACTTAAACATAGTCAAGCCAGGATAACACCTTGGCCCTTTCCAAGTGATCTTTTCACTGAACTCTAGCACATTACAATGGAGAATCCCCAAAGTTTTAGAAGGTTTTAATTACATGTAATACCAAAGGCTGAATATCATGGCCCACCAATACCAAGTGCCCAAAACCACCATTGTTGATTCAACAACGTCGCCTCTTTCACCGAGTCAACTTTATCTAATATTTCTCACTTTGACCTTAACTAAGGAAATTCTTCGAATCTAGTCTGAAAAAATTGCATGTTCTCTTTAGATCTAATCTAGAAAACTCACATGTTCTCCTCCCCTATCACTTAAGTCTACATCTAAACATTACTAACAATTGTATGCAGGTGTAACAAAGTCTTGCAGTCATATTCCCACATACATTTAATCATCTCCAAATTCATTTTTTTTGTTATTGTTGTCTTGGCACTTACACTGCCATCCTCTCATGTTAACTCTCGTTCATACTAGGTTCTCTCCTCATGCCTCACAACCAACATCCTTATCTACTTTCCATCTACATGGCTTTGGTATTTTCCTTATATATTCATACTGAACTAGAAATCTCATGTCATCTTCAGGTGGTACATCCATGAAATTCTCTTAGCCTATTTGTGGCTTGACCAAAAACTACAATTCTTTCTTCACCAAGTAGTAGCTTCTACTTTTCGACCCTTCATTTGGTTTTGATACCACTAGTTAATAATTAAAATGATGCAAAGACAAAATAGTTAAAAATAAAATTATACACATGGAAAAAACACACAAGATTTACCTTAGAAAACCCCAACAAGGTAAAAACAAGACAACAATATATCTATTATCTTATGGCTTAAAAGTGACCAATATCATTGACTTAAATGCATCCAAGTTGGCCAAACACCTTGGCCCTAGCCAAAGAACTTTTCACTTAACTCTAGCACATTACAATAGTGAGTCCCTAAGCCTTTTAAAGGCTTTAAGTACATGTAATACCACAGGTGACCAATACCAACTTCCCAAAACCACCATTGCTGACCTAACAACCTTGACTCTTTCACTGGGTGAGTATATCCAACAACCTGTAAGCCATGAGTCGTCACTGTAACACCAAGAGTATATCTAAAATCATGTCAGCTAGATATACCAAGAATTTATGACTTAACAAGAGCCAAGAATCCATGAGGGTGGGGGAGCCTACTCCTTGAGCCTTATCACAATGGGACAAAGATTCTCCCTACATGTGATTTGAAACTAGGTGGAGGGGATAACATTCCATTATGCCAACCACTCAGTCATCCATTAAGAGACATAGAAAAAAATTGATATTATATTAAAAATTTATTTCATTTACAAATGTATATAGTCTATCATTCTACATTTTATCAAACCTACTTAGATTTTATTATTTTTTATGAATATAATGGTAAAATTAGTTATGTAGTAAATTTTCACATATTTTGAGAGACCAAAACATTTGTTAAATTATCAAAAATTTTAATACTTTAATAGATTTTCAAATTAAAAACATGTTTTCTTTTGTATTATTGAACTACTATAATATATTTTGTTTTTATTTTGTTTTAAATATTATGATTTCCTCGAGAGGCTCTTTATACTTGAAAATGAGGCAAATATTATCACGGTAACACTACATTTAAAAATAATAAATAATACTTATGTTAAAAAATTAAAAAATAGTAATAAAAAAAAAGTAATGTCTGACAAAAATGAAAATTTTCAACTTTCACCTTAATTTTAAATCAACTTTATATAGAAAGATAAAGTAATAGAAAGTAAAAAAAATGGTTTACTTTTTAGTATGAGGAAGATATTTAATTTCTTCACTACTTCATATGGAGTTTACATATAGCATGTAAAAATAATATTATTGCTATTATATGATGTGAAATTCATTCTATGTTCAATTGACATGTAATATTTAAAACAAAAATATATTAATAAAAAAAGACATTTTACTATACACCATAAATAAAATATTTCAATGTCCATATTAAATAATATAATTTTATGTCAAACCTTATATAAAGAAAAATAAAGTAATTTAAGTTATTATTTTTTCTATATTTTCGTTTCCATTGTGATGAAAATGTGTAATTTATCTCATTTTTAGGATGCATTTGATACATATCATTTAAAAAATATTAATAATAGACAACGATTTAATTGAGTTATAAATCAAATATTTGGATATCCAGGTCGTAGAGTCTCTCTCTCTCTCTCTCTCTCTCTCTCTCTCTCTCTCTCTCTCGATATATATATCTATATATATATATATATATATATATATATATATATATATATATATCGAGAGAGAGAGAGAGAGAGAGAGAGAGAGAGAGAGAGTTCTAATTCAAAGTATAAGGGAGATTTCAATATTCAAGATGGAGTTAATATGTAACACATACATATAGAGAGAGAGAGAGATGAAAAAAAATTAGTGGTGTGTTGGTTAAAGCCAACATAGATCCATCTTGGTCAAAAAAAAATTGATGGAAGAAATGAGTATTGAGGATTTGTTTTGGTAAAATAAAGGAAATAAGTATCAAAGAAACCATATTAATTCACTAATGGTTATCCCAAGATTGGGTATGGAATGTTTGGGAGGAATCTACTTTATAATCTTCAGGCATCTCCTCTCCTTATCAAATTCAATTTGCTAAAACAAACCAATCAAAATGCTCCAATAAAAACCATTAGAAAGTTCCCCCACAAGGATTCATAAAATTCAATTTTAATGATGCTTCCAAAGGAAATCTAGGATCTACAAGTTTTGGGGTGTTTTCAGAGATCATAGGGGATCAATCCTTCATATTTATGATGGTTCATTAGGGATTGAGAACAATAATGCAAAAAACACTTTTCCTTACAATATGGATTATAGGTAGTCATTAAAAACAACTATTTCAATTTCATCATATAAGGGAACTCACAACTCATTATAGAAATGGTCAAAATATTGCAAATGGTTCCTCCCCATCCAAGGTTTCAATTATATGGAGGCTGGAAAGTGGATTGGAAAGAACACAATATGTGCTTCTAGAATTACTAATAGACAATTTGGGGTATGTCAGGTATATAAGGAACACATTGGCTAATAGGATTTCCAATGAGGGGATCAATTTCTAAAATTTCCCCTTGATTCCCATTGGAATGATAGTATTGATGAGCGTCTTAAATTAAAATGCATCAACATAGCATTATAGGACCTCTCTCCCCATGACAGGTGATGATGGACTACACTCAAGGATATTTTAAGGGATGGGATGTCCAGGGTTTTGGGTAACATGTTCTAACCCCCACTTGGTGCCTAACTTTAAATCATCGTGTCACATGTAATCACCTTTGGAGAGAAATGACAATTGTAGAGTGGTGGCATTAGATGACAAATGGTTTGGTACCAAGCCATAATTCATTAGGGGAATTTTGAGGTCTAAAATGGGCCTCCTATGAAAAATGTACAACCAAAATAAAGTTTATAAGAACCAATAGGTTTAAAGATGATGATGTCGACCATGGGGGATGATTCACTATTTTTGGAGTAAAAAAGTAAAAAGATTAAAAAATAATAAAATAATAAAACTATTTTTTCAACTCATATTTTCAACTTGTCTCCCTAATTTTTTTCTCAAATTCCAAGTAGGAGTACTTGTTGGATGAAAAATTTAATTTTTCATCCAAGGAGTACCCATGTTGCATACTTTTGATGGACCCTACTACATGAAAAATGAGAAATACATGAAAACACATGATTGCAATCACATTTTTCATGTATTTTTCATTTTTCATGTAGCACGGTCCATCAAAAGTATGCAACATGGGTACTCCTTAGATGGTGAATCAAATTATGCATCCAACGAGTGTTTCCACCCAAAATTTGAGTAAACCCATAGGGAGATAAGTTGAAAATATGAGTTGAAAAAATAGTTTTTTATTTTTTTTCCTCTAAAATTCGATGATGTAATCTAATATTATTTTATTATTTCCACTATTATTTTATAATTTCCTTAGGAGGCCCATTTTATACCTCAAAATTCCCCTAATGGTGAATGAATAATGTAGCACTAGGGTACCCTCATGGCTAATTGTTACAAGAAAAAATGGAACTATTTGGAATCTCCTAATGTGGAGACTTCTTGGGTCCTTAATCGTTGGCTTCCTATACTTACGTTTTTGCAAGCATGCAAACATAGAAAATTCCTCGAGTTATCAACTCGGTTTGTGTATTCAGCTCATGTGGATCTTCCAGTCTAATAGATTTCTTAGTTTTAAGGATCAAATATCTAGTCATCAACCAAACCTTTGGTTGATGCTTTACTCTCACAAAACAATTGTGTGTTCATCTAGTTTGGTGGACCATATATACAAAGTTTTCATCTACTGTGTGTTGGCTTGAAGTCTGTATGTGATAAAAGAACCATCCTTGGAGCTTCAAGTCCCAAGTTGGTCATTGCACTTTTCTCCTTATTCCTGTAAATCATGTTATAGCAATTTTTATTTGTAAAAGTGTTGGGTGTGGAGCCTGATTATCTTCTATATTCAAAGGTATCGCCACATAGGACCCCAGTTCGAAATGGGGGCAGCAACGCCGCCCATAAAATATTCGCTGTAGGGGGGGTCCAGGGGGGGTGGCTGCGACCTTTGGGAGCCCCCCCCCCTGGCGGGGGGTTTCGGGGGCAGCACCCCCGAAGCTAAAAACAACTGTAAAATTGCCTTGTAAAAGTATAGTAATTTCTAGTCAATCTGGGCCGTTCATTAGGCAGATGATTTGACCGTAGAACTTATGTTTAATTTAGGGTTTTTTGCCCTAGAAGGCAACCCCTCTCTTTGTATGAGGGTATTGTATTTGAGGCTGTGAGATAGATGTGTATTCTGTGAGCGAGAAACAGAGAGGTGAGACTGTGAGAGAAAACAGAGGATATTACATCGGATTTGTTGTAGGTTGTGTCTCTTCATTTTGCTGGATAATAGAAAGGAAGGACTGGCTATTCGGGGTGGACGTAGCCCAAACTGGGTGAACCACGTATATCTGTGTCTCTCTTGTTTTGTGCGTTTTCTGTGTTTATATTTTTGCAATATTTTATGTGTTCCATTGCTTCGTAATATATAATTTTCTAACAACTGGTATCAGAGCCGAAGGTCTATTTGGCTGATAAACTCGTAGGAAAGAAGGGTTCCTGGTTCGAGTGGGAGCAATGGTGGAAGATGGTAAGTTTAGGGTCGAGAAATTTAACGGCCAAAACTTCTCGCTGTGGAAGATGCAGATGGAAGATTATCTGTATCAGAAAGATCTATACCTACCATTGGGCGGAAAAACAAAGATGTCGACGGGTATGAAAGACGAAGAATGGAACCTTCTCGATAGAAAGGCACTCAAAACAATACGGTTGTGCCTTGCTGCGTCAGTCGCCTTCAACATTTCGAAGGAAACCACGACAGAGGGTTTGATGCAGACATTGTCGAAACTATATGAAAAACCCTCGGCCTCAAACAAGGTATTTCTTATGAAACGGTTATTTAATATGAATATGTCGGAAGGTGGATCTGTTGCAAACCATTTAAATGATTTTAATACAGTTACAAGTCAGTTAAGTTCTGTAGGGATAAACTTTGATGATGAAGTTAGAGCTCTGTTATTCTTGTGCTCATTACTAGAAAGTTGGAATGGTTTGGTAATGGCCATTAGTAACTCCGTTTCTGGATCTAGTACTTTAAAGTTTGATGATGTTGTCGGTGCTATCCTTAGCGAGGAAATGCAACGGAAAAGATCCGGTGAGACATCGGGAAATGCTTTGAGTGCATAGTCTAGAGGAAGAAAAAATGGAAAGAGGAAAGAGCTCAGGATATCGCAGTAAATCAAGGAAAGGTAGATCCAAGTCCAGATCGGGGATAGTGTGCTGGAAATGTGGCAAGAAAGGACACCTAAAGAAAGACTATAGATCTCGAAAGGGAAAAGAAGGAGATGCACAACAAGAAAACAATCATGAAGCAAATGTGACAGGTGAGGTGTTAGATTCAGGGGCTTCAGGGGCTTCGTTCCATGCCACACCTGATAAGAAATATTTTCATGACTATGTTCAAGGAGATTTTGGACAAGTTCGTCTGGGTGATGATAAACCCTGTAAAATCATTGGAATGGGTAAGGTTCTTGTAAAACAACAGAATGGAAACCAATGGCTATTAAAGGAGGTAAGGCATGTTCCATATCTAAAGAAAAATCTTATTTCAACAGGGCTGTTAGGCAGTGAAGGTTGTGTGACAACTTTCACAGATAAAGCTTGGAAGGTCACCAAAGGAGCCCTGGTAATAGCAAAAGGCGAAAAGGTTGGTACATTGTATTTATGCAATGGTATTTCTAATTTTGTTAATGCTTTAACTTCCAAAGGAGCAGATGCAGCATTATGGCATCATAGGCTCGGACACATGAGTGAAAAGGGGATGAAGATTCTTCACTCAAGGAATTTGTTGCCGGGTTTGAAGAATGTTGATTTGGACTTCTGTGAGAATTGCATTTATGGAAAACAGAAGAGAGTCAGATTTCTCAGAGTTGTGAAAGAAAAGAAGAATGAAAAATTAGAGCTTGTGCATATAGATGTATGGGGACCTGCTCAGGTATCATCTCTCGGTGGCTCTTGTTATTATGTTACTTTTATTGATGATGCAACCAGAAAAACTTGGATTTATTGTATTAAGAATAAATCTAACGTATTTGATACTTTCAAGAAATGGAAAGCTTTGGTTGAGATTGAGACAGGAAAGAAATTGAAGTGTCTTAGATCAGATAATGGAGGTGAATATTGCAGCAAAGAGTTTGATAGGTACTGTTCAGAGCATGGAATTCGCAGAGAGAAGACAGTTCCAAGAACACCACAAGAAAATGGTGTGTCAAAAAGGATGAACAGAACAATCATGGAGCGTGCAAGGTGTATGAGATTGCATGCAGGATTGCCTTTACAGTTTTGGGCAGATGCTGTAGATACTGTTGTTTATCTAATAAACAGAGGGCCTTCAAGTTCCTTGGATGGTGGTGTTCCAGAGGAAGCATGGATAGGTAAAAAGGTAAACTACTCTATTTAAGCCTTTTGGTTGTGAGGCCTTTTTTCATATTGATAAAGAAAATAGAACAAAGCTTGAGGCAAAGTCAAAGAAATGTACCTTTATTGGATATGGTGTTAATGATTTTGGTTATCACTTATATGATTACGAAAATCACAAAATCATTAGGAGTAGAGATGTAATATTCAATGAAAAGGTCTTGTATAAGAATCAGTTGCAGGAAAAGAAACAGGAAAAGGAAAACAAGGAATACGTAGTTCTTGATGAAATCACTGAAAAAGGAAAGGTGCCTGAAAATAATAATAATCAACAACCACAACAACAGCAACCACCACAACAACAACAGGCACCCCAAACACCTGAAAGTGGTGTTAGAAGATCTACCAGGATAAGTAGACCCCCTGAACGATACTCTCCTTCATTATATTATTTATTTTTGACTGATTCCGGTGAACCCGAATGTTATGAAGAAGCAATGCAGGTTGAAAGCAGGAAGAAGTGGGAGGTAGCCATGGAAGAAGAGATGGACTCCTTAATGCATAACCAGACTTGGGATTTAGTCAGGTTGCCTGTAGGAAAAACTACATTGAAGAATAAATGGGTTTACAGGCTGAAGGAAGAAGATGGAGGAAAACAGAGGTATAAAGCTAGACTTGTGGTGAAGGGGTTTGCACAGAAGAAAGGTATTGATTTTGATGAAATATTTTCTCCTGTTGTTAAAATGACTTCAATCAGAACCATTTTAAGTCTTGTAGCAGCTAAAGATTTGCATCTTGAGCAGTTAGATGTAAAGACAGCCTTTCTCCATGGGGATTTGGAGGAAGAGATATATATGCAGCAGCCACAAGGATATGAGGTGAAAGGGAAGGAGAAACTAGTGTGCAGGTTGAAGAAGAGATTGTATGGCTTAAAACAGGCTCCAAAGTAGTGGTATCTAAAATTTGACAATTTTATGTCTGAACAAGGTTATACTAGATGTCACTCTGATCATTGTGTTTATTTGAAAAAGCAAAATGATGGTAGCTATATTATATTGTTATTGTATGTAGATGACATGCTTGTTGTAGGATCTAACATGCAGGAAATAAATGTGCTCAAAAGAAAATTGGCAAATTCATTTGCAATGAAGGATTTGGGAGCTGCAAAACAAATCCTTGGTATGAGAATAACTAGAGACAGGAAAAATCGTAAATTAACATTGTCTCAGAATGAGTACATACAAAAGGTGTTGAAAAGATTTAACATGCACAATGCAAAACCAGTTAGTACACCTTTTGCTAGCCATTTCAAACTTAGCAAGGAAATGTGCCCAAAGACCCAAGAAGACATGGATTATATGTCTAAAGTTCCATATGCATCAACAGTTGGAAGCTTAATGTATGTAATGGTCTGCACACGGCCTGATATTGCACATGCAGTGGGAGTTGTAAGCAGGTACATGAACAATCCAGGAAAGGAACATTGGATGGCAGTGAAATGGATTCTCAGATATTTGAAAGGTACCACAAATCAAGCATTATGCTTTGGTGGTTCAAACATCTCCCTACAAGGATATGTTGATGCAGATATGGCAGGTGACAGAGATAACAGGAGGAGCACTACAGGATATGTATTTACTGTTGGAGGAACAGCTGTCAGTTGGGTTTCAAAAATCCAAAGTGTTGTTGCACTTTCAACAACAGAAGCAGAGTATGTTGTTGCTACAGATGCTAGTAAAGAAATTATTTGGTTACAAAGATTTATGCGTGAATTGGGTAAGGAGCAGGATATGGGCACGTTATACAGTGATAGTCAAAGTGCCATTCATCTTGCAAAGAACTCAGCATTTCATTCCAGGACTAAACACATACAACTAAAGTACCATTTCATACGATCAGTGTTGGAAGATGGAGAGTTGAAGCTGGAAAAGGTACACACTAGCCAGAATCCTGCAGATATGCTAACAAAAGTTGTAACCAGGGAAAAACTGAGAATATGCTCAGTTTCAGTTGGTCTTCAAGGATGATGATGAAGATGAGAAACAGCCAGGTCCAAAGAGGAGTCATTGTCTAGCAAATGGAGTAGCAGTGGAGTTGCTACAATCAGTCTCCAAGTGGGAGACTGTTGGTGTGGAGCCTGATTATCTTCTATATTCAAAGGTATCGCCACATAGGACCCCAGTTCGAAATGGGGGCGGCAACGCCGCCCATAAAATATTCGCTGCAGGGGGGATCTAGGGGGGGCAGCTGCGACCTTTGGGAGCCCCCCCCTGGCAGGGGGTTTCGGGGGCAACACCCCCGAAGCTAAAAACAGCTGTAAAATTGCCTTGTAAAAGTATAATAATTTCTAGTCAATCTGGGCCGTTCATTAGGCGGATGATCTGACGGTAGAACTTATGTTTAGTTTAGGGTTTTTTTCCCTAGAAGGCAACCCCTCTCTTTGTATGAGGGTATTGTATTTTAGGTTGTGCGATAGATGTGTATTCTGTGAGCGAGAAACAGAGAGTTGAGACTGTGAGAGAAAACAGAGGATATTACAGCGGATTTGCTGTAGGTTGTGTCTCTTCATTTTGCTGGATAATAGAAAGGAAGGATTGGCTGTTCGGGGTGGATGTAGCCCAAACTAGGTGAACCACGTATATCTATGTCTCTCTTGTTTTGTGAATTTTCTGTGTTTATATTTCTGCAATATTTTATGTGTTCCATTGCTCTGTAATATATAATTTTCCATTCTTCTTAGGAGGGCTAAGGTTTTTAATTTTGTAGGACCTCTTCTTCCTTTTACATCGATATTTTTCCTCTTTATAGGTTACTTCTTATTTCATTTCCCTTAGTTGTTGCCCATGTTAGGGCTGGGTTTGTGCCTCTCTGTGGAGGGTGGTCTCAAGATAAGAGCACCTCCTCTCTAATTGATATTGTTGTAGAAATTCCCAAAGTAAATCAACAGATTATGCAATATACTAAAGAAAAATACTAGATCTACTTCTACAACAAACTTGCGAAAGCTTAATTGATTTTGAGCAAGATCAAATAGAACACATATAATACAGAATGGGAAATCAATCACACATGAACACAGAAGAATAATCTGGGGAAAGCCTTAGCTAAAAACCCCGATCTCTGTATTATCATACAAGTGGAAATATGTTCAGATTACACAAAGCATTAGCTCACAAGCTATCCTGCTCTCAGTACAATCCAACAATACAACTCATAGACTGAATAGACACAACATATGCCTTCCCTCGGCCCTTCAAGCCTCCTATTTCCTTGCGTAGTTTCTCTTGGGGTCCAATGCTCCCACCTGTGTGGATTGGCCTCATCACACACTCATCAAACTCAAAAGTAACTGTGCAATCTCCAAGGAATGAATTCCTTCTGTATGCAAGAGATATCCTCCATGGAATATTCCTGCAACTGATAGTACATTGTCCCATCATCTGATCTCAACTGGATCTCTATCTGAACTGACATGCATGAGTTATTTATGAGAGAATATTCAGTTATATGAAGTGCAGCAGTTACATGCATGCATGCATTAACTAACTGAACTCACAATTAGTTCAACAAACTATTTGAACTAATCTAACTGGACTTAACTCAGTGAACTGAGCTAACTAATTACAACTCAAAGTACAACTCATCCTGATCTCCTTTAATCAGGGGATCACTTCCTCAATCAATGGAGAAACTGTTGCATGTCTTCACATAGACTTCATGTTTGATTTTCTACATTAATTAACTCAAGATGAATTAATTAATTATTTTACAAACAGCTGCTAAGATCAAATTTGAATTTTAATTCTCAATTTTAGTTTAGGAACTAACTAAAATTGGAATGTATCCCGAAATGCTATTTGTAGTAGTGATAACTTTAGCACTTCTATTTTTAGCATTTCTTGTTGCTATTTTCAACACTCCCTCTCAACAAGAAATGGATTATCAATCGCCCCAATCCTGTCTCTGTGGAACTCGAACTTGCATTTTAACAACGCCTTAGTCAAAATATCTGCATCCTGTTCCTCGGTTGAAACATACAGCAACAACATGATCCTCTTGACCACACAATCTCAAAGATGATGGTACCGGATATAAATGTTCTTTGACCTGTCATGAAAAACTGGATTCTCATAGATTTTGATACAACTCTGATTATCGCAGTAGATCACAGTTGGATCCATCCTCTGACCAAACAATCCCACTAGAATCTTCTGCATCCAAATGGCCTTGCATGCTGCCTGACTAGCAGCCATGTATTTAGCCTCTATTGAGCTAAGTGCAACTGACCTCTATTTCTTGCTGTACCAAGAAACTGCATCTAAACCAAGGTTGAAGATTCCTCTAGAAGTGCTCTTCCGTATTGATGGACTCCCTGCCCAATTTGCATCTGTGAAGCCCTGAAGCTTCACTCCCTCTGTCCGTCTGTACCACAATCCATACTGAAATGTGCCTCTGAGGTATCTCAACACATGCTTCACTTCCTTCCAAAATAGCTTGGTAGGCTGAACCATAGCTTGACTCAGCTGGTTCACCACAAAGCATAAGTCTGGTCATGTGTTCACTACATACATTAGTGAACCCACAAGTTTCCAATAAACAGTAGCGGCTACTACCTCACCTAAAGTAGCATCCTCCTTCCTCCAGTTCCCAGCTAGAGGAGTCTGCATGGGCTTGCACTTCTCCATGTGGAAGCGCCTGAGTATCTCATTGGCATACTTGCCTTGAGACACAAATACTTGCCCATCTTTTTGCCACACTTCCATGCCTAGAAAGTAGTGCATAAGACCCATGTCTTTCATCTCGAACTCCAAGACTTGATCAACTGATCATCACCTGTCAAAATCAGATCATCCACATAAAGAACAATGATCAATGGTTTACCTTCTACCATGATGTGGTAAAGGTTCGCATCTGCTTCACTCTTGGTGAAGCCCGCCCTGGTGAAATAACTGTCGATCTTGGTGTACCAAGCACGAGGTGCTTGCTTCAGCCCATACAAAGCCCTCTTGAGTTGGCACACATGTGACTCACGATTGAAGGTCTCAAAACCTTCCGGCTGCTCAATGTACACCTCTTCCTCAATCTTCCCATTGAGGAATGCGGTCTTCACATCCATTTGATGGATCTTCCAACCCATCTAAGCTGATAGTGCCAACATCGATCTGATAGATGAGTACCTTGCTATAGGAGCAAAGGTCTCATCGTAGTCGATCCCCTTGACCTGTGAGAAAACACGGGGAACAAACCTTGCCTTATGTTTCTCAACACTGCCATCAACTCCCTACTTTACCTTGTAAAGCCATCTAGAACTCACCACTGACTTGTCCTGAGGTCTTGGGACAACATCCCACACACTGTTCCGAATGATAGAGTCATACTCCTCTAGCATTGCATCAACCTAGACTATTTGTTGTACTGCCTCCTCATATGAAGAAGGTTCGAACTCTACACACTCCCCAACCAGGGCCATGTAACCAGTGTACTGCTTGGGTGAGTTCCTCTGTCTGTGCTGAGAAGATGGTTGTCCCACATTTTCTCGCGCATCCAGCATTAACCTGTCAACTTCCCTTGATCGTTTCCGCCCATCTCTGGAAGACCCAACATGAGTGGATGTCTCCACTCTTGGATCCTCTACATGTGGCTGCTCTGCATCAATTTAAGGCTCCTCCTCCTTAGGAATTGAAAGTTCCTCCTTTGCATGCAACTTGAGCTCCCTCTCAAGTGATACTCACATGGCTTTCTGCTCATCGAACTTCAGATCTTTGCGTACCACTATCCTCTGACTGGTAGGTAGAAACACTCGATAGTTGTGGTGTGTATCAGTGTACCGCACAAGTATCCCCAACTCAACTGTTGGATCTAGCTTCTTCCGAGCATCTTTGGTCACATGGAAATTAATCGATCAACTAAATATCCTGAAGTGACTCACATCTGGTCGCTTTTCGGAAAGGCCTCAATAGGTGTCTTCATTCCCAGTATACATTGCGGGCTTTTGTTATGCAAGTATACTGTTGTATTGCATGCCTCAGCCCACAAATGAAGTGGTAGGCTTTGGTCATGCAACATTGCTTGAGATTCTACCACAATCGATTTGTTCTTCCTTTTGGCCACCCCATTCTATTGTGGGTTATGGGGTGCCGTCAGCTCCTGTTTAATTCCTTTTGCAGTGTAGAAGTACTTAAATTGTTGGGAGACATACTCTCCACCATTGTCACTATGCAAGGCTTTTATTTTATTTCCAGATTCTTTCTCTGCCAAGGCTTTAAACTCACAAAACCTCAAGAAGTTCTGATCCTTATTTTGCATAAAGTAGATCCAACATCTACGAGAAAAATCATCAATAAAAATAACATAGTACCTTTGTTTAGTGGTGGAGGCTGTAGAGAATGGTCAAAAAACATCTGCGTGAACTCGCTCCAGGATTTCTCCAGCTCTATTGTCTCAATCCTGAAAGGAATATTTCACATACTTACCCAAGGTACAACCTTTGCATGTATCTGTCTGCTCCAGTTTTCCCTTGGGAAGTCCAGTAGAAATATGTTGCATGATATTCAAGGCCCCATGGTGCAAGTGGCCTAATCTTCTATGCCATAGCTCGCCAACATCTTGGCTTTGCACCACCTCTGGTTTGGAACTCAATGCAGCATAGTCGTCTACCTCTAGCTTGTAGAGATTCTTAACTTGAATCCCAATCCTCTTAGTCTGTCCAATATCAATATGCCTCAGGAATACCTTTCCTTTACTAAAGACTACATCATAGCCTTTTCTTCTAGCATAACGACAGACACAAGATTCTTCTTCAGACCCGGTACATACTTAACATCAGTCAGGGTGAGAGGAGCTCCATGCTCCCTCTGAAACACAACCGTACCTTCACCTGAAACACAGTACTTTCCATCATCGCCCATCTTGATCCGCATCTGGAGATCCTTCTCCTCCACGGTACTGAAAAGATTCCTATCATCAGACATGTGGAAAGAGGCTCCATTTTCCAGGTACCAAACACATCACACCATGGATGAAACCATGCATGCGATGAGAAAGAAATCCAACTCGAATTGTGAGGCCAGTGCCTCACCGTCTAATCCCTTCGAGGATCCCTTCTTGGATTTCTTCTGTGAACAATTCATAGCATAATGGCCCACCTCATGACAATGAAAGCATCGCGCTTTTGATTTGTCAAACTTCTTTCCACCATGGAAAGAACCGGATTTTTGGATGGGATGCCTTCCCTTTCCCTTTCTTTGCCTTACTCGCTAAGGCTAGATTTTCTTCATTATCTTGCTTTGATCAAGATCTATCTCTAGTGCTTCTTCTTATCTCCTCCTGCATCAGATTTGACCAAAGTTGTTCCCAATCTGGCAGTGTCTCTCTTCCATTAATCGAGTCTTGGTAGCTATGCGAGCTCTTAGGAAGATCGAGGAGAGCAAGACTCACCATGTCATCATCAACTGTCATGATCCCTACACTTCCAAGCTCATCCCTATAGGTGGTGAGCTTGTTCAGATATGTAGAAATCGTGTCGCCCTTTTCACACTTGATTTTCTGAAGTTTTTCTTTCAGCGCCAGCTTCCTCTGATCGTTTTTGTTATGATATATATCTTTCAATTTTTTTCACATCGAAAACAGTGTCTCCTTCCCATGGAGGCTTGAGACAATGTGGTCTCGAACTCCCTCCAGGAGGATTCTCCTCTCTCTAGCCACACATTTCTTCCATTCCGCCAATTCTGTAGCATTAGCTACTGCCAGCTTGGGGACTTCTTGATCAATGAAGTCCTTTAGACCATTGTCCTCTAATACTGCTTCCATGTGATCCTTCCAGGCTATATAATTCGAGCTGCCATCAAGGGCATACTCAAGTCTTAAACCGTTGAACGCCATTGGGGAAATTTGAGATGTGATAAGAATTCGAATTCTATAATCAGGAACTTGAAACTTCGAACTTCTCCCTTCTTTGTATACTGTTCTTTGCTTTGATCACCTTTACTATGATACCATGTAGAAACTCCCACTGTAGATCAACAGATTATGCAATATACTAAAGCAAAATACCAGATCTACTTCTATAACAAACTTGTGGAAGCTTAATCGATTTTGAGCAAGATCAAATAGAACACATATAATAGAGAATGACAAATAAATCACACATGAACACAAAAGAATACTCTGGGGAAAGCCTCAGCTAAAAACCCTGATCTCTGTATTATCATACAAGTGGAAATATGTTCAGATTACACAAAGCATTAGCTCACAAGCTATCCTGTGCTCAGTACAATCCAACAATACAACTCACAGACTGAATAGACACAACATATGCCTTCCCTCAGCCCTCCAAGCCTCCTTTTTCCTTGCATAGTTTCTCTTGGGGTGCAATGCTACCACCTGTGTGAATTGGCCTCATCACACACTCATCAAACTCATAAGTAACTGCACAATCTCCAAGGAATGAATTCCTTTTGCATGCAAGAGTTATCCTCCATGGAGTATTCCTGCGACTGATAGTACACTGTCCCATCATCTGATCTCAACTGGGTCTCTGCCTGAACTGACATGCATGAGTTATTTATGAGAGAATATTCAGTTATCTGAAGTGCAGCAGTTACTTTCATGCGTGCATTAACTAACCAAACTCAGAATTAGTTCATCAAACTATTTGAACTAATCTAATTGGACTTAACTCAGTTAACTGAGCTAACTAATTACAACTCAAAGTACAACTCATCCTGATCTCCTTTAATCAGGGGATAACTTCCTCAATTAATGGAGAAACTGTTGCATGTCTTCACATAGACTTCATGTTTGATTTTCTACAACTAATTAACTCAAGATGAATTAATTAATTATTTTACAAACAGCCGCTAAGATCAAATTCGAATTTTAATTCTCAATTTTAGTTTAGGGACTAACTAAAATTGGAATGTATCCCGAAATGCTATTTATAGCAGTGCTAATTTTAGCACTTCTATTTTTAGCATTTCTTGTTGCTATTTTCAACAATTGTTTCTCCATCTTCATTTCCTTTGTTTCCCCCTTATATAAGATTGATTACTTTGTGTCTTTCATTTTGTTGGAGGTCTTCCATTTCTATTCAAAGACTGTCCATGTTTCATATCTGCTATCGATTCAATTTGTCCCTGACAATAGGCTAGAACAAGTCTCCTTGGAGGTTCTAAGGATAGAATAAACCACTACCTCCCTGATGAGCCCCAATTTTTGGTAACAATTTGAGCTCATTTGGCCTACTTACCTTGCTCAACCCTTCATCTTTTATCACTTATGCATTCATTTCTTAGTATATTCGTGTTATTTGTAGGAAGAAGGGCAGGCATTATATCTATGTGGCTAATACATGATGATTTCAGGTTTTTTGGCATTAAAGGGAGCAAAGAACACGCAAATGGAGACAAGGAGACAGCCAAGGTGGCATTGCGGGTTTATAGGGAGGTTGTCCACAGTCTTGATGACCTTCCTCATGATTTCCACCTTAACTCTGAGCTCCAACAGCTCTCCCCACCGAGCTAAAAGGCAGCCAACGGATTCTACAGGAACAATAGTTTACATCCGTTTACTTTTGGATTGGACAGCCAAGCTCCACTAATTGAGGAAGCCAGCTTGGCCCTCATCATGTATAAATATTGAGGTTGTAGCCTTTGATAGGAGCTTTTTGAACTTTTGAACTACTGTTGCAATTTCTAAGCACGAGCTACAACTCGGTTTTTGCTTTTTGTAAGCCAGTTTTGGCATGATGTTAGACTCATGATTATTCAATAAAGGCAGGCAGCTTTGGATTCAATTCTGAGTTTTTAAGGGAGCTATAGCTCTCAGGTTAGGGCCCAACCTGAGAGCAATAGACCTCCTTTTCCTTGTATTGTTACTTGTCTTTCCTTTCAGCACTTCATTTCTTTGTTTTGACATGCATTTGGAAAACACAGTCTGCTGATTTAATTTCTTTAATGTGATTGAGTAGGATTAGTTTATGGTTAAAGTGCTTTCAGCAGCTTAGATTAGAGTAGGAGGATTGTAATTCATCAGAGCTCCAAAAAAGGTTGATAGTGCATCCGCTGCCATCTCTGTTTAGAGATTGGGAGTGTGGACCGTACCAACCACAAAAAAACGCAGTCTTATACATTCATGCAAGCTGCAACACAATCATTTCAGTCATAAAACCTTCCATGCATTCTGATCTTAAGCAATACTTCTTCGTTCCAACACCATGCACGATTTCTCCCCACAATTTACATTGTTGTTCATTGATTTAATAACACAGTTAGAATAGGTTGATGGAATTCTTGGTTTTGTGCAAGGCATAGAGGATTTGTTTCTTTTACACTGCAAAGCATCACTTGATTGTGTTCTTCTTCTTCTCAACCGCGCCTAAAGCCACCCACTCATCCTCTGTCCAGCTCGTTAGCCTTCCAACCCTTCTACTTCTCACATAGCTCCACCTTTTCAACTTTCCATTGCTTCCACCCTTCTATCCACCAACCAACTGTACCCACTCTTTCCCCATCTTATCTCTCTGTCCCTGAGCCATCTCAGACTCCTCCTTCACCTTACCCATCCATCCATACAGTTCCTTCACTCCTCCATTACCTAAAACTCCGACTGTAGGACATCCTGTAGAAGTTAGCAGACTTCCTGTAGAAATCCCGAGTTTCCTGTAGGATCCCCTGCAGACATCCTGTAGAAGCCTACAAGCTCGGTTGCCAAGCACCTGAACGTTGTGGACTTCTGTGGAATGATGTTAGGGGTCCCCTGGAACCTCTCCTAGCCCTCCTGACCTTTTCCAAGCCTTCCTCCCTTTGAACTACCCCTGCACAGTCAAGACCTAGTAAGAAGCACAATCACAATAACTCCACCCACTTGGGCAAAAATACAAAAATGAGTTCTTTCCAATGAAAGTAGTTTAAATTCATGCATCTCATCTCACTAGAAGTAATGGCATCATTTTTAGACATTTTCACTCCCACCATTGCATCATAGAGATTAAGCTAGTCAGATTAGGGTTTACTAGGGTTTCCATGTTTTGGTTGGCTTTCAGTTCATTCTTGCAAAGTAGATTAATTTCCTTTGAGATAGCCTTCGTCCGTCATTTAGAAAGCTTCTTCTGAGAATATATAGAAGTTGGCTTGAGCCCTAGCGGACTTGTGCCAGCTGACCAAGTGACAGCTGCAACAAGAGCTAGTACTTGTGCATACAGCTCCGTCACTTCCAAGTTTGTTACGAACTACCGGGTTGATAAAATTAGAGATAGGAAGCTCCAGGAGTTGTAGCATTATTGCTACAATACTGGAGCCCACCATCTTTTTGGTGCCGTTGCCGGGGAAGCGTCAGAGTATTAGTAATTGTTGCTTTTCTTCTATTTTCTTACTCTTGCCTTCTGCCAAGTAGTTTATTTCATTTCCATTCTGCAAAAGTAGCATAGACATTTCCTGCTTTCATAGATTAGCATTTCAATTCCGCAATTTCAATTCTGCAAGCGTAGACTAGCATTTCCATTCCTGCAATTTCATTTGAGCAAAGTAGATTAGTTCTTTCCTGCTTTCCTTTCAATTCTGCATTTTTATTTCAGCAAGATAGGTAGTTGTAGATCAATCTGTTTCAGTTTTGCAGGTACCAGAGAAAAAACAACAAAAGCAATCAAAAAAGTCTTTCCATTTCATGCCTCGTAGGAACCGAGATAAGACAGGCAAATTCCTACCCAATACCCCCACCACATCACTGAGTCACCCTTCTCTCTTCTTAGGTGGCAGTGATCCAGAAGAACCTATAGGTGAACCTCCTGAGATATACGAAGATCCTATAGCAGAAGAAGAATTAGAGACCATCCCATCTGAAGCTATGGCTAACAATAGAAGAGAAGATGAGAGAATAGAAGGTGCCTTCCCCATCCGAGAGACCAATGGAGAGATGAAAATGAAGAACATTATCCCCTCTGCTTTACCTCACTTCCATGGATTGACTACTGAAGATCCTGATACCTTCCTGTTTGAGTTTGCTGTCCTTTGTAGAACCTATGACTATACTGAAGATGAGCAGAAGCTGAAACTCTTCCCTTCCACTCTTAAGGATGCAGCATTACGCTGGTTCATGGGCTTACCTGGGAATAGTATCACCACTTGGGCTCAGATGCAGCAAGCTTTCAATACCAAGTACCTGGATTACTGTAGGTCCAAGGAAACCAAGGGAGAAATCTTTCGGATGACTATGGGAAATGATGAGTCCTTAGAGGATTATGAGGAGAGGTTCCAACTTAGCTATAAGCGGGCCAGATGCACACTTGACCCTGAATCCCTCAAGTTGGTCCTGCTCTGAGGAGTCCCTGAAGACCTCTTAGATACCCTTCACATGTTAGCTGGGGGAGTTATTTACCAACTGCCTTATGAGGACATCAAGACTGTGTTTAGAAACCACTCCAGGGCAGCTCGGAAACGAGGTAGGGGAAACCTCCTCTCAGCTGGTGTTCCTTTCTCCAAGCACGAGTTTGCAAATCAATTAGAAGATCTTAAGAGTGAGGTGAGACAGACCATCGCCATGCAACTGGACACATTCAGGATCCAGCAAAAGAAGGAAGAAGCAGAGAGAGCCTTGGCTATCTTCTGCCCTAGATGTTCAAGGAGACACCCTAAGAACGAATGCCCATTGCATTCGGTTGAAGTGTGTTTTGTTTGTGAGGAGGACCATCCCACAAACCAATGTCCAACCTTACCTAGATTCAAAGCCATGTACCAAGGCACAGAAGCTTCCACTGAACCTCTCTACTACCTCAACCAAAGGAGGCCACAAGGACCTAGACCTTACCAGCAGGGGATGCAAGGGGCACCTCAAGCTTATTACAGCCCCAACCAATCAACTCCTATGCCTTCCTGGGGTCCCCCTGCTCATCCTTCCTGGTCTATGCCTCCTCCATGGTCTTATCCACCTCAGTACCCTACTCAACCTACTTCTCATTCATATCATTCACATGCCCAGCCACAGCCTCAGTGGAATGCACCTCAGTCAGGGTGGAGGCCCCAGTACAACACTCCTCCCGCCATTTTGCCTCCACCACCAGTTCAACCTCAGCCATTACCTCCTGCTCCTCCAAGGCAACCTCAAATGCCTGCTCAACCGAACCCGAACCCCAACAATAGACAGGCCCAGCAGGTATACACTGGGGAAACCTCATGCCCTACCTATGCTGTGGAGATCCAGGAGATCAATCTTCGATCTGGAAAGACTCTTCCAGATCGCCAACCTCCTCCCCCAGAGGATGAGGAAGATAAACACGAAAGTGAACCAAAGGCTATTCCACCCTTTCCTGAGAGACTAACAGCCACCACACAACCCAACCCAGAGGAGGATGAGCTTCTGGGTGAGCTCAAGCAGTTGTGTGTGAAAATACCACTTCTCCAAGCCATCAAGGATGTGCCAATATACAACAAACTGGTTAAGGAAAAGTGTTTCAAACACCCAAGCAGGCGAAAGAGAGATGCTTCAACCATCAATGTCTTGGGACAACTGTCTGATCTTATGTTAGGACAAGTCATCTGCCCAAAGTATCTAGATCCTGGGAGTCCTGTAGTAGATGTCCACATCAATGGCACCATCATACCTCACACCTTGATTGATCTGGAGGCTGCCATTAATGTGATGACCAGGGATACCATGCTCAAACTCAACCTTCAGGGTTCCTTGAGGAAGACCTCGATAGTACTGCAACTAGCAGATCGCTCCATTGTAACTCCCGAAGGGATTGTGGAGGATGTCTTGGTCTCTATCGACTCTTAGGAATACCCTGCAGATTTCTTGGTTCTGCAACCCAAGGCAAAGCTTACTGGATATCCTCTCATTTTGGGAAGGCCTTGGTTAGCCACTGCAGATGCTTACATAAGTTGTCGTGCAGGAAACATGACCATCAAAAATGGTCCTATGTCCAAGCAGCTAGTCTTATACCCTCCTGCCCAACCCTCCTTAGAGCATGACTTACCATTGTGGTTGGAGGAAGGGGAAGAGGATGAGGTGTACTCAGCACCTTTGTGCACCCTAGATACCACTAGAAGAGACCCCCCAACCGAGGATGACTTGATTGAGACCTTGATCCAGAATCCACCTTCCAATGCACTATCCTTAGAGAAATTGGTGGAGGATGCCCAAGCCAGCACCTTAGTGGATCTTTGTACAACCAACCCTATCACTCCCAGAGTAAAAAATGTGGAGTTCGGACCTGAGAGAACGTTAAAGATCAGCTCCTCCCTATCTCCTTCCCAGGAAAGGGAGCTGTGCAGCCTGTTGGCCAGTCACCTAGATGCTTTTGCTTGGAGCTATAAGGAGATGAAAGGAGTCCATCCTTCGGTCTGTACCCATCACATATACATCAAAGAGGATTGTAAGCCGGTTAGGCAACCTCAGAGGAGAATGAATCCAGCCCTGAAGGACATTGTCAAGGAAGAATTGCAAAAACTTTTGGATGTCGGATTCATTTACCCCATCTCAGATAGTGAATGGGTGTCCCCTCTGGTATTGGTTCCCAAGAAAAATGCGATGTGGAGAATCTGTGTGGACTACCGAGAACTGAACAAATCTACCAAGAAAGACCATTTCCCTCTACCTTTCATCGATCAAGTGTTGGATGGACTGGCAGGAAAGAAGTTCTTCTCTTTCCTGGATGGGTTTAGCGGGTACAACCAGATCCAAATCAGCCCGGAAGACCAAGATAAGACCACCTTCACTTGTCCTTGGGGTACCTTTGCCTACCGTGTTCTTCCCTTTGGGCTATGCAATGCTCTTGCTACCTTCCAGAGAGCTGTCTTGAGCATCTTCTCGGAGCTGGTCCATGATGCAGTGGAAATCTATATGGATGACTTCACTCCTTATGGGGCCAACTTCAAGGAAGCATTATCCAATCTGGGAAAGGTCCTAACCAAATGCATTGAGATGAACCTGTCCCTTAGTCCTGAAAAATGTGAATTCCTAATGACTGAAGGGACCGTGCTAGGCCATACCATTTCTTGCCAAGGGTTGCAGGTGGATCCTAACAAAATTGCTCTCATCAAGAAGGTTCCACCTCCTCAAAAGGTAAGGGATGTTTGGAGTTTCTTAGGATTAGCAGGGTATTATAGGAGATTCATTAAAGACTTCAGCAAGCTAGCCTCGCCATTGTTTGGCCTGTTGGCAAAAGATGTGGAGTTTAAATGGACTGACGATTGTCAGAGGGCTTTGAATGAATTGAAGGACAAGCTGGTGTCAGCCCCAATCTTGAGAGGTCCAAACTGGGCCCTACCTTTCCACATCCACACTGATGCCTCGAACAAAGCCATAGGTGCAGCTTTAGGACAAGTTGAGCAGAAACTTCCATATGCCATTTACTTTGTTAGCAAAAACTTGTCCAAAGCCGAACTGAATTACACTGTAACCGAGAAAGAATTCTTAGTTGTGGTCCATGCACTGAACAAGTTCCGACATTATATCACTGGCTATCAAACATTTGTACATACAGACCATGCTGCAATTAGATATTTAATGAATAAACCAGATGTGAATGCTCGTATTATTAGATGGTTACTTTTATTGCAGCAGTTTCATTTGACCATTGTTGACAAACCAGGTAAAGAAAATGTTGTTGCTGACTTTTTATCTAGATTGGATTTATCTGCAGATGAGGATGGAATAGTGGATGACCAGATGCCCGATGAACATCTGTTTGCTATCTCAGTACTCTCTCCATGGTTTGCTGATATAGCAAACTACCTTGTTTCAGCACAGTTCCCTCCGCACCTATCTTCAAGAGAGAAGAGCAGAATCATCAGAAAAAGTGCCTCATTTACTTGGATCGGGGGCAATCTGTTCAAGCTTGGCCCTGATCAGATCTTAAGGCGTTGTGTAAGGGAGGAGGAAGTCTTTGATATCCTCCTCACCTGTCATGATGTGCCTTGTGGAGGTCATTTTGCAGCAAAGAGGACCGCCTTCAAAATCCTGCAGGCAGGCTATTATTGGCCCACACTTCATCAAGATGTCAGAAGATATATCAGCCAATGTGACCAATGCCAAAGAATGGGGAAACCGACTCAAAGGGATGAGATGCCTCTCCAACCTCAAGTGACTCTTGAGCCATTTGAGAAGTGGGGTATGGACTTTGTGGGTCCAATCAACCCTCCTTCGAGGCAAAGGTCTTACATCATTGTGTGCACTGACTACCTGACAAAGTGGGCAGAGACCAAAGCAATCAAAGCAGCAACAGAAGAAAAGGTGGCCGAGTTCTTAAGAGAAAACATCTTCTACAAGTTTGGCTATCCAAGAGAGCTGGTCACCGATCAAGGGAGCCAGTTCACATCCAACTTGATTGAAGACCTACTAGCTCATCACAAGATCAAGCATAGGACTTCCACCCCCTATCACCCTCAAGCAAATGGGCAGGTGGAAGTCACCAATAGAGCATTAGAAGGGATCTTGACTAAGGTGGTGAGCAGCAGCAGAAAGGACTGGGCAGATCACCTGGTCGAGGCCACATGGGCTTACAACACCACCTGGAAGACCACCACAGGCTTCACACCTTATGAGCTGGTCTATGGGAAGAAAGCTTTGCTGTCCATTGAATTTGAATACAACACTTTGAGGATGGCAGCTCAGCTGGACCTAGATCTCAGCCATGCACAACAAGAAAGGTTATTGCAGCTGAATGGACTGGATGAGCACCGAATGCAGGCCCTCCTTCACTCGGAAGTGGTTCAACTTCAAAGAAAGGTGTGGCATGACCAACACCTCCATGACAAGCAATTCCAGCCGGGAGATTGGGCCTTGTTGTATGACTCCAGATACAAAGATTTCAAGGGAAAGCTGAGAACCAGATGGCTAGGACCATATGCAGTGGAAAAATGTCATGACAATGGATCTGTTCTTATTCGGACCATTGATGAGGAAGCCATCCCCATGCTTGTCAATGGGCATCGATTGAAGATCTACAGGAAACCTCTCTCAAGACAAGAGTTCATCAAAACTATGGAGAAGTCAATGTTGGTCATAGAGAAGGGTTCTGCCTCTGCTTTGGGCGTACCCTGAAAAATCTAAAAAAAAATAATAATAATAATAATAAATAATAAAGATCCTTGGGTGAAAACCTTTCTGAGGCGCCCAAGGTAGGTGGTAGGGGTGAAAACCTCATTGAGGCGCCCCTATTGTCTTTCAAAAAAAAAAAAAAAAAGATAGATTTGAAAAAGATCCTTGAGTGAAAACCTCTCTGAGGCGCTTAAGGCAGGTGGCAAGGGTGAAAACCTCATTGAGGCGCCCCTGTTATCTTTCAAAAAAAAAAAAGAGAAAAAGAAAAAGAAAAAAGAAAAAAAACAATAAGCAAAAAAGACAAGGACAGCAAGTTCATCATGTGAAATTGCATGCAGGTTGCAGGTGTTCTATGGAGGAGAGGAAGCCTCTCAACTCAAGGCTAAGGATCCTTATCATGCTGTCAGGAGACCTCACCAGCACCTCCTCCAAGAATACTCCTTTTCTCCAAGGTATGTGCACCATTTTATCACGGCTTGAGTCTTCTACAGGAAGATGCAGATTTTCTACAGGAAGATGCAAATTTTCTATAGGAAGCGCAAACTTTCTACAGGAAGCTCTGTATTTCTACAGGAAACTTCTTGTAGAAGTTCAGGACGGGCCATAACCCATTTTATGAGGAGATCTAACGACTAAGGATCGGTTTGGATGCATGCAAGCTACTGTTGTCACCCTTGCACACCGTTGTCACCTTGTTCCACCATCCCTGTCGACATGCAACGAAGCTACCTGCACCAGCAAAGCAGATCGATGAGTTATCAAGGAGAAAGCAATTTTTAAGATAAACAAATGCTGAGATCTCATACCATATCCATCCCAGTCATTCAGAAGCTCCGAGAGCGTGATCGTGAGGCCAAATCCTTCGTCGTGCAGCATGCACCCAAGGAGGAAGAACGGTTACAAGACATCCCATGGGAGTCCTTGTAACAGTTAAGCCTGCTAGAGTGGATACCATTCACAGCGCTGGCCATATGCAATGAAACGCGGGCGCATGCAACCAAAGCATCCAATCCATCGGCGGCAGCCTGTAAACATGAACCTTCGGGCCTGTGCAAATTCATCAGCGGCAGATAGATCCACTCATCATCGTCCAAAAGCCGAAAAATCATGTTGTAGCCGCGCAGGTAAGTGTCTCGACCCTTCCTTCCATCAGATTGCATGAATTTTACTTTGAAATTGTTTGCAAAGTGTGAGGTGAATGGGTTGAGCGGTGGTATGGTCGTTTGAATGGCCACATCGACCAGTTAATGGTCTAGTCGGATGTTTGGGTGGCGGCCATGACAAAAGGAATGGGCAGCACACACGTGAGAGAAATCCCGTCGGGAAAAACGAGTCTAACGAGAATGGCGGTGGCGGATCTGCTGGGGGATGATGCGGCAGTAAGTGAACTCGCAGACAAATGATGGAACAACGTCATCCAACGGTCCGGCGGGGACATCTCACCCCCGCGCCACGGATTCCGCCGATTCAAATCTAATCGGCTAGATTGCCCGCATGCATTTATCCTTCACCGTTTGAAACTCGAGTGAACATTCGGATCCCTCTGCAGTTCGAAACTCCGAGCTTTTGGCTATCAGAACGCCTATGAAGCAACACCGAGAGCGCAGACCAACTGCAGTCTTTCCCAGAAATCATGCGCTGCTCCTACAGGAAAGCTGTTTCTACAGGAAGGCGGGTTCCTCACGTAAAAAGGTGGCAGATAAAAAGGTAACCCTGAACTCTCCATGCAATTGGCTTTTGAAGGTGGCAGAATCGTCGTCTACAGTCTGGTCATAGAAAATTGTTGAAATTGTTGTCTGCTGTGCATAGACTTTCGTTCTACAGGATGTCAGTGTAATTAAACTGTGTTAAGGTCCTCAGGGATAAGTTTCGTGGATTATGTGCATGACAGAAGCGTAATTCTACGCTCTGTCTCAGTAAGCTAAATTTCTTCCGCATTTGCCACCTCTAGTTAAAGCAACAATTTTTATCATGCCGGGTGGGTTTATTCGATGGGAACCCACTGATTCATCAAAGTTAAGGGAAAACCAGGAGGTGGTGGAGCTCTTCACACGGGTGCAATAGATATCCTTTTGTGACAAGTTGCAGGGTTATGATGACGAAGTGGCAGAAGAATTTTTACAAGCTTTGAGGCCGAAATCCAAAACATTGGCCACCGTGAATTTCAGGGGCCTAAGCCTCAAGCTCACCCCGCAATATATCAGTCGAATTACTGAACTTCCAATGGGTTTGCCATGGGATAAGAAAGAAAGGAAGTTAAGCCAACAGGCCAAGAAAGAATTCTTTCCCCCAGAGGAGGAATTCTCGGAGGACAAAAATGGGGCGCGTAGAACCAGTTTGCTGCCACCATGGAATGAAGTTAGCCTGCAGATCATGAAGTATATAACCTGTGAAGGCCGTTTTAGCATTGTGTACGGGTATCACTTTAGGTTGCTCACTGAATTGAGGCACCAGATTGATCTCCCTGTAGAAAACAAACTGAGCATCCCTTATTTCCTGCTACAGTCTCTAATTGAGTGTGCCACAAAGTTAAAAAAAGGCATACCAGATCAGGTAGCCCACCATGGATTGATCAAACTTCTCGTGGAGGATGCGCTTCATTCATACAAGGTTCCTCTCTCATGGGAAGCATTCAGAAATTTGACAAGAGATGGAGACATAAGGATGTTGACTGAAGAAAGTGGTTCCTCCAGCAGTGAGGAAAAAGAATCAGCGGCCGCGGGAAAGAAGGAAACAGGCCAGAAGACCCCGACCACAGTGCAGAAGAAAGAGCAAAAGAAGAAGCATGAGAAAAAGGATGACAAGGAGAAAGATGACACACCCATCTTGACAGCAAGAGAACAAAGGTTGTAAGGCAGAGTGGACAAGGCTGAGAAGGTCCACATCAGCATGAGTGCCTCGACAGCGACCGCAACTAAGTCAAAAAGCAAAACCCATGCAGCAAAGCAACCCAAGGCGGCAACACCTGTTTCTACAGGAAAGCCGAAACCGGCTTCTACAGGAAGCCCGAAAATTATTGGAAAAGGGTCTTCTACAGGAAGCCCGAAAATTACTAAAGCAGGGTCTTCTACAGGAAGCCCGAAAATTGCTAAAACAGGGTCTTCTACAGGAAGCCCTGACAAAGTGAAACCCAAGGAGAAGAAAGCTGATATTCGTGAAAGGGAGGCAGCAGCTGTGCTGGCCGCCCTCAGCACGCCACCTAAGCCAAAGGAGAAGAGAAAGAGGGAGACCCCTCTATACTTTAAAGCTCGAAGAAGTGTCAGAATAAAGACGGGTAAGCCACAGCCTCCATCCAGCAGCCCGATTGTTATTGAAGACACCCCTACTTCACCCAAGGAAAAGTCCCCCTCGAGGATATCAGTCACCTATGAGAGGGGGAGCCCAAAGAAAACTACGTGGCAAGAAAATTTAGACCTAGTGACTGAAAAAGCTCAGCTACAGGATGCCGAAAATGTTTTACAGGAAACTCTGGCCCGTCTATAGGAAACAGAAAAGATGGAAGGAGAAGGACCGTCATCACCACCAAGGGAGGGCGAGGTAGAGCCACCTAAAGAGGTAGAAAAAGAACATATACCAGAGCCCAGCCCTCAGCCTAGTCTGAGTTCATACTACACCTTTCTAGAGGCTGGCAAAATCATACCTCAGAAATTTACAGTGCCACTGTTTTTTGCATTGGAGGAAGAAAGAGTCCGTACACACACGTGGATGAAGATAGCAAAGTCAAAGGGTGTGGCGGACATAGGTCCCTTACAGGAGCAGCTCAAGGAGGTCAGAAGTGAATTGTCCATGGCCAAACACGTGGCAAATTGCCAACGCGTGTTTCTACAGGAAGAAAACCAGAAGCTGAGATTGCAGCTACAGGAGCTAAGGGCAGGGGCAGGTACATCCTCCAAGGACACCACAGAAGAACAGCAAGGCGGAAAGGAACTGACCACCGGTCTTGAGGAGCCAATGACACATCTACAGGAAGCAGGACAGCAAGCAAAAATTGAAGTGCAAGTCTTAAAACAACAGCTGCAGCAAAAAGAGGCACAATTGGCCTGCATGGCCAGTTGGGCCATGGAGGCAATACAGTGCAGACAACCTGCAAAATCCTATGGTTTGTACTTGAAAGACCAATGGCTGCAGTTCCAAATAAATACCTTGGCACAAAGAGGTATTTCTCAAATCCAAGACCCACAGCAATTTTCTGAGTTGTGCAGTACTAGTTCGTCAGAAGATAAAGCCAAATTAGCGGAGTTTTACCTCCATAATCTGGCCTTGCCTAATATAGTTTCCTGGGATCCCAATACTGCCTTGGGTGATATGCAATTGATGGCGTTCGCTTCATGGTTGAAACATGAGGATCAAAGAGCAGCTGAAGCAAAATCGGTCATGAACCGAGAATTGAACGAGCCATTGTTCATTCGAGCAGAACCAGAGGATCCAGTTGCACTCATCTCAGCACACCAACACTTGTCTACTAATCCTACAGCTTCACTAAGATATATGGATCAACAGGCCCAAGCCATAGCTCATTTTGAAGACATGGAAAGACTGCTAGGAGAAAATGTTGTCCAAGCATGCACACGCAGATGGAATACATTGGCACACAGCTTGAAAATCCGAGAGTACCACACCCCAACTCGGATGAGGGAAGCTCTGGTAAGAGTAGCCCTTTACAAGAAATCCATGCAAAACCTCCAGGCCAGCTGGATTGGCCTTAAACTCAGCCCACCACTGCTGCTAGGATTGACTGAAGGCAGCACAGAAGAGGATGACAGTGAACAATGGGAAGAGGTGAACAGGAAAGCTGGGTTTCATATCAGTAAGGCGGACACTACTGCAGAGGCTTGGGATGTAAGGGTAGTAGTCAAAGCAATGAAGGATGAAGAGTTGGACTAGTTGCTCAAGGATGAGCAAATATTTTAGCTGGGGGGTGATGATGAGCCCCAATTTTTGGTAACAATTTGGGCTCATTTGGCCTACTTACCTTGCTCAACCCTTCATCTTTTATCACTTATGCATTCATTTCTTAGTATATTCGTGTTATTTGTAGGAAGAAGGGCAGGCATTATATCTATGTGGCTAATACATGATGATTTCAGGTTTTTTGGCATTAAAGGGAGCAAAGAACACGCAAATGGAGACAAGGAGACAGCCAAGGTGGCATTGCGGTTTATAGGGAGGTTGTCCACAGTCTTGATGACCTTCCTCGTGATTTTCGCCTTAACTCCGAGCTCCAACAGCTCTCCCCACCGAGCTAAAAGGCAGCCAACGGATTCTACAGGAACAGCAGTTTATAGCAGTTTACTTTTGGATTGGACAGCCAAGCTCCACTAATTGAGGAAGCCAGCTTGGCCCTCATCATGTATAAATATTGAGGCCGTAGCCTTTGATAGGAGCTTTTTGAACTTTTGAACTACTGTTGCAATTTCTAAGCACGAGCTACAACTCGGTTTTTGCTTTTTGTAAGCCAGTTTTGGCATGATGTTAGACTCATGATTATTCAATAAAGGCAGGTAGCTTTGGATTCAATTCTGAGTTTTTAAGGGAGCTATAGCTCTCAGGTTAGGGCCCAACCTGAGAGCAATAGACCTCCTTTTCCTTGTATTGTTACTTGTCTTTCCTTTCAGCACTTCATTTCTTTGTTTTGACATGCATTTGGAAAACACAGTCTGCTGATTTAATTTCTTTAATGTGATTGAGTAGGATTAGTTTATGGTTAAAGTGCTTTTAGCAGCTTAGATTAGAGTAGGAGGATTGTAATTCATCAGAGCTCCAAAAAAGGTTGATAGTGCACCCGCTGCCATCTCTGTTTAGAGATTGGGAGTGTGGACCGTACCAACCACAAAAAACGCAGTCTTATACATTCATGCAAGCTGCAACACAATCATTTCAGTCATAAAACCTTCCATGCATTCTGATCTTGAGCAATACTTCTTCGTTCCAACACCATGCACGATTTCTCCCCACAATTTACATTGTTGTTCATTGATTTAATAACACAGTTAGAATAGGTTGATGGAATTCTTGGTTTTGTGCAAGGCATAGAGGATTTGTTTCTTTTACACTGCAAAGCATCACTTGATTGTGTTCTTCTTCTTCTCAACCGCGCCTAAAGCCACCCACTCATCCTCTGTCCAGCTCGTTAGCCTTCCAACCCTTCTACTTCTCACGTAGCTCCACCTTTTCAACTTTCCATTGCTTCCACCCTTCTATCCACCAACCAACTGTACCCACTCTTTCCCCATCTTATCTCTCTGTCCCTGAGCCATCTCAAACTCCTCCTTCACCTTACCCATCCATCCATACAGTTCCTTCACTCCTCCATTACCTAAAACTCCGACTGTAGGACATCCTGTAGAAGTTAGCAGACTTCCTGTAGAAATCTCGAGTTTCCTGTAGGATCCCCTGCAGACATCCTGTAGAAGCCTGCAAGCTCGGTTGCCAAGCGCCTGAACGTTGTGGACTTCTGTGGAATGATGTTAGGGGTCCCCTGGAACCTCTCCTAGCCCTCCTGACCTTTTCCAAGCCTTCCTCCCTTTGAACTACCCCTGCACAGTCAAGACCTAGTAAGAAGCACAATCACAATAACTCCACCCACTTGGGCAAAAATATAAAAATGAGTTATTTCCAATGAAAGTAGTTTAAATTCATGCATCTCATCTCACTAGAAGTAATGGCATCATTTTTAGACATTTTCACTCCCACCATTGCATCATAGAGATTAAGCTAGTTAGATTAGGGTTTACTAGGGCTTCCATGTTTTGGTTGGCTTTCAGTTTATTCTTGCAAAGTAGATTAATTTCCTTTGAGATAGCCTTCGTCCATCATTTAGAAAGCTTCTTCTGAGAATATATAGAAGTTGGCTTGAGCCCTAGCGGACTTGTGCCCGCTGACCAAGTGACAGCTGCGACAAGAGCTAGTACTTGTGCATACAGCACCGTCGCTTCCAAGTTTGTTACGAACTACCGGGTTGATAAAATTAGAGATAGGAAGCTCCAGGAGTTGTAGCATTATTGCTACAATACTGGAGCCCACCACTCCCCTCAATCTCAAGAGCTTAATGCTTCATATAGTGTTCTATTGTTGTTTATGTTAATTCAAATTCTCGAGAGATCATAGCAGAAATTAGGGATGTTGAGAGAGAAGCAAGGAGAGAATGATTGTTTAAATCACTGATGCAAACATGGATTCAGTAGAAGTAGGGGGTAAGGTCCCTAACAAGGTAAATACTAGAACTTGAAAAACTAGATACATGCAAACCATATATATATATATATATAGATATTGGAAATTAAAACTATAATGGACAAAGTTCTAGTGAAGTGCTTTGAAACTCAATAGGAAATTTTACATTGCATATGCAATCTAAGACGTTTCAAAAGGTACATAGAGAAAGACTAGTTACCTTTTCATTTTTGTTTTAAAGTTTAAATAGTTGTATGGACAAAGGATTTATTACTATTTTACTAGTATGGTTTCTCTAGTGGTGAACCAATAGAAACATTTATTTTTTTGTATTTTCATCTGTAAAGTAAGGTAAATATTATACTATTTATTAAAAAAAAAACATGAAAGACATGCTATAATTACAATTAAATAATCTAGGAGAGCAATAATAATGTAATATATCATAGCTTGGCTGAACATATAATGTGTTGGAAGTCATATTATAGTATAATCATAATACAAAAGTAAAAAATACTTATAAATTTTATATATAGACAATGGGAAACTTACCTATCAAACTAGCAATATGGACAATCATCACTAGTTACTTTCATCATACCACCTAAAATTACCATTAGTAATTAGTAGTGAAGTAAGGTAGTTTTAAGACATATTCCATGCCTCTTATATATTAATAATGTATATTACAATTTTGTATAATAAATATTAAAATTTATATTATAACTTGAATTTAAAACATTTAAATAAAAAAAAAAATATTTTGATAAATTTAATTTTAAAATCCATAAAATTTAATTTTATGATAAATTAATTTAAAGAACAATAAAACATTAAAAAAATCGATAGATTTAGAAATTAGAATCTTTCTTTTTTTTCATCTAGAATAGAATTTAAAAAACTTTAATGATGCTAATTTAACCTAGAAAATTATGCAAACTATTATTTTTGCTAAAGTCATTTATTTTGTGGAATTTGCAAAAAAAAATGCAAATGATTCTCCGCGGAACCTTGATGGAAAAGAAAAGTATATCAAACACTATTTTCATTATTTTGTGGAATTGAAAAAGCGTAAATGATTCTAACATTCCTCAAAGTACAAGAAAAGTATATGAACACCACCATTTTTTTGCAGTTTGGAAAAGGAGAATGGATAATTATGAATTTTTTTAATGATATTATATAAACGAATAATCTTTTTAATACACCGGTTTCACCGTCTAACACCATTGCACTGTATATTATAATAAAGAATATTTTTGATACCATAATTTCCTCATTCTTTGTGAACAAATACTGAAACCCGAATGGGGCTTTTCCAGCTATTGGGGTAAGCCCAGGCCCACTTCGTTTCCAAAAAGGGAGGCAACGTACAATATTGCAGATTGGATAGAACGCCATCCTTACTTTTCTGAATTCACCCATCATTAACATACGCCTTCATATATTTTGTATCTCCACCTCACATTCCCCACAATTAAACCCCCTTCTTGCTGCCCTCCCTCCTGTTTTTTTGATCATTTTCTGCACTGGATTTGGTGAGAGGAGCCGCAGAAAATGCCATAAACACCCTCATTATTGCTCCTCTCATGAAGCAAATAGATGATGTGATTCACTTGGATGACAACCGTGGCCTTCTCCAACAACAGTTAAGTCGTATGAAGGGCCTCTTGCGCGATGTCAGCTATCAGTTGGACAATCAGCAACAGAGTCCCCCTCAGGCGCTCACAAATTGCGTGGAAAGGATGGAAGGTGAAGTTAAAAAGGCGAGAGAATTGATCGAACGCTCACAACGCCCACATCAGTGCCTTTGTATTGACTGTGCCTTTCTTTTTAATTTCAGACTCTCTAAACAAATCAGAGAATGGAGAACAACTTTTAATGGGCTCTTTGATGAGCTAAACACAGATTTTTCAGTGCTCTGCAGTGCTCTACAGATTGCCTCCTTTACACCACGACAGGCAGAGGTGCAGATTGAAAGGTGGCTCACAGAAGCTCCCCAGGTTCGGAGAATCGGTGTGTACGGCACCAGTGGCGTTGGAAAAACAACGTTGCTCAGAAAAATCTACAGAGCCCACAAAGAGGTTAGTGGTGTTTTTGATGCTGTCATTTGGGTTACCGTCGCCCAATTTCCAATTCTAGACTTGCAGAATACTATTGCCTCTGAAGTCAATCTAGACCTGGCCGGCACAGATGTTGATGCCCGGAAGATGCAATTGTCTGCACATCTGAAGACCAAGAATTTTTTTGTAGTGTTAGAGGATATGTGGAGCACACTGGATCTGGAGCAACTGGGCGTGGAATTAAACGATGACAGAGCCAGCAAACTCATTTTCTCTACTCGCAATAGAAGTCTGGTTGAAGAAATGAAGGCGGAAGCTGAGTGCATGAAATTAGAAGGCATGCCCACAGACGAATCATGGGATTTGTTTTCTAAAGTGGCTTTCAAAGAAGTAGCTGGAGACCATAGTATTTCTGAGGGGTTAGAGAATATTGCCAGACAAGTATCCAGCGAGTGTAAAGGCTTACCCCTCGTCATACATGTAATAGCCTCATCCATGATTGGCAAGCGCGATGTAAATGAGTGGAGGCATGCTCTGAGCAAGATGCAGAGTCCGGATTTCGTTTCTCCAATTGCTCATCATCCTCGAATTGATCGAGATTTGTTTCAGAAAATGAGATGGAGTTGTGACTGTTTGCAAGATGCCAATTTGAAGAACTGTTTTCTGTATTGTGCCATGTTTCCTCAAGATACTGCTTTTCGAGTGAATCCACTTTTGCATATGTGGATGGCAGAAAGTCTCATTAAGACCAAAGACACCGGGCACAGGTATGTTAAGTTTCTTGAAGATCGTTGCTTATTTCAAGTGAAACATCAAGAAAATTTAATTACAGTTCACGATGCTGTGCGGGATATGGCAATATACATTGGAGAAACAGAGGAGAATTGTGTGTTTAGGGCAGGCCAAATGCTTCAACAATTCCCTGAGATAGTGATTGACTGCAAAAGAATATCAGTTCTGGGCAATGGTATTAAGTTTCTCCCCACACAGGAATTGAGATGTCAGAAATTGGTGACCTTATTCCTAGGAAAATTGGAATTGAAAGAAATTCCAGAAGAATTTCTACAGGGGCTCACTTCTCTTAAGGTGCTGGATCTAAGTGGTACACAATTAAAATCGTTGCCATTATCATTATGGGAGCTGAGACAGCTCGAGTTTCTCAATCTGAGTTGGACTGAAATTGCAGATCTTCATGAAGGTATAGGTAATCTTTCTTCCCTTCGGTTTTTGAACATTAGTCACTGTAGCAAGCTAAAATCGTTGCCCTCTCAAATAGGGAAGCTTGGAAACCTGAAATATTTCGATTTTAGCAATTGTAATAACCTAAAGGTCATTCCCAAAGAGATTACAAAGCTTTCAAACTGTGAAATTGTCCAATAATGATTGAATTCAATCAGGCTTTCAACGACATCTGCAACCCCTGTTCTTTCCGTCGTTTAACCCTGGGCATGTTATTTGGATCCTTCAGACACTTCGTACTAAATAACACATCTTTTTAGAAGATGGATCTGGTTTGTTTCTTTTGAAAGTTGTAAATTATGATTAGAGCTCATGCAGAGTTCTTTTCTTAGATTTTATTTTTTAATCCAAGAAGGATGGAAAATAAATATCTGGTTCGGTGGCACATCGACAACCTTGTCCTATGGCTATAAGATTTTGATTCAGATGCTTGCAAGGTTTCTGATCCTTATCATATCTTTTGTACTTTTTATATTGTCTCAATATAATTCTATGAAGATTTTTCTCTCTGGAAAAAAAACCTCATCCTAAGAGTGTCTAAAGTGATTTTACACATTTTTATGGAGTTTATAAATACTTTTTAGAACAGTATTGAAGTTATCAATAAAATTTGAATATTCGTTTCATTTTGCAAGTTGGTTATCTTTTAAATATTACAAATAAACTTAATGTAAGGGATTATTTTAAAGAGTTTTTTTTAATATAATTTAAAAATTAATAAAAAAGGTTATATTTAATGTAAGGAAATTATTTAATTATTCATATTGTTTAATCTTATAATATTTAATTTATATGCTAAAAGTATATTATTTTTTATTAATAAATTATTACATTTATGTTATCTAGACATTCTTTATATTCACATAATTTTTGAATTCATGTTTATAATTATTAAGATAAAATCATACACAATAAAATTCACCTATGATTCAATTTTCAAACTCGAAAATTAACAATACATGGCGTGCATATATAATCCACAATAACATTATTTTTCACATAAACAAATATTGTTTTCAAACTCGAAAATTAACAATACATGGGCTTACATATATGATCCACAATAACATTATTTTTCACATAAACAAATATTGTTTATACTAGATGGCAAATACCTAGCTACACAACATAGACTCATCTAAATATATATGCACAACGATTTATTTAACATAAAATTCACAAACTCATTTTTATATTTTTATAAAAAATAATTGATGGTTTCGTATCAACTTACAAAGTTGATTGAATTTCGAGGAAATGACAACCTCAACCATTATTTTGTATCTCTATTCTCTTATCCCAACAACAATATTTTTTTTTTCCAAACATTTTATCTTTATCTTTTTCTATTTCATTTCTAGGTTAAGAACTATCCTCTTTTCTTTTATAGCTTGAACTTCCAACTTCCACTAGATAATGCTCTCCTTCTTCAAGATGTCATTTAGACTCACTTCTATACATGAAGACAAATTTCCTTTTAAAACCACAACTAATTTCTCTTGTGCATTTATTTTTTATCAATTATATAACAACACATCCATTATGTAACATTGTCCAACACCCTTATATTTTTTGGCAATATTCTTGTGTTTTGCAATAAGTAGATTTAATTGTGCAATACTCTTCACAATGAAGAATAGTTTCAAGCATATATTTTATATCAGAAATGCTACAATATATTTTTTTTGCTAATGCAAGAGTCAAATCTTCCCATTCATTAATCAAGACATAAAGTACATAGAGTTACAACACAATCCTCAAGGTTGTTGACTAAGGAAAAAACTAAAGCAAAACTTTTCCTTGCTCCCTACCATCAAACTAAACCTTTCTAAAGAAGAAAAATAAATGAGTTTAGACATGGAGTCAAAAAAACTCAAAGCAGTCGACAAGAAAAGGTGGCTCCAACGCCCGAGTTCTTAAACTATGGTACGACCTCTCGGATTAGACAAATCCCGCCTCCCCTATTCAACCAAAAAGAAAATCTCGATCTAAAAACCTGTACGCATGAGCCCAAGGCTGCAGTCCAAAACGTACTGAAGAGCTGCTTGCCTATACACCTGGGACCACAAACTTGCACGGGTGATCTGAACCGTTGAAATCCCATGAGCCATCCGACGGTGTATATTAATATCGGACCGGCCAACAAACACGGAAGATAACTCGCGATAAGGGTGGTTTTCCTCCCGACCCCACCGCCACGTGGAGCTCAACGATTGTGATCGCTCCCGAACGGGGAAAACCACTTCCCGCCTGTTGGGGCCGCGAGCACCTGAAAACCACTCAGGATGCGGAAACGGGAGCAGAATGAAAAGACCCTTGGTTTTGTGATCGCCGGTGTTCCTCTGTTCCCGACCATACACTACATCGGCCCTTCTCTCCCAGATGCGCCTAGCAATCGCCGCCATCCTACCTGCAGCCTCTGAGACTTTTTCGATCTTATCAGTGCCACTGGAATAAAAAAGGGGGAACGGGGATCTGTTCTCCACACGAATCCGACAAGGAAAACTGATCCGGTAACTGAAGGAACAGCTCTCCCGCCACTTCCACTCTAACAAAGGAGCCATAACCGTAGAATTATCTGAAGAGGCGAAAAGTATTGTCTCAAAACCATCCGCGAACCAATGGTGCCCAAAGGGAAAATCAAGAGACTGAGGAATAATTGGCTGGGGACACTTCCCCTCTGCAAGAAACCCTCCCACTACGACAGACCACCTCCAGGTCCTCTTCCGCTTGGTTATAGCAAAGAACCTTTAAACGATTCTGGGGCAAATCCTGCCACTTCTTCACCATCCTACAATCTTCATTGTTCACCCCTTGGTTGGCTAGAATGTCCGCAAGCTTGTTAGCATTTATGCGCACATGATTGAAACTGACAGAACCAAAACCTTGAAGGTGAGCTTGAATCCTTTGATAAACCTCGATTAGTCTCCAATGATTTGAGACATTCTCCAGTTTGGATCCACAACTGATTCTTTTTACAGAGTTGATGGTGATTTCGGAGTCTGCCTCTATAATGACGTTTGAGCTACGATTTTTAATCAGTATCTCTAGGCATTGCTCCATTGCCATTAATTCCGCCATGTTGTTGGTTGCTTTACCTAAATGGTTGTGGAAGATTAATATGATTCTTCCCTCTTCATTCCTTAAAACTCCTCCAAACCCAGCTAATCTGGGATTACCTTTGGAGGCTCCATCAATAAAATATTGAATTTAAGGTAGTTTTTTCGGAGGAGGCTGCCAACAATCTTTCTCTATATTATTTGTCATTTTCTTTTTTCGAAGCCCTTGCGGAATGATCTTATGCAATCCCAGCAGTCTGAGTGTTCTCAGTTCCATTTTTGAGGGAGGAGTCTCTAGGATATTGCGCACTGTGGTGCTGACTGTTTCCCTTATCTACTTTAGAATCAAATCATATAGCTTCTGACGGTTCGCTTTTTCTTCCTTAAAGATTCTCTTATTTCTTTCTTTCCAAACATTCCAGATAATGAATCCTGGTGTGAAAGCCCATGCTAGATTAAGCGCCTCATTCTTTGAAAAGCTCCTCCTCCAATTATTTAGGGTATTTGTGATGCTCTCTTTGTCCCTGTCTGATTGTTGGAAAATGTTAGAAAAGGAATTCCACATTCAAGTGGTGTAAGAGCAGCAGTTGAGGATGTGCTCCATGGTCTCCTCTTGCTCTTCACAAAGCTGACATTTAGAAGGCCCCAAGACAACCCTTTTTCTAATATTGTCCCAAGTCAAAATTTTCTTATGGTGCACCAGCCACATAAAGAGCTTGATTTTCATCCATCCTTGGTGAGACCAGAGTTGCCTCCAAGATTTTTCTAGAACACACGACTCCAGCCCTAGGAGAATATACTTTTCCTCTTTGAGATTGAAGGTACCTTTGTTGTTGTTACCCCATTTCAATTGATCATGCCCCTCTGTGACCATGATCATCCTCTATTTTAAAATTCTTCTCAGTGCTTCTGCTTTTGTTGTTATGAGGTTGTTATTTCTACAATCAATGTTACTCCAGTTTCTCCACTTGTCCTGACCCTGAGGGATGTTCCATAAATCTTTAACTTTGTTCAATCCTTGGGAATCTGTTTCCTGTTTGAGACTTATGAAGTCCTCCTTTAACAGCACCGGTTCTTGTTGCCATTTGTCCTCCCAAAAGAGTGCTTGCTCACCATCTCTGATTTCCCAGAAACTGTGTTGTTGCACTATATTTCTATTCTCCCAAGCCATGTTCCAGATGAGAGAGCCCCTTATATCTCCCGACATTCTGATGAGATCATTAGTGTGCCAAGAGCTGGCATATTTTTCTTTCCAGACCCTTGCCCAAAGGGCTCTTGGCTCTTGCACCCATCGCCACCAAAGCTTGGCTCCTAGTACTTTATTAAGAATCTCCTGATCATCTAAGCCTAGACCCCCATGGCTTTTGGGTTTGCAGATTTTTTCCTAGGAAACCAGGGCCCATTTCTTCCTTGTTTCCTCCTTACCCCACAAAAAATCTCTTTGAATATTTCTTATTTGTTCTAAGACTCCTTTGGGAGCTGGAAGGGTTGATAACATGAAAACCAGGATGGTTTGAAGAACTACCTTTGTCAAAACCAATCTGCCCACCAAGTTCAAGGCTCTAAAGGTCCATTTTTTAACTTTATCCTGCAACTTAATTAGTACAGGTTCCAAAATATTTTTAAGCCTTGGTTTGTCTGTGAGAGGTACTCTCAAATATTTTGAGGGGAGGGAGTCCCTTTGAAAGCCAAGGATTCTTGAGATATTCCTTTGAATAGCAATGTTAGTATTAAAGAAGAATATTTTTGATTTTGTGAGATTAACTTCCATACATGAAGCCTTCGCAAAAGCATTAAGGATTTTCTTGTAGGTAGCTGCTTCTTTGACTGTGGGAATACCTTGTAACATGGTATCATCTACAAATTGTTGGTGAGTAAGAGTCTGTCCATTCTCTGTTACTTGAAGACCCTTAATTTTGCCCATGTTTTTAGCCTGCTTGATAGCCCTACCCAGTCCTTCCATCATGAGGATGAAGAGAAAGGGAGAGAGCGGGTCTCCCTGTCTCAAGCCTCTAGAGGGAAAGAAGATAACTGAGGGAGAGCCATTAACCAAGATAGAAAAGCTGGAAGTAGTTACCAGAGCCATTACCCATCTTACCCAGTTGCGATCAAACCCAAAGGCTGTGAGTATCTTCTTGATATATCCCCAATTGACCTTATCATATGCTTTAGCAATATCCAGTTGCATGATCAAAATAAAAAATGGAGACGATCACAACACCTTACGATTTTGAAATGAATACTTGTTCTTGACACTAGAAAATTACAAATTCAGACCAAAAACAATAATAACAGGATAATCGACCATCAACAGCAATCAAACTCTTTCCTACGATTGAAATCGACACTTGCGACAGTTTCAAATCAAAGGACGACAGTACGATTATGCTACTTTTGCAAAGGAGAACTGAAAATGACTCAACAAACACACAAAAAAATTTACAGTTCTTTTGTACAAAGGAGGCGGAACAACATCAAGGAAAAGGGGTTTCAAACAGACATATACTGATCACAGGCAGCAAAATTTAGGAATAGAACTGGAAAGAATGAATTACAGAAACCAAACTGCACAGAACCTAGTATGATCAGCGCACCTGTAACACAGAGAATTTGAAATGCAGCGCACCTTGTCCACTCGGGAAGTGTGCTGAAGTTCAGATTCTCTGAACAGTACCTACGCTAGGCCAAAAACGAGATTCTGTTTGGGTTCCGGGTCACAGTTTGCAGTTCAGTTCTTGGGTTTTGGTCGAGCAAAAAGAAATTAGTAATGCAACAATCAGGGGTAGATCTAAGGAGGATCTAAGAGCTATCACAAGGGCAATCAGATAGTTTGTGAATCAGTTGTTTAAATCATAAACAGATCCAGTAGATGGATTGAAGTAGAATTTATCTACTTTGCATTTGTTATGGCAAATGCAGTTCGAATGCTACCTGTAAGTTTATGAAACAGACAACAAAGAATGATAAACAAACAAACTAATTCTTCCCCAGCGGAGTCGCCATTTTGTTACAGGGAAAAGTGTCTATATAGAACTGCTCTATCCCACTAAGGTGTGACAGCTGCCTTAGAAACAAACAGAGTAAAGCTACTTTCGTTTTTCCTTTATGAATTATAAATAGAGAGGAACAAGAAGACCAACCTCTGTCTTGCGCTAATCTCCTAATTTGATTCCTCTCTTCTTTGATAGTCTTTCGCTACCTGCTCTCTTGCACGCTCAGCTTCACAAAGTACCTGTAAGATCACAGCAACATAGCACTATACAAATACATGGATCTATAATCATAAACAATCTAGGATCAGATGTAAATTGACCATACAAATGCAACAAATATCAGTGACACAAGAGTATGGAGGAAAACTAGAATAGCTTTTATTGATAAACAAGAAAGAGCCAAGAGGAGTTACAACCAATTGTTCTGACCCAGCATCAACCTCCCAGCAAAGAAGCCCCTCTTCACCTCATACAAAGCTTAGATCACCCAACAATCTGATGTTTGTCTCAAGAAACCAACATCAATTCCTTACAATATGCAAAATTTCAGCCTCTGGATCTCTGGGATGAGGGATCCATATATAGATATTTGTAAGGGGGATGAGTCAGCTTGTGATTTGATTAGTGTCTTCTCTCTGATAGTTCTTGCTTCCACTTGGAGATTTATGATCTCTTACTCATCCTTGGTCGAATTCAGTGAGGCAAGTGTCATAGGAGAAGTTTCTGGAAGCTTCCATTGCCTCTCCACCTCGCGGAATGACACTGCCATTTGTCATTTCTCGTCCATCGCACCCCATAGAAGGACTTTTTGAAATGCAATGCACCCACACAGTGTATTTAGGTGAGATGCAACGCACTTGGCTAGTGGAGCAGCTGAAATGATCCTGTTTTGACCAATTCTGAGCAGTTTTTCATGGAGAACTTCTGGGAGAAGCTGTAATCTGTTGACCTTGTTCTTTTAGGGGTTAGAACAACACTTTTAGGGACTTAGGAGCCCTTGGTTTATGGACATTTCATGCTTGGGGTTGTAGTGCCCAAAAATGTCTATAACAAAGAGTTACTGCCTATCTTCAATCTCTTGGTACAGAAGTCGGGGATATCATAGAAACAGGGTATACTTTTCCATCAGCAACTCCTACAGATTTGGCTGAGAAGAAGAAATATGGAACAAATGCAAAGGCGGTCAATACTCTATTAGGATGCCTATCTCAATCAGAATTTGTCAAGGTTATGCAGTTTAAATCTGCAAAAGAAATATGGGACAAGATTGTACTGAGCTATGAAGGAGATGATCAGGTAAAACGAGCAAAACTTCAAACCCTCAGAATTCAGTATGAAAATCTCAGAATGTACAATGATGAAAGTGTGGCTAACTATTTTCTTCGTGTAGATGAGATTGTTAATTGTATGAAAAACTTGGGTGAAGAAATAAAAGAGGCTATTGTGGTTGAAAAAGTTCTAAGATCTTTGTCCCCTAGGTTTGAATCTAAAGTTTCTGCAATAGAAGAAAAAGAGAATCTACAAAACCTTAAAATGTCACAGCTACATGGAATTCTAACTGCTTATGAAATGAGAAAAGGAGGTCCATCAAACAAGAGAGAAGCTGCATTCAAGGCTTCAGGCAAAGGAGAGTACTATGAGTCAGGACACGTGTCAGAAGAAGAAGAAGAATCAAATTTTGTCAGAAATCTTCAACGGGGTGCTGGACGATTCCGAGGTAAGTTACCTTTCAAATGCTTTGATTGTGGGAGAGTTTGTCACTATGCTGCCAAATGTCCTCATAAGGATAAAACTGACAAAGGGAAGGAACCTGTTAGATGGAACAAGAAACAGAATGCAACTAAGAAAAGTTACTACACTCATGAAGACAGTGATGGCCTATCAAATAGTGATGAAGATGAACGAGGTAACGATTATAAACTTTTAATGGCCTTTGAACATGATGATTACATGGACGCTATAGATGCAGATGGTTTTTATGAAGAGATTTCTCGACTCAAAGCATGTTTAGAAGAAAAAGATATGATCATTGATACTCTGCAATTCCAACTTGATGAAAAAGAAAAATCTCTTGAGAAGTTAGAATGTGAAATTGTTGGCCTTAGAAAAGAAATTGAAAAACAAAGGCTCTTAATCTTAAATTTGTTAAAGGATCTGAAACTCTGGATGAGATTATCAATGTACAGCGTTCTCCACTAATCAAGACAGGTCTGGGTTATAATGGAGAAACATCTCAAGCATCCACCTCAAAGAGTTATCTTAATGCAGCAAGGAGGAATGAGCAAAAGCCCAATGGAGATCACCAGGTAAAGCAGGGACGAACTACATCAAGAAAAAACAAAGACTACCAGGTAAACCAGGGGCAATCCATCTTAAGGGTGAACAAAAGCTACAACCAGCCACAGGTAAAAACTTCTCAATTTGCTTCAAGAATGGATGAAAATAGAAATTACAATCATTTGGCTGCTAGATTTGATAATCACAGAAGTTTCTTCAATGACCAATGTTTCTCTTGCCATAACTTTGGTCACAAAGCAGCTCAATGTGTTGCCTATAAGACAATCATGACTAGAGAAGCTCAAAAACAAAGAAGTACGACTGGGATTGCGAAAAGGACCTATAACAACTTTTCGACCCTTGAAAATGAAATTGAATGTTCTATTTGTAATAACTTCGGTCATGAAGATTCTGAATGCAGGAGCAGGTTTCAGCAGACAAAGGAACAAGCCTCAAGCACCAGAACATGGAGAATAAAGGAACCACAACCAGAAATATGTGGGATAGTTTTTTATGCAGAAGGACAGGAAAATCTATGGTACATCGACAGTGGATGTTCGAAGCATATGACAGGTGATAAAGAAAAACTTGAATCATATACTGCTTTAGAAAAGGGAAAGAAAGTTTCTTTTGGAAATGATACCCCTGCAGCCATAAAAGGAAAAGGCACTGCTCAGTTGAAAGAAAAGGTCAAAGCTGGAAATGTTTTGTATGTTGATGGCTTGAAGCATAATCTACTGAGTGTCAGTCAGATGTGCGATCAAGGAACCAAGGTAATATTTCGATCAAATGGATGTAGTTTTCGTGATCTTGATACAGGAAAAACAGTGATCAAAGGTAGAAGAACTCGAAATAATTTATACATATTTGAAGAAGGACAACAACAATGCTATTTGAGCAAGGATGATGAACATTGGTTATGACACCGGAGGTTGGGGCATCTAAGCTTTTCACAAATAAGGAATGCATGAAAATACCAGGAAGTTCGTGGTCTTCCAGATATCAAAATTCCAGACAACACAATATGCAAATCATGTCAGTTTGGTAAGCAAACCAGAACTAACTTCCCTGAGAAGGAAGGATCAGCTAGCAGGCCTCTTGAGCTAGTCCATACAGATGTATGTGGTCCATTTAGGACAAGGTCACCTCGAGGAGAATAATACTTTATATTATTCATTGATGACTTCTCCAGGATGGTTTGGTTAGGACTTATGAAGCACAAAGACGAAGCATTCGAAAAATTCAAATCCTTCAAAGCATTGGTTGAAAACGAATCAGTTCACAAAATTAAGTGCCTCAGGTCCGACAGAGGTGGGGAGTTTAACTCAAATGAATTTTTCGATTTCTGTGAAGAACATGGAATAAGAAGGGAATTCTCTACAGCTAGGACTCCTCAGCAAAATGGAGTGGTGGAAAGGATGAACAGAACTGTCCAACAAATGGCTCGTGCTATGCTTGATGAATCTGGAACTCCCGCAACCTTCTGGGGTGAAGCTGCATTTGCTGCGGTTTTTATTCTCAACAAAACAAATGTCCGAGCTAACAACACTTAAACTCCTCATGAGCTCTGGTATGGTGAGACTCCTTTGGTAAAGCATTTCAAAATTTTTGGAAGCAAATGCTATATTAAGAATAATGATGAACAACTTGGCAAACTTGAACCTAGAGCAGATGAATGCATTCTCCTTGGTTATTCTCCCCACAACAAAGCATATAAGTGTTACAATAAAAGACTTGGAAGAATTGTTGACAGCATTGACGTAGTGGTTGATGAAAAAGGATACATTCCTAGGCAAGTAAATTATGAAAATATCGAAGAGGATGAAGACTACTCTCCAAATCAGACTGATGATGAAGAAGAACCTCAAGAGGCACCAGAGGAATAGATAAGGATAGAAGAGAAGACTCCATCTAGGTACGTTCAGAAGAATCATCCAGAATCTCAGATTTTGGGGCAGAAAGAGGCAGGTGTACAAACAAGAAGAACAATTGCAGAAGCCTCAAGCTATTTGGCATTGCTCTCCTCCACTGAACCACAAAATGTAAGAGAGGCATGCAAAGATGAATGCTGGGTCAAGGCAATGGATGAAGAACTTGAGTAGATCGAAAAGAACAACACTTGAGAGTTGGTTCCTAGACCAAAGGATAAGAATGTCATAGGGACAAAATGGATCTTCAAAAATAAGTTGAATGAAAATGGGGAAGTAATTAGAAATAAGGCCAGACTTGTTTGTAAAGGGTATGCTCAATAAGAAGGAATAGACTTTGAAGAAACTTTTGCTCTCGTTTCTAGACTTGAGGCCATCCGAATGTTCCTTGCTCTCTCAAGCTTTCAGAAGTTCAAAGTATTTCAAATGGACGTGAAATCAGCCTTTCTGAATGGAGACTTAGAAGAAGAAGTGTACATTGAGCAACCAAATGGTTTAATCCTTGGGAATGATCCAAATCTTGTATGCAGACTAAAAAAGGCTCTCTATGGTCTTAAACAGGCTCCAAGGGTTTGGTACTACCGAATGGACAAATATCTTCATCAACAAGGTTTTTCAAAGGGATCAGCAGATAACAATCTTTATATAAAAATTGAAAATGACAAATTGCTAATACTTGTTGTGTATGTAGATGATATTATCTTTGGCAGCAATGAAGAAGCTATGAGTCAAAGCTTTGCCTTGGTGATGCAGAAAGAATTCGAAATGTCTTTGCTTGGAGAACTGACATATTTCCTTGGATTGCAAATCCAACAAAATGAAGGCGGGATCTTCTTGTCTCAAACCAAGTATCTCAAGCAGATAATCTTCTAATAATGCATTGTTGGCTTTATCTTAGGATTTTTTGGTTCTAGCTATTGTTGGTGGAACAAAGGCAGAGGGAGAACAGAAGGAAATCTTGGTGGTGATTGACAGATGCTGCTGCTATCAGTTATTGGTGACTTTCATAAGTCTTGTTCTAGATATTTCGTCTCTATGTCATGTATCTCTTTTGTGGTATCTCTTTTATGGTGTCAAGGTCATGTAACGACCTATTTTGGTTTCCCCACTATGCCTGGGATGAACATGTAATGAACTTGGTTGTCATATGTAAATTTCTGATGTATCCCCACATGGTTGGGTGGATGATCCCCACTTAGTTAGGTGATGGATGTATGTATTGAGTCTTTTGGTGATAGGAAGGTCTTTTATGATGTATAAGTCATGGTTCTTCTTGAAGAACATATTTTGTAGATCTTGCCTACAGTTAGGGGGAGCATGGTCAGCACAGCAGGGCAGAAATTTCAGCATGTACTCAGGGGGAGCACAACCCTTTGCCCTTGATGACAAAGGGGGAGAATGACGAGGATTTTGGGTTGCCATCAAGTCCAAAGGGGGAGATTGTTGGCATTATGGCATAGGTTTGGAGCTATGGCACAGGTGTTGTCCTTGATGGCAACTCTCTTTGGTAACAGATCTCAGTTCAGGCTTTCAGAATGAAGGAAAAGACATATACGCAGGTTCATCTAGATGAAGACGCGTATACACGCGGGTTAGATGTTTCAAAGGCACGTATGCGTATACACGCACTTTCATGCAAGGAAAAGCGCGTATATGTTGGAGAACTTACCTTTGGTCCATGGTAGTTAGTCCTTGGTATTTGAACCTATGGTTTTGGACCATGGTACCTCGTCAGAAGTGTTGATCCCAAGTATTGGGTTCGTGGTATTGGTTTATTATGGTTTTGGACCGTGGTATTGTGGAAGGCCTAAGACTATAAAAGAGGAAGGAGATCATTTGGCAAAGTATCATCTAAATTATTGTTGAATATCTGATAAAGTGCTAGATCTGGAATACTGGTAATTGGGTTATGGTGCAGATCTGGAGCTGAATGAAAGAGGAACCTTAGCACAAGAGAAGGATAAGTTCTATTGATGGATCATAATCTTTAAGCTTGAATGATAGTATATTTGTATGATTTTGATCTGTTATATGTGGCGCTTGCTTGATCTATAGATCTGATAATCTGGGTTAATTAGTGTTTGAATATCTGAAAGAGCGAATTATCCTTTATAGATCTGTACGCAGGTTTAGTGAAGCGAAGGCGCATATACACGCTTGTTCAGTGAATGAATACTGCGTATACGCAGGTTGTTCCATACACAGAAGCGTATGCACACATGTTTCAGGTTATTGAAGTAGCGTATATCTTTTGAGTTGTGATCTAGCTGCTACTGTTTATTGCTGCAGTGTTCTGGGTTCAGATTTGGTGTGTGGTTACTGTTACTGTGATCTGGGTATAGTCGTCAGAGAAGTGTTTATTTTGATTCAGTTTTGATTGGGGAAAAGGTGATTGGTTGATGCAGAAATTCTTGATGTTTGATTGATGTTATTTGTGGATCCATTCTGAAAATTTATGAAACGTGGTCCCTGAAAGAAAGAGAAGGTTGTAGCCTTCTGTAGGCCAGCATCTACGTACTAGTATCTTTGCTAGTGCAAGAGCTAAGGGGGTTGTTGCTCCCTTCTAGGAGAAGCTGGAGAACGAGAGAGGGTTGTATCTCTCTGCAGGTTGCAACTTGCGTACTGGTAAAGGACTGCGCCAATACATTGTAAAAGAAGTTTCTAATTTAAAGGAAGATAGAGACGAATTGCAGCAGGTGATTTTCACCCACATTGGGTTTCCACCTTATATCTTGTGTTCTTGTGTGCGATTGTCTTTCTGCTCTGTTTTACTATTTCTGGTTACTGGTTATTTGATTCTGAAAGCACAGATTAATAATTAACATCAGAAAGATAAAGTAAATTAAAAGTTTGCCTTGTATACGCTGGTTTCCTTCTGCAAAGTTGCGTATATACGTGGATTTAATTAACTGAAGTAGCGTATATCATTTGATTTTGAAAAAGGAATATTTGACTTAATGATACTGATTCACCCCCCCCCCCCCCCCCTCTTAGTATTATTTCCAACAAGCAAGACAAGAATGTATTCCTTCTAAACTGAAGAAAATGGACAAATTATGAAGATTTCCCCAAAACAAAGCATGTAAGATGTATTCTTCTCATCAAATTGAAAATCAACATATCATAGAAGTGAAATGAAACATGAGAGTACAAAACATTCAAAAATATGCAACATAATAAGAAACTGTGTCAAGATTCCATACCACAGGTATTCCACCAAAATAGCTGCAACTCATTCATTGAGTTTTTCCAAATATTGATTACACTAGTGCCTTTGATCAATACTACAACATCCAACTGAGTCCAACCTTTGAAAAGACTGAAAAATACAAGATATAGGCCTCAAAAAACCTCCTCCCAGACTCAGGGGTCAAATCCATGAGTGGAGGAGCAGTTCCACCAAAATCTGAACTGATAACTAGAGTATAGGGTGGTCAAAGTGACTCATCCCTAATTATAATGAAACAGATTCATTACACTTCATTGAGTCCATTTACCTAATGTATTTACCCTAGGTAACAGTAAAAACACCATAATTACATTTACATCATTAATTAAATAAGTAAAAACTTGATTTCCCAAGATGAAAATCAAATCTGCAGTGAAAACTGAAAAATATCAAACAACTCGTCAAATGCGCCATTTTTGTGCTAAGGTGCACCATCCCTTTGCCAGGCGTGCCCTCCATGTTGCAACCAAGTTTTGAGTGCCTTCCCGGTGTCAAAATTGAGCCCATGATATCTCATTGGAAATCTTGTCCTATCTAGTTTCCAGATCTACCTTTAGTTTCCAAATTGGACTTGATTTGACCCCTCAAAAAGAGTTTCTCCCAAGACTTCTTAGCGCGCCATTTTTGTGCCAGACGTGCCATCTCTTTGCCAAGCGCACCCTCCATGTTGCAGATTGATTTTGAGTGCCTTCCTGGATTCCAAATTGAGATCATGATAGCTCATTCGAAATAACTCTCTCTTGGCTACACAATGGACCTATCAAGCACTATAAATGATCAAGTAATGCCCCTCAAAACCAATTCTCCCAAGACTAGTCAAAAGTGAAGAATGAGGGTGAAAATATGAAGTGGGATCTTGCAGGCAACTTTTTGAGGCCTTCCTCAACTCAAAATTGCACTCATGATAGCTCATTGGAAATATATTTTTGTCTAGTTACCATTTGACGCATCAAGAAAGTCATTTGGACATTCCAACTCGGAGAAAATTTGATTTTCCCAACGTCGCTCCAGAAGTGCAAAAAACCTATTGTAGTACCTGTATGTTTTACATGTATCCAAAACCATAACACTTGTGTAAAACGTGAAGGAGGATTTCATTCCTTGGCCTATGATGGAGAAACATTCTCTCAATTTTGTAAAATTCATCTTTGTTTGGTTGGAAACATACTTTGAAGTAAAACTGGCCCTATGTATGGCAAATGATTTTGTCCCTTGGAATGACTTTTTTGAAAAATGATGGAGACATAATGATTATGAGTTGGAGTGGCCTCATAATTGCTGATATGACCTCCTTTATGCTTCCTCTACTCAGATGTCTCTGATTCCATAGCAAACCCTAGCTCAATGGGAGAGGAAATTAGGGTTTAGTGTAGGCAAAACAGGGGATTTGGGAAATTTATAGGAATGAAGGAAAATAAAGGGGATAGGGGGCTTCTAAATTCTTAGGAAAATTGTTGGGGTTAGGGAGGGATGTTAGGAAGTAGGGGAAACTAGAATTTCAAGGATTAAGTGAGGGGAAGGGGCCCATAAGGGAAAAACACAGGCCTAGTATAGAAAAGTGTCAAAAGCATAGCAATATGCTCGAGTTTGTAGAAAAAATGATGATTTTGAGGGATAGGAGTGATGGGAAGTGTTTAGGAAGGTATATTAAGGATAGGGGAAGGTGTAAGAGAATCAGGATACAAGTTTTGTTGATGATTTAACCATGGAGGTCATGAAACCAAGAAAAATGCCCTCAAAACCCTAGGAGAGGGAAATGAGAGGAATGGGCATGGGAAAAGGTCAAGGGAGGTAGATGGAGTGTAGGTGAGTGAGATATCAATGGATAAGAGTGAAAATGAACCTTCCCTTGGTCTTTGATGGCCTTTATACCTTGTTTAAATTTTCAAAATTGGTCTTGGGACCCACTTTTTCTTTCTCAAACTTGACTTGTCTTTTACAATTTACCTTTGAACTTGATCTTCTGATTTGATATTCTTGGTGGATTTGGAAACATAATGACTTTGAAACTCTTCCTTTTGGCTGATGGAACTTTGAACTTACAACACTTGGAACCATGAGAATTATTACATATTAAAACCATAAAATTACATTTTTTCTTGAATATTCAAATTACAAACTATTTTGCTGATGAAATCTTGTTTATTCTTACTCCTTCACTTGTTGGTATTTTATGCAAGAGATGGTGTTTTAGTGGACCTTGGAAACCCTAAGACCTAATGGAGACTTTGAGTGGTTGTGACTATGATGAAAATGACTGTCATGATGAAGACAAGTCATGACTAATGGTATACTTCAGCAAAAGGTGAAATGAGCCAGCAAGGGGTAAATTACTAAAAGGAGTAAAGGAAACCCTAATTCAACCTTCAGTGACCAAATTTTTGCATGATGACCTAGTGGAATGAAAAAAATTTTAGAATGGGACCCTAATATGATATGAAAAGAGGATTTTTGATCACTAATGGCAATATGCAAATATTGACTAACAGTGTGGATCATCAGTTTCAAGTAGGTGATGAAGTTTCGCTATACATTAGGAAGGAAAGGCTTCAAGGTGAAGGTAAAAAGCTGAAACCAATTCGTTATGGTCCATTTAAAATTCTGGAAAAGATTGGTAATAATGCTTTCAAGCTTTATTTGCCTTCATATATGCAAATCTATTCCGTTGTTAATGTTGAAAATTTGAGATTATGTGAACCTCCTTTGATTGAAGATAAGGGAGAGAATGTTCAAATTCCATCTATTGAAGACTTTTCTCTAGAATTTCGTGATGTGTTTCAGTAAGAAACTATACTTGACAGAAGGACAAGGACAACTGAAAGGGGAAGTATTGATTATCTTCGGGTGGGTCTCAAAGATACACATACATCAAAGGCCAAATGGATTGAAGTGGGGAAGGCAAGGGAACAATACCCTCATCTGTTCAATAACTGAATATAAATATTTTGGGGTCCAAAAAGCTTCTAGTGGGGAGGAGTGATCAGGTTCTCAGAATTATGCTCAAAAATAAAAATGTCAAAATATTGTCAAATTTAGCTTCAGATTGAGGATCTCGTCATTCTGAATCCAATGGTGTGAACACCATTCAAATCTGAGTTCGTATACAGAAGATAAAGCAAGTCAAAGTTCAAGTTTGACTTGTCTATGTGGCAGGATTGGATGACATGGCAAGGGTCTCAGCAAATGGGGAAGCACCAAGTTGCAGGTTTCACTGGGTCCCACATATCACATATCGGAAAAAAAAGCCCAGGTTAAGAATTGGCCCCTGCAAATCACACCAAACATCCTGTTATTATGTTATTACCACCGGTAAAGTTCCGATTGTGATAAGACTGCCAGATGTGATACTTTTATGTGTTACAGTTTAATGTCCTGGCAGGTTCGTCATATCGCACTAGTTATGTACCCACATCCGATTTCTGATTGCAATAAGACCCGGATGCAGGAATTTTATATATCACAGTTTAATACCCTGACGGGTCTGCAATACCGCAATCGCAATGTTCACATGTTAACAAGACCTTCGGCCATTGAACTTCGTTGATTATGATAAGCGGGAAGTTCCAGACGTGGGATTATGTATGTTGCAGTTAATTATCAACGGTGGGTCCCCAATACTACAATTGCAACATTTGTTTTTTGTTTTGGGAGCCCGTAGAACTTGTCGATTGTGATTTGGATACGACCGACAGGATATAGCCCGCTGAACAATGAATTTCTCGCCACATTAGTGGATTTTGGAGCGGGAATGGGGTTTTTGGTCGGTTTTAGGGAATTTTGTGGAACAAATAGTGGAAGAACTGGGAGAAGTCATAACTTCTTCAATTTGTATCCAAATTGGATGCAAAAATAGGCTAGATAGTTGTTTTTAAGGATTATGAACTCATTGAGATAGGTTTCAGAGGCATTTGAGCATTGTTAACATAATTTTGTTGTAATTTGAGCATAATAGAGAGACCCAAGCCACTGGAAGCTAAACCAAGGAAACATAGCCTAGGAGGAGTGAACTCCTTTATCATGTGCTTGATGTGTGTTGTATTTTGATGTTTTTTGAGCATATATTTTTATGTTAAATTGTTTTATAACATTTACATAAGAAACTCTCATAGGAATCAATTAATTAAGAAAAAGTATTGAATCCTTAAGCACTTTATAAGAAAATGATAAGCATCTTGGGTTTTATTCTGAATGGGGAATTAACAAAGCATTACTAATCTTCTCCATTTCAAATCACCCTTACACTTCTTTCCACACATTTCCCCAACCATTACATGGCACCTAGGCAACATCTACCTATTCATCGAGGTTGTTCCTCCAGTGTGTTTTCCTCTCATCGTTAGCGTCTCTTTGGTTGACATTTTGTGGCTTATCACTTTGACTTCTTTCCCCTGAAGTGAGGAATGAGATTCTTCACTTGGAAGCAAGGGAATTTCAAGATCGATCATACTTCTTTGACTATGAAATCAGTGGCAACACCTTCAGGTGGATTCCATACCTAGGCAAATTTCGAAAAAGGAGGCTCTATTTCCTTCATTCAGTAGTTGTGCATTGTCAACTAGAAACCTTGTTTCACATGGACATTTGTGACAAGCAAGTCTACCATTATAATTTATTTGCAGGACAAGAGGATATTAAGTGAATTCTTTGGGATATTAGATACAATCTGGATGACATCATGGCCATAATAACAGGGGTAGATCATTTTGTGGTGTCAAATCTGATTCTGGATTAGATATGTAGCTTGAAGCACCAGTACTCATCAACGCTCCAACAACTCCAATAGAGATTCTGTCCCAAGGAAACTCTAACTCCCTCTTCCCAATTATGTTGGGTCCCTATAATACTAGTGATTACCCCATTACTATTGTAGTTATACCCCTTATTTATATTGTTGTGCCCCTATTACCCCCATATTGTTATTTTTGTGCCCCATAGAATCCCTCTATTGTTATTTTTGTGGCTTTATATTATTATTATTAGGTCAGCTGGATTATATTGTGACTCCTTAGACTCCTATATATAGAAAGGAGGTTTTGTCATTTGAATCATCCAAGAATTGTTCATTTATGTAATGTAAAGGAGGCTGCCCCCTCGAAGAGGTTGAATTCTAAGGCGTTGATCTATCTTTTCTATCTTTTCTTGAGCTGGTTTCATAACATTTGGTATCAGAGCTTTGGATTCTAGGGTTTCGCTGCTCCAAACAGGTCATCTTGGAATTTTCGCTATAACTTTTTTTCTGTGATGTTTCAGAAGTCGCAAAAAAAACCCATTTGAGAAGAAATCACGCTGAACCTTGGGTCCGAATTTCAGAGCTTTTCGCATGATATTTCGGAGATATGATCTGAGGAAGTTGGTCTTTTTGCAGACTCCTGAATTACATTCAAAACAAGTGACCTGGGGAAAATCGTCATAACTTTCTCTCTAAGGATCGGATTGAAATTTCGTAAGAAGGTAAAGAAAGAGGATGGACTGTAGTTTCTTGTATGCATTTTTTAGATCCATAGGTTGAAACAATGACTCGTGGCACGTCGTACAAGTTTGCTCTACTGAACTAGTCTATAAGCAAGTCACTGTGGGAGATTTCGCATAACTCTTCCTTGGAGAAACCAATTTGGGTCAGACTTGTGGCATTGGAAAGAGGACTCAGAAGGCTACTATAGGTCAAAATTTCAGAACTGAATGATCCGAAATTACAGAGATACATTAGATTCAATATCAGGCTTCTACAAAGTGAAAAAAGGTGTGTAGTTTTTTTTTTTAATTTTTGCATAAGCTTGGTTTGAAGGAATTCAAAGGGCATAGTAAAGCATTATTATCGGTAACTGATGCCCCGAGGAAAGAAAATGCAAACACCTAGTAAGGAACCTGAAAGCTCTAGCATGACTCATGAAGAAGAGGAAGAAATGCTACATGATATATCAAAATTACAAGAACAAGTGCAACAAATGTCACGCTCACAAAAGCTAACAGAAGCTAAGATAAATGGCATGGAATCTAAGATAAAGGGCATGGAAGCTAAGATGGATGATTCGAACATAGATTTGAAGAGAGACATGGTAGATTTGAAGACAGATTTGAAGACAGACATGGACGAATTGAAGATAAATATGAATAAGTTGCTACAAGAAATGGGCACTAAGGATGAAAGGGTACTAAAGGAAACTCATGATGAGAATAAAAGAAATGTTAATCATGATTCCATAGATGCTAATGTTGGATCGAAGACTCACCATATTCCAAAAATCGATATGAGGAAGTTTGATGGCAAGGATCCTGCCACATGGATATTACAGATGGAGCAATTCTTCGATCTCAATAATGTGCAAAACACACAAAAGGTACGTATGGCAACTTTATATTTGGAACCAAATCAGTTTGTATGGTATCAATGGCTTTGCTCTCGTAAACAATTTATCACTTGGGCAATTTTTACGGAAGAATTGATAGCACATTATGAGGATACAAAAAGCAACACTTTTTTTAGCCAATTGATAAGTCTCAAACAAAAGGGTTCAGTAATGGAGCACATTGAGGAGTTCCAAAAATTGAACATAAGGGTAAAAGATATTCCAGAGGAGCATAGGATTGATGTGTTCATAGGGTCTTTAAAGGATAATATCCAACATGATGTTCGCCTTTGGGAACCTGATTCATTAGAGAAGGCATTCAGGTTAGCAAGAAAAATGGAAAGCAAAATTATGGCAACCAGGAAGCATACCACTCACAACTATAAAGATGGAAGTGTTGTTGCCCCTAGTCTTCCACAACCTATAAGGTTGACACCACAACAATTGGAAGAAAAAAGAGCAAAAGGGCTTTGTTACAGTTGTGATAGCAAATACACTAAAGGTCATAAGTGTGCTGAGAAGAAATTATTCTACATAGATTGTGAAGAGGAAGAAGAAAAGGAGCAAGAAAGGTCAAAAGAAGAGGATATACTCCAGGAACAAAGCCTAGATGAAGAACAAATAAATCCGACCATATCTTGTAATGCATTGGCGGGAATTACCACTCCTCAAACCATCAAGATAGAAGGACAAATCAAGAAGAAAAAGGTAATAGTGTTGATTGATTCAGGAAGCACCCACAATTTTATTCATTGTAGGGTAGCAAAAGAATTGAATTGCTTCCTATATCCAGCACCAGAGTGTCAAGTGATGATTGCAAATGGAGGAACAATAAATTGCTCTGGAAAGTGCCATAATATCAAGCTATCCATGGGAGAATATGTATTGACTAGCCCAATGCTTTCCATTCCAATGGGAGGTGCTGATGTTGTACTAGGAGTCCAATGGCTACAATCCTTGGGTACAATAGCTTTTAATTTTCAAGAACTTTTCATCAAATTTTCTACGGAAGGAAAGGAAGTTGAATTAAGGGGTATTGCAGGGAAACCAGGAAAGATAATCAGCTCTAATGGTATGACAAAGCTTCTAAAAAAGGAGCAAAGAGGTGTAATTGCACAATTATGTTCGCTAGATGTTTCCACATCGGAATCATCTATTTCTCCAGATCTCCAAAAAGTCCTGGACAATCATTCCAAGGTATTTGAGACTCCCAAAGGTCTCCCACCTATGCGTGATCATGATCATGCTATTCATCTGATTCCAGGAAGTGTTCCTCCAAACATCAGGCCGTACAGATATCCCTATGTCCAAAAAAGTGAAATTGAACGTATGGTTGCAGAAATGCTAGAGGCTGGTATAATTCAACCGAGTCAAAGTTCTTTCTCTGCTCCAGTAGTATTGGTGCACAAGAAGGATGGATCATGGCGCATGTGTCCGGATTATAGGGAGCTCAACAAGCTCACTATTAAAGATAAGTTCCCCATTCCTGTCATTGATGAATTACTGGATGAATTGCATGGATCAATTTACTTCACCAAGTTGGATCTTCGTTCGGGATATCATCAAATCAGAATGAAGATTGAAGACATTCCGAAAACAGCATTTAGAACTCATGAGGGTCATTATGAATTTTTGGTCATGCCTTTTGGCCTTACCAATGCACCTTCAACATTTCAAGGTTTGATGAATTCAATTTTCAAACCATTCCTTAGAAAATTTGTGTTAGTATTTTTTGATGATATACTAATCTACAGCAAGTCTTGGAAGGATCATGTTGAACATGTTGACAGGGTGCTACAACTATTGGAGGAGAAACAATTATATGCAAAAAGATCCAAATGTTTCTTTGGAGTCCAGGAGGTGGAATATTTGGGTCATATTGTATCTCATGAAGGAGTTAAGGTAGACCCTAGCAAAATTAAAGCCATTAAGGAATGGAAAATCCCCACATCCATAAAGCATCTGCGAGGATTTCTTGGGTTGACAGGGTATTATCGCAAGTTTGTTAAGAATTATGGGAGAATAGCAGCACCTCTAACAACATTATTGAAGAAAGATGCATTTTCATGGACTCCGGAAGCAACAAAGGCCTTTGAACATCTTAAAGAGGCAATGTGCCAAGCACCGGTCTTAGCTACACCAGACTTCACAAAAACCTTTATTGTGGAATGTGATGCTTCAGGAAATGGAATTGGTGCTGTTCTAATGCAAGATGAAAGACCCATTGCTTTTGAAAGTCGTCCAATCAAGGGAAAGTTTTTAAGCAAAGCTATTTATGAGAAGGAAATGTTGGCAATACTCCATGCACTTAAGAAATGGCGACCCTACCTAATGGGAAGACACTTCAAGGTAAAAACGGATCATGATAGCCTTAAATACTTTTTAGAACAAAGATTATCCTCTGAAGAGCAACAAAAGTGGGTCACAAAGATGTTGGGTTATGACTTTGAAATCATCTACAAAAAAGGGAAGCAAAATGTGGTGGCAGATGCACTCTCAAGAAAGGATGAGGATGTGGAAGCATTGTTGTGCGCCATTTCTATTATCCAACCAGATTGGATAAATGAAGCAAGGGAGGAATGGAAGAATGATGAAGAAGTGTGGGCACTTATTCGAAAGCTACAACAAGATTCCAGTACGTCTGATACATTTAGCTGGCAAAATGATTCGTTATGGTACAAAGATCGCTTATACCTCTGTAAGAATTCCCAGCTAAAACAAAAGATTCTTATGGAATTGCACACTTCTCCCTTAGGAGGGCACTCAGGATTTTTAAAAACTTACCACAGGGTTAAGAAGGAATTTTTTTGGGATGGCCTTAAATCAGATATTCAAAAGTTTGTGGCGGAATGTTTGGTTTGCCAACAAAATAAAGTTGAAACAATTAAGACACCGGGTCTATTACAACCTTTATCCATTCCAAGCCAACGTTGGGAGGAGGTTTCAATGGATTTTATCACAGGTTTACCCAAGTCTGAGGGAAAAAGTGTCATCATGGTGGTAGTTGACAGACTTACCAAGTATGCACACTTTTGTGCATTATCACATCCATTTAAAGCCAGTACAGTTTCTACTGCATTTATGGAAACAATTCAAAAGCTACATGGAAACCCAAAGATTATTGTAAGTGACAGAGATCCCATTTTCACTGGAAATTTTTGGACATAATTATTTTCTTGTCTTGGTACTCAGTTAGCTCATAGCTCATCTTATCATCCTCAATCTGATGGGCAAACTGAGATAGTAAACAAATGTTTGGAAGGATATCTTCGTTGCTTTGTATCTGATAAACAGACACAATGGGTCAAATGGTTGCCTCTGGCTGAATGGTGGTATAACACTTCCTTCCATACAGCAACAAAAATGACCCCATTTATGGCACTTTATGGGTATCAACCACCATCCATCACATCATATTTAAGAGAAAATTCTAAGGTTCAGGCAGTGGAACATCACATCGAACATCAACAACAAGTCCTCCAACTCTTAAAGGATAACCTCGTGTTGGCACAAAATAGAATGAAACAACAGGCAGATCAACATCGCAGTGAAAGAAGTTTTGATGTAGGTGATTGGGTATTCCTATGACTACAACCATATAAGCAAATGTCCCTAAAGCAAGCTAAGAAGGATAATAAATTATCACCAAAGTATTATGGTCCGTACAAGGTGTTGCAAAAGATTGGTACTATGGCATACAAATTGGAGCTTCCTGCAGCTTCTCGATTGCACCCAGTTTTCCATGTTTCATGTTTAAAGAAGGTTATAGGCGACAAGCTCCCAGTTCAAACAATATTGCCAGAACTTGACGAGGAAGGAAAATTATATTGGAACCGGAAGCAGTCACAGAAACAAGAACTCGACAGCTACGAAATCGATCAATTTCAGAGTATCTTATCAAGTGGAAGAACTTATCCGCTGAAGATTCCACATGGGAGGATGAAAATTTTATGTAGAAGTATCCAGAACTACTCAAGCGTTGAGGACAACACTTTTTTGAAGGAGAGGGGCATGTTGGGTCCCTATAATACTAGTGATTACCCCATTACTATTGTAGTTATACCCCTTATTTATATTGTTGTGCCCCTATTACCCCCATATTGTTATTTCTGTGCCCCATAGAATCCCTCTATTGTTATTTTTGTGGCTTTATATTATTATTGTTAGGTCAGTTGGATTATATTGTGACTCCTTAGACTCCTATATATAGAAAGGAGGTTTTGTCATTTGTATCATCCAAGAATTGTTCATTTATGTAATGTAAAGGAGGTTTCTCCCTCGAAGAGGCTGAATTCTAAGGCGTTGATCTATCTTTTCTATCTTTTCTTGAGCTGGTTTCATAACACAAGGCATGTATAGTTATAAAGGAAAAAAAATGTGAGAGTATTGAAAAGTATATCTATTATCTTATGGCTTAAAATAAACCAATATGCTTGACTTAAACATAGTCAAGCCAGGATAACACCTTGGCCCTTTCCAAGTGATCTTTTCACTGAACTCTAGCACATTACAATGAAGAATCCCCAAAGTTTTTGAAGGTTTTAATTACATGTAATACCAAAGGCTAAATATCATGGCCCACCAATACCAAGTGCCCAAAACCACCATTGTTGATTCAACAACGTCGCCTCTTTCACCGAGTCAACTTTATCTAATAATTCTCACTTTGACCTTAACTAAGGAAATTCTTCGAATCTAGTATGAAAAAATTGCATGTTCTCTTTAGATCTAATCTAGAAAACTCACATGTTCTCCTCCCCTATCACTTAAGTCTACATCTAAACATTACTAACAATTGTATGCAGGTGTAACAAAGTCTTGCAGTCATATTCCCACATACATTTAATCATCTCCAAATTCATTTTTTTTGTTATTGTTGTCTTGGCACTTACACTGCCATCCTCTCATGTTAACTCTCGTTCATACTAGGTTCTCTCCTCATGCCTCACAACCAACATCCTGATCTACTTTCCATCTACATGGCTTTGGTATTTTCCTTAGATATTCATACTGAACTAGAAATCTCATGTCATCTTCGGGTGGTACATCCATGAAATTCTCTTAGCCTATTTGTGGCTTGACCAAAAACTACAATTCTTTCTTCACCAAGTAGTAGCTTCTACTTTTCGACCCTTCATTTGGTTTTGATACCACTAGTTAATAATTAAAATGATGCAAAGACAAAATAGTTAAAAATAAAATTATACACATGGAAAAAACACACAAGATTTACCTTAGAAAACCCCAACAAGGTAAAAACAAGACAACAATATGACGCAGGCAAGCCTGCAATACCCAGGATTTAAAAAAAAAAAAAAAAAACACGCATATAAGAATGCATGCTCAGTAATCCAAATCTCAATCTCTGGCAAATTTATATTTTACCATTTATGCGGAAGCTCATTTAAATTCAATTCAAATCAACTCAATATGCACATGTGTTTATACACATCATCCCAATTTACAATTAGCATTTCCAATCCCAGTTTTCATGTCTTCATATCAAATAAACATCCTTCATTCAAAAGCCCAATCTTGTACATGAGCCTTTTAAGATCAGATTTCTCTTTATGATCACATTTCAACCAAACAAATGCGCCATGTTCTAATATTCAATTAGACACTGTTTCAAACCAAACCAACCAAACTCATATAACTTCATGCTTACTCAAATAAGACTCCTACTGGGCAATCTCACACAACTCAATTGCGGAAGCTTTGTCTTAACATATGTTTACACATTTTAATGGTTTATGGAAACCATATTTCAAGCCGGCTCTTACATGCAATCAACCTTAAACTTTAAATCAATTGTATGAAATTATAAACCAACAATCCATCCCAACTCGCAAATTTCATTTTTATAATGCCAGACTTTAAATTCAAGAATACACCCACACCATGGAAATCGATCCTTACAGCAAAATCATTTTAATCACGTCGATCCACACAAATTATACATCTTTATGGCTACGGACTTACCTTCAAAAACGCCCTTTAATTTCAATTGGGCCTCCTTGCTTTGCTGCGGTCATTACATAACTCGACATTTTATATCAACGCTGCAATTATTTTGCGTTACTCTGCAAACTGGCTTACTGCTCCATGTATTTATCACCGGCAATGTGACTTCGCAATGCTAGGACTACACTTCTTCCAAATGAACACAAATCTCAGCATTGGTTACTAATTTAATGCAAGTGAGAAACCAGCATGCCAAACATTTTACAATATATATGAAACAACTACTGAACCACTGCAATTCGCTCTGTCATATTATGCATTTCCAAATGGGTAAAATGATCTGATTTTTTTCTGCAAACAATTTCATTATCGAACCCCTCATTTCTGTACAAACTGCATGTCTTTAACCAATTCAAATCTGGGTTTATACGCTCAATTTCTTCCCTATGCAATTTCATAAAATTCAGATTCAAATTAAAACTGAATGCTCACACAATTTACCACGCACTTACCATTCTGCTGCACGTAGACTCTGACATTCAGCGCATCCAATTCAAGAAACAGTTCTGCAAAGTCGCCTTTCACAATGCCTTCAGGAGTTGCCGGAAGCTTCTAACTCACAACGCATATCCAGAACTCGACTTTTAATCAATTTGAAACAATGATCAATATTTTCAATTTAGAACTCTGCTCTTTAACCAGAACTCGCCCTGCAACCAGATTTTCAATACTGTAAAATATGAATCGATTTCACTCCTCTTCGAGCATTACGTCTTCAATGTATTTTCCAGATTTTAAACCAATAATCATCGATTCTCTCTTGATCGATTTCTTCACCCTGCGTTTCTTTTATGCAGCTCCTGACTTCATATTACTGGGCGCTCTCTCTTTTTAGTTGTAGTCAATCAAATCCAGACAACCATTCATTCGACCCATATAGTTTAACAATTATCATGCAGAGATTAATAACTTATATGCAGAGCTGTATATAATATTCGATCTCCCTCAGATTCATTGAATTATGCACATTCTTATTCCACAGGAATTAATGCACCAATTAACCAACAAATACCAGCAAATTCACTCTTAACACAGTAATTGATCCATACATGAATTGACCAATCTAAGGCGTATAACTCAAAATCACACTTTCATAGAAAATGAACATACTTACAAACTTTTCTTCTTGGCCCAATATTCAATGTTCATGGCCCTTACAATTTGCCAGAGGCTTACAGCCTTGGCTGTTCAAAACCAGCTCTCAACCACACTCTCACTCTCTCCAACTATCTCAATGTATTTTTCTCTCAAAACCCCTTCCTATTTATACAATTTAAAAAATGATCTAATTAAATGCTCAATCCCCTTAATATCTCATCAAATCCCTAAATCTCTCAACATCCCTAAAAGATAGATTCTCATCCCTAAAACTTAGAAACTAATCCCAACTTAGGCTCCTTCATTAATTCTAAATAATCTAGAAACTAATTTCTCTCACAAATAATTAATTAATCACTCAAAATAATATTAATATTTACATGAAATTTTAATATTTCTTCAAAACATGAAACCCCCTAGCTTAGGTAAAATACAATGTGTTTTTCGGAGATGATGCTCCTGCATCACAATATATCTATTATCTTATGGCTTAAAAGTGACCAATATCATTGACTTAAATGCATCCAAGTTGGCCAAACACCTTGGCCCTAGCCAAAGAACTTTTCACTTAACTCTAGCACATTACAATAGTGAGTCCCTAAGCCTTTTAAAGGCTTTAATTACATGTAATACCACAGGTGACCAATACCAACTTCCAAAAACCACCATTGCTGACCTAACAACCTTGACTCTTTCACTGGGTGAGTATATCCAACAACCTGTAAGCCATGAGTCGTCACTGTAACACCAAGAGTATATCTAAAATCATGTCAGCTAGATATACCAAGAATTTATGACTTAACAAGAGCCAAGAATCCATGAGGGTGGGGGAGCCTACTCCTTGAGCCTTATCACAATGGGACAAAGATTCCCCCTACATGTGATTTGAAACTAGGTGGAGGGGATAACATTCCATTATGTCAACCACTCAGTCATCCATTAAGAGACATAGAAAAAAATTGATATTATATTAAAAATTTATTTCATTTACAAATGTATATAATCTATCATTCTACATTTTATCAAACCCACTTAGATTTTATTATTTTTTATGAATATAATGGTAAAATTAGTTATGTAGTAAATTTTCACATATTTTGAGAGACCAAAACATTTGTTAAATTATCAAAAATTTTAATACTTTAATAGATTTTCAAATTAAAAACATGTTTTCTTTTGTATTATTGAACTACTATAATATATTTTGTTTTTATTTTGTTTTAAATATTATGAGGAAAAAACATGTTTTCTTTTGTATTATTGAACTACTATAATATATTTTGTTTTTATTTTGTTTTAAGTATTATGATTTCCTCGAGAGGCTCTTTATACTTGAAAATGAGGCAAATATTATCACGGTAACACTACATTTAAAAATAATAAATAATACTTATGTTAAAAAATTAAAAAATAGTAATAAAAAAAAAGTAATGTCTGACAAAAATGAAAATTTTCAACTTTCACCTTAATTTTAAATCAACTTTATATAGAAAGATAAAGTAATAGAAAGTAAAAAAAAATGGTTTACTTTTTAGTATGAGGAAGATATTTAATTTCTTCACTACTTCATATGGAGTTTACATATAGCATGTAAAAATAATATTATTGCTATTATATGATGTGAAATTCATTCTATGTTCAATTGACATGTAATATTTAAAACAAAAATATATTAATAAAAAAAGACATTTTACTATACACCATAAATAAAATATTTCAATGTCCATATTAAATAATATAATTTTATGTCAAACCTTATATAAAGAAAAATAAAGTAATTTAAGTTATTATTTTTTCTATATTTTCATTTCCATTGTGATGAAAATGTGTAATTTATCTCACTTTTAGGATGCATTTGATACATATCATTTAAAAAATATTAATAATAGACAACGATTTAATTGAGTTATAAATCAAATATTTGGATATCCAGGTCGTGGAGTCTCTCTCTCTCTCTCTCTATATATATATATATATATAGAGAGAGAGAGAGAGAGAGAGGGAGAGAGAGAGAGAGGGAGAGAGAGTTCTAATTCAAAGTATAAGGGAGATTTCAATATTCAATATGGAGTTAATATGTAACACACACATAGAGAGAGAGAGAAAGATGAAAAAAAATTTAGTGGTGTGTTGGTTAAAGCCAACATAGATCCATCTTGGTAAAAAAAAAATTGATGGAAGAAATGAGTATTGAGGATTTGTTTTGGTAAAATAAAGGAAATAAGTATCAAAGAAACCATATTAATTCACTAATGGTTATCCCAAGATTGGGTATGGAATGTTTGGGAGGAATCTACTTTATAATCTTCAGGCATCTCCTCTCCTTATCAAATTCAATTTGCTAAAACAAACCAATCAAAATGCTCCAATAAAAACCATTAGAAAGTTCCCCCACAAGGATTCATAAAATTCAATTTTAATGATGCTTCCAAAGGAAATCTAGGATCTACAAGTTTTGGGGTGTTTTCAGAGATCATAGGGGATCAATCCTTCATATTTATGATGGTTCATTAGGGATTGAGAACAATAATGCAAAAAACACTTTTCCTTACAATATGGATTATAGGTAGTCATTAAAAACAACTATTTCAATTTCATCATATAAGGGAACTCACAACTCATTATAGAAATGGTCAAAATATTGCAAATGGTTCCTCCCCATCCAAGGTTTCAATTAGATGGAGGCTGGAAAGTGGATTGGAAAGAACACAATATGTGCTTCTAGAATTACTAATAGACAATTTGGGGCATGTCAGGTATATAAGGAACACATTGGCTAATAGGATTTCCAATGAGGGGATCAATTTCTAAAATTTCCCCTTGATTCCCATTGGAATGATAGTATTGATGAGCGTCTTAAATTAAAATGCATCAACATAGTATTATAGGACCTCTCTCCCCATGACAGGTGATGATGGACTACACTCAAGGATATTTTAAGGGATGGGATGTCCAGGGTTTTGGGTAACATGTTCTAACCCCCACTTGGTGCCTAACTTTAAATCATCGTGTCACATGTAATCACCTTTGGAGAGAAATGACAATTGTAGAGTGGTGGCATTAGACGACAAATGGTTTGGTACCAAGCCATAATTCATTAGGGGAATTTTGAGGTCTAAAATGGGCCTCCTATGAAAAATGTACAACCAAAATAAAGTTTATAAGAACCAATAGGTTTAAAGATGATGATGTCGACCATGGGGGATGATTCACTATTTTTGGAGTAAAAAAGTAAAAAGATTAAAAAATAATAAAATAATAAAACTATTTTTTCAACTTATCTCCCTAATTTTTTCTCAAATTCCAAGTAGGAGTACTTGTTGGATGAAAAATTTAATTTTTCATCCAAGGAGTACCCATGTTGCATACTTTTGATGGACCCTACTACATGAAAAATGAGAAATACATGAAAACACATGATTGCAATCACATTTTTCATGTATTTTTCATTTTTCATGTAGCACGGTCCATCAAAAGTATGCAACATGGGTACTCCTTAGATGGTGAATCAAATTATGCATCCAACGAGTGTTTCCACCCAAAATTTGAGTAAACCCATAGGGAGATAAGTTGAAAATATGAGTTGAAAAAATAGTTTTTTATTTCTTTTCCTCTAAAATTCGATGATGTAATCTAATATTATTTTATTATTTCCACTATTATTTTATAATTTCCTTAGGAGGCCCATTTTAGACCTCAAAATTCCCCTAATGGTGAATGAATAATGTAGCACTAGGGTACCCTAATGTGGAGACTTCTTGGGTCCTTAATCGTTGGCTTCCTACACTTACGTTTTTGCAAGCATGCAAACATAGAAAATTCCTCGAGTTATCAACTCGGTTTGTGTATTCAACTCATGTGGATCTTCCAGTCTAATAGACTTCTTAGTTTTAAGGATCAAATATCTAGTCATCAACCAAACCTTTGGTTGATGCTTTACTCTCACAAAACAATTGTGTGTTCATCTAGTTTGGTGGACTATATATACAAAGTTTTCATCTACTGTGTGTTGGCTTGAAGTCTATATGTGATAAAAGAACCATCCTTGGAGCTTCAAGTCCCAAGTTGGTCATTGCACTTTTCTCCTTATTCCTGTAAATCATGTTATAGCAATTTTTATTTGTAAAAGTGTTGGGTGTGGAGCCTGATTATCTTCTATATTCAAAGGTATCGCCACATAGGACCCCAGTTCGAAATGGGGGCAGCAACGCTGCCCGTAAAATATTCGTTGTAGGGGGGGTCTAGGGGGGGTGGCTACGACCTTTGGGAGCCCCCCCCTGGCGGGGGGTTTCGGGAGCAGCGCCCCTGAAGCTAAAAAGAGTTGTAAAATTGCCTTGTAAAAGTATAGTAATTTCTAGTCAATCTGGGCCATTCATTAGGCAGATGATCTGACGGTAGAACTTATGTTTAATTTATGGTTTTTTGCCCTAGAAGGCAACCCCTCTCTTTGTATGAGGGTATTGTATTTGAGGCTGTGAGATAGATGTGTATTCTGTGAGCGAGAAACAGAGAGGTGAGACTGTGAGAGAAAACAGAGGATATTACAGCGGATTTGTTGTAGGTTGTGTCTCTTCATTTTGCTGGATAATAGAAAGGAAGGACTGGCTATTCGGGGTGGACGTAGCCCAAACTGGGTGAACCACGTATATCTATGTCTCTCTTGTTTTGTGCGTTTTCTGTGTTTATATTTTTGCAATATTTTATGTGTTCCATTGCTCCGTAATATATAATTTTCTAACAACTGGTATCAGAGCCGAAGGTCTATTTGGCTGATAAACTCGCAGGAAAGAAGGGTTCCTGGTTCGAGTGGTAGAAATGGTGGAAGATGGTAAGTTTAGGGTCGAGAAATTTAACGGCCAAAACTTCTCGCTGTGGAAGATGCAAATGGAAGATTATCTGTATCAAAAAGATCTATACCTACCATTGGGCGGAAAAACAAAGATGTCGACGGGTATGAAAGACGAAGAATGGAACCTTCTCGATAGAAAGGCACTCGGAACAATACGGTTGTGCCTTGCTGCGTCAGTCGCCTTCAACATTTCGAAGGAAACCACGATAGAGGGTTTGATGCAGACGTTGTCGAAACTATATGAAAAACCCTCGACCTCAAACAATGTATTTCTTATGAAACAGTTATTTAATATGAATATGTCGGAAGGTGGATCTGTTGCAAACCATTTAAATGATTTTAATACAATTACAAGTCAGTTAAGTTCTGTAGGTATAAACTTTGATGATGAAGTTAGAGCTCTGTTATTCTTGTGCTCATTACCAGAAAGTTGGAATGGTTTGGTAATGGCCATTAGTAACTCCGTTTCTGGATCTAGTACTTTAAAGTTTGATGATGTTGTCAGTGCTATCCTTAGCGAGGAAATGTGATGGAAAAGATTCGGTGAGACATCGGGAAATGCTTTGAGTGCAGAGTCTAGAGGAAGAAAAAATGGAAAGAGGAAAGAGCTCAGGATATCGCAGTAAATCAAGGAAAGGTAGATCCAAGTCCAGATCGGGGATAGTGTGCTGGAAATGTGGCAAGAAAGGACACCTAAAGAAAGACTATAGATCTCGAAAGGGAAAAGAAGGAGATGCACAACAAGAAAACAATCATGAAGCAAATGTGACAGGTGAGGTGTTACAAGATGCTTTGATTCTTTCTTTCGAAAATATTACTGATTCCTGGGTGGTAGATTCAGGGGCTTCGTTCCATGCCACACCTGATAAGAAATATTTTCATGACTATGTTCAAGGAGATTTTGGACAAGTTCGTCTGGGTGATGATAAACCCTGTAAAATCGTTGGAATGGGTAAGGTTCTTGTAAAACAGCAGAATGGAAACCAATGGCTATTAAAGGAGGTAATGCATGTTCCAAATCTAAAGAAAAATCTGATTTCAACAGGGCAGTTAGGCAGTGAAGGTTGTGTGACAACTTTCACAGATAAAGCTTGGAAGGTCACCAAAGGAGCCCTGGTAATAGCAAAAGGCGAAAAGGTTGGTACATCGTATTTATGCAATGGTATTTCTAACTTTGTTAATGCTTTAACTTCCAAAGGAGTAGATGCAGCATTATGGCATCATAGGCTCGGACACATGAGTGAAAAGGGGATGAAGATTCTTCACTCAAGGAATTTGTTGCCGGGTTTGAAGAATGTTGATTTGGACTTCTGTGAGAATTGCATTTATGGAAAACAAAAGAGAGTCAGATTTCTCAGAGTTGGGAAAGAAAAGAAGAATGAAAAATTAGAGCTTGTGCATATAGATGTATGGGGACCTGCTCAGGTATCATCTCTCGGTGGCTCTTGTTATTATGTTACTTTTATTGATGATGCAACTAGAAAAACTTGGATTTATTGTATTAAGAATAAATCTGATGTATTTGATACTTTCAAGAAATGGAAAGCTTTGGTTGAGATTGAGACAGGAAAGAAATTGAAGTGTCTTAGATCAGATAATGGAGGTGAATATTGCAGCAAAGAGTTTGATAGGTATTGTTCAGAGCATGGAATTCGCAGAGAGAAGACAGTTCCAAGAACACCACAAGAAAATGGTGTGTCAGAAAGGATGAACAGAACAATCATGGAGTGTGCAAGGTGTATGAGATTGCATGCAGGATTGCCTTTACAGTTTTGGGCAGATGTTGTAGATACTGCTGTTTATCTAATAAACAGAGTGCCTTCAAGTTCCTTGGATGGTGGTGTTCCAGAGGAAGCATGGACAGGTAAAAAGGTAAACTACTCTATTTAAGCCTTTTGGTTGTGAGGCCTTTGTCCATATTGATAAAGAAAATAGAACAAAGCTTGAGGCAAAGTCAAAGAAATGTACCTTTATTGGATATGGTGTTAATGATTTTGGTTATCGCTTATATGATTACGAAAATCACAAAATCATTAGGAGCAGAGATGTAATATTCAATGAAAAGGTCTTGTATAATAATCAGTTGCAGGAAAAGAAACAGGAAAAGGAAAACAAGGAATACGCAGTTCTTGATGAAATCACTGAAAAAGGAAAGGTGCCTGAAAATAATAATAATCAACAACCACAACAACAGCAACCACCACAACAACAACAGGCACCCCAAACACCTGAAAGTGGTGTTAGAAGATCTACTAGGATAAGTAGACCCCCTGAACGATACTCTCCTTCATTATATTATTTATTGTTGACTGATTCCGGTGAACCCGAATGTTATGAAGAAGCAATGCAAGTTGAAAGCAGGAAGAAGGGGGAGGTAGCCATGGAAGAAGAGATGGACTCCTTAATGCATAACCAGACTTGGGATTTAGTCAGGTTGCCTGTAGGAAAAACTACATTGAAGAATAAATGGGTTTACAGGCTGAAGGAAGAAGATGGAGGAAAACAAAGGTATAAAGCTAGACTTGTGGTGAAGGGGTTTGCACAGAAGAAAGGTATTGATTTTGATGAAATATTTTCTCCTGTTGTTAAAATGACTTCAATCAGAACCATTTTAAGTCTTGTAGCAGCTGAAGATTTGCATCTTGAGCAGTTATATGTAAAGACAGCCTTTCTCCATGGAGATTTGGAGGAAGAGATATATATGCAGCAGCCACAAGGATATGAGGTGAAAGGGAAGGAGAAACTAGTGTGCAGGTTGAAGAAGAGATTGTATGGCTTAAAACAGGCTCCAAGGTAGTGGTATCTAAAATTTGACAATTTTATGTCTGAACAAGGTTATACTAGATGTCACTCTGATCATTGTGTTTATTTGAAAAAGCAAAATGATGGCAGCGATATTATATTGTTATTGTATGTAGATGACATGCTTGTTGCAGGATCTAACATGCAGGAAATAAATGTGCTCAAAAGAAAATTGGCAAATTCATTTGCAATGAAGGATTTGGGAGCTGCAAAACAAATCCTTGGTATGAGAATAACTAGAGACAGGAAAAATCGTAAATTAACATTGTCTCAGAATGAGTACATACAAAAGGTGCTGAAAAGATTTAACATGCACAATGCAAAACCAGTTAGTACACCTTTTCCTAGCCATTTCAAACTTAGCAAGGAAATGTGCCCAAAGACCCAAGAAGACATGGATTATATGTCTAAAGTTCCATATGCATCAATAGTTGGAAGCTTAATGTATGCAATGGTCTGCACACGACCTGATATTGCACATGCAGTGGGAGTTGTAAGCAGGTACATGAACAATCCAGGAAAGGAACATTGGATGGCAGTGAAATGGATTCTCAGATATTTGAAAGGTACCACAAATCAAGCATTATGCTTTGGTGGTTCAAACATCTCCCTACAAGGATATGTTGATGTAGATATGGCAGGTGACAGAGATAACAGGAGGAGCACTACAGGATATGTATTTACTGTTGGAGGAGCAACTGTCAGTTGGGTTTCAAAAATCCAAAGTGTTGTTGCACTTTCAACAACATAAGCAGAGTATGTTGCTGCTACAGAGGCTAGTAAAGAAATTATTTGGTTACAAAGGTTTATGGGTGAATTGGGTAAGGAGCATGATATGGGCACGTTATATAGTGATAGTCAAAGTGCCATTCATCTTGCAAAGAACTCAACATTTCATTCCAGGACTAAACACATACAACTCAAGTACCATTTCATACGATTAGTGTTGGAAGATGGAGAGTTGAAGCTGGAAAAGATACACACTAGCCAGAATCCTGCAGATATGCTAACAAAAGTTGTAACCAGGGAGAAACTGAGAATATGCTCAGTTTCAGTTGGTCTTCAAGGATGATGATGAAGATGAGAAACAGCCAGGTCCAAAGAGGAGTCATTGTCTAGCAAATGGAGTAGCAGTGGAGTTGCTACAATCAGTCTCCAAGTGGGAGATTGTTGGTGTGGAGCCTGATTATCTTCTATATTCAAAGGTATCGCCACATAGGACCCCAGTTCGAAATGGGGGCGGCAACGCCGCCCGTAAAATATTCGCTGCAGGGGGGATCCAGGGGGGGCAGCTACGACCTTTGGGAGCCCCCCCCTGGCGGGGGGTTTCGAGGGCAACGCCCCCGAAGCTAAAAACAGCTGTAAAATTGCCTTGTAAAAGTATAGTAATTTCTAGTCAATCTGGGTCGTTCATTAGGCAGATGATCTGATGGTAGAACTTATGTTTAGTTTAGGGTTTTTTGCCCTAGAAGGAAACCCCTCTCTTTGTATGAGGGTATTGTATTTGAGGCTGTGTGATAGATGTGTATTTTGTGAGCGAGAAACAGAGAGTTGACTGTGAGAGAAAACAGAGGATATTACAGCGGATTTGCTGTAGGTTGTGTCTCTTCATTTTGCTGGATAATAGAAAGGAAGGGCTGGCTGTTCGGGGTGGACGTAGCCCAAACTGGGTGAACCACGTATATCTGTGTCTCTCTTGTTTTGTGCGTTTTCTGTGTTTATATTTCTGCAATATTTTATGTGTTCCATTGCTCCGTAATATATAATTTTCTAACAAAAAGTGGAATTTTCCATTCTTCTTAGGAGGGCTAAGGTTTTTAATTTTGTAGGACCTCTTCTTCCTTTTACATCGATATTTTTCCTCTTTATAGGTTACTTCTTATTTCATTTCCCTTAGTTGTTGCCCATGTTAGGGCTGGGTTTGTGCCTCTCCGTGGAGGGTGGTCTCAAGATAAGAGCACCTCCTCTATAATTGATATTGTTGTAGAAATTCCCAAAGTAGATCAACAGATTATGCAATATACTAAAGAAAAATACGAGATCTACTTCTACAACAAACTTGCGAAAGCTTAATTGATTTTGAGCAAGATCAAATAGAACACATATAATACAGAATGGGAAATCAATCACACATGAACATAGAAGAATAATCTGGGGAAAGCCTCAGCTAAAAACCCCGATCTCTGTATTATCATACAAGTGGAAATATGTTCAGATTACACAAAGCATTAGCTCACAAGCTATCCTGCTCTCAGTACAATCCAACAATACAACTCATAGACTGAATAGACACAACATATGCCTTCCCTCGGCCCTTCAAGCCTCCTATTTCCTTGCGTAGTTTCTCTTGGGGTCCAATGCTCCCACCTGTGTGGATTGGACTCATCACACACTCATCAAACTCAAAAGTAACTGTGCAATCTCCAAGGAATGAATTCCTTCTGTATGCAAGAGATATCCTCCATGGAATATTCCTGCAACTGATAGTACATTGTCCCATCATTTGATCTCAACTGGATCTCTATCTGAACTCACATGCATGAGTTATTTATGAGAGAATATTTAGTTATATGAAGTGCAGCAGTTACATGCATGCATGCATTAACTAATTGAACTCACAATTAGTTCAACAAACTATTTGAACTAATCTAACTGGACTTAACTCGGTGAACTGAGCTAACTAATTACAACTCAAAGTACAACTCATCCTGATCTCCTTTAATCAGGGGATAACTTCTTCAATCAATGGAGAAACTGTTGCATGTCTTCACATAGACTTCATGTTTGATTTTCTACATTAATTAACTCAAGATGAATTAATTAATTATTTTACAAACAGCTGCTAAGATCAAATTTGAATTTTAATTCTCAATTTTAGTTTAGGGACTAACTAAAATTGGAATGTATCCCGAAATGCTATTTGTAGTAGTGATAACTTTAGCACTTCTATTTTTAGCATTTCTTGTTGCTATTTTCAACACTCCCTCTCAACAAGAAATGGATTATCAATCGCCCCAATCTTGTCTCTGTGGAACTCGAACTTGCATTTTAATAATGCCTTAGTCAAAATATCTGCATCCTGTTCCTCGGTTGAAACATACAACAACAACATGATCCCCTTGACCACACAGTCTCGAAGATGATGGTACCAGATATAAATGTTCTTTTACCTATCATGAAAAACTGGATTCTCATAGATTTTGATACAACTATGATTATCGCAGTAGATCACAGTTGGATCCATCCTCTGACCAAACAATCCCACTAGAATCTTCTGCATCCAAATGGCCTTGCATGCTGCCTGACTAGCAGCCATGTATTCATCCTCTATTGAGCTAAGTGCAACTCACCTCTATTTCTTGTTGTACCAAGAAACTGCAGCTAAACGAAGGTTGAAGATTCCTCTAGAAGTGCTCTTCCGTATTGATGGACTCCCTGCCCAATTTGCATCTGTGAAGCCCTGAAGCTTCACTCCCTCTGTCCGTATGTACCACAATCCATACTGAAATGTGCCTCTGAGGTATCTCAGCACATGCTTCACTTCCTTCCAAAATAGCTTGGTAGGCTGAACCATAGCTTGACTCAGCTGGTTCACCACAAAGCATAATTCTGGTCATGTGTTCACTACATACATTAGTGAACCCACAAGTTTCCAATAAACAGTAGCAACTACTACCTCACCTAAAGTAGCATCCTCCTTCCTCTAGTTCCCAGCTAGAGGAGTCTGCATGGGCTTGCACTTCTCCATGTGGAAGCGCCTGAGTATCTCATTGGCATACTTGCCTTGAGACACAAATACTTCCCCATCTTTTTGCCACACTTCCATGCCTAGAAAGTAGTGCATAAGACCCATGTCTTTCATCTCGAACTCCAAGACTTGATCAACTGATCATCACCTGTCAAAATCAGATCATCCACATAAAGAACAATGATCAATGGTTTACCTTCTACCATGATGTGGTAAAGGTTCGCATCTGCTTCACTCTTGGTGAAGCCCGCCCTGGTGAAATAACTGTCGATCTTGGTGTACCAAGCACGAGGTGCTTACTTCAGCCCATACAAAGCCCTCTTGAGTTGGCACACATGTGACTCACGATTGAAGGTATCAAAACCTTCTGGCTGCTCAATGTACACCTCTTCCTCAATCTTCCCATTGAGGAATGCAGTCTTCACATCCTTTTGATGGATCTTCCAACCCATCTGAGCTGATAGTGCCAACATCGATCTGATAGATGAGTACCTTGCTATAGGAGCAAAGGTCTCATCGTAGTCGATCCCCTTGACCTGTGAGAAAACACGGGCAACAAACCTTGCCTTATGTTTCTCAACACTGCCATCAACTCCCTACTTTACCTTGTAAAGCCATCTAGAACTCACCACTGACTTGTCCTGAGGTCTTGGGACAACATCCCACACACTGTTCCGAATGATGGAGTCATACTCCTCTACCATTGCATCAACCTAGAGTTGTTGTTGTACTGCCTCCTCATATGAAGAAGGTTCGAACTCTACACACTCCCCAACCAGGGCCATGTAACCAGTGTACTGCTTGGGTGAGCTCCTCTGTCTGTGCTGAGAAGATGAATGTCCCACATTTTCTCGCGCATCCAGCATTAACCTGTCAACTTCCCTTGATCGTTTCCGCCCATCTCTGGAAGACTCAACATGAGTGGATGTCTCCACTCTTGGATCCTCTACATGTGGCTGCTCTGCATCAATTTAAGGCTCCTCCTCCTTAGGAATTGAAAGTTCCTCCTTTGCATGCAACTTGAGCTCCCTCTCAAGTGATACTTGCATGGCTTTTTGCTCATCGAACTTCAGATCTTTGCGTACCACTGTCCTCTGACTGGTAGGTAGAAACACTCGATAGTTGTGGGGTGTATCAGTGTACCACACAAGTATCCCCAACTCAGCTATTGGATCTAGCTTCTTCCGGGCATCTTTGGTCACATGGAAATAAATCGATGAACTAAAGATCCTGAAGTGACTCACATCTGGTCGCTTTTCGAAAAGGCCTCAATAGGTTTCTTCATTCCCAGTATACAGTGCGGGCTTCTGTTATGCAAGTATACTGTTGTATTGCATACCTCAGCCCTCAGCCCACAAATGAAGTGGTAGGCTTTGGTCATGCAACATCGCTTGAGATTCTCCCACAATCGATTTGTTCTTCCTTTTGGCCACCCCATTTTATTGTGGGTTATGGGGTGCCGTCAACTCCTGTTTAATCCCTTTTGCAATGTAGAAGTACTTAAATTGTTGGGAGACATACTCTCCACCATTGTCGCTATGCAAGGCTTTTACTTTATTTCGAGATTCTTTCTTTGCCAAGGCTTTAAACTCACAAAACCTCAAGAAGTTCTTATCCTTCTTTTGCATAAAGTAGATCCAATATCTACGAGAAAAATCATCAATAAAAATAACATAGTACCTTTGTTTAGTGGTGGAGGCTGTAGAAAATGGTCCACAAACATCTGCGTGAACTCGCTCCAGGATTTCTCCAGCTCTATTGTCTCAATCCTGAAAGGAAGATTTCACATACTTACCCAAGGTACAACCTTTGCATGTATCTGTCTGCTCTAGTTTTCCCTTGGGAAGTCCAGTAGAAATATGTTGCGTGATATTCAAGGCCCCATGGTGCAAGTGGCCTAATCTTCTATGCCATAGCTCGCCAACATCTTGGCTTTGCACCACCTATGCTTTGGAACTCAATGCAGCATAGTCGTCTACCTCTAGCTTGTAGAGATTCTTAACTCGAATCCCAATCCTCTTAGTCTGTCCAGTATCGATATGCCTCAGGAATACCTTTCCTTTACTAAAGACTACATCATAGCCTTTATCTTCTAGCATAACGACAGACACAAGATTCTTCTTCAGACCCGGTACATACTTTACATCAGTCAGGGTGAGAGGAGCTCCATGCTCCCTCTGAAACACAACCGTACCTTCACCTGAAACACGGTACTTTCCATCATCGCCCATCTCGATCCGCATCTGGAGATCCTTCTCCTCCAGGGTACTGAAAAGATTCTTATCATCAGACATGTGGAAAGAGGCTCCATTTTCCAGGTACCAAACACATCCCACCATGGATGAAACCATGCATGCGATGAGAGAGAAATCCAACTCGAACTGTGAGGCCAGTGCCTCACCGTCTAATCCCTTCGAGGATCCCTTCGAGGATTTCTTCTGTGGACAATCCATAGCATAATGGACCACCTCATGACAATGAAAGCATCGCGCTTTTGATTTGTCAAACTTCTTTCCACCATGGAAAGAACCGGATTTTGGGATGGGCCCTTTCCCTTTCTTTGCCTTACTCGCTAAGGCTAGATTTTCTTCATCATCTTGCTTTGATCAAGATCTATCTCTAGTGCTTCTTCTTATCTCCTCCTACATCATATTTGACCAAAGTTGTTCCCAATCTGGCAGTGTCTCTCTTCCATTAATCGAGTCTTGGTAGCTATGCGAGCTCTTAGGAAGATCGAGGAGAGCAAGACTCACCATGTCATCATCGACTGTCATGATCCCTACACTTCCAAGCTCATCCCTACAGGTGGTGAGCTTGTTCAGATATGTAGAAATCGTGTCGCCCTTTTCACACTTGATTTTCTGAAGTTTTTCTTTCAGCGCCAGCTTCCTCTGATTGTTGTTGTTATGATATATATCTTTCAATGTTTTTCACATCGAAAACGGTGTCTCCTTCCCATGGAGGCTCGAGACAATGTGGTCTCGAACTCCCTCCAGGAGGATTCTCCTCCCTTTAGCCACACATTTCTTCCATTGCGCCAATTCTATAGCATTAGCTACTGCCAGCTTGGGGACTTCTTGATCAATGAATTCCTTTAGACCATTGTCCTCTAATACTGCTTCCATGCGATCCTTCCAGGCTATATAATTCGAGCTGCCATCAAGGGCATACTCAAGTCTTAAACCGTTGAACGCCATTGGGGAAATTTGAGATGTGATAAGAATTCGAATTCTATAATCAGGAACTTGAAACTTCGAACTTCTCCCTTCTTTGTATACTGTTCTTTGCTTTGATCACCTTTGCTATGATACCATGTAGAAATTCCCACTGTAGATCAACAGATTATGCAATATACTAAAGCAAAATACCAGATCTACTTCTATAACAAACTTGCAGAAGCTTAATCGATTTTGAGCAAGATCAAATAGAACACATATAATAGAGAATGACAAATAAATCACACATGAACACAAAAGAATACTCTGGGGAAAGCCTCAACTAAAAACCCTGATCTCTGTATTATCATACAAGTGGAAATATGTTCAGATTACACAAAGCATTAGCTCACAAGCTATCCTGCTCTCAGTACAATCCAACAATACAACTCACAGACTAAATAGACACAACATATGCCTTCCCTCAGCCCTCCAAGCCTCCTATTTCCTTGCATAGTTTCTCTTGGGGTGCAATGCTACCACCTGTGTGAATTGGCCTCATCACACACTCATCAAACTCATAAGTAACTGCACAATCTCCAAGGAATGAATTCCTTTTGCATGCAAGAGTTATCCTCCATGGAGTATTCCTGCGACTGATAGTACACTGTCCCATCATCTGATTTCAACTGGGTCTCTATCTGAACTGACATGCATGAGTTATTTATGAGAGAATATTCAGTTATCTGAAGTGCAACAGTTACTTGCATGCATGCATTAACTAACTAAACTCACAATTAGTTCGTCAAACTATTTGAACTAATCTAACTGGACTTAACTCAGTTAACTGAGCTAACTAATTACAACTCAAAGTACAACTCATCCTGATCTCCTTTAATCAAGGGATAACTTCCTCAATTAATGGAGAAACTGTTGCATGTCTTCACATAGACTTCATGTTTGATTTTCTACAACTAATTAACTCAAGATGAATTAATTAATTATTTTACAAATAGCTGCTAAGATCAAATTCGAATTTTAATTCTCAATTTTAGTTTAGGGACTAACTAAAATTGGAATGTATCCCGAAATGCTATTTATAGCAGTGCTAATTTTAGCACTTCTATTTTTAGCATTTCTTGTTGCTATTTTCAACAATTGTTTCTCCATCTTCATTTCCTTTGTTTCCCCCTTATATAAGATTGATTACTTTGTGTCTTTCATTTTGTTGGAGGTCTTCCATTTCTATTCAAAGACTGTCCATGTTTCATATCTGCTATCGATTCAATTTGTCCCTGACAATAGGCTAGAACAAGTCTCCTTGGAGGTTCTAAGGATAGAATAAACCACTACCTCCCCTCAATCTCAAGAGCTTAATGCTTCATATAGTGTTCTATTGTTGTTTATGTTAATTCAAATCCTCGAGAGATCATAGCAGAAATTAGGGATGTTGAGAGAGAAGCAAGGAGAGAATGATTGTTTAAATCACTGATGCAAACATGGATTCAGTAGAAGTAGGGGGTAAGGTCCCTAACAAGGTAAATACTAGAACTTGAAAAACTAGATACATGCAAACCATATATATATATATATATATATTGGAAATTAAAACTATAATGGACAAAGTTCTAGTGAAGTGCTTTGAAACTCAATAGGAAATTTTACATTGCATATGCAATCTAAGACGTTTCAAAAGGTACATAGAGAAAGACTAGTTACCTTTTCATTTTTGTTTTAAAGTTTAAATAGTTGTATGGACAAAGGATTTATTACTATTTTACTAGTATGGTTTCTCTAGTGGTGAACCAATAGAAACATTTATTTTTTTGTATTTTCATCTGTAAAGTAAGGTAAATATTATACTATTTATTAAAAAAAAACATGAAAGACATGCTATAATTACAATTAAATAATCTAGGAGAGCAATAATAATAACAATAATAATGTAATATATCATAGCTTGGCTGAACATATAATGTGTTGGAAGTCATATTATAGTATAATCATAATACAAAAGTAAAAAATACTTATAAATTTTATATATAGACAATGGGAAACTTACCTATCAAACTAGCAATACGGACAATCATCACTAGTTACTTTCACCATTATTCGAGGAAAACCATACCACCTAAAATTACCATTAGTAATTAGTAGTGAAGTAAGGTAGTTTTAAGACATATTCCATGCCTCTTATATATTAATAATGTATATTACAATTTTGTATAATAAATATTAAAATTTATATTATAACTTGAATTTAAAACATTTAAATAAAAAATAAAAAAATATTTTGATAAATTTAATTTTAAAATCCATAAAATTTAATTTTATGATAAATTAATTTAAAGAAAAATAAAACATTAAAAAATCCATAGATTTAGAAATTAGAATCTTTCTTTTTTTTCATCTAGAATAGAATTTAAAAAACTTTAATGATGCCAATTTAACCTAGAAAATTATGCAAACTATTATTTTTGCTAAAGTCATTTATTTTGTGGAATTTGCAAAAAAATGCAAATGATTCTCCGCGGAACGTGGAACCTTGATGGAAAAGAAAAGTATATCAACACTATTTTCATTATTTTGTGGAATTTGAAAAAGCGTAAATGACTCTAACATTCCTCACAGGACAAGAAAAGTATATGAACACCGCCATTTTTTTGCAGGAGAATGGATAATTATGATTTTTTTTAATGATATTATATAAACGAATAATCTTTTTAATACACCAGTTTCACCGTCTAACACCAGAGAATGGTATATTATAATGAAGAATATTTTTGATACCATAATTTTCTCATTCTTTGTGAACAAATACTGAAACCCGAATGGGGCTTTTCCAGCTATTGGGGTAAGCCCAGGCCCACTTCGTTTCCAAAAAGGGAGGCAACGTACAATATTGCAGATTGGATAGAACGCCATCCTTACTTTTCTGAATTCACCCATCATTAACACCAACATTGCTACGCCTTCATATATTTTGTATCTCCACCTCACATTCCCCACAATGAATCCCCCTTCTTGCTGCCCTCCCTCCTGTTTTTTTAATCATTTTCTGCGCTGTTCGCTGTTTTCATTTTCTCCTCCGCTCCGAACAACGGCAATGGCACTGGATTTGGTGAAAGGACCCGTAGAAAATGCCATAAACACCCTCATTATTGCTCCTCTCATGCAGCAAATAGATGACGTGATTCACTTGGATGACAACCGTCGCCTTCTCCAATAGCAGTTAAGTCGTATGAAGGGCCTCTTGCGCGATGTCAGATATATGTTGGAGCAACAGAGTCCCCCTCACTCGCTCACAAACTGCGTGGAAAGGATGAAAGGTGAAGTTAAAAAGGCGAGAGAATTGATCGAACGCTCACAACGCCCACATCAGTGCCTTTGTATTGACTGTGCCTTTCTTTTTAATTTCAGACTCTCTACACAAATCAGAGAGTGGAGAACAACTTTTAATGGGCTCTTTGATGAGCTACACACAGATTTTTCAGTGCTCTGCAGTGCTCTACAGATTGCCTCCTTTTCACCACGACAGGCAGAGGTGCAGATTGAAAGGTTGCTCACAGAAGCTCCCCACGTTCGGAGAATCGGTGTGTACGGCACCAGTGGCGTTGGAAAAACAACGTTGCTCAGAAAAATCTACAGTGCCCACAAAGAGGTTAGTGGTGTTTTTGATGCTGTCATTTGGGTTACCGTCGCCCAATTTCCAATTCTAGAGTTGCAGAATACTATTGCCTCTGAACTCAATCTAGACCTGGCCGGCACAGATGTTGATGCCCGGAAGATGCAATTGTCTGCACATCTGAATACCAAGAAATTTTTTATAGTGTTAGAGGATATGTGGAGCACACTGGATCTGGAGCAACTGGGCGTGGAATTAAACGATAACAGAGCCAGCAAACTCATTTTCTCTACTCGCAATAGAAGTCTGGTTGAAGAAATGAAGGCGGAAGCTGAGTGCATGAAATTAGAAGCCATGTCCACAGACGAATCATGGGATTTGTTTTCTAAAGTGGCTTTCGAAGAAGGAGCTGGAGACCTTAGTATTTCTGAGGGGTTAGAGAATATTGCCAGACAAGTATCCAGCGAGTGTAAAGGCTTACCCCTCGTCATAAATGTAATAGCCTCATCCATGATTGGCAAGCGCGATGTAAATGAGTGGAGGCATGCTCTGAGCAAGATGCAGAGTCTGGATTTCGTTTCTCCAATTGCTCATCATCCTCGAATTGATCGAGATTTGTTTCAGAAAATGAGATGGAGTTATGACTGTTTGCAAGATGCCAATTTGAAGAACTGTTTTCTGTATTGTGCCATGTTTCCTCAAGATACTGCTTTTCGAGTGAATCCACTTTTGCATATGTGGATGGCAGAAAGTCTCATTATGACCAAAGACACCGGGCACAGGTATGTTAAGTTTCTTGAAGATCGTTGCTTATTTCAAGTGAAACATCAAGAAAATGTAATTACAGTTCACGACGCTGTGCGGGATATGGCAATATACATTGGAGAAACAGAGGAGAATTGTGTGTTTAGGGCAGGCCAAATGCTTCAACGATTCCCTGAGACAGCGATTGACTGCAAAAGAATATCAGTTCTGGGCAATGGTATTAAGTCTCTCCCCAGACAGGAATTGAGATGTCAGAGATTGGTGACCCTATTCCTAGGAAAATTGGAATTGAAAGAAATCCCGGAATTGAAAGAAATTCCAGAAGAATTTCTACGGGGGCTCACTTCTCTTAAGGTGCTGGATGTAAGTGGTACACAATTAAAATCATTGCCATTATCATTATGGGAGCTGACACAGCTCGAGTTTCTCAATCTGAGTTGGACTGAAATTACAAATCTTCATGAAGGTATAGGTAATCTTTCTTCCCTTCGGTTTTTGAACATTAGTCACTGTAGCAAGCTAAAATCGTTGCCCTCTCAAATAGGGAAGCTTGGAAACCTGAAATATTTCGATTTTAGCGATTGTAATAACCTAAAGGTCATTCCCAAAGAGATTACAAAGCTTTCAAACTGTGAAATTGTCCAATAATGAGTGAATTCAATCAGGCTTTCAACGACATCTGCAACCCCTGTTCTTTCCGTCGTTTAACCCTGGCATGTTATTTGGATCCTTCAGACACTTCGTACTAAATAACACATCTTTTTAGAAGATGGATCTGGTTTGTTTCTTTTGAAAGTTGTAAATTATGATTAGAGCTCATGCAGAGTTCTTTTCTTAGATTTTATTTTTTAACCCGAGAAGGATGGAAAATAAATATCTGGTTTGGTGGCACATCCATAATCTCGTCCTATGGCTATAAGATTTTGATTCAGATGCTTGCAAGGTTTCAGATCCTTGTCATATCTTATGTACTCTTTATATTGTCTCAATATAATTCTATGAAGATTTTTCTCTCTGAAAAAAAAAAACCTCGTCTTAGTGTCTAAAGTGATTTTACACATTTTTATGGAGTTTATAAATACTTTTTAGAACCTTATTGAAGTTATCAATAAAATTTGAATATTCATTTCGTTTTGCAAGTTGGTTATCTTTTAAATATTACAAATAAACTTAATATAAGAGATTATTTTAAAGAGTTTTTTTTTAATATAATTTAAAAATTAATAAAAAAAGGTTATATTTAATGTAAGGAAATTATTTAATTATTCGTATTGTTTAATCTTATAATATTTAATTTATATGCTAAAAATATATTATTTTTTATTAATAAATTATTACATTTATGTTATCTAGACACTCTTTATATTCACATAATTTTTGAATTCATGTTTATAATTATTAAGATAAAATCATACACAATAAAATTCACCTATGATTCAATTTTCAAACTCGAAAATTAACAATACATGGGCGTGCATATATAATCCACAATAACATTATTTTTCACATAAACAAATATTGTTTTCAAACTCGAAAATTAACAATACATGGGCTTACATATATGATCCACAATAACATTATTTTTCACATAAACAAATATTGTTCATACTAGATGGCAAATACCTAGCTACACAACATAGACTCATCTAAATATATATGCACAACGATTTATTTAACATAAAATTCACAAACTCATTTTTATATTTTTATAAAAAATAATTGATGGTTTCGTATCAACTTACAAAGTTGATTGAATTTCGAGGAAATGACAACCTCAACCATTATTTTGTATCTCTATTCTCTTATTCCAACAACAATATATTTTTTTTTCCAAACATTTTATCTTTATCTTTTTCTATTTCATTTCTAGGTTAAGAACTATCCTCTTTTCTTTTATAGCTTGAACTTCCAACTTCCACTAGATAATGCTCTCCTTCTTCAAGATGTCATTTAGACTCCCTTCTATACATGAAGACAAATTTCCTTTTAAAACCACAACTAGTTTCTCTTGTGCATTTATTGTTTATCAATTATATAACAACACATCCATTATGTAACATTGTCCAACACCCTTATATTTTTTGGCAATATTCTTGTGTTTTGCAACAAGTAAATTTAATTGTGCAATACTCTTCACAATGAAGAATAGTTTCAAGCATATATTTTATATCAGAAATGCTACAATATCTTTTTTTTGCTAATGCAAGAGTCAGACCTTCCCATTCATTAATCAAGACATAAAGTACATAGAGTTACAACACAATCCTCAAGGTTGTTGACTAAGGAAAAAACTAAAGAAAAACTTTTCCTTGCTCCCTACCATCAAACTAAACCTTTCTAAAGAAGAAAAATAAATGAGTTTAGACATGGAGTCGAAAAAAATCAAAGCAGTCGACAAGAAAAGGTGGCTCCAACGCCCGAGTTCTTAAACTATGGTACGACCTCTCGGATTAGACAAATCTCGCCTCCCCTATTCAACCAAAAAGAAGATCTCGATCTAAAAACCTGTACGCATGAGCCCAAGGCTGCAGTCCAAAACGTACTGAAGAGCTGCTTGCCTATACACCTGGGACCACAAACCTGCACGGGTGATCTGAACCGTTGAAATCCCATGAGCCATCCGACGGTGTATATTAATATCGAACCAACCAACAAACATGGAAGATAACTCGTGATAAAGGTGGTTTTCCTCCCGACCCCACCGCCACGTGGAGCTCAACGATTGTGATCGCTCCTGAACGAGGATAACCACTTCCCGCCTGTTGGGGCTGTGAGCACCTGAAAGCCACTCAGGATGCGGAAACGGGAGCAGAATGAAAAGACCCTTGGTTTTGCGATCGCTGGTGTTCCTCTGTTCCCGACCATACATTACATCGGCCCTTCTCTCCCAGATGTGCCTAGCAATCGCTGCCATCCTAGTTGCAGCCTCTGAGACTTTTTCAATCTTATCGATGCCACTAGAATAAAAATGGGGGAACGGGTGTTATAGACATTTTTGTGCCTTACAGCTATAAGCATGAAATTTCCATAATCTAAGGGATCCAAAGTCCCTAAACATGTTGTTCCTACCCCTAGAGGAACAAGGCTAACAAACCACAGCAATTCACAGAAGTTCTCCACCAGAAACTGCTCAAAAACAAGTCAATTCAGGATCAATTCAGAGACTCCACTAGCTGTTTGCACTGAAATGCAAAGTCTGCACTGGCTACCTGCACTGCAACGTAGGTAGAAGCAATACCAGGGTGCGCTGAGCGGGAATTGACAAATGACAAGTTCATTCAACAAGGTGTCAAGACGCTGGAAGCTTCCAGAATCTTCCTCAATGACACTTGCCTCAGTGAATTCGACTAGTGATGAGTAAGAGGTTCTCAACCTCCAAGTGGAAGCAAGAACCTCCAAGTGGAAACAAGAACTGACAGAGGGAGAGGACACTAGTCAGATCTCAAGCTGACTCATCCTCTCTCCAAACATCTATATATGGATCTCTCCTCCATGAGATCCGGAGGCTGGAATTTTGTACTTTGCAGAGAATTGCTGTTGGTTTGAGATTAGAACTATTGGGTGATTTGCTTTGAAGGAGGTGAAGAAGGGGATTCCTTTTGCTGGGAAGGTGATGCTGGATTGGGCCTCACTTGGTTGTATCTCTTCCTGAACCTTGTTACTTCATCAATAAAACCATTTGAGTTTCTCCTATATGCTTGTATATCAATGATGTTTTGTTGTATTTGCATATTTAGTTTATTCTAATCCTAAACTAGTTATGAATGTGAATCTATGCTCTTGTAGTTTCCCTCTCTTGTGATCTTGCAGGACCTTGACGAAGCTGGACCAGTGTAGGAGCAGGCAGCGGGAAGCGAACAAAAGAGAGAGATTGGATCAGCAAACTAGCGGAAGACACAGGTTAGTTACATCCTACTTCTCTATTTGCATTTCATAAAGAAGAACACTCAGATAGTTTTCCTTGTTTGTTGCTAAGGCACTATCACACCTTAGAGTGGGATAGGGGCATTCCGTATTGGATACTTTTCCCAACAACAACGGGGATCTGTTGTCCACACGAATCTGACAAGGAAAACTGATCCGGTAACTGAAGGAACAACTCTCCTGCCACTTCCACTCTAACAAAGGAGCCATAACCGTAGAATTATCTGAAGAGGCGAAAAGTATTGTCTCAAAACCATCTGCGAACCAATGGTGCCCAAAGGGAAAATCAAGAGACTGAGGAATAATTGGCTGGGGACAATTCCCCTCTGCAAGAAACCCTCCCACTACGATGGACCACCTCCATTTCCTCTGCCGCTTGGTTATAGCAAAGAACCTTTAAACGATTCTGGGGCAAATCCTACCACTTCTTCACCATCCTGCAATCTTCATTGTTCACCCCTTGGTTGGCTAGAATGTCCGCAAGCTTGTTAGCATTTCTGCGCACATGATTGAAACTGACAGAACCAAAACCTTGAAGGTGAGCTTGAATCCTTTGATAAACCTGGATTAGTCTCCAATGATTTGAGACTTTCTCCAGTTTGGATCCACAGTTGATTCTTTTTACAGAGTTGATGGTGATTTCGGAGTCTGCCTCTATAATGACGTTTGAGCTACGCTTTTTAATCAGTATCTCTAGGCACTGCTCCATTGCCATTAATTCTGCCATGTTGTTGGTTGCTTTACCTAAATGGTTGTGGAAGATTAATATGATTCTTCCCTCTTCATTCCTTAAAACTCCTCCAAACCCAGCTAATCTGGGATTACCTTTGGAGGCTCCATCAATATTGAATTTCAGGTAGTTTTTCGGAGGAGGCTGCCAACAATCTTTCTTTGTATTCTTTGTCGTTTTCTTTTTTCCAAGCCCTTGCGGAATGATCTTTTGCAATCCCAGCAGTCTGAGTGTTCTCAGCTCCATTTTTGAGGGAGGAGTCTCTGGGATATTGCGCACTGTGGTGCTGACTGTTTCCCTTATCTTCTTTAGAATAAAATCATATAGCTTCTGACGGTTCGCTTTTTCTTCCTTAAAGATTCTCTTATTTATTTCTTTCCAAACATTCCAGATAATGAATCCTGGTGTGAAAGCCCATGCTCGATTAAGCGCCTCATTCTTCGAAAAGCTCCTCCTCCAATTATTTAGGGTATTTGTGATGCTCTCTCTGTCCCTGTTTGATTGTTGGAAAATGTTAGAAAAGGAATTCCACAACCAAGTGGTGTAAGAGCAGCAGTTGAGGATGTGCTCCATGGTCTCCTCTTGCTCTTCACAAAGCTGACATTTAGAAGGCCCCAAGACACCCCTTTTTCTAATATTGTCCCAAGTCAAAATTTTCTTATGGTGCACCAGCCACATAAAGAGCTTGATTTTCATCCATCCTTGGTGAGACCAGAGTTGCCTCCAAGATTTTTCTAGAACACAGGACTCCAGCCCCAGGAGAATATACTTTTCCTCTTTGAGATTGAAGGTACCTTTGTTGTTGTTACCCCATCTCAATTGATCCTGCCCCTCTGTGACCATGATCATCCTCTATTTTAAAATGCTTCTCAGTGCTTCTGCTTTTGTTGTTATGAGGTTGTTATTTCTACAATCAATGTTACTCCAGTTTCTCCACTTGTCCTGACCCTGAGGGATGTTCCAGAAATATTTAACTTTGTTCAATCCTTGGGAATCTGTTTCCTGTTTGAGACTTATGAAGTCCTCCTTTAACAACACTGGTTCTTGTTGCCATTTTTCCTCCCAAAAGAGTGCTTGCTCACCATCTCTGATTTCCCAGAAACTGTGTTGTTGCACTATATTTCTATTCTCCCAAGCCCTGTTCCAGATGAGAGAGCCCCTTATATCTCCCGACATTCTGATGAGATCATTAGTGTGCCAAGAGCTGGCATATTTTTCTTTCCAGACCCTTGCCCAAAGGGCTCTTGGCTCTTGCACCCATCGCCACCAAAGCTTGGCTCCTAGTACTTTATTAAGAATCTCCTGATCATCTAAGCCTAGACCCCCATGGCTTTTGGGTTTGCATATTTTTTCCCAGGAAGCCAGGGCCCATTTCTTCCTTGTTTCCTCCTTACCCCACAAAAAATCTCTTTGAATATTTCTTATTTTTTCTAAGACTCCTTTGGGAGCTGGAAGGGTTGATAACATGAAAACCGGGATGGATTGAAGAACTACCTTTGTCAAAACCAATCTGCCCACCAAGTTCAAGGCTCTAAAGGTCCATTTTTAAACTTTATCCTGCAACTTAATTAGTACAGGTTCCCAAATATTTTTAAGCCTTGGTTTGTCTGTGAGAGGTACTCCCAAATATTTTGAGGGGAGGGCATCTCTTTGAAAGCCAAGGATTCTTGAGATATTCCTTTGAATAGCAATGTTAGTATTAAAGAAGAATATTTTTGATTTCGTGAGATTAACTTCCATACCTGAAGCCTTCGCAAAAGCATTAAGGATTTTCTTGTAGGTAGCCGCTTCTTTGACTGTGGGAATACCTTGTAACATGGTATCATCTACAAATTGTTGGTGAGTAAGAGTCTGTCCATTCTCCATTACTTGAAGACCCTTAATTTTGCCCATGTTTTTAGCCTGCTTGATAGCCCTACCCAGTCCTTCCATCATGAGGATGAAGAGAAAGGGAGAGAGCGGGTCTCCCTGTCTCAGGCCTCTAGAGGGAAAGAAGATAACTGAGGGAGAGCCATTAACCAAGATAGAAAAGCTGGAAGTAGTTACCAGAGCCATTACCCATCTTACCCAGTTGTGATCAAACCCAAAGGCTGTGAGTATCTTCTTGATATATCCCCAATTGACCTTATCATACGCTTTAGCAATATCCAGTTGCATGATCATTCTCGCCTGCTTTTTGCTTTTGAGAGAGTGAACCACCTCATGAGCTTGAATAATGTTATCCAAAATTTGTTGGCCCTCCACATAACCAGATTGCTCCTCAGACACTAGTTTAGGGAGGAGGGGTTTGAGTCTGTTAGCCACTACTTTGGATATTATCTTGTAAACAACATTGCATAAAGCTATGGGTCTATACTTATCTGTTGTTTGAGCCGAGTCCTGTTTGGGAATCAGGGAGATGAAGAAGGTATTGAGGGCTTTCAGGATAGTTTTAGTAACCCTGGTATCCTCCACAACATTTAAAATATCCAGTTTTACTATATCCCAACAAGTTTTGAAGAAATCTACATTAAAACCATCTGGGCCTGGTGCTTTGCCATTATGCATATCTTTGAGAATTGCGCTAACCTCCTCTTCAAAAACTGGTCTGTTTAGGTTGATATTGTCCTCTCTAGACACTAGCTTAGGGATATATCTTGTAATTTCCTTGATGGAATCCTCCCTGTCTGGATTGTTTTCTCGTGCAATGTCTTGAAAATGCTGAACAAGCACTTTTTCAATTTCCTTATGAGTGTCCTGAGTCTCTCACTTTTTATTCCTTATTGCCAAGATTCTGTTGAATGCCCTATTGGCCATGGTGGATTTATGAAAAAAGCTCGTATTGCACTCTCCTTCTTTGGGCCATTGCACTCTAGATTTTTGTCTCCAGAATATTTCCTTTTGTTTACATAGGTTTTCCCACCCATGGTGTAGTTTTTCAGACTGTTCATTTATGTCATATTTAAAGCCTTCTTGGATCAACTCCTGGTTGAGTTCCTGAATTTTACTTTCCACATATTTCTTATTCACAAAAATGTTTCCAAAATCCTTCCTATTATAGTCTTTGAGTTTGATCTTAATATGCTTTAGTCTTTTGTGAAGGAGAAACATTTTAGATCCTTGAATCTGTAAGTCCTCAATCCACCATTCTTTTATATTACTCAAGAAGTCTGGGTGGGCGAGCCAAATGTTTTCGAATCTGAAGGGTCTGTTCCTTGGAGAATCCAAACCCTTAATTTCCAATTGTATCAGCCAATGATCCGAGCCACCAAAGGGAATAATTCTTGCTGTAATTTCATTATTTATAAGCATAAGCTCTTCTGATACTAAGAACCTATCTAACTTGGAGGCCACTTGGGCTTCCCCTCCTCTCTTGTTGTTCCAAGTAAATAGGCCATTTTGTGTGTCTGAGTCAACCAATTTCAAGTTCTCTGTGAACGCTTGAAATGTTGTTGAATCTTTGTTTAGCACTCTGGTTCCTCCTTTCTTTTCCGAAATAGATTTTATCATATTAAAATCCCCTCCCAAGATCCAGGGGTCACAAATGCTACAATATCATTTTATATTAAAAATTACTATAGTAGAAAAATTTGATATAATTTATACATTTTTTTGTATTTTTATATAAATTATTATTTTAAAAAAGTATTTAAATTATATATATTTTTAATTTTTATGTAAATAATCAGGATTTAAAAAGTATAAATATTTTTTTAGAAATATATGACGATTTGGGTGAAGAATAAAATGGCTTTGTTAAGATGAGGATGTGAAAAAGCATAAATGGTTCTCAATATAATTTTGATGGAAAGAAAAGAAAATGTATTGAATACCATTTTTTACACTAAGTAGATATGAAAGTTGAGATGGGTAAATTACTCTAGTGTGCATGTAATGTATGGACAAGGTTAGTTTGAGTTTAGATTATACTTGGAAAAGTTTAATTTAGTGTGGGTTTGCATAAACAAGTTAGTCTAGTTAGAGTTTGCAAGATTCTATATTTGATAAGTCCCATAATTGGATCATTATAAGAGGCTAAAAGAACCAAAAACCATAGCTACATGAATATGTATGTGAAAAATTCAATCAATAAAAAATTATTTTGTATGTGAAGTTTGTGTTTCCTCCTCTCTATGCTCTTCAATCAATGAATAATCCTTTTAATACATTGATTTTCCAATCTAAGCACATTGCATGGAATAATCATTTTTAACCATAATTTTCTCTTACTTTTGTGAATAAATACAGGAAAGCCAATTCGGTTTTATAGCTATTGGGCTTAGTCCTGGCCCATTTCATTTCCACGCAATGAAGCATATGTACAATGCAGCTTGGATTAGATTAGACAAGATCTTCCGCGGGTTGTGAAACGATCAATTCAGTACAATGCAACTTGTCTTGTACTCGAACTTCACTGACATGCAAAGTGTTAAATTAAATCTATTGCGAATAAGTTGTTAGTTGCATTCATTTGAACATCATCCTTCCAATTCAACCGCAAGGAACCCTTATTTGGGAAGAGGGCTTTCATAATTTACAATCTTTAAAAGTAAATAAATGTATGGAAAGATTTAATAAATTCAAAATATTTTTCATAATTCCATGATTGAATGCATGTAATTAGGAATTTTTAAAACTTTGCTTCATTTCGTAATCGATCAACATATGTCCCTCGCCTACCTAGCCATCTTAAATGCTTTTAGTGTGGAATTTGTAATATTTTGTTTGTTGAATTTTAGTTAAAAACAATGTTGCTGGTATGATGAAATTGTGTCAGAAGGCAATATACACTATTCATTTTTGTTTCATGATATTTAAATGCTTGAAACATTAATTTTATTTTCCATGCCAAAAGCTTCAATGCTAATTTAGGTTGTGAGAGATTTGAGATTGAGTTTCATTCTTGAAAATATTTAATTTCACCACATTTTGTTGTACATAAAGAATATGATATGAATGTTCCAAATCACAAAAAACAATATTTTCTTGTATATAAGGTGTTTATTATACTAGCCATGATATTTGATATCACATGGACATTATTCAAGAGTTTTGACAATATGAACTTGTAGGTGAACTAGTACTGGTTGCATCTTGTTTGAGAACAATTAACAAAACTTGCAATGAAGGAAGAAGAAAATTGCTAAAGAGAAGAATTAATGAATTCTATAATTCAATACAATACATTTTACATGGTTGGACTAATATAATAGTGAGTCTAGTAGTGAATCTAGAGGGATATGAACATGCACTGAAGAGTGACATCTAGTTCTAGTTAATTCCCATACAATTGTGAGTTAACTATCTCATGCAGGTGGAAATTGTAATGAACAAAGTTCGTACTTCACAATAATGTTCAAAAAACTTGGTACACGAAGACATCCATTGAGGATAAGAATGTATATTGAATAATGTTGATAAGAATTGATGTGAGATACGAGATGAGTGTTACAAATGAGAACCCTGCTTATATACAAGCCAAGGTTCCCTTTCATGAATGACCATGTCCTTAAAGACATGTCTCTTCAATACTAATTATTAGTTAATTAATAATCATTCATCGTTATTTCATTTATGTCATTTTTATTATTTATATATAAATTTATTCATAACATTGTCTTCCTCTTCAGAAAGTTGTGTCCTCAAAGCTTATTGCTAACAAGATATCATATGTTCTTTATCTTTGTAATATATTCACATCATCAGACTTCTTTGATTTGTCATCGAAGATGATACAAGACGATATCATTCTCTAAGTGATAAATAAAATTGTCGAATTGAGAAAGGATCTGAACGTCCTAAATCAATCTCTTGCGGAACTTTGCAATTACTTGATAGTTGGGGTAAATTGTTATCGTCACACTGGATTGTGCTGAAATTATTATTCTTCAGAGCATAAGTATGTTGATTATGTTCTGAGTGATACAGATACACAGAATGACTGAGATGTCTATTCTTGTGATTTAGGTGTAGATAAGGGGTTCTTGTGATCTGATTTTCCCTTAACTTGTTTGTGTCGATTTCTTGATTTACTTTAAGGATTTTATTTCCTTTAAGTACATAAGTCACTTGGTTAATCGCTAGATCTTCACTTGACATTTTTGTCGTTTGAATTGTAACTTCTGATCGTGTTTTTACTTTCTTTGGAATGTTATCTTCTTGCATTGCTATATTGACTGTGTAGAATTTTGTAGAATTTTTCCTACAAATCAGCTAGATTTGATACCATGTAGAAATTTTTCTACAAATCAGCTAGCTCTGATACCATGTAGAAATTTCCCACCTATAGATCAACCTGGCAATGCAATGTAATAAAGCGAAACACTTGATCTACTTCTACAAACAATTTAGCAGAAGCTTAATCAACCATGAGCAACATCAATAAGAACACATATAACTGATAAGAAGGAATCAATCACACATAACACAGAAGAATTTACCCAGGGAAAACACCTGCCTAAAACCCCATCTCTGTATTATCATACAAGTGGAAATATATTCCAGATTACACAAAGCCTTAGCTCGGAAACTATCCAACTCTCAATACAATCCCTCTGCTGCTCATAGACAGTCAAAGGCTTCTCACAAACCTTCTCCTCTGCCCTCCAAGCCTCCTATTTCCTTGTGCAGTTTCCTTGGGGTCCAGTGTTGCCACCTGTGTGAATTGGCCTCTTCACATACTCACTAACCTCTGATCTAACTACACAAACCTGAATATCCTCATCATGGATGAGCTTCCTTCTTAGGAAAAATATTCATCCAACTGATAGTACACTGTCCCTTCTCTGATCTCAACTAGTTCTTTGTCTGAACTGACATGCATGAGTTATTTAAGCTATAATATTCAGTTATCTGAAAATACCAGTTGTTACATGCATGCAAGCATTGACAAACTGAATCTCATTAATTTAACAGCTTGTTAAATTAATCTAACTGGACTTGACCCAGTTAACTAAGCCAACTAATTACAACTCATCCTTATCTCTTTAACTGATGGATAAATTCACCAATTAATAGATAAATTGTTGCATGTCCTCACATAGACTTCAAGTTTGTTTTTGCTTAACTAATTAACTCATGGAGATTAATTAATTAATATTTTAAACTGCTGTTAAGACCAAATTCGTTTTTACTTCCTATAGATAGACCAGGGACTACTATAAATAGAAAGGGACCCAGAAATGCTATTTTTAGAACTTTCCATTTTTAGCAGTTTCACTTCTCACCCAATGTGGCCAATGACCTCACTAGCCAAACTACTATTTTTAGACATGCTATTTTTAGGAGTCCTATTTTTAGCACATTCTAAATTTAACATTTCTTGTTGCACATTTTTCAACACTCCCTCTCAATAAGAAAGGCTTTATCTCGAACCCGATCTTGTAACTCTAGAATGTTCTGCTTGCAAAACATCTCTCGGTCCACTTGCTCCAACAACACTTGGAACAAAAACACTCCCAACTGGTCACTCTGTTGGGCTAGGAACATACTCTGATGCTGAAGCTCTACTTGCTGCTGACAAGTGCTCCCTCTATGACATCTATGTTACTGCAACATCTCCATGCATCTCGCACCATTGCACACCTCTCTGTGCCACCTAGCCCTGTGAAAAACACTTGTGCCTCTCGCATTGTTGCAGCCTGCTAGCTATGCGCTGTCCTAGGATTCCCTGCATTGTCGCTCTCTCTGCCGCTCCATCCGCATCTGTCTCTACATCCATGAATTTCTCTTATCCTGTTTGTGGCTTGACCAAAAACTACAATTCTTTCTTCACCAAGTAGTAGCTTCTACTTTTCAACCCTTCATTTGCTTTTGCTACCACTAGTTAATAATTAAAATGATGCAAAGACAAAATAGTTACAAATAAAATTATACACATGGAAAAAACACACAAGATTTACCTTATAAAACCCCAACAAGGGAAAAATGATACAACAATAGATCTATTATCTTATGGCTTAAAAGCGACCAATATCATTGACTTAAATGCATCCAAGTTGGCCAAACACCTTGGCCCTAGCCAAAGAACCTTTCACTTAACTCTAGCACATTACAATAGAGAATCCCTAAGCCTTTTAAAGGCTTTAATTACATGTAATACCACTGGCCACCAATACCAACTTCCCAAAACCACCATTGCTGACCTAACAACCTTGACTCTTTCACCGGGTGAGTATATCCAACAACCTATAAGCCATGAGTCATCACTATAACACCAAGAGTATATCCAAAATCATGTAATCTAGATATACCAAGAATTTATGACTTAACAAGAGCCAAAAATCCATGAGGGTGGGGGAGCCTACTCCTTGAGCCTTATCACAATGGGCCAAAGATGCCCCCCCACATGTGATTTGAAACTAGGTGGAGGGGATAACATTCCGTTATGCCAACCACTTAGTCATCCATTAAGAGACATAGAAAAGAATTGATATTATTTTAAAATTTTATTTCATTTACAAATGTATATAATCTATCGTTCTACATTTTATCAAATCCACTTAGATTTTATTAATTTTTATGAATATAATGGTAAAATTAGTTATGTAGTAAAATTTCATATATTTTGAGAGACCAAAACATTTGTTAAATTATCAAAAATTTTAATACTTTAATGGATTTTCAAATTAAAAACATGTTTTCTTTGGTATTATTGAATTAGTATAATATATTTTGTTTTAAATATTATGATTGTTTTTATTTTGTTTTAAATATTATGATTTCCCAGAGAGGCTCTTCATACTTCAAGATGAGGCAAATATTATCACAGTAACACTACATTCAAAAAAATAAATAATACTTATGCTAAAAAAAATAAAAAATAGTAATAACAAAAAAAGTAATGTCCCGAATAAATGAAAATTTTCAACTATCACCTTAATTTTACATCAACTTTATATAGAAAGATAAAGTAATAGAAAGTAAAAAAAAAAAGGTTTACTTTTTAGTATGAGGAAGATATTTAATTTCTTCACTACTTCATATGGAGTTCACATATAACATGTAAAAATAATATTATTGCTATTATATGATGTGCAATTCATTCTATGTTCAATTGACATGTAATATTTAAAACAAAAAAAATATTAATAACAAAAGGCATTTTACTATACACCATAAAGAAAATATTTCAATATCCATATTAAATAATATACTTTTATATCAAACTTTATATAAAGAAAAATAAAGTAATTTAGATTATTATTTTTTTCTATATTTTCATTTCCATTGTGATTAAAATGTGTAATTTATTTCATTTTTAGGATACATTTGATATATATCATTTAAAAATATTAATAATAGACAACAATTTAATTGAGTTATAAATCAAATATTTGGATATTTAGGTGGTTGAGTCTCTCTCTCTCTCTCTCTGTATATATATATATATATATATATATATATATATATATATATATATAGAGAGAGAGAGAGAGAGAGAGAGAGAGAGAGAGAGAGAGAGAGTTCTAATTCAAAGTATAAGAGAGATTTCAATATTCAAGATGGAGTTGATATGTAACACACACACATATAGAGAGAGAGATGTCAAAAAATTTAGTAGTGTGTTGGTTAAAACCAACATAGATCCATCTTGGTCAAAACAATTTTGATGGAAGAAATGAGTATTGAGGATTTGTTTTGGTAAAATAAAAGAAAGAAGTATCAAAGAAACCATACTATTTCACTAATGGTTATACCAAGATTGGGTATGGAATGTTAGGGAGGAATCTATTTTACAATCTTCAGGCATCTCCTCCCCTTATCAAATGCAACTTTCTAAAACAAACCAATCAAAATGCTCCAATACAAACCATTAGAAATCTTCCCCACAAGGATTCATAAAATTCGATTTTAATGATGCTTCCAAAGGAAATCTAGGACCTGCAAGTTTTGGGGTGTTTTCAGAGATCATAGGGGATCAATCCTTCATATTTATGATGGGTTCGTTAGGGATTGAGAAAAATAATGCAACAAACACTTTTCCTTACAATATGGATTATAGGTAGTCATAAAAAACAACTATTTCAATTTCATCATAAAAGGGGACTCACAACTTATTATAGAAATGGTCAAAATGTTACGAATGGTTCCTCCCCATCCAAGGTTTCGATTAGATGGAGGCTGGAAAGTGGATTGGAAAGAACACAATCTTTTCTTCTAGAGTTACTAATAGACATTTTGGGGCATGTAAGGTATATAAGGAACACATTAGCTAATAGGATTTCCAATGAGGGGAGCAATTTCTAAAATCTTCCCCTTGATTCCCATTGGAATGATAGTATTGATGAGCGTCTTAAACTGAAATGCATCAACATAGCATTGTAGGACCTCTCTCCCCATGACAAGTGATGATGGACTACACTCAAGGATATTTTAAGGGATGGGATGTCCAGGGTTTTGGGGAACATGTTCTAACCCCCACTTGGTGCCTAAATTTAAATCATGATGTGACATGTAATCACCTTTGGAGAGAGATGACAATTGTAGTGTGGTGGCATCAGATGACAAATGGTTTGGTACCAAGTCATAATTTGTTAGGGGAATTTTGAGGTATAAAATGGGCCTCCTACAAAGACTGTACAACCAAAATAAACTTTATAAGAACCAATAGGTTTAAAGATGATGATGTCAACCATGGGGGATGATTCACTATTTTTGGAGTAAATTGGTAAAAGGATTAAAAAATAATAAAATAATAAAACTATTTTTTCAACTCATATTTTCAACTTATCTCCCTAAGTTTTTACTCAAATTTCGAGTAGGAGTACTCGTTGGATGAAAAAATTAATTTGGCATCCAAGGATTACCCATGTTTCATACTTTCAATGGACCCTGCTACGTGAAAAATGAGAAATACATGAAAAACGTGATTGCAATCATGTTTTTCATGTATTTCTCATTTTTCATGTAGCAGGGTCCCTTCCAAAGTGTGAAATTGTCCAATAATGATTGAATTGGGCTTTCAACGAAATCTGCAATGCCTGTTATTCGGATCCTTCAGACAATTCGTACTAAATAACACATCTTTTTAGAAGATGGATCTAGTTTGTTTCTTTTGAAAGTTGTAAATTATGATTAGAGCTCATGCAGAGTTCTTTACTTAGATTTTATTTTTTTAACCAGAGAAAGATTGAAAATTAATATTCGCGTAGTCTAAAGAGGTGGAGGAGTTGCCCGGAAAGTTATGGAAATTCCGGTCATATTTAGAGAAAATCCAGCAAGGATTTTTGTAAATCCAAGTTATAGTCGTTAAACTTCAAAACTTTAGGTGTCTTACACACTTTTGTTGGTGCCAAATCCATTTCAACCATCAAAAACACGATTCAAACACTATTTCTACAAGATTTTTTGAAATTTTTTTTGCCCGAATTCTGACCACTTTTGGTTGTCCAGACAATTCCTCCGCTTCGTTAGACGACTACATTAATATTGGTTCGGTAGCACATCAACAACCTCATTCTAATTATATACTGAAAAGGTTATTGCACATTTTAATGAAGTAACTAAAGTGATTTTGCACAATTTTATGGATTTTATAAATAAATTTTTAGAACCGTATTGAAGTTATCAATAAAATTTGAATATTCGTTTCGTTTTGCAAGTTAGTTATCTTTTAAATAGTACAAATAAACTTAACATAAGAGATTATTGTAAAGAGTCTTTTTAATATAATTTAAAAATTGAATAAAAAAATGGTTATATTTAATGTATGGAAATGATTTAATTATTCATATGGTTTAATTTTATAATATTTAATTTATAAGCTAAAAACATATTTTTTTATTAAATAAATTATTACATTTATGTTATATAGACATTCTCAATACTCACATATTTTTGAATTTATGTTTATAATTATCAAGATAAAATCATACACAATAAAATTCAATTATGATTCAATGCATCAACTTGTTACAATTTTCAAACTCGAAAATTAACAAAACATGGGCGGGCATGATCCACAATAACATTATTTTTCACATAAACAAATATTGTTCATACTAGATGGCAAATACCTAATTACACAACATAGACTCATCTACATATATATGCACAACGATTTATTTAACATAAAATTCACAAACTCATTTTTATATTTTTATAGAAAATAATTGATGGTTTTGTATCAACTTACATAGTTTATTGAATTTCGAGGATTATCTTTATCTTTTTCTATTTCATTTCTAGGTTAAGAACTATCCTCTTTTTTTTTATAGCTTAAACTTCCAACTTCCACTGAATAGTGCTCTCCTTCTTCAAGATGTCCTTTGGACTCCCTTCTATACATGAAGACAAATTTCCTTTTAAAACCACAACTAGTTTCTCTTGTGCATTTATTTTTTATCAATTATATAGCAACACATCCATTATGTAACATTGTCCAACACCCTCATATTTTTTAGCAGTATTCTTGTGTTTTGTAACAAGTAAATTTAACTGTGCAATAATCTTCACAGTGAAGAATAGTTTCAAGTATATATTTTATATCACAAATGCTGCAATATCATTTTAAATTAAAAATTACCATCATAAAAAGATTTTGTATAATTTATACATTTTTTGTATTTTTATATAAATTATTATTTTAAAAAAGTATTTAGATTGTATATATTTTAATTTTTATGTAAATAATCCGGAGTTAAAAAGTATAAATATTTTTTTAGAAATATATGATGATTTGGGTGAAGAATAAAATGGCTTTGTTAAGATGAGGATGTGGAAAAGCATAAATGGTTCTCAATATAATTTTGATGGAAAGAAAAGAAAATGTATCGAAAACCAATTTTTACACCAAGGAGATATGAAAGTTGAGATGGGTAAATTACTCTAGTGTGCATGTAATGTATGGACAAGGTTAGTTTGATTTTAGATTATATTTGGAAAAGTTTAATTTATTATGGGTTTGCATAAACAAGTTAGTCTAGTCAAAGTTTGCAAGATTCTATATTTGATAAGTCCCACAATTGGATCATTATAAGAGGCCAAAAGAACCAAAAACCTCAGCTACATGAATATGTATGTGAAAATTTTTAATCAATAAAAAATTATTTTGTATGTGAATTTTGTGTTTCCTCCTCTCTGTGCTCTTCCATCAATGAATAATCCTTTTAATACATTGATTTTCCAATCTAGGCACATTGCATGGACTAATCATTTTTAACCATAATTTTCTCTTACTTTTGTGAATAAATACGGGAAAGCCAATTCGGTTTTCCGGCTATTGGGCTTAGCCCTGGCCCATTTTGTTTCCATGCAAGGAAGCATATGTACAATGCAACTTGGATTGGATTAGACAAGATCTTCCGTAGGTTGTGAAACGATCAATTCTGTACAATGCAACTTGTCTTGGACTCGAACTTCACTGACATGCAAAGTGGTCAATTAAAGCTACTGCGAATAAGTTTTTAGTTGCATTCATTTGAACATCATCCTTCTAATTCAACCACAAGGTGCCCTTATTTGGGAAGAGGGCTTTCAAAATTTACAATCTTTAAAAATAAATAAATGTATGGAAAAATTTAACAAATTCAAAATATTTTTCGCATTTCGATGATCAAATGCATGTAGTTAAGAATTTTTAAAACTGTGTTTCATTTCATAATCGATCAACATTTGTCCCTCACCTGCCTGGCCGTCTTAAATGCTTTTAGTGTGGACTTTGTAATATTTTGTTTGTTGAATTTTAGTTAAAAACAATGTTGCTGGTATGATGAAATTGTGTCACAAGGCAATATACACTATTCATTTTTGTTTGATGATATTTAAATGCTTGAAACATTAATTTTTTTCCATGCCAAAGCTTAAAGGCTAATTTAGGTTGTGACAGATTTGAGTTTGGTTCTTGAAAATATTTAATTTCACCACATCCTATTGTACATAAAGAATATGATATAAATGCTCCAAATCACAGAAAATAGTATTTTCTTGTATATAAGGGTTTTATTATACTAGCCATGATGTTTGATATCACATGGAGATTATTCAAGATTTTTGACAATTTGAACTTGTAGTTTAATTAGTACTGGTTGGATCTTGTTTGAAAACAATTAAAAAAAACTTGCAATGAAAGAAGAAAGAAAATTGCTAAAGAAAAGAATTAATGAATTCTATAATTCAATACAATACATTTTACATGGTTGGACCAATATAATAGTGAGTCTAGTAGTGAATCTAGAGGGATGTGAACATGCATTGAAGAGTGACATCTAGTTCTAGTTAATTCCCATACAATTGTGAGTTAACTGTCTCATGCAAGTGGAAATTGTAATAAACAAAATTCGTACTTCGCAATAATCTTCAAAACACTTGGTACACAAAGAAATCCATTGAGGATAAGAATGTATATTGAATAATGTATATAAGAATTGATGTGAGATATGACATGCGTGTTACAAATGAGAGACCTTCTTATAGGCAAGGCAAGATCCCCTTTCATGAATGATCATGTCATTAAGGACATGTCTCTTCAATACTAATGATTAGTTAATTAATAATTATTGATCGTTATTTCATTTATAAAATTTGTATTATTTATATATAAATTTATTCATAACATTGTCTTCCTCTTTAGAAAGTTGTGTCCTTAAAGCTTATTATTGACAAGATGTCATATGTTCTTTGCCTTCATAATATATTTACATCATCAAAATTCTTTGATTTATCATCGGAGATGATACAAGATGATAGGATCCTCCGAGTGATAAATAAAATTGTCGAACTGAGAAAGGATTTGAATGTCCTAGATCAATCTCTTGCAGAACTTTGCAATTACTTGATAGTTGGGGTAAAATGTTATCGTCATACTGGATTGTGCTGACATCATTATTGTATAAATTCTGTCTACAAATCCAGCTCTGTAGATACGCTGCAGGTTAACCCGATAATGCAATATAACTAAAGAAAAATACTATAACCTACTTATACTATCAATTTGCGGAAGCTTAAAGATTGAGCAAGATCAAGCTGAACACATGTAACTAAAAGAAGAATCAATGCACATGAAACACAGAAAATACTCAAGGGAAAGCCTCAGCTAAAAACCCCACTATATGTATTATCATAAAAGGTGGAAATATATCAGAATTACACAAAGCCTTAGCTCTCACAGCTAGCCAACTCTCAGTACAATCCTCACAGACAAAATTGACTTCTCATAAGCCTTCCTCTCTACCCTCCAAGCTCCTATTTCCTTGCGTAGTTTCTCCTGGGTGATCCTCCTGTTACCAAGTGTAATACTGATCTCACACACTGCTCTAACACACTGTCAAAACTGCACAATCCTCAAGGAATGATTCCTTGACTACATGCATGAGTTTTCTTTATAAGAGAACACATGAAACTGATAGTACACTATCCTTGTCTTTAATATCAACTGGGTCTTTCTCAGAATAGACATGCATGAGTTACTAATGAGGGAATCTTCAGTTATCTAGAGTACACTAGTTGAGTGCATGCATGCATCGACTGACTGATAACTCACAGTTAGTTCCTCAAACAGTTTGGAACTAATTTAACTGGACTTAACTCAATAAACTGAGCTAACTAATTACAACTCAAATATAACTCAATATTATCTCCTTAATTAAGGGATAATCTCCTTAATTTAAGGGATAACTGTTGCATGACTTCAAAAAGACTTCTAACTTGAATTTCTCCAACTAATTAACTCAAGATGAATTAATTAATTATTTTCAAGTAGCTCATGAGACTAAATTCGAATTTTAATTCAAGGACAAATTAACATTGGAATATTCTTGTTGCCACATTTCAACACTCCCTCTAAACAAGAAAGGGATTATCTTCCACCGCAATCTTGTCTCTATGAACTCAAATTTACACTTTGACAATGCCTTTGTCAAAATGTTAGCATCTTTCTCCTTTGTCGAAATATACTGCATCAACATGATCCTCCTCGCTACACAGTCTTTGAGATGATGATACCGGATATCAATGTGCTTGGACCTATCATGAAACACTGGATTCTCAGAGAGTTTGATACAACTCTAATTATCACAATAGATCACAGTTGGATCCATCCTCTGATCAAACAAACCAACTATGATTTACTGCATCCATATGGCCTCACATGTTGCTTGACTTGCAACCATGTATGCTGCCTCTGCCATGCTGAGTGCAACCGACCTTTGTTTCCTGTTGTACCAAGAAACTGCCGTCGACCCAAGGTTGAAAATCCCTCCTGATGTGCTCTTCTGATCTGATGGACTCCCTGCCTAATCTGCATCAGTCATGAAGCCTTGTAGCTTCACTCCCTCTGTCTGTCTGTACCATAATCCATACTGAGATGTGTCTCTGAGGTATCTCAATACATGCTTTTCCGCCTTCCAAAACATCTTGGTAGGCTGAACCATCGCTTGCTCAGCTGGTTCACCGCATAGCACAAATCTGGTTGTGTTCACTAAGTACATGATTGAACCCACAATCTACCTGTACACAGTAGCCTCTACTACTTCACCTGAAGTAGCATCCTCCTTCCTCTAGTTACCTGCTAGGAGTCTGCATGGGCTTCCACTTCTCCATGTGGAATCCCCTGAGTATCTTGGTGGCATACTTGCCCTGAGACACAAACAACTCCCCATCCTTTTGCCACACTTCCATGCTAAGGAAGTAATGCATGACACCCATGTTTTTCATCTCGAATTCTCTTGCAAGGTCCTCCTTGCAAGATATGATAAACTGATCATCACCTGTCAATATGAGATCATAAAAATAAAGTACAATGATCAACGACTTACCTTTCACCATGATGTGGTATAGGTTCGTATCCACTTCACTCTTTGTGCAGCACAACCCAGTGAAGTAGTTGTCTATCCTGGTCTACCAAGCATGAGGTGCTTGCTTCAGCCTGTACAAAGCTCTCTTGAGTCGGCACACATGCGACTTATGATCAAAGGTCTCAAAACCTTCCGACTATTCTATGTACACTTCTTCCTCAATCTTTCCATTGAGGAATGCAGTCTTCACATCCATCTGATGGATCTTCCAATCCATTTGTGTTGATAGTGCCAACATCAATTTGATAGATGAGTACCTTGCAACATGAGAAAAAGTCTTATCATAGTCAATCCCCTCAACCTGTGAAAAGCCACGGGCAACAAATCTTTCCTTATGGTTCTCCACACTACCATTAATAGCTTACTTTACCTTGTAAAGCCAACGGGAACTCACAACTGACTTCTTCTCTGGTCTCGGAACCATGTCCCAAACACTATTACGAACTATGGAGTCATACTCCTCCACCATAGCATCAACCCAAATTGGCTGCTTCATTGCTTCCTCAAATGAAGATGGATCGGTCACAACACATTCCCCAACAAGGGCCATGTATCCAGTGTACCTCTCAGGTGACCTCCTCTGTATGTGTTGAGAAGATGGTTCTCCCACATTCTCTCTCGGATCCGTCAACAATTTGTTAGCTTCTCTTATGCACTTCCATCCATCTCTGGAAGACTCTGCTTGAGTGGATGTCTCCACTCCTGAAACCTCTGCATGTAGCTGATCCACATCAATCTGGGGCTTTGCCTCCTTAGGAACCAACAATTCTTCCACAACCTATAGTTGGAGCTCCCTCTCAAGGGAAAATTGCATGGCCTTCTGCTCATCAAACTTGAGATCTCTTCGAACCACTGTCCTCAAACTGGTAGGCAAGTACACTGATAGTTGTGGGGTGTATAGTGTACCCCACAAGTATCCCCAACTCTGATGTCGACTCAAGATTCGTCCATGCATCCTTTGTCACATGGCAATATACCGATGAGCCAAAGATCCTGAAGTGTCCCACATCTAGTCTCTTACTGGAGAAATCTTCCTCTAGTGTCTTCATCCCAAGTATACGATGTTGGATTCTATTATGCAAATAGACCGATGTGTTGCAGCCTCAGCCCACAAGTGAAGTGGTAGGCCTTGGTCATGCAACATCGCCCGTGCTGCCTCTACAATAGTTCTGTTCTTCCTCTCAGCCACCCCATTCTGCTGTGGGTTATGAGGTGTCTTCAACTCTCGTTTAATTCATTCCGCTACACATGATTCCTTAAACTCTTGAGAGACATATTCTCCATCGTTGTCACTTCTCAAGGCCTTGATCTTCTTCCCTGACCCTTTCTCAACCAAAGCTTTGAACTCACAAAAAATTGTGAAGGTTTGGTCCTTCCTCTGCATGAAATAAATCAAGCATTTACGAGAATAATCATCAATGAAAATCACATAATACCTTTTCTTTGTTATGGATGTCGTCGATAATGGTCCACACACATCAGTATGAACTTACTCTAAGATAACCTCTGCTCGACTGTCTCGATCATGAAAGGAAGACTTGGTGTACTTTCCCAAGCTACAACCTTTGCATGTGTCAAATTTCTCAAGTTTACCTTTGGGAAGTCTTGTAGATATCTGCCACATTATCTTCAAGGCCCCATGATGCAAATGGCCCAACCGCCTGTGACACAACTCGCCAATGTCTTAGCTTTGCACCAATTTTTCTTTTGTACTCAATTTTGCACAATCATATACCTCTAGTTTATAGATATTCTTCACCCGAATCCTAATCCTCTTGGTCTGACCTGTGGCTATGTGTCTTAGGAACACCTTTCCTTTATTGAAGACAACATTGTAGCCTTTGTCCTCCAACATCGCGACCGATACCAAGTTATTCTTCAATCCAGACACATATTTCACATTTGTCAAGGTGAGAGGAGCTCCTGCTCCCTCTTAAAAGCAACCGTGCCCACTCTTGAAACATTGTACTTTCCATCGTCACCCATCTCTATGCGCATCTTGAGATTTTTCTCCTCCAAGGTACTGAATAAACTTTTATCACCCGTCATGTGGAATGATGCTCCACTGTCAAGATACCAAACACAACCCACCGTTGATGACACCATGCATGCGATGAGGTCAAAGTCCATTTCAAATTAGGAGGCTAATGCCTCACCTTCCGATCCTTTTGTGGATCCCTTCTTGGACTTCTTTGATGGCAAATTAGTCACATAATGTCCCATCTCATGACAATTAAAGAATCTCACTTTAGACTTGTCACCCTTCTTCCCTTCATGAGAAGAATTCGATTTGGAATGGGAAGCCTTCCCCTTTCCTTTCCTTACTTTACTTGCTAAGGCCAGATTTTCTTCATAATCATTCTTTGATGAAGAACCATCTCGTGTGCTCCTCCTGATCTCCTCTTGCATCAGATCCGACCACATTCATTCCCAATCTAGAAGTTTCTCCCTTACATTCACAGAGTCCTGGTAGCTATTCCAACTCTTTGGAAGGCCGAGGAGAGTGAGGCTCACAGTATCATCATCAACAGTAGTTATTCTCACACTACCAAGCTCATCTCTGTAGGTTGTGATCTTGTTTAGATATGTGGAAATAATATCTCCCTTCTCCATCTTGATTTTTCGAAGCTTATCCTTGAGTGCTAATTTCCTCTGGTTGCTACTGTTCTGGTAGAGGTCCTTCAATGTCTTTGACATTGAAAATGGAGTATCCTTCCCATGGAGACTCGAAAAAATATGGCCTTGAAATCCCTTAAGGATGATCCATCTTGCCTTCGCTACACACTTCTTCCACTCAGCCAACTCTTGTGCATTAGCTGCAGCTAGCTTTGGGATTTCTTGATCAATGAAATCCTTCAAGCCATTGTCTTCTAATATAACCTCCATTCTATCTTTCCATGCTATGTAATTCGAGTTGCCTTCCAAGGCATACTCAAGTCTCAAGCCATAGAATTCCATTGACCAACATGAAGTATGATATGAATTCAATTTTCACCTACAACCCCGAACTTCAAACTTCAAATTCTCTTCTCAGTATATTGTTCATAGCTCCAATAACCTTTGCTCTGATACCATGTAGAAATTATGTCTACAAATCCAGCTTTGTAGATCTGCTACAGGTTAACCCGATAATGCAATATAACCAAAGAAAAATACTATAACCTACTTCTACTATCAATTTGTGGAAGCTTAAAGATTGAGCAAGATCAAGCTGAACACATATAACTAGAAGAAGAATCAATGCACATGAAACATAGAAAATACTCAGAGGAAAGTCTCAGCTAAAAACCCCACTATATGTATTATCATACAATGTGGAAATATATCAGAATTACACAAAGCCTTAGCTCTCACAGCTAGCCAGCTCTCAGTACAATCCTCACAGATGCTCACAGACAAAATTGATTTCTCATAAGCCTTCCTCTCTGCCCTCCAAGCTCCTATTTCCTTGCACAGTTTCTCCTGGGTGATCCTCCTGTTACCAAGTTTAACACTGATCTCACACACTACTCTAACACACTGTCAGAACTACGCAATCCTCAAGGAATGATTCCTTGACTGCATGCATGAGCTTTCTTTATAAGAGAACACATGCAACTGATAGTACACTGTCCTTGCATTTAATCTCAACTGGGTCTTTCTTAGAATAGACATGCATTAGTTACTGATGAGGGAATAATCAGTTATCTGGAGTACACTAGTTGAGTGCACGCATGCATCAACTGACTGATAACTCACAATTAGTTCCTCAAATAGTTTGGAACTAATTTAACTAGACTTAACTTAGTAAACTGAGCTAACTAATTACAACTCAAATATAACTCAATCTTATCTCCTTAATTAAGGGATGATCTCCTTAATTTAAGGGATAATTGTTGCATGACCTCAGAAAGACTTCTAACTTGAATTTCTCCAAATAATTAACTCAAGATGAATTAATTAATTATTTTCAAGTAGCTGGTGAGACTAAATTCGAATTTTAATTCAAGGAAAAATTAAAATTGGAATATTGTTGTTGCCACATTTCAACAATTATTCTTCAGAGCATAAGTATGTTGATTTTGTTCTGAGTGATACAGATACACAGACTGATTGAGATGTTTTTTCTTGTGATTCGGGTGTAGATAAGGGGTTCTTGTGATTTGATTTTCCCTTAACTTGTTTGTGTCGATTTCTTGATTTACTTTAAGCATTTGATTTTATTTAGGTACATAAGTCACTTGGTTAATCGCTAGATCTTCACTTGAAATTTTTTTCATTTGAATTGTAACTTCTGATCATGTTTTTACCTTATCTCGAATGTTATCTTCTTGCATTGTGATATTGACTGGATCAGTATTCACTTTTTCTTCTTCAACTTTGAATATTATGTCTGAAGACTTCAAAATTTCTTTCGTGACAAGTTCTTCTAATTTATTTTTCAATGATTTTTTATCATTTTTAAGTTTCTTAATTTGCATTAGTAATTTCTCGTTGTGGTCCTTGATGCAAGTAACCTCTTCGTTTTTTTTTTTTTTTTCCTGCGTAATCTTTTCAACTTCCTTTTTTATATTTTTCATTGACTTTTGACATTCGTAAAGGATTACCTTTGAAATATATTTTATGTCCTTTAGTGTTACTGAATTAGGTTTCAATGTAATGTCTTGCAGCATTATTTTCTTCTTCTTGTAGGAAAATGTTAAAAAATTCTTCTTCATATTTAGAATGAAGGACCCCAATGATCCATCCAAGGTGAACCCTAAATTATGTCACCTCAATTGTCCCATAGGGATTGAACAAAGAATTATGATATAAATGTATAGTGTGCAATATTTAATTGTAAATCGGTTATGTCATATTTTTTTGTCTTCAATAGGTTTAATTTTTCAATTATATTTGACTAAGAAATCACCAATTGGTTAACGAGTTTAGTGTTTATATAATTTGTATCTTCGACAAGCGAGATAGAAATAGTGACATCTTTTCTTGCAAGAGTCTCTTTAATTTTAAATAGCACTGAAACATAGTTATATTAAGTTTGTGAAATTATTCCTTCATTTCCGAATTAAACTCTATTCTTGGTCTACAATATTTAAATACTTTCAAATTTCCTTTTTTAACTAAAAATATCCTTAACTTTTTTTAACTTAATATTCCTTTAATAAAATTTTGATGACCTTAAACTTTAGATTAGCATTTTTTATAATAATCCCCCCTCTCTCTCTCTCTCTCTCTCTCTCTCTCTCTCGCTATATATATATATATATATATATATATATATATATATATATATATACACACATACATACATATATATATGTACATACATACATACATACATACATACATACATACATACATATATATATATATATAGATAGAGATATATATAAGTTCGTAACTATATTTATACTACTGAAAAAATGATATTACATTGATAGCTTCCATTTCCAAAAATTCTCTAGATCCCATGTTCAAGTAGTGGGAACAAAGTTCACCATTACTATTAGTGACAATCCTAGGTCCTTTTAGTAGCAACCTTAGGTCACAGAATTAACTGCCAGATTGTTCAAAAACTTACAAAATGTCAAGATAGGTAGACGAGGCATTTCCCATAAAGACTTACATGCAAAAGTATCATCAGACCAAACCAGACAAAACTAATGTTTTCATATGCCATACTAAAACACCATGAAAAAGATAGAAGCATAGAAAAGCTAGGCATAGCTTGTTTCCAAAATGAAATACTAGGAACCATGTGAAACTATTAATTCGATATGATAATTTGTTATGAAACCAGCTCAAGAAAAGATAGAAAAGATAGATCAGTGCCTTAGAATTCAACCTCTTCGAGGGGGCAACCTCCTTTACATTACATAAATGAACAATTCTTGGATGATTCAAATGAAAAAACCTCCTTTCTATATATATGAGTCTAAGGAGTCACAATATAATCCATCCGACCTAATAATAATAATATAAAGCCACAAAAATAACAATAGAGGGATTCTATGGGGCACAAAAATAACAATATGGGGGTAATAGGGGCACAACAATATAAATAAGGGGTATAACTACAATAGTAATGGGGTAATCACTAGTATTATAGGGACCCAACATGCCCCTCTCCTTCAAAAAAGTGTTGTCCTCAACGCTTGAGTAGTTCTGGATACTTCTGCATAAAATTCTCATCCTCCCATGTGGAATCTTCAGCGGATAAGTTCTTCCACTTGATAAGATACTCTGAAATTGATCGATTTCGTAGCTGTCGAGTTCTTGTTTCTGTGACTGCTTCCGGTTCCAATATAATTTTTCCTTCCTCGTCAAGTTCTGGCAATATTGTTTGAACTGGGAGCTTGTCACCTATAACCTTCTTTAAACATGAAACATGGAAAACTGGGTGCAATCGAGAAGCTGCAGGAAGCTCCAATTTGTATGCCATAGTACCAATCTTTTGCAACACCTTGTACGGACCATAATACTTTGGTGATAATTTATTATCCTTCTTAGCTTGCTTTAGGGACATTTGCTTATATGGTTGTAGCCGTAGGAATACCCAATCACCTACATCAAAACTTCTTTCACTGCGATGTTGATCTGCCTGTTGTTTCATTCTATTTTGTGCCAACACGAGGTTATCCTTTAAGAGTTGGAGGACTTGTTGTTGATGTTCGATGTGATGTTCCACTGCCTGAACCTTAGAATTTTCTCTTAAATATGATGTGATGGATGGTGGTTGATACCCATAAAGTGCCATAAATGGGGTCATTTTTGTTGCTGTATGGAAGGAAGTGTTATACCACCATTCAGCCAGAGGCAACCATTTGACCCATTGTGTCTGTTTATCAGATACAAAGCAACGAAGATATCCTTCCAAACATTTGTTTACTATCTCAGTTTGCCCATCAGATTGAGGATGATAAGATGAGCTATGAGCTAACTGAGTACCAAGACAAGAAAATAATTATGTCCAAAAATTTCCAGTGAAAATGGGATCTCTGTCACTTACAATAATCTTTGGGTTTCCATGTAGCTTTTGAATTGTTTCCATAAATGCAGTAGAAACTGTACTGGCTTTAAATGGATGTGATAATGCACAAAAGTGTGCATACTTGGTAAGTCTGTCAACTACCACCATGATGACACTCTTTCCCTCAGACTTGGGTAAACCTGTGATAAAATCCATTGAAACCTCCTCCCAACGTTGGCTTGGAATGGATAAAGGTTGTAATAGACCCGGTGTCTTAATTGTTTCAACTTTATTTTGTTGGCAAACCAAACATTCCGCCACAAACTTTTGAATATCTGATTTAAGGCCATCCCAAAAAAATTCCTTCTTAACCCTGTGGTAAGTTTTTAAAAATCCTGAGTGCCCTCCTAAGGGAGAAGTGTGCAATTCCATAAGAATCTTTTGTTTTAGCTGGGAATTCTTACAGAGGTATAAGCGATCTTTGTACCATAACGAATCATTTTGCCAGCTAAATGTATCAGACGTACTGGAATCTTGTTGTAGCTTTCGAATAAGTGCCCACACTTCTTCGTCATTCTTCCATTCCTCCCTTGCTTCGTTTATCCAATCTGGTTGGATAATAGAAATGGTGCACAACAATGCTTCCACATCCTCATCCTTTCTTGAGAGTGCATCTGCCACCACATTTTGCTTCCCTTTTTGTAGATGATTTCAAAGTCATAACCCAACATCTTTGTGACCCACTTTTGTTGCTCTTCAGAGGATAATCTTTGTTCTAAAAAGTATTTAAGGCTATCATGATCTGTTTTTACCTTGAAGTGTCTTCCCATTAGGTAGGGTCGCCATTTCTTAAGTGCATGGAGTATTGCCAACATTTCCTTCTCATAAATAGCTTTTCTTAAAAACTTTCCCTTGATTGGACGACTTTCAAAAGCAATGGGTCTTTCATCTTGCATTAGAACAACACCAATTCCATTTCCTGAAGCATCACATTCCACAATAAAGGTTTTTGTGAAGTCCGGTGTAGCTAAGACCGGTGCTTGGCACATTGCCTCTTTAAGATGTTCAAAGGCCTTTGTTGCTTCCGGAGTCCATGAAAATGCATCTTTCTTCAATAATGTTGTTAGAGGTGCTGCTATTCTCCCATAATTCTTAACAAACTTGCGATAATACCCTGTCAACCCAAGAAATCCTCGCAGATGCTTTATGGATGTGGGGATTTTCCATTCCTTAATGGCTTTAATTTTGCTAGGGTCTACCTTAACTCCTTCATGAGATACAATATGACCCAAATATTCCACCTCCTGGACTCCAAAGAAACATTTGGATCTTTTTGCATATAATTGTTTCTCCTCCAATAGTTGTAGCACCTTGTCAACATGTTCAACATGATCCTTCCAAGACTTGTTGTAGATTAGTATATCATCAAAAAATACTAACACAAATTTTCTAAGGAATGGTTTGAAAATTGAATTCATCAAACCTTGAAATGTTGAAGGTGCATTGGTAAGGCCAAAAGGCATGACCAAAAATTCATAATGACCCTCATGAGTTCTAAATGCTGTTTTCGGAATGTCTTCAATCTTCATTCTGATTTGATGATATCCTGAACGAAGATCCAACTTGGTGAAGTAAATTGATCCATGCAATTCATCCAGTAATTCATCAATGACAGGAATGGGGAACTTATCTTTAATAGTGAGCTTGTTGAGCTCCCTATAATTCGGACACATGCGCCATGATCCATCCTTCTTGTGCACCAATACTACTGGAGCAGAGAAAGAACTTTGACTTGGTTGAATTATACCAGCCTCTAGCATTTCTGCAACCATACGTTCAATTTCACTTTTTTGGACATAGGGATATCTGTACGGCCTGATGTTTGGAGGAACACTTCCTGGAATCAGATGAATAGCATGATCATGATCACGCATAGGTGGGAGACCTTTGGGAGTCTCAAATACCTTGGAATGATTGTCCAGGACTTTTTGGAGATCTGGAGAAATAGATGATTCCAATGTGGAAACATCTAGCGAACATAATTGTGCAATTACACCTCTTTGCTCCTTTTTTAGAAGCTTTGTCATACCATTAGAGCTGATTATCTTTCCTGGTTTCCCTGCAATACCCCTTAATTCAACTTCCTTTCCTTCCGTAGAAAATTTGATGAAAAGTTCTTGAAAATTAAAAGCTATTGTACCCAAGGATTGTAGCCATTGGACTCCTAGTACAACATCAACACCTCCCATTGGAATGGAAAGCATTGGGCTAGTCAATACATATTCTCCCATGGATAGCTTGATATTATGGCACTTTCCAGAGCAATTTATTGTTCCTCCATTTGCAATCATCACTTGACACTCTGGTGCTGGATATAGGAAGCAATTCAATTCTTTTGCTACCCTACAATGAATAAAATTGTGGGTGCTTCCTGAATCAATCAACACTATTACCTTTTTCTTCTTGATTTGTCCTTCTATCTTGATGGTTTGAGGAGTGGTAATTCCCGCCAATGCATTACAAGATATGGTCGGATTTATTTTTTCTTCATCTAGGCTTTGTTCCTGGAGTATATCTTCTTCTTTTGACCTTTCTTGCTCCTTTTCTTCTTCCTCTTCACAATCTATGTAGAATAATTTCTTCTCAGCACACTTATGACCTTTAGTGTATTTGCTATCACAACTGTAACAAAGCCCTTTTGCTCTTTTTTCTTCCAATTGTTGTGGTGTCAACCTTATAGGTTGTGGAAGACTAGGGGCAACAACACTTCCGTCTTTATAGTTGTGAGTGGTATGCTTCCTGGTTGCCATAATTTTTCTTTCCATTTTTCTTGCTAACCTGAATGCCTTCTCTAATGAATCAGGTTCCCAAAGGCGAACATCATGTTGGATATTATCCTTTAAAGACCCTATGAACACATCAATCCTATGCTCCTCTGGAATATCTTTTACCCTTATGTTCAATTTTTGGAACTCCTCAATGTGCTCCATTACTGAACCCTTTTGTTTGAGACTTATCAATTGGCTAAAAAAAGTGTTGCTTTTTGTATCTTCATAATGTGCTATCAATTCTTCCGTAAAAATTGCCCAAGTGATAAATTTTTTACGAGAACAAAGCCATTGATACCATACAAACTGATTTGGTTCCAAATATACAGTTTCCATACGTACCTTTTGTGTGTTTTGCACATTATTGAGATCGAAGAATTGCTCCATCTGTAATATCCATGTGGCGGGATCCTTGCCATCAAACTTCCTCATATCGATTTTTGGAATATGGTGGGTCTTCGATCCAACATTAGAGTCTATGGAATCATGATTAACATTTCTTTTGTTCACATCATGAGTTTCCTTTACAACCTTTTCACCATTAGTAAGTATTTCTTGTAGAAAATTTGTCAAATCTGTCTTCAAATCTGCCATGTCTTTCTTCAAATATGTCTTCAAATCTGCCATGTCTCTCTTCAAATCTGTCTTCAAATCATCCATCTTAGCTTCCATGCCCTTTATCTTAGATTCCACGCCATTTATCTTAGATTCCATGCCATTTATCTTAGATTCCACGCCATTTATCTTAGCTTCTGTTAGCTTTTGTGAGCGTGACATTTGTTGCACTTGTTCTTGTAATTTTGATATATCATGTAGCATTTCTTCCTCTTCTTCATGAGTCATGCTAGAGCTTTCAGTTTCCTTACTAGGTGTTTGCATTTTCTTTCCTCGGGGCATCAGTTACCGATAATAATTCTTTACTATGCCCTTTGAATTCCTTCAAACCCAGCTTACACAAAAAAAAAACTACACACCTTTTTTCACTTTGTAGAAGCCTGATATTGAATCTGATGTATCTCTGTAATTCTAGATCCTCCAACTCCAAAATTGCGACTTGTAGTAGCCTTATGTGTCCTCTTTCCAATTCCACAAGTCTGGCCCAATTTGGATTCTCCAAGGAAGAGTTATGCGAAATCTCCCACAGTGACTTAATTATAGACTAGTTCAGTAGAGCGAACTTGTACAATGTGCCACGAGTCACTATTTCAACCTATGCATCTGAAACATGCATACAAGAAACTATAGTCTGTCCTCTTTCTGTACCTTCTTACGAAATTTCAATCCAGTCCCAGAGAGAAAGTTATGACGATTTTCCCCAGGTCACCTGTTTTGAATGTAATTCAGGAGTCTACAAAAGAGCAACTTCCTCAGATCATATCTCCGCACCTATTGCGCGAAAAGCTCTGAAATTCGGACCCAAGGTTCAGCACGATTGCTTCTCAAATGGGTTTTTTTTATGACTTTTGAAACATCACAGAAAAAAAGTTATAGCGAAAATTCCACGATGACCTGTTTGGAGCAGCGAAACCCTAGAATCCAAAGCTCTGATACCAAATGTTATGAAACCAGCTCAAGAAAAGATAGAAACGATAGATCAACGCCTTAGAATTCAGCCTCTTCGAGGGGGAAACCTCCTTTACATTACATAAATGAACAATTCTTGGATGATACAAATGACAAAACCTCCTTTCTATATATAGGAGTCTAAGGAGTCACAATATAATCCAGCCGACCTAACAATAATAATATAAAGCCACAAAATAACAATAGAGGGATTCTATGGGGCACAGAAATAACAACATGGGGGTAATAGGGGCACAACAATATAAATAAAGGGTATAACTACAATAGTAATGCGGTAATCACTAGTATTATAGGGACCCAACACCTTGTGTTAGGGTGGCAGATTTTGAAATTTATTCGAAGGAAAGAGGTAGATTTCCAACTATCGTTTAGTTGTTGGTTACCATGGGGGAGTTCAATGCTTGCAACGAAGGTCTGACTATGTATTATTAACCTCCACAATTCCTTTCTTGACGTCAATTTCCTGATTATTATGCATCATTTCCCTTTGGAAGTCTATCTAGTTCTTGTAGGTTCCCATGTTATTTGTTTTGTTTATCTATAACACATCGATGGGTCCTTTCTTTGAGCTAGTATTTGTGCTATCCATTGCATCCCCCCAAATTACTGACTCGATAGGTATTTCATTCAGTTGTCATGTCCTGGTATGTGGTGTCTAGTATCTAGGCACCTTTTCGATATGGTTTTGATGTAGAAATTCCTTGTAGATTCAAACTGCTAATTGTAATTTACTAAAACAATAGAATTAAATCTACTCTACCAATTGCGGAAACAATTAACGATCGAAAAATCATGAAGCATTCAATAGAAATAATTCAATCAGTACATTACACATTGATTTCCTAGGGAAAACCACAGCTAAAACCCCCTGCTATCTGTATATTGCATTAGTAAAAAAATATGAGATGATTACAATGTTTGTCTCAAGCCTGAGAAACCTTTACACTATCTCTATCTATCTCACTGCTTCCTAGACAAGCTTAGGCAAATACTTAACCAATTTTCTTCTTGCCCAAGTCCCTATTTCCTTGTGTTGTTTCCTTGGGAATTATCCCATATTAATTAGGGAAATTCTTCAATTGGAATTGCACAATCCTCATAGTCCTTCCTCTCACTGCATGCACCACCTATACAATTTGGATGATTATACAATTGATAGTACATTATCCCTGAAAATCCAATCTCAATTGGGTAGATCTTAGATCTGACATGCATGAGTTATTTATGAGTGAATCATTAGTTAACTGGTTGAACACAAGAAGCAACAACCAATTGTCTGACCTCCTACTAGTTCATCCATTAGTTGTGATCCTGTTGTGCCCTACAACAACCCCCCATTTCGTTCTGAATGTATTTACAAATGATTAACATATGAAATGGGTCCCTTTTAAAAAAAAAATTAATTGGTATTAATGAATTTGTTCGAAAAAGGTATGATAATCAAAAGTGTTAGTGAATTGGAGCCTTTTTCGAATAACAATGTTTCCAAAATAAAACAATCTTTGTTATTGCGATAAAGCGATCGAAAGATCGCATATCGCAATGACAAGAGAGATGCATTTAAATGACACTTTGGTTTTTGCCGATGCGATATCGCTATCGGCGATCGGCGGTATTCGATGCATACACATAAAGAGCACATATCTTACACCCCGATGCGACGCTATATCGGCGATCGGCTATCGGCCCGGCCCCTTATGGGAAAACGCTTTAAGTTTTAAACCCCGACCCGATGCGATATCGCTATCGGCCGTCGGCGGTATCCTATGCACTCTCATAAGGCGCTCAGGTCTTTCCCCGATGCGATGCGATATCGCTATCGGCGTTCGCCAGGGCTACTTTCAAACGATAAGTAACTCTTTCCCCCATGCGATGCGACATTATTCATCGGTAATCGGCATTTCCAAAAAGCGATTGCTTTAAGCTTTAAAGTTATATTTAAAGCCAGTGGATAAAGCGCAGTTTTCAAAATGCCGTTAAATGCAGGGATAAGGTAAGGCATGCGTATTTAATAACTTTGCCCCTTCGGTTAACGAATACTTGCGTCTAAGGCATATCATATCTGTTGCACGCGTTGGGAGGTCATTCAACTGAATAACAGCGTAAAGTTCATTTAATGGATAGCAGGCCTTAAAATCACCATTAATGCATATACGATCCCTTACCAGTGATTGGATCCGCAGCCATTTTTTGAAAATTAATAGCGCCACGCTTCAAGTGATATATATCTTTCCCATTACGCTTTGTTTTCATTATTTCTCGTATTACGATTTCTCTTGCGCTTGTGTAGAGTTCGTTTGTTGAGAAAAGCCTAAACGTGATGGGGAAGAAAAATAAGAAGAGTTCTGGTTCTACTACAACACCTGTTGCAGGTCAAGCTGCTTCAATTTCGAAGAAAGGCTTAATCTCGGACACTACGTGTGCTGGTCTTGCTAGGACCACATGGCAGGGCACATATAATCTGTTGGAGGCCGAGCAACCAAAAGTGACAGTGAGAACAGTTAGTGTTGATGTACTAAGGAAATCTGATGCAACGCTCAAAGACTTGGCCGATTCCTTTTTACACAGAATAGCGGCCAGAGAGCAGGTTCTCCCTTACACAGATGTGGTGCGTTGGGCGATTGAAGAAATCCCCATCACTGATAGAACTTTCCATACAAGGGACGGAAGGATTTTCGGGTCATTCAAGCCTGATGACCTGAGGCGAATGTATCATCTGCTTGAACCGGAGCTAGTCTACAACAGAACCTTCGTGGAAAAATTCGCAAGTGAAAATGAATCACCATCCGAACCCCTCCGAGATTGGAGGCAGAACCCAGCCAAGCACAAGCATGAAAGTTCGGGTAAGTACTCCAACGTTTCTTTGGCTTCTCCCTATTGCTATGCGGGGATTATGATGTGTAGTCTGTGGGGATTACATGACTCTGTTAATATCAATATTGACATGGTTCCCTTAATGGAAGCGGCTATCAATGCTATAATCATGGATTGGGCCACTATTCTTTCTGATAAGTTGGTCGTAGCTGTTCGTGAATTCAGAAGCAAAACTATAGTCTCCGAAAGGAAAATCCCTCCATTTTATTATTCTGCTTACATTATGGATACTCTGTGTCTTAATTCTGAGTTTCCTGTTCTCGGTTGGAGATGGACCACCTAAGATCCAACACCCATTCATCTATACCATCAGAAATTGTGGAAGTCCTCTTACAAGGACCATTTGTACCAAATTTGTAATGGTTTCATGGTGCCCATTTACTATTCTATTTATGACAGACCCATTCCCAGAATTTCCTATGAAGCTTCTTTTGACTTACCAGCCGTAGCAAGTTGGTTCGGGGAGGAGTATTTCACCTATATCAGAGTTTTTGGGAGTAAGGCTAGGCCGCATGTCCTCCCCTTATATATCCCAGACAAGCTGTTAGCCCGGGAAATCTGTTACCAGATTATGGCCGAGAGTGTCACACAAACTCTCAAAGAAGAGAAGAAGAAAGGTTGGCCCTCTTTTCCTTTAAGAATTGGGGTTTTTACTCTGCTTAATTACAAGCACGCAGAAAAAGAAGCAACAAAAATCCAATCTTTATCCTTGGCCACTCTCCCAAGCAGACTCTATGATCCAAAGCAAACTGCCTACACTGCCCTAGAACAAGCAAAATTGACAAAAGTTGATCATCAAGAGGATCTGTTTGATGACCTGTTCGTAGGTATAGAATCAATAAGCCAAGCCAAACAGCTTGCAATAATGAAATACAATGATGAGGCGTTGACTGAGTTTAATAAACTTAGGGAACAGAGGTTGCAAACTCTGCCCCTAGAGTTATTATCCACAACCCCAGCGTCTTCCTCAAGCGAGCCTGGTCGGCAACAAATACATTCACCTCCGGTTACAACTAAAGAACAGGATAAACAACAGGAGGAAAGGCAGAAGAAGCTGCAGGCTGAGAAGCAGAGAAAAGAGCAAGCAGAGAGGCAGAAAAAGGAGCAGATAGAAAGGCAGCAAAAGGCAAAGAAGGAAGAAGAGCAAAGGAAGAAGAAGGAAGAAGAGCAGAGGAAGAAGAAGGAAGAAGAGAAACTAAAGAAAGAACTGGCAGATAAGCAGAAAAAGGAATTAGAGGAGCAACAGCGAAAAGCACTTGAAGAACAACAGAAGTTAGAACAAGAAAAGGAACGGAGCAAAGCCCCTACAGAGCAACATAAGCAAACCTCCACCGATTCTGAATTGATTAAACAATGGAACCAATTCGATTCCATTATCAGTGGTAAGGAAGGCTCCAAAGACAAAGGCTCCTCTAAAAAAAGCAATGCGCCCGATACCACTTCTTCTTAGGTTCTAGGAGGGACCAGCGGCCCACCCATTTCACAGGATGTCGAGGTAATCAATAAGGACCCTTCTGATCAAATTGTTCTCCAGGTGGAAGAAATTCCTCCCCTAGATATTTTCTACAGCCCAAAGCATAGAGCCGTTATTAAGCGCTCTAAGAAAAGACGAAGGCTTGATCAACCTTCTATCTTGCTTGAGCAAACAGTCACGGGCAATATGGTCTGGAAGGAGGATTTGGATCCCTCCGATGATCTGACAAAGCTGTCGCAATTCGTGGGAGCTTATTCTGCAGCAACCATCGACAAAGCATCGGAGGTAAGTCTTCTATTGAAGACTAAGGACCATGAAATATATGCATTACAGGCAGAGGTAATTGAAGCAAAAAACAAAGCAGCGCAGGTGGAAGAGCAGTTGCTGGCTCAACAGCAGGAAAACAATTTGTTAACCCAGCAACTGCAAATTGAAAGACAAAGGATAGACCAAAGTGAAACTCAGAAGGCAAAAGAATTGTCGGAGGCATTGTCACAGTTGAAAGCATCAAATGAGTTGATGATGAAATCAAAAGATGAGCGAATAGCTCAACTATCAACACAGCTTGAAGGTATCAAGAGCACACAGAATGTGAAACTCTTCAGAGCAGAGGCAACTCAAATAAATGGCGCATTAATATCTCAGATCAGACTTTTATGTCAAAAACTTACTAAGGCTGAGCAATTATGCGAAATATCTACAACAGTGTGTGAGCAAATAGAGAAGGCCAGGAATGAGCTAGATCAGGGCGAAGAAGCCATATCCGATTATATTGAGTGGCAAGACACTAACGAAGGGAAGGCGGCCAATTTATCCCGAATCCATGAAGCGTACAAAGACATCCTCTTCACGGAATGGAACACTCAGGTAATGAAAGCAGAAAGGGCGGCTTCCAGGTGTAAAATAATTGCCAGCAATATGACCGACCTAGTCAATGATACACTTTATTTGGCTAACATGATTTCCAAGTGCACACCTGGAAGCATAACAACAGCAGATATGCTTGAACAAACAAATTACCATGACTTGGAGGAACAGAGGAAGTTAATTACAGGAGTAAATACTTTAACCTCTGATACATATTGGCTCTTTCTAGTCAAGCCACATACTCAAAGGTCTGCTCTCAAGTGTTTAACAGATGCCCTCGGATGCCTGATCCCCGACATTCAAGATGCTACATATGATGCCCAGCTAACTTCGCGTCTCAACACTCCACCAGAAGTAGAGCCAATGCTGGCGATATGTCAGCTAAGGTGTAAAGGCAAAGAACCCACCGAATGAAGCATTGCCGCCAACTGCCAGATTGCCAAGAAAGATGGAACAAACATTTATTGATGCCAATTTAATAGCTTTTCAGTTGTTTAGATATTTAGATTAGTATAGTATTTATAGACCCTTTCATTGTTTTGGAAGGGGTCGTAAAATTTTGTAATAAGACTTAAAGGCTGAAGTTTGCACTATTGTGCTTCAGTCTATATTCTTTTTGTGAAACTCGACCAATGGTTCTTAATTTTGATTAGAAGGTTGTTTTATACAACTGCGCACGACTGTCTGTTGTTTGGAATGCTTTCCGATTTGAAGGAAGAACTGCGACATAGTGATTAATATACTGGATTGATCGATCAGCTTACATGGTACTATTATCTGTATCTGTGTTCTTTCTTATTATATGAATTGCTGTGTTATTATCTTTGCTATTGTTGAATGCATGTATGCGATATAACAACGAATCTTCATTTCGTTTCACTATTGAATGTTTTGGTGATTTGTTATCTCTTTCACTCATATATGTATCAATGATATGGATGATTAAGTGTAGTAATTTTCTCTTATCGCTCTGCATAACTAATTATGCAGAGCAATGTTTAAATGGTTTAAACGTCTATGCTTAAAGTGTTAGAGTCATCTATATGCCTGCCTTAAAGCACAGACCATCAAACGCTACGCTTTACCAAGTGATAAGTCCCGGGATCCAATTATAGTTATTACATTTTGGTTTGTAGTTTAGCTGTCCGCTTATTACCATCTTATGTCATAAGTCATTCATCCATCCCATTCACTTATAGTTCTTGGGAAACTGGTCCCATTATCCCCAGTCGGAACCACTATTCCAAACGGAAAAGGAGCTGCACTAAGGTCCGGACCGGGTGGTTTCCCCTTTGTTGTGGCAGCGATCTTCGAGGCCTCAACAAAATTGGCGCTAGAAGGAGGGCATTGACTGTGAATGGCAAGCAGACCTAAATCGGCAAGTCATTCTAAGAGTAATTCTCCCTCCAAATCTCCTCGTTCTTCTCAATTACATGCTGGTTCACCAGCCCATAACCAAGAAGAAGAGGAATCTACCACCACTGCTCAATCCCATCATATCCCAGAACAACTAAGTCTTGAATCTCCTGAAGTTCAGTCTCTAATCCATAAACTTCAGAGCTTCTCGATTTCACCACAGAAATCTGAGATATCAGAAAGCAGTGCGACTTCGCAGTTCAACCTCAATCATCCTCTTACTAGACTTCAGAGCGAAAAACTTGGTATTGAACCTACTGAGTTTCCTTTACCCAAAAGGAAAAAGCCAAAGAAAAATATTGAAGGATCTGATAGTGGGGATTTTTCTTCCACATCCTCCATTTCATCTCCTCATCTGCAAAGTCAACCACCCACCCCTCCATTACAAATTGTTGTTCATCAGGGAACAGGAGCCTCAATATCTCAACCTATTCACTCTTCATCTTTGATACCTCCCCAAATATCTGGAATTCCAACAGTAGTGTCAACCACTGTCGCTAGCATAATGGCAGACCCATGGACTAGGCCGGGTGCGGTCAACATGCCTGGACCATTGCATGATCTACCAGATGCCCCCGAAAAATGGCTGCCTAAATTTAATCCAGATAACGGAACCCAAGCTGAAGAACATATTAACAATTTTATGTTGGCAGTTAACTTAAAAGGAGTGACAGAGCAAGATGTTGTTGTAAGACTCTTTCCCTACACCTTACAAGGATCAGCAGGATCTTGGTATTTTTCCTTACCTGCTAGTTCAATTACCAGTTGGAACACATGCCAAGAGCAGTTCCTTACCAAGTATGGAGATGATAGGTCCTTAGCTACTTTAATAAACGATCTCTCCAATCTAAGGATAGAGCACAGGGAACCAATAAAGGAGTTTAATGCCAGATTTAATAAACTCCTGAATAAAATCCCTACTGATTCTAAACCAAGTGAACAAATCCGAAGCGAATGGTATATTACCGCCCTACCTGCCAACATAGCTATTTTTGTAGATAGGGCTGGGAAACCTACCCTAGCTGAAAACATGAAAGAAGCACTTGCTGTTGAAAAGCGCATTAATGCTCTTGAGAAGAAAGCTGCTCTAGAAGACCGAAAAGCTAAAAAAGTCTCGTTTAAAGAAGATTCCAAGAAGAAAACCCCAAAGGACCCCTATGACATGGAAGGTTTACAAAAGGTCCTTAAAACATTGTCTAACGAAATGGTTGACATCAAGAAGCAGGTGGCCGAAACCTCAAATAAAAGACCATTTAGAACTTACAAGAAAACTGAATCAAAGCCGCCCAATGTTATATCCAATGCAGACTCAGACCAAGAAGAAGAGGAAGAGGAAACAACTTTACAAACCGATGATGAAGAAGAAATAGCTGAATGCCATGGAATGTGGGATTTTATACTCCCAAACTCTGATACTGAGAATGAAGAAGAAGCCTTTCCGGTTACTACTAGAAGTAAAAGTACTTCCGAACCTGCTCAGGCAACATCGAAGAAAAGAAGTGCAGGTGCTTCTACAGCAAAAGAAAAAGTTCCTCCTAAGAAATCGCCTGTAGTAGCTCCCCAAAATCAGCCTTCAACTTCTAGTTCTCCTTCAACATCCAAGACATTAGTAATATCTGATTCAATGGAATATAACATTGTTGATGACATGAAGAAAACTAAGGCAAATATAACTATGTTTGAGCTTAGCAAATTAAAACATCAACAAAAGTTACTTCTCAAAGAATTGAATGCTGTTCCCTCTACTCCCCTTCCCAGTACAAGAGCTGCCAACGATCAAGGCCAGCCTCCTGCAGGTATGGTCGAAGCTACCGATTCAGTTCTAATTGGAGATAAATCAAATTCTCACACCCCACCCTTCCTGCTGACGTACGAGATTTATAATAGAAACCTGCACAACTGTTTAATTGATTCAGGGGCTTCATCTAATATAATGCCAGCTTCAGTTTGTTCTAAGCTGAATATTGAGCCACAGAAGTCAGCTACTCATATTGTGCAGTTGGATAGGACTAAAGTGCAGGTAGTGGGTGAAATTAATTCTGTAACCATCAGGTTGTCTGCCGACCCCAGGGTTGTACAGAGAATTGACATTTTAATTGCCGACATACCTGAATTCTATGGCTTAATATTGAGCAGAGATTGGTCCGAAAAACTGCACGGGTATATTTCTACAGATTGGTCACATATGTGGCTTCCCTACAAGGGAAAGCCAAATCAAATAAGGATTGACCGTGAGAAGCATATGACCCACACAGTTACTGAATTCGAGCAAGAAAACCAACCTGTGGCATTCAACAACAACATTTTGGGGAATTATTCGGCAGAATCATTCTTTGGCAACTTTGTTGCCCAACCATCTCCTTTTTCAGTTAATCATTTTACATCTCAAATAGAAAATTTTTCACAAACTGATAGGTCCAGATGTTTTAATGATGCTGAGAAAAATGTAGATACTTTTGTTAATATTCCTTTATTCTGGTCTCTGTATTTTGATGGCTCTAAGTCCACTGAAGGTTCAGGAGCTGGATGTATATTGGTTAGTCCGCAAGGAGAAAAGACAATGTTGTCTTGTAGGTTAGAGTTTGAGTGCACTAACAATACTGCCGAATACGAAGCTTTAATCCAAGGATTATACAAAGCAATCGGCTTGGAGGTGCGATATCTAAAGGTATTCGGCGATTCGGAAATCATTGTCAAACAAGTTAGAAATGCAATTCATTGCCTTTCGACTCACCTTAAACATTACCAATCGCTCGTCCAAGAGCTTACCTCACACTTTTTGGCATTCAACATTTCTTCTATACCTCGATCTCAAAATTCAGCCGCAGATTTACTAGCCAATGTAGCTTCAAAGCTTCTACCTTCTGAAGACTACAGCCTCGATAGATTTTCTGTAGAATTACTTTTCAGACCCTCAATTCCTGACAATGTCACTAATTGGAGAGTATTTAATCATGATGATGATATTTTGCAATTTTTAACTTCTGAGAATTCTTATGATAAGCAAGTTATTGACGAAGATGATCATGATTCCCAGATGAAAGAAGTGCTCAAAGAAAATTCGATCCCCAAACCAGTGGTAAAATTAGAAGATCTTTATGATATTAAAGACAGGTTTAAACCTGTAATTAACACAAAGCTTCAAAGTTCTACCCTTAGGTTTGAATTGATAAATCTAGGAACTAAAGAGTCTCCTCAAAACATCAATTTAGGAACAGGACTCTCTCAGAATGAAAAGGAAGCATTTATTAAATTGTTGAGAAAGAACAAACAGGTTTTTGCTTGGAAATATGATGACTTAAAGACATATGACACATCTATTATCCAGCATACCATTCCTATGCTTCCTGATAAAAAACCAATTCAGCAAAAATTAAGAAAAATACACCCTAATTTGGAGAGCCAGATTAAGTCGGAACTTAATAAGCTTTTGAAAGCCAAAATTATTTTTCCAGTCCGACATTCAAACTGGGTCTCTAACATGGTGCCAGTCAGGAAGAAAAATGGCGATATTCGAATTTGTATTGATTTCAGGAATTTAAACAAAGCGAGCTTAAAAGACAACTTCCCATTACCCACTATGGAGCAAATTCTCCAATCGGTGGCAGGTTCTGAATTGATGTCTTTTCTAGATGGTTTTTCAGGGTACAATCAAGTTCTGGTACAACCCGATGACCAGCTTAAAACTACATTCAGAACAAAATGGGGAACCTATGCATATCAGAAAATGCCTTTTGGTCTTATAAATGCCGGAGCGACATTTCAGAGAGCTATGGACATAGCCTTCAGAGGGTTAATTAATCGATCAGTAGTCGTCTATCTAGACGATATTACTGTGTATTCTAAGAAGAGAGATAATCATTTGCACGACTTAAATCAGATCTTTCATAGATGCAAAAGATATGGTATTTCTCTAAACCCAAAAAAGTCCTTCTTTGCTCTAGATCAAGGAAAACTCTTAGGATTTATAGTATCCAAAGATGGTATTTATATTGACCCTGATCGGATTAATGAAATTTCTGAAATCCCTTTCCCACATAACAAAAAATCAATGCAGTCGTTTTTAGGTCAGATTAATTTTGTCAAACGATTTGTTCCAGATTTTTCACAGATTGTATTACCACTTCAGACAATGATCAAGAAGAATTCAGTCTTCAAATGGGGATCAGAAGAAAAACAAGCTTTTGATGTTATCAAACAGTCAATAATTAATGCCCCAGCCTTGAATACTCCAAATTTTTCTAATCATTTTACACTATATACCATCGCGTCCAACACTTCATATGCCGCAGTACTCACACAACTGAATGATAACAACTTAGAAGCACCCATATCATTTTTCAGTTCAAATCTTCAAGGTGCCGAATTGAATTATTCGGATGTGGAAAAACAAGCCTTTGCTGTATTCAAAGCAGTCAAGCATTATAGACCCTTCCTTCTAAAAACCCATACAAAGGTAATAGTTCCTTTCCCGGCAGTTAGGCAACTATTAATTCAGAAAGAATTGGGTGAAAAAAGAGCCAATTGGGTTACAGCGCTTCAAGAGTATGACTTAGAAATAAAGCCAGCAAAGATTGTCAGGGGCCAAGGTTTTTGCAGGATATTGGCAGGAGCATCAAATATTCCTGAATCAAGCGATATGGATCAGACTGAATCAATCAATCAGATAAGTGTCACTGATTCTGAATCTCAATATGCTGATTTGATATTTTATCTGAAGAACGGTTATGCTCCTCCAAATTTATCTTACAAGAATAAAAGGGCCGTTAGGTTAAAAGCTAAGAATTTCACTCTCATTGATGATGTGTTGTTTAAACAAAATTATGATTCTATTCTGTTAAGATGTCTTGAGAAACCTGAAGCTCAAAAGGTTTTGCAGGAGCTACATGATGGACCAGCTGGGGGACATTTTGGAGCTGACACAACAGCTCACAAGATTATTCATGCTGGATATTATTGGCCTACTCTATTTAGAGATTGCCATGAGCACGTAAGAAAATGCCTTAATTGCCAAACATCTGGTGGAAGACAACGAAAATCAGCTTTCCCTCTTCAACCTGTCAACATTGAACAGCCATTCGAACAATGGGGGTTAGATATCATCGGGGAAATTACTCCACCATCTTCCAAACAACATAGGTATATCCTTACCGCTACTGATTATTTTACTAAATGGGTAGAGGCTATTCCTTTGAAGGCGGCAAATGCAGAGGCAATCATCGAGTTCATTGACCAATTCATCATTACCAGGTTTGGTGTTCCAAACGCTCTTGTTTTTGATAATGCTTCTTATTTTTCAGGAAACGCTATATATGATTTTGCTATTAAAAGAGGGTTTAAACTGAAATATTCTTCCAATTATTATCCCCAGGGAAACGGTTTAGCCGAATCTACTAATAAGAATCTCATCAAAATCATTAAGCGAACTGTTGAACAGAATCATAGAAACTGGCATAAATCTTTGGTCTTTGCATTATGGGCTGATAGAATAACACAAAAGGCTTCTATAGGGACCTCTCCTTTCAATCTGGTATATGGAAAAGAAGCCGTGTTGCCTACAAATCTTGTTCTTCCATCTTTAGCCCTAGTGCAGTTCATTCAAGAGACTCCGTCTTCTTCTATCCAACTTAGACATGACCAAATTCTCAAATTAGAGGAAGAGAGGGAAAAAGCCAGAATCACTCATGCTAAACATCAACAAATCATCAAAGCATCTTTTGACTCAGCATCATCCGGTTCCAAACAACTTCAAGTTGGTGACTTGGTTCTCAAATGGGACAAGGCCCATGAAGATAAAGGTAAGCATACCAAATTTCAGAAAATGTGGCTTGGACCATTTCAGATCTGTGAAAAGATAGGCCATTCAACTTTTATATTGCAAGACTTATCAGGGATGAGAGATTCTCTCCCTGTCAATGGCCTGATCCTGAAGAAATTCTTTAATTGAGAAGGTAACCCCTTCTCCTTTTGTAGATTTGCGTAGTTTGTAGGATTGGTAGGAAATAAAGCTGTAGAGTATCTCTATTGACCTTTTGTTGTGTTTGACGAAGCTGTCTCACAAAATAATATAAATATTTGTTTTTAGATAATAGAACCCTCAATCAAAAGAACTAGTTTCTAGGAAATTAGATATCATTGTGTTCTGAAACTATAATCTAAATTTTGAAGACTCCTTTCAGGAGGTAAAAGTTCCGAATCATTTTCTGTTTCCAAAACTAGTCTCCAAAGGTTATCTGTTAAAAGATAGAGGCTAACCCATTTTCAGTATCTTCAACTCTTCACCTGTCATCCACCTACTCTTAAGGAGAAAATTGTTCACCCCATTCACTAAAGGTTATGATTACTCAGAGTGTAATTCTAAAATATAAAAGATTAAAGATAAGAGGTCTTATCATAAGCCTGCTTACCATGTTCATAGGGAAATAGGTTAACTGACATTACCAATACTGCCTACCAAAACAGGGTAATGGCTTGAAATTTCAAGACAAGGGGTCTCATCACGAGCCAGCTTGATCAGTTAAATTATTCCTAGTGAATGGCATTGTCATAAACTGGCTACCAAACCAGGACAGTGGCTTTTTATCTTATTTATTATAAAGAAAAACAGATGAAAAATAAAATATGAAAACATTTTATGGATTCATTCTGTTAATCACACTCTTATGTGAATGGAAAAGTGGACAATACTATGGTTAAAAGGTATCCCTGTCGAGACTATAAATGTTTGCTGGCAACAGAGGCTCTACCTATGACAGAGGGGTTAATTATAAAAGCTGATTTGGGAAAGTTTTCTATTCTATCACTATGAACCAATAAAGACTTATTTTTGAAACTTATTATGTATTTGGTTTCTTGAAACTAAATGAGACACAGTTAACAAAATTGAGTTCACTTTATTCAGAACACATGAATATCTAGTTATATTAGAAGTTTCTCCTTCTGATTGAGTTTCTATTTTTGAAAAACTTGAGTGTTTGTATTAATTTCAGAGATAACTGGTTCTACCAACGAATCGCCAATTGTTGTGCCCTACAACAACCCCCCATTTCGTTCTGAATGTATTTACAAATGATTAACATATGAAATGGGTCCCTTTTAAAAAAAAATTAATTGGTATTAATGAATTTGTTCGAAAAAGGTATGATAATCAAAAGTGTTAGTGAATTGGAGCCTTTTTCGAATAACAATGTTTCCAAAATAAAACAATCTTTGTTATTGCGATAAAGCGATCGAAAGATCGCATATCGCAATGACAAGAGAGATGCATTTAAATGACACTTTGGTCTTTGCCGATGCGATATCGCTATCGGCGATCGGCGGTATTCGATGCATACACATAAAGAGCACATATCTTACACCCCGATGCGACGCTATATCGGCGATCGGCTATCGGCCCGGCCCCTTATGGGAAAACGCTTTAAGTTTTAAACCCCGACCCGATGCGATATCGCTATCGGCCGTCGGCGGTATCCTATGCACTCTCATAAGGCGCTCAGGTCTTTCCCCGATGCGATGCGATATCGCTATCGGCGTTCGCCAGGGCTACTTTCAAACGATAAGTAACTCTTTCCCCCATGCGATGCGACATTATTCATCGGTAATCGGCATTTCCAAAAAGCGATTGCTTTAAGCTTTAAAGTTATATTTAAAGCCGGTGGATAAAGCGCAGTTTTCAAAATGCCGTTAAATGCAGGGATAAGGTAAGGCATGCGTATTTAATAACTTTGCCCCTTCGGTTAACGAATACTTGCGTCTAAGGCATATCATATCTGTTGCACGCGTTGGGAGGTCATTCAACTGAATAACAGCGTAAAGGTCATTTAATGGATAGCAGGCCTTAAAATCACCATTAATGCATATACGATCCCTTACCAGTGATTGGATCCGCAGCCATTTTTTGAAAATTAATAGCGCCACGCTTCAAGTGATATATATCTTTCCCATTACGCTTTGTTTTCATTATTTCTCGTATTACGATTTCTCTTGCGCTTGTGTAGAGTTCGTTTGTTGAGAAAAGCCTAAACGTGATGGGGAAGAAAAATAAGAAGAGTTCTGGTTCTACTACAACACCTGTTGCAGGTCAAGCTGCTTCAATTTCGAAGAAAGGCTTAATCTCGGACACTACGTGCGCTGGTCTTGCTAGGACCACATGGCAGGGCACATATAATCTGTTGGAGGCCGAGCAACCAAAAGTGACAGTGAGAACAGTTAGTGTTGATGTACTAAGGAAATCTGATGCAACGCTCAAAGACTTGGCCGATTCCTTTTTACACAGAATAGCGGCCAGAGAGCAGGTTCTCCCTTACACAGATGTGGTGCGCTGGGCAATTGAAGAAATCCCCATCACTGATAGAACTTTCCATACAAGGGACGGAAGGATTTTCGGGTCATTCAAGCCTGATGACCTGAGGCGAATGTATCATCTGCCTGAACCGGAGCTAGTCTACAACAGAACCTTCGTGGAAAAATTCGCAAGTGAAAATGAATCACCATCCGAACCCCTCCGAGATTGGAGGCAGAACCCAGCCAAGCACAAGCATGAAAGTTCGGGTAAGTACTCCAACGTTTCTTTGGCTTCTCCCTATTGCTATGCGGGGATTATGATGTGTAGACTGTGGGGATTACATGACTCTGTTAATATCAATATTGACATGGTTCCCTTAATGGAAGCGGCTATCAATGCTATAATCATGGATTGGGCCACTATTCTTTCTGATAAGTTGGTCGTAGCTGTTCGTGAATTCAGAAGCAAAACTATAGTCTCCGAAAGGAAAATCCCTCCATTTTATTATTCTGCTTACATTATGGATACTCTGTGTCTTAATTCTGAGTTTCCTGTTCTCGGTTGGAGATGGACCACCCAAGATCCAACACCCATTCATCTATACCATCAGAAATTGTGGAAGTCCTCTTACAAGGACCATTTGTACCAAATTTGTAATGGTTTCATGGTGCCCATTTACTATTCTATTTATGACAGACCCATTCCCAGAATTTCCTATGAAGCTTCTTTCGACTTACCAGCCGTAGCAAGTTGGTTCGGGGAGGAGTATTTCACCTATATCAGAGTTTTTGGGAGTAAGGCTAGGCCGCATGTCCTCCCCTTATATATCCCAGACAAGCTGTTAGCCCGGGAAATCTGTTACCAGATTATGGCCGAGAGTGTCACACAAACTCTCAAAGAAGAGAAGAAGAAAGGTTGGCCCTCTTTTCCTTTAAGAATTGGGGTTTTTACTCTGCTTAATTACAAGCACGCAGAAAAAGAAGCAACAAAAATCCAATCTTTATCCTTGGCCACTCTCCCAAGCAGACTCTATGATCCAAAGCAAACTGCCTACACTGCCCTAGAACAAGCAAAATTGACAAAAGTTGATCATCAAGAGGATCTGTTTGATGACCTGTTCGTAGGTATAGAATCAATAAGCCAAGCCAAACAGCTTGCAATAATGAAATACAATGATGAGGCGTTGACTGAGTTTAATAAACTTAGGGAACAGAGGTTGCAAACTCTGCCCCTAGAGTTATTATCCACAACCCCAGCGTCTTCCTCAAGCGAGCCTGGTCGGCAACAAATACATTCACCTCCGGTTACAACTAAAGAACAGGATAAACAACAGGAGGAAAGGCAAAAGAAGCTGCAGGCTGAGAAGCAGAGAAAAGAGCAAGCAGAGAGGCAGAAAAAGGAGCAGATAGAAAGGCAGCAAAAGGCAAAGAAGGAAGAAGAGCAAAGGAAGAAGAAGGAAGAAGAGCAGAGGAAGAAGAAGGAAGAAGAGAAACTAAAGAAAGAACTGGCAGATAAGCAGAAAAAGGAATTAGAGGAGCAACAGCGAAAAGCACTTGAAGAACAGCAGAAGTTAGAACAAGAAAAGGAACGGAGCAAAGCCCCTACAGAGCAACATAAGCAAACCTCCACCGATTCTGAATTGATTAAACAATGGAACCAATTCGATTCCATTATCAGTGGTAAGGAAGGCTCCAAAGACAAAGGCTCCTCTAAGAAAAGCAATGCGCCCGATACCACTTCTTCTCAGGTTCTAGGAGGGACCAGCGGCCCACCCATTTCACAGGATGTCGAGGTAATCAATAAGGACCCTTCCGATCAAATTGTTCTCCAGGTGGAAGAAATTCCTCCCCTGGATATTTTCTACAGCCCAAAGCATAGAGCCGTTATTAAGCGCTCTAAGAAAAGACGAAGGCTTGATCAACCTTCTATCTTGCCTGAGCAAACAGTCACGGGCAATATGGTCTGGAAGGAGGATTTGGATCCCTCCGATGATCTGACAAAGCTGTCGCAATTCGCGGGAGCTTATTCTGCAGCAACCATCGACAAAGCATCGGAGGTAAGTCTTCTGTTGAAGACTAAGGACCATGAAATATATGCATTACAGGCAGAGGTAATTGAAGCAAAAAACAAAGCAGCGCAGGTGGAAGAGCAGTTGCTGGCTCAACAGCAGGAAAACAATTTGTTAACCCAGCAACTGCAAATTGAAAGACAAAGGATAGACCAAAGTGAAACTCAGAAGGCAAAAGAATTGTCGGAGGCATTGTCACAGTTGAAAGCATCAAATGAGTTGATGATGAAATCAAAAGATGAGCGAATAGCTCAACTATCAACACAGCTTGAAGGTATCAAGAGCACACAGAATGTGAAACTCTTCAGAGCAGAGGCAACTCAAATAAATGGCGCATTAATATCTCAGATCAGACTTTTATGTCAAAAACTTACTAAGGCTGAGCAATTATGCGAAATATCTACAACAGTGTGTGAGCAAATAGAGAAGGCCAGGAATGAGCTAGATCAGGCCGAAGAAGCCATATCCGATTATATTGAGTGGCAAGACACTAACGAAGGGAAAGCGGCGAATTTATCCCGAATCCATGAAGCGTACAAAGACATCCTCTTCACGGAATGGAACACTCAGGTAATGAAAGCAGAAAGGGCGGCTTCCAGGTGTAAAATAATTGCCAGCAATATGACCGACCTAGTCAATGATACACTTTATTTGGCTAACATGATTTCCAAGTGCACACCTGGAAGCATAACAACAACAGATATGCTTGAACAAACAAATTACCATGACTTGGAGGAACAGAGGAAGTTAATTACAGGAGTAAATACTTTAACCTCTGATACATATTGGCTCTTTCTAGTCAAGCCACATACTCAAAGGTCTGCTCTCAAGTGTTTAACAGATGCCCTCGGATGCCTGATCCCCGACATTCAAGATGCTACATATGATGCCCAGCTAACTTCGCGTCTCAACACTCCACCAGAAGTAGAGCCAATGCTGGCGATATGTCAGCTAAGGTGTAAAGGCAAAGAACCCACCGAATGAAGCATTGCCGCCAACTGCCAGATTGCCAAGAAAGATGGAACAAACATTTATTGATGCCAATTTAATAGCTTTTCAGTTGTTTAGATATTTAGATTAGTATAGTATTTATAGACCCTTTCATTGTTTTGGAAAGGGTCGTAAAATTTTGTAATAAGACTTAAAGGCTGAAGTTTGCACTATTGTGCTTCAGTCTATATTCTTTTTGTGAAACTCGACCAACGGTTCTTAATTTTGATTAGAAGGCTGTTTTATACAACTGCGCACGACTGTCTGTTGTTTGGAATGCTTTCCGATTTGAAGGAAGAACTGCGACATAGTGATTAATATACTGGATTGATCGATCAGCTTACATGGTACTATTATCTGTATCTGTGTTCTTTCTTATTATATGAATTGCTGTGTTATTATCTTTGCTATTGTTGAATGCATGTATGCGATATAACAACGAATCTTCATTTCGTTTCACTATTGAATGTTTTGGTGATTTGTTATCTCTTTCACTCATATATGTATCAATGATATGAATGATTAAGTGTAGTAATTTTCTCTTATCGCTCTGCATAACTAATTATGCAGAGCAATGTTTAAATGGTTTAAACGTCTATGCTTAAAGTGTTAGAGTCATCTATATGCCTGCCTTAAAGCACAGACCATCAAACGCTACGCTTTACCAAGTGATAAGTCCCGGGATCCAATTATAGTTATTACATTTTGGTTTGTAGTTTAGCTGTCCGCTTATTACCATCTTATGTCATAAGTCATTCATCCATCCCATTCACTTATAGTTCTTGGGAAACTGGTCCCATTATCCCCAGTCGGAACCACTATTCCAAACGGAAAAGGAGCTGCACTAAGGTCCGGACCGGGTGGTTTCCCCTTTGTTGTGGCAGCGATCTTCGAGGCCTCAACAAAATTGGCGCTAGAAGGAGGGCATTGACTGTGAATGGCAAGCAGACCTAAATCGACAAGTCATTCTAAGAGTAATTCTCCCTCCAAATCTCCTCGTTCTTCTCAATTACACGCTGGTTCACCAGCCCATAACCAAGAAGAAGAGGAATCTACCACCACTGCTCAATCCCATCATATCCCAGAACAACTAAGTCTTGAATCTCCTGAAGTTCAGTCTCTAATCCATAAACTTCAGAGCTTCTCGATTTCACCACAGAAATCTGAGATATCAGAAAGCAGTGCGACTTCGCAGTTCAACCTCAATCATCCTCTTACTAGACTTCAGAGCGAAAAACTTGGTATTGAACCTACTGAGTTTCCTTTACCCAAAAGGAAAAAGCCAAAGAAAAATATTGAAGGATCTGATAGTGGGGATTTTTCTTCCACATCCTCCATTTCATCTCCTCATCTGCAAAGTCAACCACCCACCCCTCCATTACAAATTGTTGTTCATCAGGGAACAGGAGCCTCAATATCTCAACCTATTCACTCTTCATCTTTGATACCTCCCCAAATATCTGGAATTCCAACAGTAGTGTCAACCACTGTCGCTAGCATAATGGCAGACCCATGGACTAGGCCGGGTGCGGTCAACATGCCTGGACCATTGCATGATCTACCAGATGCCCCCGAAAAATGGCTGCCTAAATTTAATCCAGATAACGGAACCCAAGCTGAAGAACATATTAACAATTTTATGTTGGCAGTTAACTTAAAAGGAGTGACAGAGCAAGATGTTGTTGTAAGACTCTTTCCCTACACCTTACAAGGATCAGCAGGATCTTGGTATTTTTCCTTACCTGCTAGTTCAATTACCAGTTGGAACACATGCCAAGAGCAGTTCCTTACCAAGTATGGAGATGATAGGTCCTTAGCTACTTTAATAAACGATCTCTCCAATCTAAGGATAGAGCACAGGGAACCAATAAAGGAGTTTAATGCCAGATTTAATAAACTCTTGAATAAAATCCCTACTGATTCTAAACCAAGTGAACAAATCCGAAGCGAATGGTATATTACCGCCCTACCTGCCAACATAGCTATTTTTGTAGATAGGGCTGGGAAACCTACCCTAGCTGAAAACATGAAAGAAGCACTTGCTGTTGAAAAGCGCATTAATGCTCTTGAGAAGAAAGCTACTCTAGAAGACCGAAAAGCTAAAAAAGTCTCGTTTAAAGAAGATTCCAAGAAGAAAACCCCAAAGGACCCCTATGACATGGAAGGTTTACAAAAGGTCCTTAAAACATTGTCTAACGAAATGGTTGACATCAAGAAGCAGGTGGCCGAAACCTCAAATAAAAGACCATTTAGAACTTACAAGAAAACTGAATCAAAGCCGCCCAATGTTATATCCAATGCAGACTCAGACCAAGAAGAAGAGGAAGAGGAAACAACTTTACAAACCGATGATGAAGAAGAAATAGCTGAATGCCATGGAATGTGGGATTTTATACTCCCAAACTCTGATACTGAGAATGAAGAAGAAGCCTTTCCGGTTACTACTAGAAGTAAAAGTACTTACGAACCTGCTCAGGCAACATCGAAGAAAAGAAGTGCAGGTGCTTCTACAGCAAAAGAAAAAGTTCCTCCTAAGAAATCGCTTGTAGTAGCTCCCCAAAATCAGCCTTCAACTTCTAGTTCTCCTTCAACATCCAAGACATTAGTAATATCTGATTCAATGGAATATAACATTGTTGATGACATGAAGAAAACTAAGGCAAATATAACTATGTTTGAGCTTAGCAAATTAAAACATCAACAAAAGTTACTTCTCAAAGAATTGAATGCTGTTCCCTCTACTCCCCTTCCCAGTACAAGAGCTGCCAACGATCAAGGCCAGCCTCCTGCAGGTATGGTCGAAGCTACCGATTCAGTTCTAATTGGAGATAAATCAAATTCTCACACCCCACCCTTCCTGCTGACGTACGAGATTTATAATAGAAACCTGCACAACTGTTTAATTGATTCAGGGGCTTCATCTAATATAATGCCAGCTTCAGTTTGTTCTAAGCTGAATATTGAGCCACAGAAGTCAGCTACTCATATTGTGCAGTTGGATAGGACTAAAGTGCAGGTAGTGGGTGAAATTAATTCTGTAACCATCAGGTTGTCTGCCGACCCCAGGGTTGTACAGAGAATTGACATTTTAATTGCCGACATACCTGAATTCTATGGCTTAATATTGAGCAGAGATTGGTCCGAAAAACTGCACGGGTATATTTCTACAGATTGGTCACATATGTGGCTTCCCTACAAGGGAAAGCCAAATCAAATAAGGATTGACCGTGAGAAGCATATGACCCACACAGTTACTGAATTCGAGCAAGAAAACCAACCTGTGGCATTCAACAACAACATTTTGGGGAATTATTCGGCAGAATCATTCTTTGGCAACTTTGTTGCCCAACCATCTCCTTTTTCAGTTAATCATTTTACATCTCAAATAGAAAATTTTTCACAAACTGATAGGTCCAGATGTTTTAATGATGCTGAGAAAAATGTAGATACTTTTGTTAATATTCCTTTATTCTGGTCTCTGTATTTTGATGGCTCTAAGTCCACTGAAGGTTCAGGAGCTGGATGTATATTGGTTAGTCCGCAAGGAGAAAAGACAATGTTGTCTTGTAGGTTAGAGTTTGAGTGCACTAACAATACTGCCGAATACGAAGCTTTAATCCAAGGATTATACAAAGCAATCGGCTTGGAGGTGCGATATCTAAAGGTATTCGGCGATTCGGAAATCATTGTCAAACAAGTTAGAAATGCAATTCATTGCCTTTCGACTCACCTTAAACATTACCAATCGCTCGTCCAAGAGCTTACCTCACACTTTTTGGCATTCAACATTTCTTCTATACCTCGATCTCAAAATTCAGCCGCAGATTTACTAGCCAATGTAGCTTCAAAGCTTCTACCTTCTGAAGACTACAGCCTCGATAGATTTTCTGTAGAATTACTTTTCAGACCCTCAATTCCTGACAATGTCACTAATTGGAGAGTATTTAATCATGATGATGATATTTTGCAATTTTTAACTTCTGAGAATTCTTATGATAAGCAAGTTATTGACGAAGATGATCATGATTCCCAGATGAAAGAAGTGCTCAAAGAAAATTCGATCCCCAAACCAGTGGTAAAATTAGAAGATCTTTATGATATTAAAGACAGGTTTAAACCTGTAATTAACACAAAGCTTCAAAGTTCTACCCTTAGGTTTGAATTGATAAATCTAGGAACTAAAGAGTCTCCTCAAAACATCAATTTAGGAACAGGACTCTCTCAGAATGAAAAGGAAGCATTTATTAAATTGTTGAGAAAGAACAAACAGGTTTTTGCTTGGAAATATGATGACTTAAAGACATATGACACATCTATTATCCAGCATACCATTCCTATGCTTCCTGATAAAAAACCAATTCAGCAAAAATTAAGAAAAATACACCCTAATTTGGAGAGCCAGATTAAGTCGGAACTTAATAAGCTTTTGAAAGCCAAAATTATTTTTCCAGTCCGACATTCAAACTGGGTCTCTAACATGGTGCCAGTCAGGAAGAAAAATGGCGATATTCGAATTTGTATTGATTTCAGGAATTTAAACAAAGCGAGCTTAAAAGACAACTTCCCATTACCCACTATGGAGCAAATTCTCCAATCGGTGGCAGGTTCTGAATTGATGTCTTTTCTAGATGGTTTTTCAGGGTACAATCAAGTTCTGGTACAACCCGATGACCAGCTTAAAACTACATTCAGAACAAAATGGGGAACCTATGCATATCAGAAAATGCCTTTTGGTCTTATAAATGCCGGAGCGACATTTCAGAGAGCTATGGACATAGCCTTCAGAGGGTTAATTAATCGATCAGTAGTCGTCTATCTAGACGATATTACTGTGTATTCTAAGAAGAGAGATAATCATTTGCACGACTTAAATCAGATCTTTCATAGATGCAAAAGATATGGTATTTCTCTAAACCCCAAAAAGTCCTTCTTTGCTCTAGATCAAGGAAAACTCTTAGGATTTATAGTATCCAAAGATGGTATTTATATTGACCCTGATCGGATTAATGAAATTTCTGAAATCCCTTTCCCACATAACAAAAAATCAATGCAGTCGTTTTTAGGACAGATTAATTTTGTCAAACGATTTGTTCCAGATTTTTCACAGATTGTATTACCACTTCAGACAATGATCAAGAAGAATTCAGTCTTCAAATGGGGATCAGAAGAAAAACAAGCTTTTGATGTTATCAAACAGTCAATAATTAATGCCCCAGCCTTGAATACTCCAAATTTTTCTAATCATTTTACACTATATACCATCGCGTCCAACACTTCATATGCCGCAGTACTCACACAACTGAATGATAACAACTTAGAAGCACCCATATCATTTTTCAGTTCAAATCTTCAAGGTGCCGAATTGAATTATTCGGATGTGGAAAAACAAGCCTTTGCTGTATTCAAAGCAGTCAAGCATTATCGACCCTTCCTTCTAAAATCCCATACAAAGGTAATAGTTCCTTTCCCGGCAGTTAGGCAACTATTAATTCAGAAAGAATTGGGTGAAAAAAGAGCCAATTGGGTTACAGCGCTTCAAGAGTATGACTTAGAAATAAAGCCAGCAAAGATTGTCAGGGGCCAAGGTTTTTGCAGGATATTGGCAGGAGCATCAAATATTCCTGAATCAAGCGATATGGATCAGACTGAATCAATCAATCAGATAAGTGTCACTGATTCTGAATCTCAATATGCTGATTTGATATTTTATCTGAAGAACGATTATGCTCCTCTAAATTTATCTTACAAGAATAAAAGGGCCGTTAGGTTAAAAGCTAAGAATTTCACTCTCATTGATGATGTGTTGTTTAAACAAAATTATGATTCTATTCTGTTAAGATGTCTTGAGAAACCTGAAGCTCAAAAGGTTTTGCAGGAGCTACATGATGGACCAGCTGGGGGACATTTTGGAGCTGACACAACAGCTCACAAGATTATTCATGCTGGATATTATTGGCCTACTCTATTTAGAGATTGCCATGAGCACGTAAGAGAATGCCTTAATTGCCAAACATCTGGTGGAAGACAACGAAAATCAGCTTTCCCTCTTCAACCTGTCAACATTGAACAGCCATTCGAACAATAAGGGTTAGATATCATCGAGGAAATTACTCCACCATCTTCCAAACAACATAGGTATATCCTTACCGCTACTGATTATTTTACTAAATGGGTAGAGGCTATTCCTTTGAAGGCGGCAAATGCAGAGGCAATCATCGAGTTCATTGACCAATTCATCATTACCAGGTTTGGTGTTCCAAACGCTCTTGTTTTTGATAATGCTTCTTATTTTTCAGGAAACGCTATATATGATTTTGCTATTAAAAGAGGGTTTAAACTGAAATATTCTTCCAATTATTATCCCCAGGGAAACGGTTTAGCCGAATCTACTAATAAGAATCTCATCAAAATCATTAAGCGAACTGTTGAACAGAATCATAGAAACTGGCATAAATCTTTGGTCTTTGCATTATGGGCTGATAGAATAACACAAAAGGCTTCTATAGGGACCTCTCCTTTCAATTTGGTATATGGAAAAGAAGCCGTGTTGCCTACAAATCTTGTTCTTCCATCTTTAGCCCTAGTGCAGTTCATTCAAGAGACTCCGTCTTCTTCTATCCAACTTAGACATGACCAAATTCTCAAATTAGAGGAAGAGAGGGAAAAAGCCAGAATCACTCATGCTAAACATCAACAAATCATCAAAGCATCTTTTGACTCAGCATCATCCGGTTCCAAACAACTTCAAGTTGGTGACTTGGTTCTCAAATGGGACAAGGCCCATGAAGATAAAGGTAAGCATACCAAATTTCAGAAAATGTGGCTTGGACCATTTCAGATCTGTGAAAAGATAGGCCATTCAACTTTTATATTGCAAGACTTATCAGGGATGAGAGATTCTCTCCCTGTCAATGGCCTGATCCTGAAGAAATTCTTTAATTGAGAAGGTAACCCCTTCTCCTTTTGTAGATTTGCGTAGTTTGTAGGATTGGTAGGAAATAAAGCTGTAGAGTATCTCTATTGACCTTTTGTTGTGTTTGACGAAGCTGTCTCACAAAATAATATAAATATTTGTTTTTAGATAATAGAACCCTCAATCAAAAGAACTAGTTTCTAGGAAATTAGATATCATTGTGTTCTGAAACTATAATCTAAATTTTGAAGACTCCTTTCAGGAGGTAAAAGTTCCGAATCATTTTCTGTTTCCAAAACTAGTCTCCAAAGGTTATCTGTTAAAAGATAGAGGCTAACCCATTTTCAGTATCTTCAACTCTTCACCTGTCATCCACCTACTCTTAAGGAGAAAATTGTTCACCCCATTCACTAAAGGTTATGATTACTCAGAGTGTAATTCTAAAATATAAAAGATTAAAGATAAGAGGTCTTATCATAAGCCTGCTTACCATGTTCATAGGGAAATAGGTTAACTGACATTACCAATACTGCCTACCAAAACAGGGTAATGGCTTGAAATTTCAAGACAAGGGGTCTCATCACGAGCCAGCTTGATCAGTTAAATTATTCCTAGTGAATGGCATTGTCATAAACTGGCTACCAAACCAGGACAGTGGCTTTTTATCTTATTTATTATAAAGAAAAACAGATGAAAAATAAAATATGAAAACATTTTATGGATTCATTCTGTTAATCACACTCTTATGTGAATGGAAAAGTGGACAATACTATGGTTAAAAGGTATCCCTGTCGAGACTATAAATGTTTGCTGGCAACAGAGGCTCTACCTATGACAGAGGGGTTAATTATAAAAGCTGATTTGGGAAAGTTTTCTATTCTATCACTATGAACCAATAAAGACTTATTTTTGAAACTTATTATGTATTTGGTTTCTTGAAACTAAATGAGACACAGTTAACAAAATTGAGTTCACTTTATTCAGAACACATGAATATCTAGTTATATTAGAAGTTTCTCCTTCTGATTGAGTTTCTATTTTTGAAAAACTTGAGTGTTTGTATTAATTTCAGAGATAACTGGTTCTACCAACGAATCACCAATTGTTGTGCCCTAGAACAACCACCCATTTCGTTCTGAATGTATTTACAAATGATTAACATATGAAATGGGTCCCTTTTAAAAAAAAAATTAATTGGTATTAATGAATTTGTTCGAAAAAGGTATGATAATCAAAAGTGTTAGTGAATTGGAGCCTTTTTCGAATAACAATGTTTCCAAAATAAAACAATCTTTGTTATTGCGATAAAGCGATCGAAAGATCGCATATCGCAATGACAAGAGAGATGCATTTAAATGACACTTTGGTTTTTGCCGATGCGATATCGCTATCGGCGATCGGCGGTATTCGATGCATACACATAAAGAGCACATATCTTACACCCCGATGCGACGCTATATCGGCGATCGGCTATCGGCCCGGCCCCTTATGGGAAAACGCTTTAAGTTTTAAACCCCGACTCGATGCGATATCGCTATCGGCCATTGGCGGTATCCTATGCACTCTCATAAGGCGCTCAGGTCTTTCCCCGATGCGATGCGATATCGCTATCGGTGTTCGCCAGGGCTACTTTCAAACGATAAGTAACTCTTTCCCCCATGCGATGCGACATTATTCATCGGTAATCGGCATTTCCAAAAAGCGATTGCTTTAAGCTTTAAAGTTATATTTAAAGCCGGTGGATAAAGCGCAGTTTTCAAAATGCCGTTAAATGCAGGGATAAGGTAAGGCATGCGTATTTAATAACTTTGCCCCTTCGGTTAACGAATACTTGCGTCTAAGGCATATCATATCTGTTGCACGCGTTGGGAGGTCATTCAACTGAATAACAGCGTAAAGGTCATTTAATGGATAGCAGGCCTTAAAATCACCATTAATGCATATACGATCCCTTACCAGTGATTGGATCCGCAGCCATTTTTTGAAAATTAATAGCGCCACGCTTCAAGTGATATATATCTTTCCCATTACGCTTTGTTTTCATTATTTCTCGTATTACGATTTCTCTTGCGCTTGTGTAGAGTTCGTTTGTTGAGAAAAGCCTAAACGTGATGGGGAAGAAAAATAAGAAGAGTTCTGGTTCTACTACAACACCTGTTGCAGGTCAAGCTGCTTCAATTTCAAAGAAAGGCTTAATCTCGGACACTACGTGCGCTGGTCTTGCTAGGACCACATGGCAGGGCACATATAATCTGTTGGAGGCCGAGCAACCAAAAGTGACAGTGAGAACAGTTAGTGTTGATGTACTAAGGAAATCTGATGCAACGCTCAAAGACTTGGCCGATTCCTTTTTACACAGAATAGCGGCCAGAGAGCAGGTTCTCCCTTACACAGATGTGGTGCGCTGGGCAATTGAAGAAATCCCCATCACTGATAGAACTTTCCATACAAGGGACGGAAGGATTTTCGGGTCATTCAAGCCTGATGACCTGAGGCGAATGTATCATCTGCCTGAACCGGAGCTAGTCTACAATAGAACCTTCGTGGAAAAATTCGCAAGTGAAAATGAATCACCATCCGAACCCCTCCAAGATTGGAGGCAGAACCCAGCCAAGCACAAGCATGAAAGTTCGGGTAAGTACTCCAACGTTTCTTTGGCTTCTCCCTATTGCTATGCGGGGATTATGATGTGTAGACTGTGGGGATTACATGACTCTGTTAATATCAATATTGACATGGTTCCCTTAATGGAAGCGGCTATCAATACTATAATCATGGATTGGGCCACTATTCTTTCTGATAAGTTGGTCGTAGCTGTTCGTGAATTCAGAAGCAAAACTATAGTCTCCGAAAGGAAAATCCCTCCATTTTATTATTCTGCTTACATTATGGATACTCTGTGTCTTAATTCTGAGTTTCCTGTTCTCGGTTGGAGATGGACCACCCAAGATCCAACACCCATTCATCTATACCATCAGAAATTGTGGAAGTCCTCTTACAAGGACCATTTGTACCAAATTTGTAATGGTTTCATGGTGCCCATTTACTATTCTATTTATGACAGACCCATTCCCAGAATTTCCTATGAAGCTTCTTTCGACTTACCAGCCGTAGCAAGTTGGTTCGGGGAGGAGTATTTCACCTATATCAGAGTTTTTGGGAGTAAGGCTAGGCCGCATGTCCTCCCCTTATATATCCCAGACAAGCTGTTAGCCCGGGAAATCTGTTACCAGATTATGGCCGAGAGTGTCACACAAACTCTCAAAGAAGAGAAGAAGAAAGGTTGGCCCTCTTTTCCTTTAAGAATTGGGGTTTTTACTCTGCTTAATTACAAGCACGCAGAAAAAGAAGCAACAAAAATCCAATCTTTATCCTTGGCCACTCTCCCAAGCAGACTCTATGATCCAAAGCAAACTGCCTACACTGCCCTAGAACAAGCAAAATTGACAAAAGTTGATCATCAAGAGGATCTGTTTGATGACCTGTTCGTAGGTATAGAATCAATAAGCCAAGCCAAACAGATTGCAATAATGAAATACAATGATGAGGCGTTGACTGAGTTTAATAAACTTAGGGAACAGAGGTTGCAAACTCTGCCCCTAGAGTTATTATCCACAACCCCAGCGTCTTCCTCAAGCGAGCCTGGTCGGCAACAAATACATTCACCTCCGGTTACAACTAAAGAACAGGATAAACAACAGGAGGAAAGGCAAAAGAAGCTGCAGGCTGAGAAGCAGAGAAAAGAGCAAGCAGAGAGGCAGAAAAAGGAGCAGATAGAAAGGCAGCAAAAGGCAAAGAAGGAAGAAGAGCAAAGGAAGAAGAAGGAAGAAGAGCAGAGGAAGAAGAAGGAAGAAGGAAGAAGAGCAGAGGAAGAACTGGCAGATAAGCAGAAAAAGGAATTAGAGGAGCAACAACGAAAAGCACTTGAAGAACAGCAGAAGTTAGAACAAGAAAAGGAACGGAGCAAAGCCCCTACAGAGCAACATAAGCAAACCTCCACCGATTCTGAATTGATTAAACAATGGAACCAATTCGATTCCATTATCAGTGGTAAGGAAGGCTCCAAAGACAAAGGCTCCTCTAAAAAAAGCAATGCGCCCGATACCACTTCTTCTTAGGTTCTAGGAGGGACCAGCGGCCCACCCATTTCACAGGATGTCGAGGTAATCAATAAGGACCCTTCCGATCAAATTGTTCTCCAGGTGGAAGAAATTCCTCCCCTAGATATTTTCTACAGCCCAAAGCATAGAGCCGTTATTAAGCGCTCTAAGAAAAGACGAAGGCTTGATCAACCTTCTATCTTGCCTGAGCAAACAGTCACGGGCAATATGGTCTGGAAGGAGGATTTGGATCCCTCCGATGATCTGACAAAGCTGTCGCAATTCGTGGGAGCTTATTCTGCAGCAACCATCGACAAAGCATCGGAGGTAAGTCTTCTGTTGAAGACTAAGGACCATGAAATATATGCATTACAGGCAGAGGTAATTGAAGCAAAAAACAAAGCAGCGCAGGTGGAAGAGCAGTTGCTGGCTCAACAGCAGGAAAACAATTTGTTAACCCAACAACTGCAAATTGAAAGACAAAGGATAGACCAAAGTGAAACTCAGAAGGCAAAAGAATTGTCGGAGGCATTGTCACAGTTGAAAGCATCAAATGAGTTGATAATGAAATCAAAAGATGAGCGAATAGCTCAACTATCAACACAGCTTGAAGGTATCAAGAGCACACAGAATGTGAAACTCTTCAGAGCAGAGGCAACTCAAATAAATGGCGCATTAATATCTCAGATGAGACTTTTATGTCAAAAACTTACTAAGGCTGAGCAATTATGCCAAATATCTACAACAGTGTGTGAGCAAATAGAGAAGGCCATGAATGAGCTAGATCAGGGCGAAGAAGCCATATCCGATTATATTGAGTGGCAAGACACTAACGAAGGGAAAGCGGCCAATTTATCCCGAATCCATGAAGCGTACAAAGACATCCTCTTCACGGAATGGAACACTCAGGTAATGAAAGCAGAAAGGGCGGCTTCCAGGTGTAAAATAATTGCCAGGAATATGACCGACCTAGTCAATGATACACTTTATTTGGCTAACATGATTTCCAAGTGCACACCTGGAAGCATAACAACAGCAGATATGCTTGAACAAACAAATTACCATGACTTGGAGGAACAGAGGAAGTTAATTACAGGAGTAAATACTTTAACCTCTGATACATATTGGCTCTTTCTAGTCAAGCCACATACTCAAAGGTCTGCTCTCAAGTGTTTAACAGATGCCCTCGGATGCCTGATCCCCGACATTCAAGATGCTACATATGATGCCCAGCTAACTTCGCGTCTCAACACTCCACCAGAAGTAGAGCTAATGTTGGCGATATGTCAGCTAAGGTGTAAAGGCAAAGAACCCACCGAATGAAGCATTGCCGCCAACTGCCAGATTGCCAAGAAAGATGGAACAAACATTTATTGATGCCAATTTAATAGCTTTTCAGTTGTTTAGATATTTAGATTAGTATAGTATTTATAGACCCTTTCATTGTTTTGGAAGGGGTCGTAAAATTTTGTAATAAGACTTAAAGGCTGAAGTTTGCACTATTGTGCTTCAGTCTATATTCTTTTTGTGAAACTCGACCAACGGTTCTTAATTTTGATTAGAAGGATGTTTTATACAACTGCGCACGACTGTCTGTTGTTTGGAATGCTTTCCGATTTGAAGGAAGAACTGCGACATAGTGATTAATATACTGGATTGATCGATCAGCTTACATGGTACTATTATCTGTATCTGTGTTCTTTCTTATTATATGAATTGCTGTGTTATTATCTTTGCTATTGTTGAATGCATGTATGTGATATAACAACGAATCTTCATTTCGTTTCACTATTGAATGTTTTGGTGATTTGTTATCTCTTTCACTCATATATGTATCAATGATATGGATGATTAAGTGTAGTAATTTGCTCTTATCGCTCTGCATAACTAATTATGCAGAGCAATGTTTAAATGGTTTAAACGTCTATGCTTAAAGTGTTAGAGTCATCTATATGCCTGCCTTAAAGCACAGACCATCAAACGCTACGCTTTACCAAGTGATAAGTCCCGGGATCCAATTATAGTTATTACATTTTGGTTTGTATTTTAGCTGTCCGCTTATTACCATCTTATGTCATAAGTCATTCATCCATCCCATTCACTTATAGTTCTTGGGAAACTGGTCCCATTATCCCCAGTCGGAACCACTATTCCAAACGGAAAAGGAGCTGCACTAAGTTCCGGACCGGGTGGTTTCCCCTTTGTTGTGGCAGCGATCTTCGAGGCCTCAACAGATCCAAAATGGATTTTGGATAGACTCCTAAGTCTAAGTGTTCCTCATAGAGGAAAATGAAAGTCCAAGGAAGTTCCTAGAAATAGCCCCATTGCAGAGATCTTTTCATTCTGAATCCACTGTAACTTGAATGGGAAAAAATGGACTTAGGATGCACAAGTTATCACAAAAAAAAGATGCCTTTTTTCTTTAGAAAAAGAGGAAAATCCACTAAAAATGGGAAACAAAACCTTATAAAGGGAAATTACATCGGAAAAAGGCAAAGAGAAGGACTTAAGTGGAGGTGGAAGAAACCATGATCCGCCGATCCGATCAATCGTGTCAGAGACAGGCCCATATGTGATATCGAGACCCTGGAATCGACGATTGCGATTGTGTGATACGCCGATCGCTGAATTGGCATCGACGATGTATAGAACACCTGGGCTGTGTGCGACGCGATATGTGATAGAAATCACGACGTGAAATCTTAGCCATCGGATCGCGAAAGGAATGGACGGCCAGGATACAATTGACGATTGGCGATTGCCAGACTTGATAGATTTCATGGCGCAATTCATAAAATTTGAAATCCGGTAAAAGGGGAAATTCTGTGTATTAACGTTTTTCCATGTAAAAACCAAAATAAAAAGAAACGACGCTTGAAGCGGTAAAGTTGGACCCGAAGGGATTTCAAAGCTCGATTTCATAGAGATTGAGTTCCATAAAGGTGGATTTCGGGTGGACCTCAAGTGGAAAGCGGTTTTAGGTTAGCTCGCCTGATCCCATACAATGAATAACGTGTGGCTTGCGGAGGAGAGAGGAAAACCACCTTTTTGGACGGGTAACCTCTATATTCCTAAGCTGCCTGAGATCGCATATGGACCATTGGATCAGAGATCCCATAGATCGATGATGGGGATTGTGCTAGCGGCAAAAGGTGGACCCGATGTGATTATAGGGTGGATTCGATAGAATTTGAAGTCCGATAAAAAGGATTTTTGTCGGGATTTTCTTTGTATTTGGGATTTTTAACAATAAACCCAAATACAAAGGAACTCGCACCTATGTGACTTGTGATAGAAATTTAAAGGCGGACCCAATGGAATATAGGGCTGAATTAATGATTTTTGAAGTCTAATAAATGATAGTTTTGCGGTTTTTTACCGTGTTTTAGTGTATTTCTCTATGTAAACAGAGAACGATCATTCTGGGGATTTCAAAGGCACCGATGGTCCCTTCTGTTGCAGAAAAGGTGGCCAACATCCCTGAAGATGTTAGCAATGATTTCTTAATGCTCAGAGGGGGATTTGAGCAGATAGAGGTCAGGAGCGAGAGAGCCTGAGAGGGAAAACGAACAGAAAAGCGTCAATTGGCTTAAAAGCAACAAAATGACAGAGATAGAGAGTGTGCTGAGACAAGAGCATAGAAAGCTAAGCCAAAGAAGGAATAAGAGGCAAAGAGAGTACAGAGAACGAAGAGCCAAGAGCCAGAGCCAAGAGCGAGAGTGAGAGTCGAGAGCCAAAAATCCGAGAGCTTCAAGAGCCAGGGGATAAAATGGTGTCTAAACCCATTTTTTATGTGTAAAATAGTGGATTTGAGCCAAGAGCTTGTAAAAAATACTTTGTCATAATCCCAGAGAGCCTAGTTGAGTTGACTAGAGCTCACAGAGACGTAGCCCAAGAGTTTTGGGTGAACTCCTAATTAAATTGTTGTTCTGTGTGTTTTTTTTTATTGTTGCATTGTTTACTGTTATATATATATATATATATATATATATATATATATATATATATATATATATATATATATATATATATATATATATATATATATATATGTTGTATCAGCATAACAACAGAATATTAAAAGCACATAAATAGTTCTAAAATAGACATAAGCATACACCTTATTTTCAAGCACATATTTAATTCCGCATTGGTTAATCATAAAGACTTGGGAATAAATAAGCTTTGGAAGTGGGAGAGGTTCTTGTAAGTTAGACAAGAAGCCTAAGTGCCCCATTTTTAGATCAGGTGGTATCAGAGCTTGAGATTGATTAACCCCACCTTCAAAGAAGGTTATATCAGAATGCTTGATTGACAGAGCAAAGATTGCTTGTCTGAAAGGTGTTTAAATAGTCAGAGGTTGATTGTATGCTTGTTTGCAGACTGACTCTTGTCTAAGTTTGCAGAGGTGAAGGGAAAGCTATTGATAGCTCAATCCAAGAAGGGCAAGAAGGAAGAAGGGCTGAAGGCATTCTTCTATCCCAAAGGACCTCAAAGCAATCCTTGGAGCACAAGAGGTTTGTTGCAAAAGGTTGCTGAATAAGCTCTTTATTAATCTTGTTTGAAGTTCTTTTGTTCATTGGCATAATGACTACTTCTACAAGTGTATCCTCAAATTCCTCCTTCATCACAAGATTCTTTGATGGAGACATGAAGCAAGACTTGTTCATCATGATGGAAAAGGTGAGAGAAATGTATGAGGATGGATGGAAGAGCAGCATACTTAGAGAGTAGTTGAATTTCGTGGAGGAAGAGAAGCAGATGCTTTCTGATAAATTGCAGGAAATGGAGAGGCAACTTCATATTGCAAATATGAACCTGAAGAGGATGCATGAGTTGGAGTCCCAACTCTTTGTTGCCAAAGAATCCTTGGTCAAGTATCAGCTTGAAGAAGAGGTAAATAGTTCCTGCTTGTCTTCAAATTCTTCTAAGAATACTTATATTGGTTCTTTCGAAAAACATATTGATGGGCTATGAAGGAAGAGGCTTGGGAAAGCATGCACAAGGTATTGTTGAGCCAATAATGGTTGAGGAAAGGCATAAATATTTGGGTCTTGGCTATGGACAGTCTTATGGAGAGAGTTCCAAAGCTGCCATGAAGGCCATTGAAACAGTCCCAAGGAGGAGTTTCATTTCATGTCCTCTACCTCAAGAGTGTGAAGATGGTATTCAGGAGGAATGCAATAGCTTGAAACATCATTTGTAGGATACAGGTGTTCAGAAGCACACACCTGAACCAGAGAGTTGTGGAAACTCTGAAAGCCTTGAAGAGATTGATGGTGTTCCAAATGGAGCTACTTATTCACTCAATTCACCTCCTCATGAAGGTAATAAAGGTGAAAGAGAAATTTATAAATCTGGTTCTAATAATCTCCCTTTTAATTTTTCAAAGCATGATAAATTTCCACATAAATATGGGAAAAGAGTTGCATGTTCCTTTTGTGGTTTGGATAACCATCATGTCTCTAGATTTTGGAAGAGAATGGCCACATACAAGAAACTTTTGAAGGAAAAGGAGCAAGGAGCCAAAGGTCCATTGGACAAGCAAATCATGCTTTCAAGAGGATGCACATGTGTTGCACTTACTGTCATAAGCAAGGGCATCTTGCTGAAAGATGTTGGACTTTAAATCTAGCAATGCTTCCACAAAAGTTGAAGAAAGTGGAAAGAGAGGATGGTAGAAATGGAAAGGAAGATTCCATGAATGATGTGTCTCAAAATGATTCACATGTTGATGTTGATGTGTAGACAAAGGAATGACCTTTTAATGGATTGTTAAGAAATGGTTAGAGTTCTTATCCAATTAAAAGTTGCATGTCTATTGATATAATGCATCTATTTGCATTTCTATGGTAATTGAATGCAAGTTGTAGATTTTACCAAGATGGTGAATGGAAAAAGGTTGAGTATGAGACTCACTTTGTTGCTGCAACATTATATTTCATTTCAGCTTCGAAAGTACAGTGTGCTTAAGTGGAAGTCGAAGGATGAAATGCATGCATGAGCATGAGATGCATGGAGACAGGGATGTTGATGTTTTCCTTGTATTTTAACATGTATGTGTAATCAACTTGAAGGGTTGAATTCTTTGTTCTAAACATGCATGTAATAGTGATGAAATGTTTTCATCTTTTGAAAAGAGTCCTAATGGTCCTTTTCTACATGCTTGACTTGAAGGGTCATTTGTCTTAAAGGCATGTTTTGTGGGCTTGTTGTCTAGCCCATCATTTGTATCCAACTGTAAGACATGGAGGTGTTCACAAGATGTGAAATTTGTTTCTTTTGTTCAAGCAGGAGTTTAGGCCATCCAGTTGTTGTCTATATTTCTGTTGTTGTTAACAGTTGTTGTTGACAACTTTTCAAATAGGTCCAAATGAAAATTTTTTTGTGAAGTAGATGTACTTCACATTGTTTGAGCCACCTTGGATCAATGATCAAGGCAAAGAATTTCAAACCACCTTCTATGACCATTTCAGCAGAAGTTCTGCAGCAAGGCAAGGAGGAAGACACTTCTTCCCAAGAAGACCGGCCCATCCAGGAAGGGAAGTGGTCAGAGATTTTGGTTTAGAGGCACTATGCAAGGCAAGTGTGTGGAGGCTGAAAGAAGATGGTGTTGTTACTCTCATTTACTATTCAGATATGTATATCAGTCTTTTGGAGACTAAAAGTTCTTTTAGTGGGAAGTCGTGATCCAAAATGGATTTTGGATAGGCTCCTAAGTCTAAGTGTTCCTCACAGAGGAAAAAGAAAGTCCAAGGAATTTCTTGGAAATAGCCCCATTACAGAGATATTTTCATTCTGAATCCACTGCAACTTGAATGGGAAAAAATGGACTTAGGATGCAGAAGTTATCACCAAAAGAATATGCCCTTTTTTCTTTAGAAAAAGAGGCAAAATCCCCTAAAAGTGGGCAAAAAACCCTTATAAAGTGAAATCACATCGGAAAAAGGCGAAGGGAAGGACTTAAGCGGAAGCAAAAGAAACCCCGATCCACCGATCCGATCAATCGGGTTGGAGACAGGCTCGTATGCAATATCGGGACCCTGTGTTATAGACATATTTGGGCACTACAACCCAAATCTTATATGTCGATAAACCAAGGGCTTTTTAACCTATAAAAGTGTTGTTTCATACCCTAAAGGATCATAGTCAACTGATTACATCATTCCCCAGAATTTCCACTTGAAAAACCACTCAGAACTAGCCAAAACTAAACCATACTGACTACTCCACTGTCAGGGTACGATGCATACTGGCTCCCACACTAGCCAGGTGTGATGCATACTGAAGAGGTCTTCTGTGGGGTGCAATGAGCGACAATGGAAAAATGGTTGAGACAGTTTGCTAAGTGGATACTCATGGAATCTTCTAGAAACTTCTCCTATGACACTTACCTCTTTGAATTCGCCTAGGGATGAGTAAGAGATCCAAGAAATCTCATAGTGGAACCAAGAAATATGAGTGGAATGACACTAATCAAAAACCCAAAGATGACTCACATCGTTGCAGACATCTATAAATGGATCCCTCATCTGAGAGATCGGGAGGCTGGAATTTTGTAATTTGTAAGGAAGTGCTGATAGTTTGTCTTTGAGAAGGAGCATTGCATTGTTGGGTGATCTTTCTTTTCATGAGGTGAAGAGGGCTTTGATGCTGGACCAGATAGCTGGGTTGTAATTCTCCCTTATATTTTAATAAAATTCTTTGAGTTTTCCTCCATACAATCATGTACTTGTGAATCTTATTATTTGTGAATGCCATTGTATGTTCAATGTATTTCTGATTCTGCATTGTTTATGCTATAATAGATCAAGATGCTTTGATGGTGTTTTGTTACTTTGTTTCTATAAGTATTCTCTAAGTGGGACAAGTAGGAGAGGAGTTGCAAGCTCTATCAAGGAGGAGAGAAATCAAGCAAGGAGTCAAGTGGAAGATCCAGGTTGGTCCCTTTGCTTCTCTCTTATCTATCATACATAAAGGAAATCACAAATTGCTTTGATTGTTTGTTTCTAAGATAGATACCAATCTTAGTGGGAATAGTAAATCGAAAAGACACTAGTTTTCCGGAAACAAAATGGCTACTCCGCTGGGGAGCGAATAATTTGTTTGTTTGTTGTTAAATGTTTGCTTTATAAACTATAGACAGAGCCTGAAGTTAGCTAGATAGCCTTCGAACTGCTCTTGCTCTACAATTGCAAAGTAGATGAATGCTACTACAGTCAATCTCTGGTTTATTTTATGATTTGAACATCTGACTTACAAGCATTCTAGATGCCTTTTTGGTAGCTCAATAACCTCCTAAGATCATACCCTTGTACTTTTCTCTTTACTATCCATAATAGCTCAGCTTTACTCACTGAAATTAGCTGCAAATTTAAGCCAAAACCCACCTCAGTTGCACTCCTTGGCCCATCGCACTATCTGTAACTGGAAGCCAGTATGCATCGCACCTCCCGAGTGTATCAGGTGAGATGCATCCCTGTTTCTGTGAAGCACAGGTGTGATGACTGAGTAATCCTATTTCTCTCCTTGAAATTTGTGGTTTTTGTCCTTGTTTTCAGCTCTGTTTAGTTGTTTTGTTGCTTATGATCAGTATCTCATTGCTGAAGCTTCCTTGCTTTACATAGTTTAGCCTCCATTGATTAGGATTAGTAAATTTTTTTGTGTATTTGTCCATCATTTACAGTCCTTCGTCGAAAATTTGCTTAAATCGAACTATCGTTTTGGTGCAAAAAGTTTCGTAGCTGTCGTTTTGTGTCAAAAAAGAGAAGTGTCGTAAAGTCTTCCTTCTCTAGATAGTCAATTGAACTTTTTGTCCTATATTTGATTTGAATTTTTAATATTTGAAGTGTTGAAAGAATTTTTCTATTTGAAATCGAAAAGTGTCGTTTAGTCTTCCTTTCATTTTGAAAAAGAAATTGTCAAAATATCGCTTTGAAGAAAATATTTCAGATCTATAATAAGTTTTCCTTTTTGGCATTTCTCACATTAAGGAAATGAAAAATAAATACATGCATTTGTATTTGCATTTAGACTGTGTGTGAAAAATGATTTTGGAAAAGTGCATTTAGTGTTTGCCCTTTGTTTTTTGTTTGAAAGAATCATAATCTTCTTTCCTTAGTAGCTAGGATTTCCATTGCTAAAAATAAACAACGATTGTTTATCATTTTAGATTGCATATTTAGGAATTTTACATCTACATCACATGGTGAACCTTGAAAGACAAAATTCTAAACAATATCAACTCTAAAATAAATCTCAATGAACTTAAAAATGCTTTGGAACCTAACGCAACACATCTAGAGGTCTAGGCTAGAGACGTGTTTCGGCATCATAAAATCTAGTAACTATCATTTTCATTGAAGGTTGGGTGATTCCTCCTCTTTTATATTACAAGTGCTAGCACAGAATTGTGCTCCCTGTACCATCGAGTATATATTGGGAGACCACAATAGGCTTGTATCCTTTATCCATAGGAAGCTGTGTCTGCCACCCTATCGATCGCAATGCACTAAACACAAAATTCAGGAAGATTGACTGCCATACATAAGTCCTTGGTAATTTCTCTTTAATTTATCACCAAGGTGTATATTTCAATTTTTGCGATTGGTTTGGTAATCTCTCTGTCTAGATTTCCAGAGTAGTCACTTTCGTTCCTTTTTGACTCCTTAGAAGAAAAGGTCCATATGAGCACTTGTCACTTCAGGCTCATTAAAAATCGAAGGGGACTAGAGTCATCTTTAGCTTTTTCTTAACTATTAAATATTGAAAAAGCAAAGTTGTGTCGAAGCATCATTAAAATTTATTAATTTCAGAATAACATCCCTGTTCCTTCGTTGGTCTTAGGTTGAGATAATGGAGTCCACCAATCAAGGAATCCCTCTGGAGCGGAATCCTAGTCCATTTTCTTCTTGGGGAAATATTGGTGCTCCATATATGGCCACATTGTCCCTTCTAGGAATCACATTTGGCCTACCAGTATGGCTATTCTCAACCTCCGTCATTCAAAATACCATGATCCCTCAGCAATCGAATCAGCAACCAGTTGATACTGAAGTTGACCCTTCACCTTCTTCTTCATTTATTTCTCCCTCCCCTTCTTCCTCTTCACTTGGTGAAAATAGTGATGTTAGTAACCAGGTGACTGAGAAGAAGAAGAAAGGGAAGGAGAAGAAGAAGAAGAATTCAGTTAAACAAGGGGGCAACCATGAATCATCTGGTGAAAATCCGCACGCTAAATTCCCAGATATCCTTGTGTAATTTGCAGAGGGAGCCATTTTCATCAAGATTGTCCTAGCATTCTGCGGATCTTGAGTGAATGGTCCCCCCGTTCGCACCATCCGGTGTCATCAACCTCTGGCAATCATGTTGACAGTACACCGTCAACTAGTGAAAATAAAATTCCTAGACAGAAAAAGGTCAAAATTCCATGTGGATTATGTGAAGGGGACCATCACCTTCCCCTTTGTCCTTTTTTGGATAAGGCCAAAAGAATATTGCATAATCGTCCTACTTCACCGCAACAACTTCCATCTGGATACAAGAAACTCACCTCAAGTCCTTTACTAGTTGAAAATTCAACTGACATAACTCAACCATCGGTCGAAACGCCTATCGTTGAGAGTGAACCTTCTAATTCCATACCGGACCAAAGTCAGTAGGTCGAGATGGCAGTCGACCTAGTCTTGCCTTCAGAAGGTCTGCCTTCAGATGATCCAATTTCCAAAGAGAATGAAAACAATATTTTTCAAATTCTTTTTTTCACTTCAGAGTCCGATGAACTTGGGGGCAATCCGCCCATTCCTTCACAACAGGAAGAAAATCCCCTGGTTCCCGCTACTCAAGGAGTTCATTCAACCATTTATTCAGTACCCCCTCCAAGCAACCTAGTCACTTCCTTTGATTGGAATCAACTAGCAAGATCCCGCCTTCCTTCTAATGTGCCATTCCTGATCATAGTACAAGTTTACAAAATGATTGTGTCTGGCACTATCATAGATGAAGGGTCTTCAGTGAGTATCCTTTCCTCAACTACTTGGAAAGTGCTTGGTTCACCATCGCTTATGCTTGTTACTCAGAGTTTATTAGGCTTTAACAAAGGAACTAGTCAATCGTCAGGGATCCTTTTGAAGTTACCGATTACTTTGAGAAGGAAAACCGTTCACTTGAACGTGATGATAGTCCAAGGACCATTAGATTACAATCTACTCCTTGGATGTGACTATGTTTACAACATGGAAGGTATTGTCTCGATGCTCTTTCGAGTGATGTGTTTCCTACATGAAGGCAAAATCGTCACTGTTGACTAGCTTTCATTTCCCAATACAAACACAGCTTCAAGACAAACATCATCTCTAAATGGTCCTTTTGCATCAAGAGTGTCTCTTCAACCTTCATTCCATCCACCTAATTACCGCGAGTAGTCTGGTGAATGTAATGAAGCTTAGGGAGCATGCACCCTTGTCTATTTTGAGACGAACCCAGCTGAAAAGATAGGTTTCCCTATAGGTTATGTGATTGGAAGTGTAATCTTACACCATTCACCTTTGTCTATTTGGTGGACAAAGCCAAGGAAGTGTTTGTGACTAAGCGCTGATAAAAACAATCCTGCTTAACCGCAGGGACTTCCATATGGCTACCTGGAGACTCTCTTTTTCTAGATGCCTGGGGGCATGCAAACCTTTTTATGCAAGTGAAAAGCAATCAATTTCATCTTTTTAGCTTTTTAGTTTTTCAACTTCTCAGGTTAGGTGATTGGTCTAATCCACCATTCACCTTCGTCTATGCTATGGATGAAGCCAAAGGAAGCGTTTGAACTGTTCCGTAGACGAAACCATCCTACCTAACCTCATTAGTTCCTTAGCTTTTTAGTTTTTTTAGCTTTTTAGTTTGGTCATTCCTAACTTACATAAAAAGGAAAATGAGCAATGTTTCCGCAAGGTTCAAGCTCGTTAAAAAATAAACCTGCCAATAAGCAATGTTTCCGCAAGGTTAAAGCTCATTAAAAGATAAACATGCTAATGAGCATATGTTCCCCCAGAGTTCAAGCTCGTTAAAAAATGAACTCACCTTCAGTAAATAAACTTTTTGATTGCCATAATATCAGCCTTTTGAGCCTTGTTTGTGTTCCTACCAATCACCTCCATTCTTTTGGCCGATCATATGCTTCCACTTGATTGTTTACCATTTTGAGGAACAGCTGCAATGAGTGGTCCTGTTAGCCACTCTCTTCACATCACCATGTTTTGAGAAGTTCCAAGATTACCTGGAACCAGTCGCTACCGTAAACGCCACTCGCTCCTCAAAAAACGAGTCTACTTTAAACTCTTTTCAGACTCGCTAAATATGAAAATATTGTAGAGCAATTGGCCTCTCCAGCTCGCTAAAGTGATTGGAAGTGCCATCCCTCCTGTATGGTTTAATATTTTTCGACCTGAGGGATTATCCCACAAAAATTTTGAGCTCTTGTCATTTCGATTCGCTAAAGCTATCAAAAACTCATCCCTTTTGTATCATTTTAATCTTTTTTGGACTCAAGGGATTATGCTATGAAAAAGAACTGTTGGAGTTTCCTTTTTGTCCCTTTTCAAACTCTCTAAACATGAAAAGGATTGAGTTGTCATTGTCGTTAAACTCGTTAAAACAATAGCGAAAAACTTGTCCACCCAAACAAGAATGAGTTTCACTGTCGCTAGGCTCACTAAAACATAGCGACAGGTTTGCCCGAAGGGCAAATTATAGAACAAGAACATGTTATCCTTCTCAAGCCTGACAAAAATAAAGAGGTACTGGTCAGCAATGACTGGGGAAAAAGGGATGAAAACTTGAAGAATTTTATTGGTAGCAGGTCGCTCTTGAAAAAGACACTTTCACTCCATCACCATGATTGATTGGGGTTGGGTTATTCCATTCACCGGTCATAGCACCATTGGTCCTCCGTACCATCCATATTTTGGGGTTAACGCTACCAATCCATCTTCGTGTCGCCGATATGTTCAAGAGAAGTCATTCAGAGAATTAATCATCCATTTAATGCCTCATCCACTGCAATACCTTCACCCTCCATTTTTCATGACTGCCATCCTTGAACCTTGTATCATTCAGATCGTTTTCACCTCCAGAAAATCATTTGCTTCATTTTGTGTCGTACATGTGGGATACATTAAGGCCCTCCTGCAACGGGTCACTTCTTGTTGACATCAGAGCATTATCCAAGAAGTTGACTTAGAAACAACCCTTTCAGTGCTTTTAAGCTTGCATGCCTCAATGGCAAGTTTCTCACTTCTGGCGACAGGTTTACATCAATGGCCTCTGACTGAGAGATTTTGCGTGGTTTTCGACATCGGATCATATATTCACACCACGTGAATTGTACTGTAGTACCTTGAGGGTCATTATCATTATCGGTGATTCTTCTTGCGCCTGTTAACAGCTTACATTATTGGCAGGTAATCAGGTGATGTCTTTCCATGTTCGGCTTCAGGACATCTTTTCACATGGATCGACCTGTACATCGGGCAAAGATTGAATGAGTTTGAAGACACTGGATCTAGTTTCATCCATCCGAGCTGCGATATATTCAGGAATATAAAGACATCAAATGTACACAGAAGCTGCACAGATGATCATCCAAGCTAAGGGATGATGACTCTACACTTAAAGAATCACCAGTCTGCAACCGCAGACAATTATCTATTCTATGTACATGAAACTGAATTTATAAGGCTGAGCATGGAAATGCCCACCTCATCTAGATCATGAAAATAATATGATGATGATGTATTGTATTGTATCTTATACAGGTCACCTTCTAGTTCAAATACCTTGGATCCTCATGATAAAGCATTTCACCCGACGTCAAAAGATTTACGACTTCATGCTTTAGGGGCAACTGTTATAGACATATTTGGGCACTGCAAGCCAAATCTTATATGTTGATAAACCAAGGTATTTTTAACCCCTAAAAGTGTTGTTTCATACCCTAAAGGATCATCGTCAACTGATTACATCATTCCCCAGAAGTTCCACTTGAAAAACCACTCAGAACTAGCCAAAACTGGACCATACTGACTGCTCCACTGTCAGGGTACGATGCATACTGGCTCCTACACTAGCTAGGTGCGATGCATACTGAAGAGGCCTTCTGTGGGGTGCGATGAGTGAGAATGGACAAATGGCTGAGACAGTTTGCTAAGTGGATGCTCATGGAATCTTCTAGAAACTTCTCCTATGACACTTGCCTCTTTGAATTCGCCTAGGGATGAGTAAGAGATCCAAGAAATCTCCAAGTGGAACCAAGAACTATGAGTGGAATGACACTAATAAAAAACCTAGAGATGATTCACACCCTTGCAGACATCTATAAATGGATCCCTCATTTGAGAGATCGGGAGGCTGGAATTTTGTAATTTGTAAGGAAGTGTTGATAGTTTGTCTTTGAGAAGGAGCATTGCTTTGTTGGGTGATCTTGCTTTTCATGAGGTGAAGAGGGCTTTGATGCTAGGAGGATAATGCTAGATCAGACAGCTGGGTTGTAATTCTCCCTTCTATTTTAATAAAGTTCTTTGAGTTTTCCTCCATGTTACACAGTAATTTGTCACCATCCCTATTAGTCCTCTTGTCGTACTTTGGAGGACTCGTCCCAGGAGTTATAAGAAGTGACAAAGTCTAAAAACACTTGCATTATGTTCCCCTGAGTATGTACTTCATGTTCCCTGAAGACAGCTTCTACAGATTATCCCTGAAAAATGCTTTTTTTCCATTGGCGCAGGTCCACAGTATCTTACCCGCGCCAATCATGGAGATCCTCAAAAGAGGGCGCGACCATTGGCGCTCTGTCTTAGAGCAACAGTCGCACCAACCAAGTTTGGTCATGCTTTTTGCCTTAACGCACGCTCGACTGTTGTTTCCTTCATTACATGGAGCTTTTTGAGGATAAAAAATCAGTCTTATGTCGAGTTCTATCCTATCTCCATCTTTAATGGCTTTTGGGGATAATGCTAATCCACAATAGGTGTCCCGGTTCATCGTATCCTCCTCCCTTCTTCATCTATATAAGCTTGTCCTTATGCATTTGACAAGCTAGTCATGGAGTGCTAGATGTTGAGTTCTTGAGTTCTTGGAGGAATGCTAGTTGTGATTATCATGAGTGATAATGAGTGCTAGAGAGGTTATGCTGCCGGAGAGGAGATACATTGCAAGACACATATAGTTGCTCGCCCAGCCAGGAGAGGTTCAACGTTAGAACCTTGGTTGTAACTTTTCATGTTTATTATTAATTAATGAGCGACTGCTATTATAGTTCCAATCTCATTGTCTATTATGGTGATGTGTTGATTTATTTCCTTTCTGACTGAAATATAGTTGTGCCTTGGTAGATTTTATGTTGGTATCTGTCTCTTCCTTTGCATGTGCAGGTGTCCGTTTATGATCTGCTGGAGCGAGGGAGCGGGAATATCAACTCTGCTTCAACCATAGCGTTGGATTCTAGGTTGGTCTTCTTAATTCACCTTTGATGCATAACTAGGAACTTGCGTAGCAGCGTGGTTTGATTGTGGCTAGTTCTGTTTTAGGCTAGTGGGATCGCCTCTGTCCGCAGAGGGGATTTACCTAACCAAAAATTTGGCGACTCCGCTGGGGAGAAGCTATTTGGAGTTTGTCTTACATGTTCATTTTCTTCTGCTTGCTAGAGTGAATGAGCTTCCTGGGTCAGTTTTGAGTTTATTCTTTACTGTTTAACCCATATGGGCACTGTCAACCCGACCTGAGGTCGTATCATTTATTTTTCTAGCCGGCAAGCTTAATTGGCGCGGTTATTACTCTGACAGTCGCGCCAGTTGGTGCATGTTGCTCAAAAGCAACTCGCGCCAATCCTGTGGTAGCACAAGTTGCAGGCTGACAGTCGCGCGAGCCCTGTAAATTTTGCCTGTGTGTGGGTGGAAAGCTCTTTCAGCCTCTTTTTATATCTCTTACAGCCTCTGGAAGTGTGTTGAACCTCTGTTTGACTGGTCTTAGCCTTTATCCTTCAGTTGTTTTCTTATTTCTATTGATTTTCGTCTCAGCCCTAGAACATCTAGTGAATTTGCATGTCTAGCCTTCTGTGGGAAGTTTTGATCTCTTGATTATCCAGTCAACTTGTTGGTTGTGTTCTGCACCTATCTAGTGATTTGTTAAAGCTTGATCTTCTATACTCTGAGTGATTCATTTCTAGCCTCTTTGGATTTTACTTGACTTCATTCGAACTTAGATTACATGGTTCATTGAAAGTCTTTGTGTTTTTCCTTGCTTGCATAGTTCATTTTGGTGTTTCAGAATTGGTTCTATTTCATTGAGTGAACTTGGATTGTGCATATCTCTTAAGATTTGTTTAAATGCATCATGCCATCTTAAAGGAAAGAAAAACAAAATATCTTTTGCATTCTATTAGTTAGCATTTGTTGTTATTTGTTGCTATTAAAAAGAAAAAGAAAAAATTTCATTTCTTGTTATTAGCTGCATTAGGATCTTTTTTGTTTGTTGGGTGATCATTTCGTTTGTGTAAAGATTTCAACCCTCCTATAGATAGAATTCATCGAATCAAATGATATAATTTTGGTATATAGTTTGCATTTAAGAAGTTTTTGAGATATCACATACGGTAGGACCAAAAAACTGAAACATAATCGAAGTTAAACTTTAAAATAAACTCAATGAACATAACAACGCATTGGAACATAACGCAAATACTCTAGAGGTCTAGGTTAGAGACGTGTTCCGGCGTCTTTAAACCTGGTAGTTTATCGTCGAGTGGTTGGGTGATTCCTCCACGGTGAAACGATAGGTGCCAATACGCACTGAGCTCCCACGTACCGTCGCGTATATACGGGAGACCCCACTAGGCTATTATCCTTTATCCATAGGAAGCCAAGTCTGCCGCCTTACAAGCCGTAATGCACTGAACACAGCATTCGGGAAGATTGACTGCAGTACGGGAAGTCCTTGGTTTTCATCTGATTGCCAAGGTGTATAAGCAGTTTTACGGATTGTTTGGTAAACCTTTTACCTAGAGTCTCCAGAGTAGTCACTTTTGATCCTTTTCGGACTCCCTAAAAGAAAAGGTTCCTGTGAGCGTCTTGTCACTTCGTGCTCATTAAATATTTGAAGGAGACTAGAGTCATCTTTTATCCTTTTCTCGACTCTTAAAAAATGAAAAGGTTAAGTTCAGTGTCTTAAAATTTATTGGCCACGATAACATCTACCCAATTAGATTTTGCGTTAGTTTGAGTAGGATTATTTCTTGTTCAATGGCAGCCTTCCCGGCGCCCACCGGCCAAGGTGTTCCTCCTGATGGGAACCCTCGTCCATTTCCTTCTGTTGGAAATGTCGGTGTTCAGTATATCGCAACATTGTCTTTGCCTGGGTTGACCATTGGTTTACTTGTATGGTTGTTTTCAAACTCGGTGGTCTCGAGTGTGATAACTCCTGTTCCGCCACCACCACCTCCACCCGAACAACACCATGTTGATTCCAAGGTGGACCCCTTCCCTTCTTCGCCCATTGCTGCGTCTTCATCTTCTACTTCGCCTGGTGACACCTTGGATTTCAGTAACCAGGTGGCTAAGAAGAAGAAGAAGAAGACCAAAAAGAAGAAGTCTCCTAAGGGAAAGGTCGTATCTACCACGAAAATATCTGAAGTGGAACCACCTTCTGCTCCTCCGCGGAAGGCTAAGTCTCCTTGTCGATTATGCAAGGAGGACCATTTTCTTTCTGATTGTCCTGGTATTCCCAGGATCCTAGATATATGGTCCCGTGACCCGACTCACCCCTTGTCGTCGCAGATCGACGATACCTTACTAGTTGGTAAGAGAAAAGGGAAGGTTCGTTTCCCTTGTCGACTTTGTGAAGGTAATCATCTCCTTCGCCTTTGTCCACTTATGGATAAAGCCTCCCGTCTTTTGGAAAGTCTGTCAGCTCCCTTACCCCAGCTACCTGCTGGATATCAGCGTCTTTTTGCAACTGCAGATCATCTCTCCACTAACCAAGTGATCAAACATGATTCCTCTTTGGTCCAGCCCTCTCTTCCTGAACCTACCTGTGCTCCGCCTGTTCCAGACCAGTCCCTGGTCGGAACGAGTGTTGATTTACATTCATCATCTATGCACCACTCTATCATCAAAGATGAACCACCTGAGTCCAAACCAAACGAAAGTCCAAAGTTCCAGATTACAGTTGACCCAGTCTTTCAAAAGGTCCAGCTTACAAGTGACCCGGTTTTGCCTACAGAAGTTCCATCCTTAGATGATCTTACATCTGAATCCAAACCAGACAAAAGTCAAAAGGTCCAGCTTACAAGTGACTCGGTTTTGCCTTCCGAAGTTACCTCCTCAGATGATGTTATCACTGCAAAGAATGAAGATCCTGTAGGAATTTACAGGGTAAGTTCCTCAGAAAGAACACCAAAAGGACACCGCTCACAACTAGATCTCAAATCAATACACCAGTATTTTTGACGTGGTTAAAACCCTCAAAGTGCAAGGAGGGAAACAGTCCACAGCCTGTCCCAACGTGGGTACTACAGGCAATTTATTAATCAAAGAATGAAAATTTACATAAGCTTCTCTCATGCACGGATTACCCGAACAATGACCCTCCATGCGCTTTAAATAGAACTCATGGACCAATTGGGTGTCAAGCCACAGATCAAGTGTCGGTAATACCGAGGTGAGAGTGAACCGTCGGATCACTACATATCGTGACCGTCGGATTGTAAGTTACAAAATGTACAACGGTAAAGAAACACACTTTACCTAACTCTAACCTAACTCTATACTAGACCAAGTTGAACTTAACTATATCCTATGTGTCGGAATATCCTAACATCCCCCCTTAAGAACAACTTGGGATAGGATTGAAGGATTTACAAATATGACACAATAGGAGAAGGAAGGAGGCACTAGAGCCTATCCCCCCTTAGTGACAACTTCCTGAACTCCAAGCATATATCGAAGTTTAGTGAACTTCGCCTCTGTGAGAGCCTTTGTGAAGATGTCTGCAACCTGATCATCTGTTGGACAATATTGCACTTCAAGAACATGGTCATGAATGAGCTTTCTGATGAAGTGCATGTGTAGTTCAATGTGTTTGCTGCGCTGATGCTGGACTGGATCTTTGCATAGCTGAATGGCACTTTGATTATCACACCAAAGTGTGGTTGGATGCTGCTGCTCAAAGCCAAACTCTGATAGGATCTGACGAAGCCACAAGGCTTCCTTACTAGCTTCCACGGCACCACGATACTCTGCTTCTGCTGACGAAAGAGAGATGGTAACCTCATTTATTCCATCCTTACTAAGTTGGGACCAGCCTACTCTGTATTTGTTTCCACTTTCCATTCTACAAGGGAAGCTTTCATTTGTCAAGGAAAAGACTACAAGGCCCCTTCCTTTGACTCCTTTTGTGATTCCTTAATAAGAGAACAAGAAAAACTCTTACACCTTGGTCTTCTTAATCTTGGAAACTCTTCCACGAAAGCGTTAGCCGCCCAGTAGCAACCAAATTCAAAGAATCCTAAGAAGTCATATCCTCAAAAGAATGGTCCTAAACCATCTCAGCCTCAAAATGAAAGATCATTTCAGCAAAATGATAAGACCAATAAAAACAAATGGAAGAAGACTGATAGACATTGTAACTTTTGTAATCGAGATGGCCACTTAGAATCTAAATGCTTTAAGAAGATGGAAGCCTTGGAATCCGCAATGAAGAAACATAACATCCATGTGGAGCCTACTTCAACTTCAACTTCTAGAATGGCACTTTCTGCATGTCATTGTCAATCATCTTAGTCTGGTTATGCATTAAATGTATCTTCTTCTTCTTCTCATTCTCATGAGTGGCTCATTGATTCTGGAGCCTCTTGTCACATGGCCAAAAACCAAGCCATGTTTTCTTCTTTAAATGATTGTACCACCAAAAATATATATGTTGGTGATGATAGATCTCTTAATGTTGTAGGGACTGGAACTGTTCATCTAGACAATGGTCAGTTTAATGATGTATTATGTGTTCCAACCTTATCCTGCAACCTTCTATCTGTCTATCAGATAACTCATTCAGGTGAAGGTAAAATTGTTGAATTTTCACCTCATGATGTTGTAATCAAGGATCTAAAAGATCCTAAACAGATTCTAGCTACTGGTCTTGCTGATGATTCCAAAAGGTTGTATAAGTTTCACAACTTTGGGTCATCAAATCTTCCCTCGGTATTTATTGCTCATAATGATGAAGTGAGCAAACTTTGGCATGAGCGATTTGGTCACTTAAACTATCGCTCCCTTCAGCATCTATGTAAAGAAAATATGGTGACAGGTCTTCCTATGGTATCTTGCAGAGATGGTGTTTGTTCCAGATGTGTACTCGGAAAACATCATCGGGACAGTTTTGACAAATGTGCCTCTTGGCACGCCTCAGCCCCTTTACAGCTTGTGCACAGTGATTTATGTGGTCCTCTTCCTGTTGCTTCATTCTCTGGCTGCAAGTACTTCTTAACTTTCATTGATGATTTCTCCAGACGCACTTGGGTATACTTCTTAAAACTCAAGAGCGAAGTATTTAACACCTTTTTGGCCTTCAAAGCCTTTGTTGAAAAACAATCTGGACATCAAATTCTTAAGCTAAGAACTGATAATGGTGGAGAATATGTTAAAAACACATTCATCAACTTTTGCACCGAAAATGGAATTCAAATGCAACATACTGTTCCATACACTCCACAACAAAATGGTGTAGCTGAAAGAAAAAATCGCACCTTAAAGGAAATGGCTAATTGTATGCTGCAATCTAAAGGACTCAGTCTTAGTTTTTGGGCCGAAGCAATTAATTGTGCAAATTATATAATCAATCGCACTCCTACTAAGGTTCTAGAGAATATCACTCCAGAAGAAGCTTGGAGTTCCATTAAACCAGATGTAAGTCACTTTCGTGTGTTTGGAAGTGAAGCATGGGCCCATATTCCAGATGAAAAGCATAAAGCTTTAGAACCTAAGAGTGAGAAATGTACTTTTGTTGGATATTCTGAAGATGTAAAAGGTTATAGACTTATTCCATTTAAGTCCAAAAATGTTATCATTAGAAGAGATGTAAAGTTTGATGAAAATAAATCGGCCTGCGAGCCTAGTCCGGCGGATGTGCCACCTCTTCCTATCTCTTCTACTTTTGAAAACATTTCTTCTTCAGATGATGAAAGCGAGGATGATAATCCTCCCCCACCTTCTCAGGATCCTCAACTTCCACGATGGGTCCGTGCTACTCGGGATGCAGCAGGTGATCTTGCCGGTGATCCTACAGATCAGCGACGTACACGTTCTCAGTTTGAAAGAGCCTCTTCTTTACTGGCTCAAGCTCCAGTAAATCATGATCCTGACACTTTTGCAGAAGCTTGAGGCCATCCACATTGGGAAGCAGCTATGAATGAAGAATATCATTCATTGATGACAAATGATACATGGGATCTTGTTCCTCTACCAAAGGGACGCAAACTTGTTAGATGTAAATGGGTTTACAGAACCATGTATGGACCAGATGGGAAAGTTGATAAACATAAAGCTCGTCTCATTGCTAAGGGCTTTTCACAGGTTGAAGGCATTGACTACACTGAAACCTTCTCCCCTGTTGCCAAAATGAACTCTATTCGCCTTGTTCTTTCCCTTGCTGCCTCTTTAAAATGGGAAGTCCATCAGATGGATGTTAAATCTGCCTTCTTGCATGGGGACTTGCAGGAAGAAATCTATATGGAACAACCCATTGGCTTCATACAAACAGACTCCAGCCTTGTTTGTCGACTTAAGAAATCCCTTTATGGCCTCAAGCAAGCTCCTCGGGCTTGGTATGCCAAAATGGATAGCTTTCTTTTAGAATCTGGCTTTTCTAGGTGTCATTCTGACAATACTGTCTACACCAAGAAAGTGGGAAACTCTCTTATCATCCTTGTTCTTTATGTTGATGATCTTATTCTTACTGGTAGTGATCCCAACCTTATAAACCATGTGAAGTCCAGCCTTAAAAATAAATTTGAAATGACAGACTTAGGACACTTACACTATTTTCTCGGTCTTCAAGTCTTGCAATCCCAGGAGGGTATTTTCCTTTCCCAGTCCAAGTATGCTTGTGATATTCTTCGTCATTTTCACATGGAAGACTGTAAGCCAGCCCCTTCTCCCTTTCAGTCTGGAGTCAAACTTTCAGTCTCTTGTACTTCTCCTGAAGTTGATGCTACCTTATACCGTCAACTTGTCGGAAAACTCTTGTATTTAACCCATACTCGTCCTGATCTTTCCTTTGCTGTTGGGCTTGTTGCTCGTTTTATGCAAAACCCCCGTGAAAGTCATTGGAAAGCAGCTAAAAGAATACTTCGTTATGTTCGAGGTACAGTACAGTTTGGGATTCATTACAGTGCCAAAGCAACTCCTCTGTTAGTCAGTTTCACTGATTTTGATTGGGCTGGTGACCCTGATGATCGGAAGTCTACTGCCGGTTATGTCTTCACTCTTGGTTCAGGACCTATTACCATGTAGGAATTTACAGGGTAAGTTCCTCAGAAAGAACACCAAAAGGACACCGCTCACAACTTGATCTCAAATCAATACACCAGTATTTTTGACGTGGTTAAAACCCTCAAAGTGCAAGGAGGGAAACAGTCCACGGCCTGTCCCAACGTGGGTACTACAGGCAATTTATTAATCAAAGAATGAAAATTTACATAAGCTTCTCTCATGCACGGATTACCCGAACAATGACCCTCCATGCGCTTTAAATAGAACTCATGGACCAATCGGGTGTCAAGCCACGGATCAAGTGTCGGTAATACCGAGGTGAGAGTGAACCGTCGGATCACTACATATCGTGACCGTCAGATTGTAAGTTACAAAATGTACAACGGTAAAGAAACACACTTTACCTAACTCTAACCTAACTCTATACTAGACCAAGTTGAACTTAACTATATCCTATGTGTCGGAATATCCTAACAGATCCCACCGTCCAAATTCTATTTATCAACATAGACTCTAATGATCAAGTGAGCATCCCTCTCATTCCTTCGCACCAGGAAGAAAGTCCATCAGAATCATATCCGGCTGTCTATCCAGTCCCACCTCCACGCAACCTAGTTGTTTCCTTCAATTGGGATCAACTAGTCAATCCTCGGTTACCCACCTCCATACCATTTCGAATTATAGTCCAAGTCTACCGCATGGTTATGGCCGGTACAATTATTGATGAGGGATCTCCTGTGAGTATCCTTTCTTCAACAGCTTGGGAAGCACTTGGTTCCCCACTGCTTCTGCCTGAGATAAGAAACCTTACAGGTTTCCATCGAGAAACAACTCGTCCTTTAGGAATTCTTCCCAATGTACCTATCACATTAGAAGGGAAGACTGTTCAAATGGGTGTCATGGTAGTCCAAGGTCCATTAGATTACAATTTACTCCTTGGACGAGACTATATTTATCGCATACGTGCAATTGTGTCCTCACTCTTCAGAGTGATGTGTTTTCCACATGAAGGAAGGACGATCAAAGTCGTAGACCAACTTTCATTCCCTGGTTCACACTTCACATATAGTCATCTACCATTCCTAAATGGTCTTATTTCTACAGGAAATGCCCCAACATCCACTCCATCATTTTGATGACGGCAGCTGACCCGGGCGCGTGACTGAGGCCCGGGGGGGGCATGCATCCTCCTTCAAAATCGAGTCTTTAAAAGTAAACCTTCATTCCATCCACTCCGTGAATGCCATGAAGCTTGGGGGGCATGTACCTCGATTTTGCATTATCATGCTGGGGGCATGCAAAAAAAAAATTTAACAAGCAAAGTTCTCCATGGTTCAAGCTTGTGTAAAAATGAACCCATACCTGATTTACATCCCGTGATTGCCTTTTATCTGCTAAATTCTGCTAGATGAGCCTTGGTTGTTTCATTCCATCGCCACCATCTCTTTGGCCGATCTTATGCTTTCACCTGGTTGTTTATCCTTTCCTGAGGAACTGCAGCGATGAGTGGTTTTATTAGCCAGCCTCTTAACCTTTACATGTTTCGAGCAAGTTCCACCATTACCGGAACCAGTCGCTACCCTTTATACCACTCGTTCCTTCAGGACGAGTCGCCTTTACACTCTTTTCTGACTTGTAAAATATGAAAAGATTGCCGAGTATTTTTCCTTTTTGACTTGTTAAAGAAAATAAAAATGGAGGTCTGCTTTCAGCTCTTTTCTGACCATTTAAAGAGGAAAAGATTGCCAAGTCGCTCCTCTTGACTCGTTAAATGTTAATAAGGGGCAGTCGTTTTAAGTTCTTTTTGTCGACTGTTAAAACATAAAAAGATTACCGGGTTTTTGTCGTTTCAAACTCGTTAATGGTTACGAAACGACGTGGTTTTGACCGCTTTTTTACTTTTTCAGGTCAAAATCACTAATTATGAAAAGTACTCCTCGATCATAATGATCGGGCGGTTCTTTCGGGTATTATTTTATACTTTTTCGGGCCCGAGAGACACAACTTTACGAAAAAGGACATCCCTGGAGTTTCCTTTTCTGCTGTCTTTTCAAACTCTCTAAACATGAAAAGACGCCGAGTTCTTCCTTTGTCAGACTCGTTAAAACTTAATGACATCGGATTTTGTCACAACACAAGCATATGCTATCCCCATCAAGCTTGTTAAAAATAACTGGGGTACTCGCCAGAAATGGCGGGGGGAAAAGAAAATTTTTGAACCATAATTATTACCGTGATGGCAGTATGTCGCTCTTGAACATGGCACTTTTCTGCTTTCGTGTCCAGGGTGGGGATATCTCATCTCATATCTTTCACTTGCTTCCATGGACTTGGGTACCTTATTTGACCTATCATCCACTCATTGCCTCGTCATCATGACCTTTGATACATTGATGTCAAATACTGCCGATTCCATTAATGTGCCGCCGATATGTTCAAGAGAAGTTGACCTCTGCAAAGAAACAACCTCCCTCTGATAGTTCGCACAATCTTGATTCACAACATTATCTCTCTGTCTCGTGTCGATGATGTGGGAAACATTATGGCCCACCTTCGATCAAAGTCACTTCCTGTCGACTTCAACTCATTATCCAGGAAGTTGATCTAGAGACTCCTTTCTGATGCCTTGGAGCCTGCATGCCTCAATGGCAGGTTCTTCGTGTTCGACGTGAGGTTTTCATCATTGGCCTCCGATCGGATGATTCTATGGGTGTTCGACTTCAGATCATTAATTCACACGCCGTAGATTGTACCTATAGTACCTTGAGGACCATTGTCATTATTGGTGATACCTCTCGCGTCTGTTAACAGTTTCCACTATTGACTGGTAATCAGACGATGTTCATGCATGTTCGACTTCAGCTCATATGTTCACATGCTTGAACTTGTAATCTTGTTCGGGTCGAGATGGAGCGCAAGACCCTGGATTGTGTCTGTTGTAATCCAGGCGTGATTCTTGATACTTGACTCATTCACTGGATGGCTGCGACCATACCTGAGTCAATTCATTGATCCTAACCAGATGGCTGCGTCCATACTATGGATCTAGATTATTTATGTACTCTCTTATGGATGGCTGCGACCATACCACGTACATCATGTAATTGAACTATCAGTCATATCTCTTAACACAGATCCTCGGCGTCAGCTCTCTATATGTGTTCTTGTGTGTTCTTGTAAAGCATTTCACCCCTCTCCACCTCTCGGACCTCATGCTTTAGGGGGCATCTGTTACACAGTAATTTGTCACCATCCCTGTTACTCCTCTTGTCGTACTTTGGAGGACTCGTCCCGGGAGTTATAAGAAGTGACAAAGTCTAAAAACACTTGCATTATGTTCCCCTGAGTATGTACTTCATGTTCCCTGAAGACACCTTCTACAGATTATCCCTGAAAAATGCTATTTTTCCATTGGCGCAGGTCCACAGTATCTTACCCGCGCCAATCATGGAGATCCTCAAAAGAGGGCACGACCATTGGCGCTCTGTCTTAGAGCAACAATCGCGCCAACCAAGTTTGGTCATGCTTTTTGCCTTAACGCACGCCTGACTGTTGTTTCTTTCATTACATGGAGCTTTTTGAGGATAAAAAATCAGTCTTATGTCGAGTTCTATCCTATCTCCATCTTTAATGGCTTTTGGGGATAATGCTAATCCACAATAGGTGTCCCGGTTCATCGTATCCTCCTCCCTTCTTCATCTATATAAGCTTGTCCTTATGCATTTGACAAGCTAGTCATGGAGTGCTAGATGTTGAGTTCTTGAGTTCTTGGAGGAATGCTAGTTGTGATTATCATGAGTGATAATGAGTGCTAGAGAGGTTATGCTGCCGGAGAGGAGATACATTGCAAGACACATATAGTTGCTCGCCCAGCCAGGAGAGGTTCAATGTCAGAACCTTGGTTGTAACTTTTCCTGTTTATTATTAATTAATGAGCGACTGCTATTATAGTTCCAATCTCATTGTCTATTATGGTGATGTGTTGATTTATTTCCTTTCTGACTGAAATATAGTTGTGCCTTGGTAGATTTTATGTTGGTATCTGTCTCTTCCTTTGCATGTGCAGGTGTCCGTTTATGATCTGCTGGAGCGAGGGAGCGGGAATATCAACTCTGCTTCAACCATAGCGTTGGATTCCAGGTTGGTCTTCTTAATTCACCTTTGATGCATAACTAGGAACTTGCGTAGCAGCATGGTTTGATTGTGGCTAGTTCTGTTTTAGGCTAGTGGGATCGCCTCTGTCTGCAGAGGGGATTTACCTAACCAACACTCCATACAATTCTGTACTTGTGAATCTTATTATTTGTGAATGCCATTGTATGTTTAATGTATTTCTGATTCTGCATTGTTTATGATATAATAAATCAAGATTCTTTGATGGTGTTTTGTTACTTTGTTTCTACAGGTATTCTCTAAGCGAGACAAGTAGGAGAGGAGTTAAAAGCTCTATTAAGGGGGAGAGAAATCAAGCAAGGAGTCAAGCGGAAGATCTAGGTTGGTCCCTTTGCTTCTCTCTTATCTATCATTCATAAAGGAAATCGCAAATTGCTTTGATTGTTTGTTTCTAAGATAGCTACCAATCTTAGTGGGACTAGCAGATCGAAAAGACACTAGTTTTCACGGAAACACCCTGGAATCGGCGATTGCGATCATGCGATACGTCGATCACTGATGATCAGATCAACGAATCGGCATTGACGATGTACAGAACCCTTGGGCCATGTGCGACGTGATATGTGATAGTGATCATGATGTGTAATCTCAAATGTCGGATCACGAAAGGAATGGACAGCCAGGATTCAATCGGTGATTGGCAATTGCCAGACTCGACGGATTTCATAAGCGCAATTCATAAAATTTGAAATCCGGTAAAAGGGAAAATTCTGTGTATTAACGTTTTTCAGTGTAAAAATTGAAATACAAAGGAATGACGCCCGAAGCGGTAAAGTCGGACCCGAAGGGATTTAAATGCCCCATTTCATAGAGATTGAGTTCCGTAAAGGTGGATTTCAGGTGGGCCTCAAGCGGAAATCGGTTCCGTATTCCTAAGTTGCCCGAGATCGCATATGGGCCGTTGGATCAGAGATTCCGTAGATTGATGATGGGGATTGCGCTAGTGGAAAAAGGCAGACCCAATGTGATTATAGGGCAGATTCGATAGAATTTGAAGTCCAATAAAAAGGATTTTTGTCAAGATTTTCTTTGCATTTGGGATTTTTAACAATAAACCCAAATACAAAGGAACCTACTCCTATGTGGCTTGCAATAGCAATTTAAAAGCAGACCTGATGGAATATAGGGTGGAATTAATTATTTTTGAAGTCCGATAAACGACAGTTTTGCAGATTTTTCCTGTGTTTTAGTGTATTTCTCTGTGTAAGCAGAGAACAACCATTCTGGGGATTTCAAATGCGGCGATAGTCCCTTCCATTGCAGAACAAGTGGCCACCATCCCTGAAGACATTAGAAATTATTGCTTAATCCTCAGAGGGGGATTTTAGTGGTCAAAGGCCGAGAGCCAGAGAGCCCAAGAGGGAAAACAAACAGACAACCGCCAATTGGCTTAAAAGCCACAGAATGACAGAGACAAAGAGTGTGCTGAGATAGGAGCACAGAAAGCTCAGCCAAAGCAGGAAGCAGAGGGAAAGAGAGAAGAGAGAACGAAGACTAAGAGCCAAGAGCTTCCAGAGCCAAGGGATAAAATGGTGTCTAAACCCATTGTTTCTGTGTAAAACAGTGGAGTTGAGCCAAGAGATTGTAAAAAGACTTTTCCATAATCCCAAAGAGCCTAGTTGAGTCAAATAGAGCTCATGGAGATGTAGCCCAAGAGTTTTGGGTGAAATCCTAATTAAATTGTTGTTCTATGTGTTTTGTTTTATTGCTACATTGTTTACTGTTATATATATGTTGTATCAACATAACAATAGAATATTAAAAGCACATAAACAGTTCTAAAACAGACATAAGCATACACCTTATTTTCAAGCACATATTTAATTCTGGTTAATCATAAAGACTTGGGAATAAATAAGCTTTGGAAGTGGGAGAGGTTCTTGTAAGTTAGACAAGAAGCCTAAGTGCCCCATTTTCAGATCAATTTGGAACTAGCTTAATTAGATTTAACTCAATTAAACTGAATTAATTAATTACAACTCAAAATAAACTCAACCAAGGCTCCTATAACGTAGGAGACACTCTACATGACTCAAGTTAGACCCTCAACTCGAATTAACTGAGCTAACTTATTTAACTTGTACAAGTTTCCATTGGTATGTGGAATTACAATTTTAATCCTAATTTAATACAAGGACAAAAGTAGAATAGGATTTTCTTGTTTCATTTTCAACACTCCGTCTCAACAAGAAAGGGATTATTGGATACCCCAATCTTGCTTCTATGGAACTTGAATTTTCCTCTTGACAGTTCCTTAGTCAAGGTGTTTGCATCCTGCTCTTCTGTAGGAATTCACTCCAGCAACATGATTCTCCTTTGTACACAATCTAGTAGATGGTGATACTGGATGTCGATATGCTTGGACTGATCATGAAAAACTGGATTCTTCGAGAGCTTGATACAACTATGGTTGTCACAGTAAATCACTGTAGGATCCATCTACTGACCAAATAACCCAACAAGGATCTTCCTCATCCAGATAGCTTCACAAGTTTCTTGAATAGTAGCCATGTACTCTGCTTCTACCGAACTAAGTGCAACTGATCTCTGCTTCTTGTTTTACCAAGAAAATGTTGTTGCCCCAATATTGAATATTCCCCCTTATGTGCTCTTTCTATCAGATGGGCTCCCTTCCCAATCTGCATCTGTGAAGCATTGAAGCTTCACTCCCTTTGTCTATTCTTACCAAAGACGAAACTGAGTGGTGCCTCTGAGATATCTCAACGCATGTTTAGATGCCTTCCAATAGAGTTTGGTTGGATTAACCATTTCTTGACTAAGTTAGTTAATTGTAAAATATATGTTCAGTCATGTGGTCACCAAATACATAAGTGAACCCACAAACTGCTTGTAAATAGTAGCCTCCACTACTTCACCTATGGTAGCATCTTCCTTCCTCCAATTCCCTGCTAGAGGAGTTTCCATGGGTTTGCTTCTCTCCATGTGGAACTTCTTTAGTATCTCGTTGGCATACTTGCCCTGAGAGACAAACAACTCCTCATCTCCTTACCATACTTCCATACCAAGGAAATAATGCATGAGCCACAGCTTATTCATCTTGAATTCTCTTGCAAGATCCTCCTTGCAGTATTTTACCAGCTTCTCATCACCTCTTCAAATTAAATCATCGACATATAATACTATAATAAACAATTTACCTTCAACAACAATATGGTAAAGTTTTGCATCTGCTTCACTTTTGGTGAAGCCCAACCTTGTGAAATAGTTGTCAATCCTGGTGTACCAAGCACGGGGTGCTTGTTTCAATCCATATAATGATCGCTTGAGTCTACACACATGTGACTCTCTCTTGAAGGTCTCAAAGCCTTCAAGATATTCAATGTACACCTCTTCCTCAATCACTACGTTGAGGAATGTTGTCTTCACATCCATATGATGAATCTTCCATCCCATTTGCACTGAAAGTCTTATAATATATCTGATTGAAGAGTACCTTGTTACTGGAGCAAAGGTCTCCTTGTAATCAATTCCCTCCACTTGAGAGAAACTTTTGGCTACAAATATGGACTTGTATTTCTCCATAGTCCCATCTGATGTTTTTGTTTGTTTGTTTTTTTTTTTTTTTTTTTTGGTTTTTGCTTTTTTTGTTTTTTGTATTTTTTGTTTTGTTTTTTTTTTTGTTTTTTGTTTTGTTTTTTGTTTTTTGTTTTTTTTGTTTGTTTTGTTTTTTGTTTTTTTTTTTTGTTTTTCATTTTGTTTTGTTTTGTTTTTGTTTTTTGTTTTTTGTTTTGTTTTGTTTTGTTTTGTTTTTTTTTTCTTTTTTTTTTTTCTTTCTAGTAATGGAGTCACACTCCTCTAACATGGAATCAACCCATACTGGTTTTTGCACTTCTTCCTCGAATGAGGATGCCTCAATCTCTCTACGCTCGCTCATTAGATCCATGTATCTAGTGTACTGATCTTGTGACCTCCTCTGTGTATGTTGTGATGTGGGTGCTCCCACATTCTCTCTAGCATCATGCAACAATATGTCAGCCTCTTTGGTGTGCTTCCTTCCATCGAGTGGCTGCTTCCACTCTCTGCTCCTTTGCATGTGGTTCCTCCACATCATCCTAAGGTTCTTTTGGAGCTAAAATATCCCCATGTGCATGCAACTGAAGCTCCCTCTCAATGCAACATCTCGTGTCCTTCTCTCCATAAAACTTCACATCTCTAAGAACCACTATCATCCTATGAGATGGAAGGTACACCTGATAGTTGTGAGGTGTATCAGTGTACCCCACAAATATGCCCAACTCATTTATCAGTTATAGATTTTTCCTTTCATCCTTGGTAATATGATAGTAAACTTATGAACCAAAGATCCTGAAGTGTGCCACATCTGGTTCTTACCAGAAAAATCTTCTTCTAGTGAACTTACCCTGAGAATTTAACGAGGACTCTTGTTCTGCATATATACAATTGTGTTTCATGCATCAACCCACAAGTGCAACGATAGGCCCTTATCATGTAACATCACTCATGAAGCTCCCACAATACTTATGTTCTTCCTTTCATCCACCCCATTCTGTTGTGGGTTATGGGGTGTTATTAACTCTCGTTAAATACCTTCTGATGCATAGAAGTTATTGAATTCATTCAACATATATTCTCCACCATTATCACTCTTGAGAGCCTTCACTTTCCTACGAGTGTCTTTCTCAACAAGTGCTTTAAGTTCAAAAAATTTAGAGAAAATTTGATATTTCTTCTACATGAAGAAAATCCAGTACTTATGTGAGAAATCATCTACAAATATTACATAATACTTTTGCTTGGCCGTGGAAGCTGTCGAGAATAGTCCACACACATCTCAGTGAACTCTTTCAAGGATTGCTTATGTTCAACTGTCTTTATCATGAAAGACAACTTTAGTGTACTTCCCCAATGTACACCCTTTGCACGTATCTCTCTGCTCTAGTGCACCCTTGGGAAGTCCCTTAGAAATCTGTTGCATGATTTTCAAAGCTCCATCGTGCAAGTGGCCCAATCTTCTATGCCACAACTCATTGATGTCTCAGCTCTGCATCTTCTCTGCATTTGTGCTTAAAGCAGCACAATCTTCTACATCCAATCTATAGAGGTTCTTCATCAAAACCTCGACCTGCTTCACTTGTCCTAAGGCTATGTGACGACGGAAAGTATTTCCCTTGCTAAATATCACATCGCTGCCACGGTTCTCCAACATAGAAACTGAAACTATTTTTTTCCTCAAACTCAGAACATACATGACATATTTTAATGTGAGAGAAGAACCAAATTCCCTCTTAAAAGTAATAGTATCGATGTTGTTCGCATTAAACCTTCCATCATATCCCTTTTCAATGTGCATCTGAAGGTCCTTATTCTCCAAGTCACTAGAGAATTCTTTGTTGTAGGTCATATGGAATGAGCCCCAATATTAGGATACCACACACTACCCATCACCAATGTCACCATGCAATTGATGAGGGTGAAATCCAACTCGAATTGTGAAGAAATATATTCACCTACATCTCCTCCTGAGGGATTCTTGTTGGACTTCTTGTACAGACACTTTATGGCATAGTGTCCTAGCTCATGACAGTGAAAACATTTAATCTTTGACAATACCTTCTTCTTGCCACCCTAAATGGAATATGAATTGGAATGGGATGACTTCCCTTTCCCTTTATTTGCCTTTCCAACTAAGGCATAGCTCTCTTCATCATCATGCTTGGATGAGGATCCATCTATGGTGTTCCGCCAAATATTTTCTTGCACCAAGTTAGACCACAAATGCTCCCACTCTGGTAGCTTATCCCTCCCATTTATCGAATCATGGTAGCTATGAAAGCTCTGAGGAAGTCCTAGAAGTGTTAGGCTAGCCAGATCATCTTCAACAACTATAACACCAACACTTCCAAGCTCATCCTAACATTGGGTGAACTTGGTCAAGTACTTTGGTATTGTGTCGCCCTTCTCCATCTTGATTTTTCTAAGCTTGTCTTTTAGTGCCAACTTCCTATGATCATTGTTATTTTGAAATAGGTCTATCAAGGCTTTCCACATTTCATATGCATTCTCCTTACCGTGGAGGTTCGAGACAATATGATCTCGAACTCCTTCCAAGACAATCCTTCTCACCTTTGCAACACATTTTCTCCACTTTTCCTGATTTGAAATTGGAGGAGAACTTCTCCTTCCTAAAAAGTGATCATCCTCTAATTCTTTGCAAGTGAAAATGGGTCTTATGAAAATAGGTTTTCAAAGGTCTCTTCAAGGACTATGAGTTAGTTTTTCATGTAAACTTAAAACATAAGAAAAATCTCATCATTTAACTCATACATACATGAAGAGCAACAACAAAGAATTTGGTGACAGAGTTCACCCCTCCTGGGATACATCTTCGGGCCTACCAAGATACCCAATATTCCATCTGAAAATGAGCATACAAGTACTTCAATTCCACATTGAGGTACAAAAAGGAAGCTTTCCTCAACAAGACATAGTGAGAAAAGAAAAACTGAGCTACACCCTATAAGTCACAGTTGTTGCAGTAAACTTATGAAGGTAAGAAAACCCCTACAAGGCCTTCTCCATGCTCAAACACCTTCAAGAACTACTCCAAAACATTTATTGGTCCATACATCCATGGACTTGAACCTGCAAAAAGTCTCTTCATATGTGCTCCAATAAAAAAATAGACGTTACCAATGGATCTAAAATGTCCAAAACCCCTATCTAGACTCTTCTTGAGCTCCAAAAGGCCAAAAACTCACCCTGTTATGACTCTTCCAAGCTTTTTACTAAGTTCCTCTATTATCCATCCTACAAAATGGATAAAAAATCTAATAGCGCTATAATTTCATCCTATTTTCTACTACAGAGGCGACAAATTCACCTGCTGAAGGTGCGATTTGTTGGACCGTTAAAACATCCAATAACCCTTATGCAAAACATTCTCACCACATGAGCCATACGGCCAAGGCCCAGGCTAACTGCCCGCCCAACCGGCCTAAACCCCTTAACTATCGGGCCTATGGTTTTGTTGGCGCCCATGGGGCTGAGGGCCGAGCCAATGACCTACCCTCACCGCTGAAGCCCTCTTGTTAGAATTTTTCAAGATCACATTAGAGACAATAAAATCAAGGGTTGGTTCCCATATCCCTCTCCCCGCTAGTTTAGTGCCTTCTGGTTCCTCCTGTGTACTTATGTAGGTTCTCGTGACCAGGGCTAGGCCTAATCCTAAGCTCCTTTCCTGTGGCATTATACTTCGACTCGAGTGAGGTCTTATGGGAGTATCATGACCGAGGGTCAGGCTACACCCCAAGCCCCATACCATCTTCACCGTGGTCGTATGATGTTGTAGGTGACCAAGGGCTGGGGCTAACTGCCCAGCCCCTCCTCCATATATAAGCTCCACTTAAATTTTAAATAGACTTGAAGCCCTTACGGGGTAAGAAACACCAGTGTGGTGTAGTGGCAAGGCACTTGAGTTTTGGATGAGAGGTTGCAGGTTCGATTCCGGCTGAGAATGTCCAACCCTCAAATTTTGGCCAACCATAGGGTGTCGCGTGGCAGCGTTTGGTTATGCCACGTGGCATACCCTCATTGGACCACCACATAAAGATTATACCAATCAAAATAAGCCAAATCACCTAGTATGAGACTACCACTTGGAAGATCCTCATTGGTCTGTACCTACCTATTCAACCTGATGATGTCAGTAGTACGGTTGCGTAGTCAGCAAACCTGTTAATTTTTTGGATGTTTCATGAAAACTTCAGAACATCATAACTTTGTCATGCGACATCAGATTGAGGTCAAACAAGTGTCGTTGGAATCAAAATGACGAACACTAAGATTTGATGCTAGTTTCTAAATATTCAAGGCACTTTCATTTTTGAACTAAAATTTGATCACCAAATCACTGCCAGATCTTGAGCGTCAGTTGCTTGAGGATTAGGAATATCTTTGTCTATGAATTCCTGAAGCCCACCTTCTTCCAATACTTCCTCCATCTTGTCCTTCCAAGCAATATATTTCGAACTACCCTCAAGGGCATATTCGAGTCTCAATCCGTAGAACAACATCCTATTGGATTTGAAGTATGATACTGCAATTTTGATTCACCTGCAAAAGACAAAACCGTATTCTCCTCTTCTAGAGTGATTTTTGCTTTGATACTGTGTAGAAATTCTTTTGATATTCCAACTACTAATTGTAATTTTCTAAAACATTAGACTTGAATCTACTCTACCAACTCCGAAAACAATTAACAATTGTGAAATCAAGAAGCATACAAGAAAAAGAATTCAATCAACACATTACACAATTATTTCCCGGGGAAAGCCATAGCTAAAGTCCCCAGATATTTGTATATTGAATTATTCAGAAAATATGAGAATATTACAATGCTTTGCTCAAGCTCGAGCAACCTATGCACTATCTCTATCTATCTCACTGCTTCCTAGACAAGCCTAGGCCAATACTTAACCAATTTTATGCTTTCCCAAGTGATCCAGGTGGATATTGGTGGCACCTGCCTATCCCACCTAAACCCCTGTCAGTTTCATATGTTTCCTTGTTTATTTCAGCACTTACTATTTTTAGCAGTTTTTTGGGTCCTGAACTTCTGGAGCAGTTTTGACCCCCTAAACGACGTTTTTTTGAGGTCTGCAGGAGGCTCACATTCATAAGTAATGGCTTTCCACAAAAATTGTAGTACTTAGAGAGACATTTCTAGCAATGTATCATACATTCCAAACGAAGATAATATGATCAAGTTATGACCCGGGGAAGTTGGCCGCCCAACTAACCCCAATGGGGCCCACAAACACTTGGCATTCCATCTCCTAGGGTTAGGGTTTTGGTTTTTTAGGGTTTTACCTTCTTATTCAATAATAAATAGGTCCTTGAGCCTCATTGTAACACAATTCAAAGGCATGTAGTCACCACATATCTCCTCAGAGATAAGCTACCATCACACGAGCAAGTTTATTTCCATTCTCTTTGTAAGCATATTTCAGTATTTTGATATTAATGAAATAAAGTATTATTTTTGCAGCATCTCCATATTTATGGTTATATATATAATTCGTTGCATTCTTGTTTAATTTTGGGTCACCAAGTCCCTATTTACTTACATTGTTTCCTTCGGAATTATCCCTTATTAATTAGGGAAATTCCTCAATTGGAATTGTGCAATCCTCATAGGCCTTCCTCTCACTGCATGCACCACCTGTACATTTTAGATGATTATAAAATTGATAGTACATTATCCCTCAACTCAAATATCAAATGGGTAACTCTCACATCTAACATGCATGAGTTATTTATGAGTGAATCATTAGTTAACTGGTTGAACACATGAAGCAGCACCCCCAATGTCTGACCTTGATCGGAATCTGGATTAGGGGAAAACATTTTCTCAAAAGTACTCAAAATCGCTCAAAAACTGAATGACCGCGTCTATCTCAGTGATACTATCCCAATGCAACTTGTTTCACTGAAAACAGAGCTCGTATGAGAAAGATATAGACTTGTGTCTACTTTGTCAAACAGGCAAAATTTTGGGTACAGGGCTGACTGGGATGCTGACTAGGCATCCGTACAACACAGTCAACAAAAATAATATTCCCATAATATTCCTTGGAATATTCCCATAATATTCCATTAGGTTTCTCAATTGGATTGTGACAAGTGTTGGTATGTTATTGGTCAAAAGCATTTGAGGTGGACCAAAGAGAGGCTGACACGTGGCAAGCCCGGAGGCCACCACGTGCCCTCTCAAAGATCATGTAAAATGTTTGGTAGGATAGTAGAGCTGAACCCACGAACTCCCCCATACAAGCCCCACACTTTACTGCTATGCCACAACTGTATCACTTAACAACTATGGGCTTGCGGTTACATTTAAATGTTAAGCATTGATGAGTTTGGAGGTAAGGGGCCATCCCAAGGGGACCAGCCCCAGTTCCATGGGCGCCATACGACCCAGTGATGAATGTGGAGGGTGCTAGCCAGAAGTTGGTGATGATTTTAGGAGGCTCGATAAATCTGGTGCCGCTCCAAAGTTGGCAGGGCTAACTAGAGTTTCTCCAGATTTGATGGAGTTTTCCTAGGGAAACTAAAGAGACCATACCTTTTGCATAATTCGACCAATTTTGGCTCAAAAATAGTCATTCTTATATTATTTGGATGCTATGAACACAATGGAATATGTTTCAGAGGCATAAAGGTACTTTTATATGTGATTTTTCTACGTTTAATTTTAAGGAAGCCTAGGGCCACCAGAGAGGAGGTTAAGCCTAGATCAGTTGAAGTCCAATTATAGAACTTGGATAGTCATTTTTGGGGTTTTTGGGTCTTCTAAATCCAATGAAGTAGGTTTAAAATCCATTGGAGCACTGGAGGTGCATGTAATCATAGAATTTACCATTAATCCAAAGAGGGCATAACCATTGAAGCATGTCCAAGGAGATGTAGCCTGTTATGAAACCAGCTCACAAAAAGATAGAAAAGAGAGATTCACGCCTTAGAATTCAGCCTCTTCGAGGGGGCAACCTCCTTTACATTACATAAATGAACAATTCTTGGATGATACAAATGACAAAACCTCCTTTCTATATATAGGAGTCTAAGGAGTCACAATATAATCCAGCCGACCTAACAATAATAATATAAAGCCACAAAAATAACAATAGAGGGATTCTAAGGGGCACAGAAATAACAATATGGGGGTAATAGGGGCACAACAATATAAATAGGGGGTATAACTACAATATTAATGGGGTAATCACTAGTATTATAGGGACCCAACATGCCCCTCTCCTTCAAAAAAGTGTTGTCCTCAACGCTTGAGCAGTTCTGGATACTTCTGCATAAAATTCTCATCCTCCCATGTGGAATCTTCAGCGGATAAGTTCTTCCACTTGATAAGATACTCTGAAATTGATCGATTTCGTAGCTGTCGAGTTCTTGTTTCTGTGATTGCTTCCGGTTCCAATATAATTTTTCCTTCCTCATCAAGTTCTGGCAATATTGTTTGAATTGGGAGCTTGTCACCTATAACCTTCTTTAAACATGAAACATGGAAAACTGGGTGCAATCGAGAAGCTGCAGGAAGCTCCAATTTGTATGCCATAGTACCAATCCTTTCCAACACCTTGTACGGACCATAATACTTTGGTGATAATTTATTATCCTTCTTAGCTTGCTTTAGGGACATTTGCTTATATGGTTGTAGCCGTAGGAATACCCAATCACCTACATCAAAACTTCTTTCACTGCGATGTTGATCTGCCTGTTGTTTCATTCTATTTTGTGCCAACACGAGGTTATCCTTTAAGAGTTGGAGGACTTGTTGTTGATGTTTGATGTGATGTTCCACTGCCTGAACCTTAGAATTTTCTCTTAAATATGATGTGATGGATGGTGGTTGATACCCATAAAGTGCCATAAATGGGGTCATTTTTGTTGTTGTATGGAAGGAAGTGTTATACCACCATTCAGCCAGAGGCAACCATTTGACCCATTGTGTCTGTTTATCAGATACAAAGCAACGAAGATATCCTTCCAAACATTTGTTTACTATCTCAGTTTGCCCATCAGATTGAGGATGATAAGATGAGCTATGAGCTAACTGAGTACCAAGACAAGAAAATAATTCTGTCCAAAAATTTCCAGTGAAAATGGGATCTCTGTCACTTACAATAATCTTTGGGTTTCCATGTAGCTTTTGAACTGTTTCCATAAATGCAGTAGAAACTGTACTGGCTTTAAATGGATGTGATAATGCACAAAAGTGTGCATACTTGGTAAGTCTGTCAACTACCACCATGATGACACTCTTTCCCTCAGACTTGGGTAAACCTGTGATAAAATCCATTGAAACCTCCTCCCAACGTTGGCTTGGAATGGATAAAGGTTGTAATAGACCTGGTGTCTTAATTGTTTCAACTTTATTTTGCTGGCAAACCAAACATTCCGCCACAAACTTTTGAATATCTGATTTAAGGCCATCCCAAAAAAATTCCTTCTTAACCCTGTGGTAAGTTTTTAAAAATCCTGAGTGCCCTCCTAAGGGAGAAGTGTGCAATTCCATAAGAATCTTTTGTTTTAGCTGGGAATTCTTACAGAGGTATAAGCGATCTTTGTACCATAACGAATCATTTTGCCAGCTAAATGTATCAGAAGTACTGGAATCTTGTTGTAGCTTTTGAATAAGTGCCCACACTTCTTCGTCATTCTTCCATTCCTCCCTTGCTTCGTTTATCCAATCTGGTTGGATAATAGAAATGGCACACAACAATGCTTCCACATCCTCATCCTTTCTTGAGAGTGCATCTGCCACCACATTTTGCTTCCCTTTTTTGTAGATGATTTCAAAGTCATAACCCAACATCTTTGTGACCCACTTTTGTTGCTCTTCAGAGGATAATCTTTGTTCTAAAAAGTATTTAAGGCTATCATGATCCGTTTTTACCTTGAAGTGTCTTCCCATTAGGTAGGGTCGCCATTTCTTAAGTGCATGGAGTATTGCCAACATTTCCTTCTCATAAATAGCTTTGCTTAAAAACTTTCCCTTGATTGGACGACTTTCAAAAGCAATGGGTCTTTCATCTTGCATTAGAACAACACCAATTCCATTTCCTGAAGCATCACATTCCACAATAAAGGTTTTTGTGAAGTCCGGTGTAGCTAAGACCGGTGCTTGGCACATTGCCTCTTTAAGATGTTCAAAGGCCTTTGTTGCTTCCGAAGTCCATGAAAATGAATCTTTCTTCAATAATGTTGTTAGAGGTGCTGCTATTCTCCCATAATTCTTAACAAACTTGCGATAATACCCTGTCAACCCAAGAAATCCTCGCAGATGCTTTATGGATGTGGGGATTTTCCATTCCTTAATGGCTTTAATTTTGCTAGGGTCTACCTTAACTCCTTCATGAGATACAATATGACCCAAATATTCCACCTCCTGGACTCCAAAGAAACATTTGGATCTTTTTGCATATAATTGTTTCTCCTCCAATAGTTGTAAGACCCTGTCAACATGTTCAACATGATCCTTCCAAGACTTGCTGTAGATTAGTATATCATCAAAAAATACTAACACAAATTTTCTAAGGAATGGTTTGAAAATTGAATTCATCAAACCTTGAAATGTTGAAGGTGCATTGGTAAGGCCAAAAGGCATGACCAAAAATTCATAATGACCCTCATGAGTTCTAAATGCTGTTTTCGGAATGTCTTCAATCTTCATTCTGATTTGATGATATCCCGAACGAAGATCCAACTTGGTGAAGTAAATTGATCCATGCAATTCATCCAGTAATTCATCAATAACAGGAATGGGGAACTTATCTTTAATAGTGAGCTTGTTGAGCTCCCTATAATCTGGACACATGCGCCATGATCCATCCTTCTTGTGCACCAATACTACTGGAGCTGAGAAAGAACTTTGACTCGGTTGAATTATACCAGCCTCTAGCATTTCTGCAACCATACGTTCAATTTCACTTTTTTGGACATATGGATATCTGTACGGCCTGATGTTTGGAGGAACACTTCCTGGAATCAGATGAATAGCATGATCATGATCACGCATAGGTGGGAGACCTTTGGGAGTCTCAAATACCTTGGAATGATTGTCCAGGACTTTTTGGAGATCTGGAGAAATAGATGATTCCAATGTGGAAACATCTAGCGAACATAATTGTGCAATTACACCTCTTTGCTCCTTTTTTAGAAGCTTTGTCATTCCATTAGAGCTGATTATCTTTCCTGGTTTCCCTGCAATACCCCTTAATTCAACTTCCTTTCCTTCCACAGAAAATTTCATGAAAAGTTCTTGAAAATTAAAAGCTATTGTACCCAAGGATTGTAGCCATTGGACTCCTAGTACAACATCAGCACCTCCCATTGGAATGGAAAGCATTGGGCTAGTCAATACATATTCTCCCATGGATAGCTTGATATTATGGCACTTTCCAGAACAATTTATTGTTCCTCCATTTGCAATCATCACTTGACACTCTGGTGCTGGATATAGGAAGCAATTCAATTCTTTTGCTACCCTACAATGAATAAAATTGTGGGTGCTTCCTGAATCAATCAACACTATTACCTTTTTCTTCTTGATTTGTCCTTCTATCTTGATGGTTTGAGGAGTGGTAATTCCCGCCAATGCATTACAAGATATGGTCGGATTTATTTGTTCTTCATCTAGGCTTTGTTCCTGGAATATATCCTCTTCTTTTGACCTTTCTTGCTCCTTTTCTTCTTCCTCTTCACAATCTATGTAGAATAATTTCTTCTCAGCACACTTATGACCTTTTGTGTATTTGCTATCACAATTGTAACAAAGCCCTTTTGCTCTTTTTTCTTCCAATTGTTGTGGTGTCAACCTTGTAGGTTGTGGAAGACTATGGGCAACAACACTTCCGTCTTTATAGTTGTGAATGGTATGCTTCCTAGTTGCCATAATTTTGCTTTCCATTTTTCTTGCTAACCTGAATGCCTTCTCTAATGAATCAGGTTCCCAAAGGCGCACATCATGTTGGATATTATCCTTTAAAGACCCTATGAACACATCAATCCTATGCTCCTCTGGAATATCTTTTACCCTTATGTTCAATTTTTGGAACTCCTCAATGTGCTCCATTATTGAACCCTTTTGTTTGAGACTTATCAATTGGCTAAAAAAAGTGTTGCTTTTTGTATCCTCATAATGTGCTATAATTCTTCCGTAAAAATTGCCCAAGTGATAAATTGTTTACGAGAACAAAGCCATTGATACCATACAAACTGATTTGGTTCCAAATATAAAGTTGCCATACGTACCTTTTGTGTGTTTTGCACATTATTGAGATCAAAGAATTGCTCCATCTGTAATATCCATGTGGCGGGATCCTTGCCATCAAACTTCCTCATATCGATTTTTGGAACATGGTGAGTCTTTGATCCAACATTAGAGTCTATGGAATCATGATTAACATTTCTTTTGTTCTCATCATGAGTTTCCTTTACTACCTTTTCACCATTAGTGACCCTTTCTTGTAGCAACTTCTTCAATTCTTCCATGTTTGTATTCAAATATATCTTCAAATTTGCCATCGAATCCTCCATCTTAGCTTCCATTCCCTTTATCTTATATTCCACGCCATTTACCTTAGATTCCACGCCACTTATCTTAGCTTCTGTTAGCTTTTGTGAGCGTGACATTTGTTGCACTTGTTCTTGTAATTTTGATATATCATGTAGCATTTCTTCCTCTTCTTCATGAGTCATGCTAGAGCTTTCAGGTTCCTTACTAGGTGTTTGCATTTTCTTTCCTCGGGGCATCAGTTACCGATAATAATGCTTTACTATGCCCTTTGAATTCCGTTAAACCAAGCTTACACAAAAATTAAAAAACAAACTACACACCTTTTTTTACTTTATAGAAGCCTGATATTGAATCTGATGTATCTCTATAATTTCGGATCATCCAATTCTGAAATTGCTACCTGTAGTAGCCTTCTACGTCCTCTTTCCAATGCCACAAGTCTGAGCCAAATTGGATTCTCCAAGGAAGAGTTATGTGAAATCTCCCACAGTGACTTGCTTTTAGACTGGTTCAGTAGAGCGAAGTTGTACGACGTGCCACGAGTCCCTGTTTCAACCTTTGAATCTGAAACACACATACAAGAAACTACAGTCCGTCCTCTTTCTGTACCTTCTTACTAAATTTCAATCCGATCCTCAGAGAGAAAGTTATGACGATTTTCCTCAGGTCACCTGTTTTGAATGTAATTCAGGAGTCTGCAAAAAGACCAACTTCCTCAGATCATATCTCCGCAAATATCGCGCGAAAAGCTCTGAAATTTGGACCCAAGGTTCAGCGTGATTTCTTCTCAAATGGGTTTTTTTTGCGACTTCTGAAACGTCACAGAAAAACAGTTATAGCGAAAATTCCACGATGACCTGTTTGGAGCAGCGAAACCCTAGAATCCAAAGCTCTGATACCAAATGTTATGAAACCAGCTCACAAAAAGATAGAAAAGAGAGATTCACGCCTTAGAATTCAGCCTCTTCGAGGGGGCAACCTCCTTTACATTACATAAATGAACAATTCTTGGATGATACAAATGACAAAACCTCCTTTCTATATATAGGAGTCTAAGGAGTCACAATATAATCCACCCGACCTAACAATAATGATATAAAGCCACAAAAATAACAATAGAGGGATTCTAAGGGGCACAAAAATAGCAATATGGGGGTAATAGGGGCACAACAATATAAATAGGGGGTATAACTACAATATTAATGGAGTAATCACTAGTATTATAGGGACCCAACATAGCCTAGGAGGGGTGAACTCCTTTATCAGCTTTGTGTTATGAGTTGTTTTATTTTACTTCTCTGCAATTTAATTATTGTGTATGTGTTTTAAACAACTAATTAGCCTCATAAATTTCTCATAAAAGACACTCAACACTTGACACATAGTTCCTCACATTTTAGTTAATTTGAGACGATCCTAAACGCATTTTATTTCTTATACTGATGAGGGATCTTGCATAGAATTAACAAGTTTTCACAACATTTAGATCAAGTTGGTATCAGTGGACTGTTAGCTCATTTTAACCCTGAGATGGTGTGTCAAGGTTAGCTAGAAAATTAGCTATTGGTTTTGTATTTGTGCAAGGAGAATTTAACTGTGTGTAAGTTTATGTGTGTAAGCTAAAGAAGCGAGATGGTTTGAGATGCTTCTTTGTTGAGAAACTTTTTGAAGCCTTGTGAAGCATTTTGATGCATTACAAGTGTGATGGCAACTTCAACAAGTGATGTTTCTAATCCATCTTCCTTTGCAAGACTCTTTGATTTAGAGATGTTGCAAGAACTTATCATCATGAGAGATATGGTGCAAGAGATGAATGAAGATAGGAAGAAGAACACTATACTTCAAGAGGATTTGATGGCAATGAAGGAGAAAAAGAGCTTCTTGAAAATATGCATGAGATGGAGATTCAACTCCAAATGCCAAGGAAACCCTAGTCAAGTATTGCATGAAAATGAGGTACGAAATTCAAGTTTATCTTCAATTTCCTCTCAAAATGAATGTTTTGGTGCTTTTGAAAGACACACTAGAAGAATAGGGTCCAAATTATTTATGAAGATGGGTTATGAAGGTAAAGGGTTATGAAAACATGCACAAGGCATAGTTGAGCCAATTGTTGTTGAGGAAAGGCCTAGGTATTTTGGTCTTGGTTATGGAAAAACATGATGGAGATTGCTCCAAAGCCAAGGAGGCACATGAAGGTGTTCCAAGAAGGACTTTCATTACATGTTCATTACCTCAAGCTTGTGAAGTTTGTGTTCATGAGGAATGCAAAAGTTTTATACCCACTTTGCAAGAAGATGCTCATAAGCATGCAACTAGTGGAAATGACAAACAAGAGGATGTTGAAAGCTCTAAGGTCATTGAAACCATTGTTGGTATTCCAAAGAGAGCCACTACCTCATCAAATTCACCTCTTAAAGAATGCGATAAAGGTGAATGCGCAAGGTATAAATCTGCCTTGAATCAAGTTTGTTTTTATTATGATAAACATGGTAAATCTTCACATAAGATTTGGAGAAAATTTACATGTTGCTTTTGTGGTTTGAATAACCATACTGTTTCGAGGTGTTGGAAGAGGATATCAATACACACGCAACTTTCAAAACAAAAGAAATAGAAATTCAAAGGTCCATTGGATAATGGAAATCATGTTGAAAAGAAGATGTAATTATTTTGCACTCATTGCCATAAGCAAGGTCATCTTGTAGACAAGTGTTGGACTTTGCATCCAACAAGTCATCCACGACATTTGAAGAAGGTGGAGAGAGATTTTGGCAAGAATGGAAAAGAGGATTCCATAATTGATGTGGGTCAGGATGATACACATGATGAAGTGCAGCTGAAAGAAGTGCCATTGAAATGGTTTGGAAAGAGATGGTTAGATTTCTTAACCAATTAAGGCCTTGCATTTCTTTTGATAATTGATGCAAATCTTGCCTTATTGATGCATTTCCTTGTTATTTGGATGCATTTTTTTTCTCCTGAAAGTATGCTAAATATTGAATGAAGCAAGATGTTCAAAAGTAGAATTATGTTGACTCACTTAGACGCAAAAAAGATGGCAATTTGCAACTACAAATTTGCATGCATGTTTCATTCTTGAACTTGCATGTTTACGCTAGGAAGGTGTTCGAAAGTGGAGTATGTTGACTCACTTTATTGCAGAAAATTTGGTCATTTCATCTCTTTAAGTACTCGTACATACCAATGGGATTCTTGTACTTGTGATTGTACTTGTGAGAGAGTTGAGAATTGTTATACATGCATGAGAGTTTGTGTGTGTGAATAGTGGAATTTTTAATAGTTTCATTGTGCTTGAACATGCATGAGTGATTGACTTGTGTTGGTTGATTACTTTGTTAACATGTATGTTGTCAACTTGAGAATGTTAATCATTTGCACATGCATGAGTGTCAACTTGTGTGGTCAATTGATTGTTACATGTATGTTATATTGACTTGGAAGAGTTGATTTTGTCTTCAAAGATGAAAGGGAGATGTGACAAATTGTTTCATGAGAATGTGGAATTCTTGTTGTAAATCATCAAGTTATTGTACATGATTTTGCTTGACCTGAAATTCAGTTGTTTGAAGAAGAATTTTTTGTCAACTTGTGTTTAGTCAATGGTTTATACACAAAGATGTAAGAGTACGTGGCGATGTTCACATGATGTGACATTTGTTTCTTTGAAGAATAAAAAGGAAAAGGTTGTCAAGTTATATTCTTGTATGAGTGTTTTTCAAGGTTAATGGTGTTTCTTGTGACAAGATGTTGCATGATTTTAGAAGGTCCACGCTTGAGAAAGAGGCTTGTGAAAAACCTTCATTCTCAAATCATGACATGAGAAGCATGTTAATACTAGATGAAATGGAATAAAGAAGCAAAAGTGGAGAAAAATGCCCAAAAAAAAATGCAGCCATTGTAGACCATTTTGATGTGTTGACGCCAAGAAGCGAAAGAGATGGCGAATGCATTCTTCCAGATGTGGAATTTGGAACCATCGAGGTAAAAGAATGGTCATTTATTTTCTTATTATTACTAATATTGGAACTCATTTTTGTAGTTCACTCAGATGGGCTTAACTTTGAAAAGTGGTTTCTAAGGAGAATCTTGCATCGAATGCATGTGTTGCAAAGGAGGAACACAATTCTTAGTGGGAAGGCCATCAGATAGATTTCTAAGCACTGAGGGATTTCTTTGGTACAATAAGGTGTTTAATCAGCAAGCAGCCAACAAGTGTTGGATTGGGTCAACAACAAAAGGAGAACATTGGTTGAAGTACCAAGCCATTTGCAAGGCAAGGCATGTTAGTGAACCCAAGTGGTTGTCATGGATATTTTTCCAAGTAGAATCAATTGATAAACTTGGGAAGGAGAAGAGTATTCATATCTCATCAGATAACCAACTTTTGTGGGTCCAAAATCTTGTCAGTGGGAAGGAGTGATCAGAATCTGGATTAGGGGCAAAAATTTGCTCAAAAATAAAAGTATTGAGAATCACTAAAAACTAAACGACCATATCCATTTAGGAAATACTATCCCAACGCAACTCATTTCACTCAAAATGGAGCTCATATGAGAAAGATAGAGACTTATGTCTGCTTTGTCAAACAAGAAAAAATTTGGGTACAGGCCTCACTGGGATGTTGACTAGGAACCTGTACAACCCAGTAAGAAAAAAGAAAATTCCAAGGAATATTCCCATAATATTCTAACAGGTGGTTCAATTGGATTGTGACAAGTGTCAGCATGTTATTGGTCAAATGCATTTGAGGTGGACCAATGAGAGGTTGACACATTTTTATAGACATATTTGGGCACTACAACCCCAATCTCATATGTCCATAAGCCAAGGGCTTCTAAGCCCCTAAGAGTGTTGTTTCATACCCTAAAGGAACAAGGTCAGTTGATTACATCATCTCCCAGAAGTTCTCCTTGAAAAACTAGCAAGAACTGGTCAAAACTGGACCATACAGATTGCTCAGTGCTAAGGGTGTGATGCATCTCACCTGCTACATGAAAAAAGTGCAATGCATACTGAAAAGCCCTTCTATAGGGTGCAATGAGCGAGAACAGACAAATGGTAGAAGCAATTTTCTAGGTGGAAACCCAAAGAATCTTCTAGAAACTGCTCATTTGACACTTGCCTCTTTGAATTCGCCCAGGGATGAGTAAGCAGATCATGAAATCTCCAAGTGGAACCAAGAACTATTAGTGAAATGACACTAATCAAAAACCCAGAAGCTGACTCACCCCCCTGCAAATATCTATACATGGATCACTCATCACAGAGATCTAGAGGCTAGAATTTTGTATTTTATAAGGAAGTGTTATTGGTTTCTTTGTGAAACATTGTATTTTTGGGTGATCTAAGATTTTCATGAGGTGAAGAGGGCTTTCATGCTGGAAGGATGGCGCTGGATCAGACAGCTTGGTTGTAATCCTCTCTTCTACTACTTCTATCAATAAAGCTATTTGAGTTTTCCTCCATATACTTGCATATCTCTGAATCTTGTATTTGTGTATGCATTTGTATGGTTAATATACATCTGATCCTATATTGTTTATCGTTATAGATCTCTATGCTTTGATGGTATTTTTCTACTTTGACTCTACAGGTGTTTTTTGAAGCGGGACAAGTGAGGAAGGAGTGGCGAAGGCTCTATCAAGGGAGGGGGGAAACAAGCAAGGAGTCAAGCGAAAGACTGAGGTTGGTGCTCTCTGCTTCTCTCTCATCTATCTCTCATAAAGGAAAACACAAGTGACTTTAAATTGTTTGTTTCTAAGATAGCTACCCATCTTAGTGGGACTAGCAGCTCTAAATGGACACTAGTTTTCCCGATAACAAAATGGCGACTCCGCTGGGGGGCAAATAGTTTGTTTGTTTGTTTCTATTTGTTTGTTTTATAAACTGCAGATGAAGCCTAAAGTTAAGCCAGCTAGCCTTCGAATTGCTTTTGCTATGCAACTGCAAAGTAGATCAATGTTGCTTCATTCAATCTCTGCGTTTGTTTATGAACTAAAAAACTAACTTATAAACATCCTATGTGCCTTAGTGGTAGCTCAAATAACCTCATTAGATCAACCCCTGTACTTTGTGTTTACTGTCTATCATTACCTCAACCTAAATCCCTGAACTTAGCTGCAAACTGTAAGTGAAAGCCAAGCTCAGTCTCGTCCTTGGACCATCGCACTGTCTCTCATTGGCAACCTGGATGCATCGCACCTCCTGTGTATTGCAGGTGAGATGCATCCTTGTTTCCTTGTCTTATAGGTGCGATGATTGAGTAAGATTGTTTCTGCCTCCAGATTTTGGTTTTTTCTTCATTGTCTTTAGCTTTATTTAGTAGTTTTGTTGTCTTTGATCAGTATATCATTGTTGAAACTCCCTTCCTTTGCATCATTCATCCTCCATTGATAAAGAATTATGAATGTTTTTTATATGTATTTTTCATCATTTACAGTTCTCCTTCGCGAACAGTAGCTTAATCGAACTATCGTCTTTTGATTTGAAAGTGTCGCAAGTGTCGTTTTCAGTCAAAGAAAAGAGTGTCGTAAAGTCTTCCTCTTTTAGATAGTCGATTACTCTTTTGCCATTGTATTTGACTTGGATTATCAGTATTTCAAGTATCAAAGGCAATTTTAAATTCGAAATCGCAAAGTGTCATCTTAGTCTTCCTTTCATTTTTTGAATTCGAAATCGCAAAGTGTCATCTTAGTCTTCCTTTCGTTTTTTGAATTCGAAATCGCAAAGTGTCATCTTAGTCTTCCTTTCATTTTTTGAAGAGAAAATTGTTAGTACTATCGCTTTGAAAGAAAAATAGTTCAGATTTGTACTTCACATTCTTTTTGTCATTCACACATAAAGAAAACGGAAAATAAATACATGCATGTGTATTTGCATTTAGATTGCATGCGGAAATTGATTTAGGAAAATTACATATAGTGTGTGTTCTCTGCTCTATGTTGAAAGAATTTTACTTCCCTTTCCTTAGTAGCTAGGATTTTCATTGCAAAAAGAATGTAAATGACTGTTTATCATCTTAGATTGCATATTTAGGAATTGTATATCTACATCACATGGTGAAACTTAAAGGCAAACTTCTTAAGAAAGATCAACTGTAAAATAAACCTCAATGGACATAAAAACACTTTGGAACCTAACGCAAAACATCTAGAAGTCTAGGCTAGAGACGTATTCTGGCATTGTAAAGCTTGGTAACTATCATTTTCATCGTAGGTTGGGTGATTCCTCCTCTTTGAGATGACAAGTGCCAGTACGGACTTGTGCTCCCACGTACCGTTGAGTATATATTGGGAGACCACAATAGGCTATATCGTTTATCCTTAGGAAGCCATGTCTTCCACCCTATCGATCGCAATGCACTGAACACAACATTTGGGAAGATTGACTGCCATACTATAAAAAGTATTTTGCAGTTTTGCGATTGGTTTGGTAATCCCTCTGTCTAGATTTCGAGAGAAGTCACTTTCATTCCTTTTCAGACTCCTTTAAAGAAAAGGTCCATCTGAGCACTTGTCACTTCAGGCTTATTAAAAATTGAAGGCAACTAAAGTCGTCTTTAGCTTTTTCTTGACTCTTAAAAATTGAAAAAGCAAGTTATGTCAAAGCGTCATAAAATTCATTTAATTTGGAATAACATTTTCTCCTTTTTATTTTGAGTTGATCAAGTAATCTACAATCGTGGAAGAAAGTCAATCAAAACACTGTCATTCGCGGAGACTAACGAGTCAACCATCTTTGACTCCGGAAACGAAACCATTCAGGGCCAAGCGATCTCGTTTAACTGGGTCAAAGTCTCCTGGTTTAGTTGAAACTTGCGTTTCAACTTCCTCAGAGACTCCAGTTACTCCAACTATTTCTAGTATCCCTGCCTCTACAGAAGAAGTTCCACAGTTACAAGAGGACATTAGAACTAATCCTAGTGTAATGGTAAACACTCTTATTCCTAAACCAACTCCATCTAGGGCTGAGCCGGAAGGTGTTACCCCTCCAACATCTATCGCTACAGAGTCTATACCTTCTCTAGCATCGGAAATATTTTACGGACCTGATGGTTTGCCTCTTCCACTTGGACTGATTGCTATAGAAGAGATTGTGGAGGATCTTCCATCTAGTACCCCATTGCATTTTGGAACTGGGATCCACCTATATCCTTCTACTACAGAAGTTAGTCATCCTTCATCGCAAGTCCCTGTAGAATTGCTATGAAATCTTTTGGATAGACTCGATATGTCTAAACAACCATCGACATCTAGGACTGTGTCATATGATACAACAGCAACAGAACCTCCTGCTGCTACTCCGACAATGTTCGATGGTGTACCACCTATCCCAACTAGCTCTCAACAGCTAGATGGAGTCCACCCAGGGACTGTTTCGACAGTATGGTCTGTTCCTTTTTGTTTGTCCGGAACCTTATATGGAATTCTTATGTTGAGTCTCAGCAAATTGATCCTTCACAACAGTATCAATTTGGGTAGTCCAGTCTCCAAAGGCCAATTTTCCCTTTGAACATTGGATTACCTCCATATGGGGGGCAGTATGCCTTTTCATTGTTCCCTCCGGGAGAACAACCATATGAGAGTTCACAACAAAATTCGGGTCAAGATGGAATTACATCCAGTGGTTGGGTGCCAATACTGCTGTAGAAATTTTGAATAATTTAACACATATTCAATGGAGATTATCCTGATCATGTACTATTGCAGAATACATACACAATACATAAGCTCCTCTACGTTGATCATCAATATAGCAGCATCAATAACAATAAAACATCAAGAGCATTCACACATTAACACAGTATGTAACCCGGGGAAAGCATCTCGCTAAAAACCCCACACTATCTGTATATTAATGATTGAGAACATGTAACATTACAAAGTACAATGATTATCACAAGCAATCCAGTACCAGCTCCACCTGTTACACACAATACAGCCCAGATCTGATCTCCAAATCTATTCCATTGCTTGCCTGCCTCTCCAGCTCAATACCTGCTCAAGCACTGATGAGAATGGTTTACCAAACTTGTATTTCACCTGCAAAGAATCACTCACACTGTGTTGGACGTGAGCACAGGCTACAATTCTTGGTATTGGCCAATTCATTGGCATACTCAATCCCTCTGATTGTGCAAAACATCATGCACAACTATAGTCACAACTGATAGTAATCTGATCCTCTAACACCTGTCCCTGCTGAACTGAACATGCACTGACATGCAACTGAGTTAACTGATGTATTCTATAGTTGCATTATGAGTTAATAACTTGTGAATTAATTAATAACTAATTCACCCAACTCATCTCTAGTCTATTTGCCAGTTAGACTAATACAACCAGTTTAACAAAGCTAAACTAAACACAACTCCATCAAGTGCACCTCCAATCCACTAAACTCAACTCACTTGAGTTCTAACTGAAGTCCTGCATGAAAATATTAGTCATCCCATAGGTAACCACGTATTTCCCTCTGGGATCTGCATGTACCACATCCGTAGCTCATCCTGAAGTACTCCAAGAGAATAAGATCAAGTTTATAGTCCAAATATTATTATGAGACAATAATATTTGACTTTTCTATTTTTGACAGCCAGTCTAAAAATAGACTTTGATCACTCACACTGTGATCACTCACACTGTGGTCACCCACACTGTGATCACTCATACTGTGGTCACCCACACTGTGGTCATCCCTGCTGGGATCAAAAATAGAAATTGCGCCATAATTTGGCTGCGGGCCCACTTAGTGAAGGCGACTCTTTTCACTAAGCTCCATCATCTTGTTGCAATCTCAACAACTGCCTCAACAACCAAGAGTTGTATATTCAATGCAACAAAATCAACCTATGTTGAACATTCCCACTACACCAGCCATTGTGACGGTGTCGCAAGTACAAACGCTGCCTGTTGTTTATCAACCTCAAGTCTCTTAGGTCGTAATACAACAACCTCTTATCTCCACGACACAATCACAACCGCTGATTAGTGGCTCCTTAACTAAAGCGACTCAGGCTCAAAAGGGTACTATAACCCCTCATCTTGGTCAAACATCCAGTATTGGGCAATATAAAATGGTCTCACAACCATTGCTGGTGCAATATCAACAACCACAATTCCAGCAAGCTTACCGAGGACCTGAGCAACAAAGCTTTGTGAGTAATGGGCAGCCATATATTCAAAACGGTCACCATCAATCATATCATAATGGTTATGCCCATCAACCTTATCAAAGTTATCAACATCAAATACATTATTCTGGTATGAAAAGACCCACTGCTCAGGCGATCCCATCTTATCCTGGGTATGCTTCGCCAAACCTGAATAAACAATTGCCTTTCATTGCAACTTTAGAATTACCAGATCTGAATTGGCTAACAAATGATCCAATTGCTTACACCCTTGGTGGCTGGCGATTCCTCATAAACATCCGTCAGATATTCCTAAATTCAATGGAAATCCGGGTCATGATCCATCGAATCATGTGATGACCTTTCGTCTGTGGTGTTCGTCCAACACTCTCAATGATGATTTGATTAGGCTTCACCTTTTTTAGCGAACGTTAACTGGTCTGGAAACAAAATGGTACATTGAATTTCCTAGAGCTTCATTCGATAACTTCAATGCCCTTGCCACCACCTTTTTAACCCATTTTCAACTACCAATAAGGTATGAAACAGGAACGGAGCTATTAGGACCTCATATTTTCCCTTTTTGACCATACGTTTTGCCATGATATCATCCTTTTCAACTTATATTTAAAAGTCCTTGTTAGTGTTTTAACCCAATTATCCCAAAGGTATGTAATGATTCTTCTCATCACTATATGTTTAATTATTTAGCATATAATCACGATATCTTCATAGTTAATATTTAAAATTGTTAAGTGCTGAACAGTTAAAGAATGATGTGCAGTCCACGTTGCTGAAACAGCCTGGAGTTTGCGAGACTATTTTTGCAGTTGCTGAAATAGTAGAAATGACATGCGAATCTCGAAGCTGAAACATTTGAGATTTTCATTCTAAATCTGATAGCAACAAAGGAACCAGACTGATCACCGAGGAAGCTATTACACTGGATGTAACACCTATAGTCTAAAGACAATATTACTGTAACAACATTTTGTTGACAGGAAATTGATTTCCCTATTTTTGTATAATGGGTTAAAATAATGTAAATATTTTGTAATAGATGTCTCCTCTTTATAAATAGGAGACATCTACATTAGAGGGGGGGAGACTGTGGAAAAAGGCTCAGCTGAAGGAACAGGACTAGAATTCTTTTTGTAATATGACATATTGATAGATGAATAAAATTTTGTTCTGAACATATTTTTCTAGTTCTTGTTTCCTGGGGAATATTGTGAGAAGGACAGGGCCCACCTTCATCACAAGATTCACCCATTATATTTCTGCAGTGTGTCAAGTGTGTCTTTTATTCATGCCTTGTTAACAAGTACTGTTTGTTGAATATTGTTTATAATACCTTTGTTGAAACTCTATTTCTTTCTCAATTGATTATTGTATTATTCAAAGTTAATTCATGAGTGTTTCACCAGTGATTAAGTTACAGAGTGAATTGGCAAGCTAGCTAATCAGAGGCAGGTGCTGGAGATTCCCGCTTTGGGGATAGGGTCCTGACTCTCTGTTACAGCACAACCATTGTTTTCCTTTGCAGATTGATTCTTTTTCATTATATGACTCTTTGAGTGGAATTAAGCATTCTTTGATAGTTATCTGCAATAGAGTGTAATTGTTGTAATGCAAAGTGGAGCTTCAGTTTGTTAAATTAAGGTGTGATTTGTTTGTACTACAAATTTTTTTGCTTTTAAAATTGAGTGCATATAGTACACAATTGCCTTTGAAATAACAAGACTTCCCTAGGTTGACAATTTATGTCGCACTTTGTTGTTTAATTCAATAAGCAATTAAAGTGACCAACATTTTGGCGTCGTTGCCGGGGAAGGCAATTATAGATTTTAAAAGTACTGATGATTTTCTTGTAGATATGCAGGATGCATGAGAGGACGCAAGAAAACTAATCCTACAGGTGGCAAAGGCAAAGGAAGAGGAGGAAGAAAAAATTTCATCGATGAGATTATTTCAAAAGCTGAGACATCCTAGAGGCTAAGCTCTCGGAGGCCACAGACTCAGCACTCTCTCCAAACGGACTACCAAACAGAGGAAGTAGTGGGACCTGAAAGGGTTGTAGAAACAACAGAACATACCAAGGAACTAGTGGAGGAAGTTGAAGAACCAGTAGAAGATATTGAAATTGAAGAACCAATAGAAGATATTGAAGTTGAGGAGCTAGTTTAGGACATTGAGAGTCCGACGGAAAACACTGAAGACCGGGCAAGTGCATCAGGAAAGCAACCAATGGATGGAAACAATGAAGGAATCGTTGGTTGAGGACGTAGAGGTGAAGGAAGAGGTGAGAATTCTCTCTCCACCTTGGAATTCCCTATTGAGGAACTTCCCAAAGGTGCAGCTCCTATGAAGAATATTCCACTCTCAGCCCTACCTAACTTCCATGGTTTATCCTCTGAAGACCCTGATGAGTTTCTTTTTGAGTTTGATATATTGTGCAGAAGTTATGATTATGTTAATAATGCTCAAAAGTCAAAGTTGTTTCCAACAACACTAAAAGGAAATGCACTAAGATGGTTTATGAGCTTTGGAGGTCATGTGATCACAACATGGGATCAGATGAAGGAGAAATTTCTAGCCAAATACCAAGACTATTGTCGGATGGGAGAAAAAAGGGAGGAATTATTCAATATGGTTCAGAAGGAGGATGAAAATCTGGAGGACTTTGTGGAAAGACTCAAGTATAATCTGCAGAGATTTGAGCACCCTGATGTAAGTAAATATATTCTTAAAACAATATTATTGAAGGGGGTAAGGGATGATTGTTTAGATATGTTAAATATGCTTGGTAAAAGGGATATATCTAAAGATCGTATGATGAAATCGTCAACCTCTGCAAGAGGTGTTCAAGAGGAGCTGCAAATAAATCAAAGAAATCAGCTAGTGGAGGAGCAACAAGAGTTGAGATAGGTAATCTACTTGAGGAATTCAAGACGGAAATGTTAAGTTCTTTTGCTTCACAGATTGATACCTTGCAGGTTAAAAAGAAGCAGGCAGAGGCAGAAGCTGCTTTGGCTATTTTCTGCCCTAAATGCAGAGAAAAACACCCATTGAGGGAATGCCCACTAACAAGGTACCAATTTGTACCATTTGTGAGAAGGGCCATGAAACTGAACAATGCCCCTATTTACCAGGGATAAAGGTAGCGTTACAACCAACTGAGGAGGAAGCTGAAGCAGTTTATCTGCTGACACAAAGGAGGCAATGGCAACCACAAGGACAAGGTACGAACTCTAGTATGCCATTTAATTGTTGGAATAATTATCCTTCTTTTAATCAAGCAAATTACCCGCCCTTTAACCAAATGCAATACCCACCCTTTAATAAAATGAATTTCCCACCCATGCAGCAAACAAATCTTCCCTTTATAGACCCTGCAATGTGGACACAACTTTCTCTCCCATTAGGTACCCCACCGAATAATCAAACCATGAAGCCTCAACTGTCTGTACAACCAAACCCTAACCCTAATAATAATAAAGTTGTGCAAGTCATCGACATTCAGAACCTGCCTACATCTCCTGTGCAATGTAATGATATTAATTTACGATCTGGGAGAGTAATTGAGCCGATTATAGATGATATTACCTCTTCCGGCTCTGACAAAGAAGAGACATAAAAGAATAAATCATCTAATAAGGATGCTGAAACAGTCAAGCCATCCTCTAATAAAACTGCTGAAACAGCAGAGCCACCATTCCCTGAGCATTTGGCTCTCACTAAGACGCCTGAGCCACCTGCTTTTAACCTTTTAGGGGAATTGCAGAATCTGTATGTTAAAATTCCACTTTTACAAGCACTCAGAGATGTGCCAATCTATGCCAGAACCGTCAGAGACATTTGCATCAAGAAACCTGGTAGGAAGGCTAAAGATCCCCTTACAGTTCATGTGATGGGTGATCTAGCTGCTTTAATGTCAGGAAAAGTTCCCCCTGTAAAATATGGTGATCCTGGTCACCCCATGGTCACAGTACAAGTTGGAAAAACTATTGTTTCACGAGTTCTGGTAGACCTAGGTGCTGCTATAAATATTATGACCCTTGAAACTGCACAACTGTTACAGTTGAAAAATGTAATTAGAGAGACACCAACTATCCTGGAATTAGCTGATCATTCCACAATCAAACCAGATGGGGTTATTGAAGACCTGATCATTTCAGTTGAATCCTGGAATTACCCAGCTGACTTTGTTGTGTTACAGACTAAAGCAAAGTTGGAGGGGCATCCTCTGATTTTAGGGAGACCCTGGTTGGCTACAGCAGATGCTTTTATCAGCTGTAGATTAGGTTCAATGACAATTTCTAATGGATGTGAAACTAAGTAGCTTACGCTATACCCTCATGCTACACCTATGATTAACAATTCTGTATGGTTAGACTATGAGGATAATGATACTCAACCCATTTTGACCATTGGACAAGCCTTAACTCTTAAAGACACCACATAAGATGAAGTAATTAGTAATTTTATTTCTGAACCTTCCTTAGTTACTTCTGAAATATGTAATCAGTTAACTGCAATTCTGGATCCTGAAATGCAGAAAAATCTTAAATTTGAAAATTTACCTCAAACATCAACTGTTATCTCCTCTAAAAGCATAACAGTAGAAATTGAACCTGGAAAAACATTGAACATAAACCCCAATTTATCAGATGCTGAAACACAACAGCTAATGAAGTTGCTCCATGAGAACAAGGAAGCATTCACATGGGACTACACAGACATGAAGGGGATCTCTCCTGAATTATGTACTCATCGTATCTATATTAAGGAGGGGGCCCGACCAGTCTGTCAACCCCAGCGGCGAATGAATCCCAATTTGAGGGAAATTGTTAAGGAAGAACTTCAAAAGTTGCTTGATGCAGGGTTTATATACCCCATATCTGATAGTGAATGGGTTTCTCCATTGGTAATAGTACCTAAGAAAAACAGGAAATGGAGAGTGTGTGTAGATTATAGAGCCTTAAATAAAGCTACCCAAAAAGATCATTTCCCCTTGCCATTTATTGATCAGGTGTTGGACAGCTTGTCAGGAAAGAAATTCTTTTCCTTTTTAGATGGTTTTAGTGGATATAACCAAATCAGAATTGCACCTCAAGATCAATACAAGGCCACTTTTACTAGTCCTTGGGGGACTTTTGTTTATAGAGTTCTCCCATTTGGACTATGTAATGCTCCAGCCATGTTTCAAAGAGCAGTGATAGGAATCTTTTCTGATATGCTTAATGATTCTTTGGAGATATTTATGGATGATTTCACTCCCTATGGTGTGACTTTTGAAGATGCACGACAAAACCTTGAGAAAGTACTTAAACGATGCATACAAGCTAATCTTTCCTTGAGTACTGAAAAATGTCATATAATGATGAACGAAGGAACTATACTAGGACACTTCATTTCATTCCTTGGGATTCAAGTGGATCCATCCAAAGTACAGGTAATTCAGACCCTTCCTATTCCTAAAACACAAACTGATGAAGTTTTTTAGGACATGCTGGATATTATAGAAGATTTATCAAATTTTTTTCTAAAATAGCTTCTCCTTTTTTGATCCGGATTTAAACAAGAACACAATAGATTACATAGATAACCATAAATACAGAGATGCGATAACCATAAATACAGAGATGCGATAACCATAAATACAGAGATGTGATAACCATAAATACAGATATGCAGTGGAAATAATACTTCATTTCATTACTGTAAAATACTTGAAATATGCTTACAACCAGAAATGGAAATAAACCAGCTAGGGCGATGGTAGCTTATCTCTGAGAAGAGATGTAGCGGCTACATGCCTCTGAACTGTTCCGAACTGTGTTACAATGAGGCTCGAAGGCCTATTTATTGTTGAGAAACAATGGAAAACCCTTCACATCCCGAAATCTAACCCTAGAAGATGAAACGCCAAATTGTGGGCCTCGTTTGGGTAAATTGGTACATCAATTTCCCGGGGTCGTAACTTTAGCATACGATCTCCGTTTGACGCGTATGATAGCTCGTTAGAAATATCTATCCGAGTACTACCACTTAGGGAGGCAACATCGGTCCATGGACCCATGTTGCCCCAGATTCCCAAAAAACTGCTAAAAATAGTAAATTGTGCTACAATTTAGGAAACTGAAAAAACTGAAAGAGACAGGTGTGGGGGTCCAAATGGGATAGGTGGGTGGCCACCAACATCCACCTGGATCATTTTTTGTGTTACTTATGAAAAATGCTGAATTTAAGTGGACTGATGCCTGTCAGAAAGCATTTGATGAACTTAAGCATTAGTTGTCTACAACTCCTATTCTAAGGGGACCTGATTGGGCACTTCCCTTTCATATATCCTCTGATGCTTCAGATACTTCAATTGGAGCTGTCTTGGGTCAAGAAGAAAACAATCTTCCTTATGCTATCTATTTCATTAGTAAGAATATGACCCCTGCTGAGCTTAATTACACAATTACCGAGAAAGAATTTTTAGTAGTTATTTATGTTATTAATAAATTTCGACATTACATTACTGGTTATCCTACTTTTGTTCATACTGACCGCTCGACTATCAAGTATTTAATGAATAAATCTGTTACAAATGCTCGAGTTACCAGGTGGTTATTGTTACTACAAGAATTTGATATTACAATTGTGGATCGACTAGGTAAAGAAAATGTGGTTGCTGATTTCCTTTCTGAGATAAAAATTGATCATAATACTCCAGTAGATGATTCCTTTCCTAATGAATATTTGTATGCAGTATCTGCTCACTGACCATGGTATGTAGACATTGCCAATTATTTGGTTGCAGGGAAGCTACCATCACACCTATCACATCGGGAGAAAAGAAAGATCATTCAACAAAGTGCTAGGTATAGCTGGATATGTGGGTGTCTTTTTCATACAGGACTTGATTAGGAAATCCGAAGATGCATTAGAGAAGATGAGGTTTATGATATATTGAAGGCTTGTCATGATGGCCCTTGTGGTGGGCATTTTGCTGATAAGAGAACAACACATAAAATTCTCAGGATGGGTTATTATTGGCCCTCACTGTTCAAGGATGCAAAGAAATATGTCAGGGCTTGCAACAGTTGTCAGAGAATGGGCCAACCCAATCATAGAGATGAAATGCCACTGAACCCTCAGGTAATACTTGAACCCTTTGAAAGATGGGCTCTAGATTTTGTAGGGCCCATCATGTTAGACTAAACAAAGTGAAGCTGAAATAAATATAAACATACACAGCACATACAAAAACCACACAAAACTATAACACAGAGATTTAACGTGGTTCACCCAACCAATCTGGGCTACGTCCACCAGAACAGAGGCATCGGCAATCTTATTATTCAAAGGATATTACAACATATCTAATAATTCACACATACTCTCAGCTCTCCCTATTTTCTCTACTTTCTCTACACACTCTTACAATCCTCTACGGGATTACATTTCTATATAGCTGGAGCATAAAACTGAATCATAAATTCCCTCACAACAAATATAGAATGCATTAAATCCTCCTCAAAAAATACTGGAGCTAATATAGCAACTAATCCTATTGTTGTCACATACATGAGATTTTTCCCAAATTTAATAAAACAGAAAATCTCAACAATCTCCACCTTGAAAACAATTAGCCTGATGCCTTGTTCATTTATTATTTTTATCTTTTCTACAAGCCAAGAGAAGCCAAACACCAGCGCAGCTTCTCTAACAAAACTGGTTTCGTGAACATGTTTGCACAGTTTTCCTTCCTATCCACCTTTTCAAGAGAAACACCCCTTTCAGTGATAACCTGTCTTACAAAATGGTACTTGATTGGTATATGATTTGATTTACTATGATAGGTTGGATTCTTAGCCAAGTGAATTGCACTTTGACTATCACAAAATAACTTGATGTTGTCTTGTAACCTCCCAAACTCACCAATCAAACCTTTCAACCAAACCGCTTCTTTGCAAGCATGTGAAGCAGCTATGTATTCTACTTCAGTAGTGGATAAAGCAACAATATTCTGTATCTTTGACATCCAGCTAATAGCTCCACCTGCAAGAGTAAAGACATACCCTTAAGTTGACCTTCTCTTATCCAAATCACCTGCAAAATTGGAATCAACATATCCACAAACAAATTCACTACTTTTATTATAAGTGATACAATAATCACTTGTGCCTCTCAAATACCGAAGCACCCGTTTCACTGCTGACCAGTGTTCTTTACCTAGATTTTCCATATACCTGTTGACAACGCCAACTGCATGTGAAATATCTGGTTGAGTACAAACCATCGCATACATCAAACATCCTACTACATTGGCATACGGAATTCGAGACATATATTCCTTTTCTTCATCTGTATTAGGACATAAACTGGAAGAAAGCTTAAAATGGGAAGCTAAAGGGACTGACACAGGCTTCACATTGTTCATACCAAACCTCAAGAGTATTTTCTCAATATACTTCTGTTGTGATAGCCACAGCTTACCATTGCTCCTGTCTCTGAAAATCTCCATGCCCAAAATCTGTCTTGCTGCTCCCAGATCTTTCATATCAAATGTCCTTGCCATCTAAGCCTTTAACCTGTTGATCTCCACTATGCTTTTGCTTGCTAAAAGCATATCGTCAACATATAACACTAAGATAATGAACATGCCATCATTTAATTGCTTAAAATAAACACAATGATCATATTCACTTCTTATATATTTCTGACTCAACATGAAAGAATCAAACTTCTTGTACCATTGCCAAGGCGACTGCTTCAGGCCATACAATGATTTCTTGAGCCTGCAAAAAAATTTCTTATTGCGATGCTGAACAAACCCTTCCAGTTGTTCCATATAAATTTCCTCATCTAAGTCTCCATGTAAAAATGCAGTCTTAACATCTAGTTGCTGCAATTCTAAATCAAGCAAAGCGACTAATGCTAACACAATTCTAATTGAAACTATTTTAACAACTGGTGAAAAAATCTCATGAATGTCAATGCCTGCTTTCTGAGAAAAACCTTTTGCGACCAGCCTCGCTTTGTACCTGTCCCCAGTATCATTCACACCCCGTTTCAACTTGAAAACCCATTTACATCCCACAGTTTTCTTGTCTTTTGGAAGTTCAACCAGATCCCATGTGCCATTCTTGTGTAATGCCATCATCTCGTCCTTCATAACTTCTTTCCACTTTTCACTTTTTGAACCTTCTACAGCTTCCTGATAACACAAAGGTTCATCATCGTTAGCAGTTAAAGCAACTGAAGTAACATAATCATCATACCTTTTAGGAGGGTGTTTGATTCTTGTAGACCTCCTTAAGGATGTTTCTGGTGCTTCCACAATTGGCTAACTACCATCTGTAGGAACTTCTTCATGATCAGCATCTGAGAACTTCTTCATGGTCTACATCTGAACCCTGTTCATGATCTGATTCTGAAACCTGTTCATGACTAGTATTTGAACTATGGTCATCATGACTATCATTAGAAGTGCTTTCAAACTGAATGTGTTAAAAATCAGATACATCATCCTGTTTCAATCTATTATCTACATCTAACTGTACAAGAGATTAAACTTTACATCTCTGTTGATGATGATCTTGTGGGTAGTAGGATCCCACAATCTATATCCCTTTGTTCCATCACCATATCCAACAAATATATACCTTTTTGACTTTGGATCTAATTTAGTTCGTTGATGTTTAGGCACTAGAGCATATGCATCACAACCAAACACTCTGAGTTTAGAATAATCACAAGGGTGACCTTTCCATACCTCTTGAGGAATCTTGCAACCTATTGCTATGGATGGTGATCGATTTATCACATAACAAGCTGTAGCCACCGCTTCTGTCCACAATTCCTTCTACAAACCGACATTACTCAGCATACTCCTTGCTCTCTCTAAAAGAGTCCTATTCATGCGTTCAACAACTCCATTTTGCTGAGGAGTATAAACAGTGGTCTTATGTCTCTCGATCCCTGCATCGTTGCAATAGTTTTCAAACTCCTTGGAAGTAAACTCACCACGATTGTCAGTTCTTAAACATTTTATAGTTCTACCAGTGATGTTTTCTACCAATGCCCTAAACTACTTGAAAATTGTAAAAACATCAAACTTCCTTTTCAACATGTAAACCCACACTTTCTTAGAAAAATAATCAATAAACGATACAAAATATGACGAGCCACCATATGAAGTTGTAGGGGCTGGACCCCAAACATTTGAATGGATATAATCAAGTATTCCTTTGCTAGTATGTTTGCCTGTTTTAAACTTTTGCTTACTTTGTTTTCCAAACAGACAATGTTTACAGAAATCTAACTTGCCAGACTTTAGATTAGGAAGTAACTTGCGATCAACCAAAATTTTTAACCCTCTTTCGCTCATCTGGCCCAACCTTTGATGCCATAAGCGAATGGAACTACTGTCATGTTCAGACACCGTAGACACATGATATGACCCTGTTCTTCCTTCTAACTGAAATAGATTTCCTACCTTCTTAGCTTTCATTACTAGTAAAATACCTTAGTAAATTTTCATTACTCCACCTTGAATTATAGTTTTATATATTTGTGTCAAGTGCTCCTAATGAAATTAGATTTTTCCTTAAATCTGGTACATGTCTTACATCAGTAACATTTTGGTTGTCCCATCAAACATTTGCAGCTGTATACTCCCTATTCCCACAATATTACATGTGACATCATTACCCATGTACACGACTCCATCATTAATTGATCTATACATCTTAAACCATTCTTTATGAATACACATGTGGTTTGATGCACCAGAATCTAACAGCCAATGTTGATCGTGATTTGACAAATTAACTGATAACACTTCATCACTCATACTTGAACCAGATGCTGAACGTGTATCTGTCATGCTTGCTTCTTGCTTCGCTGTCGAAGAGTCTTCTTTGGATGCTTGCTGTATCTTCCAATATTCCTTCTTCAAATATCCCGATTTTCCACAAAACTAGCACTTTACCTTACTCTTCTTCCCTTTCGATTTTGATCGTGAGTCGCTGTGCTTACCAGAGCGTCTTTCTCTCGAATGACCTCTAGCCATCATTGCTTCTGATGTAGAGGTGTCGGCATTTGACCTCTTCCTTGTCTCTTCGGACAACAAAGCTCCAACAATATCATCAAATTCAAGGGTTTCTGATATACTTAGACTGATAGAAGTAACAAAATGATCCCATGACTCGGGCAATGAGCACAATAAAGTTATAGCTTTATCTTTTGATTCAAATTTTACTTCTATACTTTCTAATTGCACCATGAGAGTATTAAAGACATTCAAATGATCAGTAATAGTTGTACCTTTCTTCATATGTAGACTGTACAATTGTCACTTCAGAAGAATCCTATTGGTCAAGGATTTTGTCATGTACAGCTTCTCTAGCTTTGTCCACAAACCAACAGCAGTTTTCTCTGACACGAAGTTAAATAAAACATCATCCACCAAACACAGTCAAATACTACTCAGATCTCTTCCATCCAATTCATTCCATTCATCATCTGTCATGGGGTAAGGCTGTTTGGATCTTCCCCACAGCGCCTTCGCCACGCCTTGTTGTACAAGTAGATCGTGCATCTTCACTTTCCAGATCTCTAAGTTATTTTTGCCATTGAACTTCTTGATCTCAAAACGAGCACTTTGAGTTTTTGCCATGTTGAATCAAAAAATCTCCAATTCCAAATAAAAATGCCTCTATCGTACTGTGTAAACGCAATTTGAAAAGAAAAACAAAAATTGCAGGTTTACCAGAGGGAAAAACTGTCGGGCGCTCCTTGACAGCGAAAAAACCGTGCCTAAAACACAATCCACTGCCTGGCGCTCCTCTGGTAGTTGATCAACCGTGCCAGAGAAAAATCCGTGTAAGTGTCGCAAAATTGGCATGCTTAATCCCGTCGATTCCGTGCCAATCGGAATATTGAAGCTCTGGCATGAGTATCAGACTCAGATCTACACCAATTGGCGCTTCTGTTCCAAAATAAAATGCGTCAACCCATTCACTGCCAGAAATTGGCGCGACTGTCTCTGCGAAAACCGTGCCAATCGCCAAAACTCCACCTTCAGCCGATTTGTCACATGCACCAGCTCCACAACTAGAGACTTGTAGGTTATGGGCCCTCCACGCTCCGCTGCGCCGCTCTGATACCACTTGTTAGACTAAACAAAGCGCAACTAAAATAAATATAAACATACACAACACATACAAAAACCACACAAAACCATAACACAGAGATTTAACGTGGTTCACCCAACCAATCTGGGCTATGTCCACCAGAACAGAGGCATTGGCAATCTTATTATTCAAAGGAGACTACAACAAATCTAATAATTCACACATACTCTCAGCTCTCCCTATTTTCTCTGCTTTCTCTACACGCTCTTACAATCCTCACAGGATTACATTTCTATATAGCTAGAGCATAAAACTGTATCATAAATTCCCTCACAACAAATATAGGATGCATTAACTCCTCAAAAAATACTGGAGCTAATATAGCAACTAATCCTATTGTTGTCACATACATGAGATTTTTCCCAAATTTAATAAAACAGAAAATCTCAACACATCAATCCTCCATCCAACCAAAGAGTTTATATATTGGTTTGTACAGATTATATGACTAAATGGGTGGAAGCTAAGGCACTTATTAAAGCTAATGAAGAATCTGTTTTAACCTTTTTATTTGAAGAAATCTTCGTTAGATTTGGGGTTCCTAGAGAACTAGTCAGAGATGGAGGTCCTCCTTTCAATTCTTATGGTTTTAAAGCTATGCTTCAAAAATATCATATCAATCATAAAATGACTACACCTTACCACCCCCAAGCTAATGGTCAGGTGGAAAGTACAAATAAAGTCATATAAGCTATTTTAACAAAAACAGTTAAGGAGAATCGGAAGGATTGGTCTCAAAGACTGCCTGAGGCATTATGGGCTTATAGAACTACTTGGAGGAACACTACAGGTTTTTCACCCTATGAATTGGTTTATGGTAAAAGCGCTATTTTTCCTGTGGAATTTGAAATTAAAACCTTAAGAACTGCTTTAACTGTTAACCTTGATTTGACTGATGCACAGACAGCTAGGTTATAGCAGCTGCAGGAATTGGATGAAAAAAGGTTGGATGCCATCCATCAAACAAATATGATTCAGCAAGAAAGAACAAGGTGGCATGATAAAACTATTAAGCATAAGCAGTTCCAAAAAGATAATTGGGCTTTATTATATGATTCCATGTTTGAAAATTTTCAAGGGAAACTACGAACAAGGTGGTTGGGACCTTACGAGATAGATATTGTTTTTCCCAATGGAACAGTAAGGCTCCTAACAATTGATGGTTCTAGAACTCCATTGTTAGTAAATGGGTATCGGCTTCATCTGTACCAGCAACCAATTTCTAAGGAGGATTTTAAGGCCACTTGCATGGCAGATTCACATTATATCTTTTTGGGGGAGCCTCTTACCCCTCATTGCACTTAATCTATGCATTATATATTCTTGTATTATTAGATTAGATTACTTAACTAATAATCCCTGTCAAGGGCTGCCATATTACAATTTATTTTGCAAGTCTTAGATTCGGAGGCTGGCTGAAGGAACAATTGCATTACAAGCAGGATCAGGTTTCAGTTTGGGAAAAATTTCCATTCCACTTCAATTCATAATCCATCCCCTCATACTACCCTTCAGCAACATTTTCCTAGTTTTCTTTAACAACAACATCTCTTTTTCCCGTTGCTGAAACACCAATTTCATCATTGCTGAAACACCAATTTCATCATTGCTGAAACACCAATCTTTGCCCATTCTCCCCGTTGTTGAAACACCAACTTTTCCCAATTTTCTCCATTGCTGAGACATTGATTTCTCAATTGCCAAAACACCAAATTTTTCCATCTTTTCAAAAAAGAATCGATTTTCCCATTTTTCCGTAATCGAGGCATCAATTCCTCTCAAAAACAACCAATGCATATCATTTCCATTGAGAGAATCAACCATTCACCCTGATAATTGTGTTCCTTCACTATTACCTCCTGTGAATAGAGAAATCCTTTCATATAAATACCCTCATATCTTACAACCCTTTCCCATAACCATTGGTGATCTATTAAACGACGAGATTATACTTTCAGCACAACAATCAAAGGTAAAACGTGAGGTATGCGTGTTTATGTGTAAATATTAAACTATAGTTAATGAGAAGATTCTGATATGATTGCCGAAATCGTCGTACATTCAAAACTTATCATTTTAGCTGCAATTGGGGGGAATATCAAAATTTTGCAATCATTACCCGATATGCCAATCACTGTCATTTTTTATTACGACCGTGTCTCGTCACCCCATCTCTGTCTTATTATGTCATAACCTCATTTGCAATATCTTACTCTGTCTCGGCTACGGTAACTCAGCTCTATATTGTGCATTTTACTGAACCGGTAACTATGGGAGGTAACGCTGTTCGAAATGAACCTGGTTCAACGGCTCTATTGGAATTACACCCAGAAGCATATCAAATTTTTCTGCAAGCAGGCTGGGTGGATTATTTCCGAAGGCTCCAGGAATTTGATTCTCAGCAAGTCCTGGAATTTGCACGTAATTTAAAGGAAGGTTATTCTACTATTCGAGGAGTGCGAAGTCTAGTAACAGAGGAGTATATAGTGTAGGTTTTAGGATTACCAGCCGATGGCATCCATTGGTTCAGTTGTAAACACATCATTCTGAACGCACAGCAAGACTTTCTTCTACCTGGGGAGTGGGTCGAACCTAAAGGCAGGGGTGTTACACTGCATTGATTACCACCTCCATGGCCAAAGGTTGCAGAATTTGTCAAGCACTACCTCACCTGTGAAGGATATTACCAGGTAGTGTACCAGCATGACTTTGTGTTGTTGAATCATTTAAGACATGGTCATTTATTAAATATGCCATACTATCTGCTTGGGTGTCTAAAGAATATGTCACATTATTCCACCAATGCAAAGTACCCACTCCTCTCCCTCACCCACCATCGCCTGGTTTAGCTTCTAATCCTGAGGGGTTTTTCCCTACAGAATCCTCTTCCCCTTAACAACCCACCCCCAAGAAGCTACTGAAGTTACTCAACTAGCAGCCGAAACTCCCCAATTAAATGTTGAAAATCCCCAGCCACCTGTGACAGTTAGTCCAATTGACCCCTCCATTACATCAACCCCACCCCATAATTTACCTGGATCATCCACTCCCACTGTCCATATCCCCAGCGATGATTCAGACGACGACATTCCCCTGGCTAAGCTGAAAACGAAAAGGAAAAGACAAGAAACGGCTGTGCCTCCATCAAAAAGATGAATAAGGGCCTCAATTAAAGAAGCTATCACTTCTAATGTCCCTCCTACCCCAGAGAAGGCTATCCATAAGAGAAAAACCACTGTTTTTCCTGCCTCCTTACCTCGAAGACGAAGGAAAACGTCTTCTAAAGCAGCAATAGAGACCACCACCCCAAATTCTCCACCCATTATCCTGAAACCTCATACCCCACCAGACCCCGAATCCTTACCTTCCTCACCCTCGGGTACCGAAATGAAAAATGTTCAGGATTTTGTGACATCATTCCTTTTAGAAGACGCAGCTGCTCCACAAGAACCAGCTACTAATTTATCAAAAGTAGACACCCAAGACGATGTACAGCATGTAGCTGTTTTACAAGAACCAGCTACTGACTCAACAGGTGTTACACAAGAACCACTTGTTGAGGAGCAAAAGATAGACGACCTAGATGTAGTTGTTCCACAAGAACTAGTTACTGACTCAACAAGTGTTACACAAGAACCACCTGCTGAGGAGCAAAAGATAGATGACCTAGAGGTAGCTGCCCCACAAGAACCAGCTACTGACTCAACAGGTGTTACACAAGAACCACCTGCTAAGGAACAAAAGATAGATGACCTAGAGGTAGCTGCCCCAGAAGAACCAGCTATTGACTCAACAAGTGCTGAGGAGCAAAAGTTAGACGACCTATAGGTAGCTTCCCCACAAGAACCAGCTACTATTCCAGCAGGTGCTACACAAGAACCACCTGCTGATGATCATGATCAGGAAACACATCAGGACGTAGCAGCTACTGACTTAGCAGGTGTTACACAAGAACCACTTGCTGATAAATAGGAAATAGATAATCAACATGTAGCTGAACCAGCTACTGGCTCAGTAAGTGTCACACAAGAACCACCTGTTGATGACCATGACCAAAAAACAGACCAAGACTTGGCTGCTACTGACTCAGCAGTTGATACACAAGAGCCACTTGCTGATGAGAAAAATGTAGATAACCAAGGTACTGCACAAACTATAGTTGTTACAGAAGAACCAGCCACTCAGTTGGCTGATATGCAAAATTCGCATGTTCAGGAGGATATAGCTGTTACAGAACTAGCTGATGACCCAATAGTTGTCACACAAGAACCACCTACTGGAGATACAAATAATGAAGCTGCCACCAAACAACGATCCTCCCATCCACTTGAACCAGCTATAGAGACTGCAACTGCTACAGAAGGCCCTGTCACGTTAGCTTCCCTTCAACAAGAAAATGAGTTTCTGAAAGCCGAGATTCAGGTTTATAAGTAGGAGTTAATGATGGCAAGGGAAGCCTATGAAAAAGAACTTAATCTGTATACTTTAGCTCAGGTAGCATCTGTAGCTGAGAAAAGTGCGGAAAATGATCGATACAATGAATACATGTGCAACCAATGTGGTGATCTCTATTCTCGAGCGGGTTATAGGATAATCAAAGTCCCATTGCCTGGACCCACTCCTGCATTTACTCCTGTTATAGTTAAAAAGGAACACCCTGCTGTTACACAAGAACCAGTAGGGCCTTCAAAGATTTCTGAAGAAGAAGTGAAACCGCAAATATCTCGGCCTACCCTAGTCGTTAAAGCTGAAAATCATACACCAAAGTCTGCAGAGATGGTGTTTACCCAAACTGAACCTCGGTGTGCAGAGACTGTCTTCACTCAGACCTTAAGCATTCAAGAACTTAGGGATATATGGAAAAAATAATATGCCCTGTCGCAAGAAAAGGCATTGTAGGAACATAAATCATTATGGTAGAATCATGTATATAGAAATTGGGAAGTCCTGGAACAGTTCCATGCACAGAATAAGGAAAATAAGGATTTGAAAACTAGACTGCCTCTTATCTTTGAGTTAGTTCAAATACTTCTGGCCACCAGGAAACCATCCTTTAACTATTCTGTGTTTCTAGCAGAACGCCTAGCATTCCTCCAAGTAAATGCAGTCAAAGATGGACGACCTCATGAGGTGTCTACACCCCAGCAGTTTATTGAAACCTTTGCAGTAGCGTCAGTTAATGAACAGAATCTATTATGTGAACTCTATCTCCATAATGAAGCCATGCCGGAGGATAGAAAGCTTAATTTGATTCCTGTGGCTGGTGACATTCAGATTAGAGCCTTTGTCTCTTTTATGGCCAATCAGCTCACGTGGCAAAACGCTTTCCTTTCAGCGAAACATAACGAAGAAAATCGCCTTCTATGGATCCGAGTTGAACCACAGAATGTTGTTGTTTTCATTACTGAACATCATTAGGTTATAGGAGAACCAAGAATGACTGAGCACATCAGAGAATTACAGGCAGCAGTGTTAGAGGAGTGTCAATAGTATGTCAAAAAGAAAGGACCTCTTGCCATATAGGCAAACAATCTGTTCTGGGAACATTGCCCTAAGGAGAGAAGGGAATACCATCCCTTTAACCCTCTTAATCTTCACTCATCAATTTCACGAATACCTAATTATGTTAACTGTGTTCAACAATGTGGCGAAAAATGGTTGGGTTATCATTTTCATTTCCCACTTCTCTGGTTGCCAGTACAAAAATATAAGGCCTACTTCAAAGTGTCCAAGAAGGAGGAGCTTGTAGCATGGCAAAGATTACAGAGTGTCTAGGGCTTCAGAGATTCGGCTCATAGCACCTTCTATACTTACTGTATAAGTAATTTGCACTGTACATCCCAGTACTCTGATTCAGACTTAGAGTAAATGTTGCACGGGGACATGCAACTGCTTCAGTTGGGGGGGGATGTTAGGACCTCATATTGTCCCTTTTTGACCATACATTTTGCCATGCTATCATCCTTTTCAACTTATATTTAAAAGTCCTTGTTAGTGTTTTAACCCAATTATCCCAAAGGTATGTAATGATTCTTATCATCACTATATGTTTAATTATTTAGCATATAATCACGATATCTTCATAGTTAATCTTTAAAATTGTTAAGTGCTGAACAGTTAAAGAATGATGTGCAGTCCGCGTTACTGAAACAGCCTGGAGTTTGCAAGGCTATTTTTGTAGTTACTGAAACAGTAGAAACGACATGCGAATCTTGAAGCTGAAACAGTTGAGATTTGGATTCTAAATTTGACAACAACAAAGGAACCAGACTGATCACGGAGGAAGCTGTTACACTGGAAGTAACGCCTATAATCTAAAGACAGTATTACTGTAACAACATTTTGTTGACGGGAAATTGATTTCCCTATTTTTGTATAATGGGTTAAAATAATGTAAATCTTTTGTAATGGATGTCTCCTCTTTATAAATAGGAGACATCTACATTAGAGGGGGGGAGACTATGGAAAAAGGCTCAGCTGAAGGAATAGGACTAGAATTATTTTTCTAATATGACATATTGATGGATGAATAAAATTTTGTTTTGAACATCTTTTTCTAGTTCTTGTTTCCTAGGGAATCTTGTGAGAAGGACAGGGCCCACCTTCATCACAATATTCACCCATTATATTTCTGCAGTGTTTCAAGTGTGTCTTTTATTCATGCCTTGTTAACAAGTACTGTTTGCTAAATATTGTTTATAATACCTTTGTTGAAACTCTGTTTCTTTCTCAATTGATTATTGTATTATTCAAAGTTAATTCATGAGTGTTTCATCGGTGATTAAGTTACAGAGTGAATTGGCAAGCTAGCTAATCAGAGGTAGGTGCTGGAGATTCCCACTCTGGGGATAGGGTCCTGACTCTCTATTATAACACAACCATTATTTTCCTTTGTAGATTGATTATTTTTCATTATATGACTCTTTGAGTGGAATTAAGCATTCTTTGATAGTTATCTGCAATAGAGTGTAATTGCTGTAATGCAGAGTGGAGCTTCAATTTGTTAAAGTAAGGCATGATTTGTTTGTACTACAACTTTTGTTGCTTTTAAAATTGAGTGCATATAGTACACAGTTTCCTTTGAAATAAAAACACTTCCCTAGGTTGACAATTTATGTTGCACTTTTTTGTTTAATTCAATAAGCAATTAAAGTGACCAACATGAGCTTCTTACCAATTTTAAGCAAATGATAGCCACTCACATATCTGATCATATTCATGAGTGGAGACGTCGTCATCGAATGGTAAAAACATATGTTCCTGATCAGCTGCTAGCTGAATGGTTTATTAAGTCATTTTTACCTTCTATTACAGAAGATGTGGCTAAGGGGGGAGTTGTCACTGAAGAGCAAGTCATTGCTCTTGCGCAATATCTAGACTTGATCTATACTCAGTCTGGCACGCTCTATGATAAAATCCTTGATGCTCCTAGACCATTGTTTTCTGTTCCTCCTCCTCCTAAATCAAACAAAGAATCTCATGCCGGCGAAGGCATGATAGGTACGACTAGCACGAAAACCACAAAGGCCACATCTAAGAAAGCCTGTACATTTTCTGGTCAAAATGAAAATGAAGAACTTGTTGCCTCGGAGGTTAATGCCATGTCAACCGATAAAGGCAAAGAACCGAAGCAACCAGGGGGCAAGAAGAAAGGGAAAAGAAAAAAGAAGAAACAGGATGATTCATCTCCTAAAAAATCTTCTGCAAACCCTTCTGGACAAAAGAAACCTCCTTCGGCATGTCACATATGTGATGAAGACCATTGGACGAAGGACTGTCCATATAAAGCTAAGATTAAGAAATTATTTAAGAGTTCAAAAACCTCAGCAGTATTGACCGATCCGTTTCCAAACCCAGAAACCAATCTGGTTGCTAGCGACAATGCTTCCCCATCCCAAGTGCTTATGTTGTCCATTTCGAAACAAAAAAATGATGCTTTGATATCGACAAGGAATAAAGATTATGGGAATCCACAGCTGTCGAACAACAAGGCTGCAGATCAACCTAGTAGTTCGACAACAACTTCAACCGAAGTTGTGCCACCCATCATTCCTGAGCTAACAATAAAGCCGCCAAAGGGAGTAGTACACAAATCGACATTTAATCCTCGTGCCCGAGCAGCACAGAATTATAATATAGTAGAGGATCTGGCCCAATCACCATTCATTATGTCGACACTTGAAGTACTGCAAAATTGCCTCTCCCAAAAGTAGGCTCTATTATCAGCAATAGGTGGGATTGACCCAGCAGATTCCAATCTCGTGGCCTTTAATCATAAAGGATATGAACCTCAGTTACCAGCTCAACTCGCTTTCCTCATACAAGTGAAAGCCCTCAGCAAAAATGTTTATTGAACAATTTTTTATGAGGGGGCATCTACCTGCATTATGTCACTGAGTTTCTGGAAAAATTTAGGATCACCACCCTTGTCAAGATCATCAACGACATTAAAATCATTCGATGGATGAACATACACCCCGTACGGGATTTGAAGTAACTTACAAGTTGAACTAGGGGGCAAAACAATAGAAATTGATGTCGAAGTTATCAATGGAAACCTCGATTAAAACATCCTACTATCAAGGCCCTGGATTTATGCTATGGCCGCTGTTGTGTCAACATACTTTAGAAAGATTTCATTTCCTTTTCAAGGAGGAATTACAATCGTTGACCAACAAACCTTGCTCCCCAACAGTTCACAAGTTACAGGAAGCATTCCGATGATCCATGGAAGCTCTCAATCGCTTCAAAATATCGGAGTAGGCCTCCTAAAAGACCCTACATTGATGGGTACTTTTGCCCTACCGCCTCCAAACAATCTGGCAGAAGTGGCCACGGTGGGAACCTGCAATATGGTATCTTCTATATCTACAAAGATTCAGAGGATTTCTGAACATGATGTTAGCATGGATCATTGCCAGGTATTGCCTCCAAGCCCAATCGAAATATTGTAGCAATCAATGTTCTGGGCCTGGGTGACAAACCCAAATCAATGCTTATCAAGTGTTTGGATAGATAGGTCTAAGGAATATGGTACCTCTTCAAATCTTTGGTCCCATGTACATTCTATAGACGAAGGAATTGTTCAGTCAATGATGATAGGAGAGGCACCATGGGAAGATTACCACCATCGTTCCCATCTTCCGGATTACCACGAAGATTGTTCTAGCGACCTTAATCATCCTTCGGTTTTTTATTTTCTATCAAATATTGTAAATACGGTGGATTCTAAGCGAAATCTGTCCAATATTGAAGAAACTATCGCCATAAATATCTCGACCAAACCAGATGTTGTAGAGAATATTCATGTCGGCAAATATTGTTCTTCTTCAAAACTGGAAATATATTGCGCTCTCTTTCGCGAGTTCAGAGATGTTTTTGCATGGTCATAGGAAGAGATTCTAGGCATTGACTCGAGCATAGTTGAACACAAAATTAAAATGTATCCAGATGTAAAACTGGTACGACAATGGCTTCGGTAGGTGCACCCGAAGAAAGCCACTACCATCAAGGCGGAAGTTGAAAAAATTTTACATGCTGGTTTCATTTACCCAGTTCCTCTAACTGATTGGGTATCGAACATTGTTCCTGTGATGAAAAAGCAGGGATGTAAATCAAGCTTGTCCAAAGGACAACTACCCTACACCCTTCTGTTGGCATTATGATTCAGGTGTTGTACTTGATGGCAAACGCCTTCAGGTGGTAAATCAAGAAGGACGCAGGAAATTTTGTTTAGCAAGCGCGTCCCCGCAGGTATTCCATACAGAACCCGCGTCTAGGGACGCCGGCCAGCCGTTCAGAAGGTGCGTCCGCCCAGTGCACACATTTCAAGGTAGAGAAAAACTCGTGGGGGCTTCTTGTGTGGTATCTAGCCGACGGTTGCGTGTTTCTCTGGTGTCGGCTCGTGGTATTGTTCCACGCTTTGGGGAGAAGCTTGCCTATATAAAGCAAAGGAGTTCATTTGGATTAGGTATCATCTTGATTGATCATCTCTTGGTGTGATCTAGTCCATATCTTTAAGGGTAAATCTTCTAATGGACTACGATCTATATGGCGCATGATCAGATCTGTGGATCTGAGTGTTTGGGTTGGTTCTGAAGTCCTCTTATCTTCTATATCTAAAGGGACGCAGATTCAGTGAAGGGAATGTGCGCCGGGACGCAGTACAGTAAAGGATCAGGTGCGTCTCTGAAGCGAAGGACGCGGCGCGACTGTGGTATTGGGTGCGTCTCTGAAGCGAAAGACGCGGCGCGATAGTGTTGATGTGTGCGTCGGTCGCAGACAAGCAAAAGGAACAGTGCGTCTGCGCGCAGAACAGCATAAGGTATACTGCGTCCAGTCGCAGGCCACAGAAAGAAAATATGCGTCCCTGTCTCAAGATGATCTGTTAACTGTATATTTCTGTTCATAAGGTGTTCTGGGTTGTTTCTGTAATTACTGATCTGATATCTGTAGTAGACTGTATCTGTTGTATACTTGTTGATCATTTTGAAAAGAAGTAGGGGGTTGTAGCTCCCTTCCAGGAGAAGTCTGGAAAACAAGAAAGAGTTGTAGCTCTTTGCAGGTTGCAGCCTGCGTGCTGGCAAAGGACTGCACCAGTACAAAATCATTGTAAAAAGAATTTCTTGAAAGAAGATAGAGACATTATTGCAGCAGGTGGTTTTTCTCCCGCATTGGGTTTCCACCTTACATCTTGTGTTCTTTGGTGTGACTGTCTATTTTCTTTATTCATGCTCATTGTTTTATGGTACTGATATGCAAGAATATTTCAAAAGATCAAATAAGGAAGATTTGGTAAATTGCTAGATAATACTGATTCCCCCCCCCCTCAGTATTATTTCCAACAATTGGTATCAGAGCCGGTCCTTCAGAACAGCTTGATCGCTTGAAGGTAGATCGTTCATCATGAGCAACTACGAGAGAGAAGCATCAATCAGGCCACCCGTCTTCGATGGAACAAACTTCAATTATTGGAAGGTAAGAGTTACTGCATATCTTCAATCTCTTGGTACAGAAGTTTGGAACATTGTAGAATCAGGCTATGCCTTTCCTTCAGTTACTCCTACAGATCCAGCTGAGAAAAAGCAGTATGAAACAAATGCAAAAGCAGTCAGCACTCTATTAGGAAGTATATCTCAAACAGAGTTCATGAAGGTCATGCACTTCAAATCAGCAAAAGAGATATGGGACAAAATGATCACTAGCTATGAAGGAGATGAACAGGTAAAAGAAGCTAAACTTCAAACTCTCAGGATTCAATATGAGACTCTCAAGATGTATAATGATGAAAGTGTGGCTAATTATTTTCTTCGAGTAGATGAGATTGTTAATTGTATGAAAAATTTGGGTGAAGAAATAAAAGAGACTATAGTAGTTCAAAAGATTCTAAGATCTTTATCTCCCAAGTTTGAATCTAAAGTATCTGCAGTAGAAGAAAAGGAAAATCTCTGTGTTCTCACTATGTCTCAGCTGCATGGAATTCTAACTGCTTATGAAATGAGAAAGGGAGGTCCATCAGATAGAAGGGAAGCTGCTTTTAAAGCATCAGGCAAAGAAGATCACTATGAAGCATGTCATGTTCCAGAAGAAGAGGAAGAAGAATCAAACTTTGTCAGAAATCTTCAAAGGGGTTCTGGAAGGTTCAGAGGTAAGCTACCTTTCAAATGTTTTGCTTGTGGAAGAGTAGGTCATTATGCTGCAAAATGCTCTTATAAGGATAAAGGAAAGGAACCAGTTAGATGGAACAAGAAACAGGGTACAAATAAGAAAAGCTACTACACCCATGAAGATAGCGATGGCTTATCAAACAGTGATGAAGATGAACAAGGTAACAAATATAGATTGTTAATGGCATTTGAAGATGACAATTATGAGGATGCTATAGATGTGGATAACCTTTATGATGAAATTACTAGACTCAAGAGATGTATAGAAGAAAAGAACATGATTATTGATACTCTACAATTTCAGATTGATGAAAAGGAAAAACATCTTGAAAAATTAGAAGGTGAAATTGTTGGTCTTAGAAAAGAAATTGAGAAAACAAAAACTATTAATCTCAAGTTTGTCAAAGGATCTGAAACGTTGAATGAGATTATCAGTGTGCAGCGATCTCCTCTAAATAAGACAGGTCTGGGCTACAATGGAGAAACTTCTCAAGCTTCCACTTCAAAAAGTTATCTTGATGCCGCAAGAAGAAATGAGCAAGAACACAAGGAAGATCATCAGGTAAAGCAGGGACAAACTTCAAACTATCAGGGGCAATCCAGCTTAAGGGTGAACAAAAGCCACAACCAGCCACAGGTAAAACCTTCTCAATTTGGTTCAAGAATAGATGAAAATAGAAATTACAATCAGTCGGCTGGTAGATTCAATAATCGCAGAAACTTCTTCAATGGACAATGCTTTTCTTGCCATAACTTTGGTCACAAAGCAGCCCAATGTGTTGCGTATAAAACAATCATGACTAGGGAAGCTCAAAAACAAAGAAGCATGACAGGGAATACAAAAAGGACCTATAACAATTTTTCAGCTCTTGAAAATGAAGTTGAATGCTCTATTTGCAATAATTTTGGACATGAAGATGTTGAATGCAGAAGCAGGTTTCCGGAAAGAAAGGTACAAGAACAAAAAAGGGAACAAACCTCAGGCACCAAAACATGGAAAATAAAGGAACCTCAAACAGAAAGATGTGGGATAGCATTCTATGCAGAAGGACAAGAAAATCTATGGTACATTGACAGTGGATGTTCAAAGCACATGACAGGTGATAAAGAAAAACTTGAATCTTATTCTAATTTAGAAAAGGGAAAGAAAGTCTCTTTTGGAAATGATACTCCTGCAACTATAAAAGGAAAAGGTATTGCTCCTTTAAAAGAAGATGTTAAGGCTGGAAATGTTTTGTTTGTTGATGGACTAAAGCATAATCTTCTAAGTGTAAGCCAGATGTGTGATCAAAGAACCGAGGTTATATTCAGATCAAATGGATGTCTTGTTCGTGATCTTGATACAGGTAAAACAGTTCTCAAAGGAAAAAGAACTTCAAATAATCTATACATTTTTGATGAAGAACAACAACAATGCTATTTAAGCAAGGATGAAGAGCACTGGTTATGGCATCGAAGATTGGGACATCTAAGTTTCTCACAAATAAGGAAAGCTTGCAAATATCAGGCAGTTCGCGATCTTCCAGATATCAAAATTCCTGACAACACCATGTGCAGATCATGTCAGTTTGGAAAACAGACTAGAACTAACTTTCCAGAGAAAGAAGGATCAGCCAGTATGCCTCTGGAGCTAGTACATACAGATGTATGTGGACCATTCAGAAAAAGAACACCTAGAGGAGAGGAATACTTGATATTATTTATTGACGATTTCTCCAGGTTTGTTTGGTTGGGACTTATGAAGCACAAAGATGAAGCTTTCGAAAAATTCAAATCCTTCAAAGCCTTGGCTGAAAATGAATCAGGTCACAAGATTAAGTGCCTCAGATCCGACAGAGGTGGAGAATTTACTTCAAATGAATTTTTCGATTTCTGTGATGAACATGGAATAAGGAGAGAATTTTCTACAGCTAGAACTCCTCAGCAAAATGGAGTAGTGGAAAGAATGAACAGAACAGTCCAGCAAATGGCTCGTGCTATGCTTGATGAATCAGGAACTCCTGCAACCTTCTGGGGTGAAGCTGCACATGCGGCAGTTATTATTCTCAACAAGACAAATGTTCGAGTGAACAGCACTCAAACTCCTCATGAGCTCTGGAGTGGTAAAACTCCTTCAGTAAAGCACTTCAAAATCTTTGGGAGCAAATGCTATATCAAAAATACTGAGGAGCAGCTTGGCAAACTTGATCCTAGAGCAGATGAAGGAATTCTTCTTGGCTACTCTCCACATAGCAAAGCATACAAATGCTACAATAAAAGACTTGGCAGAATTGTTGAAAGCATTGATGTAGTGGTTGATGAGAAAGGATACATTCCTAGGCAAATACATCGTGAAGACATTGAAGAAGATGAAAGCTACCCTCAAAGACAGAATGATGAAGAAGAAGAACCGCAAGAACAATTTCAAGACGGACCTCACGAAGAAGCAGAAGAAAGAACAAGAATAGAAGAAAAGACTCCATCCAGATATGTTCAAAAGAACCATCCAGAATCTCAGATCATGGGACAAAAGGAAGCAGGTATACAAACTAGAAGAACAGTTGCAGAAGCTTCAAGTTATTTGGCATTACTCTCCTCTACTGAACCACAAAATGTGAAAGAAGCATGCAAAGATGAATGTTGGGTGAAAGCAATGGATGAAGAACTTGAGCAAATCGAAAAGAACAATACTTGGGAGCTGGTTCCTAGACCAAAGGATAAGAATGTTATCGGAACAAAATGGGTGTTCAAAAATAAATTGAATGAAAATGGAGAAGTAATTAGAAACAAAGCCAGACTTGTTTGTAAAGGGTATGCACAGCAAGAAGGAATAGACTTTGAAGAAACTTTTGCTCCTGTTGCAAGACTTGAGGCCATCCGAATGTTTCTTGCTCTCTCAAGTTGTCAGAACTTCAAAGTATTTCAAATGGATGTGAAATCAGCTTTTCTGAATGGAGACTTGGATGAAGAAGTGTACATTGAACAGCCAGATGGTTTCATTCTTGGAAACGATCCAAATCTTGTATGCCGATTAAAAAAGGCTCTCTATGGTCTCAAACAAGCTCCAAGGGCTTGGTACTACCGGTTGGACAAATATCTTCATCAACAAGGTTTCTCAAAAGGTTCAGCAGATAGCAATCTTTATATAAAAGTTGAAAATGACAAATTACTAATACTTGTTGTGTATGTAGATGACATTATTTTTGGCAGTAATGAAGAAGCTATGAGTCAAAGCTTTGCCTCAGTCATGCAGAAAGAATTTGAGATGTCCTTGCTAGGAGAACTGACATACTTTCTTGGTTTGCAAATCCAACAAAAGAAAGGAGGAATCCTTTTATCTCAAACCAAGTATCTCAAGCAGATTTTGAAGAAATATGGCATGGAAGATGCAAAACCAGTATGTACACCCATGGTCACAGGATGTAGTCTCAGTGCAAATGACGAATCTGCAGCAGTCCATCAACCAACCTACAGATCTATGATTGGAAGTCTACTATATTTGACAGGTACCCGACCAGACATCATGCATGCAGTTGGAATAGTTGGGAGGTTTCAGGCAAATCCAAAAGAGACTCATCTTCAAGCAGTAAAGAGAATCTTCAAATATCTTCAAGGGACTCAAAATTATGGCCTATGGTATCCTAGAGATCCAGATCTCACTCTTCATGCTTATACAGATGCAGATTGGGCCGGAAGCGTGGATGACAGGAAAAGCACAAGTGGTGGTGCATTCTTTATGGGTTCTAGACTGGTATCTTGGTTCAGCAAGAAACAGAGTTCAATTGCCTTGTCTACAGCTGAAGCGGAATATGTTGCGGCTGCATCTTGTTGCACCCAACTTCTTTGGATGATGCAGACTTTGCAGGATTATCAAATCACTTGTACACCTCCTATTCCTATCTTATGTGACAACACAAGTGCAATCAGCATCTCAAAGAATCCGGTTATGCATTCAAAAACCAAGCACATACCAATCAAGTACCATTTTCTCCGGGAACAAGTACTTGAACAGAAGGTCAAGTTGGAGTATGTTCCTTCTAAGGAACAAGTTGCTGATATTTTCACCAAACCGTTGCCCAGGGACACTTTTGAATACCTCAGGCAAAAGCTGGGGGTTGTTGATGCATCATCTCACTGTTGACCATCTTCCTATTGATGGTATAGGCTCAGGGGGAGCACATAATGCATTGTTGGCATTATGGAGAAGGAGATCTTGGAAATAGCTGCAATATGTCTCTGTCTTCTTCATGATGGATTTCTGGTTACAATTCTGGAGAAGCATGAGCATAGGGGGAGCATACCCTTTGCTCTTGATGTCAAAGGGGGAGAATGATGAAGCTGAAAATTTATGTGGTTGCCATCAAGTCCAAAGGGGGAGTTTGTTGGCATTATGATTCAGGTGTTGTACTTGATGGCAAACGCCTTCAGGTGGTAAATCAAGAAGGACGCAGGAAATTTTGTTTAGCAAGCGCGTCCCCGCAGGTATTCCATACAGAACCCGCGTCTAGGGACGCCGGCCAGCCGTTCAGAAGGTGCGTCCGCCCAGTGCACACATTTCAAGGTAGAGAAAAACTCGTGGGGGCTTCTTGTGTGGTATCTAGCCGACGGTTGCGTGTTTCTCTGGTGTCGGCTCGTGGTATTGTTCCACGCTTTGGGGAGAAGCTTGCCTATATAAAGCAAAGGAGTTCATTTGGATTAGGTATCATCTTGATTGATCATCTCTTGGTGTGATCTAGTCCATATCTTTAAGGGTAAATCTTCTAATGGACTACGATCTATATGGCGCATGATCAGATCTGTGGATCTGAGTGTTTGGGTTGGTTCTGAAGTCCTCTTATCTTCTATATCTAAAGGGACGCAGATTCAGTGAAGGGAATGTGCGCCGGGACGCAGTACAGTAAAGGATCAGGTGCGTCTCTGAAGCGAAGGATGCGGCGCGACTGTGGTATTGGGTGCGTCTCTGAAGCGAAAGACGCGGCGCGATAGTGTTGATGTGTGCGTCGGTCACAGACAAGCAAAAGGAACAGTGCGTCTGCGCGCAGAACAGCATAAGGTATACTGCGTCCAGTCGCAGGCCACAGAAAGAAAATATGCGTCCCTGTCTCAAGATGATCTGTTAACTGTATATTTCTGTTCATAAGGTGTTCTGGGTTGTTTCTGTAATTACTGATCTGATATCTGTAGTAGACTGTATCTGTTGTATACTTGTTGATCATTTTGAAAAGAAGTAGGGGGTTGTAGCTCCCTTCCAGGAGAAGTCTGGAAAACAAGAAAGAGTTGTAGCTCTTTGCAGGTTGCAGCCTGCGTGCTGGCAAAGGACTGCACCAGTACAAAATCATTGTAAAAAGAATTTCTTGAAAGAAGATAGAGACATTATTGCAGCAGGTGGTTTTTCTCCCGCATTGGGTTTCCACCTTACATCTTGTGTTCTTTGGTGTGACTGTCTATTTTCTTTATTCATGCTCATTGTTTTATGGTACTGATATGCAAGAATATTTCAAAAGATCAAATAAGGAAGATTTGGTAAATTGCTAGATAATACTGATTCCCCCCCCCCTCAGTATTATTTCCAACACCTTCATCGACCAGATAATTGATGAATGCGTCGGATGCGAAATCTTTTCGTTTATGGATGGATTTTCTGGGTATAATCAAATAAATATCTGCCCACAGGACCAGTCAAAGACTTCATTTATTTGTTCGTGGGGCATATTCGCGTACCACAAGCTACCTTTCGGTTTAAAGAACGCAGGGGAAACTTTTCAGAGGGCTATGAATTATGGCTTCCATGACATCAAGAACATTGTTCAACCATATCTCGATGATCTTTCGGCTCATTCGTGAAAGCGGACTGATCATCCGTAGCATTTGAGAGCTATATTTCTATGTTGCCGACACTACAAGATACGACTCAATCCACACAAGTGTGTGTTTTGTGTCGGTTATGGTTGTTTACTTGGCTTTGTAGTTTCAAAGGATGGGATTTGTCTTGTCCGATGTAAGGTTCAGGCGATCATCGGTATGCCTCCACCTTCAAATTTGCTTCAGATTCAGAAACTCCAAGGGAAAGCAAACTTTCTAAGGAGGTTCATTCCAAATTACGCTGAACTTGCTAAAGGTTATACGTGTATTTTGAAAAAACAAGTGCCCTTCAACTGGGATTAGGTTGCGCAAGCTTCCTTTGATGCTCTAAAGGAATCCTTAATAAAAGCATCATTAATGTACACTCTTGACTATCAAAAAGACTTTAACCTGTATCTAGCTGCGGCAGATACGACCATCGCAATGGTTTTAGTTCAAAACGAAAATGGAATCAAACATCATGTCTATTATTTAAGTCAAAACTTAAATGATACAGAAAGCAAGTACTCCTATGTTGAAAAGCTAGCTCTCGCAGTTGTTCGAGTAGTACAAAGATTTCGACACTATATCCTCTTTCGCAAAACTACCATTTTGGAAGATTGCAACCCTATGACTTACATCTTGTCGCGTCAATGACTTGGGGGCAAATATTCAAAATGGATAGCTATTTTGCAAGATTTTGATCTGGAATTCGTAAAATCCAAATCAAAGAAATCTCTAGTTTTTGCGGAGTTACTATGTGACTTTCGATCGTCGTCCAACGATTCAACATCCAAAGAATCAATCATGGATGAATCTTTGTTTCTAATATCGTCGAGTGATCCATGGTATGGAGATATAATCATCTATCTCCAAACCCAAACATATAGGCATAATACCTCTCGCTCACAACAATGACGTACTCGATACCAAGCAAAAGACTACATGATCGTCGGTGATACACTTTACCATCGTGGTATCGATACAGTTCTGCGAAGGTGCCTCACCCATGAGGAGGCCTGTGGGGGCATCAATCTGGTTATGCTACGGCACAAAAGATTTTATGAGTAGGTTACTTCTGACCAAGAATGTTCAAAGATTGCATAACTACAGTCAGAAGTTGCCATGCTTGTCAAATTTGCGACCGCAAAACCAGAATACTACTCGCACCTCTGCATCCAGTAGTTGTAGTTGGGCCATTCACCAAATGGGGAATAGATTTCATGACATGTAACCACACCTCGGCCGGGGGGCATGGGTATATCATAGTCGCAGTTGACTATTTTACGAGATGGGTCGAGGTGCTGCCTACATTAAACAACAGCGGTGAAACGACTACTCTTTTCTTTTTCAATCATGTAGTCTCTAGATTCGGTGTTCCACAAGCTATAGTCACAGATCATGGATCACATTTCCATAATCACATGATGGTTGAATTCGCTGCCAAATTAGCACTGTCCCATGATAGTTCAACTCCGTATTATCTGCAAGCTAACGGACAAGTTGAGGCGATCAACAAAGTCTTGAAGCACATGCTGCAAAGGATGATTGGAGTCCATAAATGGAGTTGGCACCTAATCCTGTACTCGGCCTTGTGGGCATACCAAACATCGGTAAGAAATGCAACTGGATTTACACCCTTTCAGCTGGTGTATGGCTTGGAAGCAGTCTTACCGATTCAGTGTGAGATTTCATCTCTCAAGCTCGCAATCGACCTTCTCCCTAGAACTTCAGAGGAAGAGGCTCGTTTCTTGGAACTAATCCAATTGGATGAAACCTGTCGTGACGCCGCCTTGGCTAATGAAGCTCATAAGAAATGAGTCAAGGTGTAGTTTGACAAGAATGTCAAACCTCGTGTCTTCTCAGAAGGTGACCTGGTCTTACTTTACGATCAGGAATCCGATAAATTGGGAGTAGGTAAGTTCCAATCATTGTGGATGGGTCCCTACATTGTTAAGCAAGTCTTAGAAAAAGGAGCCTACAAGCTAGTAGATTACAATGGGATCCCATTGTCGCAACTTCGAAACAGGTCCTACCTTAAGCATTACTATGCTTCACTAAGTGTAGTAATCTCTTTATATGATTTTGTTACATTTTTTTTTCATCAAGAGTGATCATTTTGGTTAGGTAATCCACTTTTGTATTTGTTGCAAATGTCGAACCTGTTGGAGTCATTTGTTGGATACGCCGACGGAGCTAGTCGTAGTACGCGGAACCTATCTTCTATAGCCTGGGCCATCTTTGATCCAAGTGGCGAGTTAGTGAGTTTTAGAGGGGTATGTATTGGTCGGTCAATGAACAACATCGTTGAATATAGCACGTTGATAGAGCTCCTCTTTGATGCCATCGCACATGGCATACGCCAACTTGTCGTCGGGCTAGACTCACAACTCGTCATCCTACAACTTACTGGCATCTATTCTGTGCGGAATCCAGCTATCTATCATATGTTCCTAAGGGTCAGGGTTTTGGAAAGGCAGTTTTATTCCATTCAATATCAACACATTTCCAGAATCTTAAACACATTAATAGATTCATTAGCAAATTATGTGTTAGATAGACATTTGCAACATTTATAAAAGAAAAGCATTTCATCAACATTTGCATTAGGATCATATAGCTTAACCAAAATAAAGCTTCGAAAATCAAAAATATATATAACTATTTATAGTTTTTACAAAATGTTCCGTGTCCAAGACAAAATCGGTCACACGACCCAAAAACTCAAAAATGCAGGAAATCACCCTAGACTAATGGTGCCGGTGATAACAAGTCACCGCCTGTGCAATCATACGTAGGAGCCTAGTCCATCAACTTGGCATGCCAGTAGTATGGTGCTGTAATCTCAGAGGTAACTCATCGGTCCTCACATTCAAAATACCAAGGGTAAGGCCCTCGATCTGATCCTGCAATACTGCAAGGGTCTCTGTTACATCCAAATCGTGAAGGATAGCCCTCCCTACAGCCTCTCCTGCTGGAACAGCAGCTGCTACCCTCGAGCGCACTGCTGGTCGCACTGGTCCAATATCTGCATGAATACATGAGTTTGATTAGTCTTGATAACATTTAAAAAACACAAGAACATTATAAAAGCAATAAATAGAGACATGGTCAGAGATTTTTACCTATGACACTCCACTACTTTCCAGTCGGCAACACCAAATCTGGGTCACCCCGAAAATCCATCCCAATATATGGATACTCGGCATAAACAATCTTCTGACGATTGAACCACTCGAAGAAGTGTTATAGACATTTTTGTGCCTTACAGCATTGAGCATGAAATGTCCATAATCCAAGGGATCCAAAGTCCCTAAAAGAGTTGTTCCTACCCCTAAAGGAACAAGGTCAACCAATGACAACTTCTCCCAGAAGTTCTCCACCAAAAACCACTCAGAAACAGTCAATTCAGGATCAATTTAGAAGCTCTTCTAGCTGCCTGCGTTGCAATGCACCCCAGTACACTAGCTAGGTGCGTTGCAACGCACCTAAATGCACTACCAGGGTGCGCTGAGTGAGGAATGCCAAATGGTAGTATCATTCTGCGAGGTGTACAGACACTGGAAGCTTCCAGAATCTTCCTCAATGACACTTGCCTCAATGAATTCGACTAGTGATGAGTAAGAGGCTCTCAACCTCCAAGTGGAAGCAAGAACTGACAGAGAGAAGCCACAAGTAAAAACATAAGCTGACTCATCCTCTCTGCTTACATCTATATATGGATCTCTCATCCCAGAGATCTGGCGGCTGGAATTTTGTACTTTGCAGAGAATTGCTGTTGGTTTGAGATTGAGATTAGTACATTGGGTGATTTATGCTTTGTTGGAGGAGAGGAAGGGATTCCTTTGCTGGGAGGTAGATGCTGGATCGGGACTCACTTGGTTGTATCTCCTCTTGGACTTTATTATCATATCAATAAAACTATTTGAGTTTCTCCTATATGCTTGTATACCAATGATGTTTTGTTATATTTGCATATTTAGTTTATATCTAATCCTAAACTAGTTATGAATGTAAATCCATGTCTTTTGTGTAGTTTTCCTCTCTTGTGATCTTGCAGGAACTTGGTGAAGCTGGACCAATAAGCAAGCAGGCAGTAGGAAGCGAACAAAGGAGAGAGTGATTGGATCGACAAACTAGCGGAAGACACCGGTTAGTTACATCCTTCTTTCTCAATTTACATTTCATAAAGAAGAATACGAAGATAGTTTTCCTTGTTTGTTGCTAAGGCACTATCACACCTTAGAGTGGGATAGGGGCATTCCGAATGGATACTTTTCCCAACAACAAATTGGCGACTCCACTGGGGATCATATCTTGTTAGTTTATTTGTGTTTCTATTGTTCTTCATCTCATAAACTCAAGAGTGTCGAATCGAACTGCATTTGCCACTTACAAATGCAAAGTAGAGATCTGCTACTCTAGTCCATTCACTGGGCCTGTTTATGATCTGAACAGCTGATCCACAAGTGCTCTAACAACCCTTTGTGATAGACCTTAGTCCTCCTTTAAATCATCCCTCTAATTGTACCTAATTGATAGCTTTTATCCGGCCAAAAACCGTAGATTAAACTGCAAACCGTGACCCAGAACCCAGAGACAATTCTCGTTTCTTCTTCAGCGCAGACTCTGTGAAGAGGTTCTGCATTTCAACACAGGTCCCGTGAAGGCTACCTGCACTGAAGTTCAGTTTCTCTGTGCTGGGGGTGTGCTGATCAGCCTTTGCCTTGTGCAGTTGTGGTCCTCTGCTCCTTTTGCTCAGTTTTATCTTTGTTTTTTGCAGCCTGTTATCAGTTTGTGTACCTATCTGAAACCCCTTTTCTTTGCCTCAATTCCGCCTCAGTTGTATAAAGAAACTGTATTTGTTCTTTGTGTATTTGTTACATCATTTGCAGTTTCCCATTACAAAAGTAAACTAGTCATACTGTCGCCCTTAGATCTAGACCTGTCGTAAGTGTCGTTTTGATCTTAGGAGTGAGTTTGTTTGTTGTTCACAGTTGATTACGCTTTTACTTTTGTCTTTTGGTTTGAATTTATGAATTTCTAGTGTCGAAACAAGTGTTTACTTCAAAATCATAAGTGTCGTAATCGTCTTTTTGATTTCGAAAGAGGCTTGTTTGTGTTTTTCACTTGAAATCGAATTCAAATTTGTACAACAGCTTTCTTTTTAGGCATCAATATTAAGAAAGTGAAAAAAAATACATGCATATGTGCATTTGCATTTTGACAGTTTGTATGTTGATTTAGGGAAAAGTGCATTTACAGTGTGCTCTATGCTCTTTGAGAAAAGATGGTGTCTTTCTTTTCCCCTTGTAGCTAGGATTTTCATTGTTGAAAAGATATAAAAGCTTTCTTATCATCTTTAGACTGCATTTAGGAATTGTATCATACATTTCGTGGTGATCCAAAAAGGCAAACTTCTAAGAAAGATCAACCTAAAATAAATTGAATGAACTTAACAACGCTTTGTAACTTAACGCACAACATAGAGGTCTAGGCTAGAGATGTGTTCCGGTGTCGTAAAACCTGGTCACTGGTCGCCTCACTGATGGTTAGGTGATTCCTCCTGAGAGACGATAAATGCCAGTACGGATTGTGCTCCCACGTACCATCGAGTATATATTGGGAGACCCCTATAGGCATAACACCTTTATCCATAGGAAGTCGTGTCGTCCGCCCTACTGATCGCAATGCACTGAACACAACATTCGGGAAGATTGACCGCCCGTACCCTAAAAAGTATTCTGCGGTTTTGCGAAAATTTTGGCACACCCTCTACCTAGAACTCCAGAGCAGTCCCTTTCGTTCCTTTTCAGACTCCTTAACAAAAAAGGTCCATCTGAGCACTTGTCACTTCAGGCTCATTAAAAATCGAAGGAGACTAGAGTCATCTTTAGCTTTTTCTCGACTCTTTAAAATTGAAAAAGCAAGTTGTGTCTGAAGCGTCTAAAATTCATTTAATTCGGAAACATATTTCCCCTTTTTGTATTTTGGTTGATCAAGTAATCCGCAATCGTGGAAGAAATTCAATTGAAACCCCGTCGTTCGCGGAGGCTTACGAGTCAACCATTTTTGTCTCCGGAATTGAAAATAGTACGGACAAAGCGAACTCGTTTAACCTGTTCGAAATCTCCTATCAAAGTTAGAACAAGTGTTCCAACAACATCCGAGATTCCGGTTACTCCAAACATTTCTGGAAACCCTGCCTCTATAGAAGAAGTTCAACAGCCACAGAGGGACAGTGATACTGATCCTAGTCTGAGAGCAAACACCTATGTGACTGAACCAGTTCCATCAGCAACCGATTCGGAGAGTCTTTCTCCTCAAACATTTGTCGCTGTCGATTCAACCCCTTCTTCGGCACCAGAAATATTTTACGGACCTGACGGTATTCCCCTTCCACCTGGTTTGATTGCGATAGAGGAAATTGTAGAAGATCCGCAAGCAAGTACTCCAACACATTTTGGAGTCGGGGTCACTCTATTTCCTTCGACATCAGAAGTTAGTCTACCACCAGTGGAAGTTCCTGTAGAATCGCTAGGTAATCTATTGGATAGACTCAAAATGTCTGAACAACCGTCAACATCTAGGACTGTGTCGAATGACACAGCGACAGTAGAACTCCCTGCCGTCACTCCGACAATGTTTGCCGGCGTACCATCTGTCCCGACTAGCTCACAACCGCTAGAAGGAGTCCATCCAGGGACTATTTCGACAGTGTGGTCCGTTCCTGTTTGTTCCTCCAGAATAATATCTGGCAACTCTTATGTTGAGACTCGACAAATTGATCCATTTGGAGGTCAATTTGGGCAATCCAGTCCCCAAGGGAAAACAATCCCCTTCAGTGCGGGGTTACCACCGTATGGGGGGCAGTATGCCCTTTCATTACCCCCTCCGGGAGGGTATCCATACGGGAGTTCACAACAGTATTCAGGTTATACTGGAGTTATGTCAAGTGGTTGGGTACCTATACTACCCCAACAACCAACAGTTGTGTATTCTATGCAACAATGTGTACCTATGTCGAACATCCCGACAACACCAGCTATTGTAACAGTGTCACAAGTTCAAATGCTGCCTGCTGTATGTCAACCTCAGATCTCTCAGGTTGTAATGCAATAGCCCCTTGACCCTGTGACTCAACCATAATCGCCAACTGGTGGGGCGACACAGGTCCAAACGGGTACAATTACCCCACATCTTGGTCCAACGGTTAGTATAGCGCAACAGAGCATGGCTTCACAACCGTGGCTGGTGCAATACCAACAACCACAATTCCAACAAGTGTACCAAGGTTCTGAGCAGCAGATCTTTGCGAACAGTGGACAACCGTACATTCAAAACGGTCAAAATCAACCACTTCACAGTGGTCAAGTCCACCAACCGTATCAGTCATACCAACATCAACTACATTATGCTAGTATGCAAAGGCCAACTACTCAGACAATTCCATCGTACCCTGGGTATGCTTCGCATAACCTGAATCAACAGTTACCATTCGTGGCAACTTTAGAGTTACCCGATTTACACCGATTAACAAACGATCCAATTGCTTATGCCCCTTGGTGGCCAGCGATTCCTCACAAACTTCCATCAGATATTCCTAAATTTAATGGAAATCCAGGTGAGGACCCATCGAATCACGTGATGACATTTCATCTATGGTGTTCATCAAACACCCTAAACGATGATTCGATAAGGCTTCGCCTTTTTTAGAGGAAGTTAACGGGTCCAGCGGCAAAATGGTATATTGAATTGCCTAGAGCTTCGTTCAACAATTTCAGTACCTTAGCCACGACTTTTTTAACCCATTTTCAATTACTGATAAGGTATGAAATGGGAACGGAAATCCTAACCAACTTTAAACAGACAACGTCCACTCACATATCTGATCATATACATGAGTGGCGGCATCGTCGTAGGATGGTAAAAACGTATGTTCCTGATCAGCTATTAGCTGAATGGTTTATCAAGTCGTTACCTCATGCCATAACGGAAGATGTGGCAAAGGGGGGAGTCGTAACGGAAGAGCAAGTTATCGCTCGTGCGAAATATCTAGACTTGGTCTATACTCAGTCTGGCATGCTCTACGACAAAATACCTGACGCCCCTAGACCGGAATTCTCAATTCCTCCTCCTCCTAAATCAAACAATGACTCTCATGCCAGCGATGGCGTGATTGGCACAACAAACGCAAGATCGACAAAGGCTTCATCCAAGAAAGCCCGTAAGATTTCAGATCAAAATGCAAAGGACGAAATTCTTGCTTCGGAAGTAAATGCCGTACCAACAGATAAGGGCAAAGAAACCAAACAACCAGGAAGCAAGAAGAAACAAAGCAAAGGGAAGAAGAAGAAACAAGGTGAGTCATCTCCTGAAAAAACTTCTTCAAACCCTCCTGGAGATAGGAAACCACCCCCCTTCGGGTGTCAGATATGTGATGAGAATCACTGGACGAGAGAATGTCCATACAAAGCTGAGCTTAAAAGATTCTTTAAGAGTTCACAAACCTCAGCTGTGTTAACTGACCCGTTTCCCAATCCAAGCACAAATCTGGTTGAAAGTGGAAATGCTTCCCCGTCGCAAGTACTAATGTTGTCGACAAGGAAAATTTTAAGGATGGAAAATTTTCTTGAAGTTTAAAACATTGGCGAATCTCACTAATCCCTAATATGCAAATTATAAATGTTTATTGATATATTTGTAAAATTAATCAAATTTATAATTATTTTATATATAGTCTCTATATAATTTTGGCGATTTTTAAGGTAAAATAATTTTATATTCTAAAATTTGGGCGAATCGTCTGTTATAAAATTGGAAATTGGCGAATCTTTTTTGTGGACAAATCATGGAAAATTAGCCCACTGGGCGAACATTAGCCCCTAAAATTTTCCATGGTTGTCGATTTCGAAGCAACAAAATGATGCTTTGATTTCGATAAGGAACAAAGATTACGGGAATCCGCAGCTGTCGAACAACAAGGGTAAAGATCAACCAAGTAGTTCGACGACAACTTCAACAGAAGTTGTACCACCCATCATTCCTGAATTAACAATAAAACCGCCAAAGGGAGTAGTACACAAGTCGACATTTAATTCTCACGCCAGAGCAGTGCAACATTATAACATAGTGGAAGATTTGGCGCAATCGCCATCCGCTATGTCGACTCTTGAAGTACTAAAAAATTGTCCATCCCAAAGGCAGGCTTTGTTATCGGCAATTGGTGGGGTTGATCCTAAGGATTCCAATCTTGTATCCTTCGACCATAAGGGATACGATCCTCAGTTACCAGCTCAACTAGCTTTCCTTATTCAAGTGAAAGCCCTCAACAAAACTGTTCACCGAATGATTATTGATGAGGGAGCATCTACATGTATTATGTCGATGAGTTGCTGGAAAACTTTAGGATCTCCAACCTTGTCGCGATCTTCGATGACATTAAAAGCATTCGACGGAAGGACTTATACCCCATGTGGTATCCTAAATAACTTGAAAGTTGAACTAGGGGGAAAAATAGTAGAAATAGATGTTGAAGTCATCGATGGGAATCTTGATTACAACATTCTGCTAGGAAGACCGTGGATCTACGCCATGGCAGCTGTTGTGTCGACCTATTTTAGAAAGATTGCATTTCCCTTTCAAGGGGGGATTACGATCGTCGACCAACAAAACTTCCTCCATAATGGTTCACAAGTTACAGGAATCATTCCCATGATCCATGGAAGCCCCCATTCGCTTCAGAATATCGGAGTAGGCCTACTAAAAGATCCTATACTAATGGGAACTTTCGCTCTTCCACCTCCAATTGACTTGGCGGAAGTAGCGTCGATAGGAACCTGCAATATGATATCTTCCACGAAGATCTCAGAAAACGATATCAACATGGATCATGCAATGGTTTTGCCCCCAAGCACAATAGAAGTATTGTAGCAATCAATGTTTCTAGCATGGGAGGCAAACCCGAATCAACGCTCATCAAGCGTTTGGGTAGATAGGTCTAGAGAATATGGTACCCCTTCAGATCCTTGGTCGCGAGTGCATGGAACCGACGAAGGAATTTTACAATCAATGTTGATTGAAGGGGCACCATGGAACGATTGCCACCATTGTTCCCTTCTTCCAGATTATGAAGAAGATACTCAAGGTGACCTTTATCACCCTTCAGTTTTTGAATTCATATCAAATATTGTAAACACGGTGGATTCCGAGCGAAACTTATCCAATATTGAAGAGACTATAGCCATAAATATCTCGACTAAAACAAATGTAGTAGAGAATATTTATGTCGACAAAGGATGTTCTCCTTCAGAACTGGAAATATATAACGCTCTTTTTTGCGAGTTCAGAGATGTCTTTGCTTGGTCATATAATGAAATGCCAGGCATTGACTTGAGTATCGTTGAACACGAAATTAAGATGTATCCAGATGTCAAACCGGTACGACAACGGCTCAGGCAGGTGCACCCCAAGAAAGCCGCTACCATTAAGGTAGAAGTTGAAAAACTTCTCCATGCTGGTTTCATCTACCCGGTTCCTCTAACCGATTGGGTATCGAATATTGTCCCTGTTATGAAGAAACAAGGGACAATTAGAGTGTGTGTCGATTATAGGGATGTAAACCAAGCTTGTCCAAAAGACAACTACCTTACACCCTTCATCGACCAGATAATTGATGAATGCGCCAGATGCGAAATCTTTTCATTCATGGATGGATTTTCCAGGTATAATCAAATAAATATCTGCCCACAGGACCAGTCAAATACTGCATTCATTTGTCCGTGGGGGCACATTCGCATATCGAAAATTACCCTTTGGTTTAAAGAACGCAGGGGCGACCTTTCAGAGGGCAATGAATTATGCCTTCCATGACATCAAGAACATCGTTCAACCATACCTCAACAACCTTCCGACTCATTCGCGAAAGCGGACTGATCATTCGCAACATTTAAGAGCGATATTTCTACGTTGCCGACACTACAAAATACAACTCAATCCGCACAAATGTGTATTTTGCGTCGGTTCTGGTCGTTTACTTGGCTTTGTAGTCTCCAAGGATGGGACTCGTCTCGACCCTTGCAAGGTTCAGGCAATCATCAATTTGCCTCCACCTTCAAATTTGCTTCAGATTCAGAAACTCCAAGGGAAAGCAAACTTTCTGAGGAGGTTCATTCCAAATTACGCCGAACTTGCTAAAGGTTATACACGTCTTTTGAAAAAGGAGGTACCCTTCGTCTGGGGTCAGGTTGCGCAAGCTTCCTTGATAAAAGCATCATTAATGTACGCCCCCGATTATCAAAGAGATTTTAACCTGTATCTAGCTGCAGCAGATACAACCATCGCAATGGTTTTAGTTCAAGAAGTCGATGGAATTGAACACCCTATATATTATTTAAGTAGAAACTTAAATGATACAGAAAGCAAATATTCTTATGTTGAAAAACTAGCGCTTGCAGCTGTTCAAGCGATACAAAGATTTCGACACTATGTCCTCTTTCGGAAAACTACCATTCTGTCAGATTGCAACCCCATGACTTATCGCGACAGTTGCTGGGGGGCAAATATTCAAAATGGATAACAATCCTTCAAGAGTTTGATCTGGAATTTGTCAAATCCAAATCAAAGAAAGCTCTAGTTTTCGCAGAATTATTGTGTGATCTCCCATCGTCATCCAACGAGGAAACATCCGAAGAATCAATCGTGGATGAGAATTTGTTTCTGATATCTACAAGCAATGAGTGGTATGGAGATATAATAATTTATCTCCAAACCCAAAAATTCAGGCCAAATACCTCTCACTCTGAACAAAAACGTATACGATACCAAGAAAAAGACTACATGATCGTCGGTGATACGCTTTACCATCGTGGTATCGATACAGTTCTGAGAAGGTGCCTCACCCATGAGGAGGCCGAAAAAGCCCTGAATGAGTGTCATTCAGGTGCGTGTGGGGGGCATCAATCTGGATATGCTACAGCACAAAAAATCTTGCGAGCAGGATACTTCTGGCCAACCATGTTCAAAGATTGCATAACCGCAGTCAGAAGTTGCCACGCTTGTCAAATTTTTGATAGCAAAACCAGAAGACCTCCCGCACCTTTACATCCAATAGTAGCTGTCGGGCCTTTCGCCAAATGTGGCATCGATTTCATGACATGTAACCCCACCTCGACCGGGGGGCATGGGTATATTATAGTCGTCGTTGACTATTTTACCAAATGGGCCGAGGCGATGCCTACATTAGATATCACTGGTGAAACGGCTGCCCTTTTCTTTTTCAATCATGTAGTCGCCAGATTCGGCGTACCATAGGCTATAGTTACAGATCATGGATCGCATTTTCGAAATCACATGATGGTTGAATTAGCTGCCAAGCTAGGGCTATCTCACGACAGCTCTACTCCGTATTATCCGCAAGCCAACGGACAAGTTGAAGCGATCAACAAAGTCCTGAAGCGTATGTTGCAAAGGATGTTCGGAGTTCACAAAAGAAGGTGGCACCTAATCCTGTACTCAGCCTTGTGGGCTTACCGAACATCGGTAAGGAATGCGACCGGGTTCACACCCTTCCAATTGGTATATGGCCTGGAAGCAGTCTTACCAGTCCAGTGCGAAATCTCGTCTCTTAAACCCGCAATTGATCTCCTCCCTGGAACCTCAGAGGAAGAGGCCCATTTCTTGGAATTAATCCAATTGGATGAAACCCGTCGTGATGCCGCTTTGGCTAACGAATCCCATAAGAAACGAGTCAAGGCACAGTTCGACAAAGTCAAACCCCGTGTCTTCTTAGAAGGTGACTTGGTCTTGCTTTACGACCAAGAATCCGATAAATTGGGAGTAGGTAAATTTAATTCTTTATGGATGGGCCCCTATATTGTTAAGCGAGTGTTAGCAAAAGGAGCCTACGAGTTAATGGATTATGACGGAATTCCACTGGCGCAACCTCGTAATGGGTTGTACCTCAAGCGTTACTATGCTTAAATAGTGACCAGTATGCTTTTGTTGTATTTTGTTTTCGCTAAAGTGTTCGTTTTGGTCGAGTAATCCACCTTTTTACATTTTGTTGCAGATGTCAAACCTTTTGGAGACATGTGTTGGATATGCCGACGGAGCGAGTCATAGTTCGCGGAACCTGTCCTCCGCAGCCTGGGCCATTTTTTATCCAAGCGGCGAGTTAGTAAGTTTCAGAGGTGTATGTATTGGTCAATCAACGAATAACATCGCTGAGTATAGCGCGTTAATAGAACTGCTCTCTGATGCCATCACCCATGGTATACGCCGACTAATCGTCAGGCTAGACTCACAACTCGTAATATTACAACTCAATGGTATATATTTCGTCCGCAACCCAGCCATTTATCGCATGTTCCTAAGGGTTAAGATTTTGGAAAGAAAATTTGATTTGATTCAATACCAACATATTTCCAGAAACTTAAGCACATTAACCGACTCATTAGAAAATTATGTGTTAGATAGACATTTGCGACATTTATAAAAAGAAACACATCATCAATGTTTTACATGTGGATCATATAACTCAACCAGAATGAAACCCCGAAAATCAAAATATATATATAAGCTGTTTATGGTTTACATATAATGTCCTGTAACCAAGACAAAAATCGGTCACATGACCCAAAAACTCAAAATGCTAGGGGGCACCCTAGTCTAGTGATGCTCATGATAGCACGTCACAGCCTGTGCGATCATGCGTAAGAGACGATTCCATCGTCTAGGCACACCAGTAGTATGCCGCTGCAACTGTAAAGGTAACTCGTCGATCCTCACATCTGGAATACCGAGAGTAAGGCTCTCAACCTGCTCCTGCATAGCTGTGAGGGTCTCGGCCACATCAAGGTCACGAAGAATAACCCTCCCGGCAGCCTCTCCTGCTGGGGCAGCGGCTGGCACTCTCAGGCGAACTACTGGACGAACAGGACCAACTTCTGCATGCACACATGAGTTTGATTAAAGTCTTGATAGAATAAAGCACAAGGACATTATAAATAAAAATAGTAAACAGTAATATGGTCGAAGATTTTACCAATAGCGCCCACTGCTCGCCATCTGGCAGTACTAAATCTGGATCACCCCGGAAATCCATGCCAGCATATGGATACTCGGAATAGACCATCTCCTGACGATCAAACCACCTGAAGAAGGTATCAGAAAAAGAAATCTGAGATTGACCAGCATGCCTAGACATGTGGTCAACCCATCTCTGCATGCGTGGTTCAGTAGGAGAAGGCAAGTCGAGTGCAATGTACTGTGGCTGCATCAGTGGTATCTTCTCCAAAGCAAAGGTGGTCAAAATAGAACCGAATCCAAAGTTCTTCAACCTCCCGTCCTTTACCTTGGTCAACTGACTTTTTATCTGAAGAAGTACTGCATCACACCAGTTGAATATTTTCGGTTGGAGGCACTCCAAGGCATGCTGCATATAGGATCTGTTGGCTACATGAAGAGACGCACTACCGGCCATCCTACCAAAAGTGTACAGGATAGACCTAAGGGACCTGTCAGCAACCTCACGGATAATGATCTTGCCGTCTTTACTCGGCTGAGATCCTTCCCTGCAATACTGGCGGACATAATCTCTCACAGAGTCACTCCCTCGAGCTGAACCTGATAAAGAGATGGGGGCACCCCGCCTCGACAAGCCAGTCAAGAAGTAAATGTCTACTGCGGTCAAGGGGATAGATTTGCCCCTAATCTGGAAAACTTGGTTGATAGGATCCCAAGCATCGAGCAAATACTGCAGTAGGTTGATCTGCTATCTCATGCTAGAGATGCGAAAGAACTTCAGCAGACCACAGTTCTGCAACGCATTCATCGTAACTGGATCATGTAGGGCAATCATGTCCTCTTCTTCATGTTCTCGTTCTCGCCATGTAAGGGTCATTTTGCTCCAATATCTCTGAAAAACAAACATGAGAGGAGTTAGATCCTGGTTTTGATGAGAAACAGGCAAAAATTTTCATCAAAAACTGTGCAACAAAATCTTTTTCTGCGCCCAGCGCACCTGCACAGTGTTCCACCTGCGTTGAAGTTCAAACTGCCTTCATACTGCTTGACATTCAGCGTAGGTTTCGAGTGCCCAAGGTCTGTTGATGGCAAAGCGACCCCATCAAACCCCAGGGGCTCAGAAAAACAGGAAATCAAGCACAGAATGCAGAAAGGAAACCATGAAATGAAAGAGCTCAGGTTTAGCTCCTACCTAGTCTAGACGGCGCCGAGAATCGTCCACAGAATCTCCCGAAATCAGCTGATGAAAATCAAGGGGGAAGAGGCACCTCCAAAGCTCCAACAAACAAAGTTCAAATGAAATGGAAAAATGAGAGGTAAAACCACTTTTTATTTGCTTTTTACGTAGTTCAAAGCGAAATATTAGGGTTTTAATCTCATTTTCAAGAAAATGTTATTCATTTCTAACTAGTTTGATGCAGCAATTGAGGGTACAGTACTATCTTTGAAAAGGGCAAAGCTAGTTGTGGTAAAAATCAAAATTAGACCATGTTATCGAGCAGTTTTAGTGCATAGTTCATGCTCGTTAAAAAATAAACATAAAATCGAGCAGTTTTAGCGCATAGTTCATGCTCGTTAAAAAATAAACATAAGATCCAGCAAGTGTTTCAATCCGCGTTCAAGCTCATTAAAAAATGAACTACCCTCCGGTAAATAACCACCATGAATGTAACATTATCAGCCATTAAAGCCTTGGTCGTGTTTGCAACGTCACCTCCACTTTTCAATTGGCCGATCATTCACCTCCATTTGATTGTTTACCCATTTTGAGGAACAGCTGCGAAGAGTGATTTCACTAGCCATCCTTGTGACACTGCCGTGATTGGAAAATTCCGACCCTTACCTGGAATCAGCTGCTACCCGTTTATCACTCGTTCCTCAAAAGACGAGTCTTCTTTAAGCTCTTTTCATCTGACTCGTAAAATATGAAAAGATTGCCGAGTTTTGGCCTTCCAGCTCGTTAAAGCGACCGGAAGTGCTATCCCTCCTCTAGATTTTAATCTTTTTGGACCTGAGGGATTATTGCACAAAAAGATCGAGCGCTTGTTTTGTTCGGCTCGTTAAAACTATCGAAAATTCATCCCTTCTGTATTGTTTTATACTTTTTCGGACTTAAGGGATTAGATGACGAAAAAGGACTTCCGGAGTTATCTTTACGTTCCTTTTCAGACTCTCTAAAAATGAAAAGGACCGAGTTATCTTTGTCGTTAAACTCGTTAAAAACATTAATAGCGACAAACTTGTCTTTAGACGAGAACGAGTTTCACTATCGCTAGGCTCGTTAAAACATAGCGATGGGTTTGCCCGAAGGGAAAATTATAGAACAAGCATATGTTATCCTCCTCAAGCTTGACAAAAATAAAGAGGTACTGGTCAGCAATGACTGGGGAAAAATTGGGAAGAAACTCAAAGAAACTGTATTGGTAGCAAGTCGCTCTTGAACATGACACTTCCACTCCATGCCTGAGTCGGGTTGGGTTGTTTCATTCACTGGTCACATCACCATGGTCTTGCCATACCATCCATCTTTGGGGTAAATGCTACCAATCCATCACATAAGTGTCACCGATATGTTCAAGAGAAGTCATCCAGAGAAGTCAACCATGTCCCATCCACTACCATACATTATCCTTCATTCTTTCATGACCGCCACCCTGAACCATATATCATCAGATCGTTTTCAACTCCATCAAAATCATTTGCTCCGTTCCGTGTCACTGATGTGGGATACATCAAGGCCCTCCTTTGACGGATCGCTTCTTGTCGACATCAGCTCATTATCCAAGAAGTTGATCTAGGAACACCCCCTTCAGTACTTTGAAGCTTGCATGCCTCAATGGAAAGTTTGTCACTTCCGGCGACAGGTATACCTCAATGACCTTCGACCGAAAGATTTTGCGTGGTGTTCGACGCCAAGTCCTTTATTCACACCACGTGAATTGTACTGCAGTACCTTGAGGGTCATTATCATTATCGATGATTCCTCTCGCGCTTGTTAACAGTTTACATCATTGACTGGTAATCAAGCGATGTCTTTCCATGTTCGACTTCAGAACATTTCTCACATGGATCGACTTGTACTTCGAGTGAAGATCGGACGAGATTGAAGACCCCGAATCTAGTTTCATCCATCCGGGCTGCGATATATATTCAGGAAATAAAGACATTGACATGTACAGCATTGCAGCACAGATAATCATCCTACCAAAAGGATGATGATTTCATCAAAATCATCAGTCTACCATCAGACGATTGTCTGTCCTATGTACAGAAAAATGAATTTATAAAGCTGAGCATGGGAATGCCCGCCTCAGCTAGATCATGAAAACATTATGAAAAATAATGTATTGTATTGTATCTTATTACAGGTCTCCTCCCAGCATTGAAAGAACTTCGGATCCTCCTAATAAAGCATTTCACCCGATAAACGACCTCATACTTTAGGGGGCAACTATTATAGACATTTTTGTGCCTTACAGCATTGAGCATGAAATGTCCATAATCCAAGGGATCCAAAGTCCCTAAAAGAGTTGTTCCTACCCCTAAAGGAACAAGGTCAACCAATGACAGCTTCTCCCAGAAATTCTCCACCAAAAACCACTCAGAAACAGTCAATTCAGGATCAATTCAGAAGCTCTTCTAGCTGCCTGCGTTGCAATGCACCCCAGTACACTAGCTAGGTACGTTGCAACGCACCTAAATGCACTACCAGGGTGCGCTGAGCGAGGAATGCCAAATGGCAGTATCATTCCGCGAGGTGTACAGACACTGGAAGCTTCCAGAATCTTCCTCAATGACACTTGCCTCAATGAATTCGACTAGTGATGAGTAAGAGGCTCTCAACCTCCAAGTGGAAGCAAGAACTGACAGAGAGAAGCCACAAGTAAAAACATAAGCTGACTCATCCTCTCTGCTTACATCTATATATGGATCTCTCATCCCAGAGATCTGGGGGCTGGAATTTTGTACTTTGCAGAGAATTGCTGTTGGTTTGAGATTGAGATTAGTACATTGGGTGATTTATGCTTTGTTGGAGGAGAGGAAGGGATTCCTTTGTTGGGAGGTAGATGCTGGATCGGGACTCACTTGGTTGTATCTCCTCTTGGACTTTATTATCATATCAATAAAACTATTTGAGTTTCTCCTATATGCTTGTATACCAATGATGTTTTGTTATATTTGCATATTTAGTTTATATCTGATCCTAAACTAGTTATGAATGTAAATCCATGTCTTTTGTGTAGTTTTCCTCTCTTGTGATCTTGCAGGAACTTGGTGAAGCTGGACCAGTAAGCAAGCAGGCAGCAGGAAGCGAACAAAGGAGAGAGTGATTGGATCGACAAACTAGCGGAAGACACCAGTTAGTTACATCCTTCTTTCTCAATTTACATTTCATAAAGAAGAATACGAAGATAGTTTTCCTTGTTTGTTGCTAAGGCACTATCACACCTTAGAGTGGGATAGGGGCATTCCGAATCAATACTTTTCCCAACAACAAGAAGGCATCAGGGAATGAAATCTGCGACTGACCAGCATGTCTGGCCATAAGATTAACCCATCTCTACATCTGTGGTTCTGTCAGCGCTGGCACTCTGAGGGAAATGTATTGTGGTTGCATCAGTGGGAAATTCTCCAAGGCGAAAGTGGTAAGAATAGAACCATAACCAAAGTTCTTGGATCTTCTATTCTTCACCTTGGTAAGCTCTTCTTTTATCACTGAAAGTACTGCATCACACCATTTGAATACCTTTGATTCAAGGCATTCCAAGGCATACTGCATGTAGGACCTGTTGGCCAAGTGAAGAGCCGCACTGCCAGCCAATCTAACAAAGGTGAATAAGATAGTCCTCAAGGATTGGTCAGTAACGTCTCAAATACTGATCTTGCCATCCCTACTCGTCTGAGATCCATCTCTACAATATCAGCGAATGTAATCCTTCACAGGTTCGCCCCCACGGGCGGAACCTGATAGTGAGAGAGGGGCACCACGCCTCGACAAACCGGTCAAAAAGTAGACATCCTCAACAGTCAAAGGGATGGATTTACCTCTAATTTGGAACACTTGGTTGGTAGGATCCCAGGCATCGAGAAGATATTGCAACAAGTTGATTTTTTGCCTCATGCTAGATATGCGGAAGAACTTAAGCGATCCACAGTTCCACAATGCAGTTACCGTACCCATATCATGTAAGGCAATCATATCCTCCTCTGCGTGCTTACGTTCACGCCATGTAACGACCATCTTGCTCCGATGAATCTCTGAAAAACAAACAAGAGAAGAATTAGGATCCTGATTTGGGCAAAAACAGACAAAAATTCCATCAAAAATCAATGCATAAACTTTCCTCCTTGTGCCCATCGTACCCTAGTTGTGTACTGGGTGGGATGCATACTAACTGGCCAATGGCTAGCTCAGTATGCATCGCACCTTTCGATATGTACTAGGTGTGATGGGGAGAGAACGAAATTTTCAAACCCCAGAGGATTAGAAAAGCAGGAAAACATGCTCAGAATTAGAAAAGGGAAGAATGCAATTGAAGAGCTCAGGTTTAGCTCCTACCTGGTACAGACGGCACTGGAAATCATCCACAGAATCTCCCGGAATCAGCTGATGAAAATCGAAGGGGAAAACACCTCCAGAGCTCCAACAATCCCAAATTTGAATGAAATGGTAAAATGAAAGGTAAAAACTACTTTTATGTTATTTCTCACGTAATTCAAGGTATTCGTTTTTTTTACTCATTTCAAGCATGTATGTACATTTCTAATCAATTTGATGGAGCAATTGAACATGTAGTACGACCGTCAAGAGAACATAGTGTTAATGGTGAATCGAACATCTTTTACTATTATCACGAGCAGGTTTATGCGAAGTTCAAGCTCGTTAAAAAATAAACCTAGCAATGAGCATATGTTCCCCCAGAGTTTAATCTCATTAAAAAATGAACCCATCCCTCGGTAAATAACCATTGCGATCACATAATTATCAGCTTTTGAACCTTGGTCATGTTCTTACCATCACCTCCACTCTTTTTTAGCCGATCATACACCTCCATTTGATTGTTTACCCTTTTGAGGAACAACTGCGACGAGTGATTCTATTAGCCACCTTCTTTACACTGTCGTGATTGAAAAAGTTCCAAACCTTACCTGGAACCAGTTGTTATCCAAAAAACATCACTCGTTCCTCAAAAAACCAGTCTCCTTTAAGCTCTTTTTATCTGACTCGTAAAATATGAAAAGATTTCTGAGAAATTGGCCTCTCTAGCTCATTAAAGTGATTGGAAGTGCCATCCCTCCTCTAGATTTTAATCTTTTGGGCCTAAGGGATCATTACACAAAAAGATCGAGTGTTTGTCTTGTTCGGCTCGTTAAAACTATCGAAAATTCATCCCTTTCGTATTATTTTATACTTTTTCGGACTTAAGGGATTATACTATGAAAAAGGGCTGCTGGAGTTGCCTTTCCGTCTCTTTTTAGACTCTCTAAAATTGAAAAGGATTGAGTTATCTTTGTCATTAAACTCGTTAAAACAATAGCGACAAACTTGTCCATGCAGACAAGAGCGAGTTTCACTGTCGCTAGGCTCGTTAAAACATAGCAACAGGTTTGCCCGAAGGGAAAATTATAGAACAAGCATATGTTATCCTCCTCAAGCTTGACAAAAAATAAAGAGGTACTGGTCAGCAATGACTGGGGAAAAATTGGGAAAAAAACTTGAAGAACTTTATTGGTAGCAGGTCGCTCTTGAACATGACACTTTCACTCCATCACCATGATTGAGTCGAGTTGGGTTATTTCGTTCACTGGTCATAACACCATTGGTCCTCCGTACCATCCATTTTTGGGGTTTATGCTACCAATCCATTTCAGTGTCGTTGATATGTTCAAGAGAATTCGCTCAGAGAATTCACCAACCCAGCTAACATCTCATCCGTTGCAATACCTTCACACTTCATTCTTTCATGACTGCCACCCTGAACCTTGTATCATCATATCATTTTCACCTCCACAAAATCATTTGCTCCGTTTCGTGTCGTAGATGTGGAATTCATTAAGGACCTCCTACGACGGGTCACTTCTTTTCGACATAAGCTCATTATTCAAGAAGTTTACCTAGGAACAACCCTTTCAGTACTTTGAAGCTTGCATGCCTCAATGGCAAGTTTCTCACTTTTGGCGACAGGTTTACATCAATGGCCTTCGATCGAAAGATTTTGCGTGGTGTTCGACATCGAATCATGTATTCACACCACGTGAATTGTACTGCAGTACCTTGAGGGTCATTATCATTATAGGTGATTCCTCTCGCGCTTGTTAACATCTTACATCATTGGCTGGTAATCAGGTGATGACTTTCCATGTTCGACACCAGAACATCTTTTCACATGGATCAACTTGTACTCTGGGTGAAGATTGAATGAGTTTGAATACCCCGGATCTAGTTTCATCCATCCGGGCTACGATATATTTAGGAAAATAAAGACATCAAATGTACATCATAGCTGCACAAACAATCATCCAAACTAAGGGATGATGGCTCTACCAAAATCATCAGTCTTCCACATAGACAGTTTTCTGTCCTATGTACATGAAAATGAATTTATAAAGCTGAGCATGGGAATGCCCGCCTCAGCTAGATCATGAAAATATTATGAAGATAATGTATTGTATCGTATCTTATTACAGGTCACCTTCTAGTTCAAAAAACCTCGAATCCTCATGAAAGCATTTCACCCGACATCAAAATATTTACGACCTCATGCTTTAGGGGGCAACTGTTATAGACATATTTGGGCACTGCGACCCCAATCTCATATGTCCATAAACCAAGGGCTTCTAAGCCCCTAAAAGTGTTGTTTCATACCCTAAAGGAACAAGGTCAGTTGATTACATCATCTCCAAGAAGTTCTCCCTAACAAACTACCCAGAATTGGTCAAAACTAGACCATACATACTTCTCAGTGCTAAGGGTGTGATGCATCTCACCTACTACATGAAAAAAGTGCGATTCATACTGAAAAGCCCTTCTGTAGGGTGCGATGAGCGAGAGCAGAAAAATGGCAGAAGTAGTTTACTAGGTGGAAACCCAGAGAATCTTTTAGAAACTGCTCATTTGACACTTGCCTCTCTGAATTTGCCCAGGGATGAGTAAGTAGATCATGAAATCTCCAAGTGGAACCAAGAACTATCAGTGAAATGACACTAATCAAAAAGCCAGAAGCTGACTCATCCCCCTGCAAATATCTATATATGGATCACTCATCACAGAGATCTAGAGGCTATAATTTTGTATTTTGTAAGGAAGTGTTGTTGGTTTCTCTATGAAACATTGTATTGTTGGGTGATCTAAGCTTTTCATGAGGTGAAGAGGGCTTTCATGCTGGGAGGATGGTGTTGGATCAGACATCTTGGTTGTAATCCTCTCTTCTACTACTTCTATCAATAAAGCTATTTGAGTTTTCCTCCATATAATTGTATATCTCTGAATCTTGTATTTTTGTATGCATTTGTATGGTTAATATACATCTGATCCTATATTGTTTATGGTTATAGATCTCTATGCTTTGATGGTATTTTTCTGCTTTGACTCTATAGGTGTTCTTTGAAGCAGGACAAGTGCAGAAGGAGTGGCGAAGGCTCTATCAAGGGAGGGAGGAAACAAGAAAGGAGCCAAGCGAAAGACTGAGGTTGGTGCTCTCTGCTTCTCTCTCATCTATCTCTCATAAAGGAAAACACAAGTGACTTTAAATTGTTTGTTTCTAAGATAGCTACCCGTCTTGATGGGACTAGCATATTTGAATGGACACTAGTTTTCCCGATAACACACATGGCAAGCCCAGAGGCCACCATGTTCCCTCTCAAAGGTCATGTAAAATTTTTTTGCAGGCTGACAAAGTTGAACCTGCATCCTTGCTCACACAAGCCCCACACTTTACCTCTATGCCACAACCGTATCACTTAACAACTATGAGCTTGCAGTTATATTTTAATGTTAAGCGTCGACGAGTTTGGAGATAAGGGGCCAACCCCAGTTCCATGGGCACCATACAACCCAGTGCTGAGTGTAGAGGGTGCTAGCTAGAAAATGGCGGTAGTTTTATCGGGCCCGATAAATCTGGCGATGCTCCAAATTTGGTGGGGCTAACTGGAGTTTCTCTAGATTTGGTAGATTTTTCCTAGGGAAAATTGAAGAGACCATAAATTTTGCATAATGTGACCAATTTTGGCTCAAAAAGAGTCATTCCTAGATGATTTGGATGCTTTGAACACAATGGAACATTGTTACAAAGGAAGAAAGGCACTTCTCTACATGATTTTTCTACGTTTAATTTTAAGGAAGCCTAACACCACCAGGAGAGGAGGCCAAGCCTAGATCAGATGAAGTCCAATTGCAGAGCTTGGATAGTCATTTTTATGGTTTTTGGGTCTTCTGAATCCAATGGAGTAGGTTTCAAATCCATTTGAGCACTACAAGTTTGTGTAATCATAAAATTGACCATTAATACAAAGAGGGCCTAATCATTGAAGCAGGTTCATGGAGATGTAGCCTAGGAGGGGTGAACTCCTTTATCAGCTTTGTGTTATGAGTTGATTTGTCTTACTTATTTGCAATTCACTTACTGTATATGTGTTTTAAATATTTAATTAACCTCATAAATTGCAAATAAAAGACACTCAAGACTTGACACATAATTCCTCACATTTTCGTTAATTTGAGACGATCCTAAACACATTTTATCTTTTATACTGATGAGGGAGCTTGCATAGCATTAACAAGTTTTCCCAACATTCATATCAGACCTCTTACTAGTTCCTCCATGAGTTGGAACTAGTTTAACTAAATTTAACACAGTTAAACTGAATTAATTAATTACAACTCAAAATAAACTCAACCAGGGCTCCTATAATGTAGGAGACACTCCACATGACTCAAGTTACACCCTCAACTCGAATTAACTAAGCCAACTAAGTCAATTTAACTTAGTTAACTCATACAAGTTGTCTTGTGATGTGGAATTAAAATTTTATCCTAATTTAATTCAAGGACAAAATTAAATTAGTATTTTCTTGTTACATTTTCAACATTTGATGGCCTCACTAGTCGGGTCTTTGTTACGCTCAATTTCTTAGTTCCTATTAGTCATTTTCCTCTACAACTTCAATTTCTTTGGGAGCTTGAATATTGCTTTGGGTTTCTCTTCCTTTGAATGGTTGATGACACCCTCTTGTGTCTTAATCACCACGCTTCAATAAAAATGTGTCTACCAATGTAGTCTTCTACTTGTTCCCATTACACCTGTCTCCACACATTTCCCCAACTATTACATGAAACCCAGACAACATCTACCTAGTCATCGACGTGGCGCCTCTGAAGCTTTTTCCTCTCATCATTAGCGTCTCTTTGGTTGGCATTTTGTGGCTTATCATTTTGACTTCTTTCCCCTAAAGTGAGGAATGAGATTATTCACTTGGAAGCAAGGGAATTTCAATATTGGTCATACTTCTTTGACTCTGAAATCTGTGGTAGCACCTTCAGGTGGACTCCAAACCTAGGCAAATTTTGAAAAAGGAGGCTATATTTCCTTCATTCAGTATTTGTGCACAATCAACTAGAAACTTTGATTCACATGGACATTCGTGACAAGGAAGTCGACCATTATAAGTTATTTGTAGTACAAGAGGAGATTAAGCAAATTCTTTGGGATATTAGATAAAATCTAGATGACATCGTGGCCATATTAACAGGCGTAGAGCGTTTTGTGGTGTTAGATCTGACTCTGGATTAGATATGTAACCTGAAGCACAAGTAGTCATCAACGCTCCAACAACTCCAGTAGAGATTCCGCCCCAAGAAAACTCCAACTCCCTCTTCCCAATTATCATATTGAATTAATAGTTTCACATGGTTCTTGGTATTTCATTTTGGAAACAAGTTATGCCTAGATTTTCTATACTTCTATCTTTTTCATGGTGTTTTAGTATGCCATATGCAAACACTAGTTTTGTCTGGTTTGGTCTGATGATACTTTTGCATGTAACTCTTTATGGGATACGAAATGTCTACCTTGACATTTTGTAAGTTTTTGTAAGTTTTTGAACAATCTGGAAGTTAACTCTGGGACCTAAGGTTGCTACTGAAAGGACCTAAGATTGTTACTAATAGTAATGGTGAACTTTGTTCCCACTACTGGAACATGGGATCTAGAGAGTTTTTGGGAAATGGAAGCTATCAATGTAATATCAATTTTTCAGTAATATAAATATAGTTACAAACTTATATATATATATATATATATATATATATATATATATATATATATCTATATATATATATACATATACATATACAGAGAGAGAGGGGGGGGATTATTATAAAAAATTCTAATCTAAAGTTTAAGATCATCAAAATTTTGTTAAAGGAATATTAAGTTAAAAAAAGTAAAGATATTTTTAGTTAAAAAAGGAAATTTGAAAGCATTTAAATATTGTAGACCAAGAATAGAGTTTAATTCAGAAATGAAGGAAGGAATATTTTCAAAAACTTCATATAACTATGTTTTAGTGCTATTTGAAATTAAAGAGACTCCTGCAAAAAAAATGTGTCATTATTTCTATCTCGCTTACCGAAGATAGAAATTATATAAAGCCTAAACTCATTAACCAATTAGTGATTTCTGAGTCAAATATAATTGAAAAACTAGACCTATTGAACACAAAACAATATGACATAACTGATTTACGATTAAATATTACATACTATACATTTATATCACAATTCTTTATTCAATCCCTATGGGACAATCGAGGTGACATAATTTAGGGTTCACCTTGGATGGGTCATTAGGGTCCTTCATTCTTAATATGAAGAAGAAGTTTTTAACATTTTCCTACAAGAAGAAGAAAATAATGCTATAAGGCATTACATTGAAACCTAACTTAGTAACACCAGAGGACATAAAAGATATTTCAAAGGTAATCTTTCATGAATGTCAAAAGTCAATGCAAAATATGCAAAAGAATGTTGACAAGAATATCGTAGAAAAAAACGAAGAAGTTACTCGCCTCAAGGACCACATCGAAAAATTACTAATGTAAATTAAGAAACTTAAAATTTTCAAAAAATCATTGAAAAATAAATTAGAAGAACTTATCACGAAAGAAATTTTGAAGTCTTCAGAGATAATATTCCTTGTTGAAGAAAAAAAAGGAATACCGATCCAGTCAATATCACATTGTAAGAAGATAAATTTCCAAAGAAAGTAAAAAAGTAAAAACACAATCAAAAGTTACTATTCAAACGACAAAAATTTCAAGTGAAGATCTAGTGATTAACCAAGTGACTTCCGTACCTAAAGGAAATCAAATGCTTAAAGTAAATCAAGAAATCGACACAAACAAGTTAAGGGAAAATCAAATCACAAGAACCTCTTATCAACACCTGAATCGCAAGAACAAGCATCTCAATCATTCTGCGTATCTGTATCACTCATAACAGAATCAACATACTTATGCTCTGAAGAATAATGATGTTGGCACAATCCAGTATGACGATAACAATTTACTCCAACTATCAAGTAATTGCAAAGTTCCACAAGAGATTGATCTAGGATGTTCAGATCCTTTCTCAGTTTGACAATTTTATTTATCACTCAGAGAATCCTATCATCTTGTATCATCTCCGATGACAAATCAAAGAAGTTTGATGATGTGAATATATTACAAATACAAATAACATATGATATCTTGTCAACAATAAGCTTTGAGGACACAACTTTATGAAGAGGAAGACAATGTTATGAATAAATTTATATATAAATAATAAAAATGATATAAATGAAATAATAATGAAATCCTTGTATCTTGAGTCATACAGCAATGCCCAATCTCCTAGCTGGAATTGCTTTTCACTAAGGTGCCGGTCATGCCATATCTTCCTCTGGAGTTGAACTACTTCTGATTGGAGGAGGGCCTGCATTCTGTGTTCATCTAATCCATTCAGCTACAATAATCTTTCACGTTGAGCATGGCTGAGATCCAAGTCCAGTTGAGCTGCCACCCTCAATGTGTTGTACTCGAACTCTATGGACAACAAATATTTCTTCCCATAGACCAGCTCATAAGGTGTGAAACCTGTTGTAGTCTTCCAAGTGGTGTTGTAGGCATAGGTGGTCTCAACCAGGCGATCTGCCCAATCCTTTCTGCTGCTGCTCACCACCTTAGTCAAAATCCCTTCCAATGCTCTATTAGTGACTTCCACCTGCCCATTTGCTTGTGGATGATATGGGGTGGAAGTCCTGTGCTTGATCTTGTGATGAGCGAACAAGTCGTCAGTCAGGTTAGAAGTGAACTAGCTTCCTTGATTAGTGACTAACTCTCTTGGGTAGCCAAACTTGCGAAGATATTTTCCCTTAAGAACTCAGCCACCTTTTCTTCTGTCGCTGCTTTGATTGCCTTTGTTTCTACCCACTTTTTCAGGTATTCAGTGCACACAATGATGTAAGACCTTTGCTTTAAAGGAGGGTTGATAGGACCCACAAAATCCATGGCCCACTTCTCAAATGGCTCGAAGGTCACTTGAGGCTGGAGAGGCATTTCATCCCTTGGAGTCGGTTTCCCCATCCTCTGACATCGGTCACACTGGCTGATGTATCTTCTGACATCTTGGTGAAGAGTAGGCCAATAGTAGCCTGGCTGTAGAATTTTGAAGGCAGCCCTTTTTGCTGCAAAGTGGCCTCCACAGGGCCCATCGTGACAGGTTAGGAGGATGTCAAAGACTTCCTCCTCCCAAACACAATGACTCAAGATCTGATCTGGGCCAAGTTTGAATAGGTTGCCCCTGATCCAAGTGAATGGGGCGCTCTTCCTCACAATTCTGCTCTTCTCCTTTGAGGATAGATGCGGATGGAACTGTGCTGAGACCAAGTAATTTGCTATGTCAACAAACCATGGAGAGAGTACTGAGATGGAAAACAGGTGTTCATCTGGCATCTGGTCATCCACTGTCCCTTCTTCACCTACAGGCAAATCCAATCTAGACAAGAAGTCAACAACAACATTTTCCTTACCAGGCTTGTCGACAATAGTCAAATCAAATTGCTGCAACAAAAGTAACCATCTAATGATATGAGCATTTACATCAGGCTTATTCATTAAGTATCTAATCGTAGCATGATTAGTGTGTACAAATGTTTGATAACCAGTGATGTAGTGTCTGAACTTGTTTAGGGAATGGACTACGGCCAGGAATTCTTTCTCGGTTACAGTATAGTTCATCTCTGCCTTGGACAGGTTTTTGCTGACGAAGTATATGGCATATGGTAGTTTCTCCTCAACTTGTCCTAAGGCTGCCCCTATGGCTTTGTTCGAGGCATCAGTGTGGATGTGGAAAGGTAGGGACCAGTTTGGACCTCTTAAGATTGGGGCGGACACCAGCTTATCTTTCAATTCATCTAGAGCCCCTTGACAATCGTCGATCCATTTAAACTCAACATCTTTCCCTAAGAGGCCAAACAATGGCGAGGCTAGCTTACTGAAATCTTTAATGAATCTTATATAATATCCTGCTAAGCCTAGGAAACTCTGAACATCTCTTACCTTTTGAGGAGGTGGAACCCTCTGGATGATAGCAATCTTGTTAGGATCCACCTGTAATCCTTGCTGAAAAATTGTATGACCTAGCACAGTCCCTTCAGTCATCAGGAATTCACATCTTTCGGGACTGAGGGACAGGTTCATCTCAATACACTTGGTTAAAACTTTTCCCAGGTTGGTCAATGATTCTTGGAAGTTGGACCCATAAGGAGTAAAGTCATCCATATAGATTTCTACCGAATCGTGGACCAACTCAGAAAATATGCTCAATACTGCTCTCTGGAAAGTAGAAGGAGCGTTGCATAGACCAAAGGGAAGGACTTGGTAGGCAAAGGTACCCCATGGACAAGTGAAGGTGGTTTTATCTTGGTCCACCGGGCTGATTTGGATCTAATTATATCCGCTGAAACCATCTAGGAAAGAGAAGAACTTCTTCCCTGCCAGTCCATCCAACACTTGATCTATGAAAGGCAAAGGGAAATGGTCTTTCTTGGTGGCTTTGTTAAGTTCTCAGTAATCTACACAGATTCTCCACTTTCCATTTTTCTTGGGCACAAGCACTAGAGGTGAGACCCACTCACTGTTGGAGATGGGGTAGATGAATCCTGCATCCAACAATTTTTGCAATTCTTCTTTGACGATGTCTTTAAGGGCTGGATTCATTCTCCTCTGAGGTTGCTTGACTGGTTTACAATCTTCTTTAATGTAAATGTGATGGGTATAGACTGAAGGGTGGACTCCTTTCATCTCCTTATAGCTCCAAGCGAAAGCGTCCAGATGACTGTTTAGTAAGCTACACAGCTCCTTCTCCTAGGAGGGAGATAGGGAGAAGCTGATCTTTAAGGTTCTTTCGGGGCCAAATTCCACATTCTTAACTCTGGGAGAGGTCGGATCAGTCACACAAAGGTCCACTAAAGCACTGGCTTGGGTACCTTCCACTAACTCCTTTAAGGACAGTGCACTGGGAGGTGGATTTTGAATCAAATTCTCAATCAAGTCATTCTCGGTTTGAGGGCCTCCCATGGTGGTTTCTACTGTGCACAATGGTGCAGAGTAGACCTCATCCTCATCTCCCTCTTCCAACCAGAGTGGTAAGTCATGTTCTAGCAGAGGTTGGGTAGGGGGTATAGGACTAACTATTTGGACATAGGCCCATTCTTGATGGTCATGCTTCCAGCTTGACAACTGATGTAAGAATCCGCAGTAGCTAACCAAGGCCTTCCCAAAATGAGGGGGTATCTAGTGAGCTTTGCCTTTGGCTGAAGGACCAAGAAGTCCGCAGGGTACTCCCAAGAGTCAATAGAGACTAGGACATCTTCCACCATCCCTTCGAGAGTCACGGTGGAGCGGTCTGCTAACTGCAGGACTGTCGAGGTCTTCCTTAAGGAACTCTAAAGGTTGAGTTTAAGCATAGTGTCCCTGGTCATCACATTAATGGCAGCCCCTAGATCAATCAAGGTATGGGGGATTATGGTGCCATTGATGTGGACATCAACTACAGGACTCCCAGGGTCCAAATACTTTGGACAGATTACTTGCCCCAACATTAAATCAGACAGTTGTCCTATGACGTTGATAGTCGAGGCATCTCTCTTTTGCCTGCCTGGGTGCCTGAAACACTTCTCCTTAATCAATTTTTTGTATATTGGTACATCTTTTATGGCCTGGAGAAGGGGTATTTTCACACACAACTGTTTAAATTCTCCCAGAAGTTCAGCCTCCTTGGGGTTTGGTTGCGCGGTTACTGTTAGTCGCTCAGGAAAGGGTGGAATGGCTTTGGGTTCACTTTCATGTTTCTCTTCCTCATCCTCTGGGGGAGGAGGTTGGTGATCTGGAAGGACCTTCCCAGATCGCAGGTTGATCTCCTGGATCTCCACAGCATAGGTAGGGCATGTTGTCTCCCCAGTGTATACCTGCTGGGCCTGTCGGTTGTTAGGGTTTGGGTTCGGTTGAGCAGGCATCTAGGGTTGTCTTGGAGGAGTAGGAGGTAATGGTTGTGGTTGAGCCAGTGGTGGAGGCAGAATGGCGGGAGGAGAGTTGTATTGGGGCCTCCACCCCGGTTGAGGTGCATTCCATTGAGGTTGTGGCTGGACATGTGAGTGAAACGAATGAGCAGTGGGTTGAGTATGGTATTGAGATGGATAAGACCATGGAGGAGGTGCGGACCAGGAAGGATGAGCAGGGGGCCCCAAGAAGGTATGTGAGCATATTGGTTGGGGCTATAATAAGCTTGGGATGTCCCTTGCATCCCTTGCTGGTAAGGCCTGGGCCCATGCGGCCTCCTTTGGTTGAGGAAGTAGAGAGGTTCAATGGTTGCCTCAGTCCCTTGGTACCTGGCTTTAAATCTGGGTAAGGTTGGGCATTGGTTTTTGGGGTGGTCTTCCTCACAAATGAAACATACCTCTACTGAGTGCAATGGACACTCATTCTTAGGGTGCTTCCTCGTACATCTGGGACAAAAAATGGCCAAAGCCCTCTCAGCTTCCTCTTTCTTTTGTTGGATTCAGAAAGTATCAAGTTGCATGGCAATGGTCTGTCTCACCTCACTTTTGAGGTCTTCCATCTGATTAGCAAACTCATGCTTGGAGAAGGCAGCACTAGCTGAAAGTGGATTCCCCCTACCTCTTTTCCAGGCTACCCTAGAATGGTTTCTAAACACAGTCTTTATGTCCTCATAAGGTAGTTGGTAGATGTCCCCTCCAGCTAGCAAATGGAGGGTATCTAGAAGGTCTTCAGGGACTCCTCGGAGCAGAACCAGCTTCAGAGATTCAGGGTCAAGTGTGCACCTGGCCCGTTTATAGCTAAGTTGGAACCTTTCCTCGTAGTCTTCTAAAGACTCATCATTTCCCATGGTCATCCGAAAGATTTCTCCCTTTGTTTCCTTGGACCTACAGTAGTCCCGGTATTTGTTGTTAAAGGCTTGCTGCATCTAAGCCCAAGTGGTGATACTGTTTCCAGGTAACCCCATGAACCAGTGGAGTGCTGCATCCTTGAGGGTAGAAGGAAAGAGCTTCAACTTTTGCTCGTCCTCAGCATAGTCATAAGTTTGACAAAGGACAACAAACTCAAACAGGAAGGTATCAGGGTCTTCAGTAGTCAATCCATGGAAGTGAGGTAAGGCTGAGGGACTTATGTTTTTCATTTTCATGTCCCCATTGGTCTCTCGGATGGGGAAGGTACCTTCTATTCATCATCTTGTCTACAGTTTCTGTTTTCAGCCATGGTCTCAAAAGGAATTTTTTCTTGCTCTTCTTCTATTATAGGATCTTCGTATATCTCAGGAGGTTCACCTATAAGTTCTTCTGGGTCACTGCCACCAAAGAAAAGAGAAGGGTGACTCAGTGATGTGGTGGGGGTGTTGGGTAGGAATTTTCTGGTATTATCTCTGTTCCTACGAGGCATGAAAAGATTTTTGGTTTCTTTTGTTTTTTTCTGCTTGTACCTGCAAAACTGAAACAAATGGAATTGCAACTAACTAAAATCTATCTTGCAGAAATGAAAATGCGGAATTGAAATGAAAGCAGGAAAGGACTAATCTATTTTGCTGAAATGAAACTACGAAATTGAAATGCTAATCTATGCTTGCAGAATTTAAATTCTAATCTATGAAAGCAGGAAATGTCTAATCTACTTTTGCAGAAATGAAATTGCAAAATGGAAATGAAATAAACTACTTAGCAGAAGGTTGGAGTAGAAAAATAGAAGAAAAGCAGCAATCACAAATACTCTGACGCTTTCCGGGAAACGACGCCAAAAATATGGTGGGCTCTAGTATTGCAGCAATAATGCTGCAACTCCTGGGACTCCTTTCCTTACTCTTATCAACTCGGTAGTTCGTAACAAACTTGGAAGCGACGGTGTTGTATGCACAAGTACTAGCTCTTGCTGCAGCTGTCACTGGGTCAGCTGGCACAAGTCCGCTAGGAGCTTAAGACAACTTCTATGAGCTCTAAGAAGAAGCTTTCTAACTGATGGATGGAAGCTAACTCAAAGGAGGCTAATCTACTTGTAGAAAGAAACTGAAAATCTAAAAGGAAATGCAAACCCTAGCAAACCCTAATTTTACCAGCTAATCCTACTGATGCAAGAAAGAGGACGAAAGCTACTGAAAGAGATGCCATTGACTTCTAAGAAGGTGAGATGCATGTGTCTAAACTACTTCTACAGTAAAATCAAAGAAAACATATTTTTGTATTTTTGAGTAAAATGGCAGAATCGTTACGCATGTGCTTCAACTGGTTTTTGACTGTGCAGAGGTGGATTAGTGAGAGGAAATGCTTGTAGGAGGTTGGGAAGGTTAGAAGAGGGCCTAAGGGGTCCCTAGCACCCTTCCAGAGAGTTTCACAGAGTTTGGCTATCAAGAAACCGCTTTCGTGAGCTTCTACAGGAAGTCTGCAGGGGTTCTACAGGATGCTCTGTGTTTTCTACAGGATGTTCTGTAATTTCTACAGGATGTTCAGAAATGGGATTTTGGAGGGTGGATGGAGAGAAAAAGGTGGAGAAGTGAGTGAGGGGGTAGGATAAAGGTGTGAGGAGGTCCAGGACTTGGTGGGTGGAGCTGAGGAGTGATGAGGATGGTTGGATTTTGTCAAGGAGGAGTAAAGCAATGTTTCACAAAAATTAGGGCTATGCGAGCGGATGTGGCAAACGTGAGGTAAGAATCCGAGTTAGGTATGGAGAAGATGAGATTGATGGAGTACGAGTAGATGGAGAGGTATTACACGTGCTCTGCAAGTTACTTCTCAAACTGAACAAATAATGACTTGGAAAACCAATGAACTAGCTACTTTATTCTAATCTAGCCTAAGTAACAGCAAAGGAAATGAACAGAAGTTTATTTGCAATGAAATCACGTGGAATAGCTATGCAAACTAAGCAATCATGAACCTGAACACATAACCACAACTGGTATCAATTCCTGCAAATGAGAATCTAACACTAATGATTGCATGGTGAAGCAAAGACAGTGTTTTTGTTGGCAGCAAGGTCACCTTTGTCCCAGCTCATGATCCTACTAAGGGAGAGGTGAGATCAGAGGTGCTTGATGGCCTTTTTCTGAAGATATTCCCTGTTATTAACCTATCAACTCAATCTGAACATGAAAAAAACCTTTCTAATCATCAACAATGACCTAGGTAACCAGCAAGATTTTAATCTACTTAACATAAATTATTTTGCAAAGACATAAAAAGCAAATAACAGTACACAAAGGAAGCCTTGGCACTTGGGTTGGGCCCAACTCCAAGAGCTATAGGCTCCTAAGAAAAACTCAAAATTGATGCCAAGTAAAGCTACTCTTCATTACTCAAAAATGATCATGTCACAAGAAAGTTATACAACAATAGCTACGAAAATGAGCTAAGATAATGATAGCACTATAGTGCAAACCCAACAGTTCCAAAAGTAACCTACGAAGGCTAAAGCATTCCTATTTATGCACTACGAGGGTCCTAGCAGCCCTCCTTAACTCAAGGGGGCTCGACTATTCAAACTGCTAGTAAACAGTCACTCTTCACAAAGCTGCTCGGCTGCCTTTAGGATTCGTTTTGTTGGCCTGTTGAGCTTTGAGTTGAGGGTGGAGATTTTGAGGAAGGGCCATTTAATGCAAGAGACACCCTTCCTATGAATCCTCACCCTTGTTCCTTCATGCTTGGCTGTCATCTGGCTCATAATTGCTTGGCCTTGTTCCAAAATTTGTCCAAAAAACTTGAAATAACCACGTATTAGACTCCTTGGTATTGTGACCACCCTCATTCGTTCAAATAACATAAACATATTAAAAAAACATGCATAAACTATGAAAAATGGTGGATTGATGAAGAACAGTAGGCAAAATGAGCCCAATAAGTTACCCATTTTTGGGGCTCATCAGGGTATTGAAGAGACATGTCTTTAAGGACATGGTCATTCATGAAAGGGAACCTTGGCTTGTATATAAGTAGGGATCTCATTTGTAACACTCATCTCGTATCTCACATCAATTCTCATATACATTATTCAATATACATTCTTATCCTCAATGGATGTCTTCGTGTACCAAGATTTTTGAAGATTATTATGAAGTATGAACTTTGTTCATTACAATCTCCACTTGCATGAGATAGTTAACTCACAATTGCATGGGAATTAACTAGAACTAGATGTCACTCTTCAGTGCATGTTCATATCCCTCTAGATTCACTCGTTCATTACAATCTCCACTTGCATGAGATAGTTAACTCACAATTGTATGGGAATTAACTAGAACTAGATTTCACTCTTCAGTGCATGTTCATATCCCTCTAGATTCACTACTAGACTCACTACTATATTAGTTTAGCCATGTAAAATGTATTATATTGAATTATAGAATTCATTAATTCTTTTCTTTAGCAATTTTCTTTCTTCTTTCATTGCAAGTTTTGTTAAATATTTTCAAACAAGATCCAACCGGTACTAATTCAACTGCAAGTTCACACTGTCAAAACTCTTGAATAATCTCTATGTGATATCAAATATCATGGCTAGTATAATAAACCCCTTATATACAAGAAAATACTATTTTATGTGATTTGGAGCATTTATATCATATTCTTTATGTACAATAGAATGTGGTGAAATTAAATATTTTCAAGAACCAAACTCAAATCTCTCACAATCTAAATTAGCCTTGAAGCTTTGGCATGGAAAATAAAATTAATGTTTCAAGCATTTAAATATCATGAAAAAAAAAATGTTGCTAAATGACAACTAGAGTCTGAACAACCATGGCGGAAGCACTGGTTCTGTGCGGCACAATGGAGGGTCACACCGGCATGGTGACGGCCATAGCGACCCCGATCGACAACCTAGATATGATCATCCCTTCATCCTGTGCCAAGCTGATTCTCTTGTGGAACCTAACCAAGGAGCCCGAGACGCAAGGAGTCCCACGGTGCCACCTAACTGGTCATTCACACTTTGACCAGAGAACAGTCACCTCTTCCGACGACCATATTGCCCTCTTTGGCTCCTAGGACGATGAGATCCATCTCTCTGATGGCCTCATCATGGATGCCCTTAGTATTGTGTTCTCCATCGACCACTGACAGATCAAATTTGCCTCTTGTGAACGCGCCATCAAGTTCTGGAAGGCTACCGCTTCACCCATCAATTCAGTTTGGGCCAATGGCGGCAAAGATGGGATGATCAGGCTCTAGGATTTGGCGAAGGGGCAGCGACTGTACACGCTAGATGCCGAAGATATTATTTCTGCCCTATGCTTTAGCCCTAACAGATACGGGCTCTACATGGCCACTAGGCAGTGGGTGAAGAGTTGGGATCTGGAGAGTCAGTGCATGATGGCCGACCTTCGACCTGATTACAATCTGAAGGGAGCTTGGAAAGCCCCAATTTCTTTACCGACCCTCTTAGATCATGCACCATAGCTATCAAAAAAGGAACATAAATGCCCAAAATACTCGACTTGCAATAAAATCAGTGGTGATTAGTTCGACTGGATTAGGGCGAAGCTTGAGGAAAACGCAATGGGACAACCAGATTTGATAAATCTAGGCAGATGGGTAACAGATCCCGCAACACCGCAGTAGGATATACACCCAGAAGAAGAGGATCTGATACAAATCTTCATAAAAACACTAGAAGGCAAGATGGTTTGCTGGAGGATCTGGGAAGGGAGGAAGATCCAAGAGCTGAAAAATAAGATCCAGAACCAACTAAGCATTCCAGCACATCGGGAAAACCTAATTTGTTTAGGTCACAACTTAAAGGACAATCTTAGGCTGAAGGATTACGACATCAAAGTAGACACAACCATAATAATTAACCTGCGCTTGAAGGGAGGAAGTGCCGGAACCAGCTCAAAGAGCACAGGCTCCTTCAAGGATGCAGTCAAAGGTAAGGGTCAAGCGCAAGACATAAATGCAGCACCAGTGGAGCTTCTAGGACCCTACATAGTAGAACAAAAAGTTGAGAATCCTACACTCACCATCGCCCTGTCAGAGGTAAAAAATATGTTAATAGATCTTTATTCCAATTCAGTTATATGCAGATTCAATGGGTTCTGGCCAAAATCTAATGCCTTACACCAATGGATATATGAGGCTTGGTCACCAGACTGCGAGATATATTTATGTCCCAAGGGTTTTTTTATAGTAAGATTCAGAATAGAGAAAGAAAGAGAACACATTCTCAACAAGGGGCCATGGTTCTAGGGCAATGCAGGCCTTTTCATGACCCTTTGGTTCCCGGAATTCGACGCCAATACAATGGTGGTTTCAAAGATGTCAGTGTGGGTCAAGCTACACAACCTCCTGCTACATTTTTGGCATCACAAAGTATTAATTTCCATAGGGAATTTTTTGGGGAAATATCTCAAAACTGACGAGGACAGAATTTCACGGGGGATACTAACATTCTCCAGGATATGTGTTGAGGTAGACCTCAGCAAGGGACTACCAGATAGCATCAATTTGAATTTCAATAGTACACAGTGGACACAACCACTAGATTATGAAAACACAGCTTTCCGATGCCGCAGATGTTTACAAATAGGTCACCTCCACAGTGCCTGCCCAAAAGCAAAGCAAACTCCCAAATGGAACAAGAAGCAACAAAAGTAACCAAAAGGATGACAATGCACAACCCCCCTGGAGGAAGAAGTAGAAAATGCAGAAACAGTAGTACACCAAGTAGAAACAGAGGATCAGAAGAACCAGAAAAGCCCATTAAAAGAGGATGAAGACTCCAACAAACAAACACAACATAAAACACCCCAACCAACAGGTGTGGAAATAACGGGCATCAAGCGAACACATGGATCAGAAGGATCTGAATCAGACAAAGATACTCCCACAGAAAACCAGCTTTCCATTATAACGGCCACTCCCAATACCAGAGGTTGGCGTAAGGTGGAAAAGAAGAAAGGGAGAAAAGAACCGTAGTCAATTTTTATATATATATCTTCATTTTCTCTTTTTGTCTGCCTAGCATCCTGTGAAAATAGGTACAAGCTATATGCATATGCTTTTAAGTATCTACAAAATGTAATTTTGTCGTTATGAATAAAATTACTACTTTCTTCATGGAAAAAAAAAAAAAAAAAAATCATGAAACAAAAATGAATAGTGTATATTGCCTTGTGACACAATTTCAGCATACCAGAAACATTGTTTTTAACTAAAATTCAACGAACAAAATATTACAAAGTCCACACTAAAAGAATTTAAGACAGCCAGGCAAGCGAGAGACATATGTTGATCGATTATGAAACGGAACACAGTTTTGAAAATTCCTAATTACATGCATTTGATCATGGAAATACGAAAAATATTTTGAATTTATTAAATCTTTCCATACATTTATTTATTTTTAAAGATTGTAAATTCTGACAACTCTCTTCCCAAATAAGGGTGCCTTGCGGTTGAATTGGAAGGATGATGTTCAAATGAATGCAACTCACAACTTATTCAGAGTTAGCTATAATTGACCACTTTTCATACCAATGAAGTTCGAGTCCAAGACAAGTTGCATTGTACATAATTGATTGTTTCGCAACCTGCGGAAGATCTTGTCTAATCCTCATCCCATGTACCCACTCAAAGGTTCTTGCACATTACCCTGCATGAACTCTAATCATAATTTACAAATTTCAAAAGAAACAAACCAGATCCATCTTCTAAAAAGATGTATTATTTAGTACGAAGTGTTTGAAGGATCTGAATAACATGCTCAGGGTTAAACGACGGAAAGAACAGGCGTTACAGATTTCGTTGAAAGCCTGATTGAATTCAATTGTTATTGGACAATTTCACAGTTTGGATGCTTTGTAATCTCCTTAGGAATGACCTTTAGGCTTTAGGTTATAACAATTGCTAAAATCGAAATATTTCAGGTTTCCAAGCTTTCCTATTTGAGAGGGCAACGATTTTAGCTTGATACAATGACTAGTGTTCAAAAACTGAAGGGAAGAAAGATTACTTATCATGGTTTTTTATATTGTCTTAATATAATCTATAAAGCTTTTTTCTTTTGAAAAAAAGATTACCTATATCTTCATGAAGATTTGCAATTTCAGTCCAACTCAAATTGAGAAATTCCAACGGTCTCACCTCCCATAATGATAATGGAAATGATTTTAACTGTGTACCACTTAGATCAGAAGTGAGCCCCTGTAGAAATGGTTCTGGAATTTCTTTCAATTCTGGGATTTCTTTCAATTCCAATTTTCCTAGGAATAGGGTCACCAATTTCTGACATCTCAATTCCTGTGTGGGGAGAGACTTAATGCCATTGCCCAGAACTGATATTATTTTGCAGTCAATCCCTTTGTCAGGGAATCGTTGAAGCATTTGGCCTGCCCTAAACAAAGTTTTCCTCAGTTTCTCCAACGTATATTGTCGTATCCCGCACAGCATCGTGAACTGTAATTACATTTTCTTGATGTTTCACTTGAAATAAGCAACGATCTTCAAGAAACATAACATACCTATGCCCGGTGTCTTTGGTCTTAATAAGACTTTCTGCGATCCACATATGCAAAAGTGGATTCACTCGAAAAGCAGTATCTTGAGGAAACATGGCACAATACAGAAAACAATTCTTCAAATTGGCATCTGGCAAATAGTCATAACTCCATCTCAATCTCTGAAACAAATCTGGATCAATCTGAAGATGATGAGCAATTGAAGAAATGAAATCCAGACTCTGCATCTTCCTCAGAACATGCCTCCACTCATTTACATCTCTCTTGCCAATCATGGATGAGGTTATTACATTTATGAGGAGGGGTAAGCCTTTACACTCGCTGGATACTTGTCTGGCAATATTCTCTAACCCCTCAGAAATTATAATTTCTAAATCTAAAAGGTTCTAATCTCTAAATCTCGAAATACTTTGATTTTTCATTATTCTCTAAGTTAATTTATTATAAAATTAAGTTTTATGAATTTTAAAATTAAATCTATCAAAATATTAAAATAACAATTTATATTTTTTTATTTAAATGTTTTAAGTTTAAGTTATAATATAAAATTTAATATTTATTATATAAAATTTTAATATACATTATTAATATATAATAGGCATGGAATATGCCTTAAAACTATTTTAGTTTGTCTAAAAGTTCGTCTTACAAATATGCAAGGCATAAGTTTATCTCACTACTAACCACTAATGGTAATTCTAGGTGACATGGTTTTCCTTGAATAATAGTGAAAGCAGTGAATGATGGTTGTCCTTATTGCTGGTTTGGCAACTGAGTTATGATATAGCTAGATTTCCCACTGTGTACTTATCAAAGTTATGAGTATTTTTTATTTACCATGCTAATATAATTAGTCTTTGCCTATGTACCTTGTGAGTATAAAACGTCTTAGATTGCATATCTAGTTTTGCAACCAAGCTGCTAGCAATATCTATAAAAAAAAAAGGAATGGAAAAAGCATATATGTGATATCCCCAATTTTGTTTTTTTATTTAACAGGATTAACTCTGAGGCCTCTGACGTGTTCTCTCCATAGACCAAGTTCTAAGACTTTGATTAGGCATACATGTAGTGTAGTGGCACATGGAGTCATCAAGTTGTAGAATGAACCACTTGGATAGGTGCCATAGTGGCAGGTGCACTGGTATCATTGTGATATCCCCAATTTTGATTTTTTATTTAACAAGATTAACTAAGTTTATTGGGGAAGTGCTAAGCATAGCAAAATCTTGTAATCTAAGAATTGGATACATTTTTGGTCATGGGACTTAAGAGAAATTGAAAACTTCAATACTAGTGGAATATGGGGGCCACCCCTCATGGAATATTTACCCCTTGGAGGAAAAATCTATTTTGTGGAAAGGAGGTCGAAATATTTGGGTGAGGGACCCACAAGAAAAGGTGAGGAAACAATTATAAATAGAGGGTTGAAGGCAACATTGGGCACCTTTTGATAATTTGACTTTTACACATTGTTGCTCTAGTTGTTCAAATGAGTCACAAGTGCTGTTTAGAACCAGAGGTTTCCAAGGGGAAATCTCACCCTCTTATTCGGTGGACCATGAGTGCCACCCTAGGGAGGTATTTTCACGAATTTGTGGAGACTTTGGGGACCAGGCTCAGGTGGTACGACTTCCCTTAGCTTCAGCCTGGATGCAGAAGAAGGACCACATAGTTCTTGGGTGAAGTGGGGTACTGAAATTAGAGGCTATACCATTACTGGGAAAGTCCTTATTCAAATTGCAGGTGAAGGAAGAGAATTTATGGGAGTTGAGAGTTCCCATCTCAACAAGACATATTTCTTTGGTTGGGCTTGTGCAAACTTGTCCCAGGACTGCACAGTCATTGGTGGAGCTGATTGTGGGGAGGCTTGAGAGAAGGATTTAGGAGCTGAGCTGCTAGGATTTCATTTGGAGGGCCATTGGAGGAGGATTGTTGTAGTTTGGAGAGCAGAGATTGATAGGAGTAGCCACTATAATAGAATTCGAATTTGGTGGGGGCCAAGCTGTGAAGGGTCAAATTTTGAAGTTTGGAACCGAGGGAAACCCTCTCCGAGTTTTTGACAAGGATCTCATATCTAAAATTGCAAAATTTTATGGGTAGATTTGAGGGGTCAAACAGGGGTCCCAAGTTAGCCAATAGTAATAGGAGCCAAGGGAAATTTGGGCCAAAATTTTGAGGTCATCATTTGGCCAATTCCTTTTTGGGTTTTTTCTGAGTTTTGGGAGAGGGGTACATCCCTAAAATTGAAAAAATTTCTAGGTTGTTTTGAGGGGGTAAATCATAGCTTGAAGTCATCTAGTAGTGCAAATTTGAGGGGACAACACAGTTCTCTGGGGAGTAGTGAATTCAAAGCAGTTGGGCACTTATGTAGTGATCATCTGATGCTTGTAGCTTGCCTTGTGCAAGCCTAGGTGCACCTCATCCAACTTCTATTGTACTCCAGTATATTTGTTTAATGAAAAATGAGCGAGTGGGATGTTTGATGAGAAATTTATGTTCATGTGTTCATTACTAAATAAAATTTTGTTTTGAATTTTATTACTTGTCTCCGTTGTCACTGCAAATCTTCCATTAGGAATACTACAATATATGTGGATGGTGAATCAACGTATATGGTGCCAAGGTTGGCATCCTCCACATTAGAGGTTGAAAAATCTAGATCTGCTAATTTCTTTGTTTTCATGGAAACTTTTTCATTGAGCTTCTTCATTTACCTTTGCAAGTGCAATGTAAAATTTGCTATTTATTTTCAAAGCACTTCACTAGAACTTTACCCATGATAGCTTTAATTTCCAATATATATATGGTTTGTATGTATCTTTATCCAGGTGGATATTGGTGGCCACCTGCCTATTCCACCTAGAGTCCCTAGTCAATTTCATATGTTTCCTTGTCCATTTCATCATTTACTATTTTTAGCAGTTTTTCGAGTCCTGAACTTCCAGAGCAGTTTTCACCCCCTAAACGGTGTTTTTTGGGGGTTTGCAACAGGTCTGTAACCATATGCAAGGGCCTATGGAAAAAGGTGTAGTACTCAGAGAGACCTTTCCAACAAGGTATTGTACGTGCCAAACGGAGATAATATGACCAAGTTATGACCTTGGGAAGTTAGCTGCCCAACTAACCCCAACGGGGCCCACAAACTCTTGGTGTTACATCTCTTGGGGTTAGGGTTTTGGTTATTTATGGTTTTCTCATGTTTTTCAATAATAAATAGGCCCTTGAACCTCATTGTAACATAGTTCAGAGGCATGTAGCCACCACATCTCTTCTCAGAGATAAGCTACCATCGCCCAAGCTATTTTATTTCCATTCTGTTTGTAAGCATAGTTCAGTAGTTTTCTATTAATGAAATGAGGTGTTTTTTTGTTGCATCTCTGTGTTTGTGATTATATTTGTAAGTTGTTGTGTTGTTGTTTAAGTTCGGATCAGTGGTATCAGAGTAGTTTGTTATTTATCTTTTTTTCTTTTCATGTCCCCAACGAATTCAGGGTATAAGGAGTTAGGGCTTGATCCGGTTGAACCATTGCAAGATCAACCTCACAAAACCCGATGAATCCCATGGTGGAAGAAAGGAAAGATGAGTGGGCAGGGGATCCTTTCAAAATGTTGGTTGACGAATCCCTTGAGCAACAAAGGGACATGATGATGGATAACTTTTCCCAAATCCTTTGACGACTACCCACAGACAATGCATCTTCATCTAGGTGCCACTCTGGAGGCACCACTCCTTTTAAGGTACCAGTTAACTTCAGTATTCCCATATTTGAAGGCCTGATAGATGCATATGTCGTAGATAAATGGTTAAATCTGTTGGAAGGATATTTTTCAATTCATGACTTTTCCAATCAGGAAAAGATTACTTTTGCACTTCTTAAAGTTGCCCCACACATCAAGGATTGGTGGGAAACCTACTGTGAACAAAAGTACGAGTGAATCCTCGTTTTTTTCATTCACACCCACTTGGAATTATTTTCGAGACACCATCAAGGGACAATATTACCCTGTCAGGAGCTATAAAGAAAAATACATAAAGTGGACCATGCTACGACAGGGAAGGGACCAAGATGTACCAGAGTTCACAAATATTTTCCATACCCTTCGTACAAAGCTGGGTATGAAGGATACTGAGTGGCATTTAGTGCTCAAGTACCATAGTTGTCTACACAAGTACATCCAGGATGAGATAGAGTTCCTGGACATTTCTTTGTTCGGCACATCATATCGGTACGCTGTCAAGATTAAGTAGAAGTTTAAACAGAAGAAGTGGGACTTTGGATCTGCAAATCCATAGCAAGGAAAAGGCACCCCCAAACCATAGAACAAAGGACCAAGCCAAGGCGACACTATTCAGGACATCCCGTTGAAGCTGCAAGAAAATAACAACACCTCGAAGACAAAGAAGGACATGGGAAAATTATGTGAGTTCCATAAGAGCTCCACCCACAATACAAGTGAGTGTCGAGCCAAGTAGTCATTGGTGGCTGAGTTGAAGGCTTTTGAATTAGACACAGGTTCCAAATCTAAATGAGAACCCGATAATGGAACTGACAAAGGGAAGAATATCATTGATGTGGAGCCCCTTGCCACCGTGGCCACCACCAAGATCCATAAGATTGAGCCCGAAGATCTAGAGGAGGGGGAACGCCTCTTCCACTCAGCTATGTGTGAAGGGTTCTCTGCTACAAGTTCATTATCGACAGCAGGATCCAAAAGAACCTCATTTCAACAGAGGTCATGAAGCAGCTAGGCCTAAACACTATAGCACATCCACAATCGCACACCATTGAGTGGCTTCACCAAGGACAAGATATTTGTGTCAGCCAACAGTGTTGCCTTCCCTACAACATCAAGCCCTTCATGGATGAAGTATTGTGTGACATTGCTCCTCTTAAAGTTTGTGATGTATTGTTAGGACAACCATACTTGTGGAAGTGACATGATGTATATGATTTTATACCTCGCTCTGTGATTATTACTTTGGCTAATAAGTTGTACAGGATACCGGAGATAGCCTCGCCTATCGCCATCTCTTTGATCACTGCAAAGAAATGCAATAATATCATTTCCTTGACCAAGAAATTTATTTTCCTTATGATTCTCCCCCAAGGCAAGAAGAAGGTTGTGGCCATGGCTTCCAAGCAGGGCTCCTCTACACAATAGCAGTAGATGGACAAGGTTGTGGAGAAGTACAGAGATATTTGTGCCTCACCCACAAGGGTACCTCTGCATTGTCAAGTCAAGCACTCCATTGATTTGACCCCGGGCCCAATGGACCGATCTATCAACGTTATGTTCTAGAGAACGATGAGATCAAGAGGCATATTCAGGAACTATTGCAGAAATGGAACATTAGGCCAAGCTCATCACCTTGTGGGAGCCCGATTGTATTGGTACAGAAGAAGGATGGGACTTGGAGGCTCTGTATTGAATATCAGGTGTTGAACAAGATCACTGTCCATAATAGGTACCCAATCTCGCAGACCAATGACCTTCTGGACTAGCTCAAGGGGGCCAAATATTTCAGCAAGGTTGACATGACGTCAAGTTATCACCTGTTTCCTATCGAACCCTCCGATGTGTGGAAGACTACCTTCAAATGCAAGGAGGGCCTTTTCAAATGCTTGGCCATGTCGTTTGGATTCAAAAACTCCCCTGCAACCTTCATGAGACTGATGGATGATATCTTGTGACCCTTCACCAATGCATTCGTGGTGGTGTATTTAGATGACATCTTAATCTTCAGCCAAAGTTGGGAAGAGCACCTCCACCATATTCGACATGTCCTTCAAACCTTGTGCCAACACAAGTTGTGTGCTAACTTGGAGAAATGCACCTTTGGCTTGACCCAGGTTCAATATCTGGGGTACATCATTGATGAGCAGGGTGTACATGTGGACCCATCCAAGATACAAATCATTCGAGATTGGCCAACCCCAACAACTCTAACAGAGCTCTATATCTTTTTGGGTCTTGCCAATTTCTACCGTAGTTTCATGTTGGGGTTCTCTCATATCACTTGGCCTTTAAGTCAAGTCACCAAGGGCAAGAGCGAAAGCAAAGCTTTTTTGGTCGAAAACCCAACAACAATCATCCTCTGAGTTGAATAATCGCCTTTGTTCTCCACCATTGCTCACATTACCAGACCTGCAACAACCATTTGAGATTGAGACAGATACCTCTAACTATGTTATTGGTGTGGTTCTTACTCAGCATGGGCATTCAGTGGCTTACCACAATGAGACACTTTCAGACACAATCCGAAAGTACCCCGCTTATGACAAAGAAATGTATTCCATTTTGGGGGCTTACCGTCAATGGAAGCATTAGATTCTGGGGAAGGAAACAGTCATCCACATAGACCACTGGCCTCTACAGTTCATACAAACACAAGGGAAGTTGCAGATCGATCGCCATCAGAAATAGTCCACCTATTTGCAACAATTCCATTTGAACATTATGTATAAGAAGGGTAGCACCAATAATGTTATTGACTGCCCAACCGACCACCGATCATGGAGCTGATCATTATGCTCAACTCCTATGGGAATAAGACATCCGGGCGGCCACATATTTACAAGAGCGATCCAGAATTCGGCAGCATATACCATACACTCCTTCAGGGGAAGCAAGTTCTAAATTTTCACCTTCAGGATGCACTGTTATCCCACCTGGGACACTTTTGTAATCCTTCAATTGAGTGTTCCAAGATGATTTGGGACGCACACCATAGTTGGGTCGCTAGACATTTCGAAGTAGATAAAACAATGGAAGTATTGTAGAATTATTTTTGTTGGCCGAAACTTCGTCAGGATGTTGGGAAGGACGTTAGATCCTGCACCGCTTGTGCGATTGCCAAACCAACCATCAGGAAGCAAAGGTTTGTATAGCCGGCCTTAGGAATCTGTCTCCATGGATTACATGTTCAACCTTCCTTCTACTAAGCATGACAATGATTGCATTTTCGTGGTCATCGACAGATTCTGTAAGATGGCCATAATGGTGGTCTGCAAGAAGAGTATCACAACAGAGGCCATTGCTAAGCTCTTCTTAGAGTGAGTATGGGTACACTTTGGGATCCCATAACCCATTGTCTCAGATTGGGACAGCAAATTCCTGAGTGCATTTTGGTCAAGTCTCTGGTCGATTTTGGATACAAAACTTACTAAGTCCACGACTTTCCATCCCTAAATTGATGGCCAAACAAAGGTTGTCAACATGATGATCGTATACACTTTGTGAATGTGTAACTCAAATCATCCACACACATGGGATGAAAGTCTCCCTTATGTCCAACACAGCTACAACAGAACTTTCCACAACTCAACATGCCACAACCCTTTTCAGGTAGGGTTGGGATTTCAACAATTATGCCCCATTGATGTGGCCATACCATTTGCAGCCACTCAAGTAGATTTGTCTCACATTTAGTCCGAAGTTGAAAGGGTTAACAACTTCATTGAGCGCATTCAACACATCCGCCAGCAGGTCCATGATATATTGGATAGATCCAATGCTAAGTATAAGCAGCACCATGGTCATCATCGAGTGTCGCACAAGTTCCAGGTGGGAAACAAATTTTGGCTACATTTGCAGAAGGAGTGCCTTGTTGGACCCTACCGCAAGCTTCGCCCACTCTTATATGGGCCATACACCATCACCAAGGTCATCGATGATAATGCCTTCGAGCTCCTCATCCTACAGTTCGTTGGTCTGCACCCAGTGTTCAATGTAGATTGCCTTCGGCCATAATTTCCACCATTGTTGGACACATCTGATAATGCACAACAACTCACACCAACATAGCTCAACCCGGACTGCATGGAACAGGCCACAACTGATCAGATTATGGACACACAGATCAATAACACTCACCAATAGAGATTACATCTATATCGAGTTGTCAAAGTAGGCCAACTCCATCACCAAGGAAAGTGGTTCACCAGGGACCAAGTTCAACAAAAATTTCCTCCCCTCATGGAGGCTCTGCACGCAATGGGGACCATTGCTTCCTAAGGGGGGAGGAATGATCCAGGTGGATATTGGTGGCCACCTGCCTATTCCACCTTAACCCCCCAATCATTTTCATTTGTTTCCTTGTTCATTTCAGTATTTACTATATTTAGTAGTTTTTCGGATCCTGAACTTCCGAAGTAGTTTTGACCCCCTAAACGATGTTTTTTTGGGGTTTGAAAGAAGCCTATAGCTGCAAGAAAGGCCCTGCGCAAAACCTGTAGTACTCAAAGATACCTTTCCAACAAGGTATCGTATGTGTTGGACACTTAATCCTCTATGGGTTGGTGTGGAATGTGAACAGCCACCGGAGTCCAAGGGACCACTTGGAATATGAATCCAAGGGTCACACCATGTACTATAAATGTATATCATGTCAATAATATATGTAATCTAATGCTTGTCTTCCACATTAGTTGTTTACATTCCATTTGAGATTAACATGGTATTAGAGCAGACGTTTTCTTGCCCTTCTCCAATTTGAGCCACTATTTTCTTGTGGCCTTCTTTTGTGTGTTTGGCGCCAGACCTAGGTGTTATCCAGAATCCTCCATATCTGCATAGGTCAGTGCGCAGGACATAAATTTGGCTTTCTTCTTGGTATGTATGTTGGGTTTCTCTGTGCATTAATTGAAGATCAAGGTTTATATGCTACGTTGTATTGGCATTGATTTGTTGTGCATTACTCTGCATTGAATTTTGTGAAGTTAGTCATTTCTCTACTAGTCTCACCTGTAAGAGTTGTCATTACCCTGCTTAACATTCTCTCAACCAATTCTGCATTTATGTTTGTCCTGCAAACTTGTGTTCTCGCCAACACCATAATCATCATATCTATCAATGCACCTACCTGATGGTATCAAATCGCTTGCAAACGGATCCACGTTGTGGCAGTTCTATAAAATATTGCTTATACAGATCCACGTTGTGGTAGTTATATATTGAATACATTGGATCCTTACCTAAATTCTTACGTTGAGGGGAATTCTACTAATGTCATTGCATTAGCTACTCTAGTATGCAGAGATATCAATTCAATTCCATGAAGAACATGTATGGTGAGCAGTAATTGTGGTAAACTAAACCTATAATGACAACAAAACCTGACAATCCATGTTGTAACATCTCTGCGCCTACTCCTCGCCAATGACCTTTCCATTTAGTTCCCATAACAGACAATCCCATACTTTTAATATGTCGAGACTATTCGACTGCCAAATAGCTTATGATAAGAATTCTATACCACATCTCTCAAACTTCAACTGTGTCAAATGATTCAATTGTCCCAAAGAATTGGGCACGCATTTCAATTTGGGCGAATCATTGACTAAGTAAAGATTTAATCTCTGAAGGTATCCGAGCAGTGGTGACAACACTTCCAAGGAATTGTTACCTATTCCCAATACTGCCAATTTTCTCAGGTCCCCAATATAGCTGGGAAATCCTTTTAGATCGGTCTCTACCTTTTCTTAATGCTTTGAAATTAGGAATTCGTGTAGCAGTGGATGCTTATGGAAAATGAAAACAATGTGTCTAGTTCTTGATGGAAGGGTTAGCTCCTGTATAATTGTCAGAAGGTTGAATCCCTCTCCATGGCTAGCTCTAGCTATATTGTCTTAAAATGTTGTTGGTTGTATGTCTTTCTGCTGAATTCATTGAGTAGCACCAAAGATTTTATGCTTAGTTGGAAAAAATTGTGGTATAAAATCTTGCATTTTTTTAAACCAAACTTTTGAGAGGGTCATTAGTGCCATTCCCATTTTATAGACATCACTCACTAATATTTAAGAGGTCACCAATACCATTCCATCCGCTCTTTCCATTATCAAAATTGAGATTTTGAAAAATCCCTCCACCATAAAGAGGCACAGCAAGATAAGGCAGACACCTTGTAAAGGCAGAAGCATCGTAATAGGGCGCCCCATGTGAAGCAGCCACTATGTTTTTGAATTTTTTTTATCAAAATGTTAGTGAAGAATACCAACTTCATTCCTGGAGTAATGCTTAGTGCAAGGTGTGCCATAGCAACAAAACATTGAAGAAGGAATAGCAACAACTGGATCTAGAAGTGAACAATTTGCATTGAATTGGTAAGTTAGAGCATTAAAAAATCTTAAATCTCTTGCAGCCTATGGTTAAATATCCCTTCTTTGCATTGTGAAGTTGAAAACACTGGCATACACAGTGTTGAATTGGTATGTGTATTGAGATTTACTTGGATTAGTTTGTTTGCTATTATATATGTATCATAAAGATATATTTTATGCTACAGAGAGAGTAAAGTTTTGATTGCAGTGGAGATTGGAAAATATTTATAGTCTTTGTGATTGTCAAATGAATGGTTCATGAGGCACAATACTTGCTAAGGTTTTGCAAATGGGGTAGCAAGCTAAGTGGGCTTGATTGTGGGGAAAAACTCCACAGTTAAGCGCGCTTGAGCCAGAGGAGTTCTGGGATGGGTGACCTCCTGGGAAGTCCTGGTTACCGGGTGCAAGCCCCGGAAGTGATGATTGATGCTATGTGATTCGTTCTCCACATTTCACTAGTTTCAATCCCACTTCTTCACCCCTATGAGCATCACCCGATGCAATGAGTGCTAAGTGAACTATTCAAAAATCATGAGAAATTAGTCACTTTACGACTACCTCTCATGGAAATGGTCATACGTTTGAATGACTTACTTAACGCAGTTGAATCCCAAAAATGATATCTAATATAATGCACTGCGTAAATCCCCCATACTTAAATTCAAAAAGAGTCAAGGGATCTCTACTTGAATGGTTCATGAGGCACAATACTTGCTAAGGTTTTGCAAATGGGGTAGCAAGCTAAGTGGGCTTGATTGTGGGGAAAAACTCCACAGTTAAGCGCGCTTGAGCCAGAGGAGTTCTGGGATGGGTGACCTCCTGGGAAGTCCTGGTTACCGGGTGCAAGCCCCGGAAGTGATGATTGATGCTATGTGATTCGTTCTCCACATTTCACTAGTTTCAATCCCACTTCTTCACCCCTGTGAGCATCACCCGATGCAATGAGTGCTAAGTGAACTATTCAAAAATCATGAGAAATTAGTCACTTTACGACTACCTCTCATGGAAATGGTCATACGTTTGAATGACTTACTTAACGCAGTTGAATCCCAAAAATGATATCTAAAATAATTCTTTTCTAAAATGGCTCTGATTGGTGATGTATTAGAGTTATTAAATATTCTCACTCATTCAACTATTGATGAGATGGTGAAAACCAACAAAAACACTCGTTGTGATATTAAACCATGTTTGTGGAATGCACAGGAAAAGATTTATTTTTTGCAGCTTGAATCCCAGCTTCAGCAAGATGAATTATCGCAACATAAGCATCATGACACCCATTAGAAACAAGAAATGGCAGATGTAGTACCCATTTCAGGAGCAAATTTGCATGCAAAAGCAAAAATTCAATCTGCACTTCCAAAGCCAATCATCAGACCTTGGGAAGAGCTTGTCCATAACAAGCATATAACTAGTCTTGGATATGACAAGGATATGTCCTTTCATATTCCATATTACTCAAAGCCCATCCAGTTTCAGAGTGTTGGATTCCTTTATGGCAATTCATCTTCACTTGTTCCAGATTCTACTCCTCCACATTCGCAGCCAAAAGTTGTTAAATGCCAACACTGTGACCGATTTGGCCATATGAAATATCAATGTTTTGATCTTCATCCATGCAAGCATTGTGGTTAGCCTGCTCATTCTTCACATAAATGCTTCAAAAACAAGCCTCTTGCAAGAACAAAGATTCATCTTGGATGGATCACTTCTTGGCAATGGGCATCAAAAACCAAGAAGATATTTCAATCATATGTCAGAACTTGTTCTAGAGTATTGAACGACCTACCATATGAGATTCAGAGTTGTAGCCAGAGACAAAGATGCCCCTAAGCATGCGTTCTGTTCATGATCATCCTTAAACCATCTAAGTGGGGTTGAGACATCTCTTCAAAGAATTGGGGACACTTCCTCTAGCAGAAGACTTCAACTTCTTGCCAGTTTTGGAAGACTTCCAGGAATTGTATAAGCATTCCAAAATTGGTGGTCATCCTTAAACCATCATAGGTTGATACCTCCCTTTTCAAGATGAGGTTCTCCCTTTTTATGCATGGTGAGACATCTCTTTCAAGGTTGAAGGTTTTCCTCTTCAAAACATTAGGAGCACTTCCTCTAGTAGAAGGCCTCGGCTTCATGCCAGATTTGAAGAGTTCTGGGAACTGCACTAAGTGTTTAGTGTTGGTGGTCATCCTTAAACCACCCCCCTTATACCAACAGTTCAGAGAGCACATTCAGCCTAGTGCTTTCATGCATTTTAGCACATTTTGTATTACAACTCTCTTCTTGGACTCATAAATGCCCTTTCTGATTAAGGGGGGGGGGGAATGTTGGACACGTAATCCTCTATGGGTTGGTGTAGAATGTGAACAACCACCAGAGTCCAAGAGACCACTTGGAATATGAATCCAAGGGTCACACCATGTACTATAACTATATATCATGTCAATAATATATGTAATCTAATGTTTATCTTCCACATTACTTGTTTACATTCCATGTGATTTTAACAGTATGCGCCAAACGAAGATAATATGACCAATTTATGACCCCGAGAAGTTGGCAGCCCAACTAACCCCAACGAGCCCCACAAACTCTTGGTGTTACATCTCTTCGGGTTATGGTTTTTGTTGTTTAGGGTTTTCTCATGTTTTCCAATAATAAATAGGCCCTTGAGCCTCATTGTAAGATAGTTCAAAGGCATGTAGCTACCACATTTCTTCTCAGAGATAAGATACCATTGTCTGAGCTGTCTTATTTCCATTATGTTTGTAAGCATAGTTCAGTATTTTTCTATTAATGAATGAAGTGTTTTTCTATTGAATCTTTGTGTTTATGATTATATCTATAAGTTGTTTAATTCTTGTTTAAGTTTGGTCAAACGGAGATAATATGACTAAGTTACGACCTTGGAAAGTAGGCTTCCCAACTAACCCCAACCGGGCCCACAAACTCTTGGTGTTACATCTCCTGTGGTTAGGGTTTTGGTTTTTTAGGTTTTTCTCATGTTTTCCAATAATAAATAGGCCCTTGAGCCTCATTGTAACACATTTCAGAGGCATGTAGTTTTCACATCTCTTCTCAGAGATAAGCTACCATCGCTTGAGCTATCTTATTTCCATTTTGTTTGTAAGCATAGTTCATTATTTTTCTATTGATGAAATGAAGTGTTTTTCTACTACATCTCTATGTTTATGATTATATTTGTAAGTTTTTTCGTTCCTGTTTAAGTTCAAATCATATCTAGTTTGTCATGTTCTAGTATTTACCTTGTTAGGGACCTTACCCCCTACTTCTACTTCCATATTTGCATCAGTGATTTAAACAATCATTCTATCATTTCTTCTCTCCCAACCTCCCTAATATTTGCTCTAATCTCTAGAGGATTTGAATAAACATAAGCAACAATAGAACACTCTATGAAGCATTGATCTCATGAAATGGAGGGGAGGTAGTGGTTTATTCTATCCTTAGAACCTTCAAGGAGACTTGGTTTGGCCTATTGTCAAGGATAAATTGAATTGATAGCAAATATGAAGCATGGACAGTCTCTAAATAGAAATGGAAGACCTCTAACAAAATGAAAGACACAAAGTAATCAATCTTATATAAGGTGGAAACAAGAGAAATGAAGATGGAGAGACAAGATCAATTAGAGAGGAGGTACTATTATCCTGATACCACCCTCCAAGGAGAGGCACAAACCCAGCACTAACATGAGAAACAACTAAGGGAATTGAAATAAACAGTAGCCTATAAAGAGGAAACTATAGATGTAAAAGGGAGAAGAGGTCCTACAAAAGTAAAAACCTTAGCCCTCCTAATAAGAATGGAAAATTCCACTTTTATAAATAAACAATGCTATAACAGGATTTACAGGAATAAGGAGAAAAGTGCAATGACCAACTTGGACTTGAAGCTCCAAGGATGGCTCTTTATCACATGCAAACTTCAAGCCAACACACAATAGATGAGAAATTTGTATATATACAAGAAAAATTGAGGAGCATACATTGCTCACAAATTCACTCAAAAATCAATTCATATTCCACACACCAAAGCCAAATTACAAGCCACATCAAAAGTTGTCATGAGATCCAACAGTTTCTAAGATAGGAGAATATTGCTGAGGAAATATCTCAACAAATTCTAACCACTAACAAAGAAAATATGCCTACATTCTAATGTAAGCATTATTACAAGTGCCCCCTTTAATGCTTACATTTACATCAATACAAAGTTTAATACAAAAATGACAAATTACAATTCACATGTCACATATGTCTCACTAGCCATTTTCGACACTTATCCCCATTCTGAACTCTGTCGAACAACGCTCTTTTCACCACCACAATTTCTGAGCTCCCCATTCAACTCATTTAAGACATAATCGCCTTTGACCATCTTTGATGAACTTTGTATAATTGACACTTGAAAACCTCGATACTAGACCACCCTATGGATAAAGTCCCATCTATCAAAATGCAGTGAACTACACTTTTGATAGTTGTATAGGTGAGTTGTCTTATTACTGGGCATATTTAGCAATCCATTATGCAACTGACCTTTCTACACGCATAGATCTCATAACAAAACCTGTAATTGATGCTCTTGAAGCCCAAAGCACAACAAAATCCATCAGTGAATAACATATTCACACAACAAAATTAGTAATGCGTTCTAGATTCACACAATAAAATTAGCGACGTGTTCTCTCAGCACCGAAAAATATCGAGAACAACTAATATAATTATATTTCACAGTTCAATAATTAGTTCTATGACATTGATTTACAAACCAAAAATAAATTTAATTTTAATATACAACCATAGAAAACCACTCAAACCAACACCAATTTTTTATTATTTATCTACAACTCTATCATATTTTCCATATGGCTAATATCATATTTTCCCAAAATAATTCAAAGCACGCAAATAATGTGAACACCTACATCTTAACGGAACACCTATAGCATAACTGAACACCCCACCACCGAAGTAATCGAAACAATTTTATTTGTTGCCAGCCAAAATTTTCTCCATATGCACTCACAGTGTTTGTCCTTAGTTTCATAACATGGATGTCACTGAAGAAGAAATAATTGTAGAGCAACTCGCTCGCAGACACCAAGATTCTTCATTTAGTAGTCTGCAATCATGATCGGTCACAAGTCGTCCCTAATAGTAGTAATGGGAATGGATAAGCGACACAAGTGTTTCAACTAATTAATTCGTAGGAGGGCGAGGGATCGAATACACAGAACGACTCTAAGGGATTGAACACACAGAACGACTCTTCTCCAACACAAGTTTCCATGCTTCTCTAGCACAACCCAACATCATCTTCCCTTTCCCCTCAAAGCAGAGGCAGACGGATAACATTGCTTTGTTTGATGTTCTTGAAATATGTGATTCTGGATAATCGACATTGGCACCTCAGTGATAGCAGCAGTCACCCCCAAATTGATGATGGTGATTTCCCTCAGCCTGAACAGTACGCAGCTTCTCGTCAGTCCACAGGTCCTTCATTAACATTGGACGGCAAGTTCTGCAAATCCTTATGCATTTTGGGATCATGGAATTGTCGTCCGATCAACTATTTGATCTTAGAGATGGCGTTCTTTCGAGCAGTGGTCGCCTATGCCAGCCAAAATGCAGGGTCCTCGTTTATGTTCTGTAACCGAAAAACGTGGTCCTGGATAGGAAAAACTGATGGCATCGATCAAATTACGAGTTAGTTATGGAGAAGGGGATTCCCCTAAGAGAGGGAAAATTCTGGGTTTATATGATTTCGGGAATGTTGGCCCCACGAACTTCCTGAAATTTAAAGCATCCTTTTCTTTAGACTCTACTTATTCGCGTCCATCTCCACACCAAGAGATAGTCGACACATAATTCCCATCGCTCGGGTGTCACATTTAAACTATGATGACAAATTAATTAGATGCAAAGGAAAGAAGATCATTTGGCATCCAGAATAGCAATATTGATCGTAGATTCAGTTGTTACTTTCGTTCATGGTATGTGATTGCAGTGTTGAACACACATTTAATATGTGCAATATTGTATTCGCTCTTTTTTCCATGAAACGCAGAGAATGTTAAAGCCAATGGTGCGCAGCTAAACAAAAGACAACAACAGCGTATACAATCATACAAAAGTGACACAGTGAGTTAACATGGTTCACCCAACCAATTTGGGCTACGTCCACCAAACATAGGCATCGACAATCTTTATTATAAAAAAACAGGAGATTACAAAATAATCAGTTTCCTCTCAAACTCTTACTCCCATCCCAATCCGTATGGACACCTCTTTTATAGCTAAGAGAATCTAACTGCCTCATAAATCCTCTTACAACAAATATAAGATGCATTAACTCTTTCCCAAAAAAATAGAGTTAATATAGCAACACAATATGATTGTTGTCACCTACTGAGATTTTTGCCTATTTTATTAAAACCGAAAATCTCAACAATCTCCACCTTGACAACAATTAGCCTGATGCCCTGTTTCTTTATTACTTATTTTTTCTACAAGCCAAGAGAAGCCAAACACCAACGCAACTTCTCTAACAAAATTGGTTTTGTGAACATGTCTGCACAGTTTTCCTTTGTATGCACCTTTTCAAGAGAGACTCCCCTTTCAGTGATAACCTGTCTTACAAAATGGTACTTAATTGGAATATGCTTTGATTTACTATGATAGGCCGGATTCTTAGCCAAATGTATTGCACTTTGACTATCACAAAGTAACTTGATGTTGTCCTGTAACCTACCAAACTCACCAAGCAAGCCTTTCCGCCAAACCGCTTCTTTGTAGGCATGCGAAGCAGCAATGTATTCTGCTTCAGTAGTGGATAAAGCAACAATGTTTTGTAGCTTTGACATCCAGCTAATAGCTCCACCTGCAAGAGTAAAGACATATCCTGAAGTTGACCTTCTCTTATCCAAATCACCTGCAAAATCAGAATCAACATACCCGCAAACAAATTCACTACTCTTATTGTAAGTGATACAATAACTACTTGTGCCTCTCAAATACTGAAGCACCCATTTCACTGCTGACCAGTGTTCTTTACCCGGATTTTCCATATACCTGCTGACAACCCCAACTGCATGTGAAATATCTGGTCAAGTACAAACCATCGCATACATCAAACATCCTACTACATTGGCATATGGAATTCGAGACATATATTCCTTTTATTCATCTGTATTAGGACATAAACTGGAAGAAAGCTTAAAATGGGAAGCTAAACGGACTGACACAGGCTTCACATTGTTCATACCAAACCTCATAAGTATTTTCTCAAAATACTTCTGTTGTGATAGCCACAGCTTACCATTGCTCCTGTCTCTGAAAATCTCCATGCCCAAAATCTGTCTTGCTGCTCCTAGATCTTTCATATCAAATGTCCTTGTCATCTGAGTCTTTAACATGTTGATTTATTCAATGCTTTTTCTTGCTAAAAGCATATCGTCAACATACAACACTAAGATAATGAACATGCCATTACTTAACTGCTTAAAGTAAACAAAATGATCATATTCACTTCTTATATATTTTTGACTCAACATGAAAGAATCAAATTTCTTGTACCACTGTCGAGGCGACTGCTTTAGACCATACAATGATTTCTTGAGCCTGCAGACAAATTTCTTATTGCGATGCTGAACAAACCCTTCTGGTTGTTCCATATAGATTTCCTCATCTAAATCTCCATGTAAAAACACAGACTTAACATCTAGTTGTTGTAATTCTAAATCAAGCAAAGCAACTAACGCTAACACAATTCGAATTGAAACTATTTTAACAACTGGTGAAAATATCTCATGAAAGTCTATGCCTGCTTTCTGAGAAAACCCTTTTGCAACCAGCCTCGCTTTGTATATGTCCTCTGTATCATTCACACCCTGTTTTACCTTGAAAACCCATTTACATCCCACAGTTTTCCTGCCTTTGAGAAGTTCAACCAGATCCCATGTGCCATTCTTACCTAAGGCCATCATTTCGTCCTTCATAGCTGCTTTCCATTTGTCACTTTTCGAACCTTCTATGGCTTCCTGATAGCACATAGGCTCATTGTCATCAGCGGTAAATGCAACTGAAGTAACATAACCATCATACCTTTCGGAGGCCATTTGATCCTTGTAGACCTCCTTAAGGATGTTTCTGGTGCTTCCACAATTGGCTGACTACCATTTGTAGGAACTTCTTCATGATCACCATCTGAGACCTGTTCATGACCTACATCTGAACCCTGTTCATAATCTGATTCTAAAACCTGTTCATGACTAGAATCTGAACTATGGTCATCAAGACTATCATTAGAAGTGTTGTCAAACTGAATGTGCTGATAATCAGATACATCATCATGTTTCAATTTATTATCTACATCTCACTGTACAAGAAAGGATTCATCAAACTTTACATCTCTGCTGATGATGATTTTGCGAGTAGTAGGATCCCACAATCTAAATCCCTTTGTTCCATCACCATATCCCACAAAGATATACCTTTTTGATTTTGGATCTAATTTAGTTCGCTGATGTTTAGGTACTAGAGCATATGCATCACAACCAAACACTCTGAGTTTAGAATAATCACAAGGGTGACCTTTCCATACCTCTTGAGGAATCTTGCAACCTATTGTTGTCGATGGTGACCGATTTATCACATAACAAGCGGTAGCCACCGCTTCTGTCCACAACTCCTTCTGCAAACCAGCGTTACTTAGCATACTCCTTGCTCTCTCCAAAAGAGTCCTATTCATGCGTTCATCAACGCCATTTTGCTGAGGAGTATAAACAGTAGTCTTATGTCTCTCAATCCCTGCATCCTTGCAATAGTTTTCAAACTCCTTGGAGGTAAACTCACCACCATTGTCAGTTCTTAAACATTTTATAGTTCTACAAGTGATGTTTTCTACCAATGCTCTAAACTACTTGAAAACTATAAAAACATCAGACTTCCTTTTCAACATGTAGACCCACACTTTCCTAGAAAAGTCATCAATAAATGATACAAAATATGTCGAGCCACCATACGAGGTTGTAGGTTCTGGACCCCAAACATCTGAATGGATATAATCAAGTATTCCTTTACTAGTATGTTTGCCTGTTTTAAACTTTTGCTTACTTTGTTTGCCAAACAGACAATGTTTACAGAAATCTAACTTTCCAGACCTTAGATTAGGAAGTAACTTACGATCAGCGAAAATCTTTAACCCTCTTTCGCTCATATGGCCCAACCTTTGATGCCATAGGTGAATGGAACCACTGTCATGTTCAGATACGGTAGACACATGAACTGACCCTGTTCTTCCTTCTAACTGAAACAGATTTCCTACTTTCTTAGCTTTCATTACTAGTAAAATACCTTTGTAAATTTTCATTACTCCACCTTGAATTACAGTTTTATATCCATTTGTGTCAAGTGCCCCCAGTGAAATTAGATTTTTCCTTAAATCTGGTACATGTCTTACATCAGTTAACATTTTGGTTGTCCCATCAAACATTTGTAGCTGTATACTCCCTATTCCCACAATATTAGATGTGACATCATTACCCATGTACACGACTCCATCATTAACTGATCTGTACGTCTTAAACCATTCTCTATGAATACACATGTGGTTTGATGCACCGGAATTTAACAACCAATGTTGATCATGATTTGACAAATTAACTGATAAGACTTTGTCGCTCATACCTGAACCAGATGCCGAACATGTATCGGTCGTATTTGATTCCTTCTTCTCTGTCGATGAGGCTTCTTTAGAAGTTTGTTGTCACTTCCAGCAATTCTTCTTCAAGTGCCCTGATTTGCCACAAAACCAGCACTTTACTTTACTCTTCTTTCCTTTCCACAGTGAAAGCGAATCACTGTGCTTACCAGAGCGTCTTTCTCTAGAACGACCTCTAGCCATCATTGCCTCTGATGTAGAGGTGTCAGCGTTCGACCGCTTCCTGGTCTCCTCGGATAACAAAGCTCCGATGACATCATCAAATTCAATGGTTTCGGATGAACTAAGACTTATAGAAGTAACAAAATGATCTCATGACTCGGGAAACGAGCATAATAAAGTTATGGCTTTATCCTCGGATTCAAATTTTACTTCTATGCTTTCTAATTGTACCAGGAGAGTATTAAAAACATTCAAATGATCAGTAATCAAAGTACCTTCCTTCATTCGCAAACTGTATAGCTACTGCTTCAGGAGAATTCGATTTGTCAAGGATTTTTTCATGTACAGTTTCTCCAACTTCGTCCACAAACCAGCAGCAGTTTTCTCTGACACGATGTTAAACAAAACATCATCAGCCAAACAGAGTCGAATACCGCTCAAGGCTCTTCCATCCAATTCATTCCATTCATCATCTGTCACGGGGTAAGGCATTTTGGATCTTCCCGACAACGCCTTTGCCACGCCTTGTTGTACCAGGAGATCATGCATCTTTACCTTCCAGATATCGAAATTGTTTTTTCCGTTAAACTTCTCGATTTCAAACTAGGCACTCTGAGTTTTCACCATCTCGTTTAAAACAAACAATCTCCAAATCCAACTTTTAAATACAAGAAGTTAATATATAAAAAAACGTCTATGCCTTACTGTACCAAATCCCTTTGCTGTTTGAATTGCAAATTACAATTTAAAAACGAGTAACAAATTTTAGCAACGTAGTTGGTGCGTTGGCGCTATCGTCACTCCAGCAAATCCGCGCCAGTAGCAAAAACACTTGGAGTAAGAAAAATGGTGCGTCTATCCCCTTCGGATCCGCGCTAATTAGGAAATTGGCCCACTGGCGCCCTTAATACAGCCTTATCGGCGCCTTTCTGTTTATTGGCACTACTGTGTTATAATAATCCGCGCCAATCAAAAAACTTAGAGAAAAAAAAAACAACACAACACTCCAGCGTAACACGCGTAAAAACTCCAGTGTAGATCTTCCAGCGTAATATGCCAAACACGCCAGCTCAACCACGCTGCCACCGCAATATACAAAGGTCGGGGCGATTGCTGGAAAACACGCACAGCGCTGTAAAAAACCACAGCACGTTTAATTATTCTACACACGCCAGCACAACCATGAGCACTGTAAACCACCGCACGTTGCCTGATCCAATGCACAGGCACCTCCAGCACCACCGTTCCAGCAGCGCAATTGCTAGCGTTTCAGCGCTGCCCGGTGTCTGTCCCACGCAGAAAGTCAATGTCACAGCCAGTCGTTGCTTTGTGAACGCTGAGCCAACGCATACATCGTCCTTGCACCTCCAGCAGGCTTGAGCCCGCCACTCCTCCACTGCGCCACTCCTCCAACTTGCTCTGATACCACTTGTTAGAGCCAACGGTGCGCAGCTAAATAAAAGACAACAACAACATATACAATCATACAAAAGTGACACAGTGAGTTAATGTGGTTCACCCAACCAATCTGGGCTACGTCCACCAAACATAGGCATCGACAATCTTTATTATCAAAAAACAAGAGATTACAAAATAATCAGTTTCCTCTCAAACTCTCACTCCCATCCCAATCTGTATGGACACCTATTTTATAGCTAAGAGAATCTAACTACCTCATAAATCCTCTTACAACAAATATACGATACATTAACTCTCTCCCAACAAAATAGAGCTAATATAGCAGCACAATCTGATTGTTTTCACCTACTGAGATTTTTGCCTATTTTATTAAAACCGAAAATCTCAACAGAGAAAGCGACAACAAACAGGGGTAAAATGGGATTCAGTAAAGATGGAGAATAAAAATGGAGGAAAAAAAAAATCATAGTAGATATAAATTCACACTTATCAATCTATGTACAAGAAATAAAATCTCAAATCTCTTCCATCTCCCTAAGATCTCCCTTAAGGGAGTCAAGCCCATGTAGGCTCTAATACCAACAAGAAAAATGGAGCAGAATTTGTTCACAAATTCAATCATAAATCAATTCATATTCCACACACCAAATCCAAATTACAAACCACATAAATAGTGGTCATGAGATCCAACATTTTCAAAGAGAGGAGAATATTGTTGAGAAAATCTCTCAACAGACATGTTGTATCCACTACAACACCACCCAAATTTTTGGGTGTATTCAAAATTTTGGGCACCTCACCACTCGCCCCAAGCTACTAGGTTTTTGATAATACCCCCAACTAGTTTCTCTCCCCGCGACCTTGCCTATCCAACCCCTTTGGTGCGCCCACTCATGTTTCATGCATTACATTCACGCATCATGTTTTATCTCAGATATAGGCCTTAGGATCGCATTAGGGTTTCGAAGGTTAATGGCTTCATTAATGCGTTAAGAGTCTCTCATGATTTTAAAACTCATCTTCGCATGATATGCATCGCGATCAGTGGATGTCCTATATTTTAACAAGCATGCATTCAAGGTGGTTTCCCTTAAGAGTGACAATATTAGGGTTTGGGAGAAACCCTAGATTGTCAAAAGAGTGATCCCCTCCCTTTTGTCACGAAATTCACATGCCTCTAGGGGTGCACTCTCATCGGCATCACATGGTATCATCGTGGGAGTCATAGCAGCACATTTTCCTCAGGCCCTTGGCGAATCCTTCACCTCAACATTTGCATTAGGGTCTGTGGGAATTATAGCCTTCCCTTGCATCCTTATAACTCTTGAATATGTGATTGAAGGTGCAACCCTATTCTAAATTAGTACTCACTCTCTAAGATGTGTGTTAATATATATATTCCTAGGTGTTTATCCTATGTGTAGGAAATTGCCTTGGGCCTAATATAATACCATAATTGCTTGTAATAAGTAAGCCCGTTAAGGTGCTTAAATGATTTCCAAATTAAAGCATGATTTACTCAACCATACAATGTATGACACCTTAATTTGGAATACTTAGGATGCATGTTCCTTTAATGAGTTATTGCCATTATTTTCATTAAGTTCCATGCTTCCACGTGGAAATATATACATGTGTATATTGTTTAGGTAAACTGATTAGGTTTGTTTCACCTTCTCTGCAGGGATCAAGGGGAGGATACACATCGCACTCAAGGGTGCGAGAAGGTTATGATGGAATTAAAAATGGGTGGCCCAAATGATTCATTGGAAGCAATCTCAAACCATACATGTAATGCCTTTAATGCCCATGAGCGTAGTCATTCATTTCCTAGAGTTCAACCACGCCATGTCAGATCGAAATATGCCACAATTTTATGAAAAATATGTGTGTCACTGGTCACATAATGCCAAAGGCGCACTCCTATGCAAGCCATATGTTTTAACCCTAGAACAAACCAAGTCAGAGCAAAGGCGTGGTGATTTCTACCTGCGTTCAGGTGATGGCATACACACGAGGATGCATGGGAGAACCTCCTATCAACAAGTTCACATCGCCTTGGCTCTCATCCCTAGTCAAACGCATTAAAGGCAACATGAGTAAACAACAGGTTCGAGAAATTCATTAAGGCATAGAGTCACTATTTTCAGATGTCCTACGAGCATGGGATCTACTAAAATAAAAAACCAAGGAACAGTTTTGAGTTGTTTTTGACAGAGCTTCGTAGGAAGCATGAGTGCAAGGATATATATTTTGAGTGCCTAAGGACACAAAACGCCTGAGAGCGATGGTGAAAACAAAGAGAAGACCAAGGTCCCAGATTCTACAAACACCAAGATCAAAGGAGGCATCCACATTTGATGAAATGGATTGATCCCAAAGAGTAAGTATAGAAATGCAGTATTGCAGTAGTTCAGGAACCTAGCATGCAGTGTTGGGTTGTTTGACCAAGTCTGGAAAAGTCGCGCGATTAAATCTCAAGGAAGCGATCCCAAAATTTGACTAGCTTGATGCTGCGACTAATACCTCTAGTGGGTCGCATTTCCACCCAGGTTGCTAGGTCTCACCTCAGGCGAGCCCCTAGGACGCGACCTCCATCATATTGCTAATATGCGACCTCGAGAGAGTTGCACTTCGACTCACAGTCACAAGGTCGCATGTAACACCTCTAGCAAGCCTCCAAGAAGTGCAACCCAGCTGGGATACTAATTTGCAACCTCCAAGAAGTCTCTCTCCCACTCATAGTCGTCAATCGCATTTTAAAGCCACAAAGATGCAACCATAAGTGCGACTAACCATTATCTGTGACCATACGACCCCTGGTTGTGGAGTCGCAATCTAGCATGTGTCCAGAAGTATGACCTACCCTCAAATGCAAGCGACATGGCTCACAACAAAAGCGACTCTCCCTCCTCCCCAACTATGCGACCTCTTTGACAGAGTTGCGACCTAAGGAATAGGCATGTCCAACTCTTCATTTTCCAATAACATCTTCTTCATGGTAAAATGAAATGGGATAGGAGGACACTAAAATAATGTGCAGGACCGAAAGGCCGAATTTAACGCTGACAAACATATAGGTAGGCAGTTTGTCTTAGAGTCATAGTGCCCTCTTGGAATGAAAAAATAGAAAACTCCATTCAATACCTGTTAGGTGAATAATAACAAATCTACCTCTAAGTTGTGTGTGGAAAAATAGGCACACACTATTATACTCATGCACAAGAATGGTTCCATAAAGTTGGCAATTGAAATATCCCTCAGGGATCAAAGGAGACTTGACAAATAAATGTTTCGGGACTATGAGTGCTTCTCCATTTTTGTCTCAATGGTGTTATGGGAATCAGTTATTTCGATAATAATTGTTTCTTATTTTATTGATTAAATTTGACACTTTATTAAGTGACCATGTGGCTGCAATATATACGTGTCGATAATATAATTTTTTTTTCTTTGCACATCACTGTAGAAAGCATAGGTATGACCTAGATGAGGGGAACTAGACTTTCTACAGAACCCATACAAATAGGGGTTCAATGAAGAATGCAACAGCAAGAGGTTGTTAGGTGTGGGCAAGGCGCAATGACAGACACTTCAACGATTCATTTCCCCATGATTTCTCAACAATGACAGCAATGAGACCCAACACTAGGGTTTTCTTTTAGCGAGACAGATGCTCCCTTCCAAGTCCCAAGAACCTTTCAATAAAATAGAAGGCACATCACCAGAAGATTGATTAGTTCAAGCAAAATAGAGTTGCAGGAAAACAAGATAGCTCTAGGACCAAACACCCTCAACATTGTGACATATGGGCAATGATCATTCTAGGGTTTCTGAGGACCCTCTACATCCTCCCCTCACTCTCCTTCATCATAATGTAAATATCGCTAGCCATTATATCAGAAGTTATGTTAGGACTGATGTGGGCATGTAACAATCATTTTGGTTTGAGAAAGAAGTGAGTAAACTCAAGATTCATGGGGATAGTCTAAAGGGCACGAGAGAAAACCAAGGGTCATAGTAGGTGAAAAGTCACCTCATCTCTATAAATGTTTCCCCAGGCCTCATTACAAAAGACTTTAGCACTCGATTCGAGGCAAGATAGATAGCTCATTTATGCTTGAGAGCTAGGGCCAGGAAGATCTTGGTAGCTAGTAGAATGGATTTGCAGTGGGGCTAGGGTTTTGGCATTGGGCAACAGTATAAACAACCCATGTTCCACTATTGGGTATTGACCAATTGCATTATATGTATTTGAATTTGAAACAATACTAATAAGATGTTTCCTTTTATCTTTGGCACTAGTTCCCATGCTTACTCATGGTGGTTGTATTAGCTGTCTAGTACCTCACCATATTTGGATGTGTGCTTTCATATACAAAAGATGTTATGTACTGACACATAGAGGTTGCATGTATGTTTCGCTATCGAATTTGTGTTTACTTGTTCCTTTCCATGTTGGTGACCTATTGTGAACTAATTTGCAATTGACTTCTGGCATGTTCCTGTTTATTATGTCTGATGGGGTTTTAGCTCACTAATCCCTCTCATTGTATATCTCTTCTTATTTTTTTTGAGACTTGTTCGCACCTCTTTCTGCAATTTGTCAATCTTGGGTTGATTTTGTTTCACCTCCTGAGCATTTCATTCTTGCCCCACTCTGACACCTTCTCATTTGATAACCAAGAGTAGAAAACATTCATGGTGGCAGTTGGGCCCACATACTGGATGGGTCTCCTATCCCAAATGGTGTGAGGTCTAATTGGGAATTCAGATTGGGAAGACCCCTTAGTTGTTGGCAGTACATTTCAACTTGTCAACAAATTGGCACCAGAAGGAGGGCCTGATGACAAGATGAGCCCTTGGAGCCTGCAGTAATGGCTCGAACCAGAATTTTTCTCATGGGGCGTTTATCTGGTTTGTCTATTTTTCGATTTTCAATTCCCCGTGAACAACTCCATCACTTGTCTCAGTTAAATTTTGTTGGTGAGGATGGAACACCCATAATCGAGCACATTTTTTATTTCCTTGAGTTTTGTGAATCTTTTGAGATCTGCGATGAAGAGTGTGCTTGTGTGTTCTTCTACCTCACCCTTGAAGTTTGCGCCAAGAAATGGTGCCACACATTGCCAATGACATCCAATCATTCGTTCGAGCAACTCATCTATAAGCTCCAACAAGAATTTGATAGGTGTGATTTTCAAGATTTGTTAAAGAGGATAAATGAGCTTAGGATGAAACTTGAAGAATCTTTAGAGGATTTTGCTTTCAGATTTTTTCATCTTCGTTTTGAATTTCCTGAAAGCGATATCGACAAGGTGTATTTGAATATAATTTTTTAACGATTTGTTCTCATTTCTTTAAAACATTTTCAATTAGAAACAAGTCTTGTTTCGCATGAGTATCATCATAATTTACAGATTACAAAGTGTCCAGATTCTACCTGTAATCTTATTTTGCATATCTCTTTGAATGTGGAACAACCTCAAGCCTCTAAGGAAGAGATTAATGATTGTGGGATTTCTCGTCCTCCTCTTAACTTGTTACAAAATAATATTTTGGTCGTAAATGGTTCAAACGATGAAAAATTCTTCTAGGGAAATGTATCTCATGGTCTCTGCTCTAAATCCCTCGTACATCCTTTTGATCTTGAATCTGAAAATTACATAACATCTCTTCCTAGTGATGGAACATCGATCGAGTCGATTTAACATATGTCTCACTATATTCTGAGATCTCATTTGCTTTCCCATGATGGCTTTGGTCTTGTCTCAAGTAAATTTGATTGTCCTATCAAATCCATGGACCACATCAAGCCTGCAAATCTATCTTTCCCTTTGGCGAACATAAATGGCCAGGATGTGAGTCTGAGTCCAATTGGTGCCCCTTCATATGACCCTGTGCATACATTCTACCCTAATTTAGTCCATGGGTCTACTTCACAAGTTGTTCCTTCAGATCATTCACATCTTTGTATTGCTCGCGTTGATTGCAATCACGTACATGGCGATGATGTTTCACAGCCAAGGGATGCATATTCTTAATCCCTTATGCCTGATCTTTGTCTCTCGCAATCTTTAACAAGTGAAGAAGAGGTCCATGCATCTTGCCCAGCTCAACTTGGTTCTCTCATTAATCCCTCTTCATTCCCAATCCAAGAATATCCTTATGTGTCAGATGCCCAACTTGATCAAACTAGTGGTTTCAGTGATTCTCATGTTACTAGATATATATTCACTCACACCTATGGTGATTAACCTACATATTCATCTGTTGATCCTACAAAGCCACCAGAATTTGATGACCCACCTTTCGAATGTTTAGGGACTCATCAGGAAGTTGAGGCACTTCATCTTCCACTGATGGTTATGTCAGGTTCTCACGTTCTTGATGAGACCCCTGAACCAAGTCGAATTAGGGTTTCTGAAATTAGGGTTTCTACACATCATGCTCCTCTCAACATCATCTTGCCAGATGCGAGCTCATCTTGGAAATCCTTTGATTCGAGCAATGTCTCTCTGAGAAAATATTTCCATCACCTTTCAACTGATGTGCATCAACCTCTATACCCTAATTTGTTTGTTGAAGGGAGTGCTCTAGCCATTGTCTCAAATCTTTTTTATTGTTTCCCAGCCAATATAGTTTGTCAACATACACAATCAAATGATACCTTACAATCTCCTATATGGGAAGGTGAAAATCTCCTGATCTCCCCTCTACCTGAGATCCTTTCGGTTGACTCAGTTCATTTTTGGGAACCTAAAGAATCTGATCTGTCAAGCTGCCCATCTATCAATATTCAAACATCAGATCCAATTCAAAATATTTTCACTGAGAGTTGTCTGGTCACAACCAACAATAACCACATACATCCACCTACAAATATTTCAAAGCTACCAATATTTGATGACATGTCATTTGAAGGTTCAGAGATTTTTTAGGATGATGAGGCATTTCAGCTTCCACTGGTGGTTATGTCAGGTCCTCGTGCCCTAGATGAAGTCTATGAACAATTTCAAACTAGGGTTTCTAAAATTAGGTTTTTTGCATTTGAATCCTCAGGGATCTCAGTTACACCTGGTAAAAACCCCTCTTTTCAGGGTTATCAAGTTGATCATCCTCTACGTCATGATATGGGTAGCTGATCAAATTAATCTGGTGGATTCCTTTGCTCGCTGACATCATATTTCCTTACTTTCTTCAGATTTAGGGTTAAGCATGAATAGATGTATGCCATAGCTGGATGACTATAAATTTCACACCCGTGATTTGGTTTACCAGGATCGGGTTGCGATTTACCTTGAAAGTTATTTTTTGGCATGTTTCCCTGTAAGTAAATGAGGTTTTCTTTCTATTGTGCATACTTTACAGGTAAGCATTTTATTTTTTTCACAACTCTTTTCACAAATTCTAATTGCTCTCATCTTTGTTTTCTAGGTCGGGAACTACTGTGGTGGCTGCATTGGAAGTTTGATTTCACATAACCCGACCTATGATTTTGGTTAAATTAGGATTTAGGGTTTAGACTAGTAAGGTTTTAGTTTTTCCTTATTAGTTGGCTAATTAGAATTTGGTTTATGATTTAAATTTGTCATGCTTCATTTTCCTTACTGTAGGCAGTTAGTTCCTTGCATGTTTATTTTGCACTCATGTCCTTGCATTTGTTTATTGCTACATGGCATCCATGAAATATCTGCATATGCATTGCATTGATCATTTAATTGCAATTAGTTGATCTCTTCTGCACATAGCATTACATTGCGTCATTAGCCATGTCTATTACATTGCATCATGCACCTTCCTTCTCACTTGGCACACACTCACCTTTGACCTAGCTTGGAAATTCCCTCTATGTTTCATACCACTGCATGAGCCTTCATGAACCTGAAGCTCTCAAACCTTTGGTACTGTGAATAGATTTCTCACACATGTTCTCTCTTGATCAAACCCTAAAGTGATTTCTTTGACCTCTTGACACATGTTTGAAACCCTAGGGGAGTTTCCTAGTCACCTAACCCTAGAACTAAAGCCCTAGCCCTAATGATGGTGTGAAGTTGTGATGGTTACACCAATGGGTAGCCTCTCTTGGAACCAGTCATCAAAGTTTCCTCCTGGATATCTCTCCTACGAGTCTAATTTATTAACAAGGAAAATAAGAATAGATTGCTCATGAGGAACCCTAATTAGTTTGAATGAACTATACCCATAACCTAAACCTCGTGCTCAACATGGTCTTGATTGTTTCAATGACTTGCATTCTTTGTTCACTTGCTAACTGGAAATGAGGTGTGGTAGCTTAGCATAAGGGAAAAACTAAATCAAGATATCTAATAGTTTTTGTCAAACAAGAAACAACCTATCTCGCTCGTAAAATAAGTTGGCATCCTTCATCCGCCCTAGCGCAATGAATGCCTAAAAATAAGTGAAAATGAACACATAAAACAAAATGAATCTAAATAAAGGGTAAAGTATTGAGAAAGGATTCTTGCACAGAGAGGTAATGCAATGACTTCGTTGGGGTACTGAGTAGGTTTGTTGGCAGCGGAGCAATGTTTGTGATTTCTTGGAGTGACTCCACCAAGGTACTGTCTAGGCCCGCTGGCAATGGAGAAACACCATAAACTTACTTTTAAAATGTTGAATACAATAATACCTCTTCCCTATTCTTCACATCATCATCAACTACCGTTACCTGTGAACTTTAATTGGGTGTTTACTGTCTGGCAAGACCTAGCTGAGACACGAAGGGAAGGCATATCCGCAAAGGTCGAGGCAACACAAGAGGTGCCCATAGCATCTGTTTGATATTCCCTTGCATCATTAGTCACGCTCAAACTACTATAGGGGTGTTGAAAGAGATATTGGATTCTGCCAGTGGTTTGCCAATTCTTTTAGCCACTACAACACCACCAAAATTTTTGGGGGTATTCAAAATTTTGGGTACCCCACCACTTGCCCCAAGATACTAGGGTTTTGATAAGACCCTAACCGATTTCTCTCCCCGCAACCTTGCCTATCCAATCACTTTGATGTGCCCACTCACATTTCATGCATTGCATTCACACATCATGTTTTATCTCAGATATAGGCCTTAGGATCACATTATGGTTTCGAAGGTTAATGACTTCATTGATGCATTAAGAGTCTCTCATTATTTTAAAACTCATCTTCGCATGATACGCATCTTGATCATTGGATGTCCTATATTTGAACGAGCATGCGTTCAAGGTGGCTTCCTGTAAGAGTGACAATATTATGGTTTGGGAGAAACCCTAGATTGTCAAAAGAGTGATCCCCTCCTTGTTGTCACCAAATTCACATTCCTCTAGGGGTGCACTCTCATCGGCATCACATGGTATCATCATGGGAGTCATAGCAGCGCATTTTCCTCAGGTCCTTGGCAGATCCTTCACCTCAGCATATGCATTAGGGTCTGTGGGAATTATAGTTGTCCCTTGCATCCTTATAACTGTGGAATATGTGGTTGAAGGTCCAACCCTGTTCAGAATTAGTCCTCACTCTCTAAGATGCATGTTAACAGATATTCCTAGGTGTTTCTCCTATGAGTAGGAAATTTCCTTAGGCCTCATATAATACCATAACCGCTTGTAATTAGTAAGCTCGTTAAGGTGCTTAAATGCTGAACTGATTTCCAAATTAAAGCATTATTTACTCAACCATACAATGTATGACACCTTAATTTGGAATACTTGGGATGCATGTTCATTTAATGAGTTATTGCCATTATTTTCATTAATTTCCATGCTTCCACGTGAAAATATATACATGTATATGTTTTTTAGGTAGACTGATTGGTTTTGTTTCACCTTCTCTGTTGGGATCAAGGCGAGGTGGCTCATGCACATATCCAACAAGGCAACCGTTTTCCAAAAGACTAATGTGAGATGTGGACTTGAAGGGTTTTGACAATGAGGAAATGTGATGCAGGAGCATTTGGCTCAGAAGAATCATTGTATTTTAGTAGACATAGGGGGGTCTTGTGTTTTAAGGAAGTTGGTTTCCTAAGTGTTGAATTAACGTACTTACTTAGGTTTTGAGTGATTTTAGTGAAAATAAGAATTAATTAAGTATTGTGAGGATATTTGTAAATGTTCCCGAATGAAGGAGAACATGAGTGATGATGAGTAATTAGTATAGATTGAGATATTGCAATCTTAGAAAGTAGTTCATGATTTATGGAGGATCCTTAGGACTAGTTGAAAGTTGAAATCCTTAAGGGATAAAGAATATATTTTAGGAATTAATTGAGGACTTAGAGGATTCTTAGGATTTAGTTGAGAATGTCAAGGATCTGAACCAAAATTGGAAACAGAGTCCTTTTGTATAAATGTAAGCCAAAAAGGTATAGAAAGGGTAATTCGAGTGAGTCGAGTTAGTCAAGTAGAGTTCTAGAGCTAGTGAGAGAGATAGAAAATAGATGGGAGGTTTGAATTGTGAGCCTATGGGCATTGAAATGAAAAAGGGCCACTGATACAAATCATGTAAAGGCAGATCAGGCCAAAGCTAGATTGTAAAAATAGAGTTTTATTTTTATCTGTACATTTGTTAAGGAATGAGGAAATTGAATTCATTATGACTGTGTGTGTCATTCCTTTTATGTGTTGAGTGATCCGTAATTGGGAATTTATGGTTCTATGTGATAAACCATGATGAATGAATTCAAGTTGAATTTCTGAAAGTATTTCTGAGTGACAAAAGACTTATCATCTGGGTAGAATCCGTGTGATTCTAGTCGGATTTAATAGATGTATGTATAGGTCAAGTAATTATGAAATCTGAAGGAAGGGAAATAATACAAAGTGTATTATGTATTCCAGTTCGAAGTGGTGTTAAAGAAACAGAGGTATAAGTTGCAGGTGGAGTAATCAAAGAAGTCTCGGTGCGCTGTTCCTAAGCGGAGAAATGAGTTGGCAGAATTGAACTTGATAACAAGACGTTCTGGAATGGTGAGCTGGCAATGAAATCAAGTTATCAGTAAGTGTGGGGATAGGAGCGGATGAATGTTTTGATCATGGTTAAAGCGTTGTATTAAACCCTGGCCTTCAATCATGTTTTCAATCGCTGACATCATAGTCAACTATGGGGGTTAGCCATTATTTAACCAGTGTATTAGTTGAAGGGTCACAGACCATTGGATCATTGTTGTGTGGACCGTTGAATTAATATTGCATCGCATCATTCATGAGTGAATGAACCCTGGGCGGAAGAAATTGCAACATGCAATGTAAGATGATTGAGAAATTAAATGTCATGCAAGTTGTCCATGCGATATCACTGTTGGGTGTCGGATCAAGTGTGTCTTGATCAAACAGTGGAGAATTAATTTGACAAGATTTGTGTGGAAAGTCAACGTGGGAAGTCAACATGGGAGAAATTTTTGTTCAATCGGGCACTGTTCAATTGTTGTTCAATTGCAATTGTTGTTCAATCGAGCGTTGTTTAATTGTTGTTCAATCAGTGTTGTTCAATTGTTGTTCAATCAGTGTTGTTCAATTTCTATTCAATTGCTATTCAATCGGTGTTGTTCAATTGTTGTTCAATCCTGTGTCATCTTGCATCATTTTTAGGTGAGCCTCGGGAAATGTGCCAAAGCCGTGGAAAAAGTGGAAAGGTAAAGTTAAAAGCGATTTATGTATATTTCTATAATAAAGCGGATTAAGGGCAATTAACCATGGTATGATTAGTGTTGAGACCAGAGTAAGAGGGTATGGTTAATATGCATGGGTTTAAGAATTAATCAGAGTTTATGAGGATTGAGTAAAGTTTCCACTAAGTTTTAGACCATTGATTAGTTTTTGAAACATTTCTGCATGAGAATTTATTAAGAGATCTTGAACCTTAACTAGTGAAGGTTTGACTAGGTCGGATAAATGAAATTCCTGGGAATAAACAAGATTATGCATTTTATATGCATATTGTGGGTATTGTCGGCTTATCCCGGCATCATTTTGGTATCAAAGTAGGAAAAAGTTTTTTTGAAGAAAATCAAAGTGGGTTTGTCTTTTGAAGATAATTCAGAACTTATGGAATTATTTTATTTCATAATTAACTTTTTGGATAGAGAATAGATTTTGAAGAGTTTTCTTTGAAAAGGAAAGAACAGGAAGAATTTTTAGGAAACTAGAGTGGGGTGGCAAAAGCGAAGAGAAGAATCAAATCTGAATCTGATTGAGGTAAAAAGAAATTGAATTTCCTATTTGATTTTTAAATTGGTGTTTGATAAATTGATTTTTGAAAGAGATAGAAGAAAATCTGCTTTGGGAGAAAGTAGATCAAATTATTTGAAGGACAAATTGAAAAATTGTTTATGAAAGGATAGTGGAAAAACTGCAACAACAACATGTATTTAGAAAATTTGGATAGTGATGTATGGTCTTTATGATTTCAATTAATTAATGATGAATTATTTATTGAAAAATGCTATGAGGATGTTTGATACTTGTAGTGAAGAACAAGTAGAGTTTTTGATGATGATGGAAGTGAACCTATCCAACTAGAGGTTGGAAGAAAGGAGAAAGGTAACTGAGTGCAGCAACAAAAGGATCAGTGAGACTCTAAAAGGTTCGAGAGAGTGGACCAAGAGAGAGAATACCTAGGAAGAGATCAAGCTCAGAGAGGAAGATTGATAGGGTATTTAGTAGCAAGAGAATAATGTTATAGGAAAAGGCTATGTTGCAGATCACCAATCAAGCACGGATGAGCTCGTGAAGGAAGATGGGCATGGAAGGCCATAGAAGAAGTTCTAGAGAATTCCATGTAGGTAATATGAGTAATGAGGAGCAAGAGAGAAATATTGCAGTGATGAGAGTACAGTTGGAGATACTACAGGGATGGCTACAAGAGAAAGAGAACAAAGACCAAAGACATGGATGGAGAATGAGGAAACATGTACTGTTGACACCTAATCATCAGGATTGGGTGAATATAATGTAAATAAATAAATAAGTAATATGAACAGTCATCAGGAGATGAAGTGAACAGTCTCTCCCTCATGTATATAATGAAGACCTACCTGAAGGAATAAGATATGAAAATCAATTTTTCTTTGAGTTACTGCATGGCCTGACATGGTATGAGAGCTAGCTCCCAAAATAGTTGTAACTCCATTCTGCCTACTGCTCTCTGTCCACTGCCTACTGCTTTTTGTCCACTATCTACTACACTCTCTATCCCCTCCACAGTTGCTACCACTCTGTAGTCACTACCATTCGTTGAAGAACCACGCATGAATCAAGTTCCTTTGTTGGGATCTGTGTGCATGAATCTATGTTTTGAAATTTTTTTGAAGGGTTGTACGCTAGTGTGTTTTGTTCCTTTCTTGTGTGTTTGTACACTAGTGCGTTTTGAACGCTGCTCGTGTTGAACACTGTCAGTTACATACTGTGCTCTTTCCTTTACATATTGCCCGTGTTGAACCTGTGACTGGCTTCCGCGTATATTGAACACTGTTTTGGTGTATTACATTGGTGTATTGAACGTTGTCTTCAATATTACTCCATCATACACTTCACGCTCATCAACTGAACTTCTTGTTCTAGTTTTTATAAAGTCTACTTTCTCGGCTCTCACATGAGAGAGAGAGAGATCCTGGTTTGGTTCATGTCCCAGCAGTAGCAGTGGGAATTTATTTGTCAAACGTTTTCACTGTATACGGCAAACATTTATTTCTTTCTTGTAGTAAACTGTTGGATTTTATGCATTGTTGCTCACTGTGAGACTGTGCATAAGCTGGTCTGTGCATTGATTTCCGTGTGGAAGACTGAATGACTTTTCCTTTGTGAACAGACTCTGCTACAGTGAGATGCCCTACCATGAAATTTCAAATGATGCGTATACATATTAATGGTGCATATGTATATTTGTAGTTCTACATTCTCATATACATTGAATGCCATTTAATTTTTTATGCATTGAATGCCCTTTAAGGGGACACTATGTTTGTGCTGCTAGCGTTGAGCTCACTAAATTTCCAGCCATTCCAGCGAGCAGGTCAGACCAACGAGAAGCAGAGATCTGGTATCGCTCCATGATATATAGCTGTTGTTGTAATGCAGTGTTCTGACAGCAGTATTTTTTTTGTGATTGTTCTCGTTGTTGATGAGATTTTCTGGATGTATACACAGTGAATATATTTTTTGCTGCTTTTGTTGGCAATACTGTGGTTTGTAATAGGTGAAGATTGATATTTGTGTTGTACATTGAATGTATGCTCTCCCATGTATCAATGGAGTGATCTTGTTTAAGGCTTCCATATATGTGATGTTTAAACACTGCCATATTCTATACTTTAATGCTATCAAGATGAATGCGGATTGACATTTGAATATGTTGTCCCATCATATCAAATGTATATTTTTTCCCATTAAGAGTAAAATTTTGCAACAAAAGATTTTGTTACAGAATGCATTCAATTGTATCCATTGTGGAAATAGTTTTCACTGGCAAGGAGAACTATCATGAGTGGTCCCGGATTATAAAACACACCCTCATTTTCAATGAGTTGTCGAAAGGAGTGTGTGTCGGAGACGGAGACAAAGAGCCAAAACAACCTACCTTAGACAAAGAAATCGTCATTTGGGAAAACAAGAACAACAAAGCTTATGCATTAATCACAACATCTGTAAATGAAGAGGTGAGTTTCCATATTTCACCATTTTCAACTGCTTTTGAAGCCTTACAAAAGCTGAAAGAGCTCTATGGCTCACATTTAGCACTTGAAGTTGTTCAACTTATGATTAAACTCTTCACTCTTGAACTACAAAATAATGATCCTCTTGCTCTTGCATTTGAAGTAAAGTCTATAATGCATGATATCAAATCCACTAAAGTTGAATTGGATATTCCTCCTATCGCTTTTCTCAAGGCACTTTATCCTACTTACTCCAATTATCTTGAGTCATTGCAAGCAAATGGAAATCTCAAAGATATCACCTTTGACTCTCTTGTGAAAAAGTCTGCTGAAAGAGAGAAAGCTTTTCGAAAGAAGACAGCCCCTAAATCCTCTGAAGAGACTGTGTGCCTTGCTAATAAAGAAAAGAATCCTGCCAAATATTCATCCAAAGGAAGAGGTGGTTGAAAATGAAGAGGAAGATATTTCAGAGGCAGGGGGGCAGACACTCTCAAGGAGAAAAGGCAGATTTGCACTACATACGTTGCAAAAGAAATGGATCACATGATGCCTCTACATGCAAGCTACCATGGGACAAAATTGAGCAGCAAAGAAACCAACAGAAAGGTAAAACTGATGATACAGACAAAGGTAAAGCACCTAAATCCGCTCACTATGTTGTGGCACAATGTAATATTGGAGTAAATGAAGATTTATTTAATGCTTCACTTGCTTCTTGGAAAAATTATTGGTTACTTGATTCAGGAGCAACCTACCACATGACTCATAGAAAATATTTTTTTGAAGAATTTACTGACAATATTGATGGAGTAGTATACTTTGCAGACCAATCAAAAATCAAGCCTCAGGACTTGGCACAATCAAGCTTCAATTGCCTGGTCTTCCAAACTTTCTTCTACATCATGTTCTCTATCTCCCACAGCTCAAGAGAAACTTTATGTCCTTTTTCCACATCCACCAGCAAGGTCATTCCATTCATATGTTTGATGGCAAGCTTGAAGTAAGAAAAGCATCTGACCACTCACTTGTCATGAGGGGAATAGAAGAAGAAAGGCTTCTCAAGCTGCAAGGAACCTATGCTCATGCACAAAATTTCTCATACAACTCTCATCATGAAGAAGGTACACTTCCATCAAGTTTATTACGGCATGCTAAATTTGGACATTTGAACTATGACAGCCTCTGCTTGTTGAAGAAAAATGGTGTTGCTGGTTTGCCTACAATTCCTAGGAAACTTAAGCAATGTGATGCTTACATTCTAGGAAAGCATAACAAACAGTCTTTTCATGATTCACATTCAAGAGCACATAGAAAAATTGAACTCATTCATTCAGATTTATGTGGTCCAATGCCTGCTCCTTCTGCAAATGGAAATAAATATATGATGACATTTATTGATGACTACACGAGAATGTGTTGGGTTTATTTATTGAAGAACAAATTTGATGCTTTTAAAACATTCAAGAATTTTGATAAATGGATTGAAAATGATGCACAATCTCATATTAGGTCTATTCGCACTGATAATGGAAAAGAATACACATCAAATGAATTTGAAAACTATCTTCACCAACATGGGATCAAACATCAAACAAATGTGCCTTATAATCCCCAACAGAATGGTGTAGCTGAAAGAATGAATAGGACAATCTTAAATATGGTACGATCCATGATCTTCTTCAAAAATGTAAAGATAATGTTTTGGGCTGATGTTGTTCTATGTGCTGCATATATAAAGAATAGATGTTCATCTCATGCTACTAGAAACAAGACTCCATATGAAATGTGGTATGGACATGTTCCTTTGGTAAAGCATCTCAGGGTCTTTGGTTCCACCTGTTATGGCTTGATACCAAAGGTACATAGAAACAAACTTGGTGCTAGAAGTCATAAGTGTATCTTCTTGGGGTATTCAAACACCTCCAAATCATACCGTCTCTATGATGAAGTAAATAAAATGTTTGTTGTATCTAGAGATGTAATTTTTCTTGAATCATCCAAAATTGCCAATGTTGTTGAGCGGCAACTTGACCGCTTGGATAGATTCACAAAAGCAAAATCATTTCAAGAATTTGATAATCAGATTCCACATATTGAAAGGGGGATTCTTATACTAGATCAACATGTGGAATATTCTTTTGATGAACACTCTTCCCTGCATGAAACTCCAACAACGGATGATGCTTTAAGTGATGTGATTGACAAAATTGGGAGACTCAATCTTGATTCAGTCCCAACTCAATCAGCGGAGCAGCCTGGATCATCTGAGAAAGGTCCCCCAAAGTGGCTGACAAAGACACTTGAAAGTGTTCATCTTGATGAGGTTGGAAATACAAGAATTAGAAATTTGAACCGGTGAAATGGAGGTGATGTACATGACTCTAATTCACCTATTGATATGGATGTTTCTTATAATTGTGAATTGAACTTGCCTACAGATTTTGAACCAACTTCCTCAAAGAAGCTACTTCTCATGATGAATGGAAAGAAGTGATGCAAAAGGAGTATGATGCCCTCATAAAGAATGGCACTTGGAAGCTGGTTGATCCTCCATTAGGAACCAAACCAATTGGTTGCAAGTGGGTCTACAAGAACAAGTATAAAGCTGATGGCTCACTTGACAAGCACAAAGCTAGGCTTGTGGCAAAAGGTTTTGCACAGAAGGAAGGGGTCGATTATGAGGATACTTTTTCCCCCACAGCAAAATGGGCTACCATCCAGACACTCTTTGCCCTAGCAGCTCAGAACAGTTGGAAAGTCCATTAAATGGATGTAAAAACTGCTTTCTTGAATGGAGATCTAAAAGAGAATGTTTTTATGTCCCATCCTGAAGGATTTGCTGTGAAAGGACATGAACATAAAGTATGAAAACTGGTGAAGTCCTTGTATGGCCTCAAACAAGCACCGCGAACCTGGTATGAAAAACTAACTGAGCATCTTCTAAAACTCAATTTCAAACATTATGATCTTGATGATGCAACTTTATTTGTCAAGAAAGTTGGCAAAATAGTTGTATATATTGTGGTATATGTAGATGATCTTTTAATGATAGGTAACAATGAAAGCTACATTGCATCCATAAAGAAGGAATTGGGGAAAATTTTTGAAATGACTGATTTGGGCGATGTTTATTACTATCTTGGTATTGAAGTAACCCAACATCTGAAGTCCACATTTCTTTCTCAAAAGAAATACATTGGAGATCTATTGAACAGGTTTGGTGTGACAGAATGCAATCCTCTTACTACTCCAATGTAACAAAACTTAAAGCTCACATCTATTGAAGGAAAAGAATTTGAGGATGCAAGAAAGTATAGATAGCTTGTAGGAAGTCTCAACTACCAAACTACTACCAGACCAGACATTTATTTGTTGTTGGAATCCTCTTTGGGTTTATGCGAAAGCCTTGTGAGGGACATTGGTCTGCTACAAAAAGAGTTCTAAGGTACTTGAAGGGAACTCAAGACTTTGGAATCAAGTATACAAAGGTGGATGACTTCAGCTTGATTGGATACTCTGATTCAGAGTTCGATGGAGACAAATAAACTGGGGTATCTACTTCAGGATATGCAATGAGTCTTGGATCAGGAGCTGTCTCTTGGAGATCACGCAAACAATCAGTTCTAGCAGATTCCACAACAGAAACAGAATACGTGGCAGCGGCTGAAGCAACAAAATAAATTGTGTGGCTCAGGAAAATTCTTGAAGATTTGTAGGTAAAACAAGTACAATCAACTCCACTAATGATTGACAATACATCTGCAATAAAGTTGGCCAAGAACCCAAAGTTCCATGATCGAACGAAGCACATTAATACTAAATATCATCTGATTCAACATCATGTTGAGGCCAAAACAATCCATCTTCGTCATTGTTCCACTAATGAGCAAATTGCAGACATCTTCACCAAAGCGCTTGGAAGAGAAAAGCTTGAATGATTCAAATGATGCTTGGAATCACCAACATCCCTTCAGATTAAGGGGGGGAATGTTGACACCTAAACATCAGGATTGGGTGAATATAATGTAAATAAATAAATAAGTAATATGAACAGTCATTGGGAGATGAAGTGAATAGTCTCTCCCTCATGTATATAATGAAGACCTACCTGAAGGAATAAGATATGTGAATCGATTTTTCTTTGAGGAGTTACTGCCTAGCCTAACATGTACAATGGAACCCATTGCAAAAGAAATGGAATGCCAAGCTGATAAACGAGTTTAGAGAAATTGAAAAAATACATATTGATTTGTTGGAAAAGGAGAGACTCAAAGGAATTGAGTCACGGCAAAGAGGATTTGCTGAAACCCAGAAAGTCCATTGTGAAAGATTGGAGACAGAGAAGCTCGAAAGAGTTGAGCTACAACAAAAGGAAAATGCTAGAGAAGGGTTTGAAGTTTTGGTATGCGAACCAGAATATGGACCATTACTTTTTGAAAGTGATAAAGAGATAGAGGAGTTGAATCATATGAATTATTCAGAGCAGCCAGAAGACTTGATGTCTGAAACATCAACCGAGATCGAAAGGCCTTGTATTTTTAAAATTAATGATTTGTGTATGGTTGCAGGCTTGGAAGCAGATGCGCAGTCTTTTAAAGCTATCAAAAACATAGAAGAATACCTTCCAGAAGATGAAAGTTTTGAAGAAGAGTATGACAATGAGACTGGAGAAGAAATAGTTCATTACAGTGAACAAGTGCAGAGAGGCGTCATTAAGACAGATTGCGTGAAAAAGAGACTTGTTGACAGTCTCAAGGATTCTTTGAGTTTGAATCAGCATACTAATGTGCTAATAGAGGAGTTAAAGGAAAGATCAGAGCAATGTACTGAAAGGTTGCCAGAGGAAGAAGAGGTACAAAGGCCTTATATTTTTTATTTCGATAATTGTCTTATGATTGCATATTTTTTTGCAGAAATGAAGAAATGGGAGTTTGTGTGAAATTTCCAAAATTTACTCCATGTAAAATCATTGAGTTATATAGAGAGTTAGACCTTCAAAGAAGAAAGCTGGAAAAGAAGGGGATAAATGTTTAGGATAAATTTCTGACGAAGGATGACAAAGAAATTTTCATAAATGACAGTCAAGAAGAAGTTGACAGGTACAGTAAACAGAAGCAGAAAATTGTCTTGAAGGATAATATGGCAGAAACTGAAAAGGTGCAAGACAATAGTGAACAAGAGGATAAGGATATAAGGGTGGTAGTAAAAATGGAAGTAGTAGTAAAAGTAGCAAGAATGAGAGTTCAGCAATTCAGAGTTGAAGACAATCAACAGACAGAGGATATACTAGACAAAGAGATTGAGTTGATAAGAAGGATAATGATGAAAGTGTCTCAGAAGAAGACAACTACAAGAAAGGAAAGAAGCAACAACAAGAGGAAGACAACAGAAGAATGTGAGAGCATAACAAGTGGAGCATTGCAACATAAGATATGGAGACCTGGAAAACAACAACAGACAACCGCGACAACAGGGAAACTGAAAGGAAAATAAATAGGCAGAGATAAATTACAGAACAAAGTATGGGATCCAAGAGGACAAATATTAGAAGCACGTGATCTAGAGATCATGATTATTTTCTACTTTGGGAGTTTGATGCAGGAGCATTTGGCTCAGAAGAATCATTGTATTTTAGTAGACATAGGGGGGTCTTGTGTTTTAAGGAAGTTGGTTTCCTAAGTGTTGAATTAATGTAATTACTTAGGTTTTGAGTGATTTTAATGAAAATAGGAATTAATTAAGTATTGTGAGGATATTTGTAAATGTTCCCGAATGTAGGAGAACATGAGTGATGATGAGTAATTAGTATGGATTGAGATATTGTAATCTTAGAAAGTAGTTCATGATTTATGGAGGATCCTTAGGACTAGTTGAAATTTGAGATCCTTAAGGGATAAAGAAGATATTTTAGGAACTAATTGAGGACTTAGAGGATTCTTAGGATTTAGTTGAGAAGATCGAGGATCTGAACCAGAATTGGAAACAGAGTCCTTTTGTATAAATGTAAGCCAAAAAGGTAGAGAAAGGGTAAGTCGAGTGAGTCGAGTTAGTCAAGTTAGTTAGTCAAGTAGAGTTGGAGAGCTAGTGAGAGAGATAGAAAATAGATAGGAGGTTTGGATTGTGAGACTACAAGCATTGAAACAAAAAAGGGTCATTGATACAGATCATGTAAAGGCAGATCAGGCCAAAGCTAGATTGTAAAAACAGAGTTTTATTTGTATCTGTACATTTGTTAATGAATGAGGAAATTGAATTCATTGTGACTGTGTGTGTCATTCCTTTTATGTGTTGAGTGATCCTTAATTGGGAATTTATGGTTCTGTGTGATAAACCATGATGAATGAATTCAAGTTGAATTTATGCAAGTCTATCTGAGTGACAAAAGACTTATCATCTGGGTAGAATCCATGTGATTCTAGTTGGATTTAATAGATGTATGTACAGGTCAAGTAATTACAAAATCTGAAGGAAGGGAAATAATACAGAGTGTATTGTGTAGTCTAGTTCGAAGTGGTGTTAAAGAAACAGAGGTATAAGTTGCAGGCGGAGTAATCAAAGAAGTCTTGGTGTGTTGTTCCTAATTGGAGAAATGAGTTGGAAAAATTGAACTTGATAACAAGACATTCTATAATGGTGAGTTGGAAATGAAATCGAGTTATCAGTAAGTGCGGGGATAGGAGCGGATGAATTTTTTGATCATGGTTAAAGCGTCATATTAAACCCTGGTCATCGATCGTGTTTTCAACCGCTGACATCATAGTCAACTGTGGGGGTTAACCATTATTTAACCAGTGTGTTAGTTGAAGGGCCGCAGACCGTTGGATCATTGTTGTGCTAACCATTGGATTAATATCACATCGCATCATTCATGAGTGAATGAACCTTGGACGAAAGAAATTGCGACATGCGATGTAAGATGGTCGGGCAATTAAATGTCATGCAAGTAGTCCATGTGATATCACTGTTGGGTGTTGGATCAAGTGTGTCTTGATCAAACGGTGGAGAATTAATCTAACAAGATTTGTGTGGAAAGTCAACGTGGGAGCAATTGTTGTTCAATCTGGTGTTGTTCAATTGTAAGTGTTGTTCAATTGTTGTTCAATAGAGTGTTGTTCAATTGCAAGTGTTGTTCAATCGGTGTTGTTCAATTGTTGTTCAATCGGTGTTGTTCAATTGTTGTTCAATCGTTGTTCAATCAATGCTGCTCAATTGTTGTTCAATCCTATGTCATCTTGCGTCATTTTTAGGTGAGCCTCGAGAAATGTGCCAAAGCCATGGAAAAAGTGGAAAGGTAAAGTTAAAAGCGATTTATGTATATTTCTATAATAAAGCAGATTAAGGGTAATTAACCATGGAACTATTAGTGTTGAGACCAGAGTAAGAGGGTATGGTTAATATGCGCGGGTTTAAGAATTAATCAGAGTTTATGAGGATTGAGTAAAGTTTCCACCAGAGTTATTAATTAAGGTTTAGACCATTGATTAGTTTTTGAAACATTTTCGGATGAGAATTTATTAAGAGATCTTAAACCTTAACTAGTGAAGGTTTGACTAGGCTGGATAAATGAAATTCCTGGGAATAAACAAGATTACGCATTTTATATGCATACTGTGGGTATTGTCGGCTTAGCCCGTCATTAGAATGTAAGAATGGAAGATTGTCCTGTTAATATACATATATATGTTTGGAATAACATTGGTTGCTATATATGTGTGTATGTGTGTGTAGAAACAACTCTTCCATCGTCTTTCTCTCAACCTAAGCACTATTACAAGGAGTTAGAAAAGCAGTCATTATGGGATAATTGTTAAATTGCCTCCCATTAAAACAGCACAAGGATACACATTTCACTCAAGGGTGGCGAGAAGGTTATGATGGAATTAACGATGGGTGGCCCAAATGATGCATTTGGAAGCAATCTCAAACCATACATGTAATGCCTTTAATGCCCATGAGTGTAGGCATGCATTTCCCAGAGTCCAACCACGCCATGTCGGATCAAAATATGCCACAGTTTTATGAAAAATATGTGTGTTACCGGGCACACAATTCCAAATGCTCACTCCTATGCAAGCCATATGTTTTAACCCCAAAAAAAACCAAGTTAGAGCGAAGGCGTGGCAATTGCTACCTGCATTCAGGTGATGGCAGGCACACGAGGATGCATGGGAGAACCTCTTGTTGACAAGTTCACATCGCCTTGGCTCTTGTCCCTATTCAAATGCATTAAAGGAAACTTAAGTCGACAATGGGTTCAAGAGATTCATTAAGGCATACAGTAATTGTTTTTAGATGTCCTGCAAGCATGGGATCTGCTAAAAGAAAAAACCAAGGAACAGTTTCGACCTATTCTTGACAGAGCTTCTTAGGAAGCATGAGTGCAAGGATATATGTTTCAAGTGCCCGAGGATGTAGAATGCCTGAGAGAGATGGTGAAAACAAGGAGAAGACCACAATCCTAGATTCTACAAACACTAAGATCAAAGGAGGCAGCCACAATTGATGAAATGGACTGATCCCAAAGAGTAAGTAGAGAAACGCAGTATTGCAGCAGTTTAGGAACCTCCCATATAGTATTGGGTTGTTTAACCAAGGTTGAAAATGGCACGCAATTAAATCTCAAGGAAGAGTTCCCGAAATGCGACTAGCTCGATGCTGTGACTAATACCTCCAGTTGGTCGCATTTCCACCCAGGTCACCAGGCCGCACCTCAGATGAGCCCCCAGGATGCGACCTCCATCAGATTACGACTATGCCATCTCCAAAGAGTTGCACTCCCACTCACAGTTGTTGGGTCACATGTAACACCTCTAGCAAACCTCCAAGAAGCGCGACCCAACTGGGATACTAATTTGCGACCTCCAAGAAGTCACTCTCCCACTCATAGTCGTCGATCACATTTTAAAGCCCCAAGGATGCAACCATTAGTATGACTAACAATTATCTGCGACCATGTGACCCCTGGTCGCAAAGTCTCACTCCAGCATGCAGCAAAAAGTCTGACCTACCCTCAAATGCAACTAGGCGACATATCTCACAACAAAAGTGACTCTCTCTATGTTCCGAATGTGCAACCTCTTCGACATAGTTGTGACCCAAGGAATATGCATGTCCAACTCTTCATTTTCCAATAACATCTTCTTCATGGTAAAAGGAAATGGGATAGGAGGGATGCACTATAACAATGCGCAGGCCCGAAAGGTTGAATTTAACATTGACAAACATATAGGTGGACAATTTGTCTTAGAGTCGCAGTGCCCTCTTGGCATGAAAAAACAGAAAAATTCATTCGATACTTGTCAAGTGAATAATAAAAATATACCTTTGAGCAGTGTGTGGAAAAATAGGCACACACTAGTATACTCATGCATAATAATGGTTCTATAAATCTGACAATTGAAATATCCCTAGGGGTCAAAGGATACTTGAAAAACAAATCTCAACATAAATGTTTCAATTCTATGAGTGCTTCTCCATTTATATCTTAATGTTGTTATGGGAATCAATTATTTCCGATAATAATTGTTTCTTATTTTATTGATTAAATCTGACACTTTATTAAGTGACCATGTGTCTACAATATATATGTGGATAATATAATTTTTTTTTCTTTGCAAATCGCTGGAGAAAGCAGAAGTATGACCTAGATGAGGGGAACTAGGTTTTCTACAGAACCCACACAAATAGGGCTTCAATGAAGAACACAACAGTAAGAGGTGGTCAAGTGTGGGCAAGGTGCAATGATAGACACTTCAACTATTCATGTCCTTGTGATTTTGCAACAACGACAACAATGAGACCCAACACTAGGGTTTCCTTTTAGCGAGCCAGGTGCTCCCTTCCAAGTCCCAAGAACCTTTCAATAAAATCGAAGGCACATCACCAGAAGATTGATGAATGTGATTGAAGCAGAGTCACAGGAAAACAAGACAACTCTAGGACCAAGCATCCTCAATATTGCGACATACAGGAAATGAGCATTATAAGGTTTTTGAGGACCCTCTACATCCTCCCCTCACTCTCCTTCATCATAATGTAAATATTGCTAGCCATTATATCAGAAGTTATGTTAGGACTGATGTGGGCATGGAAGAATCATTTTGGTTTGAGAAAGAAGTGAGTAAACTCAAGAGTCATTGGGGTAGTCAAAAGGGCACGAGGGAAGACTAAGGGTCACGGTAGGTGAAAAGTCACCTCATCTCTATAATGTTCCCTCGGGCCTTATTACAATGGACTTTAGCACTCGAGTTGAGGCAAGATAGATAGTTGATTTATGCTTGAGAGCTAGGGCCATAGAGCTCTTGGTAGCTAGTAGAGTGGATTTGAAGTGGGGCTAGGGTTTTGGCATTGGGAAATGGTATGAACAACCCATGTTCCACTATTCGGTATTAACCAATTTCATTATATATATTTGAAGTTGCAACAATAGTAATAAGATGTTTACTTTTATCTTTGGCACTGATTCCAATGCTTACTCATGGTGGTTGTATTAGCTTTCTGGTACCTCACCATATTTGGATGTGTGCTTTCATATACACAAGATGTTATTTATTGATACATAGTGGTTGCATGTATGTTTCGCTCTCGAATCTGTTTTACTTGTTCTTTTCCATGTCGATGACATATTGTGAACTACTTTGCAATTGACTTCTGGCATGTTTCTTGTTTATTATGTCTGATGGGGTTTTAGCTCACTAATCCCTCTCATCGTATATCTCTTCTTATTGTTGCTAAGACTTTTTCGCGCCTCTTTCTGCAATTTTTCAATCTTGGGCTGATTTTGTTTCACCGTCCAAGCATTTCATTCTTGCCCAACTCTGACACCTTCTCATTTGATAACCAAGAGCATAAAACATTCATGGTGGCAGTCGGGCCCACATACCGGATGAGGCTCCTATCCCAAATGGTGTGAGGAAAATACCAGAGCCCATGTAAATGGAAAGTGGATTAGGATGTTGGTTGTGAGGCATGAGGAGAGAAACTAGTTTGAACAAGAGTGAACATGAGAGAATGGCAACATAAGTGCTAAGACAACATTAACACAACAAAATTGAATTTTGAGATGATTACATGTATGCAAAAATATGACTATAAGACTTGGTTACACATGCATACCCTTGTCAGTAATGTCTAGATGTTGACCTAAGTTATAGGGGAGGAGAACATGTGGGTTTTCTAGATTAGATCTGAAGAGAACATGCAATTTTTCTAGACTGGATTCGAAGAATTTCCTTAGTCAAGTTTAAAGTGGGAATTGTTATGTAAATTTGATTGGGTGAAAGAGTCAAGGTTGTTGGATCAACAATGGTGGTTTTTGGCACTTGGTATTGGTGTCCCATGATATTGAGCCTATGGTATTACATGTAATTAAAGCCTTCAAAATGTTTGGGGATTCTCCAATGTAATGTGCTAGAGTTGAGTGAAATGATCACTTGGCAAGGGACAAGGTGTTTGTCTAGCTTGACCATGTTTAAGTCAAGGATATTGGTTGCTTTTAAGCCATAAGATAATAGATCTATTGTTGGCTAGTTTTTCCCTAATGTTTTCCAGGGTAAATCATGTGTGGTTTTTTCTATATATAACTTTTGTTTACTTATTTTCTTCTAGCATCAATCTAATTATTAACAATAGGAGCATTGTAGAGGCATATGGGCGAGTTGGGTAGGGGAAAACTCATTTATAACTGCAAATCAAATATGGAAATCTTATACACATGGAATCTAGATATCACCTCCAAGAGACAAGCTAAAGCCTATGCCTTTCTAATGGGCATTGATCTGGCCTCGTTTCACAGAGTAAAAAATATACACATTATGGACGAATTTAAAAATATCAACTGCCACCTATGCCTTGTCAGGAATCATAAATACTTTCCTCTGCAGTCTATATTTTCTTGTATTGGGATCCTCATCCATCTCTTCTCATTGATATCCTTCTTCTTCACCTTAAGATCCAACAATTCTTTAGCATATCACCAGCCTAATAAGGCACTTCTAGAAAATATGGGGATTTGGGTAATCAATGAACTTTGGTACTTTTCCCCCATCCCATGATAAGATAGTATTTTAATTATCCTTAGCAACCCATCATATTTTTGTCTCTCATGAACCATTTGGACTCCTTGTATAAAACACCCCTCCACCACCTTGTACTCCCCCATTACTCTACACTCAATGTTTTATGCCCCTCTCATGTTGCTCCTTGACCAAGGTGGGATTTTTCAAGATCTATTAGTCATGTTCATCCAATAATTTCATCATTCTTCTTCATAAAAAATTCCGGTGAGATTTTGTTTATGTGCCCTAGATCTCCTCTCTTGTAGCCTTATATGTTTTGGCTCCTCCCTGGCCACCACCTTTGCATGCCCACTCTTCTATGTTCTTTGGTTTTCCTGCCTTCCCCTCTCAGTTGCTCTATGTAGGTTTTAAAATTATATAAATTATACCTACAAACAAATTCTTAAAAAAAAAAAAAACATAAGAGATACAATGGTGATCACAGAAAATATACATAGATTTTTCTCCTAGAACCCAAGACTGGGAAAACTAGATTGATTTTTCATTACACTCTGTTACAGTGTTATAATACATTATATACATTTCATAACATTCATAAGCCCCCAATCCATTAACCCAAGGTTAGAATATGATTGTATTTCCTTTGACGAGATCTACAAAACCATGGGAAAAACCACCATGCACCCAAAAACCATGGATGCAAAAACCGACTAAAAGAAAAAATGTGGAAACTACCCCAAACCTTATGCAGGGGGGCTAGTACCCCCCTGTTACCCATATACCATGATCGACACATATGTATCACATGTGGGGCTATTCATGTGAAGAATATAAAACATCCCAACATTATGGTCTTCTTTAGTACATGACATCGAGATGGCTTTGTGTAGCCTCCCCTCGACCAACTATGCCCTCACCCATTTGGAGGATGAGATAAATGAAATATTCACCTCCTTGCAAGACATGAACATTCATATGGATAATTTGGAAGTGTGCTTGGGAACCATGATGTATATCCTAGTCTAGCATAGAAAATTCATTAGACAAATTCAAATTGAGATCGATGTGATTAGTAGCCAACTCTCAAAATTCAACAATGAACCAAACTAATGTTTCATGTGCTCTTAATCTTCTAGTAATTCCAATTCCTCTCTAATGAATGTATAAAATGATGGCCTCCCTAAATTCAATGTGACTATTCTAAAAGGCTCTTTTGTGCATCTTGATTTGAGTATTTATTCTCCTCATACATATCCTGAGTAAATGTTTTGATTTCTTATTTTCTTCTTGGAGTTTTCCTTTAGGCCTATACTACAAGAATCCACGTATATTTTCTTAATTTCCTAATTCCAAATAGGTTAGAAATAATTTTATAGTTTTTCATTTGGGTATGGCCCTTTTAAAAAGAGTTCTAAATTTTGTACTCTTGTAGCATCCTTCGGATGCACTTTGTTAAATCAATATATGCCCACCCTATCCTATTGATTGAAGCTATCATTTCCTCCATTGAAAACATGACTATGTTTAAGTATTTCACGTATAGGAAGAAATTACACAACAAGGAAGCCGAGTGGTTACCTAAAATTTCTTCTAACTCTAGCCAAAACCCCCACCTCCAGCTCAAGTGAGGGTGGCATAAGGATGCCCAATCTTGGCTAAACCATTGGGGGATAAAAGAGGAGATCATCTTAGAGAATAAGGATAATATTAAAATATTATTACTTCCAAATTTAAGGATAAGTTGTGGGTTGATAAGGAGTTAGAGGGAAAAAGGAAGATAAGGTATTATAAGGAGGTGATCAACCTCAATCTTGATAACTATAATTATCTGTTTAACTTGACCAGTGATAAGAAGATAATGAATATTTTCATGATTAGAACTAATTCTCATGATCTTCAAAGTAAGATCAGGTGTTGGTCAATTCCCAAAACACCTTGGGACAAAATATTATGTCACCTTTGTGACACTAAGAGGGTTGAAGATGAACAATACTTTCTCTTGGATTGCCTAGCTCTTATATTTGTTTTAATTTTCAAAATATTTACCACACTACTAACCATATTAACTTGTTAAGTCAAAAAAACTATGGTGATTTTGAAACATTTCTCTCCCTTCATAAGCACTTGCAGTGAATTAAGATAACAACCATTATACCCAACCACCCTGGATAACGCCAATTGTGTTAGGCCCATATAATACTAGTGATTCCCCCATTACTATTGTCACTGTAGCCCTTATTGTTATTATTGTGCCCCTATTGTCCCTGTATTCTTATTAGTGTGCCCCATAGAGGCCCATTATTGTTATTATTATGCCCTTATATTATTATTGTTATGTCAACTTTGATTATATTGTGACCCCTTAGACTCCTATATATAGAAAGGAGGTTTAGTCATTTGTATCATCCAATAATTGTTCATTTGTGTAATGTAAAGGAGGTTTCCCCCTCGAAGAGGTTGATTTTGAAGGCGTTGATCTATCTTTTCTTCTATTTTGTGAGCTGGTTGCATAACATTTGGTATTAGAGGTTTGGATTCTAGGGTTTTGCTGCTCCAAACAGGTCATCATGGAATTTTCGCTACAACTATTTTTCTGCAACGTTTTAGAATCTCAAAAAAACCCATTTGAGACGAAATCTCTCTAAACCTCAGGTCTAAATTTCTGTTCTTTTCTCTCTACATTTTCAGAGATATGATCCAAGGAAGTTAGGGTTTTGCAGGATCCCGAATTATATCTCAAACAGATGACCTTGGAAAAATCATCATAACTTTCTATATCAGTATCAAATTGAAATTTTGTAAGAAGTTGCAGAAAGAGAACATAATGTAGTTTTTTGTGCATCATTTTCAAGTCCGAAGGTTGAAACAATGACACGTGGCACTTCGTACAAGTTCGTTCTACTAAAAAAGTGTATAATCTGGTCATCTTAGGAGATTGGGCATAACTCTTTCTCGGAGAATTCAATTTCGATCAAACTGGTGGTGTTGGAAAGAGAACTCAGAGGGCTATCACAATTCACAATTTCAGACCTTGAAGATCCGAAATTTTAGAGATACATCAACTTCAATATTGAGCTATTACAAAGTGAAAAAATGTTTGTAGTTGTTTTTAAATTTTTTCATAAGTTTGGTTTGAAAAATTAGCTTCAAGGAATTTAAAGGGCATAGTGAAGCATAATTATCATTAATTGATACCCTGAAGAAAGAAAATGGAAACAACTAGTAAGCAACCTGAAATATCTAGCATGACTCATGAAGAAGAGGAAGAAATGCAACAGGATATATCAAAATTACGAGACCAAGTGCAACAAAATTCACTCTCACAAAAAGTAATAGAAGCTAAGATGGATGGTTTAAAGAAAGGCATGGAAACTAAGATGGATAGCGTGGAAGACAAGTTGGATGGTTTAAAGAAAGGCATGGAAGCTAAGATGAATGATGTGGAAGCTAAGATGGGCGGTTTAAAGAAATGCATGGAAGCTGAGATGGATGGTGTGGAAGCCAAGATGAATGACGTGGAAGCTAGGATGGAAGGCAAAATTGAAGAATTGAAGACAAATTTGACAAACTTTCTACAAGAAATGTTTACTAATGGTGAAAGGGTAGTAAAGGAAACTCATGATGAGAACAAAAGAAATGTTAATCATGATTTCATATACTCTAACATTGGATTCAAGACCCACCATGTTCCAAAGATTGATATGAGGAAGTTTGATGGTAAGGATCCTGTAACATGGATACTATAGATGAAGCCATATTTCGATCTCCATAATGTGAAAAATACAGAAAACATACACATTACAACTTTATATTTGGAACCAAATTAGTTTGTATGATATCAATGCCTTTGCTCTCGTAAACAGATTGCCACTTGGGAAATTTTTACAGAATAAATGATAGCACATTATGAGGATACAAAAAGCAACACCTTTTTTAGCCAATTGATAAATATCAAACAAAAGTGTTCAATCATTGAGCTCATTGAGGACTTCCAAAAATTGAATATAAGGGTAAAATATATTCCAGAGGAGCATAGGATTGTGTCGGGTGTGGAGCCTAATTATATTCTGTATTCAAAGGTTTTAGATGGGGGGGGGTTCGGGGGCTAGCATTCCCTTGGCAGGGGTTCAAGGATAGCGCCCCCGAAGCTAAAAACAGATGTAAAATTGCTTGTAAAAGTATAGTAATTTCTAGTCACTCTGGGCCGTTCATTAGGCAAATGATCTGATGGTAGAATTTATGTTTAATTTAGGGTTTTTTTCCCTAGAAGGCAACCCCTCACTATATATGAGGGAATTGTATTACGTCTATATAGATCTGTATTCTGAGTGAGGAAGAGAGAGGAGATTGAGAGAGAAGAGGGAGTTACAGCGGATATGTTGTAGGTTGTATCTCTTCAGTTTGCTAGATAATATAATAAAAGAAGGACTGGTTGTTTCTCCGTGGATGTAGCCCAAACTGGATAAACCACGTATATCTGTGTCTCTCTTGTTTTATGTGTTTTCTGTGTTTATATTTCTGCAATATTTTATGTGTTCCATTGCTCTGTAATATATAATTTTCTAACAGATTGATGTGTTCATAGGGACTTTAAAGGATAACATCCAACATGAGGTTTGCCTTTGGGAACCCGATTCATTGGAGAAGGCATTCAGGTTGGCAAGAAAAATGGAAAGAAAAATTATGGCAACCAGGAAGCCTACCACTCACAACTATAAAGATGGAAGTGTTGTTTCCCCTAGCCTTCCACAACCTACAAGGTTGACACCACAAATATTGTAATAAAAAATAGCAAAAGGGCTTTGTTACAATTGTGATAACAAATACACTAATGGTCATAAGTGTGTTGAGAAGAAATTATTTTACATAGATTGTGAAGAGGAGGAAGAAAAGGAACACAAAACGTCAAAAGAAGAGGATATACATCGGGAACAAACCCTAGAGAAAGAAGAAATGAATCCGACCATATATTGTAATGTATTGCCCGGAATTACCACTCCTCAAACTATCAAGATACAAGGACATATCAAGAAGAAAAAGGTAATAGTGTTGATTGATTCGGGAAGCACCCATAATTTTATTCATTATAAGATAGCCAAGGAATTGAATTGTTTCCTATATCTAGTACCAGAGTGTCAAGTGATGGTTGCAAGTGGAGGAACCATAAATTGTTGTGGAAAGTGCCATAATATCAAGCTATCCATGGGAGAATATGTAATGAATATCCCAATGCTTTCCATTCCAATGGGTGGTGTTGATGTTGTACTGGGAGTCCAATGGCTACAATCCTTGGGTACAATAGATGTTAATTTTCAAGAACTTTTCATGAAATTTTGTTTAGAAGGAAAGGAGAATTTGAATTAAGGGGTATCGCGGGGAAACTGGGAATGATAATCATCTCTAACGGAATGATAAAGCTTCTAAAGAAAGAACAACGAAGTGTAATTGCACAATTATGTTCGCTAGAGGTTCCCACATTGAAATCATCTATTTCTCCAGATCTCCAAAAAGTCTTGGACAATCATTCCAAGGTATTTGAGACTCCCAAAGACCTCCCACCTATTCCTGATCATGATCATGATATTCATTTGATTCCGAGAATTGTTCCCCAAAACATCAGGCCTTATAGATATCCCTATGCCCAAAAGAGTGAAATTGAATATATGGTTGTATAAATGCTAGAGGTTGGTATGATTCAACCTAGTCAAAGTTCTTTCTCTGCTCTAGTAGTATTGGTGCACAATAAGGATGGATCATGGTGCATGTGTCCGGATTATAGGGAGCTCAACAAGCTCACTGTTAAAGATAAATTTCCCATTCTTGTCATTGATGAATTATTGGATGAATTGCATGGATCAATTTACTTCACCAATTTGGATCTTCATTCAGGATAACATCAAATCAGAAAGAAGACTGAAGACAATCCGAAAATAGCTTAGAACTCATGAGGGTCATTATGAATTTTTGGTCATGCCTTTTTGCCTTACCAATGCACCTTCTACATTTCAAGGTTTTATGAATTCCATTTTCAAACCCTTCCTTAGAAAATTTGTGTTAGTGTTTTTTGATGATATACTAATCTACAACAAGTCTTGGAAGGATCATGTTCAACATGTTGACAGGGTGCTTAAACTATTGGAGGAGAAACAATTATATGCAAAAAGCTCCAAATGTTTCTTTGGAGTACAATAGGTGGAATATTTCAGTCATATTGTATCCCATGAAGGTGTTAAGGTAGACCCTAGCAAAATTAAAGCCATTAAGGAATGGAAAACCCCCGCATCCATAAAGCATCTACGAGGATTTCTCGGGTTGACAGGATATTATCGCAAGTTTGTTAAGAATTATGGGAGAATAGTAGCACCTCTAATAGAATTATTGAAGAAAGATGAATTTTCATGGACTCCAGAAGCAACAAATGCCTTTGAACATCTTAAAGAAGCAATGTTCCAAGCATCAGCCTTAGCTATGCCTGACTTCACAAAAACCTTTATTGTGGAATGTGATGCCTTGGGAAATGGAATTGGTGCTGTTTTATTGCAAGAAGAAAGACCCGTTGCTTTCGAAAGTTTTCCAATCAAAGGAAAGTATTTACACAAATCTATTTATGAGAAGGAAATGTTGGCAATACTACATGCACTTAAGAAATGGTGACCCTACCTAATGGGAAGACACTTCAAGGTAAAAATGGATCATGATAGTCTTAAATACTTTTTAGAACAAAGATTATCTTCAGAAGAGCAAAAAAAATGGGTCGCAAAGATGTTGGATTATGACTTTGAAATCATCTACAAAATAGGGAAGCAAAATGTTGTGGCAGATGCACTCTCAAGAAAGGATGAGGATGTGGAAGCATTGCTTTGCACCATTTCTATTATCCAACCAAATTGGATAAATGAGGCAAGGAATGAATGGAAGAATGACGAAGAAGTGTGGGCACTCATTCAAAAGTTACAACAAGATCCCAGTACATCTGATAAATATAGCTAGAAAAATGATTTGTTATGGTACAAAGATCGTTTATACCTATGTAAGAATTCCCAACTCAAACAAAATATTCTTATGGAATTACACTCTTCTCCCTTAGGAGGGCACCCAATATTTTTAAAAACTTACCACAAGGTTAAGAAGGAATTTTTTTGGGATGGCCTTAAATCAGATATTCAAAATTTTGTGGTGGAATGTTTGGTTTTCCAACAAAATAAAGTTGAAACAATTAAGACCCCAAGTCTATTACAACCTTTATCTATTCCAAGCCAACGTTGGGAGGAGGTTTCAATGGATTTTATCACAAGTTTACCCAAGTCCAAAGGAAAGAGTGTCATCATGGTGGTAGTTGATAGACTTACCAAGTATGCACACTTTTGTGCATTATCTCATCCATTTAAAGTGAGTACAGTTTCTACTGCATTTATGGAAACAATTCAAAAGCTACATGAAAACCCAAAGATTCTTGTAAGTGACAGAGATCCCATTTTCACTGGAAATTTTTGGACAAAATTATTTTCTTATCTCAATACTCAGTTAGCTCATAACTCATCTTATCATCCTCAATCTAATGGGCAAACTGAGATAGTAAACAAATGTTTGGAAGGATATTTGTGTTGCTTTGTCTGTGATAAACATATACAATGGGTCAAATGGTTGCCTCTAGTTGAATGGTGGTATAACACTTCCTTCCATACTACAGCAACAATGACCCCATTTATGGCACTTTATGGATATCATCCACCATCCATCACATCATATTTAAGAGAAAATTATAAGGTTCAAGTTGTGGAAGATCTCATCAAGCATCAACAACAAGTTCTTCAACTCTGAAAGGATAACCTCACTTTGGCGCAAAATAGAATGAAACAGTAGGCAGATCAAAATTGTAGCGAAAGAAGTTTTGATGTCGGTGATTGGGTATTCCTACGGATACAACCTTATAAACAAATGTCCCTCAAGCAAGATAAGAAGGATAATAACTTATCACCAAAGTATTATAGTCCATACAAGGTGTTACAAAAGATTGGTACTATGGCATACAAATTGAAGCTTCCTGCAGCTTCTCGAGTGCACCCAGTTTTCCATGTTTCATGTTTAAAGAAGGTTATAGGTGACAAGCTCCCAGTTCAAACAATATTGTTATAACTTGATGAGGAAGGAAAAATCATATTGGAACCTAAAGCAGTCACATAAACAAGAACTTGAAAGCTATGAAATCTATCAATTTCGGAGTATCTCATCAAGTGGAAGAACTTACCCACTGAAGATTCCACATGGGAGGATGAGAATTTTACACAAAAGCATCCAGAACTACTCAAGCGTTGAGGACAACACTTTTTTGAAGGAGAGGGGCATGTTAGGCCCCTATAATACTAGTGATTCCCCCATTATTATTGTCATTGTAGCCCTTATTGTTATTATTGTGCCTCTATTGTCCCCATATTGTTATTAGTGTGCCCCATAGAAGCCCACTATTGTTATTGTTGTGCCCTTATATTATTATTGTTATGTCGGCTTTGATTATATTGTGACCCCTTAGACTCCTATATATAGAAAGGAGGTTTAGTCATTTGTATCATCCAATAATTGTTCATTTGTGTAATGTAAAGGAGGTTGCCCCCTCGAAGAGGCTGATTTTGAAGGCATTGATCTATCTTTTCTTCTATTTTGTGAGCTAGTTGCATAAAAAATTGATGTGTGTGTGTGTGTGTGTGTGTTAAATCTATGTTAAACATGAAATAAAGTATGTCTTCCTTACATTGATGTGTAAAAAACACTACTTTACACACAAATTCACTCATATTAACAAGAAGTGAAATTAGAAAGAATGTTTTGTATATACCTACTTATAAATGTAATAAATGTAAGGGTTTTCAATTTCAAAGAAAACACACAAGATTTATTAAACACTCGCATTCTTCCAAAAAATTTCCTTTGAGAAATTTCTATAATTATGTCTTGATTTAGATATGTCAAACATTGATAATGTGACTTCCTATATGACATGATTTTGACTAATTGAATCCACTTATATTTGTTTAAATCATATCTAACTTTCTATATCAATTTTTTGACAAATAGAAGAAATTTTCCTACATTACAACTATGGATGATTACATAATGGATTTGCATGTTGATTATAGCTAGTAGGGCTAACATCTCATGTCGATAATGAGATTTATAATATCAAGGGAAATAAATTAAAGTTATTGGTAGTGTTAGCTTTGGAAAAGTTATAAACATAATTAGAGTTTTATTGTAATATAAATTTTGAAAATAAAATAATATTTCCTTATTTTGATAATGATTTAAAATTATACAAATTTATCTAATTTTAAATAAAATCAATCATAGTTGTAAAGATTCTTACCTCTTACTTTGTTTATAAAAAAAAAAAAAGAGAGAGATTAAGTCACTCAAAATTTTACTCATAAGGTATATAAAATACTTGGAATGTTAGTTTTAATTGGAAAAGTCACATATCCCATTGTAGATCTCACCATGTTTCTTTTTATTTCAATTCATTGTAGATCTCACCATGTTTCTTTTTATTTCAATTCATTTTTTGCTTTAGTAAAAGATTACATTGTGTGTGGTTTTTCCAAACAAAAATATTACAAATTCTAAATTTCATATTTTAAATTATTATAAGTAAACAAATTTATTTATTTTATTTTTTTAAAACATAAAATTAATAGATGCAAAATCTTCTTAACATAAATATTTGAAATATATATCTCTCATGTTAATTTGAAATAAATTATCACATCATTTACTTATTTAAATAAGTATCAACATTGTTAATATTGATATTTTTTTTTCATTAATATTGTAATAAAAATTACATGTTGTATAAACAAAATATCATGCCAAAAATCTTCATAATGTTTGTCAAATTGTACTAAAATATATATACATATAAGAGCAAAAATATGATAATCCAAAAATTTGTATACTAATGAGATGATAGGCATCATTAATATGCCAAATACTATTATGTGGTGGATCATATAAACAAAATAGCCAATTGTCAATATTGATATTAAAATAAGTAAATATCATTTTATCATTTAAAAACTTTATACTATAAAAATAATATAACTTTTTAAAACTTTATACTATAAAATAAGTATAATTTTTTATAATTATTATTATGTGGATGGTTATAAATAAAAATATTTTTAATAAAAAAATATGAATATATAAGTAATAATTATAACTTGTTATTATTATTATTATTAATGGCTTTTTTAAGAATTTAAAAAATAAATAAAAAATTCTTGATGTAATTCTTTTGAAAGAAACATTTGACATTTGAGTGGAAGCTCCACCTACGAAAGAAAATTTTGATTTTTAATTGAACATCCCTATAGAGACCAATAAAGCTTCTACTGATTGTAAATAAGTACATGACCAATATTAAATAGAATTAAGATTGTTGTTTTTTTATAACAAAAAGATTTAAGATGAAATAGATTTATTAGAGAAAAAATAATAATAATGTCAAGAAATATATTAATTAAAATCAATTTGAACATCCCTATAGAGACCAATAAAGCTTCTACTGATTGTAAATAAGTACATGACCAATATTAAATAGAATTAAGATTGTTGTTTTCTTATAACAAAAAGATTTAAGATGAAATAGATTTATTAGAGAAAAAATAATAATAATGTCAAGAAATATATTAATTAAAATCAATTTAGATTATTAAAATAGTGAGAATACACCTAGAATAATAATAATAATTTCAAGAAATATATTAATGAAAATCAATTTAGATTATTAAATAATGAGAATACACCTATAATAATAATAATTATTTATTTATTTATTTTGTAAAGTAAATAGTTTTATTCTTTTAAATCAAAGATTTACAATCATGTCTTTTGAAGCTTATTCTAGTGAGAAAAGAAAACCAGATACGAAACTTCAATTGCTTTAAAATTGCAAAAGATAGAGTGTAGATTGGAGTTGTAAAAAACAAAATGTTAGGACTAATTGTTGGGCCTCTAAGGCCATTTTTTTAATAGAAAACTATAAAAACTAAACCATAATATTATCAAAAACAAAGTAACTAAAGAAAAATAATAAAAAAATAAAAATAAAAAAATAAAACTAAGAAAAATAAATAACTTTATCTGAATTGATGGCTTCAACCAAAACAACCTCCTTGTTTCTGCCTAGGGAGAAGCCAAGATCAGGAGGAATGCCCATGTGCTTCTCAAGAAGTTTGAGACTTCAATATGTTTCTATCATGTGCCTATGTGTATGATTCAAGGTCAATAGGATATCCTTCATGATTTCATTTATATCCACAAGTATTTTTCCTAAAGGAATTTTAAGGGCCAATAGATATCGACTATCTACATATACTGATTATAATGGCCTCTAGTATGTTTGACATCTACAACCCAGTATGCCACCTCTAGTATGTTGCTAGAACATGGAGAGACCAAATTTGACCCTGTGCCACCTAGCCAAGGAGCACATGTTTTCTAGCAATCACATGGAGCTGACTTGCCAAGGATCCCAATAATGAACAAAAACATTAGTGATTTTAGTTGGGATAACATTTTCTTCCTTAACTCAGTGCTAAAAAAGAAAAACTTCCAAGAAATCTTAGAATGGATGTAAATCATAGAGATCACGAGGGAAACAACATGGCTCAGCGAACTTTTCCTTCTTGTCCTCCTAGGAGAGACGCCATAATTCACATACACCCACCTAAGGAACCATACAATATGCAAAAGGGGATTGACCTTCATGCATTGAAATGTGATTAATATGAAACATCGAGCTCGGGATAGCTTGAGGTCTCTGACTAAACCCTGTACCAAGGACAATGATGGATTTTCTCTCCCATGGTCGAGATTTGATACCAAATACCCACCTCTTGGTGCCAATTGAATGTTACGTAAGTGTGAGGACACATCTTGGTTGGTTCACTCGATGGTATCATACAAACTTCATTTACACTTCCATATTTTCTTGTATTTTTTGTCATTCGTCCAACACTATAGACCCTGCTGGAATTAACTAGATAGATTGTTGGGTGGTGGAGCTTAATGTTTTCCCAAGCATTGTGCATGACAGGTAATGGACTTTTACGAGGGTGTGTTGTCATGTCCCATTGAAAAGTAGGCTAGTGGGATGGTGGCAACATGCCTCCTCCTTCTCTGATTTTGAATGCCCCATCTAAGGAATTATTAATGACTAGCAATTGCCCCAAAAGGTGCAAAGAGACATCGATAGCTTTGTTTAATTGGAAAATTTGTATGAGGAACACATTTGTAGACATGTATTGTATATGTTTTTCATTTTGAATATGGGGAATATAGTGTATCATCTTGGGGTTTGATTTGTTGGTATGTCCCCTAAATAAGCCTACATATTCGTAGGATGAGCCATGGTGAAATATTGCTCTTACATAGAAACACTATAAAATATAAGATATACCAAAGTTATAAGAGCTCTAAGCTATTTGTTTCACATTAATCAGACTGGATACTTCAAACATCATGTTTTCAGGGAACGTAGGAAACTTCAATTGTTTCAATTTTCCCTCTTCAAATACTTGAAATATTATATGATTGAATATATATACACATATCTATAATATGGTTATTGGAAAACAAATAATGTGAAAATAATTTGGCTAGCTCAGTGCCATCTTCTTCCTTAAGTTTTGTCTCTTGTTGAACTACAACGACTACCGCAACTCTGGTAGCTAAATTACCCATTCCTTTCAAATTCGATGACCCTCTCAAAATTCCGTATAAATATCCAGCTGTGTAATCATCGCCTGCTCAACAAATATCTATAGGAACACAAGGAAAATGAGTTATGTACATAAATTCACATTTTACTACAATGTAGGAGCCATGTGCACTATTTTTGATAGATATAAGGGGAGAATAATAACTTATGTGTTTTTCAGCTAATGTGGGACTTTTGCTTGAACTAAAACCACAAAAATCCCTTCATTTGTTACTATTTGCAAACACAATATTAGCATACTCAACTATAATATCCCTACACAAAATAACATCATGGGCACAATGTTACAAAATGAAAACAAATAGTAAAGGAACTGGCGCGTTTTTGTTCTTTGACACTTCTTCCCATTTGATAACAAAAAAAAAACATTTTCAACGCTCTACAGGGAACTGTGTCACCAATTCCCCATCCAACTAATCTTGCCTTTGTTATTGTGACATGGAAAAAAAAATTTAAATAATGCAAACAAAGTAGTGAACACCAGGTAAGGAGAATCCTTTCAAAGTTATAAAACAAACACACTCAATTTGCTTTTGTGAATAAAAATATACTTAGCTTAGAAGTCCTACATATAATGTCATTTCTAGAGTTTATGTTCTCTATTTCACTAAAGAGAGAGGATCTCATCAAAATATTTTGAATATGATTCATACCAAAAAAATCTTGTGGTGCCTTGTTACACATGACATTGTTGGGTGTGTGTTATATTCTTTCCACGACTAGCCCCACGCGTAGGGGGTCACAAGGGGGGATTGGGGCAGTACCCCTGAAGCTAAACATAGATGTAAAATTGCCTTGTAAAATGTTGTAATTTCATAGTCAATCTGGGCCGTTCATTAGGTGTAGATATGATGGTAGAAGTTATGTTTAATTTAGGGGTTTTTGCCCTAGAAGGCAACCCCTTGCTATATATGAGGGAATGTATTGTGTCTATGTATATATGTATTTTGAGTGAGGAAGAGAGAGGTGATTGAGAGCGAAGAGGGAATTACAGTGGATTTTTTGAAGGTTGTATCTCTTCAATTTTCCGGATAATATAAAAGGAAGGACTGGTCATTTCTCTGTGGAGGTATAGCCCAAACTAGGTGAACCACGTATATGTGTGTCTCTCTTGTTTTATGCATTTTTTGTGTTTATATTTCTACAATATTTTATGTGTTCCATTGCTCTATAATATATAATTTTCTAATAATTGGTATCAGAGCCAAAGGTCTATTTGGCTGATAAACTCGTAGGAGAGAAGGGTTCCTAGTTCGAGTGGGAGCAATGGTGGAAGATGGTAGGTTTAGGGTCAAAAAATTTAAAGGCCAAAACTACCAGTTGTGGAAGATGAAGATGGAATATTATCTGTATCAGAGAGATCTGTACCAACCATTTAGCAGAAACACAAAGAAGCCAATGAGTATGACAGACACAGAATGGGATATTCTTGATAGAAAGGCACTTGGAACAATACGGCGGTGCCTAGCAGCATCGGTAGCATTTAATATTTCAAAGGAAACGACAACAGAGGGTTTAATGTCGACATTGGCCAAACTATATGAAAAACCATTGGCCTCAAATAAGGTATTTCTTATGAAGAGTTTACTTAATATGAAAATGTCAGAAGGTGGATTTGTTGTTGATCATTTAAATGAATTTAATACAGTTACCAGTCAGTTAAGTTCTATAGGGGTAACTTTTGATGACGAAGTTAGGGCTTTGTTATTTCTATGCTCATTGCCAGAAAGTTGGAATGGTTTAGTTATGACCATTAGTAAATTTGTCTCTAGATCTGGTACTTTAAAGTTTGATGATGTTGTCAGTGCAATCCTTAGTGAGGAAATGTGACGGAAAAGCTATGGTGATACATCAGGTAATGCTTTGACTACAGAGACTAGGGGAAGAAAAATGGAAAGAGGAAAGACCCCTGGATATCGCAATAAGTCAAGAAAAGGCATATCCAAGTCCAAATCGGGGGTATTGATGTGGGAAGAAAGGACAACTGAAGAAATATTGCAAGTCTCGGAAGGGAAAATAAGGAGACATGCAACAAGAAAATAATCATGAAGTGAATGTAACAAGTGATGTGTTGCAAGATGCTTTGATTCTTTCTTTAGAAAATATTATTGATGCCTGGGTGGTAGATTCAGGGGCCTCATTCCATGCCACACTTGATAGGAAACATTTTCATGATTATGTTCAAGGAGATTTTGGACAGGTTTGATTGGGTGATGATAAACCCTATAAAATCATTGGAATGGGTATAGTTTTCATAAAACAACAGAATGGAAATCAATGGCTATTGAAGGAGGTAACACATGTTCCAGATCTGAAGAAAATTCTTATTTCAACAGGATAGTTGGGAGGTGAAGGCTGTGTGACTACTTTTACAGATAAAACTTGGAAGGTCACTAAAGGATCCCTGGTAATAGCAAAAGGAGAAAAGGTTGGTACATTGTATTTATGCAATGGTATTTCTAATTCTGTTAATGCTTTAACCTCTACAGGAGAAGATACGACATTGTGGCATCATAGGATTGAGCACATGAGTGAGAAGGGGATGCAGATTCTTCACTCAATAAATTTTTTTCCAGGTTTGAAGCATGTTCATTTAAAATTCTATGAAAATTGTGTTTATGGAAAACAAAATAGAGCCAGATTCCTCAGATTTGGGAAAGAAAAGAAGAGCGAAAAATTAGAGAGGTATCATCTCTTGGTGGCTCTCGTTATTATGTTACTTTTATTGATGATGCAACCACAAAAACTTGGATTTATTGTATTCAAAATAAATCTGATGTATTTGATACTTTCAAGAAATAGAAAGCTTTGGTTGAAAATGAGAAAGGAAAAAGGTTGAAGTGTCTCAGATTAGACAATGGAGGTGAATATTGCAGCAAATAGCTTGATAGGTACTATTCAGTGATTGGAATTCGTAGAGAGAATATAGTTCCAGGAACACCACAAGAAAATGGTGTGTCAGAAAGGATGAACAGGACAATCATGGAGCGTGCAAGGTGCATGAGATTGCATGCAGGATTTCCTTTACAATTTTGGGTAGATGTTGTAGATATTGTTGTTTATCTAATAAACAAAGGGCCTTCAAGTTCCTTGGATGGTGGTATTCCAGAGGAGGCATGGACAGGTAAAAAGGTAAACTACTCTTTTTTAAAGACTTTTGGTTGTGAAGCCTTTGTCCACATTAATAAAGAAAATAGAACAAAGCTTGAGGAAAAATCAAAGAAATGTACCTTTATTGGATATGGTGTTAATGATTTTGGTTATCACTTTTATGATTATGAAAAACAAAAAATCATTGGGAGCAGATATGTCATATTCAATGAAAAGGTTTTGTATAAGGATCATCTGCAGGAAAAGGAACAAGAAAAAGAAAACAGAGAATACATAGTGCTTGACAAGATCATAGAAAAAGTGATGGTTCTTGAAAATCATAATAATCAACATCCAAAACAACAACCACAATAGTAACAAGCACCTCAAACACCTGAAAGTGGTGTTAGAAGATCTACCAGGATAAGTAGACCCCCTGAACGATACTCTCCTTCATTATATTATGTATTGTTGATTGATTCTGGTGAACCAGAATTTTATGAAGAAGCAGTACAGGTAGAAACCAGGAAGAAGTGGCATCAAGCCATGAAAGAAGAGATGGACTCCTTAACACATAACCAGACTTGGGACTTAGTCAGGTTTCCTGCAAGTAAAACAACATTGCATAATAAATGGGTTACAAGTTGAAGGAAGAAGATGGAGGTAGAAAAAGGTATAAAGCTAGACTTGTGGTGAAAGGGTTTGCACAGAAAAAGGGTATAGACTTTGTTAAGATATTTTCTCCTCTTGTTAAAATGACTTCAATCAAAACTACTTTAAGTCTAGTAGTAGCTGAATATTTGCATCTTAAGCAATTAGACGTAAAGACAACCTTTCTCCATGGGGATTTGGAGGAAGAGATATATATGTAGCAGCCACAAGGATATGAGGTAAAAGGGAAGGAGAAACTAGTGTGCAGGTTGAAGAAGAACTTGTGTGGCTTAAAACAGGCTCCAAGGTAGTGGTATCTAAAATTTGACAGGTTTATGTCTGAACGAGGTTATACTAGATGTCAATTTGATCATTATGTTTATCTCAAAATGAAAAATGATGGCAGTTATATTATATTGTTATTGTATGTAGATGACATGCTTGTTGTGGGTTCTAACATGTAGGAAATAAATGTGCTCAAAAGAAAATTGGCGAACTCATTTTCAATGAAGGATTTGGGTGCTACAAAAAAAACCCTTGGTATGAGAATAACTAGAGACATGAAGAATCACAAATTAACATTGTCTCAAAGTGAGTACATAGAAAAGGTGTTGAAAAGATTTAATATGTAGAATGCAAAACCAGTTAGTATACCTTTGTCTAGCCATTTCAAATTAAGTAATGAGGAGTGTCCCAAGGCTCGAGAAGAAATGGCTCATATGTCTAAAGTTCCATATGCATCAGCAGTTGGAAGCTTAATGTATGTAATGGTCTGCACAAGGCCTAATATTGCACATGCAGTGGGAGTTATAAGCAGGTACATGAACAATCCAGGAAAGAACATTGGATGGCTGTGAAGTGGATTCTCAAGTATTTGAGAGGTACCACAAATCAAGCATTATGCTTTGGTGGTTCAAACATTGTTCTACAAGGATATGTTGATGCAGATACGACAGGTGATAGAGATAACAGGAGGAGCACAACAGGGTATGTGTTTACTATAGGTGGAACAGTTGTCAGTTGGGTCTCAACTACAAAGTTTTGTTGCATTCTCAACAACAGAACCAGAGTATGTTGCTGCTACAAAGGCTAGTAAAGAAATGATTTGGTTATAAAGGTTTTTGGACGTATTGGATAAGAAGTAGGAGTTGGGCAAGTTATACAGTGACAGCCAAAGTGCCATACATCTTGCAAATAACTCTGCATTTCATTCCAAGACTAAACATATACAACTGAAGTACCATTTCATATGGTCAGCATTGGAAGATGGACAATTGAAGCTAGAAAAGATACACACTAGCCAGAATCCTGCAGATATGTTGACAAAAGTTGTAACCAGGGAGAAACTGAGAATCTGCTCAGTTTCAATTGACCTTCAAGTATGATGAAGAAGATGATAAATAGCCAGGTCCAAAGTGGAGTCATTGTCCAGTAAATGAAGCAGTGATGGAGTTTCTATAATTAGTCTCCAAGTGGGAGATTGTTCGGTGTGGAGCCCTAATATCTTCTGTATCAAAGGTATCACCGCATTGGACTCGAGTTCGTAATGGGGCAAAAACGCTACTAGTAAAATATTTGTTGCAAGGGGGGTCCATGAGGAGGCGATTGCAACCTTTGGGAGCCCCCCCCCATGGCAGGGGGATCAAGGACAATGCCCCCGAAGCTAAAAATAGATGTAAAATTTCCTTGTAAAATGTTGTAATTTCGTAGTCAATTTGGGTCGTTCATTAAGCGGAGATATGATGGTAGAAGTTATGTTTAATTTAGAGTTTTTTCCCCTAGGTGTCAACCCCTCGCTATATATGAGGGAATTTTATTACGTTTATGTAGATCTATATTATGAGTGAGGAAGAGAGAGGAGAGTGAGAGCAAAGAGGGAATTACAGTGGATTTGTTGTAGGTTGTATCTCTTCAATTTGCTGGATAATATAAAAGGAAGGATTAGCTGTTTCTCCGTGGACGTAACCCAAACTGGATGAACCACGTATATCTGTGTCTCTCTTGTTTTATGTGTTTTCTGTGTTTATATTTCTACAATATTTTATGTGTTCCATTGATATATAATATATAATTTTCTAACAATTCCCTACAAACAAAGGGGCATGTAGCTTTATCATTAATCATTAAAACGGCTAAAAATCTAAACAATTTAGCAAGGGCATTGTTTAAGTCTCAAAATGAGATCATTAGATGAGTTAATATTTGAGCTTAAGTGTAACACCCCCTCCTCCCAGGTCCACCCAAGCAACCAATTAGTCAGGGAAAACATGTGATGAGAGAGGTCACTATAAGGGATTCAATCTCCTTGGTAACCTTAAGGAAATGGAATCGACAGAACACATTAAACAAACCCATCCACATCAACAACAACACCCACAAGAGACATGTCAACCACTGAGACATCCTACCTCTGGGTCCCATTGATTTTTTAAGCATTTTAACCTAAATTCACTCTCATGCTATAGGAAATACAATGAGCAACAACTCAAAGTCGCTCTCATAGGCCTCTGTGCCAACGACTGTGGACTTTTCTCAGCATACTTGTGCTAATGACCCCAATATTTGAGCCACTTTTATAGCCCAAAATCACAATCTCTGCCCAAAACTTGTTACAACATTCAAAATCATTCAAAGGCATGATATCAGTATTGAATACTCAAAATCAACCTCAAGATTAGGCCTGAGCATCCCCAACTGGGACTCACAATCTATCAAACACTTGGCATCAATGCAACCTACAGGTCTAGGATACAAGAGAGAGCATAAATGACTGAAAGAACTTACGAAACATAATAAAAAGGATCACATCCTTCTCCATTGAACTATCATACCATCAATTAGGTCTTGCATCCATCTGTTTAACAATTACAAGTAAATACATGAAATAAACATGACATGAACAAATCACATAACAATGCTTATAACCAAAATTAAACCATATAAATATCGTAGATATGACATCCATTAAATACACATGTAAACAAGTACAAAAGTAAGAGAACTTAGCTTCTATTAATCATAGGAAAATCCAATCAGGTTCGGGACTTCCACATACCACTCGACCATAAACATGGTTGAACTAAATCTCTCTTTCACCCATTCACCCCCATGACATATTCCAAGCATGAATGTGGGATCCCATAGAACAACCAATCCAAGAATAACCAAGGGAATCCAGAGGTTAAACCACCTTCACCCTCATCAAACCCTGATCACACCAAAATCGGTGCTCTGATCACAACTGAACATAACTTGGAATGTCATCCGGAATCCATCACTATCCTTGAGGAATTTTTTGTCTCCTTGTCTCTCATACTTTATCGCAATCTAAACCCGGATCAATTGACCCTAAAATGAGACATCTCCCTCAAGATTTACCATGTATCCCGCCAAAATTGGTCAAGGGATTCCTAGGCCTTTTGAAATGGAACTTGAGACCACCCCCACCGCGAATTTTGAAATCCATCCGGCAAACAAAATCTCAAAAACTGAAATAAACATCCAAACACTATGGCATTCAAAAAAAGGCAAGGTTAGGTTGAAAACCAATGTCATAATGTAGAAAAACCATGCCACCGACAACAAGAGAACCATACACCAACATGCAAATCCATGCATGTCCAAACCAGCTAGGAAATCACACATGCAAAAGGCTACCTACAAGTATTCTTGCTGAAGATGCTTGATCTTGCTTTCCTTTCCTTGATCCTTACTTGCCTTCCTTTCTCTTTAATTGCTTCTCCTTCCTTGATCCAAAGCTAGAGTGCTCCAAGAAAACTCTAAGTGACCAAGATAGTGAGAGAGAGAGAGATTAATGAGAGATCTCCAAACTTGAACTTGACAAAAGCCATGAATTGATCCTCAGAAGCCTTTTTATCCATGAGGCCTCTAATTTCTTCATTTTCCATTATTTTCCTTCAATTTCCTCCTCTCATGCAACTTGTGATCTTTCACCTTACTTTTCTCCTAATTTTCTTTATTTTCATAAATAAATGTGCCAAAAATGCCTTTTAATTCCTTTGCCTTAGCCTTGCATAGAAACACTATAAATATAAGATATACCAATGTTATAAAAGCTCTAAGCTATTTGTTTCACATTAATCAGACTGGATACTTCAAACATCATGTTTTCTTTTTTTTTCTCGGTAAAAACTATGCTAATATATTATGTACAATAGGAAAAATTTACATCATGGCAATACAAAGAGAACCAGGCTCTGGGAATATCATCCAGGAGCAGTTGAGGCTAATCAAAAAACTAGCCCACGCAGGGGCACCAAACAGAGAAGCTAAACCATCCAAAAGAGCTAGCCCACGCAGGGGCGCCGACCAGAAATCCGAATTATCCCACGCAGGGGAGACTAACAATAACCAGCCCATTAACGAAGTTTCAAGGACACAAACACAAAGCACTGATGCCAAAACTAAGCTAAAATAGACAACAAAAGAGACCAGAAGACCAGACAGAAGAGCCATGTGAACCTTGAGCTCGGGCATCGCTATTCGTCCATTTACACCTCCTCTACCCGGCACCAACCGTAAGCCTCCTTTTCAGCAGTAGTGGGGGCAGTGTCTTCTGCTTCGCTGGTCCTCTCCCTCTGATCTAGCCTGCTTTTCGAGACATTTTCCAAGTCTGAGGCAGGATCCTTAACTTCCTTCTCCAGGCCAGTTTCAGGAACCTTTGCTTCTTGCATCTTGCTGTCAGCTTTCCCCTGCCCATGTTCATCCAGGGAGTCATTGTCTTCCTAGGAATTTTCAATGAACAAGACCGAAACATGCGCACTAATCTGCGGGCTGTTCATGGAACTGCTAAAATTGAAGATAGCAGAGCCGAAGGCAGGCAAGGAGGCCGAGCTCGATGCACCAGCGTCCATGAATTGACTGGAGTGAAGGGGATTAGCTCCAGTGGAGCGTATGTTATGGCAATGACAGCAGTGGATAGAATTATCCGCATCGTGACTGCGAGTGGTTCCTCCGCTGGAAGTGCCTCGACGGCTAAGCAGACGTTGTCGAGGTCTCACCATCCTTACAGGGGTCGAGGAGAGGAAATTCAAACAGACCACGGAATAATCCAAACAGCCAGTTGCCGGAACAGACTGCGGAATAAACCAAATAGACAGCAAGGAGATCCCGGCGGAGACGGAGAGGCAGGGCAATCGGAATTGCAGAGACCTGCCAGAAAGAAGAACCACCACCATTTCTTGATCATACGCAGCAACATGGTTTATAGCCTCAGCTGCCTTACCTTGGAGCACGCCCGCCATAACTGCAACCTCCTCTTAAGCCGAATTGCCGTGCAGGGCATTTACTATGCTCTGCTGCATAACCTTATACCAGCCGCTTGCAACGCCTGTGCCTCCGACGCTTGCCACGTGATGGCGTATGGCCGACATGTGGCCTGCTGCCCACTCCCGTCCCATCCTATCTAACACCCACATCCGGGGGAGCTGCATCTTTTAGACCAGTGTGAGCATTCTTGAGCTTTGTCATGTGTTAAAATAGTATTCAGTTGCCCTGTGATTAGAGAGTGGTCATTCTCCACCCCCACATTGGCCATGAAGTCGGCAACCTTGTTACCTTCCCTTTTTATGTGAGTGAAGGTGATAACTTTATTTCTGTGGAGCTCAAGTTCTATGGCCTCCAGTCTTGCTTCGAGCCTCTAGCTGGTGGCTGTTTTCCTGGCGTGAGATCCATTGAGGAGATTTTTGGCCATATTTATGAGGATCTGAGAGTCTCCTTCCACCTCCAGAGGATGAAAGTTATGACCCCAAGCAAGTAGGAGTCCCTGCCATAGTCCCTCTAACTCAGCTGAGTTATTGGTGTCCCATCCAATGTTTCCGTAATACAGCATCAGGGGTTCACCTTCATGATTCCTTATTATTCCTCCAAAGCCTGCAAGTCCGGGATTCCCTTTAGAGGCGCCATCAAAGTTGATTTTGAATGTATGCTTTGGTGGGGGAGTCCATGTGACTTTTCTTTGAGTATTGCTTTCAGAATGGTCTTGCTTGTGAGATTCTTGAGTAAGATGTAGTTTCCAGTTTTCCATAATGGCTTTCTCATTATCTAGTGTAGGCCAGTCCTCCTCCTTCCAAGATCTTAGCATAAGAGTCTCTTGAAGATTTCTACAGAGCAGGTTCCAAATATTGTCTATCGAAGAGCGCTGATTTTTTAATATGCGCTTATTTCATTCCTTCCATATGCTCCATAGGACTAGCCCGGGAATTAGTTTTCATAGATGATTGAGGATTTCACTCTTGTAAGGGTCCCGTTGCCACTGACGTATTGAGTTATTGATTTCATTCTCGAGTCTGCATCTTCTTTGACATCTGAAACTTTCCTTTTCCCATAGCTGATTGGCCAAGGGACATGAGTCCAGTAGATGTTGGAGAGTTTCCTCGTGGGCGTTGCAATTGAAGCAAATGGAGGGGTCATGAAAGTTTCTGCTCCTGAGCTTGTCCCATGTTGGGTCCCTATAATACTAGTGATTACCACATTACTATTGTAGTTATACCCCTTATTTATATTGTTGTGCCCCCATTACCCCCATATTGTTATTAATGTGCCCATAGAATCCCTCTATTGTTATTTTTGTGGCTTTATATTATTATTGTTAGGTCGGCTGGATTATATTGTGACTCCATAGACTCCTATATATAGAAAGGAGGTTTTGTCATTTGTATCATCCAAGAATTGTTCATTTATGTAATGTAAAGGAGGTTTCTCCCTCGAAGAGGCTGAATTCTAAGGCGTTGATCTATCTTTTCTATCTTTTCTTGAGCTGGTTACATAACATTTGGTATTAGAGCTTTGGATTCTAGGGTTTCGCTGCTCCAAACAAGTTATCGTGGCATTTTCGCTATAACTTTTTTCTGTGACGTTTCAGAAGTCGCAAAAACAAACCCATTTGAGAAGAAATCGTTTTGAACCTTGGGTCTGAATTTCAGAGCTTTTCGCGCGATATTTTCGGAGATATGATCTCTGGAAGTTGGTCTTTTTGCAGACTCCTGAATTACACTCAAAATAGGTGACCTGGGGAAAATCGTCATAACTTTCTTTATGAGCATCGGATTGAAATTTCGTAAGAAGGTACAGAAAGAGGATGGACTGTAGCTTTTGTTTTATATATTTTTCAGAGTCAAAGGTTGAAAGTGTGACACGTGGCACTTCATACAAGTTCGCTCTACTGAACTAGTCTATAATCAGGTCACTGCGGGAGATTGTGCATAACTCTTTCTTGGAGAATCCAATTTGATTCAGACTAGTGGCATTGGAAAGAGGACATAGAAGGATACTATAGGTCACAATTTCAGAACTGGATGATTCGAAATTACAGAGATACATCAGATTCAATATCAGGCTTCTACAAAGTAAAAAAAGGTGTGTAGTTTTTATTTTTTATTTTTGCATAAGCTTGGTTTGAAGGAATTCAAAGGGCATAGTAAAGCATTATTATCGGTAACTGATGCCCCGAGGAAAGAAAATGCAAACACCTAGTAAGGAACCTGAAAGCTCTAGCATGACTCATGAAGAAGAGGAAGAAATGCTACATGATATATCAAAATTACAAGAACAAGTGCAACAAATGTCACGCTCACAAAAGCTAACAGATGCTAAGATAAATGGCATGGAATCTAAGATAAAGGGCATGGAAGCTAAGATGGATGATCTGAAGACAGATTTGAGGACAGATTTGAAGACAGACATGGCAGATTTAAAGACAGATTTGACAAATTTTCTACAAGAAATACTTACTAATGGTGAAAAGGTTGTAAAGGAAACTCATGATGTGAACAAAAGAAATGTTAATCATGATTCCATAGACTCTAATGTTGGATCGAAGACCCACCATATTCCAAAAATCGATATGAGGAAGTTTGATGGCAAGGATCCCGCCACATGGATATTACAGATGGAGCAATTCTTCGATCTCAATAATGTGCAAAACACACAAAAGGTACGTATGGCAACTTTATATTTGGAACCAAATCAGTTTGTATGGTATCAATGGCTTTGCTCTCGTAAACAATTTATCACTTGGGCAATTTTTACGGAAGAATTGATAGCACATTATGAGGATACAAAAAGCAACACTTTTTTTAGCCAATTGATAAGTCTCAAACAAAAGGGTTCAATAATGGAGCACATTGAGGAGTTCCAAAAATTGAACATAAGGGTAAAAGATATTCCAGAGGAGCATAGGATTGATGTGTTCATAGGGTCTTTAAAGGATAATATCCAACATGATGTTCGCCTTTGGGAACCTGATTCATTAGAGAAGGCATTCAGGTTAGCAAGAAAAATGGAAAGCAAAATTATGGCAACCAGGAAGCATACCACTCACAACTATAAAGACGGAAGTGTTGTTGCCCCTAGTCTTCCACAACCTATAAGGTTGACACCACAACAATTGGAAGAAAAAAGAGCAAAAGGGCTTTGTTACAGTTGTGATAGCAAATACACTAAAGGTCATAAGTGTGCTGAGAAGAAATTATTCTACATAGATTGTGAAGAGGAAGAAGAAAAGGAGCAAGAAAGGTCAAAAGAACAAGATATGCTCCAGAAGAAAAAGGTGATAGTGTTGATTGATTAAGGAAGCACCCACAATTTTATTCATTGTAGGGTAGCAAAAGAATTGAATTGCTTCCTATATCCAGCACCAGAGTGTCAAGTGATGATTGCAAATGGAGGAACAATAAATTGCTCTGGAAAGTGCCATAATATCAAGCTATCCATGGGAGAATATGTATTGACTAGCCCAATGCTTTCCATTCCAATGGGAGGTGCTGATGTTGTACTAGGAGTCCAATGGCTACAATCCTTGGGTACAATAGCTTTTAATTTTCAAGAACTTTTCATCAAATTTTCTACGGAAGGAAAGGAAGTTGAATTAAGGGGTATTGCAGGGAAACCAGGAAAGATAATCAGCTCTAATGGTATGACAAAGCTTCTAAAAAAGGAGCAAAGAGGTGTAATTGCACAATTATGTTCGCTAGATGTTTCCACATTGGAATCATCTATTTCTCCAGATCTCCAAAAAGTCCTGGACAATCATTCCAAGGTATTTGAGACTCCCAAAGGTCTCCCACCTATGCGTGATCATGATCATGCTATTCATCTGATTCCAGGAAGTGTTCCTCCAAACATCAGGCCGTACAGATATCCCTATGTCCAAAAAAGTGAAATTGAACGTATGGTTGCAGAAATGCTAGAGGCTGGTATAATTCAACCGAGTCAAAGTTCTTTCTCTGCTCCAGTAGTATTGGTGCACAAGAAGGATGGATCATGGCGCATGTGTCCGGATTATAGGGAGCTCAACAAGCTCACTATTAAAGATAAGTTCCCCATTCCTGTCATTGATGAATTACTGGATGAATTGCATGGATCAATTTACTTCACCAAGTTGGATCTTCGTTCAGGATATCATCAAATCAGAATGAAGATTGAAGACATTCCGAAAACGGCATTTAGAACTCATGAGGGTCATTATGAATTTTTGGTCATGCCTTTTGGCCTTACCAATGCACCTTCAACATTTCAAGGTTTGATGAATTCAATTTTCAAACCATTCCTTAGAAAATTTGTGTTAGTATTTTTTGATGATATACTAATCTACAGCAAGTCTTGGAAGGATCATGTTGAACATGTTGACAGGGTGCTACAACTATTGGAGGAGAAACAATTATATGCAAAAAGATCCAAATGTTTCTTTGGAGTCCAGGAGGTGGAATATTTGGGTCATATTGTATCTCATGAAGGAGTTAAGGTAGACCCTAGCAAAATTAAAGCCATTAAGGAATGGAAAATCCCCACATCCATAAAGCATCTGCGAGGATTTCTTGGGTTGACAGGGTATTATCGCAAGTTTGTTAAGAATTATGGGAGAATAGCAGCACCTCTAACAACATTATTGAAGAAAGATGCATTTTCATGGACTCCAGAAGCAACAAAGGCCTTTGAACATCTTAAAGAGGCAATGTGCCAAGCACCGGTCTTAGCTACACCGGACTTCACAAAAACCTTTATTGTGGAATGTGATGCTTCAGGAAATGGAATTGGTGTTGTTCTAATGCAAGATGAAAGACCCATTGCTTTTGAAAGTCGTCCAATCAAGGGAAAGTTTTTAAGCAAAGCTATTTATGAGAAGGAAATGTTGGCAATACTCCATGCACTTAAGAAATGGCGACCCTACCTAATGGGAAGACACTTCAAGGTAAAAACGGATCATGATAGCCTTAAATACTTTTTAGAACAAAGATTATCCTCTGAAGAGCAACAAAAGTGGGTCACAAAGATGTTGGGTTATGACTTTGAAATCATCTACAAAAAAGGGAAGCAAAATGTGGTGGCAGATGCACTCTCAAGAAAGGATGAGGATGTGGAAGCATTGTTGTGTGCCATTTCTATTATCCAACCAGATTGGATAAACGAAGCAAGGGAGGAATGGAAGAATGACGAAGAAGTGTGGGCACTTATTCGAAAGCTACAACAAGATTCCAGTACGTCTGATACATTTAGCTGGAAAAATGATTCGTTATGGTACAAAGATCGCTTATACCTCTGTAAGAATTCCCAGCTAAAACAAAAGATTCTTATGGAATTGCACACTTCTCCCTTAGGAGGGCACTCAGGATTTTTAAAAACTTACCACAGGGTTAAGAAGGAATTTTTTTGGGATGGCCTTAAATCAGATATTCAAAAGTTTGTGGCAGAATGTTTGGTTTGCCAACAAAATAAAGTTGAAACAATTAAGACACCGGGTCTATTACAACCTTTATCCATTCCAAGCCAACGTTGGGAGGAGGTTTCAATGGATTTTATCACAGGTTTACCCAAGTCTGAGGGAAAGAGTGTCATCATGGTGGTAGTTGACAGACTTACCAAGTATGCACACTTTTGTGCATTATCACATCCATTTAAAGCCAGTACAGTTTCTACTGCATTTATGGAAACAATTCAAAAGCTACATGGAAACCCAAAGATTATTGTAAGTGACAGAGATCCCATTTTCACTGGAAATTTTTGGACAGAATTATTTTCTTGTCTTGGTACTCAGTTAGCTCATAGCTCATCTTATCATCCTCAATCTGATGGGCAAACTGAGATAGTAAACAAATGTTTGGAAGGATATCTTCGTTGCTTTGTATCTGATAAACAGACACAATGGGTCAAATGGTTGCCTCTGGCTGAATGGTGGTATAACACTTCCTTCCATACAGCAACAAAAATGACCCCATTTATGGCACTTTATGGGTATCAACCACCATCCATCACATCATATTTAAGAGAAAATTCTAAGGTTCAGGCAGTGGAACATCACATCGAACATCAACAACAAGTCCTCCAACTCTTAAAGGATAACCTCGTGTTGGCACAAAATAGAATGAAACAACAGGCAGATCAACATCGCAGTGAAAGAAGTTTTGATGTAGGTGATTGGGTATTCCTACGGCTACAACCATATAAGCAAATGTCCCTCAAGCAAGCTAAGAAGGATAATAAATTATCACCAAAGTATTATGGTCCGTACAAGGTGTTGCAAAAGATTGGTACTATGGCATACAAATTGGAGCTTCCTGCAGCTTCTCGATTGCACCCAGTTTTCCATGTTTCATGTTTAAAGAAGGTTATAGGCGACAAGCTCCCAGTTCAAACAATATTGCCAGAACTTGACGAGGAAGGAAAAATTATATTGGAACCGGAAGCAGTCACAGAAACAAGAACTCGACAGCTACGAAATCGATCAATTTCAGAGTATCTTATCAAGTGGAAGAACTTATCCGCTGAAGATTCCACATGGGAGGATGAGAATTTTATGCAGAAGTATCCAGAACTACTCAAGCGTTGAGGACAACACTTTTTTGAAGGAGAGGGGCATGTTGGGTCCCTATAATACTAGTGATTACCCCATTACTATTGTAGTTATACCCCTTATTTATATTGTTGTGCCCCTATTACCCCCATATTGTTATTAATGTGCCCATAGAATCCCTCTATTGTTATTTTTGTGGCTTTATATTATTATTGTTAGGTCGGCTGGATTATATTGTGACTCCTTAGACTCCTATATATAGAAAGGAGGTTTTGTCATTTGTATCATCCAAGAATTGTTCATTTATGTAATGTAAAGGAGGTTGCCCCCTCGAAGAGGCTGAATTCTAAAGTGTTGATCTATCTTTTCTATCTTTTCTTGAGCTGGTTACATAACATCCCATGTTAGAATTCTCTAATGTCATACCAACCAGAGAAAATGGGAGAATTTAGGCCAGGATCCAGAACTCCAGATTTTGCTCCAAATTGGGTCCTGGGGATCGGAATTATTGCAAATGATTTTGTAGGCCTCGGATGTGGTGAAGGCTCCTTTTAGCTGATATCCCCATCTTAGAATGTCTCTGCTTTCATCATACCTGATTCTTCTTTTACTGAGTTCCCTATCCAGGTCCTTGATAATTTGGTGATCTTCATTTGTGATTACTTGGTTGCCCAGTTTCCAAATCCTGAAGCCCTTCTCAATTTCCTGGGTCCAGTATTGCCCAATCTTTGCTTGTTGTTGCTCCTCCCTAATGGTGTCCGGTGGTAGGTTAAGTACATGGCTGAGAAGAGGCATTTGATTCCAGGCATCTGTCCAGAATCTTGTGGTGTTGTCATTTCTTACCTCCCAAAAACTGTGCTTCTGGATCATTTGGTAGTGTTCTCTGGCTGCATTCCAAATTAGCAATCCTTTATCATTGGGTGTTACTCTAATGAGCTCTTCCTGGGGTCGATGGTTGGCATACTTGGCCGTCCATATTGTGACCCAAGGTTTTCCTGGGCTGGTGAGCCATTGCCACCATATTTTGGCTCCCATGATGGCGTTGCTATGCTCGGGATCTCTAAGGCCGATGCCTCCTTTTTCTTTGGGCTTGCAAACTGTGCTCCACTTTACCAGGGCCCATTTGCGATTAGTTGCAGTGCTTCCCCATAGGAATCCTCTCTGAATATTCCTTAATCTTTTTAGGACCCACTTTGGCGCAGCAAGGATGGAGAATAAGTACAGCGGCATTGCTTGAAGGACAACCTTTATGAGCACTGCGCGACTAACTAAGTTCAGAGCTCTATGTGACCATTGGTTGAGACGGGATTCAAGCTTTTCAATTAGGTTGCGCCATTAGGAATGCTTGATGGCGGAGACAGTTAGGGGGGCTCCAAGGTATTTGGAGGGAAGGGTGGCAATAGGGAATCCCAAAATTCAGACTATAGCAGACTTGACAACAGGAGGGGTATTAAAGAAAAAGATCTGCGATTTTGAGCTGTTTATGTTGGTTCCAGAGGCTTCGGCGAAGTCATTGAGCACGGCTTTAAATCTAGAGGCTTCCTGGACGGAGGGGTAGCCGAAGAGCATAGTGTAATCAACAAACTGCTGATGAGAGATGGCAGGCGAATGATGAATCGAGAGGCCTTTGAGCTGATGTGAATGAAGGGCTTTTTTAGTGTGACGTCCCAGGCCTTCAGCCATTAATACAAAGAGGAAGGGGGATAGGGGGTCACCTTGCCTTATACCACGGGAGGGGGAGAAGGGGCAAGAGGGGATTCCATTCATGAGAATGGAGAAGAAAGTGGAGGAGATTAGACTCATAATCCAGCGGATCCATGTGGAACTGAAACCGAAAGCAATTAGCATTTGTTGTATGTAAGTCCAACTGAGCTTATCAAATGCTTTGGAAAGATCAAGTTTTAGGAGCACACCTGCCTGATTTGAATGCTTGATAGTGTGTATGATCTCATGCGAGAGGATCATGTCATCCATAATTTGTCTCCCTTCCACATATCCAAACTGTGCCTGAGAAATGAGCATTGGCAAGAGGGGCTTTAACCTGTTTGCAATGACCTTAGAGATGACTTTGTATATTACGTTGCAGAGAGAAATCGGCCTGAATTTTTCCGGAGTGATTGAGTCCTCCTCTTTAGGGATTAGGGCGATGAAAGTGGAGTTTAGAGAGGGAAGCAACCAATGATATGCTCGCGATTCCTCTACCACTTGCCAGACTTCAAATTTTATCAGCTCCCAGGACTTGTGGAAGAAAGTGGTGGTGAAGCCGTCTAGGCCAGGAGCTTTTCCATCTTTAAGCTGGGCCATAGCAATGTCCACTTCCTGAGTTTGAATTAGACGGAGGAGGAGTTCATTGTGCTCCTCCGTGATTAGTTTTGGCACATTGTGTGTGATTCTATAAATTGCAGGATGTTTGTTGATTTCAGGCTCTTGATGGACTTGCTTGAAGTGATTGAGGAATTCCTTCTCAATTTCCTCATGCTGTTCAACCCTTCCCCTCGTTTTTGTATGAAAGGGATGTTATTACGCATTCTTCGTTGGACAATGGTTCTGTGGAAGAATTTAGTGTTTCTTTCTCCCTCTTTCAACCATTTGATCCTGTACTTTTGCTTCCAGTATATCTCCTCCTGCTTTCTTCTCTCCTCTAGCTGATTGTGGATGTGCTGCTCCTGCTCAAGGGTTCTTTCTGTGTGGCCTCTTGTGCTGGTTTCTTGCTGCAGTTCCGCCAGGGAACAACACTTTTAGGGACTTAGGAGCCCTTGGTTTATGGACATTTCATGCTTAGAGTTGTAAGGCACAAAAATGTCTATAACAGTTGCCCCCTAAAGTATGAGGCCGTTTATTAGGTGAAATGCTTTATTAGGAGGATCCGAAGTTCTTTCGATGCTGGGAGGAGACCTGTAATAAGATACAATACAATACATTATCTTCATATTGTTTTCATGATCTAGCTGAGGCGGGCATTCCCATGCTCAGATTTATAAATTCATTTTCATGTACATAGGACAGACAATCGTCTGATGGTAGACTGATGATTCTGATAGAGCCATCATCCTTTTGGTAGGATGATTATCTATGTTGTAATGCTGTACATTTCAATGTCTTTATTTTCTTGAATATATATCGCAGCCTGGATGGATGAAACTAGATCCGGGGTCTTCAATCTCGTCTGATCTTCACTCGAAGTACAAGTCAATCCATGTCAAAAATGTTCTGAAGTCGAACATGGAAAGACATCGCTTGATTACCAGTCAATGATGTAAACTGTTAACAAGCGTGAGAGGAATCACCGATAATGATAATGATCCTCAAGGTACTGCAGTACAATTCACGTGGTGTGAATAAAGGACTTGGCGTCGAACACCACACAAAATCTTTCGGTCGAAGGTCATTGATGTAAACCTGTCGCCGGAAGTGAGAAACTTTCCATTGAGGCATGCAAACTTCAAAGTACTGAATGGGGTGTTCCTAGACCAACTTCTTGGATAATGAGCTGATGTCGACAAGAAGTGATCCGTCACAGGAGGGCCTTAATGAATCCCACATCAATGACACGGAACGGAGCAAATGATTTTGATGGAGGTGAAAACGATCTGATGATATATGGTTCAGGGTGGCGGTCATGAAAGAATGGAGTATAATGTATGGTAGTGGGCGGGACATAGGTGGCCTTTCTGGATGAATTCTCTTGAACATGTCAACGAAACTTATGTGATGGATTGGTAGCATTAACACCAAATGTGGATGGTATGGCGAGACCATGGCGATGTGACCGGTGAATGAAACAACCCAACCCGACTCGGGCAATGAGCGGAAGTGTCATGTTCAAGAGCGACTTGCTACCAATAAAGATTCTTTGAGTTTTCTTCCCAATTTTTCCCCAGTCATTGCTGACCAGTACCTCTTTATTTTGGTCAAGCTTGAGGAGGATAACATATGCTTGTTCTATAATTTGCCCTTCGGGCAAACCCATCGCTATGTTTTAACGAGCCTAGCGATAGTGAAACTCGTTCTCGTCTAAAGACAAGTTTGTCGCTATTAATCTTTTTAACGAGTCTAACGACAAAGATGACTCGGTCCTTTTCATTTTTAGAGAGTCTGAAAAGGTACGTAAAGGTAACTCCAAAATTCCTTTTTCGTCATCTAATCCCTTAAGTCCGAAAAAGTATAAAACAATACAGAAGGGATGAATTTTCGATCGCTTTAACGAGCCGAACAAAACAAGCGCTCGATCTTTTTGTGCAATAATCCCTCAGGTCCAAAAAGATTAAAATCTAGAGGAGGGATAGCACTTCCCGTCGCTTTAACGAGCTGGAAGGCCAGAACTCAGCAATCTTTTCATATTTTACGAGTCAGAAAAGAGCTTAAAGAAGACTCGTCTTTTGAGGAACGAGTGATAAAATGGGTAGCAGCTAATTCCAGGTAAGGTTTGGAATTTTCCAATCACCGCAGTGTCACAAGGATGGCTAGTGAAATCACTCTTCGCAGCTGTTCCTCAAAATGGGTAAACAATCAAATGGAGGTGAATGATCGGCCAATGAAAAAGTGGAGGTGACGGTGCAAACACGACCAAGGCTTTAATGGCTGAAATGCTACATTCACGGTGGTTATTTACCAAGGGATAGTTCATTTTTTAACGAGCTTAAACGCGGGTGGAAACATTTGCTCGGTCCGGGTTTATTTTTTAACGAGCTTGAACCTCGCGGTAAACACTGCTCAATCCGGGTTTATTTTTTAACGAGCTTGAACCTCGCGGTAACACTGCTCGATTAATCCAGTCATATGATAAGAATGTCTCATATAAAAATGACAACTTTTAGATTTTTGCCCCACATCCTTTCTTTATGCAAGTTAGGAAACGACTAATCCAAAAAACAGATAAATAATCGCTCTTTGCTTGCACTCCAAAAGGTTTGCATGCCCCCAGGTATAAAACAGAGTTTCAAGGTTACCTCTACTTCATTTCCGCCAAAACATTTGTTTTACATAGAGAGGCCTACATCTTACAGGTCACCCAAAGATTGTTCTATTCGCGGCGCAAACAAAACACTTCTTCGGCGATGTCTACCGAGATAAACAAAGGTGAGTGGCAGCGCTCGCTAACTCACATAACTTTGACAAAAGAATCTTATTCTAGAATAACCCCTCTTCCAAGCACGGACGGGGTACAGACTAGTCATATTCTCCCACGGAAACCTACCCTATACCCGAAGTTTTCCTGCCGAAGCAGACCAGGATGCATGCCCCCTGGGTTTCATTCATATCCCTCCGAATTACTCGCACTCATCGGGAGGACGGACTGGGGATTGAGACATTTCTTACGTGAAAAGACCATTTAGGGACGGTATATGACTATTTGCTCTGTGTGATCCGGGAAATGAAAGCTGGTCCACGAGCTTGACCACTCTTCCTTCGTGCGGAAAACACATTACTCTAAAGAGTGAGGAGACAATCGCTCCCATGCAATAAATATAGTCTCGTCCAAGGAGTAGGTTATAATCCAAGGGTCCTTGAACTACCATTACGTTCATGCGAACTTTCTTCCTTCTCAATTTTATGGGCACATCGGGAAGGATCCCTAAAGGTCGACTGGTTCCTTTATCAAAGCCTGTCAGATTTCTCATCTCAGGAAAAAGCGATGGCGAACCAAGCGCTTTCCAAGCAGTTGAGGAAAGGATACTCACAGAAGCCCCCTCATCTATGATGGTACCATCCATAACCATTCTATATATTTGAACAATAATTCGGAATGGTATGCTTGCTGGTAAATGGGGTCTGCCTAGTTGATTCCAGTCGAAGGAAACAACTAGGTTGCTTGGAGGTGGGACCGAATAGACGGCTGGGTATGGCTCTGACGAACTTCCTTCCTGCGGTAAAGGAACGGGTAGATTGCCCCCATGTTCGTCGGAGTCTGTGTTTATGAAGAGAATTTGGACGGTGTCATCCTTGTTCTCTTTAGTGACTGTATCATCTGAAGATGAAACCTCTGAAGGCAAGACCGGGTCAACTGCCACCTCGACTTTTTGACTTTCATCTGGTATGGATCCAGATGGTTTATCTTCAATGATAGGCGCTCAGCCAACCACCTCAGCGGGCCAGCTGGATTCTCAACTAGTGACGGACTCGGCAAGAGTTTTTTATAGCCAGGAGGAAGTCGTAACAGTGAAACCGGACGATCATCCAAAACTCTTTTAGCTTCGTCTAAGAAGGGACAATGGTGGACGGTGTGATTGCCTTCGCACAGTTTACAAGGAAATCTAGCTTTCCCTTTTTGTCCTGGGGTTTCACTTTCACTAGTTGACGATGTGCTTTCAACATGATCATCAGAGGTTGATGACACCGGGTTGTGCAAACGAGGAGACCAGTCCCTTAGTATCCGGGGGATGCAAGGACAATCTCTGTGAAGGTGGTCTCCTTTGCAAATGACACATGGCAATTTAGGCCTGGTCGGTGTAGTGTGTGGATTTTCGTTAGACGACACTCGTTTTCCCCCATTCGCCTTTGGCTCTTTCTTCTTCTTCTCTTTCTTCTTCTTTTCCTTCTTCTCCTTAGGAACTTGGCTTTTAGCTTTACCAGCTCCATCAAGCGAAGAGGAAGGAGGAGAGGAAGAATTAGAGGAAGTAGAAGGCTGGTGGGCAACTCTGGACTCGTCTAATTGCTGATTCGATTGTTCAGGAATGGTGGTGTTATGAACGATAGAGGTTGAGAAGAGCCATACAGGCAAACCAATTGTCAGTCCTGGAAGCGACAATGTGGCCATATGGGGCGCACCAACATCTCCCCAAGAGGAGAAGGGACTAGGATTTCCACCAAGGGGAATTCCTTGGTTGGTAGGCTCCATTTTCTCAACCCAAGATCAACGTAGGAAAGGGGTATGAATATTCCGTTTAAAATAAATTTTAACACGCTTTGACACAACTTGTTTTTTCAGTTTTTAAGAGTCGAGAAAAAACAAAAGATGACTCTAGTCTCCTTCGATTTTTAATGAGCCTGAAGTGACAAGTGCTCAGATGGACCTTTTCCGTTAAAGAGTCTGAAAAGGAACGAAAGGGACTGCTCTGGAGGTCTAGGTAGGGGGAGTACCAAACCAATCACAAAAATGCAGAATACTTTTTACGGTACGGCAGTCAATATTCCTGAATGTTGTGTTCGGTGGATTGCGATCAGTAGGGCGGCCGACACGGCTTCCTATGGATAAAGGTTTTAAGCCTATAGGGGTCTCCCAATATATACTCGACGGTACGTGGGAGCACAAGTCCGTACTGGCACTTATCGTCTCAAAGTGGAGGAATCACCCAACCATCAGTGAGGACAACAGTTACCAGGTTTTACGACGCCAGAATACATCTCTAGCCTAGACCTCTAAATGTTGTGCGTTAAGTTCCAAAGCGTTGTTAGGTTCATTGAATTTATTTTAAGTTGATCTTTCTTATGAAGTTTGACTTTTGGATTCACCACGCGATGTAGATGTAATTCCTAAAATGCAATCTAAAGATGATAAACAAACTTTTATCTCTTTTTCAGCAATGAAAATCCTAGCTACTAAGGGAGAAGAAAGACACAATCTTTTCGCAAAGAGCAAAGAGAACATTGTAAATGCACTTTCCTAAATCAAGCCAAACAGACTGTCAATATGTAAATGCACATGCATGTATTTTTTTTTCACTTTCTTAATATTGATGCTAAAAAGAAAATTGATGTACAAATCTGAATTTGCTTTCAAGCGACAAACACAAACAAGCTTCTTTTCGAAATCAAAAGGTAGAGATGATTACGACACTTTATGATTTTGAAATAAATACTCGTTTTGACACTAGAAAGTCACAAATTCAAACCAAAAGGAAAAATTAAAAGCATAATCGACCATCAACAGCAAATAAACTTTATCCTATGATCAAAATCGACACTTGCGACAGGTCTAAATCAAAGGACGACAGTACGACTATTATACTTTTGCAATGGAAAACTGTAAACGACTCAACAAACACATAAAAACATCTACAGTTCTTTTGTACAAATGAGGTGGAATATCAGTAAGGAAAAGGGGTTTGAAAAAGTCATATACTGATCACAGGCTACAAAAATCAGAGACAAAACTGGAAAGAATGAAGCAAAGAACCTCAGCTGCACAAGGCTAGGCTGATCAGCGCACCTGTTACACAGAGAAACTACATTGCAGCACAGGTAGCCCTCTCGGGAAGTGCGTTGAAATGCAGAACCTCTTCACAGTGCCTGCGCTAGGGCAGAAACGAGAATTCTATCCGGGTTCTGGGTCACAGTTTGCAGTTTAGTCTTTGGCTTTTGGTCGAGTAAAAGCAATCAGTAATGCACAATCAGAGGTTGATCTAAGGGGGGTCTAAGAGCTATCACAAAGGGCAATCAGTTGGTCTATGAATCAGCTGATCAAATCATAAACAAATCCAGTGAATGGATTGAAGCAGCAGATGTCTACTTTGCATTTGTGATGGCAAATGCAGTTCGATCGCTACTTATAAGTTTATGAAATAAACAACAAGAGAAACACAAACAAACTAATTAGACACGATCCCCAGCGGAGTCGCCATTTTGTTATCGGGAAAAGTGTCTATTTAGAACTGCTCTATCCCACTAAGGTGTGACAGCTACCTTAGAAACAAACAGAGAAAACTACTTTTGTATCTTCTTTATGAACTATAAACAAAGAGGAATAGGATGAACCAACCTGTGTCTTGCGCTAGTCCTTCGATCCAATCTCTCTCCTCTTTGACAGCTTCCAGCTACCTGCTCCCTTACTTGCCCATCTTCACCAAGTACCTGTAATATCACAGAAGAAGGAAACTATACAAAGACATGGGTTTATATTCATAAATAACTTAGGATCAGATTTATGTTAACCATACAAATGTAACAAGCATCAATGATATAAAAGCATGGAGAAGAAACTCAAATAGTTTTTATTGATATACAAGAAGATCCAGGAGGAGTTACAACCGATGATTCCTGACCCAGCATCAACCTCCCAGCAAAGAAGTCCCTTCTTCACCCCCAACAAAGCATAGATCACCCAATTCTCTGATATGTATCTCAAAACCAACAGCAATTCCTTACAATGTGCAAAATTCTAGCCCCTGGATCTCTGGGATGAGGGATCCATATATAGATGTATGCAAGGAGGATGAGTCAGCTCATGATTTGATTAGTGGCTTCTCTCTGTCAATTCTTGCTTCCACTTGGAGACTGAATGCCTCTTACTCATCCTTGGTCGAATTCAGTGAGGCAAGTGTCATTGGAGAAGATTCTGGAAGCTTCCATTTTCTCTCCACCTCGCGGAATGACACTGCCATTTGTAATTTCCCGCTCAACGCACCCTGGTAGTGCATTTAGGTGCGTTGCAACGCACATAGCTAGTGGAATTAGTTGCTATGCAACGCACTTGGCTAGTGGAGCAGCTGAAATGATCCTGTTTTGACTTATTCTGAGCATTTTCTGGTGGAGAACTTCTGGGAGAAGCTGTAATTTATTGACCTTGTTCCTTTAGGGGTTGGAACAACACTTTTAGGGACTTAGGAGCCCTTGTTTTATGGACATTTCATGCTTAGAGCTATAAGGCACAAAAATGTCTATAACAGTAGGGCCTAAATCCCATTGACTTCCTGATTGGATGCCGAGTTGATACTGTTGGTAGGCTCGAGAAATGACCACTTCCAGTTTGTTAAGCTGAAGCTTTGGGATACTTTCATAGGCTTTCTTTTTGCATGTTGCTTCTAGTTCTAATATATCTAGTCCATTCAGATCTATGCTTTCTGGTTATTCGTCCATTCGTTGCACCTGGTTATTTTCTTCTAAGGGAATATCTGAGCTTTGGAGGGGGTCTGAAGATCCGTCTACCTCCATTTCATTGTCTTTTTCTGCCTGCTTCTCTTTACTTTCCATGGGGTTTACTAGGGTGTCTTTGGATGGTGGGGGTTCAGAGGAGGGGGCTGAAGGAGGTGGCTGGGTGGAGGAGGAGGGGAGGGCAGAGTTGGGTTTTTCTCTTCTGTAGATTGAGCTAGGATTTCAAAGCTATTTCTGACCGCTGGATCAGAGGTGTTGTTTTGCTGGGGTTTCTTCCCTGTTGTTGGTTTTTTATGCGCTCGTTTATGGGTAGGGGCTTTGGTGAAGCCATCATGGGTCAGAGAGTCAGAGGGGGCAGGAGCATTAGCTTTGACATTTAGGGGACAGTCTCTAAAAAGATGCCCTATGGCGTGGCATTTACGGCATCGAAACGGGACATGTTCATAGTCTAAGGGTTGAATCCATTCATAGTCACGGTGAGAGAGACTTACCGATTCTGGCAGAGCTTTGTCCAGGCGCATGAAGACGCAGATGCGGGCGTATGATGTGTATCTACACATTTTTGTTTCTTCTGCTGCCTTTATGTATTCCCCTAGACCATTTCCTATATTTCTCAGGATATCTTCATCCCAGTACTCATCTAGAAGTGAGTACAGTCTTATCTAGACAGGTGCCCAAGTGAGGTCCTCCTTATCCGGGTTGAATCTGGGTGTCCAGTCCCTCAAGTATAGGCCAGCTGAGTTGAAGAAGTAAGGTCCCTCAACTAGGATTCTGTATTTGTCTTCCAGGAAAAAGAAGATTGTAAGAATCCTTTTGGGCCTAGTTGCAGAGTCACATCTCCTTTAGGCTTCCACTTCGCTGCTATCCAGCCGTATAGGGCTTTTTCCGTCGTTCAGAACCCTATAAATTTTCCAATGAGCGCATGATCTATCATAAATTGGATGCGTTCTTCTATTTTCTCTCCCGGCAGTTCGATTCTGGGTCGATCTGTTGCTATTGGTTTGCAGGTGGTCAAGGAGACCTTCGGGGTTCCATCTGGTCGGTTATTCTGTCCTGGTTCTTCTTTTGTCTTGTTTTCTGGTTTGTCTTTTCCAGTGCGCTCGTTCCAGCGTGGGATCTCTTGGTTGATCACTTCATCACTGACCAAGACAAATAGTATTGTCCTTTCAGATTTGTGCTACAGACTGCTTGCTTTGGGGGAGAGCGTTGAAGCCCCCCCTGGGGATTGTCCATTTGCCCTTCGATCCTTCACAGAGCAGTTAGGCAGCATCAAGGCAAGAGGTCAAGTCCGTGATGGCTGTCTAAGCAGAACAGACTGCGCCATCTGAGATGAGTACAGAACCCTAGCAGTCGAGTTCCATCGCCACCTTCAAACATCATGTTTTCAGGGAACGTAGGAAACTTCAATTGTTTCAATTTGCCCTCTTCAAACACTTGACATCTGATATGATTGAATATCTATACACATATCTATATTATGGTTATTGGAAAACAAATAATGTGAAAATATTTTGGCTAGCTCAGTGCCATCTTCTTCCTTAAGTCTTGTCTCTTGTTGAACTACAATGACTGCAGCAACTATGGTAGCTAAATTACCCATGCCTTTCAAATTCAATGACCCTCTCAAAATTCCATATAAAATTCCAATTGTGTAAGCATCACCTACTCCACAAATATCTACAGGAACACAAGGAAAAGGAGCTATGTACATAACTTCAGCTTTTATTGTAATGTAGGAGCCACATGCACTATTTGTGACAGATATAAGGGGATAATAATAACTTATGTGTTTTGCAGCTAAAGAGGGGCTTTTGCTTGAACTAAAACTACACAAAGCCCTTAATTAGTTACTATTTGTAAACGCAATATTAGCATACTCAACTATAATATCCTTGCACAATATAACATCATGGGCACAATGTTACAAAATGAAAACAAATAGTAAAGGAACTGTCACGTTTTTTTTCTTTGACACGTATTTCCATTGATAACAAAAAGAAACCATTCTCAACGCTCTATAGGGAGCTGTGTCACCAATTCCCCATCCAACTAATCTTGCCTTTGTTATTGTGACATCCATGGCATTTTTTTTTTAAAAAATGAAAATAAAGTAGTGAACACCAGGTAAGGAGAATCCTTTCAAAGTTATAAAACAAGCACACTCAATTTCCTTTTGTGGATAAAAATATAATTAGCTTAGAAGTACTATATATAATGTCATTTCTAGAGTTTATGTTCTCTATTTCACTAAAGAGAGAGAATCTCATCAAAATATTTTGAATATGATTCATATCAAAAACTTCTTGTGGTGCCTTGTTACACATGACACTATCGGGTGTGCGTTATATTCTTTCCATGACTAGCCCCATGCGCGCGGGGGGGTCACGAGGGTGGCGATAGCCCCCCCTACTCATTATTTGGAGCACAACAGGGGGGGTGGTAGCTGGCCTTTACGGAGTTCGGGGCAATGCCTCGGGGAAATTCGTTTTTTTGGACCCTATATTAGGTGGGCAGACCTACCTATGTGTTACAGGTATATTTGGGCACATCACTCCCGATATTCAAATCAATACAATTAGGGCTCATCAAAACCTAATTTAGTTGTTACATGCCCTAGATAAGTCATCACATTGAATGCTTCCTTCCATGAAAGTTTCCTGGCATGAAGCCTTGCTTGAATGCCTCCTTAGGACACTAGCACAACCTTGGTCAGGGGTAACTGCGCTGCAGACTATGCAAGCCCATTCATGCCTGTACTGTAGTGCACTTACGCCCTCTTTGACTTGCGTTGGGCGAGATTGAGTGAAATTTTCATATGGTTCTAGGAATATTCCTTGATTCTAGATCATTCTAGAAGGATCCCATCTCTTATTTCCTCCTATGAGCTTGAAATTAGATAGGCTAAGGATCCATTAACCTCATATCCTCTCATCCCTTGCTCCATGGAAACTAACTCCAAGTTTGGAAAGCCATTCAATACCCTCATTTATGACAAAAGCACCTCCATTTCCTATAAATTGAGCACTCATCATAGTGATCATGGGGCTAGAATCTGAAGTTTGTGAGGAAATTATGTTGGTTTGACAATTGAGTTCATGTCAAGCAATGTTATGCTGCTGGATTGGTGTGCTTTTGATGTGGCGAGGGTTGGATTGAAGCTGGAGGAGTGGCACATGATTGAACTGTATTGGGTGATACTCTTCCTTCTACATTAATAAAGAGTTTATTCCTTTTCTCATATTATTGTTCATATCTATGATGATTATGTGTTTCAATGTCTTTGATTCCATTAGTTTATAGTAGATAGATCATGTATTTTCTGTTGATACAGGTACCAATTGAGTGGGTTTAGTTCAAGTGGGAGCAACAAGAGAAATTCAAAGGGGATTAAGGAAGCGGAAGACTACAATTAATTTCTTTCATCTCATCTATCTACTATAGGAAAAGGTTAAACTACTTTCTTTCTGTTGTTCTATGTGTAGCTACCCACCTAGGGAAAATGTGTTTATCTGTAGATGCAAATTCCATATAACAGTATGGTTTTGTGCATGGTTTTCGCACATGGTTTTGGACATGATGGTTTTCTTCCCATGGTATTTTGTAGATCCGGTCAAGGGAACTATGGTTATCTTCTAATCCAAGGTTCATGGATGCTTCGGCATGTATATATATGTATTGTAACATTGAAAGGAATACAATGAAAAATCAATCTAGTAGTCCAGGTTTTGGGATCCAGGGGAAAATATTTATGTATATATGTTTTATGTTTTATGCTCTCGCCATTGTTTATTTTCTGCTTTTGGAATTCATATGTAGGTACTTTCTGTACAGGGTTGAAACCTACCAACACATCACTTGCAGTAATTGCAACTAGCACACCTTTTTTGTGTGTAGCCTTGTCTGTCTGGGCAGTAGCTTCTATTAGTTGAGGAAACTCCCATAAGTAACCCTCCACTACCAAAATTCTTGATTTGGAAATAAAGTTAGATAAATATGAATCAAAATTTATGATGGAGGACATTCCCTGCAAACAAAGGGGCATGTAGCTTTATCATTAATCATTAAAATGGCTAAAAATATACATAATTTACCAAAGGCATTGTCTAAGCTTCAAAATGAGCTCATTAGATGAGTTAATATTTGAGCTTGAGTGTAACACCCCCTCCTCCCAGGTCCACCCAAGCAACCAATTAGTCGGGTAAAACATGTGATGAGAGAGGTCACTATAAGGGATTCAATCTCCTTGGTAACCTTAAGGAAATGGAATCGACAGAACACATTAAAAAAACTCATCCACATCAACAACAACACCCATAGGAGACATCTCAGCCACTGAGACATCCTATTGTTACCGAGAAAAGTGTCTATTTAGAACTGCTCTATCCCACTAAGGTGTGACAGCTGCCTTAGAAACAAACAGAGAAAAAACTACTTTTGTATTTCCTTTATGAATTATAGATAGAGAGGAATGGAAAGAACCAACCTGTGTCTTGCGCTAATCCTTTGATCCAATCCCTCTCTTCTTTGATAGTCTCCAGCTACCTGCTCCCTTGCTTGCCCAGCTTCACAAGTACCTGTAATATCACAGAAGAAGAGCACTATACAAAGACATGGATCTATATTCATAAACAACTTAGGATCAGATTTAAGTTAACCATACAAAATGTAACAAGCATCAATGATACAAAAGCATGGAGGAAAACTCAAATAGTTTTTATTGATAAACAAGAAAAGATCTAGGAGGAGTTACAACCAGTGGTTCCAACCCAGCATCAACCTCCCAGCAAAGAAGCCCCTCTTCACCTCAAACAAAGCATAAATCACCCAACAATCTGATGTTTGTCTCTAGAAACCAACAACAATTCCTTACAATATGCAAAATTCCAGCCTCTGGATCTCTGGGATGAGGGATCCATATATAGATATATGTAAGGAGGATGAGTCAGCTTGTGATTTGATTAGTGCCTTCTCTTTGTCAGTTCTTGCGTCCACTTCGAGACTGAAGGCCTCTTACTCATCCTTGGTCGAATTCAGTGAGGCAAGTGTCACAGGAGAAGATTCTGGAAGCTTCCATTGTCTCTCCACCTCGCGGAATGACACTGCCATTTGTCATTTCTCGCCCATCGCACCCCACAGAAGGGACTTTTGAAATGCAATGCACCCTCACAGTGTATTTAGGTGCAATGCAACGCACCTAGCTAGTGGAGCAGCTGAAATGATCCTGTTTTGACCAATTCTGAGCAGTTTCTGGTGGAGAACTTCTGGGAGAAGCTGTAATCTGTTGACCTTGTTCCTTTAGGGGTTAGAAAAACACTTTTAGGGACTTAGGAGCCCTTGGTTTATGGAAATTTCATGCTTGGAGTTGTAAGGCACAAAAATGTCTATAACAGTTGCCCCCTAAAGTATGAGGCCGTTAACCTTTTGGTGTCGGGTGAAATGCTTTATTATGAGGATCCGAAGTTCTTTCAATGTTGGGAGGAGACCTGTAATAAGATACAATACAATACATTATCTTCATACTGTTTTCATGATCTAGCTGAGGCGGGCATTCCCATGCTCAGCTTTATAAATTCATTTCCATGTACATAGGACAAACAATCGTCTGATTGTAGACTGATGATTCTGATAGAGCCATCATCCTTTTGAGTGGATGATTATCTGTGCAGCAATGATGTACATTTAATGTCTTTATTTCCTTGAATATATATCGCAGCCCGGATGGATGAAACTAGATCCGGGGTCTTCAATCTCGTCTGATCTTCACTCGAAGTACAAGTCGATCCATGTGAGAAATGTTCTGAAGTCGAACATGGAAAGACATCGCTTGATTACCAGTCAATGACGTAAACTGTTAACAAGCGCGAGAGGAATCACCGATAATGATAATGATCCTCAAGGTACTGCAGTACAATTCACGTGGTGTGAATAAAGGACTTGGCGTTGAACACCATGCAAAATCTTTCGGTCAAAGGTCATTGATGTAAACCTGTCGCCGGAAGTGAGAAACTTGCCATTGAGGCATGCAAGCTTCAAAGTACTGAATGGGGTGTTCATAGATCAACTTCTTGGATAATGAGCTGATGTCGACAAGAAGTGATCCGTCACAGGAGGGCCTTAATGAATCCCACATCAATGACACAGAACAGAGCAAATGATTTTAATGGAGGTGAAAACAATTTGGTGATATAAGGTTCAGGGCGGCGGTCATGAAAGAATGGAGTATAATGTATGGTAGTGGGTGAGACACAGGTGACTTCTCTGGATGACTTCTCTTGAACATATCGGCGACACTGATGTGATGGATTGGTAGCATTAACCCCAAATGTGGATGGTATGGCGTGACCATGGTGATGTGACCGGTGAATGAAACAACCCAACCCGACTCGGACACGGAGTGGAAGTGTCATGTTTAAGAGCGACTTGCTACCAAAAACGTTTCTTTGAGTTTTCTTCCCAATTTTTCCCCAGTCATTGCTGACCAGTACCTCTTTATTTTTTTCAAGCTTGAGGAGGATAACATATGCTTGTTCTATAATTTTCCCTTCGGGCAAACCCATCGCTATGTTTTAACGAGCCTAGCGATAGTGAAACTCGTTCTCGTCTATAGACAAGTTTGTCGCTATTAATCTTTTTAACGAGTTTAACGACAAAGATAACTCGGTCCTTTTCAATTTTAGAGAGTCTGAAAAGGAACGTAAAGGAAACTCCAAAATTCATTTTTCGTCATCTAATCCCTTAAGTCCGAAAAAGTATAAAACAATACAGAAGGGATGAATTTTCAATAGTTTTAACGAGCCAAATAAAACAAGCGCTCGATATTTTGTGTAATAATCCCTCAGGTCCAAAAAGATTAAAATCTAGAGGAGGGATAGCACTTCCTGTCCCTTTAACGAGCTGGAAAGGCCAAGAACTCGGCAATCTTTTCATATTTTATGAGTCAGTTGAAAAGAGCTTAAAGGAGACTTGTCTTTTGAGGAACGAGTGATAAAACGGGTAGCAGCTGATTCCAGGTAAGGTTTGGAATTTTCCAATCACGGCAGTGTCACAAGGATGGCTAGTGAAATCACTCTTTGCAGCTGTTCCTCAAAATGGGTAAACAATCAAATGGAGGTGAATGATCGGCCAATGAAAAAGTGAAGGTGACGGTACAAACACGACCAAGGCTTTAACGGCTGAAGTACTACATCCACGATGGTTATTTACCAGGGAATAGTTCATTTTTTAATGAGATTAAACGCGGGTGGAAACATTTGCTCATGTCTTATGTTTATTTTTTAACGAGCTTGAACTATGTGCTAAAACTGCTCGATTAATCCAGTCGTATGATAAGAATGTCTCATATAAAAACGGCAACTTTTAGAGTTTTTCCCCACATCCTTTCTTTATGCAAGTTAGGAGACGACCAATCCTACGAGTTTAAAGGGTTAGAGGTCCTATAAATTTAAAAAAATAAATAGTCGCTCTTCGCTTGCACTCCAAAAGGTTTGCATGCCCCCAGGTATAAAACAGAGTTTCAAGGTTACCCCTTCTTCAGTCCGTTAAAACATTTGTTTTACCGAGAGAGGCCTACCTCTTACAAGTTACCCAAAGATTGTTCTATTCACAGCGCAAACAAAACACTTCTTCAACAATGTCTAACAAAATAAACAAAGGTGAGCGGATGGTATGGCGTGACCATCCCTGACATAACTTTGACAAGAGGATCTTGTTCTAGTCCAACTCCCCCTTCCAATCACGGACGGGAGTACAGAGGTCATATTCTCTCGCGGAAACCTACCTTATACCCGAAGTTTTCCTGCCGAAGCAGACCAGGATGCATGCCCCCTGGGTTTCAGTCATGTGCCCCCGAATCACTCGCACTCATCGGGTGGATGGACTAGAGATTGAGACATTTCTTGCATGAAAAGACCATTCAGGGATGGTATATGACCATTTACTATGCGTGATCCGGGAAATGAAAGCTGGTCTACGAGCTTGACCACTCTTCCTTCGTGCGGAAAACACATTACTCTAAAGAGTGAGGAGACAATTGCTCCCATGCAATAAATATAGTCTCGTCCAAGGAGTAGATTGTAATCCAAGGGTCCTTGAACTACCATCACGTTCATGTGAATGGTTTTCCCTCTCAATGTTATGGGCACATTGGGAAGGATCCCTAACGATCGACTGGTTCCTTTATCAAATCCTGTCAGATTTCTCATCTCAGGCAAAAGCGATGGCAAACCAAGCGCTTTCCAAGCAGTTGAGGAAAGGATACTCACAGAAGCCTCCTCATCTATGATGGTACCAGCCATAACCATTCTATATATTTGAACAATAATTCGAAATGGTACACTAGCTGGTAAACGGGGTCTGCCTAGTTGATTCCAGTCGAAGGAGACAACTAGGTTGCTTGGAGGTGGGACCGAATAGATAGCCAGGTACGACTTTGAAGAACTTCCTTCTTGCGGTAAAGGAACGGGTAAATTGCCCCCATGCTCGTTGGAGTCTTTGCTTATGAAGAGAATTTGGACGGTGTCATCCTTGTTCTCTTCAGTGAATGTATCATCTGAAGATGAAACCTTTGAAGGCAAGACCGGGTCAACTGCCGCCTCGACCTTTTGACTTTCGTCTAGTATGTATTCAAATGGTTTATCTTCAATGATAGGTGCTTCAGCCGACCACCTGAGCGGGCCAGCCGGATTTTCAACTGGTGACGGACTCGGCAAGAGTTTTTTATATCCAGGAGGAAGTCGTGACGGTGAAACCAGACGATCATCCAAAACTCTTTTAGCCTCGTCTAAGAAGGGACAACGGTGGACGGCATGATCGCCTTCGCACAGTTTACAAGGAAATCTATATTTTCCTTTTTGTCCTCGGGCTTCACTTTCACTAGTTGACGGTGTGTTTTCAACATGATCATCAGAGGTTGACGACACCGGGTTGTGCAAACGGGGAGACCAGTCCCTTAAGATCCGAGGGATGCAACGACAATCTTTGTGATAGTGGTCTCCCTTGCAAATGACACATGGCGATTTAGGCCTGGTCGGTGCAGTGTGTGGATTTTCGTTAGACGACACTCGTTTGCCCCCATTCACTTTTGGCTCCTTCTTCTTATTTTCCTTCTTCTCCTTAGGTACTTGACTTTTGGCTTTAGTAGCCCCATCAAGCGAAGAGGAAGGAGGAGAGGAAGAATTAGAGGAAGTAGAAGGTTGGCGGGTAACTCTGGACTCGTCTAATTGCTGATTTGATTGTTCAGGAATAGTGGTGTTCTGAACGATAGAGGTTGAGAAGATCCATACAGGCAAACCAATTGTCAGTCCTGGAAGTGACAATGTGGCCATATGGGGTGCACCAACATCTCCCCAAGAGGAGAAGGGACTAGGATTTCCTCCAAGGGGAATTCCTTGGTTGGTGGACTCCATTTTCTCAACCCAAGATCAATGTAGCAAAGGGGTAATGAATATTTCGTTTAAAATAAATTTTAGACGCTTTGACACAACTTGTTTTTTCAGTTTTTAAGAGTCGAGAGAAAACAAAAGATGACTCTAGTCTCCTTCGATTTTTAATGAGCCTGAAGTGACAAGTGCTCAGATGGACCTTTTCCGTTAAGGAGTCTGAAAAGGAACGAAAGGGACTGCTCTGGAAGTCTAGGTAGAGGGAGTACCAAACCAATCGCAAAACTGCAGAATACTTTTTACGGTATGGTAGTCAATCTTCTCGAATGTTGTGTTCAGTGCATTGCGATCGATAGGGCGGCAGACACGGCTTCCTATGGATAAAGGATTTAAGCCTATAGGGGTCTCCCAAAATATACTCGACGGTACGTGGGAGCACAAGTCTGTACTGGCACTTATTGTCTCAAAGTGGAGGAATCACCCAACCATCAATGAGAACAACAGTTACCAGGCTTTACGACGCCAGAATACGTCTCTAGCCTAGACCTCTAAATGTTGTGCGTTAAGTTCCAAAGCGTTGTTAGATTCATTGAATTTATTTTAAGTTGATCTTGCTTATGAAGTTTGCCTTTTGGATTCACCACGAGATGTAGATGAAATTCCTAAAATGCAATCTAAAGATGATAAACAAACTTTTATCTCTTTTGTGCAATGAAAATCCTAGCTACAAGGGGAAAAGAAAGATTGAATCTTTTCACAAAGAGCAAAGAGCATACTGTAAATGCACTTTCCTAAATCAAGCCAAACAAACTGTCTATATGCAAATGCACATGCATGTATTTGTTTTCGACTTTCTTAGTATTGATGCTAAAAAGAAAGTTGATGTACAAATCTGAAATTCTTTTCAAGCGACAAATATAAACAAGCTCTTTTTTCGAAATCAAAAACAAAGATGATTACGACACCTTACGATTTTGAAATGAACACTCGTTCTTGACACTAGAAAATTGCAAATTTAGACCAAAGGCAATAGTAACAGTATAATCGACCATCAACAGCAATCAAACTTTCTCCTATGATCGAAATCGACACTTGCGACAGATTCAAATCAAAGGACGACAGTACGACTATTCTACTTTTGCAATGGAAAACTGTAAACGACTCAACAAACACACAAAAACATCTACAGTTCTTTTGTACAAAGGAGGCGGAATAACAGCAAGGAAAAGAGGTTTCAAACAGACATATACTGATCATAGGCAGCAAAATCCAGGGATAGAACTGGAAAGAATGAAGCACAAGAACCACAACTGCACAGAGTCAGTCTGATCAGCGCACCTGTAACACAGAGAATCTGAAATGCAGCGCAGGTTGTCCACTCGGGAAGTGCGCTGAAATTCAGAATCTCTTAACAGTACCTGTGCTGGGCCAGAAACGAGACTCTGTTCGGGTTCCGGGTCATAGTTTGCAGTTCAGTCCTTGGTTTTTGGCCGAGTAAAAAGCAATCAGTAATGCAACAATCAGGGGTAGATCTAAGGAGGATCTAAGAGCTATCACAAGGGAAATCAGATAGTTTGTGAATCAGTTGTTTAAATCATAAACAGATCCAGTGAATGGATTGAAGCAGCAGTTATCTACTTTGCATTTGTTATGGCAAATGCAGTTCGAAAGCTACTTATAAGTTTATGAAACAAACAACAAAGAGATACACAAACAAACTAATTAGACATTCCCCAGCGGAGTCGCCATTTTGTTACCGGGAAAAGTGTCTATTTAGAACTGCTCTATCCCACTAAGGTGTGACAGCTGCCTTAGAAACAAACAGAGAAAAAACTACTTTTGTATTTCCTTTATGAATTATAGATAGAGAGGAATGGAAAGAACCAACCTGTGTCTTGCGCTAATCCTTTGATCCAATCCCTCTCTTCTTTGATAGTCTCCAGCTACCTGCTCCCTTACTTGCCCAGCTTCACAAAGTACCTGTAAGATCACAGAAGAAGAGCACTATACAAAGACATGGATCTATATTCATAAACAACTTAGGATCAGATTTAAGTTAACCATACAAAATGTAACAAGCATTAATGATACAAAAGCATGGAGGAAAACTCAAATAGTTTTTATTGATAAACAAGAAAAGATCCAGGAGGAGTTACAACCATTGGTTCCAACCCAGCATCAACCTCCCAGCAAAGAAGCCCCTCTTCACCTCAAACAAAGCATAAATCACCCAACAATCTGATGTTTGTCTCTAGAAACCAACAACAATTCCTTACAATATGCAAAATTCCAGCCTTTGGATCTCTGGGATGAGGGATCCATATATAGATATCTGTAAGGAGGATGAGTCAGCTTGTGATTTTATTAGTGCCTTCTCTCTGTCAGTTCTTGCTTCCACTTGGAGACTGAAGGCCTCTTACTCATCCTTGGTCGAATTCAGTGAGGCAAGTGTCACAGGAGAAGATTCCAGAAGCTTCCATTGTCTCTCCACCTCACGGAATGACACTGTCGTTTGTCATTTCTTGCCCATCACACCCCACAGAAGGGACTTTTGAAATGCAACGTACCCTCAGTGTATTTAGGTGCGATGCAACGCACCTAGCTAGTGGAGCAGCTGAAATGATCATGTTTTGACCAATTCTGAGCAATTTCTGGTGGAGAACTTCTGGGAGAAGTTGTAATCTGTTGACCTTGTTCCTTTAGGGGTTAGAACAACATTTTTAGGGACTTAGGAGCCCTTGGTTTATGGACATTTCATGCTTGGAGTTGTAGGGCACAAAAATGTTTATAACACCTAACTTTGGGTCCCACTGGTGTTTTAAGCATTTTAACCCAAAGTAACTCTCATGCTATAGAAAAGACAACGACCATCAACTCAAATTCGCTCTCATAGGCCTTTGTGCCAGCGACCCCAAGATTTGAGCCACTTTTCTAGCCTAGAATTCCAACCTCTACCTAAAACTTGTTACAACCTTTATAATCATTCAAAGGCATGATAACATTATTGAATACTCAAAATCAACCTCAGGATTAGACCTGAGCATCCCCAACTAGGACTCACATTCTGTCAAACACTTGGCATCAATGCAACCTACAGGTTTAGGATACAAGACAGAGCATAAATGACTGAAAGAACTTATGAAACATAATCAAAAGGATCACCTCCTTCTCCATTGAACTATCATACCATCAATTAGGTCTTGCATCCATCTTTTTAACAATTACAAGTAAATACATGAAATAACCATGACATGAACTAATCACATAACCATGCGTATAACCAACATTAAACCATATAAATATCAGAGATATGACAGCCTTTAAATCCACATGTAAACAAGTAAAAAATTAAGAGAACTTAGCTTTTATTAATCATAGGGAAATCCGACCAAGTTCGGGACTTCCATGTACCACCCGACCATAAACATGGTTGAACTAAATCTCTCTTTCATCCATTCACCCTTATGCCATATTCCAAGCATGAATGTGGGATCTCATAGAAAAACCAATCCAAGAATAACCAATGGAAACCAGAGGTTAAACCACCTTCACCCTCATCAAACCATGATCACACCAAATCTGTGCTCTAATCACAACTGAACATAACTTGGGATGTCATCCAGAATCCATCACTATCTTTGAGGAATTTTTTGTATCATTGTCTCTCATACTTTACCACAATCCAAACCTAGATCACTCGGCCCTAAATAGAGACATCTCCCTCAGTATTTACCGTGTATCCTGCTAAAATATGTCAAGGGATTCCTAGGCCTTTTGAAATGGAACTTGAGACTACCCCCACCCCAAATTCTGAAATCCATCTGGAAAACAAAATCTCAAAAACTGAAATAAACATCCCAACACCGTGGCATCCAGAAGAAGGCAAGGCTAGGTTGAAACCCAATGTCATAACCTAGAAAAACCATGCCACCAACAACAAGAGAACTATACACCAACATGAAAATCCATGCATGTCCAAACCAGCTAGGAAATCACACATGCAAAAGGCTACCTACAAGTATTCTTGTTGAAGTTGCTTGATCCTGCTTTCCTTTCCTTGATCCTTACTTGCCTTCCTTTCCCTTTGCTTGTTTTTCCTTCCTTGATCCAAAGCTAGAGTGCTCCAAGAAAACTCTAAGTGACCAAGAGAGTGGGAGAGAGAGAGAGAGAATAATGAGAGTGCTCCAAACTTGAACTTGACAAAAGCCATGAACTGATCCTCAGAAGCCTTTTTATGCATGAGGCCTATAGTTTCTTCATTTTCCATTATTTTCCTTCAATTTCCTCCTCACATGCAACCTATGACCTTTCACCTTACTTTTCTCCTAATTTCCTTTATTTTCATAAATAAATGTGCCAAAAATTCCTTTTAATTCATGTTCCTTAGCCTTAACCAATTTCCTTAGCCAAAACACATATCTAGTGATGCCCACTAGGATATCTTTGCCCAACATTTAGCTTGGAATATGTGTCCCTTACCCGTGGTCTTGTTTTGACCTTATTAACTTTTATTACATGAACTTTTTACCAGGTCCGTTACAAAACACTCCCCCTTGGGGAACAACATCCTCGGTGTTAAACCACACCATGACCTCAGTAAAACTGTTGAAAAGAAAACATACTACCTATGGAGCTTTATACTTAGCTCGTTGCAGTATTTACAATGAAAGACCTACTCCAAAGCAAAAATATCATGACAATATAACAACCATAATAACATGACACCCATACCACTTATTGGAGCTTTATAATTCAACTCATTAAAGTATTTACAATAACCACATATAGACGTATGCACATTTTCTAAACCAGAAAATAAAAGGATACAATGCTCGTATCAATCTGTAGGTTTTAACCCTGTACATAAATTACTTGCATACGAATTCTAAAACATAGAAAATAAAAAATGTGAGAGCATAACACATAAAACACATATACACAGAGATTTTCCCTGGATCCAAAAACCTGGACTACCAGCTTGATTTTTCATTATGTTCCTTTCAATGTTACAATACATATTTATACATGCTAAAGCATCCAATGCCATGGACCGAAAACCATCGCGTCCAAAACCATGAACCGAAAACCATCACGTCCAAAACCATGTGTGAAAATCATGCACAAAACCATAGGTAGGTCCACCCAACCTAACATAGGGTCTAAAACCAAAATTTTCTGGGGCGCTGCCCTAGACCCCATAGAGTGGGGTTACCTGCACCCCTCAAACCCCCTGTGACCCCCCCCCCCCCCCCCCCCGCTACACAATCGGCACAACGAAGGGGGGGGCTCTGCCCCCCTTCTAACCCCCCGGTTAACTACGTGGGCTAGTTGTGGAAAGAATATAACACAACCCAACATTCTCCCACTTGTGTTTTCTTTCCACAGGGGGACACAAGAGAGATTAGTCATTTATCCAGCCCTGCAACACCCATTGTTTCTCTACACCAAGAGAACTTCTCAGAGATCACAGATTTTGTCAATGCATTTGTATTATTCTTCAAAGTGTCCACCTTTACCAGCAACACCTTTTTGTCTTCTATCATATCCCTCACAAAGTGATACTGAACATCAATGCGCTTGTCTTTGAATGATATGTAGGGTTCATTGCCAAGAAAATCGCACTTTGGCTGCCATAGTCTATCCTTATAGCTCCCTGTATTAACCCCATACTTCAACATAATCTCTGCAACCAAACTGCTTCCTTGCTTGCATGAGTGGCTGCCATGTATTCTACCTCTGTAGTTGATAGTGCCACTACAAATTGTTTCTTACTCATCCAACTGACTGCACCTCCAAATAGGTTAAACACATAACCACTTGTAGATCTCCAGCCCAGTCTGCATCAACAAAGCCACAGATATCCAAAACTTTGTCCAATCCTAGTCTTCTTGGTAGCACAAACCATAATCACTAGTGCCACGCAAATACTTGAAAACCTGCTTCATTGTTGTCTAATGCTCCTTCCCTTGTTTTGACATAAACCTGCTCAATACTCTCACTGCATGTGCAATGTCTGGTCTAGTAAAACCATCACATACATTAGGCTACTGACTACACTTGCATATGGAACGTGGGACATATCCTCTTCCTCTTCTTGTGTCTTGGGACATTGTTTAGCAGATAACTTTACACCTACAGGAATAGGAACCTTCATCGGTTTACTATCCTGCATATTAAACCTCTGCAATATTGTCTCAACATACTTCCTCTGGTTTAACCAGAGCTTCCTCTTTGCTTGATCTCTTTTAATTTCCATGCCCAAAATATAGTTTGCAGCACCAAGATCTTTCATGTCGAATTTGGAGGACAATTGGGTCTTCAAATACTGGATAATTTCTATGTCATTTCCAACCAGCAACATATCATCCACATACAAGACCAGATAGATAACATGGTCACCAATTAATTTAAAATACAAACAGTGATCCACTTTGCTTCTGGTGAAGCCAAGTCCCCGTATAAATGTATCAAATTTCTAGTACCACATCCTTGGTGACTGTTTTAACCCATATAGAGACTTCATTAACTTGCATACCAATTATTTCTTACCCTTCACCACAAAGCCTTTAGGTAGCTTCATGTATATCTCCTCTTCCAGATCCCTGTGAAGAAATGTTGTCTTCACATCCATTTGTTCTACCTCAAAATCAAAAGCAGCAACAACAGATAAAAGTAATATAAAAGAAGTTACCTTGGCAACAGGAGAAAAAATATCACCAAAATCAATTCCTGGCACCTGGGAATAACCTTTTGCTACCAACCGAGCTTTGTATTTCTCCACCTTTCCTTATGCATTTGTCTTCTTCTTGAACACCCATTTTTTGCCAATGGGTTTCCTTCTAGCCGGTAATTCCACCAGATTGCAAGCCTCATTTTTGTGCAAAGATGCCATTTCATCAACCATGGCCTCTTTCCAGAGTTTTCCATCATCTGAATCTACTTCTTCCTTCATAATATTGGGATCATCATTAGTAATAGATAAAGCAAAATTTGAATAGAAAGCACATGGATTATACCTTTCTGGCTACCTTCTTTCTCGAACTGATCTTCTCACACCCGGAGTTTGTGGCTCTTCATATTCTGATTTCTCCTTTGTTATAGAGTCTGATTCTTCCTCCTTAAGATCAAACTCTATCTTCTCAAGTTCCTTTGGTTGGACTTCATGTTTAATAACATCTTTTACCTCTCTGAACACCACATCTCGGCGATACACAACCTTCCTTGTTACTGGATTCAAAAGCTTATAACCATTTAAACCATCCTTATACCCAATAAACATGCACTTTTCAGATTTATTATCCAACTTGGTTTGTTTCTCCTTTGGAACATGTACATATGCATCACATCCAAATACCCTCAGATGTAAAAGAGAGATATTCTTACCAATCCATACCTCTTGTGGAGTCTTATCCTCCAACGATGATGAAGGTGATTTTTTGACCAGGTAACATGCTGTCTCCATTGCCTCTGCCCAGAATTACTGTCCTAACCCGACACCACTGAGCATGCTTCTTGCCCTTTCCATCAACGTCTTAATCATTCTTTCTGCAACTCCATTTTTCTCAGGTTTGTATGGAGTAGTCTTCTATCGTGCTATACCACACTCCTTACAAAATTCTTCAAATTCCTTACTGCAAAACTCTCCACTGTTATCTGTCCTCAACACCTTTATCTTCTTCTCTGTCTGGTTTTCCACCAGAGCCTTAAATTATTTAAGCCTATCAAAGAATTCAGATTTCTTCTTAAGGAAATATATCCATGTATTCTTTGAGAAGTCATCTATAAATGATACATAGTACACAGACTTACCCAGTGATAGAACCTTCACAGGTCCAAACACATCACTGTGCACAAGTTATAATATCTGTTTCGCCCTCTTACCACCAGAGGGGAAACTCACCCGATTCTGCTTCCCATATACACAATTTTCATAAAAATCAAAATCCAGATAGCTATTACTCATACCTTTTACCATACCTTTACCATGAAGTATTCGAAGGCCCTTCTCTCCAATACGTCCAAGCCTTTGATGCCATAGCATGGTCTTCTCTCCAAAGACCACTAGCTTTTCTGCTCCACTTTCAGGAACCACAAAGTTGTTGCACCCATCAACAACAGTGCTACCTTGTAGCTTGTACAGAGTTTCAATCCAAACTCCCCGCATCAATACTAGTGCTCCCTGAACCATCTTGCAGGTATCCTTCTCAAACACTGTTTTTACACCTACATCATCCAACTTGCTTATAGAAATTAGATTTCTAGCCAATGCAGGAATATGTAGAACACCTGGAAGTGTTCTAACCCTTCCACCTTGCAACTTCAACTTTACTTTTCTGCGACCAATGATTCTAGCCTTCTTATCATCCCCTAAGAAGACATCACCACCATCGTATTTCTAATACTCGTAGAACCACTCTCTATGGGGAGTGAAGTGAAAGGATGAACCTGAGTCAATCAACCATGCCTCATGATCTACATGTGTACTTGAAGAAGCTAAGTACACATCCCCACCTTCATCTGAGGTGGTTTTCGCCTCTGCAGAAGGAGCATCATCATATCCCTTTACTTTTTCAGGAGCTTTAGATTTATAGTCCCTTTTGTAGTGTCCTTCCTTTCCACATTTCCAACACACCACCTTTACAGGTTTTCCTGGAGATTTAGATCTCCCTCTAGATTTAGATCTTTTTGGCATTATGAGACAAGTGTTGTCCTTGATGGCAAATCACATAGATGACAGATCATAGTGTAGCAGGTCAGTAGCAAAGAATTGATGATCAGACTACAAAGAATGAAGAAGAAGAGTATATATGCAGGCTCAGAGTATATATGCAGGTTCACTATATACCAAGTAGGGTATACACACAAGTTATACGCAGGTTCACTATGTACCAAGTCATGTATATACACAGGTTCACTATATACCAAGTAGGGTATACACGCAGGTTATACACGCAGGTTCATATATACAAAGGAGCATATACACGCGGGATTTCTGATCAAAAGTCGTGTATGCATATGCACGCACTTTCATGCACAGAAAAGCGCGTACATGTGGGAAAGCTTATTTTTGGGTCCGTGGTATTTAGACCTATGGTTTTGGTCCTTGGTATTGCGTCCGAAGTGTTGAACCCAGGTATTGGGTCCCTAGTATTGGTTCTCAATGGTTTTGGACCATGGTATTGAGTAAGGCCTAAGACTATAAAAGGAGAGGAAGATCATTAGGCAAAGGCATTCAGAAAGTCTTGAATATCTGATGAAGCATGAGATCCAATATGCAGGTTATGGGTTGATGATGCATTGCTTGATTTGAGCTAAGGAGGAATCTCATCGGTTGATGGAGAACAAGATCTAAGGATAGATCAGGATCAAATGGTTTGAAATGAACTATCTCTATATGGTTGATTATGTTATTCTAGATCTGCATACTGACACATGTAATGTTCTAAACTGAGTATAATTTAAGTTTGAAATAGCTGCAAGTCATGATTGAATATTTATAGATCTGTACGCGGGTTGGCTTTGGTGAAAGCGCGTATGTACGCGGGTTTGATTCATCATAGTAGCGTACACATTATGAAGTATGATGTTTGAAGTTGCAGTTGGATCTGATTGTAATTGCGGAGTTTTGTTGTCTGCTTTGTGTTCTGGTGACTATGTTGTTGACAGGGTTTCAGTGTTTCAGTGATTCAGAAATTGATGATGCTAGTATTGATTGTTTTGTGCTTCAATGATATTGATGGGTCCAGTATGAAAATTGGATGAAACGTGGCCTTCAGATTATAGTTTTGTGCTTTAGGAGTATCCAATCTGAAAATGTATGAAATGTGGTCCCTGGAGGATGAAAGGAGATTGTAGGCCGGCGCCTATGTACTAGCACATCAACTAGTACAAGAGCAAAGGGGGTGGTAGCTCCCTTCCAGTAGCAGCTAGAGAATGGGTGAAGATTGGAGCATTCACTAGGCAGGAACCTACGTACTAGTAAATGGATCAGCTAGTACAAGAGCTAAGGGGGTTGTAGCTCCCATCCAGGAGAGTCTGGAAAATGAGAGAGTGTTGTTTCCCTCTGCGGGTAGAAGCCTGCGTACTGGTATAAGACTGCACCAGTACATAACTATTTTAAAATGAAGTTTCTTATTAAAAGAAGATAGAGACAACTTGTAGCAAGTGGTTTTCACCCACATTGGGTTTCCACCTTATATCATGGTGTTCATGTGTGCTTCTTGTGTGTGATGATCTGTTCTATTTTACTACACCTGCTTACTGTACATATGGTTAATAAAGTTCTGATGCACTAACTAAAGATTAACATTTAATGGATTAACTGAATCATAAGTATTCTGGATATACGCTAGTTGCATTAGAAACAGTTGCGTATACATGCGGGTTCCCTTAATTGAAGTAGCGTATATGTATCTAAGTATGGAGATGAAAAAGTTTTACTGATTTGATAATGTTGATTCACCCTCCCCCCTCTCAGTGTTATTTCCAACAGATCTCCCACTCGATGACTTATTTTTGTTTCTGTTTTGAGACTGTCCTCATACAGACAAGGCATCACCATTTTGTCTCTCCATATTTTTCCATCTCATCTCCTCTATCAGCAAGGATGAGACTATTTATCAAACTACAAGGCAGTTGCATTGCTACCTATTGCAATAACCAGACTATCCCATGAATCTGGTAGAAAACATAACAAACTAATGCACTTATCTTCATCTAAAATTTTGATATCAACAGATGATAACTGACTTACCACAGTATTAAACGCATTCAGATGCTCTATCACTGATTCTCCATCTTTCATCCTTAGGTTATACAGCTTTTTCTGTAGGAACAGTTTATTCACCAAAGACTTAGATTGGTACAAAGTCCCTAACTTGTCCCACAAAGCCTTCATCGTAGCTTCACCTGATACATTCAGCAATACTGAATCTGAGACACACAATCATATTGTGCTTTTTGCCTTTCGATCCAACTTCTTCCATTCTTCATCAGACACTCCCATTGGTTTAGTACCCAGATCTACCACAATCCATTGATCTTTATCCACCAGCATATCCTCCATCTTGATTTTCCACAACTCAAAACTCTGATCATTAAATTTCTCGATCTCTATCTTTCCACTACTCGCCATCTTCTTTCACCACCAGAATGGATCTTGTAGATGTCCCACTGAATAGGGTCTACCACAAGCCCGAGCGAAACCCCTCAGCAACAAAGGTGTCCCCTTGAAGCCGAAATAACTCTGATACCAAATGTAGGTTTTAACCCTATACAAAAGTTACCTGCATATGAATTCTAAAACACAGAAAAAAAACAATGCGAGATAATAACAAATAAAACACATATACACAAAGATTTTTCCCTAGATCCCAAAACCGGGACTACCAGCTTGATTTTTCATTATGTTCCTTTCAATGTTACAATACATATTTATACATGTTGAAGCATCCAATAACATGGACCGAAAACCATCGCGTCCAAAACCATGTGCGAAAATCATGCACAAAACCATAGGTAGGTCCGCCCAACCTAACATAGGATCCAAAACCAAAATTTTCCGAGGCGCTACCCCAGACCCCATAGAGTGGGGTTACTTGAATCCCTCAAACCCCCTGTGACTCCCCCCTCTATGTAATCGACGCAACAAAGGGGGGGCTCTTCCCCCTTCTAACCCCCCAATTAACTACGTGGGCTAGTCGTGGAAAGAATATAACACAACCCAACACAATCAACAAGGAAGTCCAGAGAATTACACCTCCACCCTCAAAGTAATATCAGGATTCACCTCCTTCCCAGGAAGTCTAGAATCCACTGCCACAGTCAAAGTTGCATCCAATGTCCAATGATATAATCCTGGCCACTTGTCCCCTCAGTGAACAATTATCATCTCATTGTTCTATGGCACACTCCCAATGTGCATATGATCCCATCTGGTAATGCCAATGACCAAAACCAATATATCTGTGACTTTCCCTTCTCTACTACATAGTCCCTTAGGAAATCCAATCACCCCCTTCCGTGTAGTCACTCACCTTCCAAGTTCCCCAACATCCCCTATCTCGGGCGATCCATCCCCAAGCAAGGCTTCCTCGCATCAGAAGATCAAACAACCAATGCATATACCTGCCTCAACCATCATACCAATCATATCATGCTCATGGAAATCAATGGACACTATTGGGTACCAGTGGCCCATAATGGCCTTGCTCCTGAAGTAATTAACCATCATATTGTTGCATGTTCCAATTTCTTTTATTGCTACTACCAATTCTTGTAGTTGATTTCAACCACCCAATCAAGCATGTTCATGCATTCCTGTCCCAAACACATAACTTCCATTAGATTTAAATAAATTGAAATAACCTAAAATCATACCTCATTGGTAGTTCATCAATAAGGTACACTTGCAATCTTGTTCTCTTCATGTCACAAGTCAAACTAATTATTTTATCAAAACATCATATATAAACATATCACATATGGTTAGCTCAAAACAATACCATCACATGTAACCATCATAAACCAGAATCATAGATCACATATAATCATCATAGACCATAGTCATAAGTACATGCATAATAAAACTGAAATAAAATACTGATACTTATCCTTTCATCAATCCTTAGCTTTTACCTTTGTCTTTATTTTGTATGCACTCTAGATTGATTGCCACACCAGGAAAACACCCAGTGCCTTCTCCTCAACCACATGCACATACACATAGTGTGCATCACACACATACAACTACACACATCATACAACACCATGCAATACATGCATATACACTAGTACAATATGTACATAGTACCACATGTACACTACAACCACCTGCACAATGTGTGCACAACATCACATGTACACGACACCACCTGCACAACATGCACAAAACACCACATGATCTAGGTGGAAATTGGTGGCCACTTGCTAATTCCACTTGGATCTCCACCAGTGCTTCTTTTAGTTTTTTAGTTTCCTTAATTATAGCACAATTTACTATTTTTAGCAGTTTTTCGGGTCCTAACCTTCTGGAGCCATTTTGAGGCCCTAACGACGTTTTTTGGGAAATATACCGCCAGCAATTGTCTATCTAAAATCATATTTTCCGTCATAGTCCTCGGAGAGATCTTTCCAATAGGCTATCATGCACGTCAAATGGAGATAATATGTCCAATTCGCAACCCCGGGAAGTTGGTTTTCCAACTCACCCCAACAGGGCCCACAAACGCTTGGTGTTACATCTCCTCATATTAGGGTTTTGGTTGTTTTGGGTTTTCTCTTATTGTTCAATAATAAAGAGGCCCTTGAGCCTCATTTTAAGATAGTTCAGAGGCATGTGGCCTCCACATCTCTTCTCAGAGAAAAGCTACCATCACCCTAGCTAGTTTATTTCCATTCCTGTTTGTAAGCATATTTCAGTATTTTACATTAATGAAATGAAGTATTATTTCTATTGCATCTCTATGTTTATGGTTATATCTATAATTTGTTGCATTCTTATTTAAATCTGAATCAGTGGTATCAAAGCGGTCTGCTTTTCTTCTCTGTTTTTCTTTGCATGTCCCCAACGAGGTCAAGATATAGGAGTTAGGGCTTGAACTGGTCGAACCTTTGCAAGACCAGCCTCGCAAATCCCGACGACCTCCCATGGTTGATGAAAAGAAAGATGAGGGGGCAGGAGATCCTATCAAAATCTTGCTCGAAGAAGCCCTTGAGAAACAAAGGAACGCGATGATGGACAACTTTGCCCAAATCCTTCAGCGGCTACCCAGGGGCGACGCATCAACTTCCAACAGCAATTCTAGAAACGCCACACCATTTAAGGTACAAGGTTAATTTTGAAATCCCCATATTCGAGGGTCGGATATATGCAAATGTCGTTGATAAATGGTTAAATGTGCTAGAGGGTTATTTTTCTGTTCATGATTTTTCCAGTCGGGAAAAGATTATTTTCGCTCTTCTCAAAGCAGCCCCCAACTTCAAGGATTGGTGGGAAACCTACTGTGAGAAGAAGGATGAAAGTACAGGCTCACTATTTTCAATCACACCGATTTGGAATTCATTTCGAGATGCCATAAAGGAGCAGTACTACCCTATCAGAAGCTATGAGGATCAATACATAAAGTGGACCATGCTGCGGCAGGGAAGGGACCAAGACGTACCAGAGTTTACCAATATTTTCCATACCCTTTGCACAAAGTTGGGCATCAAGGATATAGAGAAGCATTTGGCACTCAAATACCATGGCTACCTGCACAAGTACATCCAAGAATAAATAGAATTCCTGAACATCTCCTCGCTCAGCATGGCATATCGATATGCTGTCAAGGTTGAGACTTTGGGTCTACAAATTCGAAACAAGGGAAAGGTGCCCCCAAACCGCAAAACAAAGGACAAAGCCAAGGCAGGGCGGCCCAAGAAAACCTGCCAAAGCTGTAAGCAAAGAATAGCGTTGCGAAGCCAAAAAAGCACACAGGAAAGTGGTGTGAGTTCCATAAGAGCTCCACTCACAACACAAGTGAGTATCAGGCCAAGCAGTCATCGGTGGCCAAGCTAAAGGTTTCAGAATCAGATGCATGTTTTGACTCTGAGTCAGAACCCGAAAGGGGGAATGACAAAGGGAAGCAGATTATCGATACGGAGCCCAACGCCACCGTTGCCACCACAAAGATCTAGAACGAGGAACCCGAAGATCCAAAGGAGGAGGAGCGTCTCTTTCACTCCTAGATGTGGGTAAAGGGCTCTCCGCTACAGTTCATTGTCGACAGTGGGAGCCAAAAGAAACTCATTTTTGCAGAGGCCGTGAAGTGGCTGGGCTTACCGACCATAGCACATCCACAACCATAGACCATCGGGTGGTTGCACCATGGATGAGATCTTCGCGTGAGCCAACAATGTCGCCTTCCATACAACATCAAGCCCTCCACGGATGAGGTATTGTGTGACATTGCTCCCCTTGAAGTTTGTGATGTGTTATTAAGACAACCATACTTGTGGAAATGACATGCTGTGTATGAATCAAGGCCCCGTGTTGTTATTGTTACTTTGGGAAATAAGTTATACAGGATACCAGAGGAAGCACCACCTACCACCATCTCTTTGGTTACTGAAAAAAAAATGCAGTAAGCTCATTTCCAAAACCGAGAAATTTGTTTTCCTGATGATACGCCCTCAAGAAAAGAAGAATATGGCGGTCACAACCTCAAAACAAGGTCCCTCCGCATGACAACTACAGATGGACAAGGTCGTGGAGGAGTATGAGGACATCTTCACCTCCCCCGCAGGGGTTCCTCTACACTGTCAGGTCAAGCACTCCATTGATCTGACCCCAGGTGCACCACTACCCAATGGACCAATCTATCAGCGCTCTATTCTGGAGAACAATGAAATCAAGAAGCAGATTCAAGAGCTACTGCAAAAATCTCACATCCGTCCGAGTTCATCGCCCTGTGGGAGCCCGATCATTCTAGTACAGAAGAAGGATGCGACTTGGAGACTCTGTATTTACTATCGGGCGTTGAACAAGATCATTGTCCGTAATAGGTACCCAATTCCATGGATTGATGACCTCCTGGACCAACTAAAGGGGGGGAATATTTTAGCAAGATCGATTTGAAGTTAGGATATCACCAAGTACCGATCGAACCCTTCGATGTGTGGAAGACTGCCTTTAAAGCCAAGGAGGGCCTTTTCGAATGGTTGGTTATGCCTTTCGGATTGACAAATTCTCCTGCAACCTTCATGAGGCTAATGGATGACATCTTATGGCCATTCACCAACTCATTTGTAGTGGTATACTTGGATGACATCTTGATCTTTAGCAAGAGTTGGGAAGAGCACCTCCACCACATCTGACAGGTTCTCCAAACACTGCGGAAACACAAGTTATGTGCCAATTTGGAGAAATGCACTTTTGGCATGACCCAGGTTCAGTATCTGGGATACATTATTGATGAACAGGGGTGCATGTGGATCCAGTCAAGATCCAAGTCATTTGGGATTGGCCATCTCCAACCACTCTGACAGAGCTTCACAGCTTTCTAGGCCTTGCCAACTTCTACCTCAGGTTCATGTTGGGATTTTCACATATCACTTGGCCCTTGAGTCAAGTCACCAAGGGAGGAGTGAAAGCAAAATTCTTTTGGTCCGAATCTCAATAGAAGGCATTCACAGAGTTGAAAGATCGCCTCTGCTCAACATCATTTCTTGCATTACCAGACTTGCAACAACCATTTGAGGTCGAGACAGATGCCTTTGACTATGCTATTGGGGTAGTCCTTACTCAACACAGGCATCTAATGGCATATCACAGTGAGACACTTTCAGACACAATCCAAAAGTATCCCACTTATGACAAAGAGATGTATTCCATTGTGCAAGCCTACCGACAATGGAAGCATTACATTTTGGGGAAGGAAATAGTCATCCACACAGACCACCGACCCCTGCAGTTCATACAGACCCAAGGGAAATTGCAGAATGATCGCCATTAGAAGTGGTCCACATACCTGTAACAGTTCCATTTGAATATCAAGTATACGAAGGGCAGCACCAATTATGTTGCAGATTTCCTCAGTCGACCACCAATCATGGTATAAACCATCGTGCTCAACTCTTGTGGGAATGAGACTTCTGATTGGCCACTACTCTACAAAAGCGACCCGGAATTCGGCCACACATACCAGACACTCTTGGAGGGTCAGCATGTTCGAAATTTTCACCTCCAGGATGCCTTGTTATGCCACCTGGGTCACCTTTGTGTTCCTTCAAGTGAGCATGCCAAGATGATTTGGGAAGAACATTACAGTCAGTCTATTGGGCATTTCGGGGTCGAAAAAATGGTGGCAGTATTACAGCAATATTTCTATTGGCCGAATCTTTGACAAGATGTCGGGAAGTACATCAGATCATGCACTGCCTGCGCCATTGCCAAACCGACCATCAAGAAGCAAGACCTCTATACCCCACTGCCTACCCCTATTCGACCTTGGGAATCCATCTCCATGGATTACATGTCAGACCTTCCTTCCATTAAGCATGGAAATGACTGTGTTTTTGTGGTCGTCGACAGTTTCTCGAAGATGACCATTATGGCGGCCTGCAAGAATAATGTCACAGCAAAAGCCACTGCTAAACTCTTCTTTGAACGAGTGTGGGTACACTTTGGGATCCCAAAGTCTATCATCTCAAATCGGGACAACAGGTTCCTTAGTACATTTTGGTCCAGTCTCCGTTTGATTTTGGACACCAAACTCACTAAGTCAACAACTTTCTGTCCTCAAACTGAAGGCCAGACAGAGGTCGTCAATAGGATGATCATACACATTCTGTGCATGTACAACTCAAAGCTTCCACGCACATGGGATGAGAGCCTCCCCTATCTTCAGCATAGCTACAACCGAGCTCTCCACAGCTCGACTGGCCATAGCCCTTTTAAGGTGAGCTTGGGATTCCAACCACTATGTCCCATCGATGTGGCCATGCCATTTGTAGCTACTCACGCAGATTCGGCTCATGTCCAGTCTGAAACAGATAAGGAAAACAACTTCATTGAGCACATCCAACATATTCGCCAGTAGGCCCATGATATTCTGGAGAAATCAAATGCCAAGTACAAGCAGCGACATGATCAACATTGGGTGCCACACAAGTTTCAAGTGGGCGACAAATTTTGGTTGCATTTGCAAAAGGAACGCCTTATCGGAGCCTATCGGAAACTCAAAACACTCCAATATGGTCCTTACACCATTACCAAGGCTATGGGAGATAATGCATTTGAGCTCAACATTCTCCCATTCCTTGGCTTGCACCCAGTGTTCAATGTGGACTGCCTTCGGCCATACTTTCCACCATTACTAGACACATCCGACATTGCAGAATAGCTCACACCCACAGAGTTAAATCCAGATTGCATGGAACAAGCTACAACTGATCGGATCATGGACACACAGATCAAGAACACTCGCCAGTAGAATATCCAACTGTATCGAGTTGTCAAAGCAGGCCAACTCCTTCACTAGGGCAAGTGGCTCACCAGGGACCAAGATCAACAGAAGTTCCCTCATCTCATGGAGGAACTCAACGCGATGGGGACCATTGCTTCCTAAGGGGGGAAGAATGATCCAGATGGATATTAGTGGCCACCCACTAATTCGACTTGGATCCCCACCAGTGCTTCTTTTAGTTTTTCAGTTTCCTTAATTATAGCAAAATTTACTATTTTTAGTAGTTTTTCGGGTCCTAAACTTCCGAAGCCGTTTTGAGGCCTAAACGACATTTTTGGGAAATCTATCGCTAGTAATTTTCTATCTAAAATCATCTTTTATGTCGTAGTCCTCAGAGAGATCTTTCCAACGAGCTATCATGCATGTCAAACGAAGATAATATGACCAATTCGCGACCCCAGGAAGTTGGCTGTCCAACTCACCCCAACGGGACCCAAAAACTCTTAGTGTTACATCTCCTTGGGTTAGGGTTTTGGTTGTTTAGGGTTTTCTCTTATTGTTCAATAATAAAAATGCCCTTGAGCCTCATTGTAAGACAGTTCAGAGGCATGTAGCCGCCACATCTCTTCTCATAGATAAGCTACCATCGCCCTAGCTGGTTTATTTCCATTCCTGTTTGTAAGCATATTTCAATGTTTTACATTAATGAAATGAAGTATTATTTATGTTGCATCTCTGTGTTTATGGTTATATCTATAATTTGTTACGTTACTATTTAAATCTGGATCACCACATGTACATAATACCACATGTACATCGTACCATATGCACAACATTTATATGACACCACACCACATGTACATAACATAACATGCACGACATGTACATTGCACCACATGCTCATAGCACCCCTTGTACAATCATGCACACAATACCATATGTACATAGCACCATATGTACAAAATGTATAGAACACCATATGTACATAGCATTGCATATCCAACATGTACATAGTGTCATATGTACATAGCATTGCATATCTGACATGTGCACAACACCATATGCACACAACACTGCATATCCATCATGTACATAGCACCATCTATACCCAACACTACATATGCAATATTCACACAACATTATTTGTACCATCATGTACATAAAATTGCATAAAAAACATGTACACACGCTATGTATACACAACACCGCATGTGCACAACAACATAGATGCAACATGTACAACATATACAACATATGCACAACAATAGTACTTCACATCCAAAAGCACATTGTCTCTACGAAGAAACCTTTCTCTCAGTGTCTTATATATGATTGTCCCCCTGTGTCACAGACCACACTACTTTCATTTCATTGATGTATCCTTACACATTACCTGTCATAACATAAGCATATGCACAATACAATATCGATTCATTCCACATGATACTAATCTCATATATTTGTCATGACTATTCTTCCCACTTTATTTCTCGTGAAGCAGGAACCTCTTCATGCCATCCACCTCCATAAGAAATCATTCCTCACAAGGAAAATCCTTGCCAACCCTGTCAAATAGTGACATAGATACATAGATTCATACATATATAATGATTAACATAAAACAATCATCATCCTATCAGACAATGACACACATACATACATGTATACATATATAAACATCAGCGTAATTGTGATCATAAAATAATTACCAGTTAACATATGGTCTAGTTTAAAATAACTTCCTTATTTGTGCCCAACATGCAAAATATTGAGAACTATCGTTCCCAACTTAGACAAACCATCTGACATCTCATATCCATTTACTTTACCTTTTTTGGTTACCCTTCTCATGTGTGTATTGCCACCATCCATTTTACCACAATGGACCCAACCAATCCAACCAACTGTCATGGTGTTGACTTAAGGGGTCCTGGCCCAAGTTCAGAGTTAGTTGTGACAAACAAATCCCTACACTATTGGCCCTTTCAACATTAATCTGCAGTGCACATATTGAAGCCTCACTCGAAGCAGTATGGGGGGATGCTAGAACCAAGTTTCCGCACCAAGAGATCAATGTGATGTCCTTTTGGCGACCTAGATCTACCTATGCGCGGACCTTTGTGCTCCTGCAGTCTATTGTGTAACTTCCTCTAATTGGGCTCTAGACCTCCGTAAAGCTCTACGATCGGCTTTTGCAGACCCTGAACAGGAAAATTATCTACTTACACGCACCATAGATTACTCTTAGACCATTATTTGCTCAGATCTACTTAAGTGTTTGATAAATTTAACAGAATGTGTTATAGTCTTCGTGTAATCACTTAACATTAATTGTGTTCAGCTAATAATGTGAAACAAATAAATTTGTGCATCAATTCATCATTATTTCATAAATCCATTATTCATCACACCATAAATTGCATTCATACATAACAGAGGTTAATAGATAAAACACAAGAATTTTTGCAATAATCTTCTTTATTGATATTCAGTTAAGCTTACAGACTCAAGACTTTTCTGTGCACTCAGCAGCAGGGGTCCACGCACTCAGTTGGGGACACTACTCTAGACCTCTACGCACTCAGTTGCAGAGCCTTTCCCTCCTCTAAGACTTCTACTTCTGCGCTATACTTCTTCGCTTGTACCCATAGACTTCTTCTTACTTGCCTTAGAAATTCCTAAGACACACCTATTTATACAATCCCATGGTCCGCGGACCATGGGTAAATCTTCAAAGCCAACTCAAGTTACATAAAAGAAGGGAAAAACCCTTTTTGACTTGCGCTCCGTGATCATAACTTGCAGAGACTTTACATCTTTTTACATCAAAACTTGGACTTTTTCCCCAAAACTAACCCAATGGACCCCATCCCAACAGGCCCCCAACACAAAGATCGTGACTCGCCCTCGAGTCACTTAGCTGGTGTAAATATATTGCTGTAAAGATCCCCTAGCTCCACTTGAACCACTACTACTTCAGCCGTGCTCTGCGTGGCTTCTTGCTTCACCTATTCAACTAGTTGCTCTATGGCTAGTCCTTCGCTGTCCTGCTTGATTTTCTATTGTGTAAGCTATAGGTTCACCAACTTATATTGTATGTTGGTAGAGACTTGGTAGGCTTCTTCCAACCAAGGGTCCAACCCTGCCTTAAGGACTGCCTCTTTTTTTCTGTGCAACTTCTACTTGCGCAAGGAGTTGCTTCCCCTCCTACAAATTGGCAAGGTGTTTCATTGTAGCCATTGTGCATGCCATCGCCCACACTTCATCATACTGCTATTAAAGCTCGCAGGTCTTTGTCTTTAATCTCTGTAGGTTGGGATCTTCCTGAAATGTCGTCATTACTTCCATGGTGTGCTCAAACAACATTGTGCAGTCCACTACTGTGGCACCAACAGTAGCTATTCCATCCTTAACAGTAGCTTCCGACTATTTCCTAACTTTTGGCAGTGTCGAAGGTTGTGACTTGAGCTCCAGTTCTATGATTTTCAAGTTGAGCTCAAATTGAACTCGTGCCACTTTTGTCTTAGCATCACGAACACCCACTACAAGTTTTCTAATATTGGCCTCAAGCAGCGCGTCCTCCTATATGTGCAACTTCGGCACTTTCCTCCATGCTTCTGCCACCGCGACCGCCAACTGGGCGCTCTACGCCTGGATCGTCTCTTTTTCCTTCAGGGCCTTTGTCTTTTCAGTGAACATTTGCATGTTGTTCACCCAATATTCACTTGTGAGGTTGAGCGCACACTTCTCTCGTGCTCATAACTCCACTGGCACACCTGCCTGTAGCATGTGAATGTACTCGTTGGGGAGCGCTGTGAGGTTGAGGCCGATGTTCTTCAAACTACTCATGATTGCCTTGTCATCTGTTGTTTTCGCACTCAAAATATCCTTTTGGTAATTTGATCCACTGATCTGACCATCTCTGCAGGCTAACCGGTCCCGGGTGCCAAGCTTGTTTGTGCAGTGCTCACCTTCCCAGCACCCACCTGGATCCTGCTGGTCTGGATCTGAATCTCACTCAGATCCTTTTAAAGAGTATCGAGCAACTGTAGGTGCTTCTATTCAAACTGTTGCAATAGTTCCACTGTGGTATCGTGCACTTTGTCTCTGATATCATCAAGATCACCTTCTATGAGCGTGGTGGGATCTAGCGTCAGCTTCGTTGCTTTCGACTTCTTCTGGGGTCCCTCCTTTTGTTGTTCCTGTACCTATTCACCCGGAATGGAGTGCTCTGTTGTTCATCTCCGCCACCTCCCTGCTCTGAATGCTCCTCTTCCTCGGTCTGGGGTGAAGGGGATTTACCACTCTGCTCAAAGTCGTGTTGTTCCTGTTCGACCTGATGCTTTGCAAGGCGGTCTCTTTCCAGTTGGGCCTTCTCCTCAGTCTCCTTCCTTCGTTTCTCGGCCAACTGTTGGATCGCCTGCTTTGCTGCCTCCTTTTTATCTTTCTCCGCGGAACTCACCACGCCTTTGCTAGAGCTTATGGCCAAACCAGATGGAGAATGCCAATCTGTCGACCATCGCTTGATAACCTCCTAAATGGCATCGTATGTGGCAAGATAAGGCATATCAAACCACTTTTGCTGCAGATCGTTCCACACCCTAATGTACACGCAACAGAAGTCTACATTAAACTTTACGTACTCTGATAGCTTCTCAAACACAGTAGGGGACAACCGTGGATTCTAGTTGATGGCCATGTGAATTCTTGTCTCCATCAACACCCAAAAAAATTTAGTCTTCGTGACCCACATGGAGTCCTTTATGGCCCAAAGGGAGGAAAACTCTGCAGCCTCCAGCAATCCTTTCTCCAAGGGAGGAAACTGGTTGTCCTCCAATAGCTCCCAGGCTACTAGCATGATGGAGACCAAAAACCACACATAGTGGAAGGTTTTTCTCTCATCCTGAGCCTCATGACAATTTTCCAGGAACTCGCTGCAGAGGTAGTGTGACCAGTTAAACTACATGCCTTCCGCGCATAGTGCATCTAGCGATATTACTGGAACCAGAACCTCCTCCTCGTGACATTTCCTCATGACCTTACCAGCGAGGATCTGCATGGCGACTTGCACCTCGAGGTCAGGGATGGATGTGATGGAGTACCAGCACGGATTCTTAACTAGCTTGAACTTTTCTTTCATCTTTTCTTCTGAGTCACGCTCACTGGTTTTTCCGCCAAACTCCTTGGCCAGATTCAAGATTGAATGTGGCAGGAGCATGATCTAATAGATTATCATGTTTGTGATTGGGATAAGTGCACTCATCCACAAGCATCCATCATGTACTAGGGTCAGAAATTGCTTGATAATGATGATATTGATATTGGAGTAGTGGTAGTGGGGCACCCACAACAGGTTTAGCAACCCCGACTAATTCACTCCGCAATTCCACTCGATTGGCTCCAATGCAATGACACTGGATTTTTTATAATACACCCACTTCATATAGTTTTCCATTACAAGGTGGGGGAACCTCTCATGGTCTACCAAATCCTAGTCTTCCATTTTCAAATGGGGAATCTGCGGAGGGATTTAATCTGCCAGTTTGGAGATGGGCTCCACTCCCTCAACATCTATATCCTCTGCGCCCTCTTTAGCCTACAAATCCATAACTTTCCATTTATCCTTCAATGGTTGTTTATCTTTCTTCTCAGCTTGGGTAGTAGAGTGCTTCCTCAGTGACTCATGCACCGACATTAGCCTCTTCTGCTTGTCTTTCTTAGGCTTGGGATTCTCACACATTGATGTAGGATTCAGCCTAGGAAACCTTGGCACCGTAGACACTGGAACCGGATCCTCCATGCTTACAACTTCCGGAGTCACTCCCTTAGAGGCAACAGTTCCTCCAGTGCTTATAGTCTCACCTAGTCCAGATATGGTGCTAAGAATGAACTGTTGGGTATCCTTAGGTGACGTGTCAAACATAGAGATTGTGACTAAATCTACGAAAAAATAAGGATTCATAAACGACGCACAACACAACTCAAAAATTCTAAGGATGCAAAGTGTTCTTTGCTGGATGGCCACGCGTAATTTATAGGCGAATTTGAATTCGACCATTCCCCTAAAATCTGTTCATAAATGATGATTTGGTGGCATATCTTCAAATATTTCAACCTTAAATTCTGCCCACCCCGCTCCTCTTAAGCGTCTCCTAGCTGTCAAATCATGAACAGTTATTGTAACCAAGGAAAATTTTAAGGATTGAAATTTATTTTGAAGTTTAGAAATCTTGGCAAATCTCACTAATACATAATATGCAATTGGTAAAATGTTTAGCAATGTTTTTGTAAAAGTATTCAAATTTATAATAATTTTATATAGTCTCTATATATAATTTTGGCAATTTTTAAGGTAAAACAATTTTATACTATAAAATTTAGGCGAATAATTTTTAGAAAAAATGGAAATTAATGAATCCTTTTTTTTGCAAAAAGTATGGAAAATTAGTCCACTTGTGAATATTAGCCCCTAAAATTTTCCCTAAAGTTTGTAATAGTCATTTTCTGGCTGTGTTGTGGGATGTCTCCCTTCATCGTGCATCTCCCTTAGATCACCTTCTGATACTGTGACATTACCCTTTTCCGCGCAACCCCTCTGACGCATAGTTCCACCAACCGGGAAGTGTAGTTTATAGTCCCGTACTCCCTTCAGATGCCTGGAGCGCTAAGATTGTCCTGCCACCACATAGTCATTGGGGCTAATCCCCTGTGTACGGCTTCAACCGGCTTCCATTTACCCTTCCTAGAAATGGTTCACCATTCAACTTTGCAAGATGAACTACGCCACCATCTATAATCTCTTTGACAACATATGGCCCCAGCCAGTTCATTTGCAACTTTCCCAAAAACTTATCAAACTTGCTATCATATAATAAAACTAAGTCATTTACCTTGAAGGTGCACAGTTTGATGTGCCAATCATGCCAAGATTTCTCGTGTTCCTTATAAACTTGCTTATGGAATCCAGACAAAAAACTATATTCTTTGAGCTCCACTAGCTACGCAAGCAGTTCTTCTAAGGCTCCGTGGTCCACCATTCCTATGAAATCCACTATGCATAGACTCGACACGATATATTCCATCGGCATTACAACCTCTACACCATAAACAAATCAGAAAGGCGTCTAACCTGCTAGATTTTTGCAAGTAGTTCTGTATGCCCATAATACCACTGGTACGTGCATGTCCTAATCATTCCACTGCGCATTGTAAATCTTCGTCAGTGCATTTTCCAATATATTATTGAAAGCCTCAACTATTCCATTGGCCTGAGGATGATATGGTGTACTTTTCTGATGGTAAACCTGGAACTCTTTTGTCAGCGCGCTGATCATTTCATTGAGAAAATGTGTACTGCAGTCACTCATCAATACCTTCGGGAAACCAAACCTAGTCAACACATATTCAAACAAAAACTTTGTTGTTGTTGCCCCTGTACAGTCCTTCACAGGCTATGCCTCCGCCCATCTAGTCAAATATTATGTCAGTGATGATGTAGCATGCACTTGTTTTCTTACTTGGGGGCTGAATCGGTCCTACAAAATCAATTGCCCATTTCTCAAATGGTTACAATGACACCTGCAGATTCAATAGTAGCTCATCCCTCCGCGATGGCCTGCCTATTCTCTAACATGCATCACATGCCTTACAATATGTTTTAGAATCTTTATGCAGCATCAGCTACCACAACCCAACACGCAAAACGTTCTGCATTGTTGCCTTCCCTGCATAATGTCCTCCTGCAGCTCCTCCATGAGCTTTAGCAAGGATACTATTTTGTTCAAAATCAGGCACATATTACCGAAGTATCTCATCCGATCACATCTTATACAAATGGTCTGTAATCACAGATAAATATGTCACACACACTACCAACTCTTTCTTATGTTGACTGGCGTATCCTTCTATAGCCATACCTGTAGTTAAGAAGTAGATAATATCCATGAAGTGGTTATCCGCTATGTGCACCACGAAGAGTTGTGTGTCAGGAATCCCTTCCTCCAAATTAGTATGCTCCTCTCCTGTCTCAATGTGTGACAGATGGTTAGGCCCTGCATTCAACCTTCTTCGTTTCACAATTACCTCAAAATCATATTCTTGTAATAACAATAGCCTTATGCATATTTACCCCCCCAACACAGGCTTATTGACTAGGTACTTCAAGGTGGAGTGGTTTATTTACATCTTGAAATGTTTGCCCAATATATAGTGCCTAAAATTTTGGACCGCATACACCACAGCCAATCTCTCGAGCTATGTTGTGGAGTAATTATTCTCAGCCTTTGAAAAAAAATTTCTTGCAAATTCTACAGGGTGATCTAGTTCTCCTTTGCCAGCCTATGTCATCATTGCTCCCAATGCAATACATGAGGCATCAACGTGCACATGGAATTCCTTCTTCCATACTAAGAATACCAAGATCGACGCGATAACCATTTTCTCCTTCAAGACATCCAAACTACGCTAACATTCTTTATTCCAACAGAATGTAGTGTCCTTCTCTAGCAACTTTTCCATGGGCGTGGTAATCTAAGCATAAGTCTTGATGAACTTTCGATAATATCCGATATGGCCCAGCATTGCACACAACTGTTTAACACTCCTTGGGGATTCTAATTTGATTATTACCGCGATCTTGGCAGGGTCCACCATGAGTCCTTTCTGGCATACCATGTGACCTAGAAAAATCCCAAAGGGGACACAAAATAAGCACTTCATCAAGTTCAGCACAATCTAATACCTTCGACACATATCCAACATTAAGCACAGATTGTCTACATGGCACTTGACTAGCCCAAACACTGTCTAGCCATCGAAACAGACCTCCAAAAATTTGTGAATAAACTCTTTGAACACTGTGATGACTACGCGAGAGAATATTTTCGACACATTCTTGAGTCTGAAGGGCATCACTATATACTGAAAACAACCCCATTCCATCGTGAAGGTTGTTTTACTCCTATCTTCTGGCACGATCTTGATTTGATGGTATCCAGAGAACCCATTAGTAAATGAATATGCCTCCCATCCTCCAATATTGTCTAGGACCTCATCAGTAAACGGTGCGGGAAAGGATCATGGACGCAAGCATCGTTAATCTTTCTTAGATCTATGCAAATCCTCCTTTCGTCCTTTTGCTTCTTTTCTTGAACTACCATTGGGCTCACCCAATCATATTCCTCCACTGGCTCAATAATACCTGCCTCAAGCATCTTATCCAACTCCAAGTAGAAATTTTCCTTGTATTTGGGATTAAGGCAATATAGCTCTACTTAACAGGCTTCACGTCTGGTTTCAAAAATATTTTCATCACTCCCAAATCGCCTATGATGACTTTTAAGTTCGAAAATTTTGTAGGGAATAAATTCTGATATTTGCAGAGCAACTCAGCTACTTTATCTACTCTAGGATCATCCCAGTAATCCTCGATCTTAGCAAACTTCAGCTTCACCTCTATGCCAATGTTTACTTGCCTATTTTTCAATGGCATGGTGATGTCTGGATTCTCTATCTATGGTCCCTCAACCTCATGGTGACCTTCAACTTCTAGGATGTTAATATTTCTTGGATACTCATCCTCCACTTCAGTAGTCATATTATAGCATTCTAGCACATGGCACAGTTGGGTGCTCCAATCTGGTTGAATCAATTCCAAAGGATCCTGTGGGATTTGGAAGATCGTTTCCTTAACCTCCTGCAGCACCTCATCAATGCTCTCGAATCTGTCTTCAAAGTTCATCTTGATGAACCCTTCTCTTAAGATGTCCCACTCCGCAGTGTTGTGGTGGATCTCTATTTCCAAATACCAATTCATAGGGATTATGTCCAGAGTGTGACAAAATAAATGCACCCATTCTGGCTACAGCTTCGTTCCATATACCTTAGTCCATTTGGCCAAATCATCACGCAGATCATTCCTCCCATCATACTTCTTAGTTACCCATACTTTAGGACAGCCAAACCGCATCCTCATCATCCTTCTGTAATCACGCCATTCATCAAAGTTGTCTTTGTGCCTACCCCACCACCGAGCAAGCATAGCATGAGTGCCCAATCCAATGCCTAAAAGTGGTAATTTTCTAGAACTTCTCTTTCAAAAGAATCCAAAAATTTATCTACATTAGTTAAACCATTGTAATAAGGAAAATTTCTTACCTCCGACGACACACAGTGTAGTGATTTGGTCATCATGTTGCAGTGTAGTGTGGATACTTCATGCAGCCTATTTTTCCAATGTTCCAACTCTTCATCTGAATCTGAGGTACAGGAACTTTCACGGTCCCATGCAATTTGTCCATCAACTGTTAGATTAACCCAGTCTTGGTCTCGCGCTGTGATTTTATAGATCTTATCCAAATCATCATCACTCGCCTCATAGTCGCGGACCGGTTCAATATAGAGTGGTCCTTCTGCAGGGTCCAATGGTACTACAACATGGAGTGACTTCCTTTCAAATGACATCGTCCACTTCTTCAAATTGATGACCCCATTCATATCAATAGCCCAATCAATTCCCAAGAGTGTGGGGTATAGATTTCTATCATCTGTTGGAAATAATACTGAGAGGGGGGGTGAATCAGTATTATTAAATTCTTTTCACTATACCTTCCACGTTTATAATTCAATTTATTCTTCAGAAGTTGACCATTAATTTGTATGTCAGTACCATATAATAATGAACAAGAACAAGAAAAACAGATAGTCACACCAAAGAACACCAGATATAAGGTGGAAACCCAATGTGGGTGAAAACCACCTGCTGCAATATGTCTCTATCTTATTTCAATTAGAAACTTCCTTTTACAATGATTTTGTACTGGTGCAGTCCTTTACCAGTACGCAGGCTGCAACCTACAGAGAGCTACAACCCTCTCTCATTTTCCAAACTCTCCTAGAAGGGAGATACAACCCCCTTAGCTCTTGTACTAGCTGAGCTACTAGTACGTAGGTGTTGACCTACTTCTTTTCTTCCAAGGACCACGTTTCATAAATTTTCAGACTACTTCCATGAACATCAAATAATCATCAAGTACATATGAATCAACCAATCTCCTTTTACAATCAACTAATGAATCAACCAATAGCTTCTCAGAATGTAATAACCAAAAAAACAGTACCATTAATCTAAACCCAAAACTCTGCAGCAACAGACAAAAGGCAGCCAACAAATATTTCAAGAAAATTCTGCAACTTCACCAATAGAAACCTGCGAATATCCACATTTCTGCTGTGTCTAGCCTACGTAGCTCCGCACTTGCTCTGTGTACTGGACTGCGCACCTCCGCACCTGCGCCATTTACTGAACTGCGGACCTCCACACCTGCGTCGTCTACTGGGCTGCGGACCTCCGTACCTGCGTCGCCTGCTGAACTGCGCACCTCCGCACCTGTGCCGATTACTGAACTACAAACCTCCGCACCTGCATCGTCTACTGGACTGTGGACCTCCGCACCTGCGTCATCTGTTGGACTGCACACCTCCGCACCTGCACCGTATCTCACCTGCGGACCTCCAGATATAAACACTTTATCAATCCTCAATTGTACCCCAGACTGTCAAATCCACAGATCTAATCATGCGCCAAAGAGATCACGACCTCTCAATTGATCAACCTTCTCATGTTCAGGTTTAATTTTATCTCATCAACCGATTACAAGTATTTTAGATCTTGTTTCTCTTAAGATATTCAATGCATAAGTGCATAGCCAAATGATCTCCTTTCCTTTTTATAGGCAAGCCCTTACACAAACCATGGATCAAAACCATAGAAAGCCAATACAAGGGACCCAAAACCGGGGTTCAATATTTTAGATGCTATACCACGGACCAAAACCATAGGATCAAACACATCGGACTAAATACCATGGATCAATCATAAAAATTCCCACGTGCACGCGCTTTTCTGCATAGGAGTGAGTGAATTTGACGTCCGCACCTTTTGTTCGGAGAACCTGCGGGTATTTCCACACTTCTTGTTTGGGGCACCTGCGGGTCCGTAGCTTTTGTTAGGCGCACTTGCGGGTATCTCATTTTCTATGATTTTGATAGCCTGAATAGTGATTTGCCACTTGAGTGAGTTGCCATCAAGGACAACACTCATGCCATAGCGCCACATCTGTGTCATAATGCCAACAATCTCCCCCTTTGGACTTGATGGCAACCCCAAGATCCTCAAAGTCATTCTCCCCCTTTGTCATCAAGGGCAAAGGGTTATGCTCCCCCTGAGAACATGTTGAAAACTCTACTTTGCTGTGTTGATCATGCTCCCCCTGACTGTAGGCCAGATCTTGACAAAATAAATATAAGATATAGAGACAAAACATTAGCAGCAATATTCATATCAGCATCCATGTTCTCCTTCTGTACTTGCTCCTCCAAGATCTTCTACAATAATGCCAACAATGCATTGTTAGAAGAATATATGCTCCCCCTAAACCTGTGCCATTTGGTCTTTGACCAATCCATAAACCTACAAATGTATGTGTATACCCCATATGAAACTCGCGTACAACCAACAATCTCTGAAACAGACAAGATTTAACAGCAAGATGATGCATCAACTACCCCCAGCTTTTGCTTGAGGTATTCAAAGGTCTCCCTGGGCAGCGGTTTGGTGAGTATATCAGCAACTTGTTCCTTAGAGGGAACATACTCCAACTTGACCTTTTGTTCAAGCACTTGTTCCTGAAGAAAATGATATTTTATAGGTATATGCTTGGTCATTGAGTGCATGACTGGGTTCTTTGAAATGCTAATAGCACTTGTATTATCACATAGGATGGAGATTGGTGGAGTACAAGTGATTTGAAAGTCCTGCAAAGTTTACATCATCCAAAGAAGTTGTGTGCAACAAGATGCAGCAGCCACATACTCTGCTTCAGCTGTAGATAATGCTATTGAACTCTGTTTCTTGCTGAACCAAGATACTAATCTGGAACCCATGAAGAATGCACCACCACTAGTGCTTTTTCTGTCATCCATGCTTCCGGCCCAATCTGCATCTATATAAGCATGAAGTGTGAGATCTGTATCTCTAGGATACCATAAGCCATAGTTTTGAGTTCCTTGAAGGTACTTGAATATTCTCTTAACTGCCTGAAGATGAGTTTCCTTTGGATTTGCCTGAAATCTTCCAACTATTCCCACTGCATGCATGATGTCTGGTCAGGTACCTATCAAATAAAGTAGACTTCCAATCATGGATCTATAGGTTGGTTGATGCACTGCTGCTGATTCATCATTTGCACTAAGGCTGCATCCTGTAACCATAGGGGTACATACTAGTTTCGAATCTTCCATGCCATATTTCTTCAAGATCTGCTTGAGGTACTTGGTTTGAGATAAAAAGATACTGCCTTCATTTTGTTGGATTTGTAGACCAAGAAAATATGTCAGCTCTCCAAGCAATGACATTTCGAATTCTTTCTACATTACCAAGGCAAAGTTTTGACTCATAGCTTCTTCATTGCTGCCAAAGATAATATCATCTACATACACAACAAGTATTAGCAATTTGTCATTTTCAATTTTTATATAAAGATTGCTATCTGCTGATCCTTTTGAAAAACCTTGTTGATGAAGGTATTTGTCCAAGCGATAGTACCAAGCCCTTGGAGCCTATTTAAGACCATAGAGAGCCTTTTTTAGTCTGCATACAAGATTTGGATCATTCCCAAGGATGAAACCATCTGGTTGCTCAATGTACACTTCTTCTTCTAAGTCTCCATTCAGAAAGGCTGATTTCACATCCATTTGAAATACTTTGAACTTCTGAAAGCTAGAGAGAGCAAGGAACATTTTGATGGCCTCAAGTCTAGCAACAGGAGCAAAAGTTTCTTCAAAGTCTACTCCTTCTTGTTGAGCATACCCTTTACAAACAAGTCTGGCCTTGTTTCTAATTACTTCCTCATTTTCATTCAACTTGTTTTTGAAGATCCATTTTGTCCCTATGACATTCTTATCTTTTGGTCTAGGAACCAACTCCCAAGTGTTGTTCTTTTCAATCTGCTCAAGTTCTTCATCCATTGCCTTGACCCAACATTCATCTTTGCATGCCTCTCTTACATTTTGTGGTTTAGTGGAAGAGAGTAATGCCAAATAGCTTGAAGCTTCTACAATTGTTCTTCTTGTTTGTATGCCTGCCTCCTTTTGCCCCAAAATTTGAGATTCTGGATGATTCTTTTGAACATACCTGGATGGAGTCTTTTCTTCTATCCTTATATGTTCCTCTGGTGCCTCATGGGTTTCTTCTTCATCATGAATCTGATTTGATGTTGATGGATAGTACTCCTCATCTTCGAAATATTTAGATCTTACCTACCTAGGAGTGTTTTCTTTTTCATCCACCACTACATCAATGTTGTCGACAATTCTTCCAAGCCTTTTATTGTAACATTTGTATGCTTTGCTGTGAGGAGAATAGCCAAGGAGAATTCCTTCATCTGCTCTAGGTTCAAACTTGCCAAGTTTTTCATCATTATTTTTAATATAGCATTTGCTTCCAAAAATTTTGAAATGTTTTACCGAAGGAGTCTCACCATACCAGAGCTCATGAGGAGTTTGAGTGTTTTTCACCCGGATATTTGTCTTGTTGAGAATAACAACTGCAGCAAATGTGGCTTCACCCCAGAAGGTTGCGGGAGTTCCAGACTCATCAAGCATAGCACGCGTCATTTGTTGAACCATTATGTTCATCCTTTCCACTACTCCATTTTGCTGAGGAGTCCTACCTGTAGAGAATTCCCTTCTTATTCCATGTTCTTCACAAAAGTCGAAAAATTCATTTGAGGTAAACTCCCCACCTCTATCAGACCTGAGGCATTTGATTCTGTGATCTGATTCGTTCTCCACCAAGGCTTTGAATGATTTGAACTTTTCAAAGGCTTCGTCTTTGTGCTTCATAAGTCCTATCCAACACATCCTGGAAAAGTCATCAATGAATAATATGAAATATTCTTCTCCTCGAGGTGACCTTTTCCTAGATGGGCCACATACCTCAGTATGGACAAGTTCAAGTGGCCTGCTAGCTGATCCTTCCTTCTCAGGGAAGTTAGTTCTGGTTTTCTTACCAAACTGACATGATTTGCAAATTGTATTGTCTGGAATTCTGATTTCTGGAAGACCACGAACTACCTGGTATTTTCATGCTTTCCTTATATGTGAGAATCTAAGATGCCCCAATATTCTGTGCCATAACCAGTGTTCATCGTTCTTGCTTAGATAGCATTGATTTTGTCCTTCTTTGAATATGTATAAATTATTTGGAGTTCTTATGCCTTTGATCACTGTTTTTCCTGTATCAAGATCATGAACACTACATCCATTTGATCGAAATATTACCTCTATTCCTTGATCACACATCTGACTGACACACAATAAATTATACTTTAACCCATCAACATACATAAAATTTCCAACTTTGACCTTTTCTTTCAACTGAACAGAACCTTTACCTTTTATGAGCGTAGGGGTGTCATTTCCAAATGAGACCTTCTTCTCCTTCTCTAAGGCACTATATGACTGAAGTTTTTCTTTATCACCCGTCATATGTTTCGAACATCCACTGTTGATGTACCATTGATTTTCTTGCCCTTCTGCATATAAGGCTATACCACATCTTTCTGGTTGTGGTTCTTTCATTCTCCATGTTTTTGCATTTGAGGCTTGTTCCTTTGTTTGCAGAAACCTGCTCCTCCATTCAAAACCTTCATGACTGAATTTGTTACAAATAGAACATTCAATTTCATTCTCAAGGGTAGAAAAGTTATTATAGGTTCTTTTCGTGATCCCAGTCATACTTCTTTGTTTTTGAGCTTCTCTAGTCATGGTTGTCTTATAGGCAACACATTGAGCTGCTTTGTGACCAAAGTTATGACAAGAAAAACATTGGCCATTGAATAAACTCCTGCGATTATCAAATCTACCAACCAACCAATTGTAGTTTCTACTGACATCCATTCTTGAGGCAAATTGGGAAGATTTTACCTGTGGCTGGTTGTAGCTTTTGTTCATCCTTAAGGTGGATTGCCCCTAATTTACCTGGTAGTCTTTGTTCATTCTTGAGGTAAATTGTCCCTGATTTCTATTTGACTTTTGCTCACTCCTCCTTGCAGCATCAAGATAACTTTAGGAGGTGGATGGTTGCTGCTCTTGAGATGCTTCTTCATTATATCCCAGACCTGTCTTGATTAGTGGAGAACGCTGCACATTGATAATCTCATCTAGCGTTTCAGATCCTTTAACAAATCTAAGATTAAGAGCCTTTGTTTTCTCAATCTCTTTTCTAAGACCAACAATTTCACATTCTAATTTTTCATGAAGTTTTTCTTTTTCAGCCAATTGGAATTGTAAAGTATCAATAATCATATTTTTCTCTTCTAAACAAATTTTGAGTTTAGCAATCTCTTCATACAAACCTTCTTCATCTATAGCATCCATGAAATCATCATCTTCAAAGGCCATTAAAAGTCTATAATTGTTACCTTGTTCATCTTCATCGCTATTTGAAAGTCCATCACTGTCTTCATGAGTGTAATAGCTTTTCTTATTTACATTCTGTTTCTTGTTCCATCTGACAGGTTCCTTACCTTTATCATGCTTATCTTTATGTGGACACTTTGCAGCATAGTGACCGACTCTTCCACAAGCAAAGCATTTGAAAGGTAACTTACCTCTGAATCTTCCAGCACCCCGTTGAAGGTTCTTGACAAAATTTGATTCTTCGTCTTCTTCTGATAGATGTCCTGACTCATAGTAATATCCTTTGCTTGAAGCCTTGAATGTAGTTTCTCTTCTGTCTGATGGTCCTCCTTTCCTCAGTTCATAAGCAGTCAGAATTCCGTGTAGTTGTGACATGGTAAGGTTTCGTAGATTCTCTTTTTCTTCTATTGCAGAAACTTTAGATTCAAACCTAGGGGACAAAGATCTTAGAACCTTTTCAACCACAACAGCCTCTTTTATTTCTTCACCCAAGTTTTTCATACAATTAAAAATCTCATCTACATGAAGGAAATAGTTAGCCACGCTTTCATCATTATGCACTCTGAGATTTTCATACTGAATTCTGAGGGTTTGAAGTTTTGCTCGTTTTACCTGTTCATCTCCTTCATAGCTCAGAACAATCTTGTCCCATATTTCTTTTGCGGATTTATACTGCATAACTTTGACAAAATTTGATTGAGATAGACATCCCAATACAGTATTGACAGCCTTTGCATTTGTTTCATATTGCTTCTTACCAGCCGAATATGTAGGAGTTGTGGATGGAAAAGTGTACCCTGTATCTATGATATCCCAGACTTCTGTACCAAGAGATTGAAGATATGTTGTGACTCTTACCTTCCAATAGACGAAGTTGGTCCCATCAAAAATTGGTGGCCTGATCGATGCTTCTCTCTCATAGTTGCTCATGATGATGGATCTTCCTTCAAGCGATCAAGCTTCTTCAGAAGGACCTGCTCTGATACCAATTGTAGGAAATAATACTGGGGGGGGTGAATCAGTATTATTAAATTATTTTCACTATACCTTCCAGATTTATAATTCAATTTATTCTTCAGAAGTTGACCATTAATTTGTATGTCAGTACCATATAATAATGAACAAGAACAAGAAAAACAAATAGTCACACCAAAGAACACCAGATATAAGGTGGAAACCTAATGTGGGTGAAAACCACCTGCTGCAATATGTCTCTATCTTCTTTCAATTAGAAACTTCTTTTTACAATGATTCTATACTGGTGCAGTCCTTTACCAGTACGCAGGTTGCAACCTGTAAAGAGCTACAACCCTCTCTCGTTTTCCAGACTCTCCTGGGAGGGAGCTACAACCCCCTTAGCTCTTGTACTAGCTGAGCTACTAGTACGTAGGTGCTGACCTACTTCTTTTCTTCCAAGGACCACGTTTCATAAATTTTTAGACTGGATCCATGAACATCAAATAATCATCAAGTACATGTGAATCAACCAATCTCCTTTTACAATCAACTAATGAATCAACCAATAGCTTCTCAGAATGCAATAACCAGAAAAACAGTACCAGTAATCTAAACCCAAAACTCTGCAGCAATAGACAAAAGGCAACCAACAAATATTTCAAGAAAAGTCTGCAACTTCACCAATAGAAACCTACGAATATCCGCACTTTTGTTGTGTCTAGCCTGCGTAGCTCCGCACCTGCTCTGTGTGCTAGACCATGCACCTCCGCACTTGCGCCATTTACTGAACTGCGGACCTCCACACCTGTTCCATCTACTGAGCTGCGGACCTACGCACCTGCGTTGTCTGCTGAACTGCGCACCTCCACACCTGCGTCGATTACTGAACTGCACACCTCCACACCTGCGCCGTCTACTGGACTGCAGAACTTCGCACCTGCGTCATCTACTGGACTGCGCACCTGCTCCGTATCTCACCTGCAAACCTCTAGATATAAACACTTTATCAGTCCTCAATTGTACCCCAGACTGTCAAATCCACAGATCTGATCATGCGCCAAAGAGATCACGACCTCTCAATTGATCAGCCTTCTCATGCTCAGGTTTAATTTTATCTCATCAACCGATTACAAGTATTTCAGATCTTGTTCTCTTAATATATTCAATGCATAAGTGCATAGCAAAATGATCTCCTTTCCTTTTTATAGGCAAGCCCTTACATAAACCATGGATCAAAACCATAGAAAGCCAATACAAGGGACCCAAAACCGAGGTTCAATATTTTAGATGTTATACCATGGACCAAAACCATAGGATCAAACACGTTGGACTAAATACCATGGATCAATCATAAAAATTCCCACGTGCGCGCGTTTTTCTGCATTGGAGTGAGTGAATTTGACGTCCACACCTTTTGTTCGGAGAACCTGCGGGTATGTCTGCACTTCTTGTTCGAGGCACCTGCGGGTCCGCAGCTTTTGTTAGGCGCACCTGTGGGTATCTCATTTTCTATGATTTTGAGAGCCTGAACAGTGATTTTCCACTTGAGTGAGTTTCCATCAAGGACAACACTCATGCCATAGCGCCACATCTGTGTCATAATGCCAACATCATCAACAATCTCTATTACTTCAAAACCAGCCAGGGCACTTGCACCTTTTATATCTACGGTAACTCCCTGCAATCATCCCATATGGATAATCTTATGTCGGTTCGCGATCCTCAGTTGAATTGGAGACCATTGCAATGCAGGTCTACCTATTCTCTCCTATGTTTGTTTAGGCAATACGTTCATGTCAGACCCCAAATCCAGAATAACCCTATCCATCTCATAGTCTCATGTTTGTGTGGTAAGCCCCATCTCGCACCCTGTTCTTGCCTTATGCTTACAAATGTTTCTGACTACTCGTGGTCCATCAAGAGCATTATCCTTACCGACACACTTGTTTATCAACTCTTGTATCCCTTTGACAGCCTTGCTGTCATGCAGTAATTTCATACAAGTTTCTAAGAATGTGGTAAGCACAGAGGGGTGAACCTATGTAGGGGCGCTGGTATTTGGTAGTTTGTTCTAACCCTTGAGGTAGAGGCTTAGTGAAGTGTTTATTCACTTCCATGAATGTTTCCTTCGCACACTCCAGATCAAACCCAACCTCCTTCTAAGGGGCCTTGCGGACCCATCCACCTTCTTAAGGCTGCTTCCCCTTATCGTCGCCAGTCGAGATCCTGCTTGCAATACAATATTCACATTCGGGTCCTCTTCACGGGGCTCGGCCCTCATCATCTGTAAGTTCTGGTTTGGATGTTGAGGCTACGCCTTCTTCTCCTGCATCTTGGCTATCAGCACAGGACATTCTTCAATTGTGTGGTCAAACTGAGTGCAGTATTGACATGACAGGTGTGTCTGGGTCATAAACTCCCACGCGTAGTGTCCTCGCATTCCGCAATTGTAACAAATGACTTGTCCCCGACCCCTACCAGGTCCTCCTCCTCCTCAGCCTTGTTTGTGCCCCTGATATCCTCCGCGTGTTCCCCCAGTTCCCTGACCTAAAGGCCGAGTTTTTTCTTGCATTCGATACATAGGTGTTCTCTCCATAATTAATTCATAGCTCCAACAGTGGTGCTCATCATGGCCCACCAACTTGCAAAAATCGTAGAACAATTGTTGTGACATCTGTACAAACTTTTGCAGCAAATGACAATTTTCTGTTACATGTTTTCTAGCCACTTGACAAATAGCACACCATAGCACGGGTCGTGTACTTAGTCCTACTGGAGCCTCCTACCTTAGGGGCATAGACCCTCCTCCTGCAATGTAATTCATGAAGATAGGGTGTTGGCTTAGTGGAGCCTAACCTAGGTTCGGAGTTAAGTTATCCAAGCAAATATCGGTACTACTGGCCCTTTCAACAACAGTCCGCGGAGCGTGGACTAAGGTCTTACCTGAAGTAGTATGGGAGGGTGTTAGAACCAGGTTTCTGCACCCTGGAGATGTATGATGAGTTCAACTGGTCCACGGTGTGACCCTATGCATAGGTTACTTCGTGCACTTTCCCGTACCTTGCAGCCTGATATATTGTTTTCGCACAGCCCTCCCCAACGGTTGGATGTCACGCTCTGAGTTATTACCCAAGACCTTACTGGCATTCCAATGCTAGTTGATTATCTTAGCCTACTTGTATGCTTTAAGTTATACTTAACAACATAAACCATTCATACATGTGCGTGCAGTAAATAAACAATATATTTGCAAACTATATCAAACATGCATTAACCCAAGAACAGATACACAAAATTATGATAAAACTTCTCTTTATTAATTCCTTCCTCGGTTACAAACTCGACTTTGCCCTGTGCACTCAGTTGCAGGGGTCCACGCACTCAACTGCAGACTACTAGGCCTCTGTGCATTCAGTTGCAGAGCCTTATCCTACTTTACGACCAAACACACACTTCAACTTACGACTCAATCACTTAGACTTATCATACTTCTCTTCTATTATCTATCTCCTTTTTACACTTAGAGCCTCGCTCTATTTATACAATCCCATGGTTTGTGGACCATGGGTAGGTCTATCCAGCCAACTTTACATTACAAAACTAGGGCAGATAACCCTATGACTCTATCATACTTTCACACCCCGTGCCCACAATTTGTGGAGCTTTACAACAAGATTCGGTCGAAACTTGGGCTTTGACCCAAAGCATGCCTTGGGGGGGATTCCATGCCCAACAGGCCCCCAACACAAACATTGTGACTCACCCTCGAGTTGCTCTGTCGGCACGATGATCTTTGCACAGAGTCCCTCCAACTGTTCTCAAATTGCGCGGAGGTCAGCAGCTCACTGAGTTGTTTCTTACTGGATCTGCTGCATACATTGTCCCAAAACCTTTGTGTCGAGAGTGCTTCTCTGCATCAATGTGTGCATCCCCTGCATGTTTTTGAGCTTTCCTTCGATGTCTGCCATGATGGTGAAGGCCTCATCGATCGAAGGCTAGACGCGCGCTTTTATGACTGCTTCCTTATGTCATGTTGCGTCCACCTGCTCCTTTAGTGCTTTAGCCTACTGCATCCGTGCAAGCCTTTAGGTGAGGACCACCATCTATGCAGTTCCTCGAACATTTTCATATTGTTGTTGGAGTTCTCATGCCTCTGTCTCTAAGCGCTGGATGTTGGGGTCCTCCTGTAGAGTTGTGAGGACCTCAAGTGATTCTTCCAACATGCTGGTGCAGTCTTGCGCTGCACCTATGATTTCTTCCAATCCCATTGTGATAGCACTAGCATATTGTTCTCTGACTTCCAAGGGAGTCGATGGCTACGCCTTTAACCGTAGTTTGGTGATCTGAAGATTCAGCTCCAGTTAAACCTTTGTCATTTCCTCTCTGGCCTCGCAGACCCCTGCGGCTAACCTGCAGATCTGCGCCTTCACTGGTATATCTGCTGGGATGGCCAGCTCCATGACGCTTTGGCAAGCATCGTCTATTACCTGCACCAGTTGTTGATTTTGCGACACCAATTCATCGCGATTCAAACCTAGTTATTCCATATTTATCTTCTGCTCACTGAGGACTTGGAGCACGCAGCTCTCCCTAGCTTGTAGCTCTGCAATTATCCCATCCTACAACACATATAATGTCTCGCATGGAAGGGCAGCTAGATTAATGCCAAGACTTTTCATCGTGCTAACCGAAGGCTTATCGGGCTCATTTGATGTCATGAGTGCCCCTTTCGGCATCACTATTGTGTTCGTCATCCATGCGCGCAGCATCTTCTTTGCTTCCATGGATCCGACTATGAGGTTGGTCGAAAGGGTACCAACCTGAGGGGAGAGTTCCTGTAATTATTGCAACTATGCTCTAAGGGCCCCGAACACAATCTGGTTCTCCTGCATGAAATCTTGGAGAGCCTCATTAGTGACATCGTGCACCGTCTCGTCGATGTCATGCAAATCACCCTTGGTTAGGGTGATCAGGTCAATGGAAAATTTCAAGGCCTTAACCTTCTTCCGCAACCCTACTCGCTCTGCTAGGACTTGGCACTTCAGCTGTGTTGATGCGGTCCATGGTTTCATGCCTCCTTCTTTTGTTTCCGCTTCTTCTGCTTCCTGCCCCTGCGAAGGCATTGTTTGGCCCTCGCTCGCCTTCGCGGCTACTGCCTATTTTGCTGCTGCTGCTGCGGCCTTTTCCTTCTCGGATGCTTTCTATGCCGCATCCCATGTTGCCCATACTTATGTTGCTGCTATTTCCTTCCTTCTTTTTTTGGCCAACTATGCGATGCACAACTTGGCATCGTCTTTCTTCTTTTATGTTGTCGACTTCTCAATTTTTACAATGTCTGGGGCACGCCATTCTAGCGGCCATGCCTCCGGGACATTGAAAATGGCATCATCGGTGGCTACAACTGGTAGCTTTGTCAACTGTTTAGTAGGGTCCTTGCGTGCCCTGATATATATGTTATGCATGTCTGCCAAATTTTGCAAAACTCTACAGACTATTGTAACCCGTGGGTGACAACCACGACTTATGATTGATCCACATTCGAATGTTCATCTCCATGAGCACCCAGAAGATCTTGTTGTCATGTATCCTTTTAGCATCCTTCATGGCCCAGAGCGAAACGTACTTCGCGGCCTCTGGTAAATCTCTGTTAATTATGGGGAATTGGCTATCCTCCAGCAATTCCCCAGCTACGAGCACTATAGAGAGAAACAACCATGCATAGTGGAATGTTTTTCCTTGTTCCTGGGCTTCGTGGCAATTCTCTAAAAATTATATGCAGAGGAATTAGGACCAGTTAAATTGGACCCCCTCTACGCATTGTTCTGCCAATGCGACCACCGACGCAGGTACCTCGTCTATGCGACACTTGTGCATAACTTTTCCTGTGAGAATTTGAGTTGCCACACGTACTGCTTTGTCCTTGATGTTGGAGATGGCATAGCCCCTCTTCTTTTTTTCCAACTTGTACTTCTTCTTCATGGCCTCCACAATGGCCAAATCACTTCCCTTCCCTTCTAATATGGTCGCGAGGTCTTCACCTTTGTATGGAAGTCGGGGGACGCAATGAATCAAATCTGTCATGATGGGGATGGGCTCCTCCAGCCATAAGCACCCATCATGCACCAGGCAGAGCAGCTGCCTGATGACGAAAATGGTTATTGGGGCATAGGGGAAATGTGACACCTAGAGTAGGTTCAGCAGCCCGACCTTTTCCACTTCGCACAACCACTTCCATGGCTCTAATGTTGTTACCACCCCCACGGTGTTTTTCTTCATGAGGTTTCCAGTCTCAAGATGAGGGAACTCCTCGTGGTTAGCGAGGTCCTAATCTTCACATTTCATGCTCGGCACTCTGCCCAAGTGTGTGCCTTCAAACATAATTCCACCTAGGAGGAGAGGGGTCTGGAGCAAGCTCTTGGTCTCGTCCAGGTCCTTGGGAACTTTGGCCTTCCCTTTTCGTGGGGGGACATAGGCGGGTATTTTTGTCGCATAGTACGTAGGCTGAGTATCCACCTCCATTGCTTCATCTTCTTCTTCTACGATGATAAGCTCCTATAAATCTTCTTCTTCATCATCTGTTTCTATAGTGATAGCTTTCCCCTTCTCCTCCATCGACAGTTTGCTGCGCAGCGAGTTCTGTGGGGACACACGTACGGGAGCCATTGCTTGTTTGTCCTTCTTGGGTCTTGACGTCCACGGTGATTTCAGGATTTCTGCCACAATCCTAGCACCTTCTAGAACATCCTCCACAGTTAGGGCCTGTGTAGCCTCCTCAGAGGTTACCTCTGCTATGTCCATAACATCCTTAGTTGTTGCCATTGTATTTGTGTTGCAATCTATCACTTGCGAATTCAAGGGTTCAATCAATGCTCGACTCACAACACTCAGGGCTTTGTTCAATCACTCAATTCACAAATGACCAAGTGGTGTTTTCTGGGCAACCCTTTGTATTTTATAGCACTTTTTGAATTTGAATTCGACCGTTCCCCCCAAATCTAGTTCAATAATGCTTCCTTGGTGGTAGATTTTCCCAGATTTTGCCCATAAATCGCATCTTAAATGCCTGTCACCTGCTCCATTTGGCCTCAATTCGAGCATCCCATCATGAATAATGACTTCAACGGTCGCTTTCCAACCAACCCATGCCGCAGCGCAGCCCCCCATGCGCGATCGTGAACCTTATGACTTTTTGTTTCTGCGCGCAACTCCAACCTCACGTAGCTTCCAGGAAGAGTAGTTTATAGTCTCGCGCCTCCTTTCAACTACTTGGAGCACTAAGACTGTATTTCCTTTGACTAGTCAGGTGGCTGCACCACCCATGTAGAGTTCCATCCTATCCTCTGTCATGGTTCTTAGAGAATCCGCACCTTTTATTGGTACAATCGGCATCGCGCACTTCGCCATTTACAACACACTACCCTGCTCACTATTCTTAGCAATATGCAGTCCAAGCCAAGGCATCAGACTAATTAATTCACGGTGATAGTTCTCAAACTTGTCAGCATGATCGTATGCACCTTGCCTAACCATCCTAGTTTTTTCAGGGAGAAAATCTTCCTTTATCTCGTCCTCCAGCTTCTTAACTTCCGTGTCCACCAAAGCTCTTTTCTTTCTTAACCGTGCCATTTCTTCTTCAAGTTCTTGGAGTCTAAGGTTTCCCTGTTGTATTTTGCTTCCAAGGTTCCACGAATTTTCATCCCTACCAATGCTGGATTAGGATTTTCAAGTACTAGAGGGCTTGTAGTGTTCGTCTCATATTTCGGCCTTGGTGGTGTCTGTGCGATTAGGTTCTTGTGCGTGGTCCTATACGCCCATAGGACCGTTGGTATGCATAGGTCCCAGTCAGGCTGTTTCGCATTGTGGACCCTCTGTAGTACTTCGCATACTTTGTCAAAGGCTTCCACATGGATAATATTCTACATGATTGGTCTTATCATACCTCCTGGTCCCAAATGGAGGGGTTGTTCGCACCATTGCCTTGCCCGCTCCTGCTTGTTGACCATGAGGACGTTGTGCGTTCGTGTAGGTTGCACACCATATACCTATACCCATCTAGAAAGGTGGGTGTGAGGGCTGTTTCGTTCGTCATACTCAGCTTTTATCCGCATCTGAGGCTTTCCAAACCGCATGCAAATCATTCTTCTACATTTGTGGTAGTCCTCAAAACTTCTTTGATGCGTACCCCACCATCTTGCGAGCGTAGCACACAGTACCCATTTTAGAGTGTCAAAACGTTGTTGTTTCGATACTTCTCTTTCAAATTTGTTCAGGAAATCATCCACCTCACTCAACCCATCATACATAGGCAGGTCTCTTACCTTTGTTGCCATGTAGCGTAGCGACCTTGTCATCATGTTACATTTGAGTGTGGTTGCCTCGTGTAACCAGTTCTGCCATCATTCTATTTCCACATCCATATCTAAGGTGCAGCAGCTTTCGCACCCCAATGAGAGTCTTCCATCTACTGTTGGATTCACCCAATCCTGATCCCATGCGGTTATCTTGTAGATACAGTCTAGATCATCGTCGATATCGTAGTCACGCACTAGCTCTTTGTAGTGAAATACTTTCGCAAGGTCTAAAGGTACCACTCCGCACAGTGACTTCTTCTATCACTTCGAAATATGCAAGCGCACTCACACCTTTGATATCTACCGTTATTCCCTGCAATATTACCATAGGTAGGATATTTTGTTGGTTCGTCATTCGCAATTGAATAGAAGACCATTGTAGCGTAGGCTTGCCCATGCGCTCCCATGTCTACTATGGCAGAATGTTCACGTCCGATCCTAGATCCAAAATCACTTGATCCATTTCATATTCCCTGATCTGCGCGGTCAATCTCATCTCTCTCCCTATTCGCGTTGTATGCTTCCCAAGCTTTTGGAATATGTACGATTCTCCTGGTGTGGTTCGAGCACATTTAGTGATGAGTTCTTGTAGTCCCTTCATAGCTTTGCTATGGTGCAGCAGCTACATGCATGTCTCCAAAAATGTAGTGAGCATTGATGGGTCCATTTCTAGTTCTAGTTTGTCTTTACTTCCTGAAGTGAAGGCATCCACGAAGCTCTTCTTTGCTTCCATGGATGTTTCTTTAGTGCGCTCTAAATCAAATTTTGGTTCCTTTGTTGGAGCCTTGTGAACCCAGGCACTCTCTTCAGGCTGCTTGCCTTTGTCATCTCTTGTCGTGACACCACCTCGGAACACGATATTTACATTCGGGTCTTCCTCGCGCGGCTCAAGCCTCATCATTTTTAGGTTCTGAGTCAGGGGAGGTTAGAGTGCTCCTTTATCACACAACCTCACTATCTGCATGGGACAGTCCTCTGTCTCACGATCAAACTGGGTACAATATATGCATGATGGTCTCGTCAGATTTGTACAATTATGGGAATAATGCCCCGGTCCTCCACAATTGTAACATATCAGTTGTCCGCGACCTCTTCCTTGTCCCATTCCATGTCGACCTCGTCCGCAACCCTGAAATCCAGTGCACGCCATCCCTACATTTTGATCGAGTGCACGTGTTTCGGTCTGAACTATGTAGGTAGGATTCTGATCCATCATCAGTTCATAACTTCTACAGGTAAGCTCATCGTGGCCTACTGACCTGCAGAAATTATAGAACTGTTGGGAATTGTCATTGGAATGCTTAATGTACCAAGTCAGTGTGCGATCCTACAGAGCACTGACCAGTGTTGCTTTCTTTATATTGTCATCCATGACTCCGCTTCCCATAAAACCCTTACCACGAACCAAAAATGGTCCAAATATTCGTTCCCTACTCCTTTGAACACCAACAACTTTATCGCACTTGCCATATTGAACTGTGGTGGTGGCAGAGGTGGTGTGGGCGAAGACAGGGGTGAAGATGGTGAAACTAGTGGTGGTGTAGGTGGGGGTGGTATGCGCGGAATTCGTTGTTTTATCAAACTGATTGCACTTCTTGGTGAAACCTTTACGAGCTCTTCCTTGCTTTCTCACAAAGGTGAAATCAAGGGGCTTGTTTCTAGTTCTGCGCTACCTTTGTTTCTGTAGATCCTTCCACTTCGCATAGCCCCAAACATCAATTTATTCTAGATTTTAAGCTTTTGTGGTAGTTTTTTGGAGTAGCATGATCCGGATTATCCATAGTATTGTGTTCACTCTAGCGATTTTTCAAACCCCAAAGGGGGTCCATTTAACTTGTTTTTCACACAATAGCATTTTAATCCAAGTGTTCAAAGATTTAACGTACTTACCTTATGATCCTTTGAGCAAGCGTCGTTCCACCTCGCTATAGATGACCGAAGTATCTACCACGAACTCGGTGATAAATCCTCCTATAATTCGATCGAGCCAATGATCCACAGCGCGTGCGATCTTATCTTCTAATGCTTCCAATCTGTGCACCAACTTTGGAGTCCACACAATAGGTTTTTCAAGCCTACACCTTCCTTGACTGTCTACTAGCTTCACAATTCACTCGTACAACTCAAAGGGGAAGGATGCAAAGAAAATTTCGTGGATTTCCATATATAAGTAGCAATCTAACCACTCTTCCTTTTATAATCACGGATTCCTATTTTCCTACGCCGCGAACTCGTGAATCTTTCTATACAATCACTCTTCAATTCCTTTCTTTGTCGAATTCCAGTGATATGACATCAAACAGCCCTATGTAGAAGTCCTGGCAATGAAACCATTTGTTGGCTTAGTTGGGCCTGACCCAGGTTCAGAGTTAAGTTAGCCAAACAAATCTCGATAGTACTGGCCCTTTCGGCAATAGTCCGTGGATCACAGACTGAGGTCTCACTTGAAGTAGTATGGGAGGGTTCTAGAACCAAGTTTTTGCACCCTGGAGATGTCTGATGAGTTCAACTGGTCTGTGGTGTGACCCTGCGCGCAGGTTGCTTCGCGCAGGTTGCTTCGCGCACTTTCCCGTACATCGCAGCCTGATATACTGTTTTCGCGCATCCCTCTCCAGGGGTTGGACATCACGCTCTGCGTTATTACCCAAGACCTTACTGGTATTCCAATGTTAGTTTATTATCTTAGCCTACTTGCATGCTTTAAGTTATGCTTAACAACATAAACCATTCATACAGGTGCACACAGTAAATAAACAATATATTTGCAAATTATATCAAACATGCATTAACCCAAAAACAAATACACAGAATTGTGATAAAACTTCTCTTTATTAATTCCTTCCTCGGTTATAGACTCGACTTCTCCCTACGCACTCAACTGCGGAGCCTTCTCCTACTCTACGACCAAAGACACACTTCAACTTATGAATCAATCACTTAGACTTCTCATACTTCTATTCTATTATCTATCTCCTTTTTACACTTAGAGCCTCACTCTATTTATACAATCCCATGGTCTGCAGACCATGGGTAGGTCTATCCAGCCAACTTTACATTAAAAAACTAGGGCAGAAAACCCTGTGACTCTATCCTACTTTCGCGCCTCACACCCACAATTCGTGGATCTTTACAATAAGATTCGGTTAAAACTTGGGCTTTGAGCCCCAAAACATGCCTTGGGGGGATTCCATGCCCAACACAAGGTAGTGATATTTATCATGCCCCTAGTTTTTACACTTGAGACACCAAACTTCTTCACTCACCTCCCACCGAGCCGCTTTTTCCTTTCTCAAGATCTAGAATTCCAAGCAAAGGTTCTGCAACTCTGCGTGAAACTGTTGAACTCCCAAAGAAGCATCCTAAATAGATGTTTCATGCAACCTCATCGTAATTTCTAGGCCTTCCACCTGAGTTCCTATATTTTTCTACGATAATTCAACCCTTAGGTGGGGTAGGAGCGGTGCTACAAACCATTCACGATGCTAACTATCCATGAGATTCATATTAGCTTCGCATATTTGGAACTTCAATCTTTGATCTAATTCCCAGGGAGTTTCATCAAGCCTCATCATGATTTCCTTGAATCTAATTACTGATTGCGATTCAGACTTAGGCTTACCGAATTCTTTGTTCAGAGTAGTCTGAGTGTCTGCTAATGATGTCAGCAGGTTATCAGTGCAGTACTTAATGTACCATGTCAGTGCGCGATCCTGAAGAGAGCTAACCAACTGTGCCTTCTTTATATTATAATCCATAATTTGTTGTTATGTCCATACAACCTTTGCAACAAACTAAAATTGATCTGGATCCTCACTTCCTAAGCCTTTGAAATCTAGCAGCTTCATCGTGTTCAATATGTTGACCAGTGGTGGTGGCGGTGGTGGTGTGCGTGAAGGCATATGTTGTGGAGGTGAAGGTGGAGGTGGTGTGGGTGGATGAGGCATCTGCGAAAAACCCTTCCTTATCAACCTGACAATGCTCTGCGTGAAGCTTGTGCGGCTCCCTCGTCGTCACTTGAAGGAGGTCCAATCAATGGACTATATTCAGTTTCTATTTTTCCTTGATTTCTAAAGCTTCATCCACTTTGTGTAGATTCAAACATCAAGGTAATGGAATAAACCACTTTTCACACAAGATCATCTTAATCCAATTATTAAAGGATCTCAAATACTTACCTCATAATCTCTTGAAGAAATGTCGCTCTGGTTCGATGTAACTGACTCAGGTATCAACTGAAAACTCTGTAACAAATCCTTTGATGACTCGATCAAGCCAATGATCAACTGCATGCGTGATCTTATCTTCAAAAGTTTCCAACCTCAGCACAAGCTTTGGGCTCCACACTAACAGATCGTCAAGCCTCCACCTTCCTTGGCCGTTTACCAATTTAGCAATCCACTCGTTCAATTGGGAAGGTGCAAAAGAATATTTCGTGTATTTCCATGAACAAATATATGTCCAAACACTATTCTTTTGTCAGGCACAAATTTACGTTTTCTTGCGCCGCGAATTAGTGGATCTTTCTATCCAACCACTTCTCAATTTCCTTCTTGGTTAGATTCCAGTGATGCGACATCACACATCTCTTTTATGCAAATCTTGATCCCGAAAATGGAACCATTTGTTGGCTTAGGGGGTCCTGACCCAGGTTCAGAGTTAGTTGCGCCAAACAAATCCCTACACTACTGGCCCTTTTGGCATCAATCCACGGTGTGCGGACTGAAGTCTCACCTGAAGCAGTATGGGGGGATGTTGGAACCAAGTTTTCGCACCCAGAGATCTGTCATGACCGTTTGGTGACCTAGATCTGCCTTTGCACAGACCTCTATGCTCCTACAGCCTATTGTTGTAACTTCCTCTAATCAGCCTCTAGACCTCTACGAAGGTCTATAATCAGCTTTTTCATATCTTGAACAGGCAAATTATCTAGTTACACGCACCATAGATTACTCTTAGACCATTATTTGCTCAAATCTACTTAAGTGTTCGATAACTTTAACAAAATGTGTTATAGTCTTCGTGTAATCACTTAACATTAATTGCATTCAGATAATAATGTAAAACAAGTAAAGTGGCACATCAATACATCATTATTTCATAAACCTATTATTCATCACAGCATAAAGTGCATTCATACATTTTAGAAGTTAATAGATAAAACACAGGAATTTCTACAATAATCTTCTTTATTGATATTCAGTTAAGCTTACAGACTGAAGACTTTCCTGTGCACTCAACTGCAGGGGTCCATGCACTTAGCTATGGACACTACTCTAGGCCTTTGCGCACTCAGTTGCAAAGCCTTTCCCTCCTCTAAGACTTCTACTTTTGCGCTAGACTTCTTCGCTTGTACCCATAGACTTCTTCTTACTTGCCTTAGACATTCCTAAGACACACCTATTTATACAATCCCATGGTCCGCGAACCATGGGTAGATATTCAAAGCTGACTCAAGTTACATAAAATAAGGGTAAAACCCTTTTTGACTCACACTTTGCGATCACAACTTGTGGAGACTTTACATATTTTTACATCAAAACTTGGGCTTTTTCCCCAAAACTTAGGAATTTTTCCAAAACTGACCCAGGAGACACCATCCCGACACATAGTTCTACCTTCCAATGTGCTTACTCATGCACTGAGCTTCATCCAGGTCTTACATCATCTATTGTGTACCATACAACTCTCCCAAAGATCCATTAACTTCCTCCTTTCCCAGCCAATTTCCAAGACTCAAAACATAAAATGAAATACCAAGAAACAACCAAGAAGAAAGCCATGAAAACCAATAACAACATGACACTGTAATAAAGTGGCGTATCTATGCACCATACAAACCCAAAATCACAAATCAAGTGCAACAATCGCAAAATACCAAAAGCACAAGACTAACCACAGACACCATGACTTAATCCCCATGGTTCCCAAGGAAAGATCAACCTGAGCCTTCTTCAAGATTTCATGGAAATCTCTCTTGCCATGCAACTCCCTACATCATATTGTCCTTAAGACATAACTATTAGTGCATAAATAAAAATAACAATACACTAGTTACCTCATCTTGTCGTGTCAATCACATTGCTTGCAACTGAACAAATCCACGCCATCTCTCAAGGGACTCCAATCCTTTGACATATCCACCTGTAACTAAAGGCTAGCTAATATAACTATCCAGTACATGTCCATGAATATAACATGTTTTTACATAATGTCAAGCAAGATTAATGTTAAGAATACTTCATGTGTGTAAGGTACTCATTCGTTTGGAATTAGGGTTTCCAAACATAGCCAAAGGAATTCTTGTCCAATTCCTTCCTTTTACCTTTTTACTTGGTTGCAATTGAGGCTTACTAGTACTATCACATCACCCAACTGTTAGTTATATAAGCACATCAATTGGTACCTTGTCACACTAATAACAGGCATGTTTCCCTGCAACTTGCTCATGCATGTAAGTTTGACGTTCTAAAAATCAAAACAATCATATCTAGCAATTTGAAATCAACTTTTACCAAGACTAACAATCATGTCATAATCTATAGTCAACTCATAGTCCTTAGACACGACGTTACAACTATCACCTACTATACTCAAGTACATATCACCTGTGTCAAAATATGTGTTAGTACAATCATCTCAAAACAAGATCATTTGAACACATTCTCATATTATGCAATTCATCAAACATTCGACCAACTTGCAACATACCATGTTAAATAAATTAACTAAACGACATAATCAAATAGTCAAGTACCAAATATAAGACATAAGCAAACTCATACCTTACTGTATCTCAAGGGAGGCTATCTTGTTTGCACAATCAAGCTAGTTAGCATGATATAACTTCTCAACACATCAGCTTAGCATAAATAATATCATGCTATCCATAACAATCACTAACTAATGTGTTCACATCCTAACTCATAAACAATCATCATTTATGCATAGAAATCACATATGTACGATTAGTGTAGATTAGTACGACACCATATCACAAATATGTCGGCTCATACTTGAATATCGCAACCACAACCATCTGCATAGGTTAAACCAGGTTAACACAATACATATAACATCAAGATCTTCAATGCATCAACATAACCATCACACATATGACCAATCCAAATTACAACATCAAGATCTCAATAAAATAACCCTAATCATCAAGTTAATAGCATATGACAAAAAAAAGCTACATATCATGCTCATGAACAACTTATAAGCTAATTATCAAGTTATCTAACATAAAACAACAATAGAAATGCATACAACCATAGGTTACTATCATTCATGACAATCTGACACGTGCATATGACTACACTAATCAACTAGCATCTATCATGTATATAACCATAACATAAAAGGACATGTACATAAACCTAATATATATAAACCTAATTCATATGACAATCCTTAACTTACATACCTACATGCCAAAAATACAATACATGTTTGACAATCTGCTTTTGCCTTGAGGTCTAATATTGCAACTTCACTTTGATGATCTACATCTCCTGCTTTACCTCATTCAACATATTAGCATCATAACACACCAATAGCACCATGATGATCACCTAAATTACATACCAAGAATTCACAAGACATGTTTGACCTACTATTCATGCATAACTATAACCAATACCATACATGCATAACGACTACATTTAGGCATATAACACATGAGTACAAAACCATATACACATCATTCTTGCTAGAGTCCAGTAATCAATGCATGACCATATCAACTTCACAAACCATGACCTCATTCATGACAACAACCATTATTCTTTTGTACCCATTTCCGCATGCAATCAACAATATGCATATGCAATGCCAAATCAACTACACATACGCATAGACGCATGTAAGCGATCAATTCTTGTAATCAACCTACAAGACTGATACATGTAATCAAAATATTCAAGAATGTAACCTAACATACAAGGATGTAAGTAGGTGACATAAAATCAACATATAAGTGACATATAATCCATATATAGTGAGTCACATACTCATGACAAATGCATTTCACAAAATCAATATCAAATTCTCCATGATAACCATACTACAACCATAATCAATCATCAAGCAAATGCAACAAGCACATGGTATGCAAGTGTAAGAGACACGCATGCAACTAACATGCATGCATGATCAATACATCGCCCATCCAGTCTGAGAGTTGAACCATGCTTTAATACCACTCTGTAACACCCTCCTCCCACATCCACCCAGGTAACCATGCCAATAGGGGTGAGACTGAAATGAGAGGCTACTATGATCATATTTGACCTCCTAGGTGACCTTAAGGAAGTGGAATCAATGGAACATCACACACAGTCATCCAACATCATCCACAGAACCTTTAGGAGACAAGTCAGCCACTCAGACAACTTTTCCTTAGGTCCTACTATTGTTTTAACCAACTTAGGCCAGAGTAACTCTCCTCAAACACTCCCAAGGCGAGTTGTAACACTCCCCAGACACTACCCAAGTGAGTTAGTCTCTAGACTAATGCTTTGTTTTTCTAGCATTCTGGGATTTGAACCACCTTTTTTGGCCCAGCACTCGGGACACTGCCCAGAATGGAATGATCACTTAAAATTGGTAAGAATACAAGGAAACAAGGATGCAAAAGCAATAAGTTGAACAAGACCATAACCACACCCCTACTAACCATGACAGACATTTCATCAAACATATCATCAACATGTAACCTATAGATGTAAACAACATAATTAAGTGTAGGGATCTCATACTTATCTGAGAATCGCCATGAACCATTGTTTCCTCATGTCATTTGTCGCATTATCATTTATTAGATCATAGATACATTATCCATTCAGATACAAGTAAAAACGTGTTGAGAGCCATATATAGTTGTCACAAAATATATATAGCCAGCGTAATAGGAACAGAAATATGATAAACATATCAGCCATCAAAATCCATATATACATTAGTACATTTGCACATGAAAGTCAAGGGAATGAATTTTTCATTAATAAATGCAATGAAACAACTGGAGATGGGACTACCACATTCCACCCAACCATAGATTGGTTGAGCGAAGTCTCTCTTTAGCCAATCACCCCCGTGGCATATTCCAAGCATGAATGTGAGATCTCATAGAACACATCAATTAAAAGTCATCTAGGGCTTCCAAATGATATCCACCTCAACCCATCAAACAGTGATTCCACCTCACGGTCGGACATCACAACACCATCATCAGATTGGTCTCCATCTAATCCTTCCAGGGTTTCCAAAGCGTTTGTTCCAACCAAGGCTTCCAAGACTAGTAACTCAACTCACAGTTGTTATCGGGTTTACAGAGTGTTTGTCCAACCAAGGCTTCCAGGTTTAGTAACTCAACCCACGAAGGCCTTCCAGAGTGTTTTTCCAACCAAGGCTTTCAGGTTTAGTAACTCAACCCATGAAGACGTTCCAGAGTGTTTTTCCAACCAAAGCTTTCAGGACTAGTAACTCAACCCAAGTTGTTACAGGGCTTCTAGAGCGTTTGTCCAACTAGACCTTCTAGGAAATAATAACTCAACCCAAGCTAAAGAAACATGAGAACCAACCAAAAACAACCAATGAAAGTAAACCCACAATCACCATGGCTATCCAGGAAATGGCAAGGCTAGGAAATCCACTGTTGATGATCCGGATTTAAATAGGAATGCAATAAAATATAGAGATAACCATAAAGACAGATATGCAGCGGAAATAATACTTCATTTCATTAATGGAAAATACTGAAATATGCTTACAAACAAAGTTGGAAATAAACCAGCTAGGGCGATGGTAGCTTATCTCTGAGAAGAGATGTGTCGGCTACATGCCTCTGAACTGTTCCGAACTGTCTTTACAATGAGGCTTGAAGGCCTATTTACTATTGAGAAACAATGGAAAACCCTTCATATTCCAAAACCTAACCCTAGAAGATGAAACGCTAAATTGTGGGCCCTGTTTTGGGGTGAGTTGGACAGCCAACTTCCCAGGGTCGCGAATTGGTCGTATTATCTCCGTTTGAGGCGCATGATAGCCCGTTGGAAAGATCTCTCCGAGGACTATGATGGAAAAGATGATTCTTATCAAAAAAATCGCTAGCGGTAGATTTCCCAAAAAAAGTCGTTTAGGGCCTCAAAACGGCTCCAGAAGTTCAAGACCCGAAAAACTGCTAAAAATAGTAAGTTGTGCTACAATTAAGGAAACTGAAAATGCTGAGAAAAACAATGGTGGGGGTCCAGGTGGAGTTAGCAGGTGGCCACCAAGATCCACCTGGATCATTCCTCCCCCCTTAGGAAGCAATGGTCCCCATTGCGTTGAGTTCCTCCATGAGATGAGGAAACTTTTGTTGAACTTGGTCCCTGGTGAACCACTTGCCCTAGTGAAGGAGTTGGCCTGCTTTGACAACTCGATACAGTTGGATATTCTGTTGGCGATTGTTCTTGACCTGTGTGTCCATGATCCGATCAGTTGCAGCTTGTTCCATGCAATCTGCATTTAATTCTCTGGGTGTGAGCTGTTCTGCAATGTCGGATGTGTCTAGCAATGGTGGAAAGTATGGCCGAAGGCAGTCCACATTGAACACTGGGTGTAGGCCAAGGAATGGGGGAATGCTGAGCTCAAATGCATTGTCTCCCACAACCTTAATAATGGTGTAAGGACCATATCGGAGTGGTCTCAGTTTCCGATAGGCTCCAGTAAGGCGTTCCTTTTGCAAATGCAACTAGACTTTGTCGCCCACTTGAAACTTGTGTGGAACCTAATGTTGATCATGTCGTTGCTTGTACTTGGCATTTGATTTTTTCCAGAATGTCATGGACCTGCTGGCGAATATGTTAGATGTGCTCAATGAAGCTGGTTGCCTTATCTGTTTCAGACTGGACATGAGCTGAATCTGTGTGAGTAGCTGCAAGTGGCATGGCCACATCAATGGGGCATAGTGGCTGGAATCCCAGGCCCACCTAAAAAGGGTTGTGGCCCGTTGAGCTATGAAGAGCTCGGTTGTAGCTGTGCTAAACATAGGGGAGGCTCTCGTCCCATGTGCGTGGATGCTTTGAGTTGTACATGCGCAGAATGTGTACAATCATCCGATTGACAACCTCTATCTGGCCATCAATTTGAGGATGGAAGGCTATGGACTTAGTGAGTTTGGTGTCCAGCATTGACCAGAGACTGGACCAAAATGTACTGAGGAACTGACTATCCCGATCTAATATGATAGACTGTGGGATCCCAAAGTGCACCCAAACTCATTCAAAGAAGAGTTTAGCAGTGGCTTCTGCTGTGATATTCTTCTTGCAGGGCGCCATAATGGCCATCTTCGAGAACCTGTCGACGACCACAAAAACACAATCATTTCCATGCTTAGTGGAAGGAAGGCCTGACATGTAATCCATGGAGATGGATTCCCAAGGTCGACTAGGGGTAGGCAGCGGGGTATAGAGGCCTTGCTTCTTTATGGTTGGTTTGGCAATGGCACAGGCAGTACATGATCTGATGTATTTCCCAACATCTTGTCGAAGATTTGGCCAATAGAAATACTTTTGCAGTACTGCCACCGTTTTCTCGACCCCGAAATGCCCAGCAGCCCGACTGTAGTGTGCTTCCCAAATCATCTTGGCACGCTCACTTGAAGGAACACAAAGGTGACCCGGGTGGCATAACAGGGCATCTTGGAGATGAAAATCTGGAACATACCGACCCCCCAAGACTGTCTGGTATGTGTGGCCAAATTCTGGGTTGCTTTTTTAGAGAAGTGACCAATCAGAAGTCTCGTGCCCACAAGAGTTGAGCACAGTGGTTAACGCCATGATTGGTGGTCGACTGAGGCAATCTGCAACATTATTGGTGCTTCCCTTCTTATACTTGATATTCAAATGGAACTGTTGCAGATACGTAGACCACTTCTGATGGCGATCATTTTGCAATTTCCCTTGGGTCTGTATGAACTGCAGGGGTCGGTGGTCTGTGTGGATGATCGTTTCCTTCCCCAAAATGTAATGCTTCAATTGTCGGCAGGCTTGCACAATGGAATACATCTCTTTATCATAAGTGGGATACTTCCGGACTGTGTCTGAAAGTGTTTCACTGTGATATGCCACTGGATGCCCGTGTTGAGTAAGGACGACCCCAATAGCATAGTCAGAGGCATCTGTCTCGACCTCAAATGGTTTTTGTAAATCTGGTAATGCGAGCACCGGTGCCGTGCAGAGGCGATCTTTCAACTCTCTGAATGCCTTCTGTTGAGATGCAGACCAGAAGAATTTCGCTTTAACTCCTCCCTTGGTGACTTGACTCAAGGGCCAAGTGATATGAGAAACCCCAACACGAACCTACGGTAGAAGTTGGCAAGACCTAGAAAGCTGCGGAGCTCTGTCAGAGTGGTTGGAGATGGCCAATCCCGAATGACTTGGATCTTGGCCAGATCTACATGCACCCCCTGTTCATCAATAATGTATCCCAGATACTGAACCTGGGTCATGCCAAAAGTGCATTTCTCCAAATTGGCACATAGCTTGTGTTGCCGCAGTGTTTGAAGAACCTGTCGGATGTGGTGGAGGTGCTCTTCCCAACTCTGGATGAAGATCAGAATGTCATCCAAGTATACCACTACAAATGAGTTGGTGAATGGCCGCAAGATGTCATCCATTAGCCTCATGAAGGTTGCAGGAGCATTCGTCAATCCGAAAGGCATAACCAACCATTCGAAGAGGCCCTCCTTGGCTTTGAAGGCAGTCTTCCACACATTAGAGGGTTCGATTGGTACCTGGTGATATCCTGACTTCAGATCGATCTTGCTGAAATATTTTGCCCCCTTTAGTTGGTCCAATAGGTCATCAATCTGCGGGATCAGGTACCTATTACGGATAGTGATCTTGTTCAGCGCCCGATAGTCAATACAGAGTCTCCAAGCCCCATCCTTCTTCTGTACCAACACGATCGGGCTCCCACAAGGTGATGAACTCGGACGGATGTGACCTTTCTGTAACAGCTCCTGAATCTACCTCTTGATTTCATCGTTCTCCAGAATGAAGCACCGATAAACTCGTCCGTTGGGTAGCGGCGCAACTGGGGTCAGATCGATGGAGTGCTTGACTTGACAGTGCAAAGGAACCCCTGCGGGGGAGGTGAAGATGTCCTCGTACTCCTTCACGACCTTATCCATCTGTAGTTTTCGTGTGGAGGGGTCTTGCCTGGGGGTCATGGCTACTGTCTTATTCTTTCCTTGCGGGCATATCATCAGGAAAACAAATTTCCCAGTCTTGGAAATGAGCTTACTGCATTGTTTTGCAGTAATCAAAGAGATGGTGGTAGGCGGTGCTACCTCTGGTATCATGTACAACTTATTTCCCAACGTAACAATAACAGCACGGGGCCTTGATTCATACACAGCGTGTCGCTTCCACAAGTATGGTTGTCCTAATAATACATCACAAACTTCAAGGGAAGCAATGTCAAACAATACCTCATCGGTGAAGGGCTTGATGTTGTACGAAAGGCGACACTGCTGGCTCACGCGAAGATCACATCCTTGGTGAAGCCACCCGATGGTGTATGGTTGTGGATGTGCTGTGGTCGGCAAGCCTAACCGCTTCACGACCTCTGCCAAAATGAGTTTCTTTTGGCTCCCGCTATCGACAATGAACTGTAGCGGGGAGCCCTTTACCCACATCTGGGAGCGGAAGAGACGCTCCTCCTCTTCTGGATCTTCGGGTTCATTTTTCTGGATCTTTGCGGTAGCAACAGTGGCGTTGGGATCCGCGTCAATGATCTGCTTCCCTTTTTCATCCCCCTTGTTGGGATCTGACCCAAAGTCGGAACATGCATCTGATTCTGGAACCTTTAGTTCAGCCACCAATGACTGCTTGGCTCGACACTCATTGGTGTTGTGAGTGGAGCTCTTATGGAACTCACACCATTTTCCCGTGTCCTTTTTAGTCTTCGCGTCGCTGTTCTTTGCCTGCAGCTTTGGCGAGTTGTCTTGGTCTGCCCCGCCTTGGCTTTGTCCTTTGTTCTGTGTTTTAGGGGCACCTTTCCCTTGCTTCAGATTCGCAGATCCAAAGTCTCGCTTCTTTTGTTTAAACTTATGCTCGACCTTGATGGCATATCGATACGCTGTGTCGAGTGAGGAGATGTTCAGGAATTGTATTTCTTCCTGGATGTACTTGTGCAGGCAGCCGCGGTATTTGAGTATCAAATGTTGCTCTGTATCCTTGATACCCAGCTTTGTGCGAAGGGTATGGAAAAGATTGGTGAACTCCGGCACATCTTGGTCCCTTCCCTGCCGCAACGTGGTCCATTTTATGTATTCATCCTCATAGCTTCCGACAGGGTAGTACTGCTCCTTGATCGCATCCCAGAATGAATTCCAGGTGGGTGCAGCTGAAAATAGTGAGCCAGTATTTTCATCCTTCTTCTCGCAGTAGGTTTCCCACCAGTCCTTGACGTGGGGAGCTGCTTTGAGAAGAGCGAAAACAATCTTTTCCCGACTTGAAAATTCATGAACAGAAAAATAACCCTCTAGCAGATTTAACCATTTATCTACAGAATCTGCGTCTATCTGACCCTCAAATATGGGGATTTCAAAATTAACTTGTACCTTAAAGGGCGTGGCATTTCCAGAGTAGCTGTTGGAAGCCGATGCATCGCTTCTAGGTATCCGCTGAAGGATTTGGGCAAAACTGTCCATCATTGCGTTCCGTTGTCGCTCGAGGGCTTCTTCGAGCAAGATTTTGATAGGATCTCCTGCCCCCTCATCTTTCTTCTCATCCGCCATAGGAGGCCGTCGGGATCTGCGAGGCTGGTCTCGCAAAGGTTCGACCAGTTCAAGCCCTAACTCCTTATATCCCGACCTCGTTGGGGACATGCAAAGAAAAACAGATAAAAAGCAGACCGCTCTAATACCACTGATCTGGATTTAAATAGGAACGCAATAAAATATAGAGATAACCATAAAGACAGATATGCAGCGGAAATAATACTTCATTTCATTAATGGAAAATACTGAAATATGCTTACAAACAGAGTTGGAAATAAACCAGCTAGGGCGATGGTAGCTTATCTCTGAGAAGAGATGTGTCGGCTACATGCCTCTAAACTGTTCCGAACTGTCTTTACAATGAGGCTCGAAGGCCTATTTATTATTGAGAAACAATGGAAAACCCTTCACATTCCAAAACCTAACCCTAGAAGATGAAACACCAAATTGTGGGCCCCGTTTTGGGGTGAGTTGGACAGCCAACTTCCCGGGGTCGCGAATTGGTCGTATTATCTCCGTTTGAGGCGTATGATAGCCCGTTGGAAAGATCTCTCCAAGGACTACGACGGAAAAGACGATTTTTATTAGAAAACAGATGGCGGTAGATTTCCCAAAAAACGTCGTTTAGGGCCTCAAAATGGCTCCGGAAGTTCAGGACCCGAAAAACTGCTAAAAATAGTGAGTTGTGTTACAATTAAGGAAACTGAAAATGCTGAGAGAAACAATGGTGGGGGTCCAGGTGGAGTTGGCAGGTGGCCACTAAGATCCACCTGGATCAGTCGATCCAGACAATCCTTCACTCCATTGACAGATCACAACCAATAAATCACATGCATATGCCATGCATGCCAAAACTAATGAAGAAATCATACATGCAACTTGGTACCTACAATAAAATCTGATGTAGTTGTTGATCCTGATGCCTTCTTGCACTTTCCTGCTCTTCCTTTTCCTTCTTTCTCCAAGAATACAAGTGCTTCAATAAGACTAAGTGTCCAAGAGTATGTGAGAGAGAGAGTAGTGAGAGAGTTCCAACACTAAAATAACAAAAGGTTACACTGGCCAAGCTTTCCCGCTGATCCTCATAAGCCTTTTTATCAATGAGGCCTTTATTTTCTTCAATTTCCATTATTTTTCTTTATTTTCCTCCTCATATGCAACTTGTGACCTTTCACCTTCCTTTTCTTCTAATTTCCATTATTTTTATAAATAAGTTTGGCAAAAATGTCATTTTCCCTTTCCATAGCCTTAGCCATTGTCTTTGCCAATTTCCTTAGCTATAAACAACCGAATGAACACACACTAGGATGTCCTGCCCCATCACCCATGGTCTTATATATTTTTACATAGAATTTTCACCAAAATTATTACACAACCAAATTAACCCTCCAAACGTCTTGCTAAAAGTGTTACCACCCTTTACCTTTATATTTAAATTATAATTACAAATTATAGTTATAATTACAACTTAAAATTACAACATAATTTTTAACTTTCATGATTTTTAATTAACAATTTCTCATTTAACAAATATATTATGAGAGAGATAAAATTAATCATTTAAATCTTCAATTAAAAAAATAAAGTACAATTTAACATTTTTATTATTAATAAATAGATTTTTCGTTGAAAAATTATTATTATTAAATATATTTAATTTAATATTTATATATTTGTTATGTTTAAAAGAATGGGTTAAAAGTTAGCTATCTATTTTGACTTCAAATAATTACACTGAAAGTCTTCCTATGATGGGTTTCGCTGGTTAGATTTGTCCAATAATATGTCTATTTTCGTACTCCAAATAATAGTGGACACATGGCACTACAATGTCGTCATGTAATTCATTAAGAAGTGCGTCGTCATTTCTTCACCATGGTAGCATCTCACCTGCGCCGTTGTGTTTTTGTCGTGGAAGTGTTTCACCTCGAGCATCATCCTAAGATTATTACTATTGATCTTATGTTTCGATCCAAGTTGGAGGGGCAATTGTTAGGCAAACCCGTGTCCTCACTGGAATAAGCATTTTCATGTTGACCTGGTTCATTTTGCATCGAATGTGGAGTTCATTGTTATGGACGATGATGTTTTTGGAGCTGAGCTCATATGAAATGTGGTGATCTTTGTCTGGAAGGTTTTGATTGGCCATAAGATCAAAGAATGGTTTATGGTTTGATTGTCTACAAGATCGACGACTGGTTTCCGGTGCTTAACTCCTATGGTAAGCTCCTAAGCCTGATTATGCGTTGAGGCTGTAAATTCAGTTCTGTCTAGTAGAAACTGAAGTCTTGTGCAAAGATGGTGGTGGGTTCCCAATATATATTTTCCTCTTAGTAAAGGTGGGATGGTTTATGTTTATCAAGATGCTCATGTCGTTGATGGCTTACTTCCTAAGATTCAATTGGAAGATGACTTCAACCTAAACCTTTGATCTCAATATAGCATTAATCAGGGAAGTTGAAGTTGCTATAAGAGTAGTCGAGAAGGTTTAAGCCTCAAGATTGGACATATCTTTCATGCCAACCCAATGGTCTAGCATTGAATTCTCATGTTCGATTTAAAATCATGATACCCTACTGCTCGGATATGGAAGCTCTTGTTCATGGTGGTAAAATTTATGAGAAAAATGGTGCAATTGACAACAACACTTTTCTTAGGTCTGCATATTCTCAAAAGGAATTAATCATTGCCATGGAATTCAAGAGGCAAGAAATCGAATGTGAGGAGCCACTTCAGGTTGCCATCTTAATCTTGACCATCTTGACCGGAAACTGTTACAGCAAGAAATCTGTTAGGACTCCGAATTGACCATTTTTGACCTTGTATTTTTGCTATAATATTACCCTTTTTCAGTTCATAAGTTGAAAGCTTTGATTACATAATGACCTAATCACCCCAAGGTATGAAGTAACTCTCCGCATGACTATATGTTTAATTATTCATTACATATTCATGTTATCTTTATATTTATCTTTGGAAAAGTTAACCAAGTTGCTAAGTAACCGTTGAACTGTCTAAAGTCTGCAGGAATTATAATTCATAGTTGTTGTAACACCAGAAACAGCAACTACGCAGTTGCTGCAACACCAGAAACAGCAACTACGCAGTTGCTACAGCCAGCAACAACAACTATCTAAAGCAGGGAAATGTTATTTTGCAACAACTGGAATACCGGAAATAACAAATGGCAACTATCAGAAGATCGCCAGAAGTCCATGCGGACACAACACGATCAGCAACTGTCCAAAAAGGGCAAAACACGGTTACAGTTGCTAAAAACATCAGAAACAGCATGAGTTTACTAAATAAGCAACAATGGGGAAGTGACAAAGGATAGTGCGAGGATTCCAAGAACACGGTTGAAGTTCGGTTACCAGTTGTGTAACAGTAAGAGACCCAAGAAAGAATACACTGTCACACTGTTGTAACAGCATCTTGTAACAAGGATGGATTTCTTATTTTTGACAGAAAGGTTTAACTGAATGAACTATGACAAGTCTATTGTAATAGATGTCTCCTCTATAAAGAGGAGACATCTACATTAAAAGGAGGGGAGAGAAAAACAATCTGTAAGGGAAATTTTGAAAGACAACAGCAAAGTCTGAAGTTTTATTGTAACTGGATCTTTTGGCAGATGAATAGAAGATTGTTCTGAGCACCTAACCCAACATTTGTGTTCTGGGGAATCTTGTGAGAGGGACAGGGCCCACCTTCCTCACAAGATTCACCCATTTACTTTTTTGTCAAGTGTGTAAGTGTGTTTGGTAATTTCTTTTTGCTGGTACTCTGTTTTGGATTCTGTAGCATTACCTCTGATGATTTCCTTTTTGCTGGTACTCTGTTCTGTTAATTGCTTGAAGCTGTAAAAGGATATTTCACCGGTGAATTAGAGTTGTGGTGTGTATTAGCAATCTCGTTACAGGGGAAGGTGCTGAACGTCCTTACCTGGAGGATAGGGTCCTGATCCTCTGCTAACAGAGCATCCATCACTTCTCTTTTTTTAGATTCGTATTCTTAGTTAATTGCTTTCATTTTACCTTTGCAATGCACTGTTATAACATAAAGTGAGGAGTTTTGACAGAAACAGAATCGTGTATACTACAACTTTTTAATGCTTTTAGAATTAAGTACATACAGTACGCGGTAGCCTTTGAAATAAGAGACTTTCCCAGGTTGACAAATTAATGTGGTACTTGACTGTTTAATCAATAAACAATTCAACTAGCCAACAAAATCGAATGTGAGGAGCCACTTAATCTAGACCATCTTGACCGGAAACTGTTACAGCAACGGACAGTTCTGCATGAATCCATTATTGATTTTTGGTAGCACTTCTGTGACTTGCAGTTTCAACCTCCCAAGAGCCAGATGAAGTTCACTTATCTCTGGTGCCAGTTCAAGTATTGTCTTAAGAAATCTACCTATCCGAATAGAAAGCTTGATGTCAAGCCTCACTCAACCTTCTTCGTTGATGGAACTGTGCAATCCCATGTGGGAGCAAGCACTATCTCAACGGACCGTCCACCTCCCTCTCATTCAACAGTTCCACCATTGCCCTGTGATGTTGAGGATCATGTTCACACATTTGTTCATCCTTCACACCCTCCCAACAGCACTCCACTCAATTTTCACGTAGAGTTGGTTGTGAGTCCTTCGAGTTTCCATATGCATTCTTTTCTTCGACCTCCGTCTTCACACTTAGGTGTTCCTCTAGATGATGTTGTCTTGGATGACCTCCGGATGATGTTTTCATGTGTTCGTCCATTCCGAAATCTTCACTTGTTGTGAACGAGGAACAACCCACTGATGGAGTTGGTGTTGCACAACCAACATGCGTTGTCATTCATGAAGAGTATGAGTGGGAGCTTGAACATCAACACTCGGCGAAGGATGACTCCCTTCCATCTGAGCCCCCTCTGTTCCTTCCTAGCTTCTTTGGTGAACCTACCATCCATGATTTTGTATGTGTGTCTTCATCTACAGATGCACCCATTGTTGATCACTCACAGGACTCACCGGATGCTAGTCCATCATTCGACAATGGAGAGGATAAGTTATTCATTGAAGATCCACTTGATCCTTCATCTGTCTTTTCCAAAAACACAGAGGATGAGTTCGTTCGCTTTTCATCTACCCCTCTATTTGATTCATTTGATCATGAGGATGCTGAAGAATTCATTGATTTTTCTGATCATGGCAGTCGTGATTCATTTGCTTCCATTTTTTTTATCATGATCACAAATCTATCACAATTGATCTTTCAAAGCCACCAATTTATGATGATCTACCTGATGATGAAGTTGAGACACCCAAGACTGTCGAGGCACTTCAACCTGAGTGGTTGAAGGGAAAGTACCCCTAGGGTCCTTTGGGCTAAGACTCTACCAGACTGAAAATTGCTTATTCAAAGAAACACACACACAGCCATCATTTTTACTTTTAAGCAAATTCTAATGTTTAGGGTACGTACCTAAGGTCCTACGTTCGAGAAGGCCTTTAGGGTCCAAACCCTTCTTGGAGTTCCCTTCTTCTTCCTTCGATCTGCAAGTCAAACAAATCAAGGAACACCACAGTACATGTACAGATATTTATGTATAAACCATCTTTATGCTATAAAGTTAGTTATAAAAATCTTTAAGTAACCACTTGCATAAGAATTCAAGACAAGAATCTCATAAGCATAAAGAAAGATTGTTTCGGGAACAAAGACGTGTTTCTTTATATATAAAGGCAAATAAAGTACATATATCGGAAAGATATCACCTGAACACCTTCAGCAGGCTCCAAGCAAAGCTTCCTCCCGGATTCGTTCCAGCCTCAAGCCTCCAACAAGAGCTCCTTCCAAGTCCTACTCAAATGATGATATCAAGGATGAATGATCACCAAGACACATGGAAACAAGGGTTTCCTATGCAAAATGGGGGAAGTGCAGAAAGCACCAAGGACTTCAGACCTGGTCTAAGGGAAAAATCTCAGCATAATAATCTTGCTCTCTTCTCTCTCCTTGGCCTTCCCTTTGATGTCTTTTTATACCCTCTCCAAAGTAGTTTTTTAGTTAGGAGTTAGTTGGGAACAGTTGGGCCACGGGCAATAACAGGTGATCCAGCAGGTAAAACCCATGATCTCCGCCCGAAAAAGAGGAATTTATTATTTTTTAAGTGTTTTAATAGATACACGTGGGTTGGGTATAACAGACCCGCGTGTACATGCGTTTAACTCAGGGCAATGTCGCGTATAGGGAATAAAACACTGTTTTTTAAATTTTTGGACCAGGTCTGGAAGGAGGGGTTGCCCTAGGCCATGAGTGCAGCATCACAAACCATAAGAGTGAGATTTGGAGCTATAACAGATGCCCCCTAATGTATGAGGTCAGAAGGGGAACATGATGGCCGAAATATATTAAGTAAGGACAAGGAAAGGAACTCTGCCGAAAAACCGAGGAGGACTTCACCAGAATTCAGCCTGCCAAGCCACCGAAAGGAGATCAGAAAGAAACACTGTCTGAGGCGGGCATACCCATGCTCAGGAAAAGTAAAGCATGTCCGCATATCAAGTACAAGCGGATCCACTAAGTATACAAGTATAACTGACTGGAAAATACATAATGGATCATCTGATCATAATGAGAAAGTACATGTCTGAATATCACATATAAGACTGTCAATGATGCTGAAAGATGCAACGGATCACTGAAATCAAAGACTGATCCCATAAGGTACCAACTGAACATGATGGAATAGGATGGTACTACACTACAAACTCAGGTGCCAGCATATAGAATGTCGCCATGACTGACTGCAACATATAGGGTGGAGTGGTATCAACTAGCAGCAACAGGAGCAACTGTCAAGTGAACCAATGAATGCTGATACAACCTGAGGTCTTCACCGACCGCCGTGGTACATTTCTACATCATGGGAATAAATGATCTGAAGTCGACCATGTGAGAAATCGTTTGATTACCGGTCATTGATGTATACCGTTAACAAACGCGAGACTACTCACCGATAATGATAATGAGCGTCAAGGTACCCAGTACAATCTAACAAGTGTGAATAGATGAGTTGAAGTCGAACACCTGTAAGAATCTATCAATCAGGAGACAATGATGGTTTCCCACTGTCGATAGCGAGGAATCTGCCACTAATGACTGCAAACCCCAAGGTACTGCCAAATGGACTCTAGATCTTTGCCCCAGAGCAATGAGTCGGAGTCGATAGGGAAAGATCCGCTAGAAGGAAGGCATTAAGGCATCCTTCATCAATCTAGCGCGAGTGTAACCCGTAGGCCAATAATGTGGAAGGAATCGGACGAAAAAGATGTAGTAACCCAACTGAAGTACGTTTCCAGCGTACACAAGATGTGGCTAGCGCACGGCAGAAACCCTCTGAACCAACCAATAATGAAAGCCGACACAGAGGCAAGGTATCCACCAATAGGGTCAAATGGAAACCAAGGTACTGCACGAATCCCAATGTGTGATAATGTATGCTGATGTCGAACACAAGGGAAACCACTCAATCAAAGACCCATGATACTGATCGATGCTGAGCACAAGGTAACCTATCAATAATGAAAATAGGGCCAGGGTGCGGCTCTAGGCCTGTCCTCAGAGCAATGTGTCGTCATCGATAAGGACAAGACCCGCCAGCAAGAAGTCAGTGGGGACCTTCTCAAACCGGCACGAGTAAAGGACCAATATAACTGATGTGATGATAGACATGACACTGACAACCAGGGATGGCCGACTGAAAAATGAGTCAAGAGACACCGCAGAAAGGCCGACTCAGGCTAACTTCCCTTGAACAAAAGCACGACTCAATGTGACTATGTGGCAGCATATGATGAATCTGTATAAGTTCGTCATGTAGGAGGCACGAACGAACCCTCCATATGATTGGAAGAGATAACCAATCGGGGGAGAACTGACTCGATAACAAGGTTATGGCGTACCTAAGTCAAACTAAATCCCACCCATGCGGAGGAGACTTTGTTTTGAGTGCTTTGTTCAAGGGCGACACGACTGACTCTAGCTGCCAACAATAAATGGAAATAATGTCCCTGTTCCCGCTCTTTTTGGAATATTTAATTTTTTTTTGTCTTTTTCTGATAAGCTGGAAAAAGAATAAAAGAATGCTATGGTACAGTGGAAAGAACGAGTGTCGGTGCAACAGATGATCTAGTTCCTGGGAAAGGAACGTTCCTATGCTCAATGCAGGGAGGTGAAAAACTGGTCAGTGACACTCAGAGGTAGGTTCCTTCCACGGATCTGGGTATGTCAAGCTGCAGAAGTCAAGGGTATGCGAGGTTGATTTTGCAGACGTCATGGTCAAAAGTAGGCTTAAACACGAGTCCAAGTGAAGCCGGCTATAGGCCAAAAGGTGCAAATGGTCAACATGCAATGCAGAAGTACAACTCAACACACATAGGAGCCTCTAGGGTATAAGGCCAGAACGAAATGAAGAAGCACAGAGGAATGAGTCTTCAACGCATAAGTCATGGCGGGACTACAGAGGACTCCCGAGCCTACTCAAAACGAAGCAGCATGGGCAACAAATGTCAGTGAGGTGCTAACTAGGATGCCCATGTAAAAGGATGGCTCTACCATCATGTCATGATTTAAAGAATCGGCGAGTGAAAATGGCTTACGAACCATAACATGATGGGGTCGACCCTACGGCAGATGTATCGGTCAAATGGAGGCTAGTATGCATAATGCAACGGAAAAATGGTGTCCCTAACCTATATGCCAGTGAGAACACGATACCTGCCATGACGGGTCAGCAGTCATGGAACTGTCTCGAACCGTCGAAAAATGTCCAAAATGTCCTAAAAAACAACCCAATCTCGACATTCCAAGCTCCCAAGTTAAAAGTGACATGAAACCAAACAAAATAAAATTTTGAAAAAAATTTGCATTTTCAAAACTTATAAAAAGAAATTTTGGACTTACCATTTTCACCGTTTGACTTGGAGAGCAAAAATTGTGGAGCAAAAGGAGCAAACTTCCCCGTGATTTATTCAACCGTTCAAACTTGCCGAAAACTTCCAAGTAAGCACTAAACTTGTCTTGCAATTGATTGTGATAGTTTTTAGGAAGTTTAATTAATGTTTCACCGTTAGACTTTTGCAAAAAATTGCTCTGCGGCGTACATGCGGGTTGGATGTATAGAACACGCGTATACGACGGCCCTACACGCAACTGTGTATAGGGTAACCCGCGTGTGCGCAGCTAAAATTTTTATACATAAAACTAATGGATGAAAATGATTTTTTCTTCCAGGATGACTATCACATGGCATGAAAGAGAGCACTCAGCTGTAGATAATGAAGTTATGAACAATGATGAGGCATTAGACGCCCTGCGGGGATGTGGATTGTTAAAATTCTTCAAGTTGCCAAATATGAAAGCAAACGTGCATCTACTCGAGAGACTCATTGATTATTGGGATGTCGAGGAAGAAGCTTTTGTGATTGATCAGATGCCACTCAGGATAGAAGTGGAAGATATATATTTCATCACGGGCCTTTCCCGAAGGGGAGAGGTAGTACACTCCCGGGGCAGGACCCGGAATAGCCTCAGTGTAGACGACTATGTTCAAATTTACTGCCCAGGTCATCGGAAGGTCGGGAGCCAGATCTCTATCCCAGACGTGGCGAGTTTGTCACTGCGGATAATCTTGTTCACCATAGCTCGAGTGAACGGATCATCCTCGCTACATCAGGCATCACGGGTAAACATGAGCGTAGCAGTGGACTGTCTCACCACGGTGTTTGACTGGTGTACTCCTCTACTCGCCAACATGAAAGAACAACTTGCTTCTATCAGGAGGGGACGGACCAAGAACTTTGGGTACGGAACTATTTTATGCACTTTCTTCTTCAAGAAGGTTCCCGCACTCTGCCCCAAGGTAGCAGTTCCCATCAGTAGTCCACGTGATCCACGCATGGGCCGGTGGGCTGACTTGATGAAACGTCTGGGGGGTGGGGAAGTGCCTAGGAATGCATTCGACGATGACTTTTTTGCTTGGTGGGAGCAATAGATCATCGCCATAGATGACTACCCCTATGCTGGACTGGATTTCCGAGGAGATCCTGATCTAGTGTTACCACCGGATGCAGCATGGGGCGAGATTGGTAAGATTTTTTATTTTTATGATTTTATGATTTTTTGGATTTTTCAAATATAATGATAAATTTTGAAAAATATTTTTTGATGAGATTCAAATGGCTAATATGATGATCATGTTCCAGACATTGGGCCTGTGCGACCAGATGGATTCCCGCGGCATGGACGGCGCGGCCGAGGAGCCGAAGAGACGGCTGCGGATGCGGAAAGGACCCTCAACAACGTCCAGCGACACTTGACGAGACTGAGCTGCCAAGTACCAATGGCCGAGGTGGAGGACCTTCCTCCAGATATGCAGCGTCATGTGGTTGGGATGCCACGTGACTGGGTTCGCGTCTTTCGGCGCGTGGCCAATGCTATAGTTACTTATTTAGCTGCTCATCCAGAGTCGAGGCGTTAGATATGCCTGACATGATTATGGGCATTTGAGTCCCAATTTTGTATATTTTTGGACACACATATGTACATTCGAGACGCTTTGCGATATATATATATATATATATACAGTTTGACTCTTTGATGCATGATTTTATGATGATGAATGATTGATATGCCAGTCTAATGCTTGATTAGCGATAGAATCAGCTAACAAATTTTGAGATCTTGGAATGTGCAAATAATTAATGTAAATAAATGATCTTTGCAACAACCTCACCCTTAAATATTGGCGATATAATAATGGATCTCTAACCCGATAAATGTTATTTAACTGAGACACTATCAATTGAGAATCAAGGTATACTACTAACGAGTCGATCCCATAAGAGATTGCCTCGGATAATAAATTGATAACAGTTGTATACTCGGCCATATTATTTGAAGCAGGACCGATACACACGCCTCTCGATATCATCAACTGACCAGTTGGGTAATAAAGTACCCAAGCTGCGGAAGCAAGATTCCGAGTGTGCCGACTAGCACCATCGGCGAATCCAAAATAAATCAAATCATCCATCAGCACCTGCCAAGGCAGACCAAAAAGTGCTGATATCAGAAAACGCTCGATAATATATGTACAAATACACATAAAATACAAAGAAGCCATTGCCTGGTAAAACTAAGAAAAATACTTCTTTAAATAGAGCCCATTTCGGGGCTCCGCCAGCTTGTTTCCTTCGAAATCAATTAACTCATACGATCCTTTTTCTAAGACTCGTTTGATAATGAAAGGACCGTACCACATGGGCTTGAATTTGCCTGCCCCCAAGGCGTCCTTATCTTGGTCATAGACCAAGACAAGGTCACCTTCAGCAAAGACACGAGGACGGACAGACTTATCATACTGAGTTTTGACCCTTTTCTTATGGGCCTCATTCATCGTGGCGGCATCTCGACGCTGCTCATCGAGATGTTCCAGGTGAACTAGGCGCTCCTCGAGACTCGAAGTCTCAGGAAGAAGCTCTACAGCCAATTTCAGAGATGGAATTTCACATTCGACCGGAAAGATAGATTCCATCCCGTAAACTAACTGAAAAGGAGTAAAACCAGTAGCCGTTTTGACGGAGGTTCGGTATGCCCAAAGAGCCGGATACAACATAATGTGCCAATTGGACCGATTCTTATCGATTGTCCGTTGGAGTATCGTCTTAAGAGTTTTATTGACTGCCTCAACCTGTCCATTGGCCTGAGGATAGTAAGGGGACGAATGCTCCTGACGGAAACCTAATTTAAAAGCCAATTCAGACATTAGCTGATTTTGGAAATGACTGCCATGGTCGGTGACAATCTCTCTTGGGATACCGAATCTTGAGATAACTTGATTGAAAAGAAACAAAGCTGTCGTGTCACTATCGTTCTTATAAGTAGGCATGGCCTCTGCCCACTTCGTGAAGTAGTCTACGGCCATGATAATGTACTTGTGATTCGCCGCTGAAGGCGGATTACAAGTCGTAAAATCAATACCCCACTTAGTGAAGGGACCGACGGTGACAACGGGAAAAAGGGGAGCTGGATGCGCGCGCATCTTGCGAGTAAAAATTTGACACGGGTGACAGCGTTTAACCGCTTCCACACAGTCCTTAAAGAGTGAAGGCAAAAAGTAGCCGGCACGTAAGATGCGCTGGGCTGTAGCAAGCCCGGATAGATGACCACCACAAGCTCCACTGTGGCAATCATTAAGAACAGACTCCGCTTCCTCTAAGGTTAAACAACGTCGAAGAATTGAATCAACCCCTCGACGGTATAATGTGTCACCAATGATAACATAGTTTTTAGCCAGGTGACGTAACTTACGACGTTCATCCTTGGAGAAAGCAGAGGGAAACTTCGAAGTCTGGAGATAAACAATGATATCTCCATACCAAGGGTCTTGTGAAGAGATGAGGAATATATGCTCGTCGGGTAAATTTTCCTCATAAACAATATCTTCTCCACAAGGAAGCTCAGAAATTAGCTCCGCAAAAACCATAGATTTCTTAGACTTGGCGGACAAGAACTCGAGGTCGAATTCTTGTAAAATAACTATCCATCTATTATATTTGCCCCCAATCACTCGCCTACTGAGGACAAATTGGAATGGATTGACCGTTGCTAGGACAAAAGTTTTGCGTAGCAAAATATAATGACGGAGCCTCTGGACAGCATGGACAGCTGCCAAGGCCAACATCTCAACCGGAGAATAGCGAAGTTCAGGGCCTATTAAGCCTCGGCTCAAATAATGGTTAAGAGCATGTGTTTCCTCCTAAGAGGTCACAGGTTCAAAACCAGAGGGGGTAGAGTATGTATGCCTTCGTAGACTTAGCAGTCAAATCGCTGCGCGGAGGTGGGTCTCTTGTCCCACAAACAAGGGGGTCTCATACACCAATTTGGTGTCTGGCTTGGCTGTGACCTTAAAAATAGATATTATTATTATTATTATTAATAAATTACGTGCTCGACAAGAGCATCGTCTTCCTGAACTAGAACCATACCAATGGTAGATTCTGCTGCAGCGATGTATAAAAGGAAGTCTCTACCATAATCCGGTGGACTCAAAAGCGGGGCAGAGACTAATGCCTTTTTCAAAGCATCAAACGACCGCTGCGCAAAGTCATCCCATACAAATGGAACTCCTTTCCGTAGCAAACGCATGAACCCTTTAGTGATCTCGGCGTAGTTTGCTATAAACCGTCTCAAGAAATTGGCCTTCCCTTGAAGACTTTGAAGTTGACGGATTGAGGACGGGGGAGGCAACTGAACTATTGCCTCAACCTTGAAGGGATCAACCCGAATCCCTTCATTGGACACTATAAACCCTAACAACCGACCGGATGTAACTGCGAAAACGCACTTATTGGGATTCAACCGGATTTTATAGAAACGACATCGCTCAAAGACCAATCGAAGATGACTAGGGTGATCTGTTCTCTTTCGAGAACGAGCAGCGAGATCATCTAAGTATGCTTCGATGACATGTTTGATGTCGTGGAAAGCGTAGGACATGGCCCGCTGAAACGTGGCTCCAGCGTTTTTAAGACCAAAGGGCATCTTTCGATATGCAAAGGTACCCCAGGGACATATGAAGGCAGTTTTATGCTGATCCTCAGGACGAATAGAAATTTGATTATAACCTGAGAAACCATCCATAAAGGAGAAAATCTCATTACCCGCACACTCGTCGATAATCTGATCAATGAATGGCGTGGGGTAATTGTCTTTTGGACAAGCCTTGTTTAAGTCCCTAAAATCGATGCATACGCGGATTGTTCCTTGCTTTTTGTCCACAGGGACTGGATTCGAAACCCAATCTGTAAGAGGAACAGGGTATATAAAACCCGCCCTTAGCAGTTTCTCAACCTCAGCTTTGATAGCCGCTGCTTTCCTAGGGTTAACCGGCCGAAGCCTTTGACGAATCGGTTTTGCGTTTTCATACGTCTTGATCTCATGTTGGACGATAGAAGGATCAATGCCGGGCATTTCCTCATAAGACCAAGCAAATACATCCCGATATTCCTTGAATAGGTCGGTATAAATTTGAATTTCTTCAGGGGAACACTCAATTCCGATGAAGATATTCTCGACGATGTTAGGATTCTTAGAGATGTTTATAGGTATCGTTTTTGAGATTACCGACATATTACCTTCGGCACGTACGTGTGTTGGAGCCAAAGGGTTCGACACCATACAAACATCACTATCAACGAGCTCGGAGAATTTAGATTCCACTTCCTGCAATGGAGGAAGAAAATATGAACGATGGTGTAAGTCTTCCCAAGGTCGATCTATATCCATCATTACTTCGAGGATTGCTTCTTCAGAAGGTAGAACCGAATCTAAGCAGTCCAAGGCAGAGTTAGAATCAAAGCTCCAAGCGGGGGCCACATGACCATCTAATTCCTCTTCGGAAAAAGGAGTAGAATGGTTATCTGCAGAGTCTACGATAGACTGATATCTAAGCTCGGCTGCAGATATAGGAAACGCCATTCCATTCACTTGTCCTTCGACTAATGTGGTGGTAGGTGAAGGCAAGGTCCAAGGGTCAGAAAAATAATGAGTTCGGAAGAACTCTTCTCGAGAATACTCCTTGGATGATGAAATAGCATTGATTCTTGCAAAAGGAGAGGGAAGATCAAATGTACCCATCAATGAGGAATACATCCCTACTCCTAAATTCTCAGTCGGCGGGTGAGGGTTATCCACCAAAGGAACAGTAGAGTCGGAGGTTGCTTGAGGATCGATTGGAGCATAGTCCAATTGATCAACCTTAACGATTTTCCCCTCATGAGGAAAGCAAATGACACGAAACAGAGTCGATACAACGGCTTCCATCTCGTACACCCAGTTCCTTCCTAATAGGAGATTATAATCTAGGTTAGCATCTACGACTTCCACTTCGATATTAACGACCTTCCCTCCAACACATATAGGAAAGGCCGGGATAATCCCATGCGGCTTGTGAGAATGGCCATCAAATGCAGTTAAGACGGTTGGTGAAGGAACGGCCGAAGGTGAACCAATAGCCTTCCAACATGACATGGACATGACACATGTGGAAGCTCCTTCATCTATAACGGTGCGAAAAATATTGATTTTCCGGTATGTTGACTTTACCTGAAAAGCCATATGATGAGGGAGTCTCTTTTTTACATTTGACATGTCAAAAGAGAGCACTAACGAGTTAGCTGGATCGACTGCTCCAATGGCGGAGAGTAAAGCACTTCTCTGAGACGGACACGATTGGAGAACTTCCAAAGCGGACATAGCACACGGGCTTTGAGCCAAATCCTCCACAATGGAGTAATTTTGGGCGGCCCTAGCATTAGGGTTAATCGTCGCGCGTTTGGCGGAACCTTTCGGTATCCTAGGCATAGTCTCAACAAGAGGTCGCTCAATATGAAGGTCATTACTTCCGGGAACCGTTTTATCCTTAGATGTTTCGGCTTCACCATAATCACGTGACCGAGTAGTCACGTTAACGTTTGAACCCATCATAAAAACATTTGATGCTTTTTCCCCTTCCTGGTTGCCCCCTGAGGAGGTCCCAGGATTCGAATTCGCGCCAGCAAGAAGTTGCCGCCCTTGGGGAAACGGGTTAGTTAACACAGCTTGCGAACTAGAAGTCCCTTGCTGTCCTAACAAGCGCTGAGCGTCTTCAATTCTAGGGCAAAGATGAGTTAGATGGTCCCCACTGCATAACTTGCAAGGGAACTTAACTTTCTTTCTCGACTCACCTTTACCACCACCAGCGTTGTTGCCGGATTTATTTGCATTGGGCTTCCCCTCCGAATTCTTCTTCTTACCACGTCCTTTCTTTTTCCCATTGGAATTTTGATTTCCTTTGGGGTTATCGGATTGGACGGCGTTAATGGAAGAATTTTGGGAAGCTTGAGGATTAGACATTGTGACTTGGTTGTTAGGAGCAGTTTGTAATGACAACTGCTGCAATTGATTCAACAAGTTCACTGTAGTCGAGTCTACTGACCCCACAATGCCATCCGCGTGCGGACCTGGCTTCGGCTTAGCTAAATCAACCTTAGATCCAGGAGCATCTGGCAAGTACTTTTGGACGATCCCAGACTGAGAGTAAATCAGTTCTAACTGCTGGGCCCTGAAAATGGCTTGCTCCTCAGAATAGACCCCAGACATGGAGACATCCTTGGAGATCTCGGGTTGCAAAGACTTCAAAAACCACTCTAGACGGTACTCCGGAGGGATTTCGGCTTTGATGAGCCTCTTTCTCCGTCTCCATTCCTGAATGTGATCAGAAATGTGGGTTGCCTTATCTTGACGAAAGGTAGCCAGAAGTTCAGTTCCGGCATCATAGCGGACAGGCAACTGGAAGTGATTCAAGAAGATATTAGCTAAGTCTGCGAACGATGTAAAGCTGCCCCTTGGCAACTCTATATACCATTTAGCCGCATTACCAGTCAAGGTGCGCTGAAAGAGTCTCAACCTAATCGAATCTTCGATGAGGGAGTTGGATGAGCACCACAAATGGAATGTGGTTACATGATCGCCCGGATCTTCACCACTCTTCCCTTCGAATTTTGGAATGTCCGAAGGGAGTTTGGTTGGGACCGGAGGCCAGGCCGGATTGTATCTGATAGGGTCGTTCGTTAGCTTAGTGAGATCTGGCAAGTTTAACGTTGCCAGAAACGGAAGCCTAGGAGGACCTAGGGGATTCCACCCAGACTGGGCAGAACTCCCAAAGTTCTGAAAAGATTGTCCTGGGATTTGGGAGGCACCAAGCTGCCTGAAGTGACCATTAGAACCGGCTGAACCAAAAGGCAAACCTTGTGGTCCAGCAAAATTTGGAGTTTGACCAACTCCTGCCGTATAACCTCCATAGCCTGCAAAGTTCCCTCCTAAAGAATGGTAAGGAGTTGATAACCCCTGATATGGGTTCCAAGCCGAAGCAAGGGGAGGAATACTTTGAAACATGGTAACTGTGGAATACGGCCTACTTCCTTGTTGGCCGATAAATGGATTCGCAGTTCCTGCGTTGCTAACCCCAGGGTTATTCCAACCTTGGAAAGGATTTCTGCTTTGTCCTATTGAAGAAAAAGGCATGGATCCTACCGTTGGGTTGGAATGTGGGATATGACCACTTCCGAAAGGAAAACCCTGGAATGAAGCCGATCCGCCCATCATGGACGTAGCGGCACTGAACGGAACCGATGGAATACCCTGTGATTGGGTGCCAAAAAGGAAGGAACCAGTACTAAAAGCATTGGTTTGGGCATTTCCACTCATGGACGGAATGGAGATAGACCCCACCAAAGATGTGCTAACAAACGATCCGAACAAGGAAGCGGAGGGGATGGAAATGGTTCCTCCCCCTTGCACCGATGTTGGGGTTTGCATAGTCGCAGCACTCGTAGAAGCCATGCTTCCAGTAGTGATCATAAATGGTAAGCGCGTAGCGTAACCTGGACTCGCTGGTCTATGTGACGGAGTCCCAACGTATTGCAATACGTCTGGATAACTAGATGGTAGTGGAGAATTTGGAATCACTAATGATTCTGAAAGTTCTTCTACCTCTACGTTATTCTCCGCTTGAAAGCTAACTCGAGAAGGGACTGGAGTGTCCCTCTCTTGCTCAGAAGTGCCAGGCCTTGCCTGGCCGCTAATATCCCCGAGAGGAGGATCAATCCCCGATGCGTCAACCGGCGTGGGACGGGCCCTACCGGTAGTATCCCCTCTGCGCCTTCTAGGAGAAGGCTCTAAACTAGGTGGCGAGAGACCACGAAGTCTTCGAGACCGTCTTGGAGACCGGTCAGCCACTTTGAATTTTTTGTTATGATCTAACTAAAGACTCAAAAAATTAAAAGCTAAGCCGACTAGGAGCACAGAGCACACACTATAAAGTTCCTAAAGAAACAGCCAGTCAAACAACTTTCAAGTATTTCCGCTCCGGGTGATTAGGACCGGACACCAAAATACGAGAAAGTGAATCAAAGGGCCTTCCGAAGATAGTTTGGGATGATGAGGGCCCAGTCCTATCAGCGAAGGTATCAGAGGAAGTTACGCTGACCTCCTAACAACAGCCTGCGCCGGTGCAAGCCCCCAAGCTTCGCAAGGGTGCCCTCCAGTAGTATTGTCGAGAGTGATACAACGTCGACCTCAGGTGCCACGGGATTCCCCTCGGCAGCCACCTATGCAGATCCATAGGAGAGGCAACTATGGGTACCAACTCGTCGCAGAAGCCAGGCGGAACAGTCGTGAGGTAAGTTCGGGCAAGTAGGAGAGGGGGTATCTCTCTTCCCTGTCTTCACAGACCCTCGTGCTTAACTCCCAGATCCGGAGCTTTCCTGGTCTTCCTAACGCTATTGGATTTACTCTCGTTAATCAGACTCTTATGTTTGACGTTTTATGTGGCCTTGGAGAGTTAACTCTCCACTCGCCTATTCCAAGGCCCTAAAATCCTAAACTTGTTGGTGTAATAACTAAAACAAAAAGTTCTAGTGGATTTTAATTAAGCGCTTGATTTTATTAGGCTGTTCTTTAAGTCACAGGGTTATGGAGATGAAACTTGTGGTGTTTTTATGGACGCAAAAGAAATTAATAAAACTTAGCTACATGCACATGCACTTTTGTTTTCGATGAAAAGCAATTTCTATGAGGTTCAGAGGTACTTCTAATATAAACAAATTTTTTCTTTTTCTTTTCAGACTCCACACTCACAAAAACTAACAAAACTAAATATGCCTAAAAAGAGATGCAAATCTTACCCTAATGCAAGAACTATATGTGGATGCAAGATTCAAAGACTACTCTAAAAACAAAGAAGGAAAGTTGCTGCTTTACCAAATTTTGTCTTGCCACTAAAATGCTTAGATAGAAGATGATGTGTTACCAATCATTTCGTCCAAACAATAAAAACAAGTTCTAAGATAAAAAACAAAGCACTTTCACTTCGCAAAAAAGGAAATCAAATGAGAAGCAAGTTTAAGAAAGCGAAACTCAAAAACTTTCGAAAGATTTTCTTTCAATCAAACCAAAAAAGTCTTTTTCAAAGGAAAGCTCCCAAAAACTGACACCAATGATTGATAAACAAGCAACCAAACACTTTTGTGAATTGACACCTTTCAAATGATGAAAACTCAACAAAAATAAAATGTGTTCGAAATCGCTTTTGACAATCAAAAGCAGCAATGAAAGTCCTAAATATCAAAAGACAAGTTTCAAGAAAATGGTAACAAACAAACTTCCCGAAACGAAGGAGCAAATGGTCATAAAAATGATTTCGTTAAGCAAACAAAAAGTGTCATGAAAGCAAAAATGGACACAAAGATTGAACCCAATCTTCCCACTCTGCCGAAACAGAGCAATCAAGATTCTTAAACAGAAATCTTGTGTGTCAAAAATCAATGACGTTTGCAATCAACGAAAACAAGACTAATACTCCTTATGACTAGAGAGAGTTCAAAACAAGATGCCCCCTGTCAAACAGAGAACTGTTACTGGAGAAATAACTGCTTGACACTGACCCAAACCACCAGACAACATTCAGCAAAAAGAAAATTTATAAATCTTGAAATTTATGTAATATACGCGCCTGCAATTAAGTGCAGAATGCGTGTATACGCGACTGAAACTAAGGAAACCTGCGTATACGCGGGTTCACTTAGTGCAACTTGCGTATATACGCTTCTGTAATCCAGAAAAAGAGCGTATCTGAAGTCTTTCAAGAAAAATAAAAAATAACAGACTGAAAAACTAGACAAACTTGGAGTTCAAGAAAAGATCAGACAGTCAGAGCCAACAAACAGAGGGGCTGAGCCTTGATTGGCTTGAAGACTACCCAAACTAGGAACAACAAGAGTGTTGTCCCCAGCGGAGTTGCCAATTCTGGTTGAAGGGAAAGTACCCCTAGGGTCCTTTGGGCTAAGACTCTACCAGACTGAAAATTGCTTATTCAAAGAAACACACACACAGCCATCATTTTTACTTTTAAGCAAATTCTAATGTTTAGGGTACGTACCTAAGGTCCTACATTCGAGAAGGCCTTTAGGGTCCAAACCCTTCTTGGAGTTCCCTTCTTCTTCCTTCGATCTGCAAGTCAAACAAATCAAGGAACACCACAGTACATGTACAGATATTTATGTATAAACCATCTTTATGCTATAAAGTTAGTTATAAAAATCTTTAAGTAACCACTTGCATAAGAATTCAAGACAAGAATCTCATAAGCATAAAGAAAGATTGTTTCGGGAACAAAGACGTGTTTCTTTATATATAAAGGCAAATAAAGTACATATATCGGAAAGATATCACCTGAACACCTTCAGCAGGCTCCAAGCAAAGCTTCCTCCCGGATTCGTTCCAACCTCAAGCCTCCAACAAGAGCTCCTTCCAAGTCCTACTCAAATGATGATATCAAGGATGAATGATCACCAAGACACATGGAAACAAGGGTTTCCTATGCAAAATGGGGGAAGTGCAGAAAGCACCAAGGACTTCAGACCTGGTCTAAGGGAAAAATCTCAGCATAATAATCTTTCTCTCTTCTCTCTCCTTGGCCTTCCCTTTAATGTCTTTTTATACCCTCTCCAAAGTAGTTTTCTAGTTAGGAGTTAGTTGGGAACAGTTGGGCCACGGGCAATAACAGGTGATCCAGCAGGTAAAACCCGCGATCTCCGCCCGAAAAAGAGGAATTTATTATTTTTTAAGTGTTTTAATAGATACACGCGGGTTGGGTATAACAGACCCGCGTGTACACGCGTTTAACTCAGGGCAATGTCGCGTATAGGGAATAAAACACTGTTTTTTAAATTTTTGGACCAGGTCTGGGAGGAGGGGTTGCCCTAGGCCATGAGTGCAGCATCACAAACCATAAGAGTGAGATTTGGAGCTATAACAATGAGTTGATGGTTATGTCAGGTCCTTGCTCTCTTGGGGTTAATCTCACTTCTGATCATGAAATTGTTCAATCACCCAAGGCTCCTCATCACTCATCTGTATGAATTGAAGATCCATCTCACACACATATCAAACTTCCTCTACTTGAACTGCACGATCCCATCGCTCATGCATTGGAGGAGTATTACATTGCAAGCACTCATTCGCAATGCAAGTTATCTTTGTTTCTTTCGTTTGCTTGCATGTCTAAGTCAAGAGTGTGTTTTTTCTTCAAAGTTGCACGTAGTGTCACATAACACCATGATAAGTCCACGAACTGTCCGTCATGCAAATGCACTCACTTATGTCCCATGGGCACTTTGAAACACAAAGTGTAGATTTCTTCACTGTCATATATTTCTTGTATGTTGGTCCGCACAACTGTATTACTCGCAGACCAAGCCTTCACCCACATGGGTCTACCAATGCACTAGCGGCTACATTGGAAGTATCACTTCACATGATCAGGCCCATGCACCGTTAGTGTAGGAGTAGGAGTAGTGTTTGCTTTTAGTTGTTTGCTTGCATGCTTGTTTGCTTTCGTGTTTTGATTGCTTGTTTGTCTGCTTGCTTGTTTGTTTACTTGATTCACTTTCATTTTTGCTTCTAATTTTTCTTTGCTTTGTTGATTGTTAGTTCATTCGCTTGTTTCATTCATAGGTTAGTTTTCCATGAAACCGTGTGTGACTCATGAAACGAGCTAGGTAAAGTACAAGAGGGTTTATATAGCTACCACTACTTGGTTATCTATCATCTTGCCTCTATATGATGAACTTTTTACTCTTAGTCCATGATACATCGAAGGAAAATATGTACTCTTTGAAGTGAACCTTAGTGTAAGCACAACGCTTGCGCGCTAACTAGTGTCACCTTCTCTAGTCGATTGTTTTTGGGTTAACTCTTGTCATCTCAGACAAGTAGAGTAAGGTAAGGGGGGAAACCTTAATAGGCACGTCAGAGATATAATAAACTACTTCTCTGCTGGAACAACCTCCTCTGCTCTCAATAAGTCAGGATCCCTCTTTTGCCTCTAAAATGAATAAGTGCTATGCACAGTGAAAATGAAAATGAAAAAAAATGAAAAGTCAAAAAATTTAAAATGAAAAATGAATAAGGTGAAAGAAGAGAAAGGCTTCCTGTGTAGGGAGGTGATGCAAGTAACTCCGTCGGGGTATTGACTAGGCTCGCTGGCAGCAGAGCCATGCTTGTGTTCCTTTGTGACTCCACCGGGGTACTATCAAGGCCTGCTGGAAGTGAAGCAACACCAGAGATGAAACTAAGACTCTAACGACTATACTTCTTGTGCACCTATATACCCCTCAACCCAATTGAAAAAATTGTGTTTCCTTGGCTTGGAATGTGTTTCAATCGACCAAGGGTTTGGCAGATGCTACATCTTACAATCAAGTTAGTGTGAAACCAAGATGAGCTGAAAACTGAACAATACTTCTGGAGGTGTTAGACTCACTTTTCACGAACAAGGTCCATTTAGAGAGTTGGAGTTATACCAGTGTGTCACCAAGTGTTGTAGCAGCTACAACCACCCTCCAAAATTTTTCCTTAGCCTGTTTTGGAGCCTCCCTACCAACCTTCACAACAGCTTGCCCTGCTTCATCAAGTCCTCAAGCTTTAGTGTCTTTCTTGCTCAAAGGCAGCCTGTCGATCACAGATTGATTTTTTCCCTTCATAGGCTACTCACCTGGATTTGGTCCAGTTGCAGGTTGAGTAGCTTCCCCTTCAAAATTGCACATTCCTAGATGGAAACCAACCTTTCCCTCCAGAAATTGCATAATCCTCTCTAACAGCCTGCTAGTCTCCAAGATTGCGCAACCCTGCCAGACAAACCTCCGAGCAAGATTTACACAATTTTTCCCATCAACAGGCTGTTCAGCCCAGGATTTACAAAAATCTGGGTAGCAGTCAGCTACTGGACCCAGAAATTGCGGAATCCCCTTGGGAAATCATCTTAGCTTACAGTTAGGAATGCACATTTTTCTCCAGCAATCGAGCAGTCGAGTAGTCGGTTGCTTGTGCAGCCGAGTTGACCAGTTCCCTCCGGGACTGAGCAAAAAAAACTTGCATGCATAGGCTGCTTCTCCCAAGGCAACATGCAAAAGCATCCCTTGTCTCAGGGATCTATATTTAGTAGTTGGAGGTTACATGCAAGGAGAAATTCAAAAACCTCCCACCAAGTTTCGCTTCCCCTAGATTTGTGGCATGCGCGTCACAACCTCGATGTTATCAAAACTCATTAACCAGACATTGCAGAGCTCATTCCTCACATCAACCTTGCAGCTCTAACATCCCACATCACATCTAGGAGCAATCAGCACATTCAACTCAATTGTTTTGTGGTAAGCCCACTTCCCATGCCTTGTGTAGCATTTCTATCGCTTTTTGGGTTTTCGCTTGTATCAGTACTGTTTGCTTGATTTCTTTGAACACTTGTTTTCTTTTACATGTACACTAGCTTGTTCTAGCTCTGTTTCAGTTTTCATTTCCATCTCACTGTTGTTGCATGCATGAAACTGTTTTGCACGGACGTTCACCCAACCGGCGAACAGCCTCATCCACATGCATGTTGATCTATTTGCTCAATCTTCCATTCATGTTTTGCATGCACTGATTATCACTTAGTGTCGTCGTGCATTTCATCGACTTACTTTCTTTCAGTTGCCCGTCAGCAAGTCGGGCCAACCTTGGCCCAGTCTCTGCCTTCACCAAGGCTGCATTGCACAATCTGGAGAAGAAAGACTCACCTTCCTATCCAGATTTATGCATTTTGACCCAACACTGGCCTCCTAGACTGAACTGCGCATTTCTGGAGGTCAGTGGCTGCCTAACCCAAAATTTGCACAAATTTGTCCCTGGGCCAACAGTGTTTCCCCAGCTAAAATCTCACATTGTGCAATCCCAACAACCAATTGCCCGATTGGATTGTGCATTGCGCACTTCCAGCAGTCAGTCAGTCTCTCAAGAGCCCAGATTGTCCCTTTTGTAGTCTTGGCAGTCGGTCTCCCAACCTCCCAGCCGAAATTGTGCAACCTTCATGATCATTCACCCAGGTATGTTGCAACTCAATTCTCATGTTCATTTTGGTTTTTGATTAACAAATTGCTTGCTATGAGTGTTTCCATGTTTCCCGGTATCACAGGTGTTCATCTGCCTCTCAGCAGTACAGGTACAATGGTTTCCAAGAGAGCAGAGATGAAGAAACCGTGGAGAGCACGCTTGGGGATGGAGTTGATCAAGTGTCCATGGGCTTACCTACTCACGAAGACATCAATTTGTTCATGGACAAGGACATCAAGTAGCAACATCACAGCAAGCAGCATCATGAACAACAGTTGAAGGCAGCATACTGAATGTAGCAAATGTAGAAAATGCAGCAAATGAAAGAGAAAGGTTGTTGACAACATAGAGGTGGAGAAAAGTTTCAAGATCAAGCAGATCCATTAATAATGAAAGAAACTTTGGAGACTCAAGCTATGAAGTGACAATGCGACAAGAATATCACGTGAAGGTGGAAGATGGAACAAAGAATGAGTTGCATGTTCTAAAGCAGAAACTCAGGAAGAACATGAAGCTGCACAAACAATCCAATGAGTTGCAGCAGGAACAGGAACAACAGTGAGTGCAACATGCACTCGTGGATGAAACTACACTAGTATGAGTTAATGATCTATCCCTGCAGCTGACGCGGAGCAAACATGGTGAGTAGTGTGGTTGATTGCATGTAAGGAATTCAACAGCATGCATCTCATTGTGTGCACGCATGCAATCCAACCCATTCAACGCACTCATCAAGGCGAAGACAAAAAGAAAGTCCAACTGGGGCTGAACATGTACTTCGGCAAGTTGAAATGCATGACCACCAACACACACTTGAAGATTAGCACGGACACTATGCATCAGTGTGTCTCCGGTTCAACCGTACCCAAGAAGACCATGCACATGTTAGCAGACGAGTTGGATGAAGGGCCCGAACCAATGCACCAGTTGCAATAGAGACAAGAGTTTGCTTCAGCAAGATGATATCATGAGGTGCATGCACACCATCACGAATCACCAATCTTGGCATCAGATCACTACCTTCACCGTCAAAATCATGTCAAATATTTGGTCTCATCACAACAAACCAAGTGTCAGTGATGTCTTGCAAGGCTTTCTCAATCCATGTTATCTCACATGAGTGCATGTGCACTGTAATGTTGAGTCATGTCAATTGTAATTCAAATGGTTGGATGTAACAGTAATAGAGTAGGTGAAGAGTCATGAGGGTAGTTGAACTGTCACAAAGGGGAATGTCAAGGGTCACCCCACCCTTTGCTATAAATAGTCCCTCATAACTCATTGTAAGGGATTTTGGTCAGCCAAGCTTCTATTAAGACTATCTTGAAGAAGGCTTGGACAGTATTGTAACGCACCTTGGCTTCTTCACTGCACGGAGCTTGTACATCTCTTTACAGGAGCAGGCAGATGTGGTTGTAATGTTCCACTGATGGGGCTAGTAGGTTTACATGGTGTATTGTATGATTGTGACTTACAGTTCTTTATATAATAAAAACCAACACATTTTCATGCATATGTTGTTATTGTAGTTGGACTGCTCCAGTTGCCTTAATGATATATGTTGTTTAACTTACGTACTTGTATATGAACTAATTTGTATGAAATTATATGAATCTTTTTGTTAATGTGTTTCATATTTTGTTAATGTTGTCACTGTCCATGTCGACTGCTCTGTCGGACATCAGATAGACTTTTCTTTGAACCTTGTTATATCAACCATCACACTCGTATCAAACTGATCTGTGAGTTTTGTTTGTGTTATCTTACTTTGTATTTTGTGACTGTCGCATCCATATCGACTGATCTGCCAGAAGTTGTGCACATCCTTTGTGTTGTGTGTTCCTAGCCCAGTTGGGATTGATCCCTTTCAACCTGGAACTCACCTTCACCTTCCTCTCCCTTTGAAGTGTTGGAACCTCTCATACTCATTCCTTGACTCACTACATCAGTCACACCCTTGCTACTGACAAAGTTATCTTACTTGCCTCTATACGACATCGTGGTCAAGGCATTACCTTACGACCCACTGCTGGGACTTCTACATTAAATGGTATAAGGTCTAATTGGGAATTATTAACCGGGGAGATCCCCTTGACATGTTGGGAGGTCCAACACCATCAACACCACCTAAGGTGGTTACTCATCCTCTAAGTGACCTGTAGCCCCTGTAGGATGTGTTGAATTGGTAGTTTGTCTTTTGTTGTCGGCCCCACTTACTTAATGGAACCTATGATGTTGATTCATGTCATAGTAGCTCCTCCTCTCATGTTTACCTTAACAGGCGAGTGAAACTGGGTAGATATGTGAGGGTTGGTTACATAATGGTATCAGAGCTCCCAGGGTAAACACTTGGACTAGATGGGTAGAATGTGTTTTTCATGCCTGCATGTAAGTGTTTATATGTTTGTTATGATTATGATTATCATGTATGATTTCATGGTATAAAATTGGTGTTGTCATGCATGGTGTCAGAATATTGATATGATTATGTATATATACATGTATTGTGCTAATCTGGATTGATTTTGTAGATGAGATAGCCTCCCTTGAACTTCATTGAGGTATGTTGATTATGTTTGTATTTGGTTTATCTGACATGGTACTCTTACAGAAAGTAGATGATAAAATATGACAAGAAAAATGGTGGACTACAATTCTTGTGATTCTCCCTATAGATCAGATGAGCAACATGGTGATGAGTACTCCCTTGACATAGCAAACACATTGAGAAGTTTGAAAGCATAGATCAGAAGTTTCAAGGCAAATAATGACATGAGCATTCAGTCACAAGAAATACTTGCTAGGGAACAAGAGAAACAAGCAAAGGTTAATGCAGTCATCCTTCAGAGTCTATCATATTTGCATAGACGGGGACCACTTATGATCAATCATGGACATGAGTAAATGACCAATGGGGCATATGGTAGCATGTATCAATCAGGATACAGGTTTGACAAGGATGACATAGTCAGATATGGTGGGTTCTTGGATACACCTGACAAGAGGGGTAATGACCATGGGTTATATTCTAGTTCTGGTTCAAAGAGACAACATCATCATCACCGTCACCATCCATATAGGAGGAGTGAGAAGCAGTATTTTCTAGATGAGTTAATCAATAAATAAAAGCCTCCTAGATTCAATGGAGAAATGAAGAAGTCACAAGATGAAGAAGCATGGTTTCTTGGGATGAATAGGTTCTTTCGGTTGCATGATTATTCAGAGAATATGAAAGTCGAGATAGCTACCTTTAGTCTTAAAGGGAAAGCATACATTTGGTGGGAAGATATGAAGAATGTCAAAAGCATTCAGGAAGAGAAGTTGACTTGGAGTGAGTTTGAGAGACTTTTCAAGAAAAATGATATATATGAGAGATACTATGGTGATAGGGCAAAGGAAATCTATGAGTTAAAGATTGGACCTATGATTGATGAGGATTATACTAGCAGATTCTTGGATTTTTTTAGATATTTGTCTTATCTTAAGGAGGAGAAAGCAAATATTAAGAGATACATCAATGGGTTGTCAGTATTATTCAAAGAGATGATCGAGTTTGATGAGCCTAGATCATTGGAGGAATCGATCAAAAAGTTGAAGCATTTTTATGAGAAATCAAAGAGTGGGTCTAAGACTAAGCAAGATTGGAAGATAAATGAGAAGAATAAGGGAAAGTGGGTCAAGAAGGGAGGAAAACCATAGGATATAGATGACAAGGAGAATGAAAAACTGCACAAGAAGTTCAATGAAGTTCACAGAGGACAAGGATTTCAGTCTAAGGAGGTAAAAAAGTGTGATGGTGGGAAGTTTTTATAGTGTTGGAGTTGTGGAAAGGATCATGGCAGGAGAGATTGTCCACAACATCAAAGTGGAAGACAGAAAAACTAGAGTGTTGAGGAGGCACAAATAGTTTGGCATGTTGGATAGAGTATTCCTCGGATTTATGCATCTTTGGATAATATGCAGGTTGATTATCATGCATCTATTATCGAGATGGAAGGTAAGATTTGTGATCAAGTTGGTTCTATTTTTATTGACCCTGGATCTATAGTTATAGCAGTCCTGACATGGTGGATAAGTGTGGTTTGAATAAAGAAATGCATGCATAATATTAGTTAGTGCAGTTGGCTACAGGTACCAAAAAAAGAGTTCATCATTGGGTAAGAGCTTCTGCATTTGAGTTGAATGGTATGTCTACATCAACACATTTAAATGTGCTTCCGTTGGGATCGTATATTATGCTATTGGGTAAGAAGTGGTTGTATCTTCACGGGAATAATGTGGATTGTTATGAAAAATATATTGAGTGCTTGGATGACAATGGGGAATAGAGAATCTTGTAGGGTAAGAAGAAGGTGACATCAGTGAGAAAGGTTACAGTTATGTAGGAAAAGCGTAGTCATGGGAAAGGATGTGTATTATTTTCAATTCATATTTCTAGTGATAAAGGTAAGGATGTTGAGGATGTTGAGGTCTTGAAGCGATACTCAGTTTTGTAACAGTTTCAAGATGTATTCCCAGCAGATATCTTAGAGTTACCACCTCATAGGGAAGTGGACTTTTCTATTGAGTTGATGCTTGGGGTAGCACTAGTATCAAAGGCATTTTACAAGATGAGAACTATGTAATTAGTGGCATTGAAGTTGCAGTTGAAGGAAATGCTAGATAAGGGATACATTAGGCAAAGTGTGTCGACTTTGGGTGCACCAGTATTATTTGTGAAGAAGAAGGATGGTACGCTCAAGTTATGTATTGATTACAAGCAATTGAACAAGGTAACCATCAATATTAGGTACGTTTTGCCAAGGATTGATGATTTGTTTGATCAGTTGAAGGGGAGAAATAGTGTTCTCGAAGATCGATTTAAGATCAGGATATCATCAAGTATGCATCAAAGAAGAGGACATCTACAAGAATGCTTTCCGGACGAGGTATGGGCATTATGAGTTTGTTGTGGTTCCTTTTGGTTTGACTAATGCTCCAACTACTTTCATTTGTTTGATGAATAGTGTGTTGCATCCTTATCTGGACAATTTTGTGATTGTATTCATTGATGACATATTGATATATTCTAAGAATGAGGAAGATACTGCAAAACATCTAGCAGTAGTGTAGAGATTTCTAAGAGAACATCAGTTGTATGCCAAACTTAGTAAATGTAGTTTCTTTTAGACAAATTTTCATTACTTGGGGCATATGGTTTCCAAGGAAGGTATAGCAACGGACCCGGAAAAGATCAGAGCTATCATGGAGTGGGAAACTCCTAGGAATTTGGACGAGGTCAGACCTTTTATGGGATTAGCAAGTTATTACAGATGGTTCATCAAGAAATTATCATGGATTACTTATCATATTACATCCTTGTAGTGAAAAGGGGAGAAATTTGAATGAACAAAGGAATGTGCAGCTACTTTTTAGCAGTTGAAGCAATTTCTTACAAACACTCCAGTTCTAAAGATCACAGATCCAGATAAAGAGTTTGTGGTATGTAAAAATGCTTGCAAGAGAGGACTTGGTGGATTTTTGATGCAAGAAGGATAGATAGTATGTTATGAGTCAAGGAAATTGAATGAGAACGAGCAGAACTATGTGATGTATGATCTTGAGTTGGCAACTATCACCCATGCATTGAAGATGTGGAGACATTTTCTTCTTGGTCGGAGGTTCATCTTGATGAGTGATCACAGTGGATTGAGATAGTAATTTGACCAACCAAATATAAATGCCAGGAAAGGTAGGTTGTTGGTTATGATCAGTGATTTTGACTTCGAGATCAGGTAAATTAAGGGAAAAGAGAACAAGGTTGCAAATGCTCTTAGAATAAGAGTGAAAGTAAATCACATAGCAGCTATGAGTTCATATGGGAGAAATTTATAGGATCAAATCTTGTAGGTAGTACACCAGTGACTTAAGCATAGGTTACAACATCAGGGTATAGGTGAAAAGGATGTGGACTATCATCTCACGGTAGATGGTTTGGTCATATTTAGGGACATGATCTATGTGTCAAACAACAATGAGCTCAAGAAGCTTATATTGAGGTAATTTCATGTTAAATTGTATTCAGGTCACCCAAGATATCAAAAGACATTGACAGTGGTTAAGAAATTCTACTATTGGCCGAATTTGAAGAAAGAGGTGGCAAAGTTTGTTATGAGGTTCTTGGATTTTCAATAGGTAAAAGTAGAGTGTAACCATCCAGGTGGTTAATTGCATCCGATTTCGATTCCAGAGTGGAAATGGGAGGTCATTTCCATGGATTTCATTATAGGTTTGACGAGGACACCTAGAAAACATGGTTCTATTATGGTTGTGGTGGAAATATGAAAATGGTAGTGCACTCCATTCCAGTTAAGTCTACGAATTTAGCTAATGAAGTAGCACAAGTCTTCATCAAAAAGGTAGTGAGGTTACATGGTATTCCTACGAAGATTGTGTCAGACATAGATTCCACGTTCACTTCCACATTTTGGAAAGAGTTATTTGTAGGTCTAAGTATAGATTTTTATACAATAATTTGTTGCACTCCTTGTCTCATACCCTAAGTTGTCAAACTTTGCCCAAAATGTCGCAAAGTGACAAAAGTTGTCAATAAATTCACCAGGAAAAACATTGATTAGAGCATCCCTAAAGAAAAGAAGAAGAAATGACTTGAAGTAATTCTGGAAGATCTTGTCAAAAAACCCTATTTGCAATCCCAATGCTAATTTTAGCGGGAAAACTCGTTCTAGTACCCTTTTTTCTAACTAGTGACTAGTGTTGGCAGCACGACTTTGGATAGGAAAATCTGTGTTGATCCTCTTCAGGCAGTTTCTCCAAAAATGGAGCAGAAGATTCTCTTACTAGAAGCCTCGAGAATGACGAGTTGGTTATTGTTGAATAAGGATATGGTCGAGTTCTCCCATTTTGAGTCCTTGATCCTACCTTTAGGGATCTTCCCCTTAAGATGTAGACCTTCTTCCCCCTTTTGTGGATCTCTAACTCCCTCTCCTTCCCTATAAATACATTCCATTATACCCTCAAATGGTTGATCAGACTAGATTGGTCATGTTGCTGCTAAATTATGCCTAATTCCTGCCAATTTGTGAAGGAGAAATGAGAGATTGAGAAGTCTTGGCTTGGACTAAGAAACCCATCCCGAAGGAGGCTTTCAACGTCAAGGCGGTGGTTGTATGCTTCCCTCTTGTGTTTAATATTAATACAATGCATGCTTACTTTCCATAAGCGTGTAAATGACTACTTACTTATTATGATGCTCCTTGATTTGTCATATGGTTTATCCTGTAATGCAACGGGGGAATTCTCCCATCCCAATGGCACCCCCTCCAAGTAGTTTGGCCACTTTCTTTGATTGGAGTCGACTAGCAAGATATCATCTTCCTTCTTATGTGCTTTTCCATATCATCGTACAAGCTTATCATCGTACCTGGCACAATAGTAGATAAAGGAATGTATGTTAATATCTTGTCCTCAACTACTTGACAAGATTTAGGTTCTCCACAGCTTGTGCCTATTACCTAGAATCTGTTAGCTTTTAACAGAGGAACCAGTCAACCATTAGGGATCCTTCCTAAGTTTCATATTACTTTGGGAGGAAAAATCATGTATCTCGATGTGATGGTTGGTCAAGACCCTTTATATTTTAATTTTCTCCTCGGTCATGACTATGTCTATGTCATGGGAGCCCTTATCTCTTCTCTTTCAGGTCATATGTTTTTTGCATGAAGGAAGATTTGTGGCCATTGATAAACTTTTGTTCGTTGGTCCTAATTTTACTTCCGATCAACCATCTTCCCTAAATGGTCCATTTGAGCAAGTTGTATCATCCCCACCATGGGTTAATTATGTGGCCACCTGTTCCATGCCCGTGTCTATAATGCATCATGTACTGGGAACATTGGAACCTGATCTTTCCATTAAATCCCTTGATAGGTATCCCTTCCAGAGTGTTTTTCTTCCATCTGATGAGAACCTCTTGGAAGCCATGGTCTCTTATATTCCATGATTAGTTCCATGAGGATAGTTCATTTACTATGTCAACCTAGTTAAAAATTGAAATAAGTGTCATGAGGATAGTTCTTTTACTATGTCAACCTTGTTAGAAAATGAAATAGTTCCCCATGAGGATAGTTCTTTTATTATGTCAACCTCGTTTAAAAAGGAAATAGGTCCCTATGGGCATAGTTCCTTTACTCGTGTCAAGCTCGTTAAAAAATAAAACAAGGTGTCATGAGCATGGTTATTTTCCCATGTCAAGCTCTAAAAAAAATGAAACAGATCCCCTTTCAATTCGATTCATTGTTTAGATCTTGTAAATTCCTAGTCGAGTCTTTCACTTGATCTCGTAAATGAAACTTCTTTCCATCCATAGTAACCAGTAGTCTAATTAGGTGAACGAAATGAAGCTTGGCAGGCATGTACCTCGAATTGAGTCATTATGTTAGGTGCATGCAAACTCATTTCAAGCATAGTTTATCTTTGTTTCAATCTTGTGTAAAAATGAAACCATTCTCACTTTACTTCTTGTGATTGCCAGCTTTATCAACCTATTTTTGCTAGATTAGCCTTGGATTTTTCATTCCATCGCCACCATCTCTTTGGTCGATCATACGCTTTCACTTGGTCATTTTACCCTTTCCTAAGGAACATTTGTGATGAGTCGTCTTATTAGCTAGCCTCTTGACCTTTACATGTTTTGAGCAGTTCCATCATCACTAGAACTAGTTTCTATCCTTTTACACCACTCGTTCCTCTAAGAGGATTCATCTTTAAGCTATTCTCAAACTCTCAAAATATAAAAAGATTGTCGAGCACTTGCCTTTTCAAACTCATAAAAGTAAATGAAAATATGTCTACTCAGTATAAGTTTAACCCTTTTCCGGACTAAGATAGACTAGCTACAAAAAAGGAATACCTTAGTAAAACATGGCTAAGAGTTTCTCTTGAATATTTTTTTCTACCTTTTCGGATTCGAGAGACTATCTACAAAAAGGGACCTCTGGAGATTTCCTTTTTGCCTCTTTTTCAAACTCTCTAAACATGAAAAAGATGTCGAGTTACCCCTCTGTCAGACTCGTAAAACTAAAACGACGAAGGACTTGTTACTATGATGAGACCGAGCTACTCCTTCCTAGGGCTCATTAAAAATACTAGGATGGATTCATCTGAAGGATGAGCTTATACGACAAGAATATGGTATCCTCTTCAAGCTTGTAATTAAAAATAAAGAGGTACCCACTAAAAATAGCGGTGGAAAAATGGAAGTAAATATGTCTAGTATTTTGTATGAAAGACAACATGTCGCTCATGAACATGACACTCATTTTCATTTCATGTCGGGTTTGGGATATCCTCACTTAGTCACTTGCCTTCTTGGGTTTGGGAAATCCATTTGCCTCTCATTTTATTATCACCTATCGTCATCATGACCATTAATCCCATTTGAATCAAATGCTGCCAAACTCTAGAGTCATGTCACTGATATGTTCAAGAGAAGTTTCGTCTGCAAATTCAAACCTCTTATACCCCATTTGACCTTCTCTGCTACAATCCTGAATCACTCTCACCAAATTTACAAAGTCATTTTTTTCATGTTGATGATGTGGTAAACATTATGGCCCTCCTTCAATGGATAACTTCCTTTCGACTCCAACTCATTATCCAGGAAGATGATCTAGAAACTCCCTTTCAATACCTTGGAGCTTGCATGCCTCAATGGAAGGTTCTTTACATTTGACGATAGGTTCACATCATTGGCCTTCGATCGGATGATTTTATGAGTGTTCGACTTCAACTTCATTGTTCACACTCATGGATTTTGCTGGTGTAGCTTGAGAACCATTTTCATTATTGGTGGTTCCTCTCGTGCCTGTTAGTAGTTTACATCATTGACTGGTAATCAAGTGGTTTCTACCATGTTCGACTTCAAAAAATTTATTCACATGGTTAGATTCATACTTTGGTTGGATCGGGACAAAGATGAAGACCCTGGATTTCATCTAATAGATCTAGGTTACGTGGAGTTATTTAGTATTCATGATTGTATACATGATTCCTTCTATATGGATGGTTGTGTCCATGTCGTGGATCCATACACATGATCCTTTCTAATCGGATGGTTGTGCCCATTCTGTGGATTCGTGTATTGTTAAATCCTTACTCAGAGATGTCATATATGTTGCATTATGTTTGATTTGCAGTTCTCCAGATGGTAGTTCTCCAAAGTCCTTGCCTTGACTTGTAAATCGCTTCAGCCATCACTTCCTATTCTGGCTTCATGATTTAGGGGCATCTATTATATAGTAATTTGTCGCACTCCCTATCTCATACGCCGAGCTATCAAAATTTTCCCAAAATGTCACAAAGTGACAAAAGCTGTCAATGAATTCACCATGAAAAACATTGACCAAAGCATCCCTGAAGAAAAGAAGAAGAAATGCCTTTAAGTAATTCTAGAAGAGCTTGTCAAAAAACCTTATTTGCAAGCCCAATGCTACTTTTAGAAGGAAAACTCATGGTGATACCCTTTGGTATAAATAGTGACTAGTGTTGGCATCACGACTTTGGATAGAAAAATCTGCGCTGATCCTCTTCAGGCAGTTTCTCTAAAAATGGAGCAGAAGCTTCTCTTACTAGAAGCTTCAAGAATGGCAAGCTGATTATTTTTGAACAAGGATATGGTTGGATTCTCCCATTTTTAGTCCTTGATCCTACCTTTAGGGATCTTCCCCTTAAGATGTGGACATTATTCCCCCTTTTTTGGATCCCTAACTCCCTCTCCTTCCCTATAAATACATTCCCTTATACCCTCAAATGGTTGGTCAGACTAGATTGGTCATGATGCTGCTAAATTGTGCCTAACTTCTTCCAATTTGTGAAGGAGAAAGGAGAGCTTGAGAAGTCTTGGCTTAGACTTGGAAACCCATCCCAAAGGAGGCTTCCAACATCAAGGCAATGGTTGTATGCTTCCCTCTTGTGTTTATTATTAATATAATGCATGTTTACTTTCCATAAGCGTGTAAATGACTACTTTCTTATTATGATGATCCTTGATCTGTTATGTGGTTTACATTAGAATGTATATGCTATGTTCTTCTTTTGTTGCATTTGTTTGATCTCTTTTGCAAGTATTCATTCACAATATAATAGCGAGGATCAAGCCTGGGAGTAAGGCGATCGAGATCGACATCGAAAAGCGACCACATAGGAGTGAGGTAGGCCATCTTTCCTCTCTCATGTCATTCTAATTTCAACTAGGAGATTTTTGCATGTATTGGTTTCTGTTGTTACTAGATCCACTCATTGGACTAGAGGGAACACTTTTATTCATAGAAGGGATTTCCTAGATAACATAGACTTGGATTTAAGTACAACTTATCATCTGCAGATAGATGGATAGATAGAGAGGGTTAACATGATTTGGAAGGACATGTTAAGAATGTATGTTATGCATCAACAGTGAAAGTGGGAAGAGTATCTTCCACTGGTGGATTTTGCATACAATAATTGGTATTGGAAATCTTTGAAGATGAGGTCGTTTGAGGCACTTTATAGGCGGAGTTGTAATACTCCTATCAGTTGGAGTGATCAAGTGAACAAGGTGTTCATTGGACCAGACATGTTGGCAGAGATGGAATAGGAAATGTAGGTAATCAAGAATAATTTAAAGGCAACATAGGACATGCAGAAGAGTTATGCAGATCAACATAGGGTGTTTAAGGAATTTCAAGTTAGGGAACAGGTGTACTTTCGCATCAAGCCCAAGAAGAGATATTTGAGGATTGGATCATGTGCCAACTTGGAACCTCAGTATTGCAAGCCTTTCAAGATTCTTGAGAGGATTGGACCAGTAGCCTACCAACTTGCACTGCCTCTAACAGTAAAAGTCCATGATGTTTTCCATGTGTCATTACATAAGAAGTATATGAAATATGTTGATCATGTGATTGAATGGTCTATATTCCAAGTGGAGCCAAAAGGAAAATTTCAGTCGGGACCTTAGCGCATTTTGCAGTGAAAGATGCTCATGCTCTGAAATCGAGAAATTGAGCAAGTTAAAGTGAAGTGGAAGCACTTTGGGCCTGATGAAGCTACATGGGAGATGGTTGATCAAATGCAGGCTATGTATCCTTCTCTATTCGTCGGTTGAGTGGATGTGCTTATATATATGTTTTAATGTTGTGTTTTGGTTATGTCTATATATGCATATGTATGTAAATATTGTATCGAGTTGTGTTATAAATCTCCAATAAGTTGTATGGTGTATCGAGTTGTGCTATAAATCTCCACATGAAACATGTGTTTTGTTGGTCCATAAGTGTCATTGAATGTCGAGGGCGGTGTTCCCCCAAGGGGAGGGGTTTGTAACAACCCCTGGTTGATTTCCTATGTAAATAAATAAAAATAATAACCAAGGTCATGGGACATGTATTCCAAGCTGAATGTTGGGAAAAACATAGTGATGGGGATCACTAGTGATTAATTAATGGCTATGGAAATTGACAAAGGCATTGGAAAAGGCAAAGTAACATTATCTGGCTTTTATTTATGAAAATAAAGGAAAATAGGAGAAAAGGGAGATGAAAGGTCACATAATTGCATGTGAGGAAAATTAAAGGAAAAATAGAGGAAAATGAAGAAAATAAAGGCCTCAATGATAAAAAGGCTTATGAGGATCAGTTCATAGCTTTTTTCAGTTCAATATTTAGCACTCTCATTCTATTCTCTCTCTCTCATACTCTTGCACACTTAGAGAAATCTTGGAGCATTGTTGGAACATGCTTGGAGCAGTCTAGTTTTCATTGGATTTGGAGAAAGAAGGTAAAGGAAAAGCATGAAAGCACAAGGGGATAGAGGGATCAAAAGCTACAATGATATTGCCTTTCATTTATCGAGTTGGATGTATGATTTCCTTGTTAGTTTTGGCATGCATGGTATATGCATGTGGTTATTTGGTTATGATTTGTCATTGGCATGGGGGATTGCTTGGATTGACAATGGTTTTGCCTAGCCTTGCCATTCCTAGATAGCCATGGTGTTGTTGATTTTTCCACTCTTTATTTTCTTATTGGTTCTTAGGTTCCTTATGGTTGTTGGTTGAGTTACTAGTTCCTGGAGCTGTTGGTTGGAACAAATGCTTTAGAGCCCTGGAACAACTTGGGTTGAGTTACTAGACTTGGAGCCTTGGTTGGGAAAATTATTTAGAGCCCTTGGTGGGTTGAGTTACTGCTCCTAGATACTTGGTTGGAAAAATGCCCTGGAGCCCTAGAAGGTTGTGGGTTGAGTTATTAGTTCCTAGAGCCGCAGTTGGGACAAACGTTTTGGAGCCTTGGATAACTTGGGTAGAGACCGATTTGGTTGGTGTTAGTGATGTCTGACTGTGAGGTGGAATCACTGGTTGATGGTTAAGGTGGTTTGGCCTCTGGAATCCCTGGTTTGGTTTTGTTTGGATTATTCCATAAGATCCCACATTCATGCTTGGAATATGGCACGAGGGTGATTGGTTGAAAGAGAGATTTGGTTCAACCCAATCTATGGTCGAGTGGTACATGGAAGTCCCTAACTTGGTTAGATTTTGAATATGTTAATAAGAGCTCTTTTCCTCTTGTATTTTCATGAGTAATTGTACTTTTTATTATGTGGTTTTGATTTTTGTTTTATCATGGTGTATATGATGTTCATTTGTTGGTTATAAGATGTATATTGGTTATGGATCTTGATGTGTTTTGATTTATTGATGAATGGTTAATGAATGCATGAGATAATAGATGTTATTGCAACTATTATGAGAGGGCATTAAACCTTCTTGATGATTCTCATATAAGTATCAAACCCCTATGTTTAAATATGCATTTGTGACTTGTAGATTACATGTCCTCAACATGGTTGACGAAATGACTGTCATGGTTAGGCCTAGTTAGCTCAAGTCCTTGATGAAATTTTGCATGGATAACTTTTTCCTAGTGTCATTATTGATTCTAGAAAGTCTCATTGAGTTATGGGTAGTGGTATGGAAGTTGACTTGGAAATTGGGCTCAGACTTTAGGACCTCATGCTCTGAACTAAACAATTTTTATTGCAACCTCTAGGAAGCAGGCTTGTGGGAGAAGTTGGAGGCTTCCAAACGCATGGATGCCTTGTTGTGGGAACGATTGATGGATCAGATCCTAAAAAAGGGTGTCCAACTTATGTTTTTGCCACCTGGGGTGGTTACTCAGCCTCTAAGTGACCACAGTAGCCCATGTAGGATGTGTTGAGTTGTCAGTTTATCTTCTGCAGCCGGCCCCACTTACTTGATGGAACTTAGGAGGTTGGGTCATGTCATAGTGGATCCTCCTCTCATGTTTACCTTGGCAGGCCAGTGAAACTGGGTGGATATGGGAGGGGTGGTTACAAAAGACATTGAGATCATCCATTTCACTGTCAGGGGAATCGATATAGTATTCTTGTGCTTTCATCATTATGTTTCCTCACAAATCACACTATATTTATTGTTAATTTGACTCCTAAAGAAGGAATAAGGGATTCATGCTTCAAGAATCAAACTTGAGGAGTAACACTCCAATCCAAGACCTTCAACTACTTGATATTTGATATAAGGAATTTAAAGATCCATTGCAATTTTATAATAAGAAGATTTTTTTAGTTATAAAATAATATGTTATATTTTAATCATCTTATTTTATTGAAGAAAATTTATTAATTTACATTTATTTATGAAAATTTAAATATAAATAATTCAAACTATACTTGATCTGGAATTTATCCAGGACAAAGAATGAAAGGTATTACAGACTCATGTGCATGGATGTGCCTATGTTACTTATGCAACGAATCGATAAGATTGCTAGAATACATAGACATTGAGGCAATCAGAGAAAACATAACAGTCAAACATGTAAACAAAACAAGTTTAATAAGGAGTTCACCCAATGCTCCAGGGCTACGTCTCCTAGTCCATCCTTTTAGTGGTGGCCTCTCTATTATGTTTTCAAGCAGAGTTTTTACAACAATGAGCTCGATTCGAGACTCACTAATAGAGTGAAGTCAATAGGACTGGAGTGCACAAACTCTCCTTACTGAAACTTGACCTCTGAGGGTCATAGTAGTATGACAGGCCTATGCCAAGGAGTTTGCTTGAACCTCTCAAGCCTTCAATGGAGTACACAAACTCTTTGACTCTCTTTGGCTCTATCTGGCTCGATGTTGCCTTCAAGTCAGCACAGCTTCTACTCTCTATTCTTTACTATTAGCTTTCTGCGTCTCTTCGTTGTCTGCCTCCTGTGTTCTACTTCTGCCAATTCATCGCTTTAAAGCTAGTCTGTTCTTTGACTGCTCATTTCCACTTCCCGGCCTTCTGGCCTCCTTTCCTCTATCCGTTCAAATTCCTTTGCTCTGCATCATCATCACTGGGTAATGCCTCGCAGGGAGGTGGCCACCTGTTTGCTAACGAACTAGGTGTCAGATTCCCTGAATCATATTCGAATGGCCATTAAATCTGTTTGCTTCAAGATCGCCTGCGAACATGAATCATTTTCCAACTCATCATCCAAGTGGAACTTCAAATCCTCTGTCATCTTGCTTTTTGACCTGTCAAATCTAGTCAGTCATCAGGACATATCTCCACCGTCGATCTAGACCCCCCAGATCCTACGGTCGTCCTTCATATCGAGCGGACAAGTCGCATGACGTTTACCTGTCTGATGTAGGTGTTTTTCTCTCTCTTCCACCGAACGCGTGTCACTCGATGTGTGGCATCGGGCGAGACTCAGTCAAAACTGTTTACTGCCTAGAAGCCTTCCGATATCCTGCCAGTTTTGGGGAATCCCGCACTACGGAACCAAACTGTTACTTTTCTGAATTTTATGTCAATTTCGAGTCCAGGCGCTTCGGGGCTTTCCTTCACTGAGGGGGACACCCTGTGATACGCAATTAGCGCTTAACGCTAATCGTGTATCATAATCCACCTCTGTTTCTTGATCTAGCCTCCGGTTTTGCCAGTTTTTTGCCATTATGCTTTACCATGGGCCAATGATTTGCACGCTTGACTGTGGGTCCTCGTTGCTCCGCTCTGGCCACAACTGCATTTGTTATGAGGATTCCTTCTGATAGCTTTGATCTTTTCTATGACTTGAATCTTTTAGCCTAATTTGAAACAGTCATGAAAACTTAGAGAGTTTTTTTAGGATCCAATTCGGATCACAGCCTTCCCACTAAAAAAGCTTTTGGACCACCAAAATTTGGTTTTCTTTAAGCATCAATCAAGTGATGGTATTTCTTCCTCACTTGCTCAATTTCTATCCATTTCGCACTGCTTGGCTTTGAACCTTTGAGTCTGATCTTGAGGTACTCAACATTTCCTCTGCGTGTAGTTCTTACCTTCCTGTCCAGAATTGTATCTTCCTGCAACTCATTAAGATATTCAGGTAACGAATCATCAATAGAAGGCAATTGACTCTACTCTTCGGGATCTTCAATCAATGAAGGTTCAAATAGTCTCAAGTTGTCTGCATTAACAACTGAGTAAATGTGCATGTAAGCTGGTAGATCAAGGCGAAAAGAATTCTCACCAATTTTTTCAAGTATCTTGAAAGGTCCATACCTTATTGGCTTCATCTTCTTACCTTCACCTTGCATTCTGTCTTTGATGATATATAGCCAGACTTGGTCACCAACTTGGAAACTATGCTCCATCCAATGCTTGTCATGCCTTGCCTTGTACTTGGCTTGGCTCTTTTCCAGCTGTTCCTGTACTGCCAAGTGAATCTCTTGAATTTGTTCAATGAACTTGGTTTCCTTGTCCACATCACTGTGTCCATCAACTGCTATGTCTTTACCAAAGACAAAATCCAAGGGAGACCTTGATGTGAAACCAAAACAAGTCTCAAAAGGAGATCTCTGTGTAGAAGAATGTTTAGCTCGGTTGTAAGCATGTTGCACATAACATAAATGTTCATCCCAAAGTTTGGGATGCTTGCTACAATAGCCTCTGAGCAACTGGATCACTGTCCTGTTGACCACTTCCGTTTGGCCATCTGTTTGCGGATGAAAAGCTATGCTTTTCTTCAGCCTGGTGTCCATTAATTCCCACAAACTTGACCAAAATTTCCCAACAAATCGGGTATCTCGATCAGATATTATGGAAGTGGGTAATCTAAAATGAACCCATACATGCTGAAAGAACAAATTTTCAATTTGTTCAGCTATAATCTATTTGTTACAAGGTATTAAAATACACATTTTGCTGGCAGTCCTCCAACAAATTCCATGGAAACACTTTCCCAAGGATGAGAAGGAATTGGTAGTGGAGTGTACAAGCCTAGTTTTCTATTGTTGGGCTTGCTTTTAGCACACATGGTACACCCTCTTACATATCTAGAAACTGTCTCATTCATTTTTTTCCAATAACAAAATCTTTGCAGCTGTGCAACCATTTTACTTACACCAAAGTGACATGATATTAGAGAAGTGTGTGCTTCTCGAATTATCTTTACTCTTTCAGTTTGTGGAATGCATAGCTTCCCACAATGATACAAGAGTTGGTCCTTAATATGATAATCCAATTCTTCTACTCATTTGCCTTGACTTAAAGTTGCATATACATCTTTAAAATCTATATCTTGAGCATATTGTTCAATGTAGCTCTCGTGTTATACTGAATTATGCTTAAGTATAGTAGATGCATGTATAATTGGTCTAGATAACATATCTGCAACTTTATTGTGTATGCCCTTTTTATATTTGATGACAAAATGAAACTGTTGTAGAAAACCCATCCATCTATAGTGTCTTGATTGCTGCAACTTAGTTTGGGAGTGTAAATATTGAAGTGGTTGATGATCAATATGTATAACTGTCTCTTTTCCCATTAAGTAATGTTTCTACTTTTTCACACTCTGTACTAATGCATACAATTCTTTATCATACGTGGGATAGTTAACTACTACATAATTAAATGTCTCATAATGATAACATATGGGTTTACCGTGTTGCATCAACACTGCTCCCATGGCATAGTCACTGGCACCTGTTTCAATCTCAAATGGTCTTTGAAGATCGGGCAGTGCTAGTACTGGTGTTGTACTAATCTTTTCTTTCAAGGTGTCGAAGGCTTTCTAGTGTTGGCCTCCCTACTGAAACACCTTGTTCAATCCTGTTAAAGCATGTAAGGGAACTGCAATTAAGGAAAAGTTAGAAATAAACTTTCTCCAATATTGTGCTGCTCCTAAGAAGCTTCTAACCTCTATAGCAGATTTGTGTTTAGGCCAATTTACAATGACTGCAACCTTAGAGGGATCTATCTTCCATTCACCACCCCCTACTATATGTCCCAAATAATTCAAAGATATTTTTCCAAATTCACATTTTGAGAGTTTGACATAAAGTTTTTCTCTTTTCAAAACATCTAGTGTCTACTTAACATGCTTTAAATTTTCTTCCCACGTTTTGCTAAATATAAGAATGTCATCCAGATATACAATAACAAAATCATCAAGAAAAGGTCTGAGTACATCATTCATTACTCTCATGAAAGTAGCGGGAGCATTAGTTAAGCCGAAAGGCATAACCAGCCACTCATACAATCCCTGCTTTGTTTTGAAAGCAGTCTTCCATGCATCTTGCTCTGCAACTTTGACTTGATGATAGCCACTATGCAAGTCTAACTTGGAAAAACAAACAACTTCTTTCAACTGATCTAATAGATCATCTACGCGAGGAAGCGGATAACGATTTTTTATCATTATCTTATTCAGTGCTCGGTAATCAATGCACATTCTCCACGAACCATCTTTACTTTTCACCAAAACAATTGGAGACCCACATGGTGATGTGCTAGGTCTAATGAACCCCTTCTCGAGCAGCTCATGTACCTGCTTCTTGATTTCTGCATTCTCTAAAGCGGACAACCTGTACATTCTGATGTTAGGCAATGGAGTATCTTGCTGCAAATTAATATCATGCACTATTTCCTTTTTGGGTGGCAAACCTTTAGGTTATTGAAACAATACATCATATTCTAAAACAATTTTTTCTAAATCAGCTTGCTGTTTAACATCATAGCCCTCAAATACATTGGTTTTATCAGGTTTCTTTTCCTTTACAACCATCAGTAAAAATTGTTTGCATGAATTTACAATTCGTTTCATCTGTCCTGAGTTTATGAGAGTATAATTATTCTTGAGCTTATGAGCTCTTACCATATATTCGATTCCATCTTTAACGAGTAGATACTTGTTCTCAGCTCTATAGAAAATAGATTTTCTATCATACAAGTAAGGACTTCCTAAAACAATTCCACATAAATCCAAAGGAACTATATCTAAATCAACCTCATCTACAAATGCTGACCCAAAAGAAAACTTTAGTTTACATTGTCTAGTCACTTGTAGCTTTGCTTTATCACATAGCCAACCTAATCGATATGGTTTCTTGTGAGGTGTGGTTAGTAATCCCAACTTCTTTACAATTTATTCAGAAATTAAATTTACTTATGAGCCACTATCAAATAAAGTATCAATCTTTTGATGATTGGAAATAACTCGAATATGAAAAAGCTCACATCTTTTTCTATCATTTTCTTCATTATCAGTAGATTGTGCAGAATTACTAGTAGATGCTTCAGAATTTTTACCTTTTATACCTGTGGCCTCGATTGTTGCTTCATCTCCTGAGTCTGACCCTAAATCTTTTTGAATAGCTACAACAGTCTTCTTCTTCTTGCCTTCGAACATCTTAGGTTTTAGCTCTGGATGCAGAATCCAGTAGTGTTCATTGTCATGCCCATCCTTCTTAGAGTGAGTGCATGAGGACTTGCTCTTCCGTACAGTGTTTGTCTTCCTCTCTTTCCATTTCTGTTTTCTTTTCTCCTTATTTTTTCTTGCAGTGGGTTGGGATGATCCCCCAACTTCTAGGTTCCCATTCTTACCTCTTGCTTCTAGATGTGTAACCTAAACAGATACCTCATCTATGCTAGTGGGATTAAACATGAGGATAGTGTGCCTCATGTAGCTGTGTAGACCACCTATATACTTCAACAGAGTCTCAGGTGAGTCTAAATAAATTCCTAGAATCAAAGCTCTTTTCCTAAATTCTTGGGTGTAACCTTGTACACTTTGCCCTTTTAGTTGTCAAAGAGTTTTCCAGCTCATCATGGCTTGCTGCATGTAGGCTAGTGGATAGAATTGCTTTTTAATTATAGAAACAAATTCACTCCAGACAGAAAGAATCTTACCATGTTTCTTCATGTCAGCTTGTGTCCTACCTTCCCACCATACCAAGGCAGTGCCTCCAAGGCGTAGGCTGGCCAGCTGAATCTTACTCTTGTCTGAGTCAATGCTTTGCACTCTACAATAAACATCAATCTGTCTGATCCAATTATCTAGCTTCTGTTGTGTGTGCAGCATGATTGTTCAAAGGTCTTTGTTTCAGCCGAATGTATACCCCAGGAAGTTTGTACACCCCTCCACGCGGGGGGGTGCGGGGGGGACTTGTCCCCCCCGCGGGGGTCCGGGGGGGCCGATCCCCCCGGCTGGGGGGTCTGGGGGCCAGTGGTCCCCCGGCGGGGGCTCGGGGGCAACGCCCCCGAAGCTAAAAACAAATGTAAAATTGCCTTGTAAAAGTATAGTAATTTCTAGTCAATCTGGGCCGTTCATTAGGCAGATGATCTGACGGTAGAACTTATGTTTAGTTTAGGGTTTTTTGCCCTAGAAGGCAACCCCTCTCTTTGTATGAGGGTATTTGAGGCAGAGATATAGATGTGTATTTTTTGTGAGCGAGAAACAGAGAGGTGAGACTATGAGAGAAAACAAAGGATATTACAACGGATTTGTTGTAGGTTGTGTCTCTTCATTTTGCTGGATAATAGAAAGGAAGGACTGGCTGTTCGGGGTGGACGTAGCCCAAACTGGGTGAACCACGTATATCTATGTCTCTCTTGTTTTGTGCGTTTTCTGTGTTTATATTTCTGCAATATTTTATGTGTTTCATTGCTCCGTAATATATAATTTTCTTACAGCTTCTCTGCATTCAACTCTCCATCATATATTGGTAAATCAAATTTAACATCTAATTTAATCAAAGATGTTTTCTTTTTATTTTCAGGGCTATTAGGAGGCGTGAGAAATTTTTATTCTTTCCCTTTGCCTTTAGAGTGGTCATGGAGGAGAGATTCTTCTACTCCTTTGTCTTGTTTAGAGCTGGATGAATCTTCATCTCTATGTTTCTTATAGTCCCTATACATTTCCTCCACCATGGATTTCAGGGTCATAAAACTATCCATGAACCGGGGGTCTGATTCCAAGGGATTTTCTTCTAACATTTTCCTCTTAGAATAGACTCTTCCAATTTCTGGGTTAGTTTCAGACAATTCTCCTTCTCCTAATTTAAATCTAGTTAGCATTCAACAACAAAATACATCACAAGCTTGTCTAGCCTTAGTAACCCTATGCTCTGCTACCACTTGATCTGGAATTTATCCAGGACAAAGAATGAAAGGTATTATGGACTCATGTGCATGGATGTGCCTATGTTACTTATGCAACGGATCAATAAGATTGCTAGAATACATAGACACTAAGGCAATCAGAGAAAACATAACAGTCAAACATGTAAACAAAACAACTTTAATAAGGAGTTCACCCAATGCTCCTGGGCTATGTCTCCTGGTCCAGCCTTTCAGTGGTGACCTCTCTATTATGTTTTCAAGCAGAGTTTTTACAACAATGAGCTTGATTTGAGACTCACTAACAGAGTGAAGTCAGTAGAAATGGAGTGCACAGACTCTCCTTACTGAAACTCGACCTCTGAGGGTCATAGTAGTATGACAGCCCTATGCCGAGGAGTTTGCTTGAACCTCTCAAGCCTTGAATGGAGTACACAGACTCTCTGACTCTCTCTGGCTTTGTCTGGCTCAATGCTACCTTCAGGTCAGCTCGGCTTCTACTCTCTGTTCTCTACTATTAGCTTTATGTGTCTCTTCGTTGTCTACCTCCTATGTTCTACTTTTGCCAGTTCATGGCTTTAAAGCTAGTCTGTTCTTTGACTACTCGTTTCTGCTTCCTGGCCTCCTGGTTTCCTTTCCTCTGTCCATTCGAATTCCTCTGCTCTGCATCATCATCACTGGGTAATGCTTCACAGGGAGGTGGCCACTTGTTTTCTAACGAACTGGGCGTAAAATTCCCTGAATCATATTCGAATGGTCATTAATTTGTTTGCTTCAAGATAGCCCACAAACACGAATCATTTGCCAACTCATCATCCACATCAGACTTCAAATCCCCTGTCATCTTGCTTTTTGGTTTGTCAAATCCGGTCAGTCATCAGGATATATCTCCACTATCGATCTGGACCCCCGAGCTCCTACGGTTGTCCTTCATATCAGGCAGACAAGTCGCATGACATTTACCCATTCGATGCGGGCAATTTTTTCTCTCTTCTACCACATGCGTGTCATTTGATGTGTGGCATCGGGTGGGACTCAGTCAAAACTGCTTACCGCCTCGAAGCCTTCTGATATCCTGCCGATTTTGGGGAATCCCATGCTACGGAACCGAAACTGTTACTTTTCCGAATTTTATAGCGATTTCGGGTTTGGGCGCTTCGGGGCTTTCCTTCATTGAGGGGGATGCCCTGCTATATCAGAATTCACCTATGTTTCTTGATCTGGCCTCCGGTTTTTCCAGTTTTGTGCCATTCCGCTTTACCATGGGCCAACGGTCTGCGCGCTCAACCGAGGGTCCTCGTTGCTTCGCTCTGGCCACAACTGCAATTGTTATGAGGATTCCTTCTGATAGTTTTGATCTTTTCTAGGACTTGAATCTTTTAGCCTAATTTGAAATAGTCATGAAAACATAGAGAGTTTTTTTAGGATCCAATTCGGATCAATACTATAAAGAAATTTATGAATTTGTTTGTACTTATCTATCTTAAGTATTAAATAGCCAATTTATTAATACATTTTCATTCATCTAATTGTTCAAAATAATTACTTTATCAATTTACGTATAGCTTATTTATTTAAAAGAAAACAAGAATTTTTAAAATATACTGTAAAAAAATATTGATTTTTATCCATCATCTGTCTAAAGTATTAAATAACCTACTCATTAATTCATTTTCAACTAACCATCCATTTATGAAATGTTATAAATAAACAATGACTTCATTAATTCACTTGAACCAAATGTTACTAATCCATCTTCATCCATCCATCTCAATTTTAAACCAACATAAACCCATATTAACTCTAGATCTATCATGAGCCGAGAGGGACCAAATCTATTTTAACTTTAAATGAGGTTTGTATCTTAAGAGATTTGAACCTGGGCTTGGTAAATCCGAAGTTAATATGGATCTATGTTAGTTATAAATTTTGATTATGGAATTTGTTTGGAAGTGGAAATCTATGGGAAGATAAGAATATAAAGTTAGTTGTGTAATTAAATTGAGTAAAATTGTTGATTAATTATATAAGTTTAATAAATTTGAAAGAAAATACTTTTTTTTAATTATTATTGTAAAGATATCAAACTATTAAATTTTCATTATAATAAATTAATGAATGAATTTAATTTTCTATATGGAAAATGATATTTATAAATTAATTATAATTTAAGTGGTTGGGAATTAGTGTGACAATATTTAATTTTGACTAATCTTATCGAGCCCCAAAAAATTAATCGCAACAATATATGATCTTTAATAATTAATCATTTATATTTTAATTATCGATTTCATTGGAGACCTTGACAGACCTTATGGGTAGGGCTCTATTTGTGGCTAGATGATCTCCCCAAATCTAAGCTATATAAAGATATTTATATTACTAGACAACTGACTTCACATTGATATCGTTTGTTTCCAAAAATCATTGTGGGATCTCAGAGACACGTAGACTGAAAATAACTTGTTCCCATGATCCTAGAAAAGACAACCATAGACACTTAGTAACATTCTAACTATCTATCACATTAATAGTTACATGCATAGGTAGTGTTGGGTAGTCAAAGAAAACTGTGTTCACATATAGCATAGTAAGACATATTGAGAGTCATAAAAATATAATAGAAGTAGATATAGCATAGACAAAAATAAGAAGCCAGATAAAGGTCCTGGTTAAAAATGAACCTAAAGATCCGAGCACAGGGGTGCATCTTCCGTTTATCCAAGGGACCACAGATAAGATTGTGAAGATCCTAAGGAAACATAGGGTTCCCTCGACCTTTAGGCACCTAAACACTATTCATAGCTCCTTAAGGTCAGTAAAAGACCCCATGGACCCTAAGAACATGAAAGGTGTCTATGTTATCCCATGTGCATGTGGGACTCCCTACATTGGTGAGACTGGCTGCTCAATAAATCAAAGGATTCAAGAGCATGCAACCGACATCAAGCATGGGAGGACCCACTCCTCAGCATTAGTAGAACGTGTTGAAAAGACAAAACACCACATATGCATTGAAGAGGCTCGGGTCATTGCAAGGACTGACCATTTCCATCACTGAAAGTTTAGGGAAGCATTAGGGATCCATCATGTCCATCCATAAACATGATGGATGGAACATTAGCAGTCGTTGGATCCCTACCATCTCATCTTAGGTTCTAATTTTAAGGTTAATTTTTCCTTTTTCGAGTTTTTCCTCCCTTCCTGTGTTTCATATCATTGTTTCCTTTTTTTATGGCCTTGTGGGTTCTAGCTTATTTTATCTTTATTTTGATTCTTGATTATTTACTATTTTTCATTATGTCATCCTTTAATTTATTTTGATTTTATTATTATTAATTTCTTCATCCCAATTTTTTTTCCCTCTATATGTAAATATAAGAACAATATTTTAATTTATTATTTAATGTTTTATTCTCATTTAAAATAATTTTGTCTTGTTATTTTCAATATTCTATTTGTCCGTCTTTGTTAATAGTAACAAGAATAATTATGATAACAAAATTGATTAATTATTTAATTAATTTAATATGAATTAATTATAACTTTGAATTTTGACCATGATATTGATTTATTTATCATTTATTTGGGGTAACCTTCCCCTATTTCTTTGGTTAAATTTGACCCAAATTATTATTTTTTGGGATTTTTAATTGAATATTCAGATCTATTCTTATTTTTAATATTATTTTTATTTGATTCAAACTAGTCATTTCAATCTAACTGTTAGAGTTGATTATCTATTTTTGGCACCATCTTTGTTTAATCTTATGGTTAGATCTATTTCTTCATCTTGTCTTGACAATAAACCACACTAGATGGTTTGAAATGCATCGACATAATTTTTGCAATGTGATTTTTACCAAAAGATGCTTCAAAGCATAAACGATTGTTAGTCTAATATAATCACGAGAGAGAGAAAATTGAAGTTGCCTTGAGATGAAACCTCCACTGGTGTGTTGATAACAACGGTAGTGTGAGGCTGCTAACCAAAACTAGAGTCTGAATCACACACCACAAAACGTTCCACCTAAATTAGTTTGATCTTCTCCTCTTGTTATGCAAATCACTAATAGTGATCAACTTGCTAATATATATTATAGTGTAGTATACCTTTGATCTTTTGCAACTTAGAGAGAAATTTCTAATATATTGTATACTATAATATATTATAGGCAAGTATTAATAATTTTGATTCTAAGATCAACTTCCCTCGTTTGTAAGTGATAAAATAATCAATGAAGACACTAAGCTTAATCTGAGGTTTTCCCGCTAAAGTTCGGTAGCTTTGTTTGTAGACATTCAAAATCCTCAAACCGACCTGGTCCTTACTCAGACCCGCTCTGGAGTTTCACATTAACACAAATTTGCAACTTGATCTTGATTGTTTTAAGTCAATAATAATAATCTTCCAGCGTAAGTTCAACTCAGTTTTGTCTGAACTGTATGATTGAGATGAATTCCTTAACAAGTCTCTGCAATGAATATGTTTTACAATGTTATCTTCACTCCTATGCTCAAATTAGTAGCGGCCAACAACCCACACGGTTTTCTGAAAGCTGCTTTTAGATTCCACCTCTGGAATCACATAAATTGGTATGCGGCGTTTCCTCATGGTAGCAGGACAAATATTTGCAAGCTTGCTGCCGAGGAAAGGCTAATTTTTATCAAAGCAAGCCATGAAATTTCTAGTAGAACCTGTAACAGTATAATCAAACTGTGCATGGAGAGACGATTGAAGGAGGCGGTGGACATACTGAATTTTACAGAACAACAAAGCATCCAGGTAGATTCCAGTACCTACCTTCATCTCTTGCGGTTATGTAGTGACATGAGGGCTTTTGCAGAGGGAAAAAGGGTTCATGCCTTCATAAATAAAACTGGATTTCAGCGAAACAATTATCTGCAAAACAATGTCATTAACATGTATGTTAAGTGTGGCAATTTGGAAGATGCACGCAAAGTGTTTGAAACAATGACTGAACGAGACGTGGTCTCTTGGACTGCAATGATTGCTGGATATGCTCAGTGTAGTAATGAGGAAGAGGCGCAGAAACTCTTCTGTAGAATGATAATGGCAGGTGTAAATCCAAATCAGTTCTCTTTTGCCAGCGTTCTTCGAGCTAGCGCAGTGGCGGCCGCTCCGGAAGGAGGGAAGCAGGTCCATGTTCATATCCTGAAAGTTGGATTTCAAGGGGACGTTTATGTGGGCAGTGCCCTTCTTGATATGTATGCCAAATGCGGAAACCTGGAGGATGCGTGCCAAGTGTTTGATGAAATGCCTGAAAGGAATTTGGTCTCTTGGACATCTATGATTGTAGCATGTGTTCAGAACGGGTATGGTGACCAGGCACTGAGAGTCTTTTCTCTAATGCAGCAGTCGGGTATAGTGATTGACAGCTACACATTTGCCAGTGTTTTGAGGGCATGCGGTGGTCTAGCATGTTTGGAACAGGGTAAGTGGGTTCATGCCCATGTTATCAAAACGTCTCAACTGGATGCCTTTGTAGCGAGTGCCCTTGTTGACATGTATGCTAAGTGTGGAAACATGGAAGATGCAAGAAACGTTTTTGATAGAATAGCAGAATGGAATTTGGTTTCTTTCAATGCAATAATTGCAGGATATGTACAGAATGGAAACTTTAAGGAAGCCCTAAAGCTATTTATACAAATGAAACATGCTACCGTGGAATTTGATGTGTTTACTTTCACCAGTGTTCTTAATGCATGTTCCGCAGTAGCGGCTCTGGAAGAGGGCAATCAGGTTCATGCTCACATTATTAAAGCTGGATTTAGGTCAGCTGTTTCTGTGGGTAATGCTGCTGTCGATATGTATGCAAAAGCTGGAAACATGGAAGATGCATTGAAATTATTCAGTCAAATACCAACACAAAATTGTATATCTTGGACATCAATTATTGCAGGATATGTTCAACATGGGCAAGGTGAAAAAGCTTTGAGTTTCTTTTTCCAAATGCTACAGGCAGGCATTAATGCAGATAAGTTCACATTTGCCAGTGTTTTAAAAGCGTGTTCTAGCCTAGCAGCACTGCAGCAGGGAAAGCGAGTCCATGCCTACATCAATAAAACCGGGTTTGAGTTAGATACCATGGTGGGCAGTGCCCTTGTGGACATGTATGCCAAATGTGGGAATATAGAAGATGCACAATGCATCTTTGATAAAATGCCAGAGCGCAACTTAGTTGGTTGGAATGCTCTGATTGCAGGACTTGCCCATCATGGCTGTGGCAAGGAGGCCCTCCAATATTATGAAAATATGTGCCTGACAGGCATGAAGCCAAATAGCACCACCTTCCTTATTGTTCTTTATGCATGTAGTCATGCAGGCCTTGTGGATGAAGGTACTCTGTACTTCTGGTCTATTCCTCAAGATCATGGAATAATACCAAGAATGGAACATTATGCTTGTATGGTTGACCTCTTTGGACGTGCTGGGCACCTGTTTGAGGCAGAGAATTTTATCAAAAATATGCCTTTTCAACCTGATCTTATTGTATGGCGGACTTTGCTTGCAGCTTGCAGAATTCATGGTAATGTGGAGTTAGCAAAGAATGCTGCAGAACAGATTTTAGAGGTAGAACCACATGATGTTGCAACACATGTGCTCCTCTCAAATATTTATGCTGCAGCCCATAAGTGGGAAGAGGTAGCAAATTTGAGACAATTATTGAGAAATAGCAGATTTAAGAAGCAGCCAGGATGTAGCTGGATTGAGGTTAAGAATAAGATGCATATGTTTCTTGTGGAAGACAGATTGCATGAACAAGCAAAAGAGATATATGCAAAGTTGGACGCATTGATGCAGCAGATGGAGGCAGCAGGGTATGTGCCCGACACTAATTTTGCATTGCATGATTCAGATCAGGAGATGAAGGAACACTCTCTTCATCACCACAGTGAGAAGCTAGCTATTGCTTTTGGGTTAATGAACTTACCCCCTGGAATGCCTATTCAAGTTATTAATAGCCTTCGCATGTGTGGTGATTGCCACAATGCAGTTAAGGTTATCTCTAAGATTGTTGGGCGAAAAATTGTTGTAAGAGATGCTAACCGCTTTCATCATTTCCAAGATGGTCTTTGTACTTGTAGGGATTACTGGTGATTGCATAGAATGAACAACAAAAAATAACCTGATATCTTCACACAACCAAAAATTCAAGACAAGAAACTATTTTCCAATGCTTCTCCATCTTGAATCTGAGGACAACAGAAATGCATATATTAACCAAAGCCAAGCATAGACATGCAGTCCAAAAAAATAAAAAATAGGTTTTTTTATTTTTTATTTTGCAGATATGGCATATAATTAATGACTTGAATGGCAGCAAATGCAATCATTTGTAAAATCCTTTAAACACCAAGACAAACCTCTCATGCTCCTAATACAACTTAGATCATAATAGCAGCATGCTTTTCAACTCCTACAGCATCTTTTTTTTCAATGAAAACCTTGTGGAGAAATCCAACAGATGCTTCCCCATATTTGTGGATGGCATCCCTAGTAAACAAATGAATTTAAACTAGTGCACCTAATCAAGAGAGATTCAAACTGGGCACCCACTGCTACTGAACTAGCTAAATGTCCAACACTCTTGGTGATAACTGGTTAAGCTAACCCCTTGGGCTATCTTGTGACACCTTCTTATGAACACCTGTTGCACTTAATGATCGAAATAAGAAGAATTTTGTCCTATGGGCATGTCCAATCTTATAATTTCTCCTTACCCCATTATGTGAATTACAGTTGCAGGCTGTTCCACGCTATGATCCCATGGACCTTCCATATTGTTCTGACTTATCACATTTTCCAGTGACAGGAAAAGAACTCTCCGTTGTGTTTTCTACCTCCTTTGGAGTTGATTTATAACTCAGTACCAGGGTGGCCCAATTACATCATTTGGAAAGCATTGTATCGGTGTCATAACTTGGACAGTAGAGAAGATAAGCAGAATCCAGAAACTGGAGTCCTTTAGCAGCATTCTGGTTTTGGTTACTGCCTGTGGTAAGAATGGAAATAGTGACATGCATAATGCCAGCGGCAATCTAGCGAAGTCAGATCAAGGGAAAATACATGTGAGATAGAATCTATTTGATAATACTTATGAGAGAGCTACAAAAAAAGGAGGTTTGTTTTCTGATAAAGTTATATTTAAAGGAGATGAAAGGAGTACAAAACCATTAAATAGGGTTTCCATATGCTTAAACAGAAACCCAGAAAGAACATAACACCACCAAAATTGAAACTACAGTTTCAACCAGTGTTGAAAATATCGGTATCGGCAAAATATCAGCGAGGATCCTGAAAAAAATTTATCAACAATATCAGCAAACATAAAAAACCAATTTTCTCAGATTTTTAGACATATAAAGCAATAATGATATTTAGCCGATATTTTCAAAATATGGTGATACTTAGCCGATATTTTCAAAATATCGCTATATTTAGCCAAGATTTTCAAAATATCGTGATATTTTCAAATCTGAAAATATCGCTATATTTACTTGCCGAAATATTGTTTGCTTGAAAATATCACGATATTTCGCAAAGTATAGCCAATATTATCAACATTGGTTTCAACACGGAGTGTTTTTTAACAACCAGAATATTGAAAAGATAACCAAGACATTAAAAGGGTTATTAGCTTTCCATTAAACTGCTTTGGGCCAATGTTACAAACATTAGCATCGGGATAAATCAGCAAGGGTCTAAAAAACCAAAAAATAGTAAAAATCGGGAAAATATCGGTAAAAATCGGCAAACATTGGCTAGGCCAAAAAATCGTGATTTCGAAATAAAATCAGGATGTTATCAAGATGTTCACAACACTGCTTTGGACTTCATTGTCCATTGAGCAACCATGAACCAACAAAATATAAGAGAAGGCACAGGTAAACAATTGACAGGAAAATCTTGATCAAGCTCTAAAACTAGGGTTTTTTTTCTGATCTGAAATGGGGGTTTAACAACTTGTTATGCTTACAAGAACCTCCCACTCAAAGCTTGACAAATAAATGATTTAGCTTATGTATGACATTTGCGGAATTAAATACTTGAGACAGGGGTATGCTTTCTTTTAATTGTTTAAGTTCTTTAAGTCCATTTGTTTCTGCTGATCTTAAGCACATATAACATCCATATAATGTAGCAAATAAACATCTACACATAACAACAAATTTAATCTAGGAGTTCATCCGAATATCGTGGGCTACGTCTCTTTGAGTTTTTGTCATCTTGACTGGGCTCTTTGGGATTACGGCAAAGTTTCTTTTACAAGTTCCATGTTCAACTCCAAAGATTATTGAACTGAACCAATGGGCTTAGAAGACCATCTATATCCATGTCATGGTTGTCACCACTCTGCAAACAGATCTAAGCTCCCTTAGACTTGATTCCTTCAATCAGTGCTCTAAGCTACCCTGAGCTTTCTGATGGCACTAACTCCTTCAGAATTCTTTAACTATCACTGAAACCTCATCTATTGTCTCCAGCACATATCAGACACCGAAAATACACTGATCATTTGCTCAAAATGAGCACTGCGTCCCCAAACTAGGCCTTTCTCCACAGTTGGAACTAAGATGCCTGAAACTTCCCTATAGCATCTCGGCCTTTAGAAGTCTTCAAATGCTTCTGCAAATCCCTGCAATGGATTCAGAAGGTTCATTACGGTCAGGAATCACTGTTGTTTCGCTGAGAACGAGCGCCGGTAATTCCTATAACTGCCTCCAACTCCTGGTGGTCCTAAGATCCAAAATCTCCCTGGATGAAAATCTCTATGAAGATGACTTCTTTAGCTTCTTTGGGCTATTCCATTGGCTTCAGAAGACTCCAATTAGCCTAGCTAGCCTCTTGTTTCACTCTCTCTTGTTGAAAACTGCTCCTCGAGTGCATTTAGTCAATATCCCTTAGGGATACTCCACCAAATTTAGTGAACTGCACTTAACTCCAGTTAAAAATGGCATATCTGCCTTTTCAGCCGCTTCGCCAAGCTAAACCGTAGGAGGTGAGCCGTTACAATAACTGTTTGGGCACACATATGAGGCGGTATAATCCCGACGATTAGGGATAATCCTCACCGGAAGCATTTCAAATAGCAGAATCTCCACCATCAATCTATCCCGCTCGATCCAACGGATATCGCGTCATCCGCTCACCAACTAACCCAGACGATCTCCACCATCGATGTGACCCGTCCAATCGAACAGTTGTCGCGCAATCTCGTGTAGATTCTTGCACGACCGATATCAGGTTGAGAGCGCGCGAGAAAAGTAGTTTTCCCATGCTACGTGTCGACCACTAAGGTTAATCGCATGAAATCGTAGAATACCATTTACAGCTTTTTGTCCGCGCGAGATACCGTTTCCCACTTTCCAAATACTACCCACGTGCTCAATACGGAACTTAAAGAAAGACATTTAATTAATATTTCCAAAAATCAAATTATTCTTGGTCAAATGTCCATAAATTGCAGTTTACTCAAATTGCGATAACTCCTTCATACGGTGTTGGCTTTTCGAACTGTTCACGGCGTCAGAATCAGGAAGAAGAGATCTATCTGGTCGCTCAAGTTCGACACTCTTTCAAACATTTTGAAATTTGAACTATCACTAAGGTCCTTGATCAATATTTGATCACTCCTCCCCATTAGGAATCTTTTGGACCCCAAAACACTGATATATTGATCTGTACAGTAGATGAGAGTACAACACCCTCTTCTTTTAGCCTCCATACACTTGCCTTGCATGGCTAGTGCCTTTGAACCAAAACTCGAAGGTAGTCAATACTTCCCTTCTTGGATGCGCTTGTCCTCCTGTTAAGAATTGTCTTCCTTGAACTCATTCAGAATTTCTGTTGAGAAGTTTACAGAAGGTAGCTGAACATCGCTTCCTTGATCATCGACCCAAGGTGGCTCAAACAAACGTGAGATTACATCATAAATATATGCATACTTAACTGAAATTTGCATATGTACCAATGAAAGTATGTTTTATTGGGTCAAGAAGTCAAACCACTTCTTACCAAGCCACTTCTATGGCGACTTTTGCTGCTGCAAATCTTCTTCTGACATCTTGTCAAAAACAACATAATGCAAGAAACAACTTGACAACATAAATTCACATCATGTGAATCATCATCATGTCTCTTACATCTTGTGTACAAATGATCGACTAAATCACAAGCCGACAAAAACATACCTTTTTCAAACAACTGACTCTCCAAGTCAAGCATGTACAAAAAGAACTTGACGATTCTTTTTCAAAGTAGAAAGAATTCCACCTCTTGTGAAAACACTTCATCGTTATCTCCCTTTTTCAATCTTGGAGACACAATCAACTTTTCCAAGTCGATATGACATTGCATGCATGTTTAAACAAAGCTATCAACCATCAAGTCAATTACACATACATGTTCAAATACAATGAAATCATCAACATTCCTTTGTTCATACACACCATTCTCATGCATGTATTCCATTCTTCAACTTTCTCTCAAGCACAATCATAAGTACAAGATCCTTAATCATATGTAAATATACCTACAAAGCTGAAATTATCATAATTTTGGTGCAATAAAGCAAGTCTCATACTCAACTTTTTCATTCACCTTTTTGGTAAAACCTCGCAACTTGCATTCCATTGGCAAAGAAATGTATCAAATCAAAAGACATGCAACTTTAATTGGATAAGAACTCTAACCATTTCTTACCAATCCACATCAAAGGCGCTTCCTTTAACTGCACATCGACATCAACATGTGAATCATCCTGAAACACATCAATTATGGAAACTTCATTTCCATTCTTGCCATTTTCTTTTTCCACCTTCTTCAAATTTCGTGGAAGCATTGTTGGATTCAAAATCCAACACTTTTCAGCAATATGTCCTTGCTTATGGCAATAAGTGCAACACATGTTCATCCTCTTTATAGCATAATTTGCCTTGTCCAATGGACCTTTGGCTTCTTGCCTCCTCTTCTTCAAAAGTTTCCTGTATGTGGCCATTTTCTTCCAACATCTAGAAACAATATGGTTAACCAAACCATAAAAGGAACATGCATTTTTTTTCCAATGCTTATGTGGAAATTTACAATGCTTAACATAATCAAAAGAAATGTGATTGAAATCAGATTTATACATTTCCCTTTCACCTTTGTTACCTTCATGAGAAGGTGAATCGAATGAAGAAGTGGCTCCCTTCGAAACACCATCAATCTCTTCAATGATTTTAGAGCTTTCACAACTCTCTTGTTCGAGTGCATGCTTATGAACACCTTCTTCTTGCAAAGTATGTTTCAAATGATTGCATTCCCCATGAATTCAATTTTTACAAACTTGAGGTAGAGAACCTAAAATGAAACTCCTTCTAGGAACTGTTTCAATTGCCTTCATGGCTGCTTTGGAACTTTCTCCATAAGATTGTCCATAGCCAAGACCCAAATACTTAGGCCTTTCCTCAACCATTATTGGCTCAACAATGCCTTATGCATGTTTGCCCAATCCTTTTCCTTCATAGCCCATTTTTGACATCAACTTGGACCCTATGCCTCTTGTATGTTTTTCAAAAGAACCAACATAAACATTCTTAGAGGAAATTGAAGACAAACTAGGATTGTTTACCTCTTCTTCAAACTGATGCTTGACTAAGGCTTCTTTGGCAACAAGAAGCTATGTCTCCAACTCATGCATCCTTTCTAGGTTCATATTTGCAATATGAAGTTGGCTCTCCATTCCGTGCAACTTGTCAAAAAGCAACTGCTTCTCTTCCTTCATGGAATTCAATTGTTCTCGAAGTTTTGTGCTCTTCCTTTCATCTTCGTACATTTGTTTCACCATATCCATCATGATGAACAAGTCTTGCTTCATGTCTTCATCAAAGAATCTTGTGAAGGAGGAGGATTTTGAAAACTCACTTGTAGAAGTTGTCATTATAAAAATGAACAAAAGAACTTCAACAAAATTCACAAAGCTTTCAAAATCTATTGACAAAATTTTTGAACTAAATGGCAGTAGAGTCAAACTCTTATTCAAGCAGCCTTTTGCAAACAAACCCTCTTGTGCTTCAAGGGTTTCCTTGAGGTCCTTTAGATAAGGAGAATGCCTTCAGCCCTTCTTCCTTCTTGTCTTTTCCTGGACTTAGCTATCAATAGCTTTCAAGTCAAACAAGAAACCTATTGCTCTGTCAATCAAGCAACCTGCTCTGATACCACTTGATTTGAAATGGGGGTTTAACAACTTGTTATGACTACAAGAACCTCCCATTCAAAGCTTGAAAAATAAATGATCTAGCTTATGTATGACATTTGCATAATTAAATACTTGAGATAGGTGTATGTTTTCTTTTAATTGTTTAAGTGCTTTAAGTCCATTTGTTTCTGCTGATATTAAACACATATAACAACCATATAATGCAGCAAATAAATATCTACACATAACAACAAATTTAATTTAGGAGTTCACCTGAATATCATGGGCTACGTCTCCTTGAGCTTTTGTCATATTGACTAGGCTCTTTGGGATTATGGCAAAGTTTCTTTTACAAGTTCCTCACTTAACTCCAAAGGTTACTGAACTTGACCAATGGGCTTAGAATACCATCTATATGCCTATCATGGCTGTCATCACTCTGCAAACAGATCTAAGGTCCCTTAGACTTGATTCCTTCAATTAGTGCTTTGAGCTACCCTGAGCTTCTTGATGGCACTAACTCCTTCAGAATTCTTTAACTATCACTGAAACCTCATCTACTGTCTCTAGCACATATCAGACATCGAAAATAGACTGATCATTTGCTCAAAATGAGCACTGCATCCCCAAATTAGGCCTTCCTCCATGGTTGGAACTGGGCTGCTTGAAACTTCCCTATAGCATCTCGGCCTTTAGAATTCTTCAAATCCTTTTACAAATCCCTGCGATGGATTCAGAAGACTCATTACAGTCAGGAATGATTGTTGGTTCGCTGAGAACGAGTACTAGTAGCTCCTACAACTGCCTCCAACTCCTAGTGGCCCTTAGCTCCAAAATATCCGTGGATGAAAATCTCTATGAAGATGACTTCTTCAGCTTCTCTAGGTTGTTCCATTGGCTTCAGAAGGCTCCAATTATCCTAGCTAGCCTCTTGTTTCACTCTCTCTAGTCGAAAACTGCTCCTGGAGTGCATTTAGTCAATATCCCCTAGGGATACTCCACCAAATTTGGTGAACTGCACTTAACTCCAATTAAATATGGCATATCCACCTTTTTAGCTGCTCTACCAAGCTAAATTGTCAAAGGTGAGCCGTTACAATAACTGTTTGGGCACGCATATGAGGCGGTTAGGGATAATCCTCACCAAAAACATTTCAAATAGCGGAATCTCTATCGTCGATCTATCTCACTCGATCCAACGGATATCGCATCGTCCACTCACCAACTAACCCCGACGATCTCCACCGTCGATGTGACCTGTCCAATCGAACGGTTTTCACGCAATCTCACGCAGATTCTTGTAGGACCAATATCAGGTCGAGAGCGCGCGAGAAAAGTAGTTTTCCCCTACTATGTGTTGACCACTAAGGTTAATCACATGAAATCGTAGAATACCATTTACATCTTTTTGTCCGTGTGAGATACCATTTCCCACTTTCTGAATACTACCCACATGCTCAATACGAAACTTAAATAAAGATGTTTAATTAATATTTCCAAAAATCAAATTATTCTTGGTCAAATGTCCATAAATTGCAGTTTACTGGACTTTTTCAAATTGCAATAACTATGTCATATGGTGTCGGTTTTTTGAACCGTTTGCAGTGTCGGAATCAAGAAGATGAGATCTATAGTTGAATTGAGGCTTCTGTGATCCATAATAGTTGAAAGAATAACTTGTCCTGACGATGAACCACACTAGTTGGTTCGAAAAGATGAGATCTATCCGGTCGCTCAGGTTCAACACTCTTTAGAACACTTTGAAATTTGAGCTATCACTAAGGTCCTTGATCAATATCTGATCATTTTCCTAGTGAAGCCAAGCTTGAAGATTTTCGTCTAGATGGATGCTTTCATACCAAGTGCAGGGGTTTGAGGGGTGAATCTTCATTGTGAGAACCCCTGTTAACAAATTTTCAATCAAAACCTCTAATTCTGAATTCCTTCTTTTCAATTGCAGCGTGGAATTTGACTGAGGGGGTTATTCTGAGATTCATTGTGATGCAGGAGCATTCTTGGCTTCAAGTGATCAACATCACCCAAAAATATTTGTTTTCTCCTTTCATTTAAATCTGAGTTAGTTTACTTAAGAGGTCAAAATAAAAAGGTCATTGGTATCATTATTACAGAAGAAAAAATTCCCTATCTACCAAAGCCTACAGCTCAAGAACCTTTAACACAGAAATGAAGTATGAGTAATGGAACTTTGTGCGAACATGTACGTGGCATCATTGCGTGGATATGGAACTCCAAGGATGATGCTGTAGAACTAGGGTAGGGAGAAAGTTAAAATATATTTTAGAAAATCCACGAGGAGTCATTTGCTTGCTGTAGAGGCAAATTACGAGAAGCATCAATGTAGAAGACAAATAGCTGAGGGAACATGATTGACCTTCAGATGGGAATGAAAAGACAAAAGTTTATAAATAGATTAATCTTGTCCAAAAGTGGGGTTCAACTCATAAGTTTGCGGAGAGGAAGTTATGCGATCTATATCTAGTTTGATATTTAGGAGTTGGGAACATAATTGCAACCAACGGATGCATGGGTTGCGTTGTACATGTCGAAGAGAGACTAGGACCTCTAGACAAAGCTATGACAAGCCAATTCCATCCTTAATGCAAAGTAAATTTTGATTATGTCCATTCTCCTATGTTGTTTGTGTTTTCCTATATTCTCATGGTGGTTTTTTGTTGTCGTTTGTTCTATAGTTTTCATAAGTCCATGTGTAGGTGAAACTTTTGTGGTTGCAACATTCCGAACTACAAGCTTGTTTCTACAACAGAGAATGTTTGAGTCTTCATTGCCTAGCCTTGCATCTAGTGGTATCAAAGAAATCTCTATTCCTATGAATGTGTTCCTGTTCAGATTTGTTTCAGTTTGAATTTGTGGTTTTGCAATTTGAGACAAAGCTATCTCATTGTGTGTGATTGTTGGAAGTGTAGCTCTTGAGAAACAGCACTGGGAATGAAGGTTTGTGAATGGCAGTCAGGTTGATGACTATGAGGATTCTACCATGAAGAGGAGCAGCCTAAGGAGGCATGAAGAACCAGGAATTGGAGGAATTGAAGAGGAGAGTTTAAGAGCTGGAGACTAGAAGAACTAGAGATGTTGAAGGATATTCAAAACCAAAATCTGCAATAGCTAAAGAGCGAAAAAATAATGCAAGACACCCGTAGATGCAATTGATCTAGTTTTTTAAGGAAAGAAGTAATTCTACACTATAAATTTCTTCTTATGGTGGTAATTTAAATGTTGAGGCTCTCAATAACAGGTTAGGAGAGCTTGAGAGGTTTAGTGAATATGAAAATGTTTAAGACCCCAATAGGGTTTCTTCTATTGTAACTAAGTTAAAGATAGAGTAGAGAGATGAAAAGAAAAGATCAAGATGTGGAAGAAAATGGTGAGTAAGATGAAGTTCTATGTTTATTACCAGTAGAGTTCATGTAGGCATGTGCAAAATTTGAGACGGGAGACATTTTTCCAAGAGTATATAGAATAATTCGTCAAATTTTTGCTTGGATCAGGTTAAAGAGCCAGAGTACCAAAAGGTAGCAAGATGCAGTAATCGGTTGAAGTTCTAGATCCAAGATGAGATGAGAACCCTATATGTTTTCGTACTTTAGATGAAGCTTATTAGATTGCTTTAAAGGTGGAGGAAAAGTTGAATAGGAGATGGTAGTAGAACTTCAAAGGAAGAGGCTCTAGGGGTAGAGGGAGAACAAGTGTTACAAAGGATAGTCTAGCAATGGTAAAGAGGATGAAGTGACAAACAACCATAATACTGGAGGAGGTAACAACATTGGCAGAGGTAGAGGTTTTGAAAGAGACCAAAGAAGTAGGTATACCATCATTTGCTATGGATGTAAATAAGGACAGGAGGCATCAGGATGTCTGGAGAATCACAATCAAGGAAGAAAAAATGAGGCCTAGGCTCATATCACATAGGGAGAGGATCTTATGTTTAGGATATTCTCCAACTTGAGAAGGAGATTGCTAATAAACCTCATATCTAAATGCAAGATTCAAGGTAAATGTCGTAGATGGTAGGAGTACGGAAAATCTATTTTCCATGGAGGTTATTGAGAAGAAATCTAAGTTGCACGAAGCGCCGAAACGTTTCAGAGTTTCTGAAATGGGTATGTTTAGAAATGTCACCTCCCAAAAATGGAAACATCGGCCGAAACGTTATATATATATATATATATATATACTCTCTCTCTCTCTCTATATATATATATATATAGAGATATATATATATAGAGAGAGAGATATATATATATATATATATATAGAGATATATATATATATCTCTCTATATATATATATCTCTATATATATATATATATAGAGAGAGAGAGAGAGTATATATATATATATATATATATATATATATATATATATATACAAGTGATTAACACATTGAAGAAAAAAGGGAAATAAGACCCATAGATGACACTTTAGAAGGAAAACCAAGTCTATATTAACTCTCATAGATGATTACATGATGGTTGAGTTTCGGAGTTTCGGGTATGGGTACATCCAGAAATGTCGGGTTCCTAGAAGTTTCGTGCAACATAGGAAGAAATGCATTCCCCATCCTAGCACACATCAATTTTATGGCTACAAAAGGGTTAACTAGTCACCATGATGGAGCAATGCATTTTAAGTTTTCATATGGGTAATAACTATATAGACCAAGTATTATGTGATCTAATTAAGGTGGATGCTTATCATGTGCTTCTAGGAATTATCTGTGGTTGTTTGAACCATAAATATTTCCATGATGGTATGAAGAGTACCTATGAATTTCTGAAGAATGGGAAGAGTTTCAAATTGTTGCCTATGACAAAGGAGAAGGCGACAAAGATGAATAATAACAACAATGGTAGTAGCAACAACAACCACTATGTAATGTTGTGCTTGAAGAAAGAAGGAGAAGGTTGATTTTTGTTTGGCCATAACGTTGAAAAGAGTCTGAGACATTGATGAAAAGAGGTATGTGCCAGTGGAAATTTAACATTAGTATTGAACAAAATTGAGACAGTTTCAAATGACATGCATGTTGTTATACCTCCCGTGAGAAGTAATTCTCATTAGAAAGACTTGATATCTGGATCAAGTCTATCAAATAAATCTCTTTAATGAATGAATCCCGCAAAGGATGAAGAAGTAAATATGCAAGTACAAGAATTGCCTGATAGGGGCTTGATATGAGAGAGTTTAAGTTCCTATGTTTTACTATTAATGTTGGCACCTAAGAAGGTGGTGGATGGATAATGTGTGTTGATTCAAGGGCTGTCAATAAGATTACCATCAAATACCGTTTAACCTTGCCAAGTATGGATTGCCTTGTGTATTGCTTGTGTAGGGAAAAGTACTTTTGAAAGATAGATTTTTAAAATGTTTGGATAAGGAAAGGTGGTGGGTGGGAGATTATGTTCAAAATGAAGGATGTATTGTTTGAGTGGTTGGTTATTCCATTTGGATTAACTTATGCACCTAGTACATTTATGAGGTTGATGAATTACATTTGGAAGATTTTTCTTTGAAATCTTGTCATTGTTATCTTGATGATTTTCTGATTTTTAGTAGGTCTGAAGAACATTTGGTAATATTGAGAAAGCATTTGAAAAGTTGAAAGAAGAGAAGTTGATTAACTTGGAAAATATTTTCTTGCAAGAGTAGTTGATTTGTTCGGGTTTTTTCATTTCCCTAGAAGGTCTAAAAATGGATTCTGAAAAGGTAAGAGCTATTATTGGATGGCTAATACATAGATGCACCTTTGATGTGAACAAAGTTGTCTTAGCTTGGCAAGCTTTTATAAGAACTGTAGTGGCATTTTTGCACCACTAGTTGAATGCATAAGGGATTTTTTCAATGAACAACAACATCAACAAAGTCTTTTGAGACCTTGTGTAGGAATTTACAGGGTAAGTTCCTCAGAAAGAATACCAAGAGGACACCGCTCACAACCAGATCTCAAATCAATACACCAGTATTTTTGACGTGGTTAAAACCCTCAGAGTGCAAGGAGGGAAACAGTCCACGGCCTGTCCCAACGTGGGTACAGACAATTTATTAATCAAAGAATGAAAATTTACATAAGCTTCTCTCATGCACGGATTACCCGAACAATGACCCTCCATGCGCTTTAAATAGAACTCATGGACCAATCGGGTGTCAAGCCACGGATCAAGTGTCGGTAATACCGAGGTGAGAGTGAACCGTCGGATCACTACATATCGTGACCGTCGGATTGTAAGTTACAAAATGTACAACGGTAAAGAAACACACTTTACCTAACTCTAACCTAACTCTATACTAGACCAAGTTGAACTTAACTATATCCTATGTGTCGGAATATCCTAACATCCCCCCTTAAGAACAACTTGGGATAGGATTGAAGGATTTACAAATATGACACAATAGGAGAAGGAAGGAGGCACTAGAGCCTATCCCCCCTTAGTGACAACTTCCTGAACTCCAAGCATATATCGAAGTTTAGTGAACTTCGCCTCTGTGAGAGCCTTTGTGAAGATGTCTGCAACCTGATCATCTGTTGGACAATATTGCACTTCAAGAACATGGTCATGAATGAGCTTTCTGATGAAGTGCATGTGTAGTTCAATGTGTTTGCTGCGCTGATGCTGGACTGGATCTTTGCATAGCTGAATGGCACTTTGATTATCACACCAAAGTGTGGTTGGATGCTGCTGCTCAAAGCCAAACTCTGATAGGATCTGACGAAGCCACAAGGCTTCCTTACTAGCTTCCACGGCACCACGATACTCTGCTTCTGCTGACGAAAGAGAAATGGCAGCCTGTTTCTTACAAGCCCATGTAATAGGTCCTGAACCAAGAGTGAAGACATAACCGGCAGTAGACTTCCGATCATCAAGGTCACCAGCCCAATCAGAATCAGTGAAACCAACTAACAGAGGAGCTGCTTTGGCACTGTAATGAATCCCAAACTGTACTGTACCTCGAACATAACGAAGTATTCTTTTAGCTGCTTTCCAATGACTTTCACGGGGGTTTTGCATAAAACGAGCAACAAGGCCAACAGCAAAGGAAAGATCAGGACGAGTATGGGTTAAATACAAGAGTTTTCCGACAAGTTGACGGTATAAGGTAGCATCAACTTCAGGAGAAGTACAAGAGACTGAAAGTTTGACTCCAGACTGAAAGGGAGAAGGGGCTGGCTTACAGTCTTCCATGTGAAAATGACGAAGAATATCACAAGCATACTTGGACTGGGAAAGGAAAATACCCTCTTGGGATTGCAAGACTTGAAGACCGAGAAAATAGTGTAAGTGTCCTAAGTCTGTCATTTCAAATTTCTTTTTAAGGCTGGACTTCACATGGTTTATAAGGTTGGGATCACTACCAGTAAGAATAAGATCATCAACATAAAGAACAAGGATGATGAGAGAGTTGCCCACTTTCTTGGTGTAGACAGTATTGTCAGAATGACACCTAGAAAAGCCAGATTCTAAAAGAAAGCTATCCATTTTGGCATACCAAGCTCGAGGAGCTTGCTTGAGGCCATAAAGGGATTTCTTAAGTCGACAAACGAGGCTGGAGTCTGTTTGTATGAAGCCAATGGGTTGTTCCATATAGATTTCTTCCTGCAAGTCCCCATGCAAGAAGGCAGATTTAACATCCATTTGATGGACTTCCCATTTTAAAGAGGCAGCAAGGGAAAGAACAAGGCGGATAGAGTTCATTTTGGCAACTGGAGAGAAGGTTTCAGTGTAGTCAATGCCTTCAACCTGTGAAAAGCCCTTAGCAACTAGACGAGCTTTATGTTTATCAACTTTCCCATCTGGTCCATACTTGGTTCTGTAAACCCATTTGCATCTAACAAGTTTGCGTCCCTTTGGTAGAGGAACAAGATCCCATGTATCATTTGTCATCAATGAATGATATTCTTCATTCATAGCTGTTTCCCAATGTGGATGGCCTGAAGCTTCTGCAAAAGTGTCAGGATCATGATTTACTGGAGCTTGAGCCAGTAAAGAAGAGGCTCTTTCAAACTGAGAACGTGTACGTCGCTGATCTGTAGGATCACCGGCAAGATCACCTGCTGCATCCCGAGTAGCACGGACCCATCTTGGAAGTTGAGGATCCTGAGAAGGTGGGGAAGGATTATCATCCTCGCTTTCATCATCAGAAGAAGAAATGTTTTCAAAGATAGAAGAGATAGGAAGAGGTGGCACATCCGCCGGACTAGGCTCGCAGGCCGATTTATTTTCATCAAATTTTACATCTCTTCTAATGATAACATTTTTGGACTTAAATGGAATAAGTCTATAACCTTTTACATCTTCAGAATATCCAACAAAAGTACATTTCTCACTCTTAGGTTCTAAGCTTTATGCTTTTCATCTGGAATATGGGCCCATGCTTCACTTCCAAACACACGAAAGTGACTTACATCTGGTTTAATGGAACTCCAAGCTTCTTCTGGAGTGATATTCTCTAGAACCTTAGTAGGAGTGCGATTGATTATATAATTTGCACAATTAATTGCTTCGGCCCAAAAACTAAGACTGAGTCCTTTAGATTGCAGCATACAATTAGCCATTTCCTTTAAGGTGCGATTTTTCCTTTCAGCTACACCATTTTGTTGTGGAGTGTATGGAACAGTATGTTGCATTTGAATTCCATTTTCGGTGCAAAAGTTGATGAATGCATTTTTAACATATTCTCCACCATTATCAGTTCTTAGCTTAAGAATTTGATGTCCAGATTGTTTTTCAACGAATGCTTTGAAGGCCAAAAAGGTGGTAAATACTTCGCTCTTGAGTTTTAAGAAGTATACCCAAGTGCGTCTGGAGAAATCATCAATGAAAGTTAAGAAGTACTTGCAGCCAGAGAATGAAGCAACAGGAAGAGGACCACATAAATCACTGTGCACAAGCTGTAAAGGGGCTGAGGCGTGCCAAGAGGCACGTTTGTCAAAACTGTCCCGATGATGTTTTCCGAGTACACATCCGGAACAAACACCATCTTTGCAAGATACCATAGGAAGACCTGTCACCATATTTTCTTTACATAGATGCTGAAGGGAGCGATAGTTTAAGTGACCAAACCGCTCATGCCAAAGTTTGCTCACTTCATCATTATGAGCAACAAATACTGAGGGAAGATGGGATGACCCAAAGTTGTGAAACTTATACAACCTTTTGGAATCATCAGCAAGACCAGTAGCTAGAATCTGTTTAGGATCTTTTAGATCCTTGATTACAACATCATGAGGTGAAAATTCAACAATTTTACCTTCACCTGAATGAGTTATCTGATAGACAGATAGAAGGTTGCAGGATAAGTTTGGAACACATAATACATCATTGAACTGACCATTGTCTAGATGAACAGTTCCAGTCCCTACAACATTAAGAGATCTATCATCACCAACATATATATTTTTGGTGTTACAATCATTTAAAGAAGAAAACATGGCTTGGTTTTTGGCCATGTGACAAGAGGCTCCAGAATCAATGAGCCACTCATGAGAATGAGAAGAAGAAGAAGATACATTTAATGCATAACCAGACTGAGATGATTGACGATGACATGCAGAAAATGCCGTTCCGGAAGTTGAAGTTGAAGTAGGCTCCAGATGGATGTTATGTTTCTTCATTGCGGCTTCCAAGGCTTCCATCTTCTTAAAGCATTTAGATTCTAAGTGGCCATCTCGATTACAAAAGTTACAATGTCTGTCAGTCTTCTTCCATTTGTTTTTATTGGTCTTGTCATATTGCTGAAATGATCTTTCATCTTGAGGCTGAGTTGGTTTAGGACCATTCCTTTGAGGATAAGACTTCTTAGGATTCTTTGAATTTGGTTGCTGCTGGGCGGCTAACGCTTTCGAGGAAGAGTTTCCAAGATTAAGAAGACCAAGGTGTAAGAGTTTTTCTTGTTCTCTTATTAAGGAATCACAAAAGGAGTCAAAGGAAGGGGGCTTGTAGTCTTTGCCTTGACAAATGAAAGCTTCCCTGGTAGAATGGAAAGTGGAAACAAATACAGAGTAGGCTGGTCCCAACTTAGTAAGGATGGAATAAATAAGGTTACCATCTTCTTTCTTAACTTTAACACCTTCCAAGAGATATCTAAGGGTCTTGAATTTGGACAAGAAATCTTCAATGCAAGAAAAATTATTAGGATCCAAAGTAAGCAACTCATTTTCAAGTTGATGGGCTCTAATTTCATTTTTAATCCCAAAAACTTTAGCAAGTTTTTCTAATGCTTCATGAGGAGTTTCAATTTCTGCAATGTGGAATCTAAGATCAGGAGAAACAGACATTCCTATCAAACCACGTGCTTGATCTTGTCTATTTTCCCATTTTTCGGCCTTGTCTTCATCTTTGGGTTTCTTCTCTTGGTCTGTGGCTATTCTGAAGAGACCTTTACTTCTAAGTAAATCTCCCATGTAGGCTACCCATTGGAAGTAGTTAGTGCTGTCAAGAATGACTTGGCATGGACTTTCCATTTTTTGAAAAACAACTGAAGCTGAAGATGCTGAAAGTAAGTGGTCCAATGGATAGATCTCGAAAAAATAGGCGGTTTTAAAAAAAACGGCTCTGAAAAAGGCTTCCGGATGAAGAAGTTATGGCTTTTTGAAAAAAAATTGTTGACGTTGCCGGCAAAGTGCGCGAATGTGCGGGAATGAAAAAATCCGCCCCCACAAAATGGAGACTTGAACCCAAGACCTCTACTCTCTTAAAAGGTCTTTGAACCAATTGATCTATACAAAATATTTGAGAGAGAGAGAGAGAGAGAGAGAGAGAGAGAGAGAGAGGGGGGGGGGCCTCGATTTGCGTGCTTGCCTTGGGAAGACTCTTTTCCCCTACAAAACACAAAACACAAAACCCAACACGAATATCCAAAGAAAAACGAACCTTACGGCTCGAAGTTAGCTTTAGCCAAAAAACTAGAAATTGAAAAAAAATCTCAAAGTTAGCTTTTAGCCGAAAAACTAAATATTTTTCTCAATGTTTCTGATTTTCCGAGATCACACTAAGGTGCAGGGAAAAGAGCATACGCATGAGAAAAATCCTTTCTTTCTGTTTCTGATTTGCCCAGATCGCACAGAGTCGCAGGGCAAAGAGCATACGCAGAAATGAAAGGTATAGATCCGGAAAAAAAAAGGCTAAATAAACCGAAACCGAAATAAGCAGAGAGAAAATGACAGTAAACTGCAAAAAAAAAACACTGTATACCTCCCGATCTGAAAAATGACGCAGCTAGGGCTACCGGAAACCTTTTCGCGTGAAACGAAAGGGGTTCCTCACTGAAACAGATGCTCCGAACGCAACAGAGCAGTCCTCTCGGCCCGAAAGCAGTCAGAAACAGCAGATCTAGGAAACGACAGCCGCATGCAGTTCTACCGGCTTCAGATTTGGATCACCAACGGACGCGGCCCTCAAATAGCTCTGATACCATGTAGGAATTTACAGGGTAAGTTCCTCAGAAAGAATACCAAGAGGACACCGCTCACAACCAGATCTCAAATCAATACACCAGTATTTTTGACGTGGTTAAAACCCTCAGAGTGCAAGGAGGGAAACAGTCCACGGCCTGTCCCAACGTGGGTACAGACAATTTATTAATCAAAGAATGAAAATTTACATAAGCTTCTCTCATGCACGGATTACCCGAACAATGACCCTCCATGCGCTTTAAATAGAACTCATGGACCAATCGGGTGTCAAGCCACGGATCAAGTGTCGGTAATACCGAGGTGAGAGTGAACCGTCGGATCACTACATATCGTGACCGTCGGATTGTAAGTTACAAAATGTACAACGGTAAAGAAACACACTTTACCTAACTCTAACCTAACTCTATACTAGACCAAGTTGAACTTAACTATATCCTATGTGTCGGAATATCCTAACACCTTGAAGAGAAAGATAACTAAACAACCAGTATCAACACTCCCATATTTCAATTAGGTGTTTCAAGTAGATTGTGATGCAAGTGGTTCAACGATTTAAGAAGTGTTGAGCCAAGAATGTAATTCCATAGCATTCTTTAGCAAGAAGAATGAGGTTAAGAAACAACAATCAATTTATATTTAGGAGTACTATGTAATTCTTCAAGCTTTGAACAAATGTAGGCAATATTTGTTGCAAAGGGAATTTGTATTGTTTACTGATCATAAGAAGAATGGGGTTAAGAAACAATAATCAGTTTATACAATCAAAATTCTTGAGATCATCGGGCCACAGAATCACGCTGCCAAGATGCACTAGTACAACACTTTGCCTCGCCCCTACCGTCATGGAATAGAAGATAAGAACACTGACAATTTAAGGTCTACACTTCAAATATATTTGGAATATGAAGAGAAATCACACCAAACCAATCTCCCATTAGAGGACCATATCAATCAATATAATATATCATTAGTCCTCCAACTCATGCAAGAGATGAGTAATTGGATGATCTTCTTTGAAAGGAGGATTGCAGCCCAACCTCACTCTAAGGGTTCAACTTTGACACTTATAAGGAATCCTCCCCAAGTCTATCAACCAAATTCTCTCCTCTCTTGTCCATGGTGTAATTTTTGCGAGGAATACCATGGTGAGAAAACTTGTGAAATTAAAATAAATGCACGAGAGAGAATATTTGGAAAAAATAATGACCCTACAATTGCAACTTTAGATTGTGTTGATGACAGTGAGGTGATGGTTGTCAAAAATAGAAACACTTTTAGGGCTCGGAATGCTAGAAATCAATATTTCAAATAAATTGAGAATAAAAAAATCCCTAGCATTGTGCCCTCTCCTTCAAATATAAATTATAATCCCTTTTCCTCTTCAAGCTTGCCTTGATTTGATATTCTTAAATAGATGGTCGACATTAAAGTTAATGATTCTTTGCTTGATATGGCTACGATCCCTAAGCAATAATAACAATTGAAAACCTTCCTCGAATGAACAATACCTACCACTGTACATACCCTTGAGGTACATCAAGAAGAGGATCCCTGTGAAGATAAGGTTTTCACTGTATATAAGTCTAGGAATTTTCCAAAAAATCCTCCTTACATTTCGATGAATGTTCATGAAAAAATTGCACATTGTTTCTTAGTTGATGGTAGATCAGGCCCTAGTGTGATGGAAAATATTATCATGAAAGAACTAGGCTTACAGTGTTCTGAAAACACAACCAAGAAAGTTTTGGCCTTCAACAATTTGCTACAAGAAACCATCGATGAAATCAAAGACGTCACATTTGTCCTATGTTCTCACCCAAAGATAAGAACCACCTACAATATCCAAGTGATGGACATGCTAATAAGTAGCTACTCAATATTTCTCTGTAGAGACTAGAAAATGAAAACAAGTGGGTATTTGTCTTTGGATGGTATCCATATGGGTCTTCCTAAGGATGGTAAGAACATAATTGTCTTAAGGGAAGGGAGAATCTCACCCTACTTTGAAGGTTCACCTCAACCCCATGTAAACTATATTGAAGAAGATATTGGTGTTTATTCTATCTTTACTAAAGAAGATCTACCTCCTCCACTTGAAATTCATCAAGATGACCAAGTTTGGCACATACACTTTGATGGCGCATCTTCCCATGAAGGGAATAGTGCAGGAACTATGCTTTATTCCCCTCATGGTAAAATGCAGCAATATGAATTCAGACTTGATTTTGATTGTACTAATAATATTTTCAAGTATGAATCATTACCCTTGGGAATCGAACAAGTTCTTAGCCTAGGTTGCAAATACCTTACTACATTTTGTGATTCCAAACTTATTGTTAATTTGATCAAAAAAATTTATTCTCCTTCTAATAAATTTATTAACTGATACACTCAGGTTGCTTGGCCAAAAAATTGAATTACATGATTTTAATATTACTCATGTTCATATTGAATTAAATTCCTTGACCAATCCCTTCGTTGTATACGTTTCCAATCCTCAAAGGCAGATAATGACTGAAAGGCCTGGCTATATTCTACAATCCTTATACCATCCTCATTTGCCAAACAATGAGGAAAATTGGTAGGTATTCTTTGATGATGAAAGCATATGTGCTTTCATCCACAATGATTGTTCCAATAAAAAGGAGATAAATATCATTAAAAGACAATAAGTACCCAAGCATACTTTTTCCTTTGGAAGGTTCATTCTCTCATAGCAATGTGATAACTAATAAAAAGAAACATAAAGAGGATTCGAAAAGAGAAAGTGGTGAAACAATATCAATTAATATTAGGACCCCTAAGGAACCCAAGATGTTGTAAATAGGGGCCCAATGTTTTGAAGACGAGAAAAAAAGGTTAATGGGCCTTTTTAAATACTTTAGTGATGTCTTTACCTAGTCCTACAAGGACCTTTGTTGATTCGGACTGGATCATTATATTGTTTGTCATCCAACTCTATGCTTTCAAAGTGGAAAAAGTGGAGGAATCATCTCACGGGATTTTTTTTTACTGGTAGGACCCAGTTTGGAAAAATAGGGTCTGAAAACTTTTGGGAGCATTTTGAGGCATCAAACGATGTTTTTTGGGGGTAAAAATTTGCCTCTTTAGCACTGCACCATTTTTTTCCTATTCTACACATAGAGACCTTTCCAATGGTGCAAGAATTGCGTCAATCAAAGTCTATATGCAAAAGTTATGCCACTCCAAACTTGACCTTCTTATTTTCACCACCATAATTCAAGAGGGTGCCACGTCAGCGCCCATTATTCATGAAAAAGGGCTAGCCACGTGATAATGATGTAAAATACTGTAGAATAATATATATTGTAACTTTGGTTAATATTTGAGGTAGTCAAACCTAACCATTAGTAGGCTATCAGGTTGTGTTATAATCAAGCTACTAAGAAGAAAAGGGGTTCCATTATTTCAAGTGCATTTGTTCCATAGTTGAGCAAAAATAGCCAAGAGAGATAGGAGGTAGAGCACATAGAGAGGATTGGTGCATTGTAGTAGCACACGAGGCACATGCTATACTTTGTTTTACTTGTAGACTCACCTTCCAGGTAGGTTTTTCTCTCAAAAGGGTTTCCAGGAGCATATCTTGTGTCAAATGTGTGTATGAGCTTGTTGTAGCTATTACAACCACCCTCCAAAATTTTTCCCATGCTTTGATTTTGGAGCCTCCCTTCTGTCCACAAGAGCTTATCTTTCACTTTCATCAAGTATTCATGTTGTGATCAAGACTTATATTTTCATGTTGTGCTTGTGATTCCTTGTTTTGATCATGATTTGAACCTTTGCAGTCACAAGCAAGCTTATGACTTGACCTTGCAGCATTGTTGGGCTTGCCTCTAGAAACTACGCAATCTTGGAAGGTAGGTCAGCGTTGATGATTGGAATTGCACAATCCAGGATGACATGTATACCTTGAGCTCATAAACTACATAGTCTTGGATGGCAGCCCATCCTTGAGCCCAGAAACTGCACAAAGCATCTCCTCAACTCAAAAACTATGCTATGCACTATGTCAAGAAGTTGCCCAGTCCTTTGGAATTGCACAATCTTCCTTAGTAGTGTGAATGGTCGGTTTCCCGAAAAAGAAAAAAGAAAAAATAAAAAAGCATCCTTAGAAAATAGGGAGTGGGTAATTAGTTTCCCAAAGGATGACATAACTTGTTATTTTTTACTTTTCGCCAAGTGTCGTTTTTTCCTTGATTTTAGGCATGCGCATCATAAACCATAATCAGTATAAATCTATATAATGGACACCCCTAGAGCTCATTTGTACATTCAATATTGGAGCTCTATCCTTCCCAATGATATCAATGAGCCTTCGGTGGAGCTTGCAGTGATTTTCTGGGTGAGTTTTGCTTTTGTCATGTTTCTTCATTTCGCTTCTATGAGTCCTATTTCACTTGTTTATTTTCATGGTTGCTGGTGTTTTAACTTATATTAGCTTGTATAAGTGTTGGTTCAGTCCGTCGTTTGCCTTTTACAAGTGTCACATCAGTATTCTTGTTTTTTCCTATTAGCGGTCATTGTTTCGGCAACTCTCCATGCATGTTTGTTTTTCCTTTTGAATGTTGGTATTTTACACTTGATTTGCACTGATCCATCTATCCTTAGTCAGATATGCACTCTAACTTGCACCATCACTCAGGTCTGTCAATTTTCCACACTCTTTTCGGTCAAATTTTCCCTTCCCTTGCCTAGCAATTGCCTTGTCTAGTTGAGCATTGCGCAAGTCCAAGGCTCAATCTTGATGCTTGGCCTCTGAGATTGAAAAATGCATAGTACCTAGTTAGCACAATAGTGCATTGCGTAGTTCTAGGGTTCAAGCCTGTCCCTTGGCCATTGAGACTACGCAATGTGTAGTCTTGACCTCAGTCTGCCTAGACTAAGATTGCGCGTTGCGCAATCTCTAGCCTCAAGTTGCTACCCTCATTGCTGAGACTACGCAATGCATAGTTAATGTAGCTAGTTTCCCTCCTTCACCTCAAGAATTGTGTAATTTCCCTTATCAGTCTAGTGGTTTCTATTGTGATCTTTCTTTGTGAGTCATTTTGCTGAAGTTAATTTATCTTTGCCATGAGTTATTTTCATCCTACAAGTATTGCAATTTTTGAGCACTTGTCTTCATTAGTCATTGACATCATGGCACCAAAGAGATCCACTTCAAAGGACACCACAAAAAGCATCACTAGGGAGGCAGTTGAGAGTATGCCAATGAACTTTCCAGTTTACTCAGATACTCAATTGTTCATAGAGAAAGAATCAGATATCACATGGCAGAAAGTGAATGAATCATTCTCAGCAAGAAGCTTCAAAGCAGACCTGGAAAACCGGAAGGTGTATATCAATGTATAATGGTCAGGGTTACATAAGGTTGCATGCAGGTACCTGGCTTACCCATGTGCAGACATCATCAATTGGATATTGTCCCATATAGATCCAAAGACTATGAATCTGAAAAATGCTAGTGGAAAAATGCTTGCTTCTTTTCTGGGACCGGATTATCATCTCATGTATCATTTGTTGGAGCCGGAATCGCTCATCGACTCTTACTTCTACGATGCCACCAGCTACTTGAGCACGAAAGACATTGTGAAAAGCTAGGTGAAAGAGCCAACAAGGTTCTGCCAGACACCCACCAACACCTAGAAGACAAAATCTCTCAGGAGGGCCTATCAAACCTTGATAGTTCTATGTTGCAGAATCTACAGTCAGCAGAGAACTGAGGCCTTCCCTGAAGGGTGGACATTTTTATTGAACCAGGTTGTGAATGAAGGAAGACCATTCAATTGGTCAGACTTGTTGGCTCAATAGCTGAGGATCCATGTAGCTAATTCCCTTAGTCCTCCCAAGGGAAATCAAGCTAGATTTTACATGTCTACCTATCTACTAGATGCAATCAGCGCTCACAATGCATTCCCTAGCATGAATTGGACTTGCACACAAAGAGAGCTTGTCATGCATATCTATTGTAAGTTTCTTTTAGAGTGCATCCATAGAGGAGCAATGGAAAAGCTGACTGATCACTTCCTCATTCCATTGTATAAATTGATCTTTGAGGAAGATCCACCTTGCATGTCACATGGGGCAATGGAAGCAATGTCAGAGATAGTAGATTGGTTTACCTCGTCGAATGGAACTTTCCTCAAGTGTTAGGCAAATAGAAGTCTTTGCAACTTCTGCCAAGGTATGCCACCAATTAATTAGTCACTCAAGAATTTTTGTACCATCTCTCCATAGGGTTGTCAGTAGCTTTGCACAGGAAGAAGAAAGCACCTTGGCCCGCTCTTCCTATGCAGATCGGATTGTACGAAATCAAGAATCTAAAAGTTGTTGACACTGAAGGCAAGGCAATAGAGGAGTTTTGATTCAATTGTTTGGACTTCAATATGTACGATCCAAGGAATGTTTGCAACGACCATTGTGTGAGGATTCATTATCAGTGGATAAGAGGGACCTTTCACAGGCTTGAGGAGGAAGCATTGAAGAATTGTTATAATGCCTCCAAGTTTCGCGAACCAGTTAGCTTCATTGGAACATTGCAAGTTACTCCGCAAAAACAAGTCACTCCAGATGTAGTACCAGCAGAGAGGCGCAACCTAGTGCACAAAAAGGGTAAGAGAAAGTTTTCATATAGCCTAGGGGGAGAGCGAAGCCGCAATATGAAATTAGATCCAATCATACTTAAAGCGGAAATAAAATTGGAGAAGAAGAGGAAATAGAGGATACAGGAAGCATGACATCAACAGAGGGAATAACAAGAGTAGAATATATTGGAGGAGGAATGCTGATTTTTCTAGCATCGGACGTATTCTAGCCACGAAATTTGTGGAGAGGCTAGAATACATGTATTCTCCAAAACCCAACAATCATTTCTGGAAATTCCACCTAGAGACGACTTAATTAAAATAATTAACTTTTTTTAAATGTTCCTAAGTCTAAACTTAGGAAATCTGGTTAATTAAATGGTATTAATTAAGTCATGGTGAGAATCTTCTAGAAGAAGACATGGATCGATTTCTAATTAATCCTAACCATCGATTATGTTTTAATCTTGATAATTGGTAGTCCAATAGAAGATTATAAGAAGAAGTCAATGGGTTGATGGAGAACACGCTAGAGAAGATACTCAGTTTCTCAAGCAGATCGATTTTCTCAGTGGCTGAAGTTCGGCAAGAGAAAATCAAGTCAGAGAGTGAGTTGCAAGTGGGAGAGAGAGGGCATCAGCAATAGTTTGAGAGTGTAGGAAAAATATGGAAGGGGTAGCACAAGGGAGGGATGCAATTCATCAGTGCAGAGGAGTGACTTAATTCATCAGTTCGGAGGAGTGACACAATTCATTAGTGCAGAGGAGTGACGCAGGCACTACGCAGGGGGTGACACAAGAAGGCCAGGGAAAGGGCAGAAGGTCCTCTTCGAGGTTAGAAAAATGCTGTGAAGTGTGAGAAATTCATCAGTAAATTTCTCTCAATGATTCTTCCTCTATTTTGTCTATTTGTATCTTGTACATAAATTATTATTGAAGATTAATAAAAGAAACCCTCATCTATTGCATTGGTTTTCCAACATTAGGTTTTTCCTGGGGACAATTGTCCAAAAATAATTGTGTCATTGTGGTTATATATGTGCTAGGATTTTTCTTTATATTTATTTTCCGTGGAATTTTATTTGTGAAGGCTGCAGTGTATGTATTTTGACATTTGCCATAGAAAATTGCAAATAATTTGTTTAAGAAATTTAACAATTAGGAGAAATATTATCAGTTGTTGCAGTAGGATCAGGATCAATGAATTTTCACATGGCATCAGAGCACCGGTAAATCAGGAAGAGCTCGGGTGCAGACAAGAGAAGGATTTTGAAAGCACTGCATAGATAGCAGTTCGAAACCCCAGAGAGGCTGCGCAGTCCATTGGCTAGGTGGTTAAAGTTTCGTAGAAAATTAATTCTCTGAGTGAGTTGACAAAGAATAAAATTTTCGGGATCGAGATTTGTCAGAGGCAGAGGCAGCAACGCAATAGTTTCCACGCAGAGTAGGACGTGTATTTTTACAGCTACAAATTTAGTGTTGGGAAGGAAAATAGCACCATAAATTATGGATAGTCAAGAAGCCTCAGAATTATCTTTCAGATTGGAAAATGAATTTGTGTGTCTGTCAGGATCGACTTCAGCTGGTGTTTGGTATATTGATAGCAGAGCTTCAGCTCACATGACTGGAGTAAGGGAATATTTCTCGAGCTATCAAGAGGAGAAAATGGACTTCCAGATCACTATGAGAAATAGAACTAAGTGTACTCTAGTAGGGAGAGGCACCATAGATTTTCCTATGGAAGAAGGAACCAGCACTAGTGCCACGAATGCACTTCATGTGCTAGGATTGGGTATGAACCTAATTTCAGTGTCCCAGTTGCAGGACAAAGGGTACAATGTATAATTTGTGGGAAGGAAAGTATATGTCAAGCATCCCACCTAGAAGAATGTGAGATAAATTGGGGCTCGAGCAACAGGCCATATAGATTGCAGATCGATTCTCTAATGGCACTTATAGGTTGTGATAACAACAGTAAGAAGGAGTTGAATGAAGTATGGCACAATCAAACGGGACACTTGCACCATGGAGAACTTAGGATACTAAGAGAGAATGTAACAGGAGTTCCATATCTCAACACCGAGCACGATGATCTATGTTGAGGATGTGTACTTAGGAAGTATGCAAAAGAAACATTCCCCATAAGTGACAATAGAGCCAATGAGATTTTGGGATTGATACACTCAGATATTTGCGGCCCTATGTCCACTAGAGATCTTAGTGGTGGTGAGTATTTTGTCACCTTTATTGATGACCATTCCAAAAAACCTGGATCTACTTCTTAAAGACCAAGGATGAGGTCTTTGATCGGTTTTGAGAGTTCAAGCCTCTCGTAGAAAACAGGATAGGGAGAAAGATCAAGATACTACATTTAGATAATGGTGGAGAATACATGGATAAATACTTCATAGATTTCTATGCGAAGGAAGGTATCAAAAGAGAGTGGACAACTCCCTACAATCCATAGCATAATGGAGTAGCGGAACATAAGAACAAAACTATAGTCAGGGTAGCAAAGGCCATGTTGTATGATCAGGATTTGCCTAGATTTCTATGGGAAAAAGCATGCAACACAACATTGTACATTAAAAATAGGACACCTCACAGAGCTTTGGGGAAGAAAATGCCAGAGGGAGTCTTCATCAGGAAGAAACCTGACGTAGGTCATTTGAGGATATTCAGGAGTGTGGCCTATTGTCACATTCTAGATGAGAAGCGTAGTAAGTTGGATCAAACTGAAAAAATCAGTATCTCGTAGGATATAGCGAGACCTCAAAGCATACAGAATCTACATTCCTGGCAGGAGGAAGATTGTAGTAAGGCAATATGTAAAGTGCATGGAAGATAGAGCTTTCAGAAGATTTCAAGAGATGCTTGCAGGAGATTAGTCATAAGATGTTCCATTATTTCAACAGCAGTAGGGGCCACAAGTAGAACAAGCAAGGGGATAGTCACGGTATTCGAGTACAATGAATAGTACCGGCATATCCTCAGTAGCAGGAGATCCAGGAAGTTCTCAACAGACAAAGTTCTAAGAATAGGTGGAGGAACAGATTGAAACTCCCACCACCAGTTGTAGGAATAATAGGGAAGTGCGTTAAACCTTGAAGGACACAGAAGAGTTTGTCGGAGCTCCTGGAACCGACAAGAGGCAGCACAAGCAGCCTGACAGATACCAGGCCTTGGTGGCCCAGGTTGCAAAACCCTCCAGTTTTTAGGAAGCCACACAACATCAGGTGTGGGTGGATGCCATGGTAGAAGAGCACAGTTATATCATGACAAATTATGTTTGGGAGGTGGTGGATAGACTAGAAGATATATCAGTTGTGGGTTCCAGATGGATCTACAAGATCAAGCACGTTGCAGATGGTAGTGTAGAGAAGTATAAGGCTAGATTCGTTTCAAACGGGTATGCACAAAAAGAAGGAATAGACTATGAGGATACCCATGCCCCAGTTAAAAGATATACCTTTATCAAATCCGTGATATCCCTAGCAGCGCAGATGGGAAGAGAAATTCATCAGATGGATGTCAAGGCAACATTCTTGATCAGGGTGATTGAAGAAGAGGTGTACATAGAGGAATCTTAAGGCTTCAAAACTTGTGAGAAACACACTCATGTGTGCAGATTGAAGAAAGCCCTGTATGGGATCAAGCAGGCACCGAGGATATGGTACGGTAGAATTGACAATTACTTATAGCAGTTTGGATTCATTAAGAGAAATGCATATCCCAATCTCTACTATCTGATGGTGGAGAATGAGCCTCTCATTCTGGTTTTATATGTGGGTGATCTGTTTTTGACAGGATCATCGAGGATCATAAAGGACCAAAAAAGTAACCTTGCAAAAGAACTTGACATGAATGATATGAGGTTGATGCGCTATTTTTTGGGGTTGGAAGTATGGCATAAGAACGGGGAAATATTCCTTGGGCAAGGGAGATATGCTACAGAAATTTTGCAGAGATTCAAAATGAAAGATTGCAAACCCATGGCAACACCCATGATTACTAACTGGAAAAAGATAGATGCCTCAGGGGACAAGGAAGTCAACCCCACCTTGTACAGACAGCTAATTGGGTCACTCATGTATCTAGTCAACACCAAGCCAAACATTTGTTTCATTGTCAATACCCTTAGTCTGTTCATGGTGGAACCGAAAAGGGTAAATTAGGCAACAACTAGACACATTCTCAGATATGTGCCTAGAACAATCAGACTCAGGTTGAAATATACTTGAGGAGATGATGTCAGGTTGAGAAGATTCACAGATGTAGATTGGACTGATAGTTCAGTGGACAGGAAAAGTACCTTCGGGTACTACTTCAGCGTTGGATCAGAGATGATCTCTTGGTGCAATAGGAAGTAGAATTCAGTAGCACTAAGCTCAACATAAGAAAAATATAAGGCGACCAACATGACTACGTGCGAAGCCATATGGATTAGGAAATTTCTGGTGAGTTTGTTCAAGAAGAAATGGGGGTGGCCAGTGTTTACAGTGATAATCAAAGTTGCATAAAACTCTCTGAGAATCTAGTATTTCATGATAAGTCGAAGCACATTGATATCACATGTCATTTCATCATAGATTATGTTCAACCTAGGGAAGTCCAGCTTCAGTATGTCCCCACAGGCGATCAGGTAGCAAACATACTCATAAAAGCTCTAGGGAGAGCTAAGTTCATCCAGTTCAGAGAACAGATGGGTATGGTGGAGAATCTTTTTCAATATATTCTTAGTTGACAATAGTTCAACGGGGTGAGCATCAACACAGATGCAACACATATCAAAGTTACGCAATATTTGATTGGAAGCAATAGCAAGACATCAACAACGTGACAAGAGATGATGCAAAGACAGGATGTTGCTTTAGTGGGTTGCAAAACTAGAACACATTCCTCTCTAAGAGGGAGTGTTGATTTTTGTAGCATCGGATGTGTTCTAGCCATGAAATTTTGTGGAGAGGCTAGAATACTTGTATTCTCCAAAACCCAAAAATCGTTTCTGGAAATTCCACCTAGAGACGACTTAATTAAAATAATTAACTTTTTTTTAATGGTTCCTAAGTCTAAACTTAGGAAATCTGGTTAATTAAAGGGTATTAATTAAATCATGGTGAGAATCTTCTAGAATAAGAGATGGATCGATTTCTAGTTAATCCTAGCCATCGATTATGTTTTAATCTTGGCCATTGGTACTCCAACAGAAGATTATAAGAAGAAGTTGATGGGTTGATGGAGAACACACCAGAGCAGATACTCAGTTGCTCAAGCAGATCGATTTTCTCAGTGGCTGAAGTTCGGCAAGAGAAAATCAAGTCAGGGAGTGAGTTACATGTGGGAGAGAGAGGGCATCAACAATAGTCTAAGAGTGCAGGAAAAATATGGAAGGGGTAGCACAGAAGAGGGATGCAGTTCATCAGCACAAAGGAGTGACACAGGCACTATGCAGTCACAAGAAGGTGAGTGAAAGGGAATAAGGTCCTCTTCGGGGTCATAAAAACACTGTGGAGTGTGGGAAATTCATTAGTAAATTTCTCTCAGTGATTCTTCATCTATTTTTTCTATATGTATCTTGTACAAAAATTATTGTTGAAAATTAATAAAAGAACCCCTCATCTGTTTCACCAGTTTTCCCACATTGTGTTTTTTCCGGGGACAATTGTCCAAAAATAACTGTGTCATTGTGGTTATATATGTATTAGTATTTTTATTTGTATTTATTTTCCAAAGAATTTTAATTGTGAAGGCTTCAGTGTATGTATTTTGATATTTTCCATAGAAAACTGCAAATAATTTGTTTAAGCAATTTAACAAATAGGAGAAATATTATGTTATGAAACCAGCTCACAAAAAGATAGAAAAGAGAGATCCACGCCTTAGAATTCAGCCTCTTCGAGGGGGCAACCTCCTTTACATTACATAAATGAACAATTCTTGGATCCTACAAATGACAAAACCTCCTTTCTATATATAGGAGTCTAAGGAGTCACAATATAATCCAACCGACCTAACAATAATAATATAAAGCCACAAAAATAATAATAGAGGGATTCTATGGGGCACAGAAATAACAATATGGGGGTAATAGGGGCACAACAATATAAATAAGGGGTATAACTACAATAGTAATGGGGTAATCACTAGTATTATAGGGACCCAACATGCCCCTCTCCTTCAAAAAAGTGTTGTCCTCAACGCTTGAGTAGTTCTGGATACTTCTGCATAAAATTCTCATCCTCCCATGTGGAATCTTCAGCGGATAAGTTCTTCCACTTGATAAGATACTCTGAAATTGATCGATTTCGTAGCTGTCGAGTTCTTGTTTCTGTGACTGCTTCCGGTTCCAATATAATTTTTCCTTCCTCGTCAAGTTCTGGCAATATTGTTTGAACTGGGAGCTTGTCGCCTATAACCTTCTTTAAACATGAAACATGGAAAACTGGGTGCAATCGAGAAGCTGCAGGAAGCTCCAATTTGTATGCCATAGTACCAATCTTTTGCAACACCTTGTACGGACCATAATACTTTGGTGATAATTTATTATCCTTCTTAGCTTGCTTTGAGGGACATTTGCTTATATGGTTGTAGCCGTAGGAATACCCAATCACCTACATCAAAACTTCTTTCACTGCGATGTTGATCTGCCTGTTGTTTCATTCTATTTTGTGCCAACACGAGGTTATCCTTTAAGAGTTGGAGGACTTGTTGTTGATGTTCGATGTGATGTTCCACTGCTTGAACCTTAGAATTTTCTCTTAAATATGATGTGATGGATGGTGGTTGATACCCATAAAGTGCCATAAATGGGGTCATTTTTGTTGCTGTATGGAAGGAAGTGTTATACCACCATTCAGCCAGAGGCAACCATTTGACCCATTGTGTCTGTTTATCAGATACAAAGCAACGAAGATATCCTTCCAAACATTTGTTTACTATCTCAGTTTGCCCATCAGATTGAGGATGATAAGATGAGCTATGAGCTAACTGAGTACCAAGACAAGAAAATAATTCTGTCCAAAAATTTCCAGTGAAAATGGGATCTCTGTCACTTACAATAATCTTTGGGTTTCCATGTAGCTTTTGAACTGTTTCCATAAATGCAGTAGAAACTGTACTGGCTTTAAATGGATGTGATAATGCACAAAAGTGTGCATACTTGGTAAGTCTGTCAACTACCACCATGATGACACTCTTTCCCTCAGACTTGGGTAAACCTGTGATAAAATCCATTGAAACCTCCTCCCAACGTTGGCTTGGAATGGATAAAGGTTGTAATAGACCCGGTGTCTTAATTGTTTCAACTTTATTTTGTTGGCAAACCAAACATTCCGCCACAAACTTTTGAATATCTGATTTAAGGCCATCCCAAAAAAATTCCTTCTTAACCCTGTGGTAAGTTTTTAAAAATCCTGAGTGCCCTCCTAAGGGAGAAGTGTGCAATTCCATAAGAATCTTTTGTTTTAGCTGGGAATTCTTACAGAGGTATAAGCGATCTTTGTACCATAACGAATCATTTTTCCAGCTAAATGTATCAGAAGTACTGGAATCTTGTTGTAGCTTTCGAATAAGTGCCCACACTTCTTCGTCATTCTTCCATTCCTCCCTTGCTTCGTTTATCCAATCTGGTTGGATAATAGAAATGGCACACAACAATGCTTCCACATCCTCATCCTTTCTTGAGAGTGCATCTGCCACCACATTTTGCTTCCCTTTTTTGTAGATGATTTCAAAGTCATAACCCAACATCTTTGTGACCCACTTTTGTTGCTCTTCAGAGGATAATCTTTGTTCTAAAAAGTATTTAAGGCTATCATGATCCGTTTTTACCTTGAAGTGTCTTCCCATTAGGTAGGGTCGCCATTTCTTAAGTGCATGGAGTATTGCCAACATTTCCTTCTCATAAATAGCTTTGCTTAAAAACTTTCCCTTGATTGGACGACTTTCAAAAGCAATGGGTCTTTCATCTTGCATTAGAACAGCACCAATTCCATTTCCTGAAGCATCACATTCCACAATAAAGGTTTTTGTGAAGTCCGGTGTAGCTAAGACCGGTGCTTGGCACATTGCCTCTTTAAGATGTTCAAAGGCCTTTGTTGCTTCCGGAGTCCATGAAAATGAATCTTTCTTCAATAATGTTGTTAGAGGTGCTGCTATTCTCCCATAATTCTTAACAAACTTGCGATAATACCCTGTCAACCCAAGAAATCCTCGCAGATGCTTTATGGATGTGGGGATTTTCCATTCCTTAATGGCTTTAATTTTGCTAGGGTCTACCTTAACTCCTTCATGAGATACAATATGACCCAAATATTCCACCTCCTGGACTCCAAAGAAACATTTGGATCTTTTTGCATATAATTGTTTCTCCTCCAATAGTTGTAGCACCTTGTCAACATGTTCAACATGATCCTTCCAAGACTTGCTGTAGATTAGTATATCATCAAAAAATACTAACACAAATTTTCTAAGGAATGGTTTGAAAATTGAATTCATCAAACCTTGAAATGTTGAAGGTGCATTGGTAAGGCCAAAAGGCATGACCAAAAATTCATAATGACCCTCATGAGTTCTAAATGCCGTTTTCGGAATGTCTTCAATCTTCATTCTGATTTGATGATATCCCGAACGAAGATCCAACTTGGTGAAGTAAATTGATCCATGCAATTCATCCAGTAATTCATCAATGACAGGAATGGGGAACTTATCTTTAATAGTGAGCTTGTTGAGCTCCCTATAATCTGGACACATGCGCCATGATCCATCCTTCTTGTGCACCAATACTACTGGAGCTGAGAAAGAACTTTGACTCGGTTGAATTATACCAGCCTCTAGCATTTCTGCAACCATACGTTCAATTTCACTTTTTTGGACATAGGGATATCTGTACGGCCTGATGTTTGGAGGAACACTTCCTGGAATCAGATGAATAGCATGATCATGATCACGCATAGGTGGGAGACCTTTGGGAGTCTCAAATACCTTGGAATGATTGTCCAGGACTTTTTGGAGATCTGGAGAAATAGATGATTCCAATGTGGAAACATCTAGCGAACATAATTGTGCAATTACACCTCTTTGCTCCTTTTTTAGAAGCTTTGTCATGCCATTAGAGCTGATTATCTTTCCTGGTTTCCCTGCAATACCCCTTAATTCAACTTCCTTTCCTTCCACAGAAAATTTCATGAAAAGTTCTTGAAAATTAAAAGCTATTGTACCCAAGGATTGTAGCCATTGGACTCCTAGTACAACATCAGCACCTCCCATTGGAATGGAAAGCATTGGGCTAGTCAATACATATTCTCCCATGGATAGCTTGATATTATGGCACTTTCCAGAACAATTTATTGTTCCTCCATTTGCAATCATCACTTGACACTCTGGTGCTGGATATAGGAAGCAATTCAATTCTTTTGCTACCCTACAATGAATAAAATTGTGGGTGCTTCCTGAATCAATCAACACTATTACCTTTTTCTTCTTGATTTGTCCTTCTATCTTGATGGTTTGAGGAGTGGTAATTCCCGCCAATGCATTACAAGATATGGTCGGATTTATTTGTTCTTCATCTAGGCTTTGTTCCTGGAATATATCCTCTTCTTTTGACCTTTCTTGCTCCTTTTCTTCTTCCTCTTCACAATCTATGTAGAATAATTTCTTCTCAGCACACTTATGACCTTTTGTGTATTTGCTATCACAATTGTAACAAAGCCCTTTTGCTCTTTTTTCTTCCAATTGTTGTGGTGTCAACCTTGTAGGTTGTGGAAGACTATGGGCAACAACACTTCCGTCTTTATAGTTGTGAATGGTATGCTTCCTAGTTGCCATAATTTTGCTTTCCATTTTTCTTGCTAACCTGAATGCCTTCTCTAATGAATCAGGTTCCCAAAGGCGCACATCATGTTGGATATTATCCTTTAAAGACCCTATGAACACATCAATCCTATGCTCCTCTGGAATATCTTTTACCCTTATGTTCAATTTTTGGAACTCCTCAATGTGCTCCATTATTGAACCCTTTTGTTTGAGACTTATCAATTGGCTAAAAAAAGTGTTGCTTTTTGTATCCTCATAATGTGCTATCAATTCTTCCGTAAAAATTGCCCAAGTGATAAATTGTTTACGAGAACAAAGCCATTGATACCATACAAACTGATTTGGTTCCAAATATAAAGTTGCCATACGTACCTTTTGTGTGTTTTGCACATTATTGAGATCGAAGAATTGCTCCATCTGTAATATCCATGTGGCGGGATCCTTGCCATCAAACTTCCTCATATCGATTTTTGGAACATGGTGAGTCTTCGATCCAACATTAGAGTCTATGGAATCATGATTAACATTTCTTTTGTTCTCATCATGAGTTTCCTTTACTACTCTTTCACCATTAGTGACCATTTCTTGTAGCAACTTATCCATCTTATCATCCATGCCATCAATTTTAGCGGCCATGCCATTCACCTTAGCTTCCATGCCATCCATCTTAGCTTCTACACCTTTCTTTAAACCGTCCATCTTAGCTTCTACATCTTTCCTTAAACCATCCATTTTAGATTCTGTTGCTTTTTGTGCAAGTGACATTTGTTGCACTTGTTCTTGTAATTTTGATATATCATGTAGCATTTCTTCCTCTTCTTCATGAGTCATGCTAGAGCTTTCAGGTTCCTTACTAGGTGTTTGCATTTTCTTTCCTCGGGGCATCAGTTACCGATAATAATGCTTTACTATGCCCTTTGAATTCCGTTAAACCAAGCTTACAAAAAAAAAAAAAAAAAAACTACACACCTTTTTTCACTTTATAGAAGCCTGATATTGAATCTGATGTATCTCTGTAATTTCGGATCATCCAGTTCTGAAATTGCTACCTGTAGTAGCCTTCTGCGTCCTCTTTCCAATGCCACAAGTCTGAGCCAAATTGGATTCTCCAAGGAAGAGTTATGTGAAATCTCCCACAGTGACTTGCTTTTAGACTGGTTCAGTAGAGCGAACTTGTACGACGTGCCACGAGTCACTGTTTCAACCTTTGAATCTAAAACACACATACAAGAAACTACAGTCCGTCCTCTTTCTGTACCTTTTACGAAATTTCAATCCGATCCTCAGAGAGAAAGTTATGACGATTTTCCCCAGGTCACCTGTTTTGAATGTAATTCAGGAGTCTGCAAAAAGACCAACTTCCTCAGATCATATCTCCGAAAATATCGCGCAAAAAGCTCTGAAATTCGGACCCAAGGTTCAGCGCCAATTCTTCTCAAATGGGTTTTTTTTGCGACTTCTGAAACGTCACAGAAAAAAAGTTATAGCGAAAATTCCACGATGACCTGTTTGGAGCAGCGAAACCCTAGAATCCAAAGCTCTGATACCAAATGTTATGAAACCAGCTCACAAAAAGATAGAAAAGAGAGATCCACGCCTTAGAATTCAGCCTCTTCGAGGGGGCAACCTCCTTTACATTACATAAATGAACAATTCTTGGATGATACAAATGACAAAACCTCCTTTCTATATATAGGAGTCTAAGGAGTCACAATATAATCCAGCCGACCTAACAATAATAATATAAAGCCACAAAAATAACAATAGAGGGATTCTATGGGGCACAGAAATAACAATATGGGGGTAATAGGGGCACAACAATATAAATAAGGGGTATAACTACAATAGTAATGGGGTAATCACTAGTATTATAGGGACCCAACATATTATCAGTGGTTGCATTAGGATTCGGGATCACCGAATTTTCACAAGGAAAGGTAGAAGCAGTAAGAAGAATAAAAGCGAAGAGTAGTAGAAGAAGAAGTCACACAAAGAAAATCCAAAGAACAAGAGTAGAACTGGCAGCTAGAGGAGGAGAGAAAACAAATGCAGGACAAGGAGCTTTCTTAAGAGATTGAAGAGTTGATCGAGATCCAAGACATGGAGGTGGAACTGGACCTGCAAAACCAATATGTTGATCTGATGCCAATTACACAACAAATCGCCATTCAATCTCCCCATCCTCCAGTAGTAGAGAAAGCTCCAAGCAAGGAAGACGAAAATGTTCCTCTTGGCGATGGTCTGATCATAGACACGTACAATCTAACTTACGACGAGATTCAAAAAAAGATTGTACAAGAAAATAAGAAACATTTTTTAGATTTCCTCGCATCTCCTGCATTCATCATAGAAAGGATGATTGTGACAGACACCAAAAGAAATCCAAATGCCATTTCGGCAGCGAACTTGGCCTCTACAGGTTCTACAAAGTCAAACATGGAGTATCTGAAGGCTGAGAACAAACAGTTAGGAAAGAACTTACAGGATGCAAGGTGATCTGAAATCTACAGGATTGATTATTTGAGAAATTGCACCAATTAACTAAAGTTTCACATGTGTGAGTGAATACGGAAAATTAAGTGATGTTTATGCCTTAATCATCAAACTTAAACAACCGAAAGAGAAGAATTAACAACAACAATTAAAGACACAAACTCAGTAAACATTGGTGACGGAGTTCGTCCCTCCTGGACTATGTCTCTGAGTCCGCTTCGAATGTGCGATTGTTTTATTAGTTGTCAAAGAGTTTATTTACATGAGATTTTTCCAACTGATCTGTGCTCGCATGCACTATTGGTTACTATAGAAAGAAATCCTTCTGTCGTAGCTTTCCAACGCCTGTCTCCGTTCTTGAAAAGGCCCAAGGATGGCAAAGAAATGCTCAAAAGAGCATCTGTAATCAAATATAAAAACTCTAACTCTGAAGTTGAACTATCGCTCAAAGTTGAAGCAAAACTTCTACCCTGGATTTTCTGGCCTCCCTGAAAGGATTCACCTCTAAAACAGAAAAAGACTTGATGGGATCTGGAATGCCTCTCTTCTTCTTCTCCTTGCCAAGGCTGGAACTTACTTTTCCCTTATTCTTCTTCACTTGAAGCATTTATAAGATGGCCTAATGCTAAGTTTAGCACAAATTCTTTTAACAAACTAAGTGGTGGACAAATGAGAATCTATCTCGGTGCACAAACCATTATTATAAGACCGCCCATCCGATATACCATATCCTTGGTATTTAATTAAAACAAACCATTTAACAAACCCTTATCCTAAGTTTAAATGGAGCACTATATGACATTAGCATACGTTAAAAAAACCTTAATATAAACCTTCAAAGTTTAATAATCAGCGCAAACCAAAGTTTCATTGGACCAAAATCTGATGTCATGGCGGTGTGCAACTAACTCCAGCGGTCATGCTCCCGTGGCAATCCAATTATGCCACAGACACCTCCGCACCTGATGGCTTTGAAGTCCAACTGTTGATTCTGCCAGCTGACTCGGTGGCTCTTTCATTCCCCGATGGTCATGGAAATCCAACTGTCCAACCTGAATCCCACATTGATTGCTTTTTGTTGGCTCCAACGGTGACAAAACATCTCCTTGGCACTGGCACTATTTTCTACTGTGACACATAACCAGTGGCATTTGTTTCAATGACATGTGCACATTGTGGCGATGATGGTGAACAGCTTGGTGGTGGTAGTCAACAAGAATGTCGCCTCGTGGCATCCAACCCTTTGACGATTACGTTGGCATCCGAAGATCTCGACTCCGTCGGACTACCACCTCGTGTACTTGCTCCGAATGTCCACGCCATGTGGATGCCACTGCGCCTTCCCATGGATATAACAACTCCGCCATATGTTTAACACCTTAAGGACTATATATCATAAACTTTGACATTCCCATGCCATAGGTTTGCAATATAGTTTTAATGTGCCACCATTGTATATAGTTTGTAAACTATATATTTAGGTTGTTTAATGTGCCCATTTTGTAATGCATCATAACATTGCCACCATAGGTTTAGCATCTTAGGTAAAATGCGCACCATATTGTAATGTTTTGACACCATGGTTTATCAACATAATTTGAACCTTATGATTTGAACCCACCATATATTTGTACCAAATTCAAATGTGCCAAGAACATCAATCAAAACCCGAATATTTCCACCATTCACCTACATGTGTTGGAAATAATACTGAGAGGGGGGTGAATAAGTATTATGAGATCAATAATTTTATTTCCCAAACATATTTATATACGCTACTTTAGTGAAGTGAACTAGCATGTACACGCTACTGTGATTAAATAAACCAGCGTATATCCAGAGAACTTGTGATTTAGACAATTTATCATGCGTTGATTTTAAACCAGTACATCAGTAACTTACTAGAAAATGCAGTAAAAGCAGAATAAAGCATCACACATAAGCAACACACATGAACACCAAGATTTAGGGTGGAAACCCAATGTGGGTGATGTTATCACTCATATTTTCCTAGAAGTTATTGGGAAGAGGAAACGGGTCCGAGGTAACCACAAACCAACTTTTAAGTACAGGTTCTAGCCAATTTGTACTCGGAGAGGGCTCTCTCTTTATGATTTAGCTTGGTTTTTAAAAGATATTAGGCTAGTTGTGAAGTTTGGGGGTTTTGTTTGAGTTTGGGTGGTGAGATTAAATAGCAGAGGGGTAAAACTAAGTAGTTCAAGCCATTGGGCTAATGGAGTCAAAGAAGATGGCTTAACTGGACTTGGTTTCTTAACAAAAGATGGTTTCACAAAGCAAGATGGTCAAACAAGGAACAAATGGAAACTTGAGATAAATGGAATGGGTTTAAAATGGGTGAAGGGAAGTTAAGAATCTTTCAGCACATTTATAGAGGGAACTTGAATGATTATTACTAAAGAGTAGTTAAGAATTCTTCAATAAATAATCAAAATGAATGAACTAGAAAACAAGAGCAATCAAGATTTCATTGTTTATACTAATTCAAAAGAAAACATGGAGAATAATAATAACTGAAAACAGAGTGAAATCAAACATATTCTGAATTATTCTTTTTCGTTTATCATTCAGATGTGAAACATGGATGATATAATAAACAAGAAAAACTTTAAAACATAAGGTATAGAGGACTTATTGATCTGGTATTTGCTTCAAGAAATCTGTGAAAAGTCCTTTGCTTCAATTCTTTGTCCAGCAAGCCATAAAAAATTTGGTCCAATCAGCACTTTATTCCAAAATAGTCAATATTACAGCAATGTCTAAGAATCCACCCAAAATACTTCAAATGAAGAAGTATTTATACTAATTGTAAACTGAAATATCTTGAAAAAATATCAAGATTAGTTTCACAAATATCTCCAATTGTTTACATTAATAGAACTTTAATAAAGGACATTCAAAACTAATGAATCTATTTGGCACTATTTCTATGGATTAATGGTGACAAAGAAAGATAAATTCGAATTTGGTAGCAACTCTTAGTTGATGATGAGGCATCCCAGTCACTAACTGCATCCTTCCTTTGTGCATTTTGCCCCAGAAATTCTGCAAACTTAGGGTCCAATGATATGCTTGTATATCTCAATCCGTGATAGATATGTAAAAAGTGAAAGATTTTTTTGTAGATAAGAATGTTTTTGAGATAAACCTCTCTCAGTTTCCAAAAATTCATCTCCAGCTGTTCACAATATTTTCTGCAAAAAGATGTCAAAACAGGACTTTGCACAAACTGAAAAATAGGTTGTGAAGACATGCACTTATCTCCCTCTTGGTAATACCTGTGTAAAAAGTGAGATAGGTTTTTGTAGATTGGCCTGTTAGGAACAAAAAAATTCTCCAGTTTCTTGAAATACTTCTTGGATTGGCCACAATAGTTTTTGCAAAACTATGACTTAAATAAGAAATTTCTGAAGAATGTACCATTTTTGCTCTAATTTCATCTTTTAACCTTAAACTTATTTTGACTGTTTTTCACTTTTACTTTGGATAAAATTCATTGTAGCTGGTGAAAGTGTTTTCATCTTTGTTTAACCCTCAATGTCTTCATGTTTACTTTTACTCTTTACTGTTTACTTTTTACTTTTTACTTTTACCGCTCTATTTTTTCATCTGTCTTCACTTTGACATGAATTTGTATGCTATGCTTTGTAACTGTCTTCCCTACTGTTTATCTTTATGCTAGCTGATTTACTTGACTTGGTCTTCAATCTGATACTCTTTAACCCTGATACACTTTGACTGTTCTTTACTGTGTCCTTTTACCTTCACTGTATATTTTAGGTTTTTACTGTCTATTTCAACAGTAAATCCTTTTAATTCCATGTTTCCTCTGCTTGTCTTTTAACTGTATGTTTTATCTTCCATCTCTGTTTGAATAGATTTGATAACAATCTTGGAGTAAACAGGTCTTATGACTAGTATTAAGACTGTTTATCCAAGGATGTGGTCTTCTGATCACCTGTAAAACAAAACAAATTGTTAAGAAATCATTGGTTCGCAGGGGAGGTCGAAAAGGTTTCATTTGAGCTTGAGAGGTCTGTGGAGTGAGTCCAGAATGATTTTTGGGAGGTAAACCATGCTTGAATCGGTTAACAGAGGCTTCAGGTGGTGCAGATGGGTTACATAGGGTTTTACTGCACAATCAGGTGAAAACGAACAAAACTGGGGTTTTTGTGTTTAAACGGGTAAACGATTGATATTGGCGAGTAAGCTTTGAATGAACAATGGACAGATGGCGTCAACTTGATGATGTGATGTTTTTTCGTTTATGGGAGGTGGTAAGTGGGTTTCATCGCACCGCTCATGGAGGGGGGCCGGTATTCGGGCTTGAGCGAGCGATTCCATAGGATGGGCGACACGTGGCACGATTACTGTTCACGAAACCGCTCTCCATCGCACGCTAAATGTCGACCAAAAGGATCGTGTGATATGCACGATGACCATTGGATCTGCGGGAGCCGATCGGACGGTTGTCGGGGAGGTGAAGTGGCGGAAGGTTAACGGACGGCGGGCCCGATATAATTTAAAGGGATTAATCATATCGGGGGTGATGCAATTGGTTATAGAGTTATTAATTAGTCCAAATGACATAATTAATCCTCATTGAATGGTGGCAGGGTCGGGTTCTTAATTAGCTACGGATTAGTTAATTAATCCCATTTTATTGTTTGATTTACGGTTATATTTAACCATCGGGGCGGGATATGTAATATTTGGGGTTTTGTATAATAATATAATACGGGCATGGGTAATTTTGTTTTATAGGGGAATTATATAATAAAACATTAGTGGTTAATATGACCAAAATGAATGGGATAGCGCTAAGTCTAATGTTTTCCAAAAATGCATTTCATCATACAACACTTATACCTTAGGCTATTGATATACGAGGGTTTCATGTAGATAGAATGTTTTTAATTTTCCTAAGAAAAATAGGATTTTACTTAGGAAAAGCTTTATAAATGGAATGAGTGACTTTATGAAAGGGTGAATATTAATGAAGTGGATTTAAGTGCTTCAAGTATTTCAAATTATTGGGCCGAGGGTCCGGTCCCTCCAAAAGTCAGAGAAATGCTCTGAGCCCCCCTAACTTGTTTATAGGTACCTTTAGCACTTAGGGGAAATTAGTGAATTTTTTAGGAAAAATGGAGTAAGGAAGTTAATTAGTTTGACTTTGTCTCCTTGATGTGTTGTCTCCAATGTGAGTTGTGCTTTTTCCAAGTGATGAAAGCAAAAGATTTAAGCATTTAACTTAACCATTCACCACACATTTATTCTGCAACCACCATCTACTTACCCTACCTACTTTATCCTAGCATTTTTACTTCTTTATTAGGGTGCACTTAAACTGGCAAACCCTTATCACACTTTCTTTTTCTTTTACATGCAGATATCTATCTAAGTCTAGCCTTATTACATCCAAGGGCTCAGCTTAAACTGTTGAGCTCCTTTTATTCACTCTACCTATCTACTTATCTGCCAAGATTAAACTGTTTGGTCAGATCTTTATTCTCTAGTTCTACAACATGAAATTGAAATATGAACTAGCCAAGCTTAAGCTATTTGACTATTCATGAATTGTGGCATAAGTGACAAACTTCACACAATTGTTTATTGTACAAAAGTAAAAAAGTAGTGGCATTTAGACTTGCACACTTTCCTTCGTCTTTCTTTTTGTTGGGGTTCATTTTCTTTTATTTTTTGACCATCTTTATTCTTTTAACCCTTTGATTTTTCTTTTAGGGTATACCCTCTTTACATTTTTTAAATTTTTTTTATTTTTGAAAATATGGAAAACCTTTGCAACAAGTAAAGGTATGAACATATTACGTAGCCCATCAAGTCAATCATGATATATGACACCTATTGGTATAGGAGCATAACAGGTGAAAACCACCTATTGTTGTCATCTCTGTCTTCTTTTAATAATAAGAAAATATGTTTACAATCTTGTATTGGTGCAGACTCATACCAATACGCAGGCACCGACCTGCAAAAGGCTACAACCTTCTCTCATTTTCCAGCTTCTACTAGAAGGGAGCTAACCCCCTAGCTCTTGTACTAGCCAATATGTTTACTAGTATGTAGGCACCGACCTACAAAAGGCTACAACCTTCTTTCTTCTTCTAGGGACCACGTTTCACGAATTTTTTGACTGGATACTCTTGGATCACAACACCAAAATATGAAGGCCATGTTTCATCCAATTTTCATATTGGACCCCTCAAAAACTTTTTAAACTTAAACTACATCAACCAACATTCAGTTAATCTGAACAATCAGATCACTGACACCAGAACACTGTGCTGAACCCAGAACCCTGCATCATCATTCAGAACCAGTTGTAACCTCAAAAATCATGCATTAGATTGTATACGCTACTTGGATGAACCCAAACTACATGTATATGCTACTTCTGTTAAGAAAACCTGTGTATACCTTCAAAACTACTCCAAACATAAACTTTTGAATCAAGACTGTACCAACCAGCAATATACTGAATATCTACTGTCAACTTACAGAGCTTTACACAGGAAAGGACAGAGATCACTTCTTATCACTTATACAATCAATCAATCAAATTCCAGCCTCCTTATGCATTCCGTTTTACATTCAGATCTAAGAAGACTTCATTGACAGACAGCAGTAAAACAACATAATTTGATCAGGTAGATCAGTCAGTTCTGAAAAAGAAGCTTTTCTTTTGTATATGCTACTTGAAAGAACGGAACCTGCATGTATATGCTCTTTGGCTGAGATGAACCTGCATACAAATCTACAAATATTGACTCAGAACTTTGCCGTAATTCCAGACTTCAGACAAACCCAGATCATGGTAGATAACAAATAAAACAGACGCAAAACATCAAATATAGTCTTAACCAATATCAGATCATTCAAGAATAAGTCATTTCAAGTCTCATGATCCTGATCCAATATTGAACTCAAGGTGCACATGAAGATTTCAAATCTAGTCCCAAACATAACCTTGCAACATAAAATATACTTCAGATAGAAGTATTCCTTAGAATCTTATTGCTTGCACACATGGCCTTATGATCTTCTCCTCTTTATATAGCTTTAGGCCCTTTGTAAATACCTTGGACCAAAACCACTTAGGACCAATACCTTGGACCAAAACCACTTAGGACCAATACCTTGGACCAAATACCTAGGGTCAATACCACAGACCAAATACCTTGGACCAAAACCTTGATTTTCCATCCCATACGTGTTTTTCCTTCTATGAAAGTGCGTGTATACGTATATGCTCTTTTTTATCTGTGTTCCCATGTGTATACGCTACTTTGACAAAGTGAACCAACGTATACCTCTCTTTCTTCAATCTCTAGAGTCTGATCTGTAATCCTTTGTTGTTAACCTGTTGCACTGTGAACTATCATCTGTGTGAGTTTCCATCAAGGACAACACCTGTATCATAATGCCAAAAATCTCCCCCTTTGGACTTGATGGCAACAACAACACCAAGACACTCTCCCCCTTTGACATCAAGGGCAAAGGGTGGACCAAGATATTCTCCCCTTTTGATATACATTATGTTGTCCATGCTCCCCCTGAGTACATGCTAAATTCTCTGATTAAGCTCCCCCTTTGTACATGCTAAGATGCACTAAACCATCCATGCGAGGTCCATGCTCCCCCTGAGCATATGCAAAGCCTGCAAAAAAAATATTTTTCAAAAGAATAACATGACTCTATAACTCGACTAAGTGAGTATGACCTTCCTATCACCAATGACTCATACATACATCAATCTCCCAACCAAGTGGGGATACACCAAATTTGACTCATCCACCCAACCAAGTGGGGATATACCAATTATTTATATATGACAGAAATACAATAAATATTACATCATCCATCCCATGCAAAGTGGGGATACAAATTACATCATTTGTCCAATAAGACTCATTCAAATGTATGAGAAGTCATATCACACCCTAGACTTTTACACGACTTAAGAAACAAATGGTATAAATATTTGAAACCATAGCTGGACTCAGCAACCATAATGCCAACAATGCAGAATGCGAGTGAAGGCTAATGCTCCCCCTGAACCTGTGCTACCTGTGCATTGTTAACAAGTCATTAATCAAGGCATCTTTGTCAGTCAGATAAAAATTAATGAACAAAGCATATCGTTAGACTGTAATCATCAACATCAGACAAAGCACCCATATCAGAGTCTGACCCATTGTTTTTCCTGTGAGAAAAACATAAACGCTTCTTCAGCCACCAAAACTTGTGTGTATATGTGAATATACTTCATGAAACACGCGTATAATAACCTTCTTCTGAAAAATGGATTTTAACAGCAGGATGATGCAGCAACTACTCCCATCTTTTGTCTGAGATATTCAAATGTTTCTCTGGGTAGTGGTTTAGTGAATATATCAGCAACCTGTTCTTTGGAGGGAACATACTCCAATTTGACCTTTTGTTCAAGCACTTGTTCTCGTAAAAAATGGTACTTGATGGGTATGTGCTTGGTCTTGGAGTGCATGACTGGATTCTTTGAAATACTGATGGCACTTGTATTATCACATAGAATGGAGATGGGTGGAGTACATGTGATCTGAATGTCTTGCAAAGTTTGCATCATCCAAAGTAGTTGTGTGCAGCAAGATGCAACAGCCACATATTCTACTTCAGCTGTAGATAAAGCAATTGAACTTTGTTTCTTGCTGAACCAAGACACTAACCTGGAACCCATATAGAATGCACCACCACTAGTGCTTTTTCTATCATCAACACTTCCTACCCAATCTGCATCTGTATATGCATGAAGAGTAAGATCTGCATCTCTAGGATACCATAGTCCAAAGTCCTGAGATCCTTTAAGATTTTTGAAAATTCTTTTCGCTGCCTGAAGGTGTGATTCCTTTGGATTTGCTTGGAATCTTCCAACTATTCCTACTACATGCATGATGTCAGGTTGGGTACCTGTTAGATAAAGAAAACTGCCAATCATGGATCTGTAAGTTTGTTGATCTAATGTTGTTGATTCATCATTTGCGCTGAGACTGCATCCTGTTACCATTGGGGTACTTACAAGTTTAGAATCTTCCATTCTATACCTTTTCAAGATCTGTTTGAGATATTTGGTTTGTGAAAGAAAAATACTATCTTTAGTTTGTTGAACTTGTAGACCAAGAAAATAGGTAAGTTCACCAAGCAAGGACATTTCAAATTCTTGTTGCATTACTGAAGCAAAATTCTGACTCATGGATTCTTCATTGCTACCAAAAATGATATCATCAACATAAACAATAATAATTAGCAATTTATCAGTTTCAATCTTTATATATAGATTGCTATCTGCAAAACCTTTTGTAAAACCTTGTTGGTGTAGATATTTGTTAAGGCGGTAATACCAGGCCCTTGGAGCCTGTTTCAGACCATAGAGAGCCTTTTTGAGTCTGCATACAAGTCTTGCATCATTTCCAAGAATGAATCCTTCTGGTTGTTCAATATAAACTTCTTCTTCTAAATCTCCATTAAGGAAGGCTTATTTTACATCCATTTGGTATACTTTGAATTTATAAAAGCTTGAAAGAGAAAGAAACATCCTTATGGCTTTAAGTCTGGCAACAAGTGCAATTTTTTTTTCAAAATCTATACCTTCTTGTTGAGCATACCCTTTACAAACAAGTTTGGCCTTCTTTCTAATGACTTCTCCATTTTCATTCAGCTTGTTCTTGAATATCCATTTAGTTCCTATAATATTTTTATCATGAAGTCTAAGAACTGATTCCCAAGTATCATTCTTTTCAATTTTCTCAAGTTATTCATCCATGGCCTTGACCCAACATTCATCTTTGCATGCTTCATTTACATTTTGAGGTTCCGTGGAGGATAGTAGAGCTAGATAGCTTGAGGTCCCTATAATTGTTCTTCTTGCCTATACACATGCCTCCCTTTCCCCTAAAATTTGAGTTTCTGGATGATTTTTCTGAACATACCTGGACAAAGTCTTTTCTTCTACCATTATATCTTCTTTTGGTGCTTCATTGGTTTCTTCTTCAATATCATTTTGATTTGGTGTGGGAAAGTAATCCCCATCTTCCTCATTGTCATAATCTTCTATTGATTTTATTTGTTTTTTTATTTCTGCATGCTTCATCCACTACAACATCAATGCTTTCAACAATTTTCCCAAGTCTTTTATTATAACATTTATATCCTATACTTCTAGAAGAATAACCAAGAAGAATACTTTCATCTACTCTGGGTTCAAACTTACCAAGTTTTTCATCAGTCCTTTTGATAAAACATTTGCTTCCAAAAACTTTAAAGTATTTTACAATAGGAGTCTTACCATACCAAAGTTCATGTGGAGTTTGAGTGTTATTTACCCGAAAATTTGCTTTGTTGAGAATAGTCATGGTAGCGAATGCAGCTTCACCCCAGAAGGTTGTAGGAGTTCAAGATTCACCTAGCATAGCTCGAGCCATTTGTTGAATTGTTCTGTTCATCCATTCTACCACACCATTTTGCCGAGGAGCTCTTGCGGTGGAGAATTGCCTTTTTATTCCATGTTGTTCACAAAAGTTAAAGAATTCATCCAATATAAATTCCCCTCCTCGATCAGATCTAAGGCATTTGATTTTTCGATCTGATTCATTTTCAACCAAAGCTTTGAAGTCTTGGAACTTTTCAAATGCTTCATCTTTATGCTTTAGGAGACCTATCCAACACATTCTAGAAAAATCATCAATGAACAAAATAAAATATTATTCTCCACGAGGTGACTTTTTCCTTGTTGGTCCACATAAATCAGTATGGACAAGTTCAAGAGGCTTACTAGTTGACCCTTCTTTTTCCATGAAGTGAACTCTAGTTTGCTTACTGATTTGACATTTTTTGTATATTGTATTTTCTGGGATGCTGATATCTAGAAGATCATGAACAACCTTGAGTCTGCATGCTTTTCTTATTTGAGAAAAGCTTAGATGTCCCAATCTTCTATGCCACAACCAGTTTTCATCTTTTTTGCTTAGATAGAATTGTTGTTGTCCTCCTTTGAGTATGTATAATATTTTTGGAGTTCTTGTACCTTTGATCACAGTCTCTCCTGTATCAAGATCACGAACAACACATCCATTTGATCGAAACACCACTTCATTTCCTTGATCACACATTTGACTGACACTCAACAGGTTATGCTTTAAACCATCTACATACATAACATTTCTAGCTTTAACCTTTTCTTTTAAGAAAACAGAACCTTTACCTTTTATGACAGCTGGAGTGTCATTTCCAAATGAGACATTCTTTTCCTTTTCTAAGGCATTATATGAGTGAAGTTTCTCTTTGTCACCTGTCATGTGTTTGGAGCATCCACTGTCAATGTACCACTAATTTTCTTGTCCTTCTGCATACAAGGCCATACAACATCTTTCTGTTTGAGATTCTTTCCTTCTCCATATCTTTGGATTTAATGGCATTTTCTCCTTTTTAGGTGTTTTCCGAAATTTTCTCCTACATTCAGATTCTTCATGACTAAAGTTGTTACAGATTGAGCATTCTATTTGATTTTCAAGAGGAGAAAAGTTATTATAGGAACTTCTCTTGATCCCTATTATATTCCTTTGATTTCGTGCTTCTCTAGTCATGATGGTTTTGTAAGCAACGCATTGAGTAGCTTTGTGCCCAAAATTATGACATGAAAAACATCTCCCATTGAATACGTTTCTGCAACTATCGAATCTATTTACCTATTTATTGTAGTTTCTATTGATATTCATCTTGGGAAAAAATTGAGTATGATTTGCTTGAGGTTGGTTGTGGCTTCTATTGATATTCATCCTTGGAGCAAATTGAGGATGATTTACCTGGTGATCAGCTTTATGCCTTTGTTGACGATTGTCATATTGTTCACTGGTCTTTGCTGCATCAAGATAGCTTTTGGTGGAGGTTGATGACTTCTGTGATTGAGATGCTTCTTCAGTATATCAATACCTATCTTTATCAGAGGAGAACACTGAACTTTGGTAATTTCATTTAAAGTTTCTAATCCTTTAGCAAATCTAAGATTGAGAGATTTTGTTTTCTCAAGATCTTTTCTTAGACCCACAATTTCACATTCTAGTTTTTCATTGTGTTTTTCTTTTTCAGCAAGTTGGTATGTCAAGGTATATATGTCAATCATATTCTTTTCTTCTAAACAGATTTTGAGTTTAGAGATTTCTTCATGAAAGTTTTCCTCTTCTAAAGCATCCCAAAAATCATCATCATCATAAGCCATGAGAAGTCTGTAATCATCACTATTAGATAAACCATCAATATCTTCTTCTAAACTATCCCAAAAATCATCGTTATCATAAGCCATGAGAAGTCTGTAATCTTGTCCAGTTTCATCTTCATCACTATTAGATAAACCATCGCTATTTTCATGAGTATAGTAACTCCTTCTATTCACAACTTGTTTCCTATTCCCTTCTGCATATTCCTTTCCTTTTTCATATTTATCTTTATGAGGACATCTGGCAGCATAATGACCGACTCTGCCACAAGCAAAACATTTGAAAGGTAGCTTACCTCTGAACCTTCCAGAACCCCGTTGAAGCTTCTTGACAAAATTTACCTCATCTTCTTCTTCTGAAATGTGTCCTAATTCATTTTGTTCTTCCTTTTCTTTTCCTTTTGCTGAAGCTTTAAATGCGGCTTCTCTCATATCTGATGGACCTCCTTTTCTCATCTCAAAAGTAGTTAGGATTCCGTGAAGCTGTGTGATAGTGATATGTTGCAGATCCTGTTTTTCTTCTATGGCAAACACTTTTGATTCAAATTTAGCAGACAAGGATCCCAAAATTTTCTCAACTAAGGTAAATTCCTTTATTTCTTCACCCAGATTCTTCATACAATTAACAACCTCATCTATATGTAAGAAGTAACTAGCTATTCTCTCATCACTATGCATCTTAAGAGTTTCATACTGAATTCTAAGAGTTTGAAGCTTGGCACGTTTTACCTAAGATTCTCCTTCATAGCTCTGAACGATTTTGTCCCATATCTCTTTGGTTGATTTGAGCTGCATGACTTTGACAAACTCTGATTGTGACAAACTTCCCAATAAAGTATTGATAGCTTTGGCATTGGTTTCATATTGCTTTTTACCTGTCATTTCTGTAGGAATTGTTGTTGGAAATGTATATCCTCCTTCCAAAATTTCCTAGACATTTGCTCCAAGAGATTGTAGATAGGTTGTGGTTCTTATTTTCCAATAAACAAAGTTGCTCCCATCGAAGATTGGTGTTTTGATGGATCCCATGCTTTCATGATTATTCATCTTGATGGATCTCCCTTCAAGCGATCAAGCTTCTTCTAAAGGACCTACTCTTATACCAATTGTTGGAAATAATACTGAGAGGGGGGTGAATCAGTGTTATGAGATCAATAATTTTATTTCCCAAACAGATTTATATACGCTACTTTAGTGAAGTGAACTGACGTGTACACACAACTGTGATCAAAGAAACTAGCTTATATCCAGAGAACTTATGATTTAGACAATTTATCATGTGTTGATCTTAAACCAGTACATCAGTAACTTATTAGATAGTGCAATGAAAGCAGAATAAAGCATCACTCATAAGCAACACACATGAACACCAAGATTTAAGGTGGAAACCCAATGTGGGTGAAAACCACCTGTTACTGTCGTCTTTGTCTTATTTTAATAATAAGAAGAAATGTTTACAATCTTGTACTATTGCAGACTTATACCAGTACGTAGGCACCCACCTGCAGAAGGCTACAACCTTCTCTCATTTTCTAGCTTCTACTGGAAGGGAGCTGCAACCACCTAGCTCTTGTACTAGCCAATATGTTTACTAGTACGTAGGTGCCGACCTATAGAAGGCTACAACCTTCTTTCTTCTTCCAGGGATCACATTTCATGAATTTTTAGACTGGATACTCCTGGATCACAACACCAAAATCTGAAGGCCACGTTTCATCCAATTTTCATATTGGACCCCTCAAAAAAAATTTAAACTTAAACTGCATCAACCAATATTCAGTTAATCTGAACAATCAGATCACTGACACCAAAACACTGCGTTGAACCTAAAACCCTGCATCATCATTCAAAACCAGCTGTAACCTCAAAAATCATGCATTAGAGTGTATACGCTACTTGGTTGAACCCAAACTGCATGTATACGCTACTTTCGTTAATCAAACCTGCGTATACCTTCAAAACTACTGCAAACATAAACTTTTGAATCAAGTCTGTACCAACCAGCAATATACTGAATATCTATTGTCAACTTACAGAGCTTTACATAGGCAGGGACAGAGATCACTTCTTCTCACTTATACAATCAATCAATCAAATGCCAGCCTCCTTATGCATTCAATTTTACATTCAAATCTAAGAAGACTTCATTGACAGACAGTAGTAAAACAACAAAATTTGATCAGATAGATCAGTCAGATCTGAAAAAGAAGCTTTTCTTTTGTATATGCTACTTGAAATAACATAACCTACATGTATACGCTCTTTGGCTAAGACGAACCTGCGTACAGATCTGCAAATATTGACTCAGAACTTTGCTGCAATTCTAGACTTCAGGCAAACCCAGATCATGATAGATAACGAATAAAACAGGCGCAAAACATCAGATCTAGTCTCAACCAATATCATATCATTCAATAATAAGTCATTTCAGGTCTCATGATCCTAATCCAATATTGAACTCAAGGTGCACATGAATATTTCAGATCTAGTCCCAAACATAACCCTGCAACATAAAATATACTTCAGATAGAAGTATTCCTTAGAATCTTATTGCTTGCACACATGGCCTTATGATCTTCTTCTCTTTATTTATCTTTAGGCCCTTTGTCAATACCTTGGACCAAAACCAGTTAGGACCAATACCATGGACCAAAACCACTTAAGACCAATACCTTGGACAAAATACCTAGGGTCAATACCACAAACCAAATACCTTGGACCAAAACCTTGATTTTCCATCCCATACATGCTTTTCCTTCTGTGAAAGTGTGTGTATACATATACGCTCTTTTTTATCTGTGTTCCTGCATGTATACGCTACTTTGACAAAGTGAACTAGCATATACCTCTCTTTCTTCAATCTCTAGAGTCTGATCTGTAATCCCTTGTTGTTAACCTATTGCACTGTGAATGGTCATCTATGTGAGTTGCCATCAAGGACAAAACTTGTATCATAATGCCAACATCATGAACCTGGAGATGAAGTTTGTGCCACATCGAACTGAAAAATGCCACATGGCTAGCAAGGCCCCCTTTGACACCTCTACTTTGATGGATGGTTTCTCCCTCATATGGAGACCAAATTTGAAACAAAAAGTAGGGCCAGATTCAAAACGATGGGCTTTACTTCTTCGCGTTCTTTCCGAGAACATATGAAAACTTTGGATCTGTTTCTCCATCACCTGGAAGCCAAATGAAAATATGGAGATACCACCGGAATTAGCGTGTCGAACTCTTCAACCTAATGATGTTTTTGGGAGCAACTGAGATGGTGAATTCCTACACAAGCCGAGACTAGTTTTGCTTCCTAGGACCATGTTGGTCGTCAATCGTAAAGAAAACCTTTAACTTGACTTACAAGATCCATCTTGAATCATACCTCCCAACAAAAATACTTTTGGAATTTTTATTACAAATATGAATTTATTAGAAACATGCACCATAATAAAAAAATCATCTGAATCCTAGTTACAGACTTGACTAGGCTTATTGAGGAGATGACTATTTACATATACACAATTATACATATGGCATATAATCTACCCAATTCCAAGTAGGAGACCGTTCTGGAGAATTACGTTCCTCTGCTCCAGGTTCTTTTGTTGTCTCTTGCTCTGCTAGTGTTGGTGTTGTCTCACGGGGCAGCATCGGACATGCGCTTTTCAAGTGTCCTCTCAGCTTACATTTAGGACAAACTCTTTCTCCAGAGTTTGTACTAGTTGTCTTTTTGCTGGATTTTCCCGAACTCCATCTTGATGATGCGAAGTCCTTGTCTGACTGAAGTAAATTCTTCCCGAGATGTTTCTTTACTTGCAGCGTTGCATCATATTTTCGTGGCTGACTCTTGGTAGCACCTATTTTTTTGTTGAAAATATTTTGCTTCCAGCATTCTTCTACACAATGTGAATTACTAACACAAAAGGTACATGGATAAATCCTTTTGATAACTTTTAACATAAAGTTTTGACTTAAGGACTCACCTTCTGAATCACTGCTAGAGTGATTCATCAGTTTACCTTTATGGTCTTACAACTTCTTCAAGATCAGGTCGGGGTGTAGGGACCAACATTGATCTACAATGTGACCTCTCTTCCCACAGTACTCACGTATCAATTGGTCATAGAACAAGCATTCATGTTTCGTGCTTTCCTGCACAGAGATCGGTTGGAGTCTGCCTTGGCCATGCTTGATGAGGCCTTGTCCCTACTAATATCCCATTTTGTTCATCAGCAACATACCCATTCCTTTGGTATGCCTTTCAAATGCTCCAATCTCTTGATTGTTGGATATATCATCCTTCTCCGAATCATTTCTTGGTGATGCTAGAGTATAAGGAGGGTCCTCAGAAGACGAGGAAAAGGTTCTAATAGATTCTTCTACGAACTATTATTTTGGAGTCGTTGATAGAGATGAATTGTCTTCATCTTTCTGATGAAGTGGCGAGACTTCATTTTTCCCTTCAATAAATGAAATTCAAACTGATCAATTTCTTCTCCTTCGACTCTTCTACAAAGATTCAATCTTTGTCTGCCTGTAGTCTTTGCTTATCCTCCTGCAAAGATTTCACCATTCCTCGTAGTGAAGTGTTCTCTTGTTGAAACTGTTGATTGAACTCTTCAAGTTCTTTCAACTTGAGTTGCCTGGAATTTTTACCCATTTATGTACAGGATAAGAATCTTCTTTCTCTTTCCAAGGAAGACCTTGAAGTAAATGGGCATAACATGCAGTAGTACATTGGTGGCCTTGTCCAAATCAATATTTTGATTCTCCTTCTAAAGAAGGAAATCCAGAGTGGTTCCAAATCAGTGTACCCAGATGCCATGGAGGCTAGGGTTCGCTTTCAGCCTGATCCCTTTGTACATTTTTGGAAATTCATCACACAGTAGAAGGCTTGGCACTAGCATGTGACCGAGAATCTATGAGTCAAAGTTCTTGAGCTTGAGTTTCCTCAAACTCAAGCCTGAATTTTGTCTTATTAGTATGTCTAGTTGGCTTTACCCAATTTTGTCTCATATGGGTATGAGTATATTGTAATATTTTTTTTGTAATTAATTTGTAAGTTAAATTCCTAGTGTCAAATGTGGAATGTGAAGGATGTAATGAAGTTGAAAAGTCATTTTGTAAAGAAGTTGAAGAGTCATGAGGTAAGTCTAAGAGTCACAAGGGAAATTTAATAGTCACCCCTTTTGTTATAAATATACCCTCATAACTCATGTAAAGGGATTTTGGGGAGCCAAGATTTTGGTTAGGCTTTTAGCTTAGGATTAGGAGCTTGGGAGTTTGTTGAGAGCCTTGGCTTCTCCATAGCATAGAGGGAGTATCTTTCTTTGGATGAGCAGGTGTAGACTTCATGTTCCACTATTGGGGCTAGTGGTTCACTAGTGTTATATGTATGCTTGGAACTTTCACTTTAATAAAAGCTTAGAGCCGACACATTTTCATGCATATATTGTTAATATAGTAGGAAATTTCTTGTTATGTTTGAAATATATGTTATTTCACTTACACTAATTATTATGAACTATTTTGTTTGCAATAGTATGAATATTTTTGAATGTGTGTTACTAGTTATTTTCGTCATGTTTAACGTGTGAACTATTTCACAAGCAAACTCGTGACGTTTCTATGCTCATGTATTTTTTCCAAGCTGCATACTATTACAAGCTTCTAAGGGGCTCACTCATTTTCCCCTCATGTGTTAGAACCTTTCATACATCGCACTTGACCTTCCATAGAGTCATACACTTGTTTCCTAAATTCATGAATACACCACTCTATGCATTATTGTAGCCAAGGCACATCATTAAAACCCACTGCTTCGACAACTAGGTCATATTCCGGATGGGGCTCCTACACCAAACAGTGTGAGGTATAATTGGGACTTCATATCAGGGAGACCCCCTAAATGTTGATGGGTCCAGCATTGTCAACATTTTTGGTGCTAGAAGGAGGTCATATGACAAGTTGAGCCCATGAAGTTTGTTTGAAATTTCCTTATCTTTAATGGCTTATTCCCATATCTTAACCCTGACATGTTTTTCCAGAATCGCAAATCGGAAAGTGCCCGCGGGAATAATCAATGACTTGTTGAATTTGAAATTTGATGGTGGGGATGAAACAACCATTCTCGAGCACACCAAGAGTAGAACTGGTAGCTAATGTTAGAAAATTATATATTACAGAGCAATGGAACACATAAAAGTAGACATATAAACACAGAAAACGCACAAAAAAAGAGAGACACAGATATACGTGGTTCACCCAGTTTGGGCTTCTTACCCAATTCATCCAAAAACCTTTGTAACCAAATCATTTCTTTACTAGTCTCTGTAGCAGCAACATACTCTACTTCTATTGTTGAAAGTGCAACAATACTTTGGATTTTTGAAACCCAACTGACAGTTGTTCCACCTACAGTGAATACATATCTTGTAGTGCTCCTCCAATTATCTCTTTCACCTGCCATATCTGCATCAACATATCCCTGTAGAGCAATGTTTGAACCACCAAAGAATAATGCTTGATTTGTGGTACCTCTCAAATACCTGAGAATCCACTTCACCGCCATCCAATGTTCTTTTCCTAGATTGTTCATGTACCTGCTTACAACTCCCAGTGCATGTGCAATTTTAGGCCTTGTGCAGACCATTGCATACATTAAGCTTCCAACTGCTGATGCATATGGAACTTTAAACATATGAGCCATTTCTTCCTGAGTCTTGGGACACGCCTCCTTACTTAATTTGAAATGGCTAGCCAAAGGTATACTAACTGGTTTTGCATTCTGCATATTAAACCTTTTCAACACCTTTTCTATGTACTCAATTTGAGACAATGTTAATTTGCGATTCTTCCTGACTCTAGTTATTCTCATACTAAGGATTTGTTTTGCAGCACCCTGTTAGGTTCCTATACCAATAGGTGTCATTTTTCATGATTGGCTATGGAAGTGCCAAATATGATCATCCTTTCCATGCTGCAAAGGTTCCATATTTCCCAAAGAACAGAAAAAATTAAAAAAAAAAATGTAAAGAGGGTATGCCCTGAAATAAAAATCAAAGGGCAAGAAAAATGAATTGGTCAAGAAAGAAAGAAAATGAACCCCAAAGAAAGACCAGGAAAGTGGCCAGTCAAAATGCCACTACTGACCTATTTGTGCAAAGCAAGTTCACAATGTGGAAACATTGTTACTTATCACACTTGATGGATGGCCCAACAGCTCAATCTGGGCTAGTCCATATTTAAATTTCCTATTGTAGAATAGAGAATGAAGGTCTGCCCAAATAGTTCAAGCTTGGCAGATCACTAGATAGATAGAGAAATAAAGGGCCGAACTGCTTAATCTAAGCCCTTGGAAGAAATAAGGATAGATTTAGATAGGAGGGCAGCTAGAAGAAAAGAGGAAAATCAGGGGTTGCTAGTTCAAGTGCACCCACTCAAGATGAAGAAAAAATGTTAGGAATTGTAGAATCGGTAAGTAAATTGAAGTTGCAGAAACATGTCTATCAGCAGTGTCATCTTTTCTGAATATGATCTATTTCATGGATATCTCAAGTGCCATGGCAAAGGTGTGATGACAGATCAGATGTTGCATGTCTAACTCCCCCTCTCTCCCATTACAATAATCATTCACTAACATCCCTCAAAGAGATTGGGATTTTCTCAAACTCTTAACTTCACTCCATTTCCATAAAAATTTAAGTGAAACTTCAGGTTTACTTAGAAGCTCAAAGCCACATTTCTTGTGTAAAGTTTTATTTCTCCCCACACCCCCAAGGCTAGGTCATTCAATTTCATGCACCTAGAACTTCCCCTCATATTCATATTAACATGTTAACTCTATTATATAACTCCCACCTATATTTCCCCTCCCCTATTATACATAAAAGTATATAAAAAACACAAAAAAAATGTATAATATCCCTACCCCTGGCAACTATAGCCATATGGCAAAGTTCAGGGAATTATAACATTTACCAGAAACATTATAATAACCCTCCGCGTCTTTGGAATTTGTTTTAACCCCTGGTTAAATAAATAACCACACCTAACCCGCCCACATAAGCCACATTATAACCCTTCGCGCATAATTAAATTGGATTTTATTAAACATTCAGCTAAACAAATAACCAATCCGCCAAGGTCCAAAGTTAAAAAAATTTGCAAAACCCCGCAAAACATTATAAAATGTTAAATCTTTGGGCGGGCCCCCGTGCCATACCTTACTGTCAACTCGCCATCCCGTCAACCGTTGGATCACGCCCTCCAGATCCAACGACTCTCGTTGATATCGGAGCCGCTCCGATGTACGAGAGTTAGCTCCCGATGGAAAGCAGTTTTCTCGCCGTACCCTGGGACGCGTGTCACCTCTCCATTGCATCGGGCCCGTTCTGATGTAAACTGCCCCTGTACAAAAAGCGGTTTGATGGAAACCACAAACCACCTCCTGTTCCCGCTGCTCACGTCATCCACCACGTCTGCACCCACACCAGCGCCAAAGGTAATGTTTCGTCCACCGTGTCCGCCATGTCATCCATCCATGTCAGTGACCACATCATCCACCACGTCACCTTCCGTACCCCGCTACAGGACAAATTTACGTCATGATGACGTCATCCCAAAAAAACCGCCAAAAAACCTGAAAAAGCCCAAATTTGTCAAAAAGGCATGAAAGTGATGGTTTTGTCTATTCTTCTGTTTATCATATTGCGGAGACTGTGCATGTGAATTACGTTCAACTCGTCACCAATGCTCCAGTCTGCCACCCAGGCGAGTTCACACTGCAAACCCGACCCCCTCAGCTCAGTCTGCAACTAACTTTCGTGCCAGACACTTGTAAAACAGGTATTTACCCAATATTTACCCACAAACCCTGTTTTTACAAAATTTCTCTATTAAAAATCACCTGAAGAGCTAAATTCGAGTCAATTGCACTGCTCTCTGCAAACCCCAGTACTCTAAGTCACTGTTTTACCATTGTTCCCAAAGAAAACCTGCTAATTCTGTGACCCTCTGTAAATTTCCCATTGAACTGAAATTCGAGTTCACTTCCGCCTGCAAAACCACCAAAAAATGCCTGCAGAAGAAGCGCCCTTTCCATTGTTCTTTTACCTTCCTAACTAAACTCTGCAGATTCTGTCTCTCCTTTGAATTTTACTCAGTGAGGCCATTTCCATATAAAACTCAAATTGCAAAATTCCTGTGAAATTCCTGTGAAAGACCCAGTGCCAGTACTCTGTTTCCTATTGAGACATAGACTCAAAATCAAATTGTAAACACAGAGAATCATGGAGGCTCCAGTAGCCCTGAATATTGCACCCTTGAATGCACCACATAGGGAGTTGGAGTGGTTACCTCTTGCTGATAGAGATTTCCAGATTGATGACATGGAGGGTGATAAACCTCACCTTCAAGATTTTTATGAAATAAGGAATAGCTACAGGAATAAAGCTGACATATTTAGAATCTGGGAATCTAATATGCCTATATACTACCTGCCTTCAGTGAATGTCTTCCCTGACCTCATCCATCAGTGTTGTACTAATTATGAGCCTTCTCGAAGGGCAGTAATGGATCATTCTGGAAATGTCCTCTTTCATATCACCCCTTAGTCTATAAATGAGATGCTGCACTTCGAGCCAACTCAGCCTTTGGTCCCTCTCTCCATGAAACATTTGCTGGATCAAGCCTCCAAGTTCTCCTCTGCAGAAGTCGACCGAATTTCCAAGATGTTCATGCAACTATATTGCTACTCCAGATACACAATTCCCTATCACCATGCCTGGTTTGATGAGCCTGGAAAAATGCTCATAGACATGATTTCCTACATCTTGGGATTCAGAACAAGTGAAATTGTGGATGAGACTGTCTTTGCCTTGATGTCCATGTTTGCTCCAAGACAGCCCCCTGCTGTCAAGTATGATTATGCCACCTTCATAGCTAACAAAATCCATGAGCAATTCATGAATCTAGAGAGAGAAAGAGTGTTCAAATACACCTCCTACATATATCATTTGTTGTTGTACTATCAACCTGATAGTTTCCCATCCCTCAAAAAATTGGATGCTAAGGGGGAGTGAAGGTCTGTAATATTTTGGACCTCACTAGTCCACAAAGTTCATAGCTCCCCATATACATATTGTGAGTTTATTGACCTTTTCATATATCCAGCCACTTGTTTGTTGTCTATAACTCCTCTTGCCAGGCTCTTTGTTGAAATGCAGAAAATCATATATCTCTCAAAGGGATATAGCATTGGTGACTGGTACTATTACCAAAACCACACAGTAATCAGGATTTATGGCTGTGAATTAGCCCCCTAAAAACTGCCAAGATATGTCCCTATGAGACTCTTTGCCCTGGAATACTACCGGAAATTCAATATTTCATATTTGACTCATTTCTATGGTGTTAGGAAAAAAGCACGGCTCAAGATAAGGCATCAATTGGGCCCTTTTATCTTCAATAAAAGGGAATAAGCATGGAAGGAAGCTGACAATATTCTAAGAGAGAAACTTAAGCTGAAACAAAGTTTTCATTGGGCACCATATGACCCTGAACACTTCATAAGTTTTAGAAGACTAAAAAACAAGCTTACAGGATATGTGCACCACAAAATCCCTGAGATTGAACAATATGCTAATCAACAGGAATGGGTAGAAGGCACACTAGTTGAGGAGCTTACTGATGAGGAGAAATTAGAAAAAGAAATGAAAGAGCTTGAAAAATCACTTGACCTAGATTCTTTTGGACAGGTGCCTTTCACATTGCCTCAACAACTTGGAGCGGGCATATCATCTACCACAACTTCACAACAACCTGCCCAAGAGAGTGTTCCACCTGCAGGGAAAGGAAAGGAAGTGTAGCATTCACAGCAGCAAGATACAATGGCAGACCGGCCAGATATAGCAAAAGAGCAAAGTCAAGGGCAAGTACCTTCAACTCAAGAAAAGGTAACTGAAGTCCCTATGTTACAAACTCCTCTCAATGAGGAAAGAGCTAAGAAAATGGACAGGCAGGAAGAGACACCCACAGGGGCATCCACAGAACAGCAAGGGGAGAAGAGGCAAAGGTTGAACCCCTACTCTGAGGAAGAATTTACAGAAGAAACAGCAGGCAACTTAAGGGGTGAGGAAACAATCGAACAACGGATTCCTCCAATTCTGGAAACATCAGCTAGCTCCTTTCAGCAAGAGAAAGAGAGGAAACATGGTGTTGAGGTTACATCCACTAGGCAACAGAGCAAGCAAGGCTCTGACATCAACAAGGCATTCACTGAAATCAAGGCTAGAAATGAGCCAGTAAGGTACCAGCTCTATAACCAATAGCTAAGAATGGCTCCTACCAATCAACAAAGGCTAATGGCAACCTATGATATCCAAGAAGGGAAAATGACCCTTAGTCACTTCAGGCCTACAACGCAACAGCCACAGTCAGCTGCTGACTATATCAGAACCAATCTGGAAGTCCTTTCTAAAGACATCCACCCAATGGATCAGATTGAACTACATAAGAAAATTGGAGAAATGGTATACTCCACCCTGGCAGATAAAGCAATATTGGCCCACAAATTGCAAAATTCATTTCATAATACTTCTGCTCAATTATAATTGGAGAAAGCCTCCTCATTAGCCAAGGAAAATATAATTAAATCTTTGGAGGAGATTATCATGGAGCTGGGACATGATCCCAAGGATCCCAAGGGCATATAGGCCTTGATAAAAAAGAAAGAAGAAGACATAGCAGCCCTCAAGAGGCAGCTCAAGCTGCCAGTTACAATACATCCTCAAACCACAGAAGTTGCACAAAAGAAAGAAGAGGAGGATGTGGTCAGTTTGCTAATGAGGATGAATGAAAGGCTAGCAGAAACAGAGAGATCCTTGGATGCAACACTGCAAGGAAAACAGGGAGAGTTGGCCTCTCAGCTAGCTCAAACAGCTCCAATTCTTACAACTGCTCTTCCTACAACTACAGCAGCAATCCCTCCTACTGATCCAGCATCAATAGCAGGTACCTCAACTTCAGCAACAACTACAACAGCAGCAGGACAAGATTCCAGCATGAGCATGGAGGATATGATGAAAGAAATAAAAGCTTTGGAACTCCAAATGGTAGAATTAAAAGAAGCCAAAGAAAAATTGGCCAAGATTGAGGTGAATTATGACAAATCAAAAATGGTTGTGGCTGAGAAGACAAGAGAAGTAAAGGCCCTGGAAAATAAGATAAAAGCCTTGGAGAAGGACCTTACTCTTCACAAAACTCTGGCAGAAATCAAAACAGTTTTATGGAGGAAAATTGGCCAGTCCATCACCGATCAATGGACATCAATCCAGACTATTCATGACCAAATTGAGTTGATAGGGATAACTCAATTTGAGACTCAAAAGGCCAGAGCATTATTGGCAAACAAGCCTGAACAGGCCAACCAGATGATCCATTTTTTGAATACTCATACTTGAGAACAGTTAGCAGCTCTAGATATCAGGAACAGAACAGACACAATTTTGTTAGTGAAAAAGGTGCTGACCATGAGGAATTTTGTGCAGACTTTGGAAAGAAAGTGCCAAGAGATGCAAATAGAAATAAATGCCTTCAGACAAAAGTTTGCAGTGTTGCAGAGCAAGGGGTTACCCAACTTATTGACCAACAATGGAAGACTGTTAACACATGAACAATATGCTCACAGGGTAAATACCTATGTCACCAATCAAATCACAGCATCATCAAGCAGCATAGAAGAGACAGTACCTCCCTCTGGGCAGAGTTTATATGACAAATTATAAAATTTGTTCTATATTGAAAATGAAATAAATCATCTTTTTGAGGTCCAGCCAAATTACGACACATATACTGAAGATGATGAAACATTAATTAAACTACAGAGACACCAACTGCCAACAGATCAATGGTGGGAGGGCATGCTCGAGGTTTTGCCAAAGTAATTTTCATTCTCTCCTTTGGTCAGCTACACATTAGCAAATTCAAATATAAGAGCCACCTATTAGAAAATCAAATTGACAAAGGATGGAATTTGCGCTAAAAAGCGTTAAGGAAAACTCAGGCACAGGTGGCAAGTGACAGCACATCAGGGACGCAAATCAAAGAAGCAGCTACCAGCCGACTAGTGGAGCCAAAAAGTCAACAATAGTGGAACACCTAAGGCGGCCAGTACATCATAGTTACTCCTTCATTCATTTCTGCGCAGTTTTTCCCATATCAGTTATGGCCTTTGCCAAAGTAGATGGATGAATTTATTACTTGATATTTTTCCTACGGGATATTTTGTAAACTCTTTTATAAATACCTCCTCAAGATATGTATTATTGTTGGCTGGTGAATATCATTCTGGACCTGCGCTGTATGTTTTGAGAACTCTTCTGAAATAAAGATTGCTGGAATGCTTTGCTGGTGAATTTGCTGGTTATGGAATCAATGGCAGAAGGATATATTGTAGAATTCTCGTGTTAATACATGGATCAATAAGTCTTCTTTACTCTTTTGTTACTGTATCTGTGTTTTACTTACCATCTAAATATCATGCTCTAAGTTACAGAAAAATAGGATAACCCAGAATTTACCTGGTTGTACTTTGTGTTCAATTCCTGTAATTTTTTATGTTTTCTACAGGACTAGCATAGGCATGAATTCTTGACTGCTCTTGTCTCCCTAGTTCTTTCACTCTAAATATCATCAAGGAATTCTTAACTACTCCCTGATAATGTTTACATAATTTCCCTCTGTTAGCATAATGAAAGATTCTTGATTGCCTTTCATTCCCTGACTTCATTTCATCTTATTCCAACTTGAAAATTGTTTTGTGTTTAATAATCTTGCTTTGTAGTTTTCCTTTTGCCAAAGAAACCATACCCAGAGGTTTATTTCCATTAGACTCCATCAACCCAATGGTCTGAACTTCTCTCACATTACAGCCCTGCTCTACTGAATTTCATCTTCCAAACACCAAACAAAACTCATGCTTCATAACTAGCCTAACATATAAGAAAACAAATCTAAATCATAAAGAGAGAGCCCTCTTTGGTTGCAGATTGGCTAGAATCTATAGCTAAAATACTGGTTAGTGGTTACCTTGGCCATATTCCCTTCTGGAGGCAGGGAACAACCTGAGTGATAACATCATTGGCGACTCCACTGGGGACCTGAATGACTGTTTTTTACTTCTGTCTATTTTCTAAAACTACAGATGGAGCCTGAAGTTAGCCAGGTAGCCTTTGAAACTGTTTTTATTGTGCATTTACAAGAGTAAATAAACGCTGCTTCAGTCAATCTTCAGTCTAGTTTTAGGCTTTAAATAGCTGTCCCAAAGATTTGATTAGTTTCCCTGTTTCAACATATTCAAAGGAAACCCCAAAGCCTCCTATATTCCAAAAGAGCTTCTTGCAGGATATCGTCAAAAACCGTGATCTTCAAACATTTCCAGAAAATACCAAAAATAAATTTAGAAACTGGCTCCAAAGAAGAAAGTCCGGTTCACTAGGTCAAATCCTGATCTAGATCCTCCGACTATTTTTGAAAATCCTAACTTGATCTCTAAGAGCCTTAGAAAACAAGAAAATCTAGAAAATTCTGCTGATTTAGACCTTGATATACTTCAGCAAAACCTTAGAACATCTGAGCTTACTCCTGCGAGAACAACAGTCCTTTCTGATAATACTACAGACTCTCCTAGTTCTTCATCCACACCTCAAAGTATCCTTTCCACTCCCCCATCCACTGCACAAATTTCCACTACTGTCCCTGCTGTTCCAGTTGTCTTATTTCTTCCTGTTGTCCCATTTATCGCTGTAAATATGGCAAACCGTTATGCTCCTCTGCAGTTGCCTGGAAATCCAGGGGCTATGCCTCAGGATTATTAGAGAAAAATTACATATTTTGATGGTACTGGCTCCTATACAGCCCAACAACACACTAAGAAAATGATGGACTACTTTGAAAACTATGAAATCGATGACAACGATGTCAGAATGAAAATTTTTGTTCAAAGTCTAACCGGTGAAGTAAGGACCTGGTTTAGGGCACTTGGTGCAAACACAATTGTTGATTTAGATGCCCTTTACCAAACCTTTCTCAACAGATGGGAAAATAAGAAGGATCCATTTCATATCCTATCAAAGTATGACAGTATAAAAAGAGGCCCACAAGAAACTTTCCAAGACTATTGTGCTAGATTCAACAATGTATATAATGCCATCCCTCAAAACCTTAGACCTCCACCTGACTTGGCCTTAATCAAATTCCCTGATGGATTTGACTCTGACATGGCATATCAGCTAAGGGAAAGAGCTCCTGCCACCTTGGAAGACATGCAAAGCATAGCTGTTAGTGTAGAGGCAAATCTGATCTCAAAAAGAGCCCGAGCTAGAGTTGAAAGAAGGAAAACTTTCAAAGAAGAGCCTTCAACGTTTGAACAAAAACGAGATGCAATCATCAAAGGCATGGAAAGATTGGGTGACAGAGTGGAAACCATTGAAATAAAATCTTCTTGGGAGGGTCAACCAAGTAACACCACTAGGAATCCGAACTTTAGAAAAAATCAAAATCCTAACACTGGGAAGACTGGCCCTGATCAAAATATCAAACCTCCATTTCAAGAGAACTATGCCGAAGCTTCAACCTCTAGTGAGCCAACAGAGGACACCCAAATAAACCTAATGGGGTTAATCAGTGAGCAACAAATGTTTTTGACACAAGATGATTAAGAGGCCCATAATTGCAACCAATTTCAAACCAAGTCCAGAGAATCATTTGACTTCAAAGAAGGGTATGATGCAACGGTCTATGAGGTTCATAAACAATACAAATTAAGAAGCAGAACTATAGATGTGCCTGAACTTGCAAAGCTGAAAGATACCAAACAGCGAAAGAAAACAAAGGATAAAGTTGTCCTGATAGAACCCCCTACTAAAACAGACCTTGACCCAAAGGAAGCCACTGTGGAAGACATATCAGACTTACAGCCCTCAAAAAATCAGCCATCTACATCCCTTCCCTCAAAAGAAAATCTAAACCGCCCTCCTGAAAATAATTTTAAAATAGATTTAGCTCAAAACAACACTCATGATGAAGAGAAGGTCACTGAAAATACAGCAGAAAAGGAAAAGCTTGCTGTCCACAACACAAGAATTCAAGTGGAAAAACCTTTTAACCTAGAAACAGAAATAGGCAAACTAAAAATAGCCATTCCTCTGTCTGAATTGGCTAAACATGAAGTTTATAGGGAACAAATCAATAGGTCACTTCAAATATCAGAGAATAGGGATGCAGTCAATGTTTTAGATGACCAACCAGAACTGATTTTTGGTCCTGAAGTCAATGGTAAAATAGTAGACGGAGGAGTTCCTCCATTCTATGTGAGCTTGAACATTCATGACAAAGTGTTGCATAACGCAATGTTTGATTCGGGAGCTTCCCATAACCTAATGCCTAAATCTGTGATGGAAAAGCTAGACCTAGATATCACAAGGCCATACAAAGACTTGTTCTCATTTGATTCCAGCCAGGTCAGGTGTCTAGGCCTAATTAAAGACCTTTGTGTATCTTTAGTCCAATATCCAGCCAAAACAATCTTGATGGATGTGGTGGTAGTTGATATTCCACCCAAGTATGGAATGCTTTTGTCTAGATCTTGGGGTGCAAAACTCCAAGGATCGTTGCAGCTAGACATGTCCTATGCCACCATTTCAGTCTTTGGCCAGCCAAAGAGATTGTACCGGGAAACATTGATGAAATATGTGGTTAGTAGTCAAGAGAAACCCCAAAAATTCCCCATCTATTCTATGCATTCTGATATGGATTCATTCATCTTATATAGCACTGAGATGTGTCCCAAAACTGATGTCATACTCCTAGAAACAACACAAACAAAAAGCATAAATGAACAATCTAGTGCTCAAGATCAAAAAATTGTTGAAGTGATTGATGCCACAAGTGAACAAGACATACCATATGAGCTACAAAAGCCAAATCTGCCCATTGAGCAAGTTTCCAAAACTCCTAAGGCTAGTCACAATCAAGAAATCTTATGGTACTTAGAATTTGATGGGTCAGTGAAAAAATTAGGAGCAGGGGCAGGGGTTTGGATACACAATATGCAAAATGACCATGCTCAAGGTCATGCATATAGGCTAAATTTCAGATGTACAAACAACATGGCCGAATATGAGGCCCTTTTACTAGGACTCAAATTGATTAAAAGCCTAGGGGCAACTAAGATTTCAATTCTAGGGGACTCAGACTTGATTATCCAACAGATAAAGGGAAGCTTTGTTACAAATGATCTTAGACTAAGAGCTTACAGAGGTGAAGCCATTGAAATACTGAACACCTTCTTAGAATATCAGCTCACCAAAATTCCAAGAAAGCACAATTTACATGCACATAGTTTGGCAACTTTTGCCAGCACTTGCAAGCTACCATTTGAGCCCGACCACCACTTCATTGCTGAAATTGTTGTCCCAGATAATGTCAAAAATTGGCAGGTGTTTGAAAATGATACCCAAATAAATAATTTCCTCACTCTGAACGAGGAATTCTCAAGTACAAACATAGACACAAGCACCATTGGTGATCAACAACAAATAGACAAAAGTGAGCAAAGTATATCAACTGAAACAACAAATTTGATTTTGCATCCAACAACTTTTGATAACAAAAATTTACAAGAGCTGAAGCAAATGGACCTTGATGAAATGGCTAAGGGAGAATCTGAAGTAATTGAACTAAAGGATAATTTTCTGCCCACAGGCCTAACTCCTTTGGAGGATATATTTGATTCAAATGATATTCCAAGAAATCCAAAAATGCAACCACTAAATGCAGAAATTGAGGACTGCAATATTGGAACCACAGAAAATCCCAAAATGGTAAAACTGTCCAAAACATTGCCTCCTGATCAAAAGCTGAAATACATTGAGTTGTTTAAAGAGTTCCAAGATGTCTTTGCATGGAGCTATGAGGACCTCAAGTCCTATGATACTTCTGTCATCCAACATACAATACCCTTGAAAGAAAATCAAAAACCTTTTAAACAAAAGCTTAGAAGGGTGAATCCTGTCCTCCTTCCCCTTATTGAAAAGGAAGTCAAACGAATGTATGAAGCCGAAATAATTGCACCTATCAGGTTCTCAGAGTGGATTTCAAATATAGTACCTACTAGGAAGAAAACAAGAGAGATAAGACTGTGTGTGGACTTAAGAAATTTGAATAAAGTCTCTCTCAAAGACCACTACCCCTTACCAAAAATGGATCATATCCTACAAAGGGTAGTGGGAGCTTCTAGGATCTCACTGCTGGATGGATTCTTAGGATTCAATCAGATTTTGGTCCACCCGGATGATCAAGAAAAAACGACCTTTACAACACCTTGGGGAACCTTCAAATATGTAAAGATGCCTTTTAGACTCAAAAATGCAGGGGCCACATTTCAAAGAGCAATGGACATAGCCTTTGCAAAGGAGATCCATGATTTCTTAGTCATATATCTCGATGATCTCACTGTTTTTTCAAAATCAGACCAAGAACATTTAGAACATCTGAGACAAGTGTTCCTAATTTGCAGAAAATATGGCATATCATTGAACCCAAAGAAATCATTGTTTGGCCTAGAAGAAGGCAAACTCCTAGGTCACATAATTTCAAAAGATGGCATCAGAATTGACCCGGACAGAATTCAAGCTATCCTCCAAGTCCCTCACCCAAGAAACATCAAGGAACTACAAGCCTTTCTAGGGAAGATCAATTTCCTAAGAAGATTCATTCCCAATTTGGCTGAACTGATAAGACTGTTGAATAATATGCTGAAGAAAGATTCTAAAGTCAAATGGACCATAGAAGCTAAACAAGCCTTTGAGGAAATCAAGATAGCTTTGACTAAAACACCTGTTCTCACAAGCCCCAAATTTGATAGAGATTTCATAATTTTTTCCTTTGCATCTCAGCATACTATTGTTGTTGTCCTACTACAAAAGGATGACCAAGGATGTGAGAAGCCCATCGCTTTCTTCAGCAAAGCACTTAGAGATGCCCCACTCAACTACCAAATCATGGAGAAACAGGCCTATGCCCTGGTTAAGGCAATCAAGGATTTTAGAGTTTATATCTTGTATTCTCATGTGATAGCCTATGTCCCAAATGTCGTGGTCAAAGACATTCTGACTCAAGAAGGAATTGAAGGTAAGAGGGGCAAATGGATAGCCAACATTTTAGAGTATGACATTGAAATCAAACCGAAAAAACTAATAAAAGGACAAGGTTTAGCTAAATTTTTGACTGAAACCAATTTTCAAGCCCTTGACATAAATGAACTGGATAACGAATAAGAGATGGTGACTCCACAGATCAATCAAGCCTTTTTACAATCACCTTGGTATGTTGACACATGTTTTGTATTGTTAAACCTACAAGATCCTCGAGGGTTATCCAGAACTAAAAAGAGATTCTTAAAAATGATAGCTTCAAAGTTTCGTATGATAGACAATGTTTTATTTTGGAAGAATCATGAAGGTATCTTTCTGAATTGCCTAATTCAGGATGAAACTGACAAAATACTCAAGGAATTTCATGCAGGGGACTACGGATGACACTTGTACTAGAAGTCAACAGCTGATAAAATTCTAAGGGCTGGTTTTGATTGGCCCTCCCTGTTTTCTGATGTGAAAAAATTTGTAGTTTCTTGCCATAAATGCCAGATTTTTGAAGGCAAGAGAAAGTTGTTACCTTTACCTCTAAAACCCATTTCCACTGAAAGACCATTTCAACAATGGGGTTTAGATTTCATTGGAGAAATTCACCCTTCCTCTTCTGGCCAACACAAGTGGATTTTGACTGCCACAGACTACTTTACCAAATGGATAGAAGCCATCCCTTGTAGGCAAGCCAATGACTCAATCATCATGCAATTCTTAGAAACCAATATTTTGTCTAGATTTGGTTGTCCGGAGAAAATTATCACAGACAATGCTGCTGCCTTTAAATCCAAAAGAATGATCAATTTTTGTCATAAGTACCACATTACCTTGGGCCACTCCACAACCTATTACCCTCAAGGTAATGGCCTAGCCAAATCCTCCAACAAAAGCCTGATCAACATCATCAAAAAAGTCTTGGAGGAGAATAAAAAGAATTGGCATAAAAAACTGGTAAATGCACTATGGGCAGACAGATTGACCACCAAAAGATCTATTGGAACCAACCCATATGAATTGGTTTATGGCATGGAGGTTATGTTCCCCTCATCCTTGGGAACCCCTGTGATCAAATTGTTGCAAGAGTTACAAGCAGAACCCAATGACATTCAAAGGAGAATCAATCAAACTATTCACTTGCAACAAACTAGAGAGGAAGTATATCAGAGAACTCAGGTTCTGCAAGATAGACTCAAGAAGATTTTTGACAAAAGAACAAAAGCTGAAGATTTCTTCATAGGAGACAAAGTGCTGAAGTGGGATTCTAGAAGGGAAGACAAAGGAAAGCATGGCAAATTTGATTTCCTTTGGAAAGTACCTTATGTTATTCAAGCTGTACAAGGAAACAACACCCATTTTTGAAGAGTTTGGATGGCACGCTGAGGAAGGGCCAGTCAATGGGCGAATGCTCAAGCATTATTTTGATCCTCTTTGATCAACATAACAGGACTATATATTGTACATAAATAGTGTCTATTTTAGCAGTTCATTACAGCAATTAGATAAGGGATAAGATGCAACAAATTTTGAGGAAAAAAGCAAGGAATTGTACCACCTTTTGTGTATATTTTGAATTTACCAGAAGAGATCAAGAAGAAAACTTGGGAACTATAAAGATGATGAAAAACACTCAGAGAAACTAGCAAAGACAGAACTGTAATTCTGCACAGATCAGCTCATGAGAAGTGCACACATGCCACAAAGGTTCGGTTTATTTGTCTACAACAAAAGGAAGTGTTAGATTACAATAAGAGTTGACAGTAAGGCCATCTGACCTATTGTTCTTGGCTTTCACCTGGAAAAGCCATCCCAAAGTGGAGCCACTATTAGGTTCCTATACCAATAGTTGTCATTTTTCATGATTGGCTATGGAAGTGCCAAATATGATCATCCTTCCCATGCTGCAAAGGTTCCATATTTCCCAAAGAACAGAAAAATTAAAAAAAAAATGTAAAGAGGGTATGCCCTGAAAGAAAAATAAAAGGGCAAGAAAAATGAATTGGTCAAGAAAGAAAGAAAATGAACCCCAAAGAAAGACCAGGAAAGTGGCCAATCAAAATGCCACTACTGACCTATTTGTGCAAAGCAAGTTCACAATGTGGAAACACTGTTTCTTATCACACTTGATGGATGGCCCAACAGCTCAATCTGGGCCAGTCGATATTTAAATTTCGTGTTGTAGAATAGAGAATGAAGGTCTGCCCAAATAGTTCAAGCTTGCAAATCACTAGATAGATAGAGAAATAAAGGGCCCAACTGCTTAATCTGAGACCTTGGAAGAAATAAGGATAGATTTAGATAGGAGGACAACCAAAAGAAAAGAGGAAAATTAGGGGTTGCTAGTTCAAGTGCACCCACTCAAGATGAAGAAAAAATGTTAGTAATTGTAGAATGGGTATATAAATTGAAGTTGCAGAAACAGGTCTATCAGTAGTGTCATCTTTTTTGAATATGATCTATTTCATGGATATCTCAAGTGCCATGGCAAAGGTGTGATGACAGATCAGATGTTGCATGTCTAACTCCCCCTCTCTCCCCTTACAATAATCATTCACTAACATCCCTCAAAGAGATTGGGATTTGCTCAAACTCTTAACTTCACTCCATTTCCATAAAAATTTAAGTGAAACTTCAGGTTTACTTAGAAGCTCAAAGCCACATTTCTTGTGTAAAGTTTTATTTCTCCCCACACCCCCAAGGCTAGGTCATTCAATTTCATGCACCTAGCACTTCCCCTCATATTCATATTAACATGTTAACTCTATTATATAACTCCCACATATATTTCCCCTCCCCTATTATACATAAAAGTACATAAAAAACCCCAAAAAAATGTATAATATCCCTACCCCTGGCAACTATAGCCATATAGAAAAGTTCAGGGAATTATAACATTTACCAGAAACATTATAATAACCCTCCGCATCTTTGGAATTTATTTTAACCCCCGGTTAAATAAATAACCACACCTAACCCGCCCACATAAGCCACATTATAACCCTTCGCGCATTATTAAATTGGATTTTATTTAACATTCGGCTAAATAAATAACCAATCCGCCAAAGTCCAAAGTTAAAAACATTTGCAAAACCCCGCAAAACATTATAAAATGTTAAATCTTTGGGCGGGCCCCCGCGCCATACCTTACCGTCAACTCGCCATCCCGTCAACCATTGGATCGCACCCTCCAAATCCAATGGCTCTTGTTGATATCGGAGCTGCTCCGATGTACAAGAGTTAGCTCGCGATGGAAAGCAGTTTTCCCGCCGTACTCCAGGACGCGTGTCACCTCTCTATTGCATCGGGCCCGTTCTGACGCAAACCGCCCCCGTACAAAAAGCGGTCCGATGGAAACCACAAATCGCCTCCTGTTTTCGCTGCTCACGTCATCCACCATGTCTGCACCCACGCCAGTGCCCGCGGTATTGTTTCGTCTGCTGTGTCCGCCATGTCAACGACCACATCATCTGCCACATCACCTTCCGTACCCCACTACAGGACAAATTTATGTCATGATGACGTCATCCCAAAAAAGTGCCAAAAAACCCGAAAAAGCCCAAATTTGTCAAAAAGGCATGAAAGTGATGGTTTTGTCTATTCTTCTGTTTATCGTATTGCGGAGACTGTGCATGTGAATTACGTTCAACTCATCACCAATGCTCCAGTCCGCCACCCAGGCAAGTTCACGCTGCAAACCCGACCCCCTCAGCTCAGTCTGCAACTACCTTTCGTGCCAGATGCCTGTAAAACAGGTATTTACCCAATATTTGCCCACAAACCCTATTTTTACGAAATTTCTCTATTAAAAATCACCTGAAGAGCTAAATTCGAGTCAATTGCACTGCTCTCTGCAAACCCCGGTACTCTAAGTCACTGTTTGACCACTGTTTCCAAAGAAAACCTGCTAATTCTGTGGCCCTCTGTAAATTGCCCATTGAACTGAAAGTCGAGTTCACTTCCGCCTGCAAAACCACCAAAAAACGCCTGCAGAAGAAGCGCCCTTTCCACTGTTCTTTTAGCTTCCTAACTAAACTCTGCAGACTCTGTCTCTCCTTTGAATTTTACTCAGTGAGGCCATTTCCATATAAAACTCAAATTACAAAATTCCTGTGAAATTCCTATGAAAGACCCAGTGCCAGTACTCCATTTTCTATTTGAGACAGAGACTCAAAATCTAATTGTAAACACAGAGAATCATGGAGGCTCCAGTAGCCCTGAATATTGCACCCTTGAATGCACCACATAGGGAGTTGGAGTGGCTACCTCTTGCTGATAGAGATTTCCAGATTGATGACATGGAGGGTGATAAACCTCACCTTCAAGCTTTTTGTGAAATAAGGAATAGCTACAGGAATAAAGCTGACATATTTAGAATCTGGGAATCTAATATGCCTATATACTACCTGCCTTCAGTGAATGTCTTCCCTGACCTCATCGATCAGTGTTGTACTAATTATGAGCCTTCTCAAAGGGTAGTAATGGACCCTTCTGGAAATGTCCTCTTTCATATCACCCCTCAATCTATAAATAAGATGCTGCACTTCGAGCCAACTCAGCCTTTGGTCCCTCTCTCCATGAAACATTTGCTGGATCAAGCCTCCAAGTTGTCCTCTGCAGAAGTCGACCGAATTGCCAAGATGTTCAAGCCACCAGATTGCTACCCCAGATACACAATTCCCTATCACCATGCCTGGTTTGATGAGCCTGGAAAAATGCTCATAAACATGATTTCCTACATCTTGGGATTCTGAACAAGTTAAATTGTGGATGAGACTGTCTTTGCCTTGATGTCCATGTTTGCTCCAAGACAGCCCCCTGCTTTCAAGTATGATTATGCCACCTTCATAGCTAACAAAATCCATGAGAAATTCATGAATCTAGAGAGAGAAAGAGTGTTCAAATACATCTCCTACATATATCATTTGTTGTTGTACTATCAACCTGATAGTTTCCCAGTTTCCCTCAAAAAATTGGATGCTAAGGGGGAGCGAAGGTCTGTAATATTTTGGACCTCACTATTCCACAAAGTTCATAGCTCCCCATATACATATTGTGATTTTATTGACCTTTTCATATATCCAGCCACTTGTTTGTTGTCTATAACTCCTCCTGCCAGGCTCTCTGCTGAAATGCAGAAAATCCTACATCTCTCAAAGGGATACAGCATTGGTGACTGGTACTATTACCAAAACCACACAGTAATCAGGATTTATGGCTGTGAATTAGCCCCCTACAGACTGCCAAAATATGTCCCTATGAGACTCTTTGCCCTGGAATACTACCGGCAATTCAATAGTTCAGATTTGACTCATTTCTATGGTGCTAGGAAAAAAGCACAGCTCAAGATAAGGCATCAATTGGGCCCTTTTATCTTCAATAAAAGGGAAGAATCATGGAAGGAAGCTGACAATATTCTGAGAGAGAAACTTAAGATGAAACAAAGTTTTCATTAGGCACCATATGACCCTGAACACTTCATAAGTTTTAGAAGACTCAAAAACAAGCTTACAGGATATGCGCACCACAAAATCCCTGAGATTGAACAATATGCTAATCAACAGGAATGGGTAGAAGGCACACTAGTTGAGGAGCTTACTGATGAGGAGAAATTAGAAAAAGAAATGAAAGAGCTTGAAAAATCACTTGACCTAGATTCTTTTGGACATGTGTCTTTCACATTGCCTCAACAACTTGAAGCGGGCACATCATCTACCACAACTTCACAACAACCTGCCCAGTAGAGTGTTCCACATGTAGGGAAAGGAAACGAAGTGCAACATTCACAGCAGCAAGATACAATGGTAGACCGGCCAGATACAACAAAAGAGCAAAGTCAAGGGCAAGTCCCTTCAACTCAATCAAAGGTAACTAAAGTCCCTATGTTACAAACTCCTCTCAATGAGGAAAGAGCTAAGAAAAGGGATAGGCAGGAAGAGACACCCACAGGGGCATCCACAGAACAACAAGGGGAGAAGAGGCAAAGGTTGAAACCCTACTCTGAGGAAGAATTTACAGAAGAAACAGCAGGCAACTTAGGGGGTGAGGAAACAACCGAACAACAGATTCCTCCAATTCCGGAAACATCAGCTAGCTCCTTTCAGCAAGAGCAAGAGAGGGAACATGGTGTGGAGGTTACATCCACCAAGCAACAGAGCAAGCAAGGCTCTGATATCAAGAAGGCATTCACTGAAATCAAGGCCAGAAATGAGCCAGTAAGGTACCAACTCTATAACCAATTGCTAAGAATGGGTCCTACCAATCAACAAAGGCTAGTGGCAGCCTATGATATCCAAGAAGGGAAAATGACCCTTAGTCACTTCAGGCCTACAACGCAGCAGCCACAGTCAGTTGTTGACTATATCAGAACCAATCTGGAAGTCCTTTCTAAAGACATCCACCCAATGGACCAGATTGAACTACATAAGCAAACCGGAGAAATGGTGTACTCCACCCTGGCAGATAAAGCATATTGGCACACAAATTGCAAAATTCATTTCATAATACTTCTTCCCAATTAGAATTGGAGAAAGCCTCCTCATTAGCCAAGGACACCAGAATTAAATCTTTGGAGGAGATTATCATGGAGCTGGGACATGATCCCAAGGATCCCAAGGGCATATAGGCCTTGATAAAAAAGAAAGAAGAAGACATAGCAACCCTCAGGAGGCAGCTCAAGCTGCCAGTTACAATATATCCTCAAACCACAGAAGTTGCACAGCAGAAAGAAGAGGAGGATGTGGTCAGTTTGCTAATGAGGATGAATGAAAGGCTAGCAGAAACAGAGAGAGCCTTGGAGGCAGCACTACAAGGAAAATAGGGAGAGTTGGCCTTTCGGCCAGCTCAAACAGCTCCAATTCTTACAACTGCTCTTCCTACAACTACAGCAGCAATCCCTCCTACTAATCTGGCATCAATAGCAGGTACCTCAACTTCAGCAACAACTACAGCAGTAGCAGGACAAGATGCCAGCCTGAGCATGGAGGATATGATGAAAGAAATAAAAGCTTTGGAACTCCAAATGGCAGAATTAAAAGAAGCCAAAGAAAAACTGGCCAAGATTGAGGTGAATTATGACAAATCAAAAATGGTTGTGGCTGAGAAGACAAGAGAAGTAAAGGCCCTGGAAAATAAGATAAAAGCCTTGGAGAAGGACCTTACTCTTCACAAAACTCTGGCAGAAATCAAAACAATTTTGTGGAGTAAAATTGGCCAGTCCATCACTGATCAATGGACATCAATCCAGACTATTCATGACCAGATTGAGTTGATAGGGATAGCTCAATTTGAGACTCAAAAGGCCAGAGCATTATTGGCAAACAAGCCTGAACAGGCCAACCAGATGATCCATTTTTTGAATACTCATACTAGAGAACAGTTAGCAGCTCTAGATATCAGGAACAGAACAGACACAATTTTGTTAGTGAAAAAGGTGCTGACCATGAGGAATTTTGTGCAGACTTTGGAAAGAAAGTGCCAAGAGATGCAAACAGAAATAAATGTCCTTAGAAAAAAGTTTGTAGTGTTTCAGAGCAAGGGGTTACCCAGCTTATTGACCAGCAATGGAAGACTGTTAACACATGAACACTATGCTCGCAGGGTAAATAACTATGCCACCAATCAAATCACAACATCATCAAGCAGCACAGAAGAGACACTAACTCCCTCTAGGCAGAGTTTATATGAAAAATTATAAAATTTGTTCTATATTGAACATGAAATAAATCATCTTTTTGAGGTCCAGCCAAATTACTACACATATACTGAAGCTGATGAAACATTAATTAAACTACAGAGACACCAGCTTCCAACAGATCAATGGTGGGAGGGCATGCTCGAGGTTTTTCCAAGGTAATTTTCATTCTCTCCTTTGGTCAGCTACACATTAGCAAATTCAAATATAAGAGCCACCTATCAGAAAATCAAATTGACAAAGGAGGGAATTTGCGCTAAAAAGCGTTAAGGCAAACTCAGGCACAGGTGGCAAGTGACAGCACATCAGGGACGCAAATCAAAGAAGCAGCTATCAGCCGACTAGTTGAGCCGAAAATTCAACAACAGCGGAACACCTAAGGCGGCTAGTACAGCATAGTTACTCCTTCATTCATTTCTGCGCGGTTTTTTCCATATTAGTTATGGCCTCTGCCAAAGTAGATGGATGAATTTATTACTTGATATTTTTCCTACGGGATATTTTGTAAACTCTTTTATAAATACCTCCTCAAGATATGTATTATTGTTGGCTGGTGAATATCATTCTGGACCTGTGTTGTATGTTTTGAGAACTCTTCTGAAATAAAGATTGCTGGAATGCTTTGCTGGTGAATTTGCTGGTTATGGAATCAATGGCAGAAGGATATATTGTAGAATTCTCATGTTAATACATGGATCAATAAGTCTTCTTTACTCTTGTGTTACTGTATCTATGTTTTATTTACCATCTAAATATCATGCTCTAAGTTACAGGAAAAAAGGATAACCCAGAATTTACTTGGTTGTACTCTGTGTTCAATTCCTGTAATTTTTTATGTTTTCTATAGGACTAGCATAGGCAAGAATTCTTGCTCTGTAGTTTTCCTATTGCCAAAGAAACCATACCCAAAGGTTTATTTCCATTAGACTCCATCAACCCAATGGTCTGAACTTCTCTGACATTACAACCCTGCTCTACTAAATGTCATCTTCCAAACACCAAACAAAACTTGTGCTTCATAACTAGCCTAACATATAACAAAACAAATCTAAATCATAAATATAGAGCCCTCTCTGGTTGCAGATTGGCTAGAATCTGCAGCTAAAAGACTCGTTAGTGGTTACCTCGGCTGTATTCCCTTCTGGAGGCAGGGAACAACCTGAGTGATAACACACCCAAATCCTTCATTGCAAATGAGTTTGCCAATTTCCTTTTGAGCGCATTTATTTCCTGCATGCTAGAACTGCAACAAGCATGTCATATACATACAATAATAATATAATATAGCTGCCATCATTTTTCCTTTTGAGATAAACATAATGATCAGAGTGACACCTAGTATAACCTTATTCAGCCATAAACCTATCAAATTTTAGATACCACTGCCTTGGAGCCTGTTTTAAGCCATACAAGCTCTTCTTCAACCTGCACACTAGTTTCTCCTTCCCTTTTACCTCATATCCTTGTGGATGCTGCATATATATCTCCTCTTTACATCTAACTGCTCAAGATACAAATCTTCAGCTGCTACTAGACTTAGAATAGTTCTGATTGAAGTCATTTTCACAACAGGAGAAAATATTTCATCAAAATCAATACCTTTCTTCTGTGCAATCCCCTTCACCACAATTCTAGCTTTGTACCTCTGTTTTCCTCCATCTTCTTCCTTCAACTTGTAAACCCATTTATTCTGCAATGTTGTTTTACCTGCAGGAAACCTGACTAAGTCCCAAGTCTGGTTATGTGCTAAGGAGTCCATCTCTTCCTTCATGGATTGCTCCCACTTCTTTCTAGTTTCTACCTACACTGCTTCTTCATAACATTCTGGTTCACCAGAATTAGTCAACAATACATAATATAATGAAGGAGAGTATCGTTCAGGGGGTCTACTCATCCTGGTAGATCTTTTAATACCACTTTCAGGTGTTTGAATTTCTTTTTGTTGTTGTGGTTGTTGTTCTATCTGTTGATCATTATGATTTTCAGGCACCATCACTTTTTCTGTGATCTCGTCAAGCACTGTGTATTCTCTATTTTCTTTTTCCTGTTCTTTTCCTGCAGCTGATCCTTATACAAAACCTTTTCATTGAATATGGCATCTCTACTCCTAATGATTTTGTGTTTTTTATAATCATAAAAGAGATAACCAAAATCATTAACACCATATCCAATAAAGGTACATTTCTTGATTTTACCTCAAGCTTTGTTCTATTTTCTTTATTAATGTGGACAAAGGCTTCACAACCAAAAGTCTTTAAAAAAGAGTAGTTTACCTTTTTACCTGTCCATGCCTCCTCCGGAATACCACCATCCAAGGAACTTGAAGGCCCTCTGTTTATTAGATAAACAACAGTATCTATAGCATCTGCCCAAAATTGTAAAGGAAATCTTGCATGCAATCTCATGCACCTTCCACGCTCCATGATTATCCCATTCATCCTTTCTGACACACCATTTTCTTGTGGTGTTCCTGGAACTGTCTTCTCTCTATGGATTCCATTCTCAAAATAGTACCTATCAAATTCTTTGCTGCAATATTCACCTCCATTGTCTGATATGAGACACTTCAACCCTTTTCCTGTCTCATTTTCAGCCAAAGCTTTCCATTTCTTGAAAATATCAAATACATCAGATTTATTTCGAATACAATAAATCTAGGTTTTTCTAGTTGCATCATCAATAAAAGTAACATAATAATGAGAGCCACCAAGAGATGATACCTGAGCAGGTCCCCATACATCTGTATGCACAAGCTCTAATTTTTCACTCTTATTTTCTTTCCCAACTCTAAGGAATCTGACTCTCTTCTGTTTTCCATAAACACAATTGTCACATAATTTTAAATCAAAATGCTTCAAACCTGGCAAAAAATTTCTTGAGTGAAGAATCTGCATCCCCTTCTCACTCATGTGCCCGAGCCTATGATGCCACAATGTTGTATCTTCTCCTGTAGAGGTTAAAGCATTAACAGAATTAGAAATACCATTGCATAAATACAATGTACCAACCTTTCCTCCTTTCGCTATTACCAGGGATCCTTTAGTGACCTTCTAGGTTTTATCTGTGAAAGTAGTTACGCAACCTTCACCTCCCAACTGCCCTATTGAAATCATATTTTTCTTTAGATCTGGAACATGCCTTACCTCCTTCAATAGCCACTGATTTCCATTTTGCTATTTTATGAAAATTGTACCCATTCCAATGATTTTACAGGGTTTATCATCACCCAATCGAACCTGTCCAAAATCTCCTTGAACATAATCATAAAAATGTTTCCTATCAGGTGTGGCATGGAATGAGGCCCCTGAATCTACCACCCATGCATCAATAATATTTTCTAATGAAAGAATCAAAGCATCTTGCAACACATCACTTGTTACATTCGCTTCATGATTAGTTTCTTGTTGCGCGTCTCCTTCTTTTCCCTTCCGAAACTTGCAATCTTTCTTCAGGTGTCCTTTCTTCCCACATTTCCAGCACACTATCCCCGATCTGGACTTGGATATGCCTTTTCTTGACTTACTGTGATATCCTGGGCACTTTCCTCTTTCCATTTTTCTTCCCCTAGTCTCTGTAGTCAAAGCATTACATAATATCTCACCGGAGCTTTTCCGTTGCATTTTCTTCGCTAAGGATTGCACCGACAACATCATCAAACTTTGAAGTACTAGATCCACAAACAGAGTTACTAATGGCCATAACTAAACCATTCCAACTTTCTGGCAATGAGCACAGAAATAACAAAGACCCAACTTCATCATAAAAATTTACCCCTACAAAACTTAACTGACTTGTAACTATATTAAAATCATTTAAATGATTAGCAAAAGATCCACCTTTTGACATCTTCATATTAAATAAATGCTTCATAAGAAATACCTTATTTGAGGTTGAGGGTTTTTCATATAGTTTGGCCAATGTCGACATTAAACTCTCTGTTGTCGTTTCCTTTGAAATATTAAATGCTACCGACGCCGCTAGGCACATACGTATTGTTCTAGGTGCCTTTCTGTCGAGAATATTCCATTCTGTGTCTGTCATACTCGTTAGCTTCTTTGTCTTTCTGCTCAATGGTAGGTACAAACCTCTCCGATAGAGATAATCTTCCATCTTCATCTTCCACAGTTGGTAGTTTTGGCTGTTAAATGTTTCGACCCTAAACCTACCATCTTCCGCCATTCCTCCCACTCGAACTAGGAACCCTTCTCTCCTATGAGTTTATCAGCCAAATAAACCTTCGGCTCTGATACCAGTTGTTAGAAAACTATATATTACATAGAAATGGAACACATAAAATATTGCAGAAATATAAACACAGAAAACGCACAAAACAAGAGAGACACAGATATACGTGGTTCACCCAGTTTGGGCTATGTCCACAGAGAAACAACCAGTCCTTCCTTTTATATTATCCAACACACTGAAGAGATACAACCTACAGCAGATCCGTTGTAACACCCTCTTCGCTCTTAATCTCCTCTCTCTTCCTCACTCAGAATACATAGATGCATAGACGCAACACAATTCCCTCATATATAGTGACGGGTTGCCTTCTAGGGCAAAAAACCCTAAACTAAACATAACTTCTACTGTCAGATCATCCACCTAATGAATGACCCAGATTGACTAGAAATTACTAGACTTTTACAAGGCAATTTTACATCTATTTTTAGCTTCGGGGGCACTGCCCCCGAACCCCCGCCGAGGGACCGCTAGCCCCCAGACCCGCCAATCGGGGGGGATCAGCCCCCCCGAACCCCCCATGGGGGAGACAAGTCGCCCCCCCGCACTCCCCCACATGGAGGGGTGTACAATCTTCTTGGGGTATACATCCAGCTGAGACCTTTGAATATAGAAGATAATCAACCTCCACACCCAACAACTAAAGGAGGAGAGAAAACAGATACATGACAAGGAGCTTGCTTAAGAGATTGAATATTTGATCGAGATCTAAGATGTGGAGGTGGAACCGGAGCCACAAAACCAATATGTTGATCTGATACTAATGACACAATAGGTCGCCATTCAGTCTCTCCATCCTCTGGCAGTAGAGAAAGCTCTAAGCGAGGAAGAGGAAATTGTTCCTCTTGATGATGTTCTGGTCATCGACATGTACAATCTAACTTACAATGAGCTTTATAAAATGATTGTACAAGAAAAGAAGAAACATTTTTCGGATGACCTCACGTCTCCTATATTCATCACGGGAAGGATGATTGTGACAGACACCAAAAGAAATCCAAGTGCCATTTCTACAACCAAATTGGTCTTCGCAGGTTCTACAAAGTCAAACACGGAGTATCTAATGGATGAGAACAAATAGTTGGGAAAGAACTTACAGGATGCAAGGCAAGAAGTTGAACATCTCTGATCAGAGTTTAGAATGCAACCCCTGCACAATTTTATCTGGAAGAACTTAAGGCAGCCATACTTGGTGAAGTATCAACATTGGGAGAAACTATGCGGAGCTTGTATGAAGAACTTGTCACCATGCATAAGGCATTTGTCCACTTGCACGACATGCAGTAAAAGTGTAAGGATAATTCCAAATCTCTTAAGGTTGTGCATATATCCATTGCTTCCATGCATGAATGGTCAATGCAATACAAAGGGGCACCGCCCGAATTGGCGAAGAAAACAAGGAAATAGGCAAAGTTGGAGAAATCACAAGTGTGGATGATCATTCAAAGCAACAAACAACTCGCCTCGTTCATTGCCAATATTCAGGCCTCATATGCACGATTGTACAACAACGTGGATTTCATGGTGAAATCACACAATATCCCATCAGTTGGCTCACTCACCAAATCCAAACGTAGAAATCAGGTCAGGCAGGAGGTTGAAGAATACTTGGATCAATTTAGACAAATCACTACCAAGGAAGATCTTGAAGTAAACATGCATAACATTCAGAAGTACATTGATGGCCCTATCCAAATTAATATTGTGATGCTCCTTCTAAAGAATGAAATCCATAGTGGTTCCAAATCAGTGTACCTAGATGCCATGGAGGCTAGAGTCTGCTTTCACCCTGATCCCTTTGCACATTTTTTGGGAAGTCATCACGCAGTACAAGGCTTGGCACTAGCATGTGACCGATAATTTATGAGTCGAAGTTGTTGGGCTGGAGTTTCCTAAAACTCAAGCTTGACTTTTGTCTGATTAGGATGTCTAGTTGGCTCTACCCAATTTTGTCTCATGTGGGTACGAGTATATTGTAATATTGTTTTTGTAATTAATTTGTAAGTGAAATTCCAAGTGTCAAATGTGGAATGTGAAGATTCATGATGTAATGAAGTTGAAAAGTGATTTTGTAAATAAGTTGAAGAGTCATGAGGTAAGTCCAAGAGTCACAAGGGAAAGTTAATAGTCACCCCTTTTTTTATAAATATACCTTCATAACTCATGTAAAGGTATTTGGGGATCCAAGATTTTGGCTAGGATTTTAGCTTAGGATCAGGAGCTTGGGAGTTTGTTGAGAGCCTTGGCTTCTTCATAGCATAGAGGGAGTATCTTTCTTTAGAGGAGCAGGTGTAGACTTCATGTTCCACTATTGGGGCTAGTGGTTCGTCAGTGTTATATGTATACTTGGCACTTTCACTTTAATAAAAGCTCAGAGCCGACACGTTTTCATGCATAGATTGTGAATATAGTATGAATTTTCTCATTATGTTTGCAATATATGTTATTTCACTTATGCTAATGCTTATGAAATATTTCGTTTTCAATAGTATGGATCTTGTTGAATGTGTGTTATTGGTTATTTCTATCATGGTTAACGTGTGAACTATTTCACAAGCTAACTCGTGACATGTCTATTCTCATGTGTTTCTTCCAAGCTGCATACTTTTACAAGATTCTAAGGGGCTCACTCATTTTCACCTTGTGTGTTAGAACCTTTCATACATCGCACTTGACCCTCCATAGAGTCATACACTTGTTTCCAAAATTCATGAATACACCACTCTATGCATTATTGCAGCCAAGACACATCATTAAAACCCACTGCTTTGGAAACCGGGTTGTATTCTGGATGGGGCTCCTACACCAAATGGTGTGAGGTATAATTGGGACTTCATATCAGGGAGACCCCCTGAATGTTGGTGGGTCCAGCATTGTCAACATTTTTGGCGCTAGAAGGAGGTCCAAATGACAAGTTGAGCCCATGAAGTTTGTTTGAAATTTCCTTATCTTTAATGGCTTCTTCCCATATCTTAACCGTGACATGTTTTTCCAGAACTGCAAATCTAAAAGTGCCCGCAGGAATAATCAATGACTTGTTGAATTTGAAATTTTATGGTGAGGGTGAAATAACCATTCTCAAACACACCACTCTTTTTCTTGAATTTTTCACTAAGCATAATATTCACTGCGAGGATGTTGCTTACAAGTTGTTCATTCTCACATTCAAAGTGTGCATCAAGGAATGGTGTTACACATTTCCAGCCACTTCCATACACTCTTTTGAACATCTTGTTAAAGAAATCTACCACACCTTTGACATGTATGATTATAAATTTGTTTTTAAGAAAATCATATGTTTTTGAAAATCACCTAATGAATCACTTAACAATTTTCACGATCGCTTGATTCATTTATGTTTTGAAGTTTCTGAAGATGATATTGATTGTACTTTAATGAAAGAGAAGTTCAATTTTTATGTTCATATTTCGATGAATCCAAAAGAATATCAATCATTTGAAAGTCTCCAAACATACACTGGTTATGGAGCTCCAAAACCTACGATGAAGGAAGTTGTTGTTCCAAGTGACTCTTCGTCTTCTCCCATCAAACAAATCCATTTACACAGGTTGAGGTTGGATAACTTGAAATCCCATCTATTGATCTACCACCATCTTCTTCCACCCCACATATTCAAAATTTCAATGCAAGTTTGGACTCCGAATCTTATTTTTCTGGTGATGATATTTCACTTCGCCCTCCATCCGCTGGTTCTTTTGGTCCTCTTGATTATGAGTTGTTGTGTTCACCAGTTTCAATCATTTCTTTTGATGTTCATGAGGATCAAACTCAGGATGGGGTTAGTTTTTACCAACCAACTTGCGATATCATTTACGATGAGTATGTGTGGTATTTTGTCTATGAACAAGAATGTACATTACAAGTTGATGTTTCTCCTTGTTCACCTCTCCCTCATTATTCTGACATTTTCCGTGATTCTACCATTCCTATTGAATATTTTGAAGAATCAATTTTTGACGATGTTAACTCTGATCATACTCAGAACTCATGGAATGTCAGTTTTACATCTGAACATGGAGAGGAAGAATCTTCTCTTTTGGTCCCTCCAATACCCCATCTGATCATTCTAAAGACACAGAGGGAGAAGCTTCTTGTTTTCAATATTCCCCTCTCTACAATTTATTAGATCAAGAGGATGCCTTTGTTTACAATGATGAACTTTCTGATCATGATTGTTGTGATTTTGTCATTGACTTATTCGGTCACGACTCTAATTTTTCCATTGTTAGTCTTTCTAAGCCTCAGGTTTTCGATAATATACCTTCTAATGCCATGGAACTTCCGCAAGTTTTCGAGACACTTCATCTCGAGATGATGGTTATGTCACGTTATCGCAGTGTTGAGGCAGTCCCAATTGTGATCGGGGTAATCCTCTATCTTCCACGGATCCTCTTCATTCGATCACATAGATTGAAAATCCATTCGTATCTCAATCTTCACACCCTTCATCTGCTTTGCATGATGCCATCATTCAATCAGTGGAGGAATCATACCTGGAAATCTTTGTTGTGAAACGTAAGTTTTTCTCTTTCTTTATGTTTTCCAAGTTTAGAAGTTTGAAAGATCGTTCTTGCGTGTCTTGTTGTTGTGATGTACACGAGCACCATCATGCATTCACAGAGGGTCTTGCATGTGCTTTCTCTTTCTATCTTTTTGCATGCATTTTCACTCTTTGAATGTCAAGTTATGTATTGATTTATCTTTCTTGTATTTTGTTATTTTTGAATATGTCTTAATATGGATTTCCTCACCTATATAGGTTAGCCTATGCATCGGTGGTTACACTAGAAGTTTCATTTTACATAACACTGACCTATTCTCGGTTAGTTTAGGAGTAGGATTATTTCATTTGTTTTGTTTGTTTGTCTTGTTTTCATTTACTTTTTGTCCTGCCCCTTTCCTTTCCTTTTGTTGTAGGATAGCTTTCAAATGAGACCATGTTTGGTTTCCAAAGTAAGCATGGTGAAGTTCGAGTGGAAATTGTGCTACTGTCAATGCTTGGTTATATGTTTACTCCCTCTCTTTTGTGAATATTGCATATTTTAGTCAATGATACCCTGATGGAAAACACATTTTTTTCGGAGAAAACCATAGTGGAATCATGATGCTTAATCTATAACTAGTACCACCTACCCTAATCGGTTTTATAATTGTTCAGTTTCGTCTTGTCAACTAAGTTTAGTAGAGTAAGGAGGGGAGTAAAATATAACAAGTGAATGTATTTCATAGGTGTATAAATATCCTTCTCTGAAGGGACAACCTCTACTGCTCTTAATAAGTCAGGATCCCTCTTTTGCCTCATTAAATCAATAAGTTCCTATGCACAGTTATTCGAACAAAAAATAACAAAAATAGCAAAATAATAAAAGGCAAAACAAGAGAAAGGCTTCCTGCATAGAGAGGTGAAGCAAGCAACTCCATCAGGGTATTTTCCAGGCTCGTCGGGGTACTGTCCAGCTTGTTGGAAGTGGAGAAACACTAGAGATGAAAACTAAGACTCTGATGATCCTCCTTCACTTATGTATATATACACCTCCCATCCCCAATCGAAACAACTGAGATTGACTTGCCTTTGTAGTGTGTCACCAATGAAGAGAATGGTAGGGACTATATATTTAATGTAAGTAAAGAAGTTATGGTGACCAAAGAACTGAAAAATACTTCCTAAAGAGTTAAACCTATTTTACATGAAGTAAGATCCATACAGAGAGTTGAAGTTCTACCAGTGTGTCACCAAGTGTTGTAGCTACTACAACCACCCTCCAAAAAATTTCCCATGCTTTGATTTTGTAGCCTCCCTTCTTTCCACAAGAGATTATCTTTCACTATCGTCAAGTATTCATGTTGTGATCAAGATTTATCTTTTCATGATGTGCTTGTGATTCCTTGTTTTGATCCTGATATGAACCTTTGCAAACACAAGCAAGCTTTTGACTTGACTTTGTAGCATTGTTGGGCTTGCCTCTAGAAATTGCACAATCTTCGAAGGAAAACCAGCCTTGATGATTGGAATTTCACAATCCAAGATGGAAGGTCTACCGTGAGCTCAGAAACTATGAAATCTTGGATGGAAGCCTAGCCTTGAGCCCAGAAACTGCGCAAAGCATCTCTTCAGCTCAAAACTACACAATGCACTGAGTCAAGAAGTTACCCAATCCTTGGGATCTCTGCAATTTTCCTTGGCAATGTGAATGGCCATTTTCCCGAAACATCAAAAGGCATCCCTAGAAAATAGGGAGTAGATAATTAGTTTCCCAAAGGATGACACAAATTTTTATTTTTTACTTTTCGCCAAGTGTCATTTTTTCCTTGATTTTAGGCATACACATCATAAACCCTAATAAGTATAAATATATACACTGGATTCCCCTAGAACTCATTTTTACATTAGATCTTGGAGCTCTAGCCTTCCCAAGGTGATTAAGGAGCCTTCGATGGAGCTTACAGTGCTTTTTCGGGCAAGTTTTGCTTTTGTCATATTTTATCACTTTTTCTATCGCTTTTTGTCATTTCGCTCTTATGAGTCCTATTTCACTTGTTTATTTTCATGGTTGCTTGAGCTTTAACTTATATTACCTTGTATAAGTGTTGGTTCAGTTTGGTGTTCACCTTTTACAAGTGTCACATCAACTTTCTTGCTTTTTCCTATTAGTGGTCGTTGTTTTAGCGACTCACCATGCATGTTTTTTTTCCTTTTGCATGTTGATCTTCTACACTTGATTTGCACTGATCCATCTATCCTTAGTCATATCCATACTCTAACTTGCACCATCACTCAAATATTCTAGTTTCCCACACTCTTTCCGAGAAGATTTTCCCTTCCCTTAGCCAGTAGTTGCCTTGTCTAGCTGGGCATTTTGCAAGTCCAAAGCTCAAGCTTGATGCTTGGAGTCTGATATTGTGCAATGCATGGTACTTGGCTAGCCCATGTTGATTTATGGTAGCATCAGATCTACTCTAAGTCTCAAATTTTGTAGGGAGGATTGGGCGCATGTATTCTAAAGAACTCAGAAAACATTTTGGGAAATTCCACCCGGAGATAGTTTTATTAAAATAATTAATTATTTTGAATGGAACCCTAAGTCTAAACTTAGGAAATTAAAATAATTAATGGGTATTAATCTAACTGTGGATGTAACTTCTAGAAGAATACGAGGATCAAGTAGAAATGATATTAACCATTGATTAGCTTCTAATCTGGGCCGTTGAATGTCAATGAGAATATTATTTAAGGAGGCCTGGGGGTCATTTGGAAAACACACAGAGAGTTGATCAGTCAAATTGAATTGTTGAGCCAGAGAGTAGCGCAGTGATTTCCTGGTGATCACGTAGAGAGGGGCAGAGATAGTTTTGGCTGAAGAATCTTCTCCAGAGACAAGAATACTTAGCAGAGAGGTAGAGAAAGATGTAGAGGAGACAGTGCAGTGCCCAGTGAGGGTGACACAGAGCCAAGAAGGGCTCATGTAGAGTAGCGCAGTGCCTTCTACGTAGAAGTCTGAGACTTTGCTGGGAGGTTGACGTTCTTAGTAGGGAGGGCTCAATTCGAAGCTCCTGGGAGAAAATAGATCCGGCAGAGAGGTGACGCAATGCCTCAAAGGTAGTGACGCGAGCCCATGCAATGACTACATAGGGGCAGCACAGAGGTAGTCGAGGACTCATTGGTTCAGCTGCCGAATCAGACGGGACTTACAATGTAGAGTGAGGTAATATCAGTAATTTTTGCTACTGATTGATATTCTTTATACTGGATTTCCGGCAAGGCATCCAGAGTTTGTATTCAGAAATAACTTTTTCTTGATAATAAAAACCCTCAGATTTGATGCACTGGTTTTCCTGCATTGGGTTTTTCAAGGAAAATTTGTCCAAAAAAAACTATGTCACTTGTGTTGTATCTCTTTCTTGTTCAGTTTCCTATTCGGCATATTATTTTAAATAGTGAATGTTTCAGTTGTATTTACTTCGATATTTACTATAGAATACAGTAAATAACTTGTATGGATTAACAAGTAGGATAAGTAACATCAGTTTGTTGTATTAGGGATTCCAGGTTTAGGAATTTTCACATGGTACCAAAGATGCAGGTGAAACAAGAAGAGTAGAGCCAGAGAAACCAGTGTTGAGCAGAGAAGGAGATCAAATAGCTACAGGAGGTAGCAGTTCGAATCCCCAAAGGGATTGCACAGTCCAAGGCAAGAGGGCTAAATTTTAGAGGAAAGTATCTCTCTGAATGAGTCAACATAGAGGAAGGGCTTCTAGACCGAATTTTTTTTGTGCCAAAGGGAGCAATGCAGAGCTTCAATGTTGAGGAAAGAGTTGGTGGGACAAATTTTTTCTACAGGCAGTTTGTTGGGAAAGAAATCATTAGAAGGGAGAGAAGAAGCACGGTGAGGGAAGTTTTCCTCAGTAGACTTCCCACCAAGAATTTTATTTTATTATTGGTTGAGCAACAGTAGTAAGAAAGAGAGAGGAGCAGTTTGACATTTCCATGGTAGTGATGGCAGCCAGTGGGTTGAGAGATTAGGATAGGTTGGATGGGGCGTCCAACTATGTGATTTGGAAGTCAAGGATGGAATTCCTTCTAGATGAGAATTTTCTTAAGGCCTATGTCGATGGCATGGTGGTTGATCCCATAGATCTAGATCTGCTCAAGAAGTACAAGGTAGAAATGGTGAAGGCCAAGAGGATGATCCTTAATGGAGTGAAGGATCACATGGTATGTCGCATTGCTAGTAGAGGGACTGCCAAGGATATTTTGGATGCCTTTGAAACGTTGTATCAAGGATCTTCTGAGAAACAGAAGATGTACTTAGAGCAGAAATTGAGATTTGCACAGATGCCGAAGGGAGAGCACATTGATATGTTCCTCACAAAGCTTCAGGAGACCTAGGATGAGTTAGCAGTTGTGGGGTCTACACCTCAACATTTGGAGATGGTGAGATTGGCCCTAAATGGAGTCTCAGAAGAGTGGAAAGTCTTTGTCTAGAGCATCCTGGGCAGGGAAGCTTTACGATACATGGATAATATGTGGGCAGCTCTCAAGCAAGAAGAGATGAGGAGAGATATAGTCAAGTGTAAGCTTGACGGAAGCAGCAGCAGTGGGTCGAAGCCCAAGGAAGAGGAAGAGAATGCAGCACTTTCATCCAAGGGGTAGCAGGAGCAGTGGAGGCGGAAAAAAAATGTCTCGAAGATCAAATGCTTCAAGTGTGGTGAAATGGGTCACTATGCAACAGTGTCCTCTCAGGAAGAAGGACAAAGATGAGAAGCATGATCCTAAGGCTACACTTGTGAAGATTGAAGAGGAGGAGTTTTCCATGACAACCGAGATACCTCCAGGAGGGAGATGGGCTAATTTCGAGCTATAGTTCGAAAGAGATATAGATAGGCAGGATCCTTGAGGAGCTCACCTCTCGGATCAATTCCTTGCTACGGGAGCCTAGATCATAAGTAGTAGGATGGAACAATGTTAGTTGGTGCTTAGGAGTTTTGAAGCGATAGATGCAGTGGCTAGAACGCCAAGCGTGAGCAGTGTAGTGCAGAGTTGCACTAGTGCAAGTAGGCATAGTGCACTAGCAACATCAGCGTAGTGGCTTCAGATGGATACCATGGGATTAGCATTAGTTAGATCCTTAACATCGAGATGCATCATACTAAAAACCAGTTCAATAACTTTTGATGCCTTTCCGTTGTTGATACATTAGCAGCAGTAGTTTGCAGTGTAGGGGCAGTTGCCAGTGGCAGTGGCAGCAGCAGCACGGATGTAAAAATTCAAAGGGAGTTGTATTACGAATACATTTTTGACAGTGATAATGTTAGCAGTAGAACAATTTCTACAGTAGCACAGTATTTGGTGGGCATCATGTCAAACATTAGCAACGTAGAGGACGATTTTATGAAGTCAAGATGATGCTTCAGTGGGAGGCATTGTTAGATCACATTCCTCGCTAAGAGGGAGTGTTTATTTCTAGTAGCATTGGATGTGCTCTAAGTCTCAAATTTTGCAGGGAGACTTGGGAACATGTATTCCAAAGAACCCAGAAATCATTTTGGGAAATTTCACCTGAGTAAGTTTTATTAAAATAATTAATTATTTTTAATAGGACCCTAAGTCTAAACTTAGGAAATTAAAATAATTAATGGATGTTAATCTAACTGTGGATGTAACTTCTAGAAGAAGATGAGGATCGAGCAGAAATGGTCTTAGCTATTAACTAACTTCTAATATAGGTCATTGAATGTCAACGAAAAGATTATTTAAGGAGGCTTGAGGGTCATTTGGAAAACACACAGAGAGTTGATCAATCAGATCGAATTATTGACCCAGAGAGAAGCGCAGTGATTTCGTGGTGATCATGCAGAGAGGGGCATAGATAGTTTTGGATGGAGAATCTTCTCTGTAGCTAAGAATACTCAGCAGAGAGGTAGAGAAAGACACAGAGGAGGCTGCTTAGTTCTAAGTGAGGGTGACACAAAGCCAGGGAGTGGCATAGTGTCTTCCATGCAGAAGTCTGAAACTTTGTTGGGAGTTTGATGTTCTAAGCTGGGCTCAAGTTGAAGCTCCTGAGAGAAAACAAATCTAGTAGAGAGGTGACGCAGTGCCTCAAAGGCAATGATGCAAGCCCACGTAGTGACTGTGTAGCGGCGGTGTAGAGGTAGTCGAGGACTCATTGGTTTAGTGGTCAGATCAGCCAGGACTTGCAGTGTCGAGTGAGGTAATCTCACTAATTTCTTCTGCCGAGTGATATTCTCTGTATTGGATTGCCATCAAGAAATCTAGAGTTTGTATTCGTAAATAACTTCTGCTTAATAATAAAAACCATCAAATCTGTTGCACCGATTTTCCTGCTTTTGGTTTTTCTGGGGAAATTTGTCCAAAAACAACTATGTCACTTGTGTTGTATCTCTTTCTTATTCATTTTCTTGTTTCAGAATACTATTTTAAATAGTGAATGTTTTAGTTGTACTTACTTCGATACTTACCATAGAACACAGTAAATAACTCGTACGGATTAAGAAGTAGGAGAAGTAACACCAGTTTGTTGCATTAGGGATTCCGGGTTTAGGAATTTTCACATCCCAATTGCGCATTGCGCAATTCTAGAGCTCAAGCCCACTCCTTGGCCATTAAGACTACACAATGTGCATTCCCCACCTCAGTCTTCCCATGTTAATAGTGTGCATTGTCCAATCTCTAGCCTTAAGTTGCTCCCCTAGCTGCTGAGACTATGAAATGTGTAGTTCATGCAGCTAGTCTCCCTCCACCTCAAGAATTGCACAATTTTCCTTTTCAGTCCAGTGATTGCTGCTATGATCTTGCTTTGCACGTAATTTTACTGAAGTTAATTTATCTTTTCCATGAGTGCTTTCCCTCCTACTTGCATTTGTTGAGTGCTTCTCTTCATTAGTCACTGACTTCACGACACCAAAGAGATTCGCTTCAAAGGACACCACAGAAAGCAACACTAAGGAAGCAGTTGAGAGTACACCAAGGAACTTACTAGTTTATTTAGATACTCAACTCTTCATAGAGAAAGAATCAAATATCACATGGGAGAAAGTGAATGAAGCATTTTCAGCAATAAGCTTCAAATCAAACCTAGAAGACCGGCAGGCGTATATCAATGTCCAATGGTTAGGGTTACATAAGGTTGCATGCAGGTATCTGACTTTACAATGTGCAGATATCATCAGCTAGAAATTTTTCCATACAGATCCAAAGGCTATGACTCTGAACAATTCCATCGAACAAAGGCTTGCTTCTTTTTTGGCATCAGATTATCATCTCATGTATCATTTTCTAGAGTTGGAATTTCTCATGGATTCTTAATTCTATGTTGCCACCAGCTACTTGAGAATGGAAGGCATTATCAAAAGCTAGCTGAAAGAGCTAGAAAAATTCTATCAGACATCCACCAACACTTACAATATCAAATCTCTCAGGAGGGTCTATCATCTCTTGATATTTCTATGTTGCAGAATCTTCAGATAGTAGAGCACTAAGACCTTCCCTAAAGGGTGGGAATTTTTACTAAAACAGTCTGTGAATGAAGGAATACCATTTAACTATTCAGACTTGTTCGATCAACATCTGAGGATCCATTTAGCTAATTCCCTTAGTCCTCCTAAGGGAAAGAAAGATAGATTTTACATGTTTGTCTATCTATTGGATGCAATCTTCACTTACAATGCATTCCCTGGCATGAATTGGACTTGGACACCAAGAGAGACTGCCATGCATATCTATTGTAAGTTGCTTTTAGAGTGCAGCCATAGAGGATTAATGGAAAATATAATTGATCACTTCCTCATTCCATTGTATAAATTGATCTTTGAGGAAGAACCACCTTGCATGCCACGTGGGGAAATGGAAGTAGTGTCAAAGATGGAAAATTGATTTGCCTCATCAGATGGCACTTTCCTCAGAGTGTTCGGCAGACAAAATTCTCTGCATCTTCTATCGAGGTATGCCACCGATAAATTATTCATGTAAGAAGTTGTGTACCATCTCTCTAGAGGATTTTCAACAACTTTTCACAAGAAGAAGAAAGCACCTTGGCCCGCTCTTCCTATGTAGATCGGATTGTATGAAATCATGAATTTGAAAGTTCCAGACACTGAATGAAAGGCAATAGAGAAATTTGCATTTGGTTGTTTAGACTTCAATCCATATGATCCAAGGAATGTTGTAATGACCACTGTGTGAGGATTCATTATCAGTGGCTAAACATCACCTTTCATAGACCTGAGGAGGAAGCATGGACGAATTGTTATAATGCCTCGAAGTCATGCAAACCAGTTAGCTTCATTGGAACATCACAAGTTACTCTGCAAAAATAAGTCACTCCAAAGGCAGTACCAACAAAGAGGTGCAAACTAGTGCACGAAAAGGGTAAGAGGAAGGTTGCATATAGCCCAGGGGGAGAGCGAAGACGCAATTTGAAAGCAGATCCAGTCAAATTTAAAGAACCATAGCAATGGAGAAGAAGAGGAAACAGAGGATGCGAGAAGGAGAACAGAAGCAGAGGGAAGAAAAAGAGCATAAGATATTGGAGGAGGAAAGGAAGAAGCAGGAAGAAGAAGAAAGGCGAAGAGTAGAAGAAGAAGAAGTCGCACGAAGGCAAGTCAAAGAACAAGAGTAGGAAAGGCAGCTAGAGGAGGATCAAACAGATGCAAGATAAGGAGCTTGCTCAAGATTGAAGATTTGATCAAGATCCAAGACATGGAGGTGGAACTAGAGCCGCAGAACCAAGATGTTGATCTAATGCCAAGCACACAATAGGTCACCATTCAGTCTCCCCATCCTCCAGCAGCAGAGCAAGCTCCAAGTGAGGAAGAGGAAATTGTTCCTCTTGATGATGGTCCGGTCATGAAAATGTACAATTTGACTTATGAGCTTCAGAAAAATAATAATAATAATAATAATAATAATAATAATAAATTTAAAAAAAAAATAAAAATAAAAATAAAATAAAACAAAATTGTACAAGCAAGGAAGAAACATTTTTCGGATGACCTCGCATCTCATGCATTCATCAAAGAAAGGGTGATTGTGATAGACACTAGAATAAATCCAAGTGCCATTGTTGTAGCCAACTTTGCCTTCACAAATGCTACAAAGTCAAACACGGAGTATCTGATGGCCAAGAACAAACAGATGAAAAAGAAATTGCAGGTTGGAAGGCAAGAAGTTGAACAGCTTCGAGCAGAGGTTCAAAACACAGCTCTCGTTCAAGTTTATCTGGAAGAAATTAAGGCATGCATACTTGGTGAAGTATTGACATTGGGAGAAACCATGCGGATCTTGTATGAAGAACTTGTCACCGTATAGAAGGAAGTTTTCCACATGCATGACATGCTGCAAAAGTATAAGGATAATGCCAAAGCTCTTAAGGTTGTCCATATAGCCACCATCGTCGTGCATGAATGGTCGAAGCAATACAAAGGGGCACCACCTGAATTGGCAAAGAAAACAAGGAAACATGCAGAGTTGGAGAAATCGCAAGTGTGGATGATCATTTAGAGCAACAAAAAACTCACCTCATTCATCGCCAATATTCAAGCCTCATATTCACAATTGTACAACATGGATTTTATGGTGAAATCACACAAGATCCCATCATTTGGCTCACTCACCGAAGCCAAATGTAGGAATCAGGTCAGGCAGGAGGTTGAAGAATACTTGGACCAGTTTAGACAAATCACTACCAAGGAAGATCTTGAAGTAAACAAGAAGAACATGCAGAAGTACATTGGTGGCCCTATCCAAATCAATACTATGATGCTCCTGCTAAAGAAGGAAATCCAGACTGGTTCCAAATTAGTGTACCTGGATTCCATGGAGGCTAGAGTCCTCTTTCAGCCTGATCCCATCACACCGTTTGGAGAAGTCATCACGCAGTACAAGGCTTGACACCAGCATGTGACCGAAAATCTATGAGTTGAAGTTGCTAAGCTGGAGTTTCCCCAAAATAAATCTAGACTTCTTTCTTATTAGGTTGTTTAGTTGTCTCTACCTAATTTTGTCTCATATGGTTATATTGCGATATTTTTTTGTAATTAATTTATAAGTGAAATTCCAAGTGTCAAGTGTGGAATGTGAACAGTCATGATGTAATGAAGTCGAAAAGACATTTTGTAAAGAAGTTGAAGAATCATGAGGGAAGTCCAAGATTCACAAGGGGAAGTTAATAGTCACCCCTTTTGTTATAAATATGCCCTCATAATTCATGTAGAGGTCTTTTGGAGAGCCACGCTTTTAGCTTAGTATCAAGAGCTTGGGAGTTGGTTGAGAGCCTTGGATTCTCCATAGCATAGAGGGAGTATCTTTCTTTGGAGGAGAAAGTGTAGAATTCATGTTCCACTATTGGCGTTATTGGTTCATCAATGGTATATATATGCTTGGAACTTTCACTTTAATAAAAGCTTAGAGCCAACACGTTTTCATGCATATGTTGTGAATATAGTGGGACTATTATTGTTATGTTTTCAATATATGTTATTTCACTTATGCTAACACTTATGAACTATTTCGTTTGCAATAGTATGAATCTTGTTGAATGTGTTTTTTTCTTTATTTTTGTCATGGTCAACATGTGAACTATTTCGCAGGCTAACTCATGATGTTTCTATGCTTGTGTGTTCCTTTCAATCTGCATACTATTACAGGCTTCTAAGGGGCTCATGTTGAAAATTGCAACAAGAAATGCTAAAAATAGCACTACTATAAACAGTAGTTCGGGTACCTATTATGAAACCAACTCACAAAAAGATAGAAAGGAGAGATCAACGCCTTAGAATTCAGCCTCTTCGAGGGGGCAACCTCCTTTACATTACACAAATGAACAATTCTTGGATGATTCAAATGACAAAACCTCCTTTCTATATATAGGAGTCTAAGGAGTCACAATATAACCCAGCCAATCTAACAATAATAATATAAAGCCACAAAAATAACAATAGAGGGATTCTATGGGGCACAGTAATAACAATATGGGGACAATAGGGGCACAACAATATTAATAAGGGATACAACTACAATAGTAATGGGGTAATCACTAGTATTATAGGGACCCAACATGCCCCTCTCCTTAAAAAAATTGTTGTCCTCAATGCTTGAGTAGTTCTAAATGCTTCTGTATAAATTTCTCATCCTCCCTGTGGAATCTTCAGTGGATAAGTTCTTCGACTTGATAAGATACTTCGAAATTGATCGATTTTGTAACTGTCGAGTTCTTGTTTCTGTGACCGCTTCTGGTTCCAATATAATTTTTCCTTCCTCATCAAGTTCTGGAAATATTGTTTGAACTGGGAGCTTGTCGCCTATAACCTTCTTTAAACATGAAACATGGAAAACTGGGTGCAATCGAGAAGCTGCAGGAAGCTCCAATTTGTATGCCATAGTACCAATATTTTGCAACACCTTGTATGGACCATAATACTTTGGTTATAATTTATTATCCTTCTTAGCTTGTTTGAGGGACATTTGCTTATATGGTTGTAGCCGTAGGAATACCCAATCACCTACATCAAAACTTCTTTCGTTGCGATGTTGATTTGCCTGTTGTTTCATTCTATTCTGTGCCAACACGAGGTTATCCTTTAAGAGTTGGAGGAGTTGTTGTTGATGTTCGATGTGATGTTACACTGCTTGAACCTTAGAATTTTCTCTTAAATATGATGTGATGGATGGTGGCTGATATCCATAAAGTGACATAAATGGGGTCATTTTTGTTGTTGTATGGAAGGACATGTTATACCACCATTCAGCCAGAGGTAACCATTTGACCCATTGTATATGTTTATCAGATACAAAGCAACGAAGATATCCTTCCAAACATTTGTTTACTATCTCAGTTTGTCCATCAGATTGAGGATGATAAGATGAGCTATGAGCTAACTGAGTACCAAGACAAGAAAACAATTCTGTCCAAAAATTTCTAGTGAAAATGGGATCTCCGTCAATTACAATAATCTTTGGGTTTCCATGTAGCTTTTGAATTGTTTCCATAAATGCAGTAGAAACTATACTGACTTTAAATGGATGTGATAATGCACAAAAGTGTGCATACTTGGTAAGTTTGCCAACTACCACCATGATGACACTCTTTCCCTCAGACTTGGGTAAACCTGTGATAAAATCCATTGAAACCTCCTCCCAACGTTGGATTGGAATGGATAAAGGTTGTAATAGACCTGTTGTCTTAATTGTTTCAACTTTATTTTGTTGGCAAACCAAACATTCTGCCACAAACTTTTGAATATCTGATTTAAGGCCCTCCCAAAAAAATTCCTTCTTAACTCTATGGTAAGTTTTTAAAAATCCTGAGTTCCCTCCTAAGGGAGAAGTGTGCAATTCCATAAGAATATTTTGTTTTAGCTGGGAATTCTTACAGAGGTATAAGTGATCTTTGTACCATAACGAATCATTTTGCCAGCTAAATGTATCAGACGTACTGGAGTCTTGTTGTAAATTTCGAATAAGTGCCCAAACTTCTTCGTCGTTCTTCCATTCCTCCCTTGCTTCATTTATCCAATCTGGTTGGATAATAGAAATGGCGCACAATAATTCTTCCACATCCTCATCCTTTCTTGAGAGTGCATCTGACACCACATTTTGCTTCCCTTTTTTGTAGATGATTTCAAAATAACCCAACATCTTTGTGACCAATTTTGGTTGCTCTTCAGAGGATAATCTTTGTTCTAAAAAGTATTTAAGGCTATCATGATCCGTTTTTACCTTGAAGTGTCTTCCCATTAGGTAGGGTCGCCGTTTCTTAAGTGCATGGAGTATTGCCAACATTTCCTTCTCATAAATAGCTTTGTGTAAAAACTTTCCCTTGATTGGACGACTTTCAAAAGCAATGAGTCTTTCATATTGCATTAAAATGGCACCAATTCCATTTCCTGAAGCATCACATCCACAATAAAGGTTTTTGTGAAGTCTGGTGTAGCTAAGACTGGTGCTTGGCACATTGCCTCTTTAAGATGCTCGAAGGCCTTTGTTGCTTCTGGAGTCCATGAAAATGCATATTTCTTCAATAATGTTGTTAGAGGTTCTGCTATTCTCCCATAATTCTTAACAAACTTGTAATAATACCCTGTCAACCCGAGAAATCCTCGCAGATGCTTTAAGGATGTGGGGATTTTCCATTCCTTAATGGCTTTAATTTTGCTAGGGTCTACCTTAACTCCTTCATGAGATACAATATGACCCAGATATTCCACCTCTTGTACTCCAAAGAAACATTTGGATCTTTTTGCATATAATTGTTTCTCCTCCAATAGTTGTAGCACCCTGTCAACATGTTCAACATGATCCTTCCAAGACTTGTTGTAGATTAGTATATCATACTAACACAAATTTTCTAAGGAATGGTTTGAAAATGGAATTCATTAAACCTTTAAATGTTGAAGGTGCATTGGTAAGGCCAAAAGGCATGACCAAAAATTCATAATGACCCTCATGAGTTCTAAATGCTGTTTTCAGAATGTCTTTAGTCTTCATTTTGATTTGATGATATCCAGAACGAAGATCCAACTTGGTGAAGTACATTGATCCAAGCAATTCATCCAGTAATTCATCAATGACAGGAATGGGAAACTTATCTTTAATAGTGAGCTTGTTGAGCTCCCTATAATCCGGACACATGCGCCATGATCCATCCTTCTTGTGCACCAATACTACTGGAGCAGAGAAAGAACTTTGACTCGGTTGAATTATACCAGCCTCTAGCATTTCTGCAACCATACGTTCAATTTCACTCTTTTGGGCATAGGGATATCTGTACGGCCAGATGTTTGGAGGAACACTTCCTAGAATCAGATGAATAGCATGATCATGATCATGAATAGGTGGGAGACCTTTGGGAGTCTCAAATACCTTGGAATGATTGTCCAAGACTTTTTGGAGATCTAGAGAAATGGATGATTCCAACGTGGAAACATCTAGCGAACATAATTGTGCAATTACACCTCTTTGTTCCTTTTTTAGAAGTTTTGTCATACCATTAGAGCTAATTATCTTTCCCGGTTTCCCTGCAATACCCCTTAATTCAACTTCCTTTCCTTCCATAGAAAGTTTCATGAAAAGTTCTTGAAAATTAAAAGCTATTGTACCCAAGGATTGTAGCCATTAGACTCCTAGCACAACATCAGCACCTCCCATTGGAATGGAAATCATTGGGCTAGTCAATACATATTCTCCCATGGATAGCTTGATATTATGGCACTTTCCAGAGCAATTTATTATTCCTCCATTTGCAACCATCACTTGACACTATGGTGCTGGATATAAGAAGCAATTCAATTTTTTGCTACCTTACAATGAATAAAATTGTGGGTACTTCCTGAATCAATCAACACTATTACCTTTTTCTTCTTGATTTGTCCTTCTATTTTGATGGTTTGAGGAGTGGTAATTCCCGCCAATGCATTACAAGATATGGTCGGATTCATTTCTTCTTTATCTAGGCTTTGTTCCTGGAGTATATCCTTTTCTTCTTCCTCTTCACAATCTATGTAGAATAATTTCTTCTCAGCACACTTATGACCTTTAGTGTATTTGTTATCACAACTGTAACAAAGCCCTTTTGCTCTTTTTTCTTCCAATTGTTGTGGTGTCAACCTTATAGGTTGTGGAAGACTAGGGGCAACAACACTTCCATCTTTATAGTTGTGAGTGGTATGATTCCTGGTTGCCATAATTTTGCTTTCCATTTTTCTTGCTAACCTGAATGCCTTCTCCAATGAATCAGGTTCCCAAAGGCTAACATGATGTTGGATATTATCCGTTAAAGTCCCTATGAACACATCAATCCTATGCTCCTCTGGAATATTTTTTACCCTTATGTTCAATTTTTGGAACTCCTCAATGTGCTCCGTTATTGAACCCTTTTGTTTGAGACTTATCAATTGGCTAAAAAAAGTGTTGCTTTTTGTATCCTCATAATGCGTTGTCAATTCTTCCGTAAAAATTGCCCAAGTGATAATTTGTTTATGAGAGCAAAGCCATTGATACCATACAAACTGATTTGGTTCCAAATATAAAGTTGCAATATGTACCTTTTGTGTGTTTTGCACATTATTGAGATCAAAAAATTGCTCCATCTGTAATATCCATGTTGCGGGATCCTTGCCATCAAACTTCCTCATATCGATTTTTGGAGTATGGTGGGTCTTCGATCCAACATTAGAGTCTATGGAATCATGATTAACATTTCTTTTGTTCTCATCATGAGTTTCCTTTACTACCCTTTCACCATTAGTGACCATTTCTTGTAGCAACTTATTCATATTTATCTTCAATTCTTCCATCTTATCATCCATGAGATCAATTTTAGCATCCATGCCATTCATCTTAGCTTCCATGCCATCCATCTTAGCTTCTACGCCTTTCTTTAAACAATCCATCTAGCTTCTACACCTTTCTTTAAACCATCCATCTTAGCTTCTACATCTTTCCTTAAACCATCCATCTTAGATTTTGTTGCTTTTTGTGCAAGTGACACTTGTTGCACTTGGTCCCATAATTTTGATATATCATATTGCATTTCTTCCTCTTCCTCATGAGTCATGCTAGAGCTTTCAAGTTTCTTACTAGGTGTTTTCATTTTCTTTCCTTAGGGCATCACGATTCAAACTAATTTTTCAAACCAAGCATATGCAAAAATTTAAAAAAAAACTACACACCTTTTTTCACTTTGTAGAAGCTTGATATTGAATCTAATGTATCTCTCCAATTTCGGATCATCCAGTTCTGAAATTGTGACCTATAGTAGCCCTCTGTGTCCTGTTTCCAATGCCACCAGTCTGATCCAAATTGGATTCTCCAAGGAAGAGTTATGCACAATCTCCCAAGATGACTTGATTATAGACTGGTTCAGTAGATCGAACTTGCACGACGTGCCACGAGTCACTGTTTCGACCTTTGGCTCTGAAAAATATATAAAAGAAACTACAGTCTGTTCTCTTTCTATACCTTCTTATGAAATTTCAATCCAATGCTCAAAGCGAAAGTTATGATGATTTTCCCCAGGTCACTTGTTTGGAATGTAATTCAGGAGTCTACAAAAAGACCAAATTCCTCATATCATATCTCCGCAAATATAGCACGAAAAGCTCTGAAATTCAGACCTGAGATTCATCGTGATTTCTTCTCAAATGGGTTTTTTTAGCTTCTGAAACATCGCAGAAAAAAAGTTATAGCAAAAATTCCATGATGACCTGTTTGGAGCAGCGAAACCCTAGAATCCAAAGCTCTGATACCAAATGTTGAAACCAGCTCACAAAAAGATAGAAAGGAGAGATCAACACCTTAGAATTCAGCATCTTCGATGGGGCAACCTCCTTTACATTACACAAATGAACAATTCTTGGATGATTCAAATGACAAAACCTCCTTTCTATATATAGGAGTCTAAGGAGTCACAATATAACCCAACCAACCTAACAATAATAATATAAAGCCACAAAAATAACAATAGAGGGATTCTATGGGGCACAGTGATAACAATATGGGGACAATAGAGGAACAACAATATTAATAAGGGATACAACTACAATAGTAATGGGGTAATCACTAGTATTATAGGGACCCAACAGCACTAGTGTTGGACATAGCAGCAAGGAATGAAAATGGAAGTGCTATAAATAACATTGCTAAAAATAGTAGTTCGGGATAGATTCCTATTTTAGTTAGTCCCTGAACTAAAATAGTGAAGTAAAATTCGAATTTGATCTTAGCAATTGTTTGTAAAATAATTAATTAATACACCGTGAGTTAATTAGTTGTAGAAAATCAAACATGAAGTCTATGTGGGGACATGCAACAGTTTCTCCATTAATTGAGGAATTTATCCATCAGTTAAAGAGATAAGGATGAGTTGTAATATTGATTTGTAATTATTTGGCTCAGTTAGCTGAGTCAAGTCCAGTTAGATTAATTCAAACAGTATGTTGAATTAATTGTGAGTTCAGTTAGTTAATGCTTGCATGCATGTAACTGTTGCACTTCAGATAACTGAATATTCTCTCATAAATAACTCATGCATGTCAGTTCTATCAGAGACCTAGTTGAGATCAGAGGAGGGACAGCGTATTATCAGTTGGATGAATTTTTCCTATAAAGGAAACTCATCCATGCAGAAGGATTTATCTCCTTCAATTTTGTGCAATTACTTCTGAGCCATGTTAGGAGTGTGAGGTGGGAATTCACACAAGTGGAAGCACTGGACCCCAGGAAAAACTACGCAAGGAAATAGGAGGCTTGGAGGGTAGAGGAGAAGGTTGTGAGAGCCTTTGACTGTCTATGATTAGTATTTTTTGATTGCAGAGAGAGCAGGATAGCTTGACAGCTGAATCTTTTTGTAACTTGAACAAGATTTCCACTTGTATGATAATACAGAGATTGGGGTTTTAGGCTGAGGCATTCCCCGGGTTATTTCTTCTGTGTTATGTGTCATTGATTTCTAATTTCTTAGTTATATGTGTTTTCTTGTTCTTGCTCAATTCGATTAAGCTTCCGCAAAGTTTGTTGTAGAAGTAGATCTTGTATTTTGCTTTAGTCTATTGCATAATCTGTTGATCTACAGTGGGAATTTCTACATGTTATCATAGCAAAGGTGATCAAGGCAAAGAACAGTATACAAGAAGGAGAAGTTCGAAGTTTGTGGTTCTTGAATATAGAAATCGAGTTCTTATCACATCTCAATTTCACCAATGGCATTCAGCGGTTTAAGACTCGAGTATGCCCTTGATGGCATCTCGAATTATATAGCCTGGAAGGATCACATGGAAGCAGTATTAGAGGATAACGGTCCTAAGGACTTCATTGATCAAGAAGTCCCCAAGCCGACTGATGCTACTCAACTAGCGGAATGGAAGAAATATGTGGCTAGAGCAAGGGGAATCCTCCTGGAGGGAGTTCGAGACCACATTGTCTCGAGCCTCCATGGGAAGGAGACACTGTTTTCGATGTGGAAAACATTGAAAGATCTATATTAGAACAACAACGATCAAAGGAAGTTGGAGCCGAAAGACAAGATTCGTAAGATCAAGTGTGAAAAGGGCGACAGGATCTCTACATATCTAAACAAGCTCACCACCTACAAGCATGAACTTGGAAGTGTAGGGATCACGACCACTGATGATGACATGGCGAGTCTTGCACTCCTCAGTCTTCCTAAGAGCTAGCATAGCTACCAGGACTTGGCTAATGGAAGAGAAAAACTACCAGATTAGGAACGACTTTGGTCAGATCTCATGCAGGAGGAGATACAGAGAAGCGATAGAGATGGATCTTCTTCATCCAAGGAAGATGAAGAAAATTGCGCCTTAGCGAGTAAGGCAAAGAAAGGGAAGGAGAAGGATTCTCATCCCAAATCTAGTTCTTTCCATGGTGGGAACAAGTTTGAAAAATTGAAAGTGCGATGCTTTCGTTGTCATGAAGTGGGCCATTTTGCTACAAATTATCCACTGAGGAAATCCAAGAAGGGATCCATGGAAGGATCAGAAGGTGAGGCACTGGCCTCACAGTTCGAGTTGGATTTCACACTTTTCACATGCATGGTTTCATCCATGGTGGGAAGTGGTTGGTTTCTTGACAGTGGAGCTTCTTTCCGCATGACCGGCGACAAGAGTTTGTTCAGTAGCTTGGAGGAGAAATATCTCTAGATACTCATAGCGATAGGTAATGATGAAAAATATGGTGTCTCAGGTGTAGGCACGGTTGTTTTTTAGAGGGAGCATGGAGCTCGCATTACCTTGACCAATGTCAAGTATGTACCAGGACTGAAGAAAAATTTGGTGTCAATCGCAATGCTGGAAGACAAAGGCTATGATGTAGTCTTTAGTAAGGGAAAGGTTTTCCTTCGACACATCACCACGAGACACGTGAAGCAGATTGGTTCACGAGTCAAGAACCTATATGCTCTTGAGGTTCAAGATGCATGCAAAGCCTTGAGGAGCAAGGCAAATGATGGAGACTTGGTGGTTGAGAGGGATAGTACATTACCTCTCAACATGCAGCGCCAGAAGAAGTCTCAAACAAATGTGGAGGAGCCACAATTGGTGAAGCAACTCCAGGAGGTTGTGGAGTAGCCACAACTAGAGAAGTTGAGAGGAGATTGAGTGGAGGCATCCATTCATCCAGAGACCTACAGTAGGGGGAAATTTTGAGCCAAGTGGGTAGAGGGATCACATGCATCCAGACCTCTAGGTAGGAGGTGGGGCAATGTGGAGTGATCGTCCCACGAAGGCTGAAAAAGGGGTTGGATCCTTGAGGTACCCAACCTTTTGGATTCGACTTTGCTACGAGACCCCCGAAGAGGAGTAGCAGGACTAGCTGAGTGGGTAGAGACAGATGCGGATGGAGCGACAGAGAGAGCTACAGTGCAGGAGTCCCAAGACTATGTAGAGCTAGCAAGTTGCAGCAATGCAAGAGGCAAAGGAGTGTTGCACCAGTGCAAGATGGCACATAGATGTGTGCAGCAGTGCGAGATGCATGGAGTGTTGCAGCTACTTAGAGGTCAGAGAGGGAGCACTTATCAGGGTCAAAGGGAGCTTCATCATCGGAGTATGTTTCTAGCCCAACAAAGAGGTCAGTTGGGAGATTTTTTTTGTTTCTAGAGTTGTTGGAGCAACAACACTTGGGAGAAGTGTTGCGTGCAGAACATTCCAAAGGTGCAGGATCAGGTTCGATTTGAATGTCTTTCTTGTTGAGAGGGAGTGTTGAAAATGTCAACAAGAAATGCTAAAAATAGCACTGCTATAAATAGCAGTTTGGGTACCAGTGTTGGACATAGCAGCAAGGAATGAAAAATGGAAGTGTTATAAATAGCAATGCTAAAAATAGCAATTCGGGATAGATTCCTATTTTAGTTAGTCCCTGAACTAAAATAGTGAAGTAAAATTCGAATTTAATCTTAGCAGTTGTTTGTAAAATAATTAATTAATTCACCATGAGTTAATTAGTTGTAGAAAATCAAACATGAAGTCTATGTGGGGACATGCAATAGTTTCTTCCTTAATTGAGGAATTTATCCATCAGTTAAAGAGATAAGGATGAGTTGTAATATTGAGTTGTAATTATTTGGATCAGTTAACTAAGTCGAGTCCAGTTAGATTAATTCAAATAGTTTGTTGAATTAATTGTGAGTTCAGTTAGTTAATGTTTGCAAGCATGTAACTGTTGCACTTCAGATAACTGAATATTTTCTCATAAATAACTCATGCATGTAAGTTCTATTAGAGACCTAGTTGAGATCATAGGAGGGATGGTGTACTATTAGTTGGATGAATTTTTCCTATAAAGGAAACTCATCCATGCAGAATGATTTATCTCCTTCAGGTTTGTGCAGTTATTTCTGAGCCAAGTGAGCAGTGTGAGGTGGGAATTCACACAAGTGGAAGCACTAGACCCCAGGAAAAACTTCGCAAGGAAATAGGAGGCTTGAAGGGCAGAGGAGAAGGTTTTGAGAGCCTTTGACTATCTATGGGCAGACTTATTGTTTGATTGCAGAGAGAGCGGGATAGCTTGAGAGCTATTTCTTTTTGTAACTTCAACAAGATTTCCACTTGTATGATAATACAAAGATTGGGGTTTTATGGTGAGGCTTTCCCCAGGTTTTTTCTTCTGTGTTACGTGTGATTGATTTCCCGTTTCTCAGTTACATGTGTTTTCTTGATCTTGCTCAATTTGATTAAGCTTCTGCAAAGTTTTTTGTAAAAGTAGATATTTTATTTTTCTTTAGTCTATTACATAATATGTTGATAGACAGTGGGGATTTCTATAGCTCACTCATTTTCCCTCATGTGTTAGAACCTTTCAGACATCGCAATTGAGCCTCCATAGAGTCATACACTTGTTTCCCAAAGTCACGAATACACCACTCTATGCGCTATTTCACCCAAGGCGCATCATTAAAACCCACTACTTCGACAAGCGGGTAGTATTCTAGATGGCACTCCTACACCAAATGATGTGAGGTCTAATTAGGACTTCATATTGGGGATACCCCTTGAATGTTGGCAGGTCCAACACCGTCAACAGATCTTTCATTTTTTCGTTCTCTATTTTCTGCATAATTTTCATTTGCGTGCAAGCACTATTAACAGTAAATCTACATGTCTAGAAATCTAATAAAACAGTAATAGTGTGGAATTCCATATTTTAAATATAATTTTATCAGATCTATTGTGATGAACTATCTAGTGGAATATATATTGTAGTTTACGGATCATTCATGGTTTTGATTTGGGCATCATTCAACATGCTATTCCAATTAAATAAGATGCAAGGCTTGTAAGGCAAAGGAAAAGACCCATAGATCCTGCCACAATATGGAAAGAGCTCAAAAAATTACTTATTGCCCACACTATTTCCCACTTTAAATATTTTTAATGGGTAGCTAATTTAATCTGAGTTAGAAATAAAACTGTAGAGATCTATTTATGTGTGGACTATTGAGCTTTAAGCTAGTGTCAAAGATAATTTCCCCTTCATAAAATGGATCAAAATTTGCAACAAGTTTTTGCTTCTCATATGATTGTTGGGTGTGGAGCCTGATTATCTTCTGTATTCAAGGTTTTAGCCTGAATGTATACCCTAGGAAGACTATACACCCCTCCACGTGGGGGGGTGTGGGGGGCTAATCCCCCTCGGCTAGGAGGTCTGGGGACTAGCGGTCCCCTGGCAATGGTTTGAGGGCAACGCCCCCGAAGCTAAAAATAGATGTAAAATTGCCTTGTAAAAGTCTAGTAATTTCTAGTCAATATGGGCCATTCATTAGGCAGATGATCTGACGGTAGAAGTTATGTTTAGTTTAGAGTCTTTTTCCCTAGAAGGAAACCCCTCACTATATATGAGGGAATTGTATTGCGTCTATGTATATCTGTATTCTGAGTGAGGAAGAGAGAGGAGATTGAGAGCGAAGAGGGTGTTACAGTGAATCTACTGTAGGTTGTATCTCTTCAATTTGCTGGATAATATAATAAAAGAAGGACTAGATGTTTCTCCGTGGATGTATCCCAAACTGGGTGAACCACGTATATCTATGTCTCTCTTGTTTTATGTGTTTTCTTTGTTTATATTTATGCAGTATTTTATGTGTTCCATTGCTCCGTAATATATGATTTTCTAACAACTGGTATCAAAGTTGAAGGTCTATTTGGCTGATAAACTCGTAGGAGAGAAGGGTTCCTGGTTCGAGTGGGAGCAATGGCGGAAGATGGTAGGTTTAGGGTTGAAAAATTCAACGGCCAAAACTAGTAGCTATGGAAGATGTAGATGGAAGATTATCTGTATCAGAGAGATTTGTACCTACTATTTAGGGAAAAGACAAAGAAGCCGATGAGTATGGCAGACACAGAATGGGATATTCTCAACAGAAAGGCACTTGGAACAATACAGTTGTGCCTAGTGGCGTCAGTAGCATTTAATATTTCAAAAGAAACGACAACAGAGGGTTTAATGTCAGCATTGGCCAAACTATATGAAAAACCCTCGGCATCAAATAAGGTATTTCTTATGAAGCGTTTATTTAATAAGAAGATGTCAGAAGGTGGATCTGTTGTTGATCATTTAAATTATTTTAATACAGTTACAAGTCAGTTAAGTTCTGTAGGGGTAACTTTTAATGATGAATTTAGGGTTCTGTTATTTCTGTGCTCATTGCCAGAAAGTTGGAATGGTTTAGTTATGGCCATCAATAACTCTGTCTCTGGATCTAGTACTATAAAGTTTTATGATGTTGTCAGTTCAATCCTTAGCGAGGAAATGCAACGGAAAAGCTCCGGTGAGACATCAGGTAATGCTTTGACTGCAGAGACTAGGGGAAGAAAAATGGAAAGAGGAAAGATCCCTGGATATCGTAGTAAGTCAAGAAAAGGAAGATCCAAGTCCAGATCAGGGACAGTGTGCTAGAAATGTAGGAAGAAAGGACACCTGAAGAAAGACTGCAAATCTCGAAAGGAAAAAGAAGGAGACACACAACAAGAAACTAATCATGAAGCGAATGTAACAGGTGATGTGTTGCAAGATGCTTTGATTCTTTCTTTAGAAAATATTATTGATGCCTGAGTGGTAGATTCAGGGGCCTCATTCCATGCCACACCTGATAAGAAACATTTTCATGATTATGTTCAAGGAGATTTTAGACAGGTTCGATTGGGTGATGATAAACCCTGTAAAATCATTGGAATGGGTACAGTTTTCATAAAACAGCAAAATGGAAATCAGTGGTTATTGAAGGAGGTAAGGCATGTTCCAGATCTGAAGAAAAATCTGATTTCAACAGGGCAGTTGGGAGGTGAAGGTTGCATAACTACTTTCACATATTAAACCTAGAAGGTCACTAAAGGATCCCTGGTAATAGCGAAAGGAGGAAAGGTTGGTACATTGTATTTATGCAATGGTATTTCTAATTCTGTTAATGCTTTAACCTCTACAGGAGAAGATACGAAATTGTGGCATAATAGGCTCAGGCACATGAGTGAGAAGGGGATGCAGATTCTTCACTCGAGAAATTTGTTGGATTTAAAATCCTGTGAGAATTGTGTTTATGGAAAACAGAAAAGAGTCAAATTCCTTCGAGTTGGGAAAGAAAAGAAGAGTGAAAAATTAGAGCTTGTGCATACAAATGTATGGGGACCTGCTCAGGTATCATCTCTTGGTGGCTTTCATTATTATGTTACTTTTATTGATGATGCAACCAGAAAAAACCTGGATTTATTATATTCGAAATAAATCTGACGTATTTGATACTTTCAAGAAATGGAAAGCTTTGGTTGAAAATGAGATAGGAAAAAGGTTGAAGTGTCTCAGATCAGAAAATGGAGGTGAATATTGCAACAAAGAGTTTGATAGGTACTGTTCTAAGAATGGAATTCACAGAGAGAAGACAGTTCCAGGAACACCACAAGAAAATGGTGTGTCAAAGAGGATGAATAGGACAATCATGGAGCTTGCAAGGTGCATGAGATTGCATGCAGGATTGCCTTTACAATTTTGGGCAGATGTTGTAGATACTGTTATTTATCTAATAAACAGAGGGCCTTCAAGTTCCTTAGATGGTGGTATTCCAGAGGAGGCATGGACAGGTAAAAAGGTAAACTACTCTTTTTTAAAGACTTTTGGTTGTGAAGCCTTTGTCCACATTAACAAAGAAAATAGAACAAATCTTGAGGAAAAATCAAAGAAATGTACCTTTATTGGATATGATGTTAATGATTTTGGTTATCGCTTTTATGATTATGAAAAACATAAAATCATTAGGAGCAAAGATGTCATATTCAATGAAAAGGTTTTGTATAAGGATCAACTGGAGGAAAAGAAATAGGAAAAAAAAAACAGAGAATACACAGTGCTTGACAAGATCACAGAAAAAGTGATGGTGCCTGAAAATCATAATGATAAACAGCCAGAACAATAACCACAATAGCAACAAGCACTTCGAACACCTGAAAGTGGTGTTAGAAGATCTACTAGGATAAGTAGGCCCCCTGAACGATACTCTCGTTCATTATATTATGTATTGTTGACTGATTCTGGTGAACCAGAATGTTATGAAGAAGTAGTGTAGGTAGAAACCAAGAAGAAGTGGGAGCAAGCCATGAAAGAAGAGATGGAATCCTTAGCACATAACCAGATTTGGGACTTAGTCAGGTTGCCTGCAGGTAAAACAGCATTGCAGAATAAATGGGTTTACAAGTTGAAGGAAGAAGATGGAGGTAGAAAAAGGTATAAGGCTAGACTTGTGGTGAAAGGGTTTGTGCAAAAAAGGGGTATAGACTTTGATGAGATATTTTCTCCTGTTGTGAAAATGACTTCAATCATAACTATTATAAGTCTAGTAGCTGCTGAAGATTTACATCTTGAACAGTTAGATGTAAAGACAGTCTTTCTCCATGGGGATTTGGAGGAAGAGATATATATGCAGCAGCCACAAGGATATGAGGTAAAATGGAAGGAGAAACTAGTGTGCAGGTTGAAGAAGAGCTTGTATGGCTTAAAACAGGCTCCAAGGCAGTGGTATCTAAAATTTGATAGGTTTATGTCTGAATAAGGTTATACTAGATGTCACTCTGACCATTGTGTTTATCTCAAAAGGCAAAATGATGGTAGCTATATTATATTGTTATTGTATGTAGATGACATGCTTGTTGCAGGTTCTAACATGCAGGAAATAAATGTGCTCAAAAGGAAATTGGTAAACTCATTTGCAATGAAGGATTTGGGTGCTGCAAAACAAATCCTTGGTATGAGAATAACTAGAGATAAGAAGAATTACAAATTAACATTGTCTCAAAGTGAGTACATAGAAAAGGTGTTGAAAAGCTTTAATATGCAGAATGCAAAACGAGTTGGTATACCTTTGGCTAGCCTTTCAAATTAAGTAAGGATGCATGTCCCAAGACTCAGGAAGAAACGGCTCATATGTCTAAATTTCCATATGCATCAGTAGTTGGAAGCTTAATGTATGCAATGGTCTGCACAAGGCCTGATATTGCACATGCAGTGGGAGTTGTAAGCAGGTACATGAACAATCCAGGAAAAGAACATTGGATGGCATTGAAGTGGATTCTCAAGTATTTGAGAGGTACCACAAATCAAGCATTATGCTTTGGTGGTTCAAACATTGCTCTATAGGGATTATTTCATGCAGATATGGCAGGTGACAGAGATAACAGGAGGAGTTACTGTAGGTGGAATAGTTGTCAGTTGGCTTTCAAAAATACCCAAGTGTTGTTGCACTTTCAACAACAGAAGTAGAGTATGTTGTTGCTACAGAGGCTAGTAAAGAAATGATTTGGTTACAAAGGTTTCTGGATGAATTAGGTAAAAAGCTGGAGTGGGGCAGGTTATGCAGTGACAGCCAGAGTGCCATACATCTTGCAAAGTACTCTACATTTCATTCCAAGACTAAACATATACAGCTCAAGTACCATTTCATACGGTCAGCATTAGAAGACGGATAGTTGAAGCTGGAAAAGTGTTACACTAAAAAATATCACCATGACTATTTACAGTTAGTATGACTCTATCAACAGTCATGCTATCCTCTTAGGCAAGTCTTATGCCTCTGCTCTCCATGTCAAACTCCAAAAAGAGAGAAAGTATTTATAAATGTATTTATCTCTAGGTACGCAGGTTCTCTCAACCTTACCTGCGGGTACGCATCCAATGTTCACAAAAGCTGCATCTTTGGACGCTCTGTATGTAAAGGGTCAGGTGCATCCCCCTGTAAAGGTCAAAATGCACAAGTTTCATCTTTAAAAAGTTACTTGTGGTCATTTCTAGAGCATTCTAGAAGGTTGTTCGACGTGTATTGAGCGCCTCCAGATGGTTCATGCACCCCTACCAAAGAGGAACTTATCCCATGAATAAGGGAGCTATCCCATCCAAAGAGGGGATTAGCCCATTGATGGTGAACCTGATTAACTTCCTCTTGAGCACTATAAATACAGGCATTGGGCCAGAAGGGGAAGAGGTTGGAAGCTAAACATTTCTAAGGGTAGATTCTGCAGGAATTAGGACTCCCATTTAGAAGCTTGTGAGGAGAGATTGCCATCTTTGCTTGTTCTATTTGGAAGTGGGTGAGCTTTGTCAAAGTAAAGGAGAACTCTTGATGGACCCTGGGAGGGACTTGCACAACACCAAGGCTCAGGTTGTATTTGTTCCTTTTGTTACCTATTAATGCAAATGAGTCCATTCTTCTCAATAACTTGTTATTTATGAGTTATTTCATGTACTCCTTGGTCTATGTGTTAAATATGTTTTATTTTATGAGATTATCAAGTGCTATTTAATCGTTTGATTGTTAGTGGATGCAGGTTTCAAAGTGAAGGAGGAGCTCATCCGGATCAGCGAAGCTGGACTGCTACAACAGCGTTGGACTACAGGTAGGATCTAAACACTTGATTTCTTATATAGTAAATGCATGTTTAGAGAAGGATTGCTCTTGTTTGTCTTGTTTGTCACTAGAGAGTCTTAGGCTCCTAGGGAGGTTGGTTGTGTCCGCACAATCGACTCTTTCCGCCTGACAAATTGGCGACTCTACTGGGGAATCCATTGATGTCAAAGTCTTTTCCTTTGTATGCAACTTTGCTCTGAGAAAAGTCATTTATTTTCTGGTTTTTGGCTATGTGACTTTGTTTCTGGGTGGGTTAGCTTAGGGTTAGATTCAATTTAGTTTTTCTTGAATTTTCCAGTAGGACGCACCCTCTGAGTATTGCACAGTGCGTCCCTGGACGCACTGTCGTTGTGTGCACAGAGCGGGCCCGCACCTGTCTTAACGGGTTGCCTGCGTCCCCTGCTAAAATTTAAGAAAATTCCATTTTTTGCATTTTTTCTCTTAGATTTTGCTTTTTCTTAGTTTTTACTGCCCAGATCCATTAGTCTCTTGTCAAATATCTTCACCTGAACTTGTTTCGATAGCATTGAGTGTTTTAGTGGATTTCATAGAAGTTTAAGCCCTAGGGTTTGATTTTTTAGTAGGTCTTGTAGTGACTTTGACGGTAGAAGTTGTCAAGCCTTAGATCTCTCTGGTTTTGTCAGCATTCTTAGAAGTCAGACCTGTCATAAAGTCTACCTGTGAGAGCAACTTACCATTGAGTTGTCTCTTTGGCAAATTTCGAAGTGCTTGTTGATTGAGTATTGAATTCCATTTTACAAAAAGAACAAAAAGATTTGAGTTTTGTTTTGACTAGTCTTTTGATTCTGCATTAGCTGGTCCTTGACTTGATTTTGGTCAAGTAAAACAACCTAGAATCATCTTTGTAGGCTTTTGCCTCGTTAGGTTTGCTTAGAATAAATTTCTTTTTGATTTGCTTGTGAGTCAAGTTTTCATAGATTTTATAGCTTTTAAGATTGATTTTCGTTAAGATAGATTTATATGCTTTATTAAAAAGAGAAAATACAAAAACATCTCCTTTGAAAAGTTTTGTTTCAAGTAGCTTTGAAGAGTTTTGAAAGAAAAAGAGTTTTTCGTGCACGTAAAGAGTGGTTATGTTTGTATGCTTGAAAAGATAAAGAGAATTGTTTCTTTGATTGTCTTTACTAAGAAAGTTGTTTTCTAGAAAATTTGCATCTCCCAACTCTCTTAGTTAAGAATTTCATTGAAAAAAGGAAAGTAGCATAAATCATCTTAGGTGCATCTTTGTAGTGGTTTGAGTCGAGTCTACACACCATTGGTTTCACTTCTGCTACCTTTTGTCTTTAAGAAAAACCATAAAATTAACGCTTAATGTAAAAACAACGTAGTAACTTTTATTTAATAGGGCTCTGAAACACCAATTTAGATCAGGCTAGTGTCTTGGAGTAGGTGAGTAATTAACTCTCCAAGACAACAAAACCAAACAAGTAGCTTATCTTGTGATAGAATAAATCCAATTGTCTCATTTGTACTCTGGGAAAGCTCCTCTTAAAGGAGAAGCACGAGCTCGTGTCCGAACCAGTGAGGGGATCAATCCCCCCTCGTTGGGAATGACGCCAGACACGCACGTATTACAAACGGTAAACCTCGGATTAACCATTGTTGAGGAGCCAGGGGTCACTTGTCGGTAAACCTTGGATTATTGTCAAGGAACCGGCAAGGGGATTGAGCTTGATACTCTTCCCTTGCGTGCTGTCGGAGTGTAGACTGTTCCCCCAGGTGCATTTGTTGCGGTTGGTAACCTCAGTGACCATTATCTTTAGGATTCTACCGAGGTGACGGTGGAGGGAAGATCCCACTGTACCTGGAGCAGACGTCGGCTAGACTCACTTGGATTTTCCGGGGGGTTCACTTCACTCGAGACGGTTAAAGTGGAGGAACTTGTGCCAGTCTATTCATTAAGCAGGTTGCTGGGGTAACTGTTCCACCCGCCACTTCTGTACTGAATCTAGCGATGTTGGGCTTCATCACCAACTAGCGTTTTCGGTTTGGAAGGCTACTGTTTGTGCTTGGTTTGACGCCCTAGATTCTTTAGGCGTGTGATTCAAATGTGTTTGGTTCTTTAGAGACTTTAGGTGGTTTGATTTGAGATTTTACTTTGTTTTCGTGTGTAGTAGTTAAAAGTTTTTAGCTGTGGCGGAATTACCGAGACAGTCCCGTAGACTTCGGGGCCAGTCTTCTGAAGTTGTTTCTGTGGCCGAATTGTTGAGAAGATCCCGTAGACTTAGGGGATCACCTCCTCGAGACGACCCCGGTAATCTAGAAGGTTTAAAGGTCCTTGTAACTCCTCCTAGTGGCAGTAGAGTAGGTTCACCTGAAGAAGGAGAATCTTCCTTGGTAGTCCATTCAGATTACCAAGGCTTAGAGACAGGCTATAATCCCGAAGCTGTTACAGTTTCTGAACTTGTTGGTAGTTTTTCGTCTGCTAGTGATACAGGCGAAGAACCTGAAATATCTGAACCTGTTACTCCAACTTCTAGTGTTCCAAATTCACCAAGAGTAGAACGAGTTATCACCGAAAATATTCCTACTGGTTTGATTGCTATTGAAGAACTTGCTCCAGAGGAAGAAATAGGCGTCTCTAACCTTGAAGATCAGCTTACTATTGATCTAAGGGAGCGTGAATCTATCTTTTACAGTCCTCCTAGAAGTACTACTTGGTACCTTTCGTTAACCAATTATTTAGACAACTCAGGGGTAGGTTTTTCTACACCTCGTACTCCTTTTCCACCTGGAGGTATTTATACTCCTGTAAATATGTCTGGTCAATCGTCCGTGTTTACTCAAAGTCCTGAATCTTTCTTACACGGCGGTCCTTCTGTTCCCACCGAGTATCAATCACTTTCTGGTACCTTTGCGGGGGCATCTCCTCAACCCATTGATCATGGGTTATTAGCTGAAAACAGTGGTAATATACCATTGGGTGTAGGAGACATTTATATGATGTCAGGTTCAGTTCCCATTTCCCAACCTCAAGGTGGCCAATTACTGCCTGGGGGGCAACCTCAAGGTACACAAATCGTGTCTGGGGGGCAACCTCAAGGTCAGTATGTACCTATGGTGCAATACATGCCTCAAGGTCAACCCCAGCCTCAATATGTACCCCAGGGTCAACCTCAGTATCAATATCAACCTCAAGGATGGCAACCTCAAGGGTATCAACCCCAAGGGTATCAACCTCAAGGGTATCAACCTCAAGGTCAAGGTCAACCCCAGTATTCGTATTTACCTCAAGGTTATCAACCTCCAGGTCAATACTCAAGTCAAGGTTATCAACCACCTCAAGGTCAATCATATGTTCAAGGTATGGGAACTGCACCTTACAATTATCAATCCTATCCTCAATCCAGTTATGGATCTCAGTATCCTCAACCTGTTACGGGTCAATTCCCCGGAATGTTAGTGTGGGATCCATCACAGGGTCAACAGGTGTTGCAGCCAAGTTTACAGTTGGTACCTCAAGCTGGACAACCCGTAGTTTCTGGTCCACCCCAGCAACCGCAACCTGTCCAGTCAAATGTTCAAACTTCTGTAACTTCGGTAGTTACTCAGCCGCCAATTGCACCTAGTACTCCATCTCAAACGGCTGCTGCAACTACCGCTACATCTGCCGCACTTACTTATGGAGTATCGACAGCTCCGGTTTCTACTGTCTCTGTAACCACTCCTCAGACATCTTTACCGTTGTCCGGATCTACGATTCAAACCACGGTCCAGATGCCTACAGGCATAGAAAATTTTAGGGGCGAATGTTCGCCCTTTGGCGAAATTAAGGGGTTTTAAATTTTTAGTGGGCGAATATTTTGTATCATAGTACATTTTTACAAATCACCTCAAATAGCCCACCTTATTTTAAGGGAGAGGGTAAAAAAGGTAAATTTAGCCCTTGAAATTAGGAGTTAAAACCTTCCATTCGCCCATTTTCAAGAATAGATTTTATTTAAGTGAATCTATTCACCCATTTTCAAGAATAGGTTTTATTTAAGTGAATCCTATGGGCCAAATACCATATTTATAAAAGAAGTATAGTAAATTAATAAAAATATAAATAAAAGAGAGATATGGTAAATAAATAAAACATTTTTTATATTTACTCCATAAGTCATCTTATATACATGCAAGGGTGTAAACAAATAAAAATATAAGTAAAGTGGAGGTATGGTAAATAAATAAAACATCTTTTTATACCTACTCAAAATGTATGGTAAATAAATAAAAATATAAATAAACTAGACGTATGGTAAATAAATAAAAGCTCTTTTTATATTTAGTCCATAACCCTCATTCTATTTATGAAGGCTCAAGAAAGAGGTTTTATTTAAGTGAATCATATGGGCCAAATACCATATTTGTAAAAGAGGTATGGTAAATTAATAAAAATATAAATAAACGAGAGGTATGGTAAACAAATAAAATATTTAGGTGAAATCTATGGGCAAAATACTATGGGACAAATACCATCGACTAGATTGTTATTAATACCATGCAAAAAAACATTATTAACTGTAATATTAGTATTAATAAAAATAAAAATAGCACATGGTATTGACCCATGGTATTCACCAAAATGGCACATGGTATTGACCCATGGTATTCACCTGGAATGTAGCCTATTTAAATGGGGGAATTAAACCAGCATAGATCCATCTTTACTCTAGATCTACTCACCCCCGAGAGGTATCAAATATCATGATATGCAAACTAGCATAGAGTGAAAAAATATTTGATCCCTCTCGGAGTGGATCAAGAGTAAAAATGGATGTTGTAATTTAATGTATGTTAAACATTTTAGCTTGGTTAAAATAAAAATCAACTATTAATTTATTATTTTTTATAAATTACTAATAATATTTTTTAAGCTCCAGGTTTATGATAACCCATGGTAATACCAAGATCTTACAAGATTTTATAATTGAGTAAAATATTCGCCATGCCTGGTGAGAGATTCGCCAAAAAATTATATATACATATTATATTATTGATAAAATCGCCTTCCATTTTTCCTATATACCATGGAGATTCGCCCATTTATTATATATATAAATTTAGGGGGGGTTCTTAAAATTTTCCCTGCCTACAGGTCAGCCTGGTACAAGTACGGTTGTCACTACTCAACCTCAATTTGTTCAACAACCGTACCAGGGACAGTACCAACCTGGGCAAGCTGTCCAACAGCCAGTTTACCAGTATCAACCGTATCCTAGGTGCACTTATCAACAACCTCAACAACCCCAGTATGGTCCGGTTAATCCTGGTTTTCCAGGAGGATATAATATCCCAAATGCGACTCCTGTTCTTAGTTATCCTGGATATCCTCCTCCTGGGACTAGTCTTGTGACCCAGAGTTTTAGAGATCCTAACCGGCAGTTACCGTTTATCGCAACTTTGGATTTACCAGACTTGACGTGCCTAACGAACGATCCAATTCAATATCTTCCGTTCTGGCCGCCAATGCCAAATAAGTTGCCCAGTGATATACCCAAGTTCGAAGGTAAGTCTGGAGAGGATCCGTCCAATCATGTGATGACTTACCACCTCTGTTTTGCTTCAAATTCTATCTCGGATGATTTGATCCACTTACGTCTTTTCCAGCGTACACTCATTGATCTCGCGGCCAAGTGGTACATTGAGTTACCACGGGCCTCTTTTTACAATTTTAGCCAGTTAGCGACCTCGTTCTTAACTCACTTTCAGTTTCCGGTCAGATACGATAATGGCACAGAGTTATTAACTTCACTAAAACAATCAACGTCCACGTATATTTCTGATCACATTCATGAGTGGAGACGTCGAAGAAGGTTAGTGAAAGTTTTTATCCCGGACCAAATCTTAGCTGAATGGTTTGTTAAATCATTATTACCGAAGATTACTGAAGATGTAGCTAAGGCCGGAGTAGTTACTGAGGAGCAAGTCATTGCTCAGGCGCAGTACCTTGACTTAGTTTACACTCAGTCGGGTACGTTACACGAGAAGATTCCAGATCTTCCAAAGTCGAATCAAATCGTTGCTGCTCCTTCGGGATCTCATGCCGCTGATGGTATGATTGGTATCGTGAACACAAAGAGCAAGAAGAAGTCTTCCAAGGCTTCAACTACTCCTATAATCACTTTGCCTGATTCCCCGACAGGAGAGTCTTCTCCCGAACTTTCTGCCGATATTCACGCTGTAGAGTCATCTACGGCCAAATCAAAAAACGGTGGAAAGAAGAAAGGAAAGAAGAAGGCTAAAGCAGACAAGGCTCCGAAGGAGAAAACAGAAAAGTCGGAAACCAATGACGAAAAGCGCAAACCTCGATATCCTTGTCTTATTTGTGAAGAGGATCATTTTACGAGAGATTGCCCTCATCGGGCCGAGGTTGTGAAAATAGTCAAAGGTTCTCCCACTCCTGCTGTGTTAAAAGATCCATTTCCAAAGCAGGAAAGTAAGATGATAGGTTCTTCCTCGACTGCCAGTGAAGAACCCATTTTGATGATGTCTCATGTGAGGATTGCGACTCGATCGCAAGATTATGGTAGTAAGGCTCCTGTTGATGGTAAGGAAACAAAATCTTCTCACTCTAACCCATCAACCTCAGCTCCTGTTTCCGATCCACTACAGATCGAAAAACCTAACCCGGACCTAGTAATTAAACCGCCCGCCAAGGGTGTACTTCGAAGGTCTGCTTTCAATCCACATGCGAGAGTGGCCCAAAATTACAACATCGTTGAGGACTTAGCTGTTTCACCCTCAGCAATGTCGGCTTTAGAAGTGCTGCAATCATGCCCAGCACAACGAAAATTACTTTTGTCGGCTATCAGAGCTGTTGATGTTCAGGACCTGAACCTGATAATCTTCGATCTAGAAAATAGTACACCGCGTCTACCCCATCAAATGGCTTTCCAAATTCCAGTGATAGTCAAAAACAGGCCTATTCATCGGACTGTGATTGATGAGGGAGCTTCTACGTGTATTATGTCGATTCAATGTTGGAGATCGCTTGGTTCTCCTTCGTTGAACCAATCCCCGACCATCCTTAAGGCCTTTGATGGCCGTGGGTTCCGTCCGTTTGGTATTCTACAGGAATTACCTATAGGGGTAGAAGGTAAAACCGTTAGTCTGGATGTGGAGGTGGTTGATGCCCCTCTAGACTACAACCTTCTTTTGGGTCGAAGTTGGTCATATGCTATGACAGCAGTCGTTTCATCGGTCTTCAGAGTAATAAAGTTTCCACATAACGGTAAGATCGTGACAATTGATCAGCTGACATACTTTTCATCCGACCCAGCCTCTTCAGAGAGTATCCAGCATGTCGGTAAGACGACAATCCCTTATAGGGACGTTGGCGTAGGTTTAGTTAAAGATTCTGGTTTACTGGGAACTTTTCCTTTCCCTCCAATCAACGCAGACCCTTCATTTGCATCAATTCATATGATTACATCAGAAAACATTATTTATGATGATCCTTGGATCGTCCCATCTGAATCTGAGATAGACTCATTCGGTGATGCTATGCCTTTGAGTCCATATGAAATTTCTTATGAAGCTGTCATGTCTTTTACCGACTCGCGTTCAAACGAGCTCGACCAAATGAATGTGGTCAGTGAAGAATCACTTTTCACCTCAACCTTAGAACGGATAGCGTTTCCCGAAGTCGTGTCATCTGACGAACAACTTCGCGAAATCCTAAGTGTAGACGATCTACCATGGGAAGATCTCCATCACAGATCTTCGTTTTTACCTAAGGATGATGCTTTTGAAAATGATTTTTCATCTATCTTTACCGCTGAATATGTCAAAGACGCTCAGAATCCAACGAAACATTCTGATTCAGAGTTGAATTTAGGGAATATTTCTCGTACTATTCCCATTGATATTTCAGTGAAGCCCGGAATTGAGGAGAACATTCATATAGGTGCCTCATGTACAGAAGATGAAATCCAAACTTACAAGGCCCTATTCCAAGAATTCTGCGATGTGTTTGCCTGGTCTTACGAGGAAATGCCGGGAATCGATCCTGCCATTGTTGTTCATGAAAAAAAGACCTACCCGGATGCTAAACCCGTCCGGCAACGGTTGCGTCAGATTCACCCTCGGAAAGCGGCTGCGATTAAAGCAGAAGTCGAAAAGCTGTTGAAAGCAGGTTTCATTTATCCGATCCCGTTAACGGATTGGGTATCGAATATTGTTCCGGTCAACAAGAAACAAGGAACAATAAGAATCTGTATCGACTATAGGGATATAAATCGAGCTTGTCCAAAAGACAACTATCCTACGCCTTATATCGATCAAATTATTGATGATTGTGCCGGAAGTGAAATGTTTTCCTTTATGGATGGTTTTTCGGGCTATAATCAAATCAATATTCTACCTGCCGACCAACCAAAAACGGCATTCATTTGTCCATGGGGGACATTTGCTTATTGCAAATTACCTTTTGGGCTTAAGAATGCCGGGGCCACTTTTCAACGGGCGATGTCTTACGCATTTCATGACATCAAGCACATTGTGCAACCGTACCTCGATGATTTGCCTGCTCATTCTTTACATCGAGCTGATCACCTTGTCCACTTACGAGCAATCTTTATGAGGTGTAGGCATTATCGAATTCGGTTGAATCCCCACAAGTGTGTTTTCTGTATAGAGACGGGTCGATTGCTGGGATTTGTTGTTTCAAAAGCCGGCATTCGCGTCGATCCCTCGAAGGTCGAAGCTATCATCAAATTGCCTCCTCCTTCGAGTTTGCGCCAACTCCAAAGTTTGCAAGGGAAAGCGAACTTTTTACGCCGATTCATTCCAAACTACGCCGAGGTCACTAAAGGTTTTACACGGTTGTTGAAACAGAACGCTCAATTCTTTTGGGACGAGATTGCCCAACAATCTTTTGATGCACTTAAACACGCGTTGACCCATGCACCGTTGTTGCATCCTCCCAACTACAACCAGGACTACTTCTTATACCTCGCAGCTTCGCATTCCACTATTGGAATGGTGTTAGTTCAAGAAGATGAATTCGGAGCGGAACATGTGATATATTATCTTAGTAGGACCTTAAATCCCACTGAGCTAAAATATTCGCATGTGGAGAAATTGGCCCTGGCAGCCGTTCAAGCTGTCCAGCGTTTTCGTCACTACATTCTTCTCCGTAAAACTACAGTTATTTCGGATTGCAACCCTATGATTTATATTTTGACAAAACAATTGCTAGGGGGCAAGTACTCTAAATGGATCGTTATCCTGCAAGAGTTCGACTTGGAGTTCGAGAAGTCCAAGTCTAAGAAATCCTTAGTTTTTGCGGAATTGATGTGTGATTTCCCGCGTGCTGACACAGAGACTGTGGCAGAGGAGTCCATTGCGGACGAATCTTTGTTTCTTATCAGTACTTTAGATCCGTGGTACGGGGATATAATCATCTATCTCCAAACCCAAACCTTTCGGCCTGAAGCTTCAAAGTCGGAACGTCGAAAAATTCGGTTTCAATCCCAGCAATACAAAATTATTGGAGATACACTTTATCGCCGGGGGGCAGACTTAGTTTTTCGACGTTGTTTAACTCACGAAGAGGCTGAGAGAGTTTTGAATGATTGTCACTCTGGAGCATGTGGCGGTCATATGTCTGGGTATGCCACAGCTCAGAAGGTGTTGCGCGCTGGCTATTTCTGGCCGTCTATGTTTAAAGATTGTATCATTGCAGTCCGGAAGTGCCACAACTGTCAAGTGTTTGATCGCAAGATGCGCGCACCACCTGCTCCTCTCCACCCTATAATTGTCGTTGGTCCATTCGCCAAATGGGGTATCGATTTTATTACTTGTAACCCTCACTCGGCCGGGGGGCATGCGTATATCATCCTCGCGGTTGATTATTTTACTAAATGGGCCGAGGCGATGCCTACATTCGACGCAAGCGGCAAAACAGCTGCAGTTTTCGTATTCAATCATATTATAACTAGGTTTGGTGTCCCACAAGCAATCATTACTGACCATGGGAGCCATTTTCGAAACATCATGATGACTGAGCTTACAAGCCAGCTTGGTTTGCGCCACGATAGCTCTACTCCTTATTATCCGCAAGCCAACGGTTTGGTTGAGTCTATCAACAAAGTTCTGGTTATCATGATCCGACGAACCATTGGTATTCATCGGTCGAATTGGCACAACATGTTATTTTCAGCGCTATGGGCATACCGAACCTCAGTGAAAACTTCAACAGGGTTCACTCCTTTCCAGCTAGTTTATGGCTTGGAAGCTGTGTTACCCATTGAATGCGAAATCCCATCACTTCAAATGGCTGTCGAATTACTTCCAGCTACTTCCGAAGAGGAGAAACGTTTATTATACTTAGCTAAATTAGATGAGACTCGACGTGACGCTGCATTGGCAATCGAGACTCACGCGAAACGAATGAAAGCTCAGTATGATAGAAATGTGACCCCTCGAAGTTTTTCGGAGGGAGACCTAGTGCTATTATATGATCAAGCTAACGATAAGCTAGGTGCTGGAAAATTCGTTCCTATGTGGCATGGACCCTACATTGTAAAGCGAAAGCTAGCAAAAGGGGCTTATGAGCTGGTAGATTTTGATGGGGACTCTTTGGGTAAACCCAGAAATGGACTTTACCTAAAGAGGTATTATGCTTAAATGGTGGGTATGGAGAATTTTTAGTTAGGTTAGGTTTTCTTTCTAGCTAGTATGTTTGTTAGTTTAGTCAGTGTGCTTAGCTTAGAGAGTGTGTTTTTTCGTCGTTATTCTGGCTTATCTTGGTTTTACTCTTGATATTGCAGATGTCGACGCCTCTCCAAACATACATTGGATTTGCTGATGGTGCTTGTCGTAGTACACGGAATATCTCTTCCGCAGCTTGGGTTATCTATTCGCCCTCTGACGAGTTAGTTTCTATGCATGGGGTAAGCCTCGGTCAAACAACGAACAACATTGCAGAATACAGTGCAGTGGTTGAATTATTATCCGAATCTATTTCATTTGGAATTCGACGTTTGATAGTGAGGTTAGATTCTGAACTTGTTGTATTACAGCTTAATAGAGTATATGCCATTAGAAATCCTGTGTTATTAAGGTTGTTTTTGAGAGTGCGTCTCTTGGAACGTGAATTTGATTACATTGAATATCAGCATATTCCAAGGTCTTTAAATACATTAGCAGATGCAATTGCTTCTCGAATGTTGGACAGACATTTACGATAATCATGCAAGTAAATTTAAAAACATTTCATCACATATGTTAAACAAGATAAGCCGGTAATAGTGATATATATATAGATAGGAGTGTGTCAAAAAATATACATCGTCTTCGATCATAGGTTGAAAAACACCTTATGATCGGCAAAATGATAAGTACAAAAAGTCAAAAATGTCACATGTGTCTACAAAAGTGACTAGCCAATCACTGGTGGTGCTCCTTATACGACACCACTGCACGGGCTACCTTACACAAAAATCTCCTAAACGGTCCAGGGACTGCGACTACATAGCGCTGAAGTCTGATAGGAATATCATCTATGGTAGTCTCAGGTATATCCACCGTCAGACGCTCTAGATCCTGCTCCAACTCAGCTAGTGACTCTGCAGCCGCGTCCTGTGGGGCCGGTACCGGTGCAACTGGATGTCTCCTCTCAAAAGGCCGGAGTATGGCTGGCCGCCATGGACCAACATCTGCATTTTGAAAATTTGTACTGTCAGTTTTGAGACGAAATATATAAAAAAGAAGAAAAAATATATAATTTGAAAACTTGTGAAAAATAAAGTACCTCTGTCATCCCATTGTTCTCCCTGTGGAAGAACCATGTCCGGATCACCTCGAAAATCTACTCCGGCATACGGAAAGTCCTGAATCGAAAAAACCTGGTCCTCTAACCAGTGAAAATAACTATCAGGAATCGAACAACCGTCGTGCCCTCGTCAGGATGTCGGGCCATCACCGTAACCCATCGTATCAGCTTTGGCTCCCGAGGACCCAAGACTTCAACAGTGAGTTGCTGAGGGATCAGCATCGGAACTCTCTCTAAGGCAAAGCTCACAACTAGAGGCCCATATCCAAAGGTCTTCAGTTGTCCGTTCTTTGCCCTAGTCAGTTGGCCCTTCATATTGGCCGACACAGCATCACACCAGTTGAAAATGGTGCCTTGGAAACAGTCAATCGCCATCCGCATTTGGGACCCGGTGGCAATATGTAAAGCGGCTGCGCCGCAAATTCTGGTAACCGTGAAAGCTATAACCTTGAGTTCACGCAGAGAGATGTGTTTGATTTCTACGCCTTTCGCATGGTGTGCATTGGGTGTGCACCAATCTGCCCGGAGACTAGCAAGGGATTGGCCACCCGGCCTAGTCCCGGCTAGATTGAGTTGCTCGCCCCTATTTGGCAAGCCAGTGAGAAAGTATATGTCAGAGGGCTCTATCTCGAGCTGGTGCCCTCCGATGTAAAAGCATTGCTCATGAATGTTCCATCTCTCAACCAGCCACTCCAAGAATCTCACCTGAGCCCTCATGCCAGGTATGGCCCAGTATTTATATAGTCCGCATGCTTTTAGGGCATCAATGGAAGGTTGATGATTAATTGCGGCTAAATCAACGTCCTCGTGCTCTCTTTCTCTCCAATCCAACATGGTGAGTGCCCTACACACCAAGAAACAAAGATTAGAATTGATTTGGGAAATTTTAAATGGTTGTTTGTGGAGTTTGGGGTTTCAAATTCCGCCTTTCGCGGGGGACGCACCCCGCGTTTAGGACACAGAGCGTCGGGACGCAGCTGGCCTGAAGGTGGGCTGCGTCCCCTGACCTTTTTCCTGTATAGGAAAAAGTCGGGGGACGCAGGTCACCCTAAGGGCACCTGCGTACCCCGCAGAGCGATTTTTGAAACCCAAAACCCCCCAAAAATCAAAACTAAAACCTAAAACAAACTTTTAATCGGATGAAATTGAAGAGAAGGATGTTGTGAAATACCTGGAAGAGACGGCGTTCGATTCTGACGGTCGGATTCTCCGCAGCGACCACGGGAAGTTTCTTGCCAAAAGCCCTTTTTTCAACCTCAACAGTAAAATGGTAAAAATGACATGGTAAAAAGTCTTTTTATAGGTTTTTTGGATGAATGAATGCTAGGTTTGTTCATTTTTCACCATGGAAAGATATTTTTCAATGTATTTTTGCCTATCTTAAACAGGTATGAGTAATGTGTCGTTTTTGTGCAGGACAAAGGGATTTAGAGGGAAAATTGTCATTTTTCACGAACCAAAATATCAGAGTCATCTTTTAAGCCCTTTTCTGACTCCTAAAATATGAAAAGATTGCCGAGCGTTTCTTTTACACTCGTTAAAACGGAATTAAAAGACGGTCCCCTTATAGCTCTTTTCTGACCGTAAAATCAGGAAAAGATTGCCGGGTTTTTGTCGTTTCAAACTCGATACGGAAATAAAACGACGTGTCCTTGATCGCTTTTTACTTTTCAGGTCAGTGGCACTAATTATGAAAGTACTCCTTGGTCGCAAGATCAAGCGGTTCCCCCAGGTATTATTTTATACTTTTTCGGGCTTGAGGGACACAAATCTACGAAAAAGTTCAACTTGGAGTCTTCTTAAGTTTTTCAGACTCTCTAAAATTGAAAAACACCGAGTTTCTCCTATACTGGGCTCGTTAAAAATTTCACAGTAAAGGACCTGTTCAATTACAAACAGGAACGAACCACTCCTTCCTAGGGTTCGAATCAAAACTAGGTTGGACTCATCCGAAGGATGAGCTTATAATCAAGCATATGTTATCCTCCTCAAGCTTGTTAAAAATAAAGAGGTACTTGCCAGAAATGGTGGGGGAAAAGAGAGAAGAATGAGCCTATTTGTTATCTTTTGTCTCAGAAGAAACTTTATTACCACTCTTGGACACGACACTTTTCATTCACCTGGGTTGGGAAATCCTTTACCTCACAGTTGATCAAACCACTTTGAAAGTCTTCAGCCGGGTTCCGGGGATTAACTTTGAGTTATTCATCACCAAGCCATCTGTCGTGTCGTTATGTGTTCAAGAGGTCTGCAAGCAAAACTTTCATCTGCAAAATACTTGTCATCCATTTGACCATCCCTGAGTCAGTCCTTACAGCAACATTTCTTCAACTTGAACAATGATTTCGTGTTGTGGGCTTGCCTGCAACGGGTCGCTTTCTATCGACATCAGCACATTATCTAGAGAGATGACTTAGAAATCGTCAGTACCTTGAAGTCTGCATGCATCAATGGCAGGTTTCTCGCCTTTGACGTCAGTTTACATCATTGACTTTCGATCGAAGGATTTCGTGAAATGTTCGACATCAACTCATTCATTCACATCTCATGGATTGTACTGGGTACTTTGAGAACCATTGACATTAATGGTGGTCTCTCTCACACTTGTTAACAGTTTTTATCATCGACTGGTAATCAAGTGGTTTCTACCATGTTCGACATCAACTCATTTATTCGCATGGCTAGAATCGTACCAATTCAGGAAGTAGAAATGAAGACCCTGGATCTAGTTTCCACCATCCAGGCTGTGAGGAGTTTTGTATTCATTATCTAAGTAGACTAATCATAAACAGATGGCTGCGCCCATACTGTGTCTACAAAAGTCTATGATTATGATGTACTGCAAGATCATTCCTGTATCAGAGTAGTTAGTCTGTTAGTTAAAGTTTTGATCTGAGTATGGGAATGCCTACCTCAGTGATGATATAATCTTATACATGTATTTTGTGTTGAAAATTGCAGGTTCTGACCAGGCTCTCCACGAGATAATCCTTGAAATGATAAAGCGCTTCACCCTTCCTAGATAATACAAAACCCTAATCTATTACAGGCTTCGCACTTTAGGGGGCAATCTGTTACACTAAAAAATGTCACCATGACTATTTACAGTTAGTATGGCTCTATCAACAGTCATGCTATCCTCTTAGGCAAGTCTTATGCCTCTGCTCTCCATGTCAAACTCCAAAAAGAGAGAAAGTCTTTATAAATGTATTTATCTCTGGGTACGCAGGTTCTCTCAACCTTACCTGCGGGTACGCATCCAATGTTCACAAAAGCTGCGTCTTTGGACGCTCTGTATGTAAAGGGGCAGGTGCATCCCCCTGTAAAGGTCAAAATGTGCAAGTTTCATCTTTAAAAAGTTACTTGTGGTCATTTCTAGAGCATTCTAGAAGGTTGTTCGACGTGTATTGAGCGCCTCCAGATGGTTCATGCACCCCTACCAAAGAGGAACTTATCCCATCAATAAGGGAGCTATCCCATCCAAAGAGGGGATTATCCCATTGATGGTGAACCTGATTAACTTCCTCTTGAGCACTATAAATACAGGCATTGGGCCAGAAGGGGAAGAGGTTGGAAGCTAAACATTTCTAAGGGTAGATGTTGCAGGAATTAGGACTCCCATTTAGAAGCTTGTGAGGAGAGATTGCCATCTTTGCTTGTTCTATTTGGAAGTGGGTGAGCTTTGTCAAAGTAAAGGAGAACTCTTGATGGACCCTGGGAGGGACTTGCACAACACCAAGGCTCAGGTTGTATTTGTTCCTTTTGTTACCTATTAATGCAAATGAGTCCATTCTTCTCAATAACTTGTTATTTATGAGTTATTTCATGTACTCCTTGGTCTATGTGTTAAATATGTTTTATTTTATGAGATTATCAAGTGCTATTTAATCGTTTGATTGTTAGTGGATGCAGGTTTCAAAGTGAAGGAGGAGCTCATCCGGATCAGCGGAGTTGGACTGCTACAACAGCGTTGGACTACAGGTAGGATCTAAACACTTGATTTCTTATATAGTAAATGCATGTTTAGAGAAGGATTGCTCTTGTTTGTCTTGTTTGTCACTAGAGAGTCTTAGGCTCCTAGGGAGGTTGGTTTTGTCCGCACAATCGACTCTTTCCGCCTGACAAAAAGATACACACTATCCAGAATCCTGCAGATATGTCAACAAAAGTTGTAACCAGAGGGAAACTGAGAATCTGCTCGGTTTCAATTGGTATTCAAGTATGATGAAGAAGATGAGAAACAGCCAGGTCCAAAGTGGAGTCATTGTCTAGCAAATGAAGCAGCAGTGGAGTTGCTATAATCAGTCTCCAAGTGGGAGATTGTTGGGTGTGGAGCCTGATTATCTTTTGTATTCAAAGGTTTCAACTAGATGTATACCCCAGGAAGACTGTACATCCCTCCACGCGGGGGGGTGCGGAGGGGACTTGTCCCCCTGCGAGGGTCCGAGGGGCTAATCCCCCTCTGCTAGGGGGGACATGGGCCAGTAGTCCCTCGGTGGGGGTTCGGGGGTAGTGCCCCCGAAGCTAAAAATAGATGTAAAATTGCCTTGTAAAAGTCTAGTAATTTCTAGTCAATCTGGGTCATTCATTAGGCGGATGATCTGACGGTAGAAGTTATGTTTAGTTTATGGTTTTTTTCCCTAGAAGGCAACACCTCACTATATATGAGGGAATTGTATTGTGTCTATGTATATCTGTATTCTAAGTGAGGAAGAGAGAGGAGATTGAGAGCGAAGAGGGTGTTACAACGGATCTATTGTAGGTTGTATCTCTTCAGTTTGCTGGATAATATAATAAAAGAAGGACTGGATGTTTCTCCGTGGATGCAGCCCAAACTGGGTGAACCACGTATATCTGTGTCTCTCTTGTTTTATGCATTTTCTGTGTTTATATCTCTGCAATATTTTATGTGTTCCATTGCTCCGTAATATTTAATTTTCTAACAATGATATCCCTTCTCAATTCTTTCTCTGGTTACAACAAGATTCACCTTAATAAGGCTAAAAAATGCATATGGTCACTGTTGTGGGGAAAAATGCCTATGCAGGACAATCCTATCCACCTAAGGTGTGACAGTGCCTTAGCAACAAACAGAGACAGCTATTCTAGTATTCTTCCTTTATGAATTAAGAATGAAGAGAGATAGATGGACTAACCGGTGTCTTCCGTTTGTCCCTCGATCCGGTTCCTCTTCTCTTGGAGAGTTCCCAGCTACTTGTCTTCCTGCTCGCCCAGCTTCAAGAGGTTTCTGCAAGATCACAAGAAGAGAACGCTACACAAGACATGGATTCATATTCATAACTAGTTCAGGATTAGAAATAAACTAAACATACTAATGCAATCATACATCAAAGATACATCAGTATATAGGAGAAACCAAGATAGCTTTATTGATGAATAACAAGGTTCAGGAAGAGATACAACCCAGAGGGCTCCAATCCAGCATCTCCTTCCCAACAAATGGAATTCCTATCTTCACCCCCTTCAAAGAATTAAGCACCCAATGATCCCAATCTCAAACCAACAGCGATTCTTTGCAATAACAAAATTCCAGCCTCTAGATCTCATGGAGGAGAGATCCATATATAGTTGTTTGGAGAGAGGATGAGTCAGCTTGAGATCTGACTAGTGTCCTCTCCCTCTGTCAGTTCTTGATTCCACTTGGAGATTTGGAACCTCTTACTCATCACTAGTCGAATTCACTGAGGCAAGTGTCATTGAGGAAGATTCTGGAAGCTTCCTGGGTCTTGACACCTCTTGGAATGAACTTGCCATTTGGCAATTCTCGCTCAACGCAGGTAGCCAGTGTTGGCTTTGACATTCAGCGCAGGTAGCCAGTGTTGGCTTTGACATTCAGCGCAGACAGCTAGTGGAGCCACTGAATTGATCCTGAATTGACTTGTTTTTGAGCAGTTTCTGATGGAGAACTTCTGTGAATTGTTGTGGTTTGTTAGCCTTGTTCCTCTAGGGGTAGGAAAAACATGTTTAGGGACTTTGGATCCCTTAGATTATAGACATTTCATGCTCAATGCTGTAAGGCACAAAAATGTCTATAACAGTTGCCCCCTAAAGTATGAGGTCGTTTATCGGGTGAAATGCTTTATCAGGGGGATCCGAAGTTCATCCAATGCTGGGAGGAGACCTGTGATAAGATACAATACAATACATTATTTTTCATACTGCTTTCATGATCTAGCTGAGGCGGGCATTCCCATGCTCAACTTTATAAATTCATTTTTTTGTACATAGAACATACAATCGTCTAATGGTAGACTAATAATTTTGATGAAATTATCATCCTTTGAGTAGGATGATTATCTGCTGCAATGATGTACATGTCAATGTCTTTATCTTTCCTGAATATATATCGCAGCCCGGATGGATGAAACTAGATCCGGGGTCTTCAAACTCGTTCGATCTTCACTCTAAGTACAAGTCGATCCATGTGAGAAATGTTCTGAAGTCGAACATGGAAAGGCATCGCTTGATTACCAGTCAATGAGGTAAACTGTTAACAAGCGCGAGAGGAATCACCGATAATGATAATGACCCTCAAGGTACTGCAGTACAATTCACGTGGTGTGAATAAAGGACTTGGCGTCGAACACCACACAAAATCTTTCGGTCGAAGGTCATTGATGTATACCTGTCGCCGGAAGTGAGAAACTTTCCATTGAGGCATGCAAGCTTCAAAGTACCGAAGGGATTGTTCCTAGATCAACTTCTTGGATAATGAGCTGATGTCGACAAGAAGCGATCTGTCAAAGGAGGGCCTTAATGAATCCCACATCAATGACACGGAACGGAGCTAATGATTTTGATGGAGGTGAAAACGATCTGTGACATATGATTCAGGGTGGCGGTCATGAAAGGATGAAGGATAATGTATGGCAGTGAATGGGACACGGTTGACTTTTCTGAACGACTTCTCTTGAACATATGGCGACACTGATGCGATGGATCGATAGCATTACCCCAAATATGGATGGTATGGCGAGACCACGGTGATGTGACTGGTGAATGAAACAACCCAACCCGATTGTGGTACGGAGGAAAAGTGTCATGTTCAAGAGCGACTTGCTACCATCAAAGTTTTCTTGAGTTTCTCCCAATTTTTCCCCAGTCATTTCTGACCAGTACCTCTTTATTTTTGTCAAGCTTGAGGAGGATAACATATGCTTGTTCTATAACCTGCCCTTCGGGCAAGCCCATCGCTATGTTTTAACGAGCCTAGCGATAGTGAAACTCGTTCTCGTCTAAAGACAAGTTTGTTGCTATTTAATGATTTTAACGAGTCTAACGACAAGGATAACTCGGTCCTTTTCATTTTTAGAGAGTCTGAAAAGGTACATAAAGTTAACTCCAAAAGTCCTTTTTCGTCATCTAATCCCTTAAGTCCGAAAAAGTATAAAACAATATAGAAGGGATGAGTTTTCGATAGTTTTAACGAGCCGAATAAAACAAGCGCTCGATCTTTTTGTGCAATAATCCCTCAGGTCCAAAAAGATTAAAATCTAGAGGAGGGATAGCACTTCCTGTCCCTTTAACGAGCTGGAAGGCCAAGGACTCAGCAATCTTTTCATATTTTACGAGTCAGATGAAAAGAGCTTAAAGAAGACTCGTCTCTTGAGGAACGAGTGATAAAATAGGTTAGCAGCTGATTCCAGGTACAGGTTGGACTTTTCCAATCACGGCAGTGTCACAAGGATGGCTAGGTGAAATCACTCTTCGCAGCTGTTCCTCAAAATGGGTAAACAATCATATGGAGGTGAACGATCGGCCAAATGAAAAGTGGAGGTGACGGTGCAAACATGACCAAGGCTTTAATGGCTGATAAGGTTACATTCACAGTGGTTATTTACCGGGTAGTTCATTTTTTAACGAGCTTAAACGCGGGTGGAAACATTTGCTCAATCTTATGTTCATTTTTTAACGAGCATGAACTATGTGCTAAAACTGCTCGGATCTTGCGTTTATTTTTTAACAAGCATGAACTGTGTGCTAAAACTGCTCGAATAACCCAGTCATATGATAAGAGTGTCTCATTGAGATTCTATTTTTTATGGAGCTTCATCTCACAAAGCTTTGCCCCGGATCCTTTCGTTATGTAAGTTCGGAAACGACTAATCCTACGAGTTTAAAGGGTTAGACCTACAGGTTTAAAGGGAGGACTTAAAAATTTAAAAAACAAATAGCCGCCCCTTGCTTGCACTCCAAAAGGTTTGCATGCCCCCAGGCATAAAGTACGATTTCAAGGTTACCTCTACTTCATTTCCGTCAAAACATTTGTTTCACCGAGAGAGGCCTACCTCTTTCAGGTTACCCAAAGATTGTCTCGTTAATCTTTCAAACAAAACACCTCCTCGGCAATGTCTACCGAAATAGACAAAGGTGAGCGACGTAGCCCGCCAACTCACATAACTTCGACAAAAGAATCTTATTCGAGAATAACCCCTCTTCCTAGACGGACGGGGTATAGACTAGTCATATTCTCCCGCGGAAACCTACTCTATACCCAAAGTTTCCCTGCCGAAGCAGACCAGGACGCATGCCCCCTGGGTTCCAATCATATCCTCCTGGATTACTCGCGCTCATCAAGAGGACGGACCGTGGGTTGAGACACTTCTTGCGTGAAGAGACCATTTAGGGATGGTACATGACTATTTGCGATGTGTGATCCGAGAAATGAAAGTTGGTCCATGAGCTTGACCACTCTTCCTTCATGCAGAAAACACATTACTCTAAAGAGTGAAGAGACGATGGCTCCCATGCAATATATATAGTCTCGTCCAAGGAGTAGGTTATAATCCAAGGGTCCTTGAATGACCATCACGTTCATTTGAACGGTCTTCCCTTTCAATGTGATGGGCACATTGGGGAGGATCCCTAAAGGTCGACTGGTTCCTTTATCAAAGCCTGATAGATTTCTCATTTCAGGCAAAAGCGCTTGCGAACCAAGCGCTTTCCAAGCAATAGAGGAAAGGATACTCGCAGATGCCCCCTCATCAATGATAGTGCCAGCCATTACCATTCCGTATATTTGAACGATAATTCTGAATGGTATGCTTGCTGGCAACCGGGGTCTGCCTAGTTGGTTCCAGTCGAACGAGACAACTAGGTTGCTTGGTGGTGGGACCGAATAGACGGCCGGGTACGACTCTGACGAAGTTCCTTCCTGCGATAAAGGAATGGGCAAATTGCCCCCTTGTTCGTCGGAGTCTGTGTTGATGAAGAGAATTTGGACGGTGTCATCTTTACTCTCCTCTGTGATGGTATCATTCGAAGATAGAGCCTCTGAAGGCAAAACCGGGTCAACTGCCGTCTCAACCTTTAGACTTTCGTCAGGTATGGATTCAGATGGTTCATCTTCAATGATAGGTGCTTCGGCTGACCACCTGGGCGGGCCAGCCGGGTTCTCAACTAGTGAAGGACTTGGCAGGAGTTTTTGATATCCAGGAGGAAGTTGTGCTCGTAAGATCGGGCGATCTTCCAAAACTCTTTTAGCCTCGTCTAAGAAGGGACAACGGTGGATGGCATGGTCGCCTTCACACAGTTTGCAGGGAAATCTAGCTTTCCCTCTCTGTCCTGGGACTTCACTTTCATTAGTTGACGATGAGCTGTCAACATGGCTATCAGAGGTTGACGCCACCGAATTGTGCAGACGAGGAGACCAATCCCTTAGTATCCGAGGGATGCAGGGACAATCTATGTGGAAGTGGTCTCCCTTGCATATGACACATGGCGATTTAGGCCTAGTCAGTGCTGTGTGTGGATTTTTGTCAGAAGACACTTGTTTGCCCCCAGTCGCTTTTGGCTCCTTCTTCTTCTTCTCTTTCTTCTTCTTTTCTTTCTTCTCCTTAGGAACTTGGTTTTTTGTTCTACCAGTTCTGTCAAGCGAAGAGGAAGGAGGAGAGGAAGAATTAGATGAAGTAGAAGGCTGGTGGGCAATTCTGGTCTGGTCTAACTGTTGATTCGACTGTTCAGGAATAGTGGTGTTCTGAACGACATTGGTTGAAAAGAGCCAGACCGGCAAGCCGATTGTCAGTCCTGGAAGCGACAATGTGGCCATATGGGGTGCACCAACATCTCCCCAAGAGGAGAAGGGACTAGGATTTCCACCAAGGGGAATTCCTTGGTTGGTGTGCTCCATTTTTTCAACCTAAAGATCAACGCAGGAATAAAGGGTGATTGTTCCGTTTAAAATAAATTTTTAACGACGCTTAGACACAACTTGCTTTTTCACTTTTAAAGAGTCGAGAAAAAGCTAAAGATGACTCTAGTCTCCTTCGATGTTTTAACGAGCCCGAAGTGACAAATGCTTGGATGGACTTTTTCCGTTATAGAGTCTGAAAAAGGCCAAAAGGAACTGCTCTGGAGTTCTAGGCAGAGGGTGTGCCAAACTTTTCGCAAAACCGCAGGATACTTTTTAGGGTACGGGCGGTCGATCTTCCTGAATGTTGTGTTCAGTGCATTGCGATCAGTAGGGCAGCTAACACGGCTTCCTATGGATAAAGGTTATATTCCTATAGGGGTCTCCCAGTATATACGCGACGGTACGTGGGAGCACAATCCATACTGGCGCTATCGTCTCTCAGGAGGAATCACCCACCATCAACGAGATCGACAGTCACCAGGCTTTACGACGCCGGAACACGTCTCTAGCCTAGACCTCTATGTTGTGCGTTATGTTGCAAAGCGTTGTTAAGTTCATTCAATTTATTTTAGGTTGATCTTTTTTAAAAGTTTGCCTTTCTGGATCACCACGAGATGTATGATACAATTCCTAAATGCAGTCTAAAGATGATAAGCAAGCTTTATATCTTTTCAACTTTGAAAATCCTAGCTACTAAGGGAAAAGAAAGACACCATCTTTTCTCAAAGAGCAATCAGCACACTCTAATGCACTTTTCCTAGATCAATCATGCAAACTATCAAGATGCAAATGCACAATGCAGGTGTTTGTTTTCCGCTTTCTTAGTATTGATGCCTACACAGAAAGCTTTTTGTACAACTTTGAATTTACTTTTAAATGAAAAATACAAACAAGTTTACTTTTTCGAAATCAGAGAGGGTAGAAGAGATTACAACACTTAACGATTTTCGAAATGAATACTTGTTTCGACACTTAAAAGAGACAAACTCAAACCAATAAGCAAGAGTAAATGTATAATCAACTGCAAACAGCCAATGAACTCTCTTCTAAGATCACAATCAACAGATCTGAATCAAGGGCTACAGGATGACTATTTCACTCATGCAAAGGAAAACTGTAAATGACGCCACAAACACATAAAAACACTCACAGTCTTTTTGTACAAAAGGAGGCAGAATTTAAGCAGAGAAAAGGAGTTATCAGACTGGTACCTATGCTAGTTACAGGCTGCAAAAATCAGAGATCAAAACAAGGCAAAACAGAGCAGAGAACCCCAGCTGCACAAGGCCAAACTGGTTCAGCGCAACCTCAACACAGGGGTTTTGACATTCAGCGCAGGTAGCCTTCACGGGACCTGCGTTGAAATGCAGAACCTCTTCACAGGGGTCGCGCTGAAGGAGAAACGAGAGTTTCTCACTAGTTCTGGGTCACAAATTGCTATTTAATCTACAGTTTCAGGCCAAATCAAAGCAACAAGCAAGGTGCAATCAAAGGGATGCTTTGAGGGAGTACTAAGATCTATCACAAAGGATCATCAAATCATTTGTGAGTCCATTGTTCAGATCATAGACAAGTCCAGTGATTGGATCAAAGCAGCAATTGTCTACTTTGCATCTGGGAGTAGCAGATGCAGTTCGATTGTTGCTATCAAGTCTATGAAACAAAAAATGATAGAAACACAAATAAAATGACTAAACAGTTCTCCCCAGTGGAGTCGCCAATTTTTTGTGGGGAAAAATGCCTATGCAGGACGATCCTATCCACCTAAGGTGTGACAGTGCCTTAGCAACAAACAGAGACAACTATTCTAGTATTCTTCCTTTATAAATTAAGAATGAAGAGAGATAGATGGACTAACCGGTGTCTTCCATTTGTCCCTCGATCCGGTTCCTCTTCTCTTGGAGAGTTCCCAGCTACTTGTCTTCCCGCTCGCCCAGCTTCAAGAGGTTTCTGCAAGATCACAAGAAGAGAACACTACACAAGACATGGATTCATATTCATAACTAGTTCAGGATTAGAAATAAACTAAACATACTAATGCAATCATACATCAAAGATACATCAGTATATAGGAGAAACCAAGATAGCTTTATTGATGAATAACAAGGTTCAAGAAGAGATACAACCCAGAGGGCTCCAATCCAGCATCTCCTTCCCAGCAAATGGAATTCCTATCTTCACCCCCTTCAAAGCATTAAGCACCCAATGATCCCAATCTTAAACCAACAGCAATTCTTTGCAATAACAAAATTCCAACTTCTAGATCTCATGGAGGAGAGATCCATATATAGATGTTTGGAGAGAGGATGAGTCAGCTTGAGATCTGACTAGTGTCCTCTCCCTCTGTCAGTTCTTGATTCCACTTGGAGGTTCTTGCTTCCACTTGGAGATTTGGAACCTCTTACTCATCACTAGTCGAATTCACTGAGGCAAGTGTCATTGAGGAAGATTCTGGAAGCTTCCTGGGTCTTGACACCTCTTGGAATGAACTTGCCATTTGGAAATTCTCGCTCAACGCAGGTAGCCAGTGTTGGCTTTGACATTCAGCGCAGGTAGCCAGTGTTGGCTTTGACATTCAGCGCAGACAGCTAGTGGAGCCACTGAATTGATCCTGAATTGACTTGTTTTTGAGCAGTTTCTGGTGGAGAACTTCTGTGAATTGCTGTGGTTTGTTAGCCTTGTTCCTATAGGGGTAGGAACAACATGTTTAGGGACTTTGGATCCCTTAGATTATGGACATTTCATGCTCAATGCTGTAAGGCACAAAAATGTCTATAACAGTCACTTTTTGGACTCATAAATATAGTTGTTACCTTCCAAATAGCTATGAAAATAGCTTTTGATTACCTCATCGGGAAGATCATCCAGATCTATCTCAATGAATTAATGGTCTATTCTAAGTCTCACTCCAATCACTTTGATCATATTTTCCAATTATTTTTAATATGCAAGAGATATGGCATGTGTTTGAACCACAAAAAGTTCATCTTTAGTGTAACTAAAGGAAAACTCCTAAGGTACATTGTTTCCAAATTTGAGGTCAGCTTTGACCCAACTAGAGTCGAGGCAATAAAAAATATACCAGCCTCGAAATCTACAAAATAAATTCAAACTTTCATGGGAAAAATAAATTTTGTTTGAGGGTTTGTCTACAATTTTTCAAAAATAGTTAAACCTGTTGAACACCTAATCCTAAGTGGGTTAGTGTGGAAGCCAAATAGACCAAAGCAGTCCAAGAGACCTTGGGATCTGAAACCCAAGAGTCACATATTGTACTATAAATGTATATCTGATGTTAATAAAAATTGTACTACATGTTTTATCTTTCATGTTTCTGGTTGCCCATGTGTGTTTAACATGGTATCAGAGCAGGCGTATTCCTGCCCTGCATAATTAATTTGAGCCATTTTTTGTATGGCCTTTTTGTGCAAGCCATTTCTGCCATCAATTCTGCATCTCAGGAATAATTTCTCATGAATATTTCTCCTGCTAAATTTCAGCTGCTCCTAACACTGCCAGCGTTGTCCAAGTGGTTCTAAGATGTTTGTCTGCCATATTTTATACCTGCGCTGCTCCTCCATATTCCTTTATCTGAGTTCTGTCTGCTTGATCAGCGTTGTCCAAGATATGCTCTGTGCACTCTCTCTATAACCGTTTTCTGCCATTATTGATGTTGTGCCACTCTGTCTACCATAATTATTTCTGCTCCATTTCTGCCATGCTTTAGCTCTGAAAACATTCTGAATCACTGTAATAAATTATTTCTGACGCGACAGTCTCATTGATTCTAATACCTAACGTTCCATTGGCATGCACCTAATCTCTTAACAACATTATTTTCCCTGCGTTCAATCTTCTTGGAAATAAACGCTGCTATCTCTGCCATTCTGAATCTGCTCAGGCATAATAATCTACACTCTGTGTGATAATGGGTAACGCTTGGTATTCCCATCGAATACCTCCTCCTACAGTGCTATCAGCGTTCAGAGCAGGATAGAACTGGTGCGTCGTTGGGCTGGTCCATGCTATATGTGGGTTGAAAGTGCGTAGGAGGAGGGTCTAGTTATAACGTATATCCACCAGTTATGTTTGTATTGAAATAAACTGCCTAACTGTATATCGACTTATGAACGTAGCCCAAATCCTGCTCTCTGTGACTGTATATTGCCCCAGAGTACACCATGATGCACTTGAATGTGTTTAAATGCGTGATTGTCTCGGCGTGCTGAGGAGTGCGTGTTGTGTGGTCTGTCTCGGCCGCTCAAATATCCCTGGGCTCTGCAATTGGCGTTGAAAGTGGCGTCCCACGCATCAGTCTTCCATCGATGTGGTGAAGAGACATGCCATAATTTCTCTGGACCTGGGCAGGCTCCGCAGATTCCATTACCCTGCGAAAGCAACCCTTATGAACAGGGGTCACGAAATCATGATTTCGGGTTAACTGGTAGAAAGGTGCCGGCGGTGTTGAAGGGAAAAGATTCACTTGCCGCTGATAATCACGCACAGCATTGGCAGCAGCCCCGCCTGAAAGGATAGCATAATTTTTCCACAAAGCTCACGAGAAGAATATCTTTCGAGATCGGGATTCAAAAGGCCGCAAACTAGGCACATTGTGTAGATCTCTCATTGACTGGTTCATGGGAACAAAATTATGGCTACTTAAGATTTATTTGACTTGGAATTATCTGAGGAGTGGCCATTCATCCATCAACCATTACTGCCTATGGTCACGTGATAAGAATTTTGGAGCACTGGTGAGATCTTCTCGCTGGAAACATTGTCGATCAAGCACAGAGCAGAGAGGAAAGGTTCAGATTTGAAACAATGTCCTCATCAACAACGTCATCTTGAAGTCGCCTTTTAGTGGAGCCTGCGTTGAATGATGCAGTCGATGACTATGAGAATCCAACTGTTTGGTTTGTTTTTATTGTGTGAAAGTCCCGTGGGTGTACAATAAATCTTATGGACCTGCATACAATGTTACGAGGATCATGAGAATCAGGTTTATTGAGCCATTGAAAAGAGAAATATGAAGCAGATACAATGCGTTCGGCAAGATCTGAAGCGGAGCTACATAGCATTTTTAAACTAGATTAAGACTTCATACGTGAGGAAAAATATTATGCCTGACATAGTTGACAGTGGCCATATAAAGTCATACTATGTGATTGAGGTTGATCTTATGAAACCATTGGCAAAGATGGATAAAAAGTTCATGAACTGTTTGACATAACTTCTCAACTTCTGCAACCTTTTGCCGATGCATTTTGTCCAATATTTTGTTCTCCTCCTGGCATATTTCAATCTGTTTCATCAACTCCTGGTTCCTATTTTGTAAATCATCAACCATCGAAGCTTTTTCCCGAGCAAACTGCACTGTCCTCTCTGCATCGAGGAGGGCTACTTCTTTGGACTTTTCGAAACATCTAGAACCGCAACCACAAATGCAGCTTCGTCATCTCCAAAAGGTGATCCGATAGGAACACCTTCACCAGGGACAACTAGCGCAAGCGGCATAGGATACTAGAACCGCATATATTTTGATGTGGTCACACCAATACCTCGTAAAAGCACGACCAGGGGCGCAGGGATCAGCAATCCTTTGAATGTCTAGGGTTCAAGTCTGCTTTGAAGATGACCTCCTTATCACTTATATTTTGTGTTTTGATGGAAAGTCAAGCAAATGCATGAAGAATGCAATGGATACATGGAGATCGCCGCTGATGATTTAAGAGTTAATGCTGGGAAAATGTGTTGATCTTCATTATAAGCATCATTTATATAGATAATCATCCACAATAAAGGAGTAACCTACCAAAGACCAGAAGTAGTGTGGGAATGCCTTTATCTCTGTGTGAGCTTGAGAGGCATCGAAAGGGTCGTTGATGACCTGTGTGCATTCATATACCCAATGCATAGTGCAGCATGCAACCACCATATTAGCTAGCTCTTGTTATGTTGTTTCCTTCGACTGGTTCATTTAAGTGATAGTGTGTTGGAATGTAATGAGGTTGATCTGGTGAGAATATAATAATGCATTGATATGTTTTCTGTTCTCGGCAAGTCGTGAAGGCTTTGTGCTTTGAATAATTCTGAATGTCATATGCTGGTATGCGCTCTGTTGGATTCTGCGTTGAATTGAAGGCTCTGGTTTGTGGTATGTGTTGAGTTCTTTTCTTGAAGGTTGTGCCGATGTTCTTTAAAGCTTTTATATTTGGGAGTGTTTGGTTGCAGTGAATTCAAATGCTCCTGCTAAACATAGCATGCACAGTACAGTAGAGAAGACCTTTTATATTGAGCCTGCATAATAGCTATTTGCAGAAAATCATTTGTTATCATGCAAATCTGGTATCTCAAATATTGAAGTGGACTATTGTTTTCTTTGAAGAAAGTGGCAAGATCAGAGGATACTGATTCGTACCCCAGTCAAGGCATATGAACATTCAAGTCCTGTCCATGACAGTGTTATAATTGTTGAAGTTTTGTTAGCCATCATTTCTGATTCAAAAGGGAAGGAGTATTTGAAGGATCCAAGTAAGTTTGCAGTTGCTACTGCCCCAGTTGTGGAACTATATTTAAAACTCATTATAGTTTCTGTTCCTTGATTCATTTGCTGCACATTTACAAAGGATTTTTCTGTGTCTTTGTACTGTGAGTGGGTGTTACTTTTACTCATTGGGTCATAGTTGTAATCAGTCTTTTAAAGGGGTGTAATTTTGACAATGAAGAATATGCCTCGAATTATTGAAATATTAGAGTTCTTAAAAACTCTGATACATTCCTCTAATCATGAAACATTCCAAATCAGCAAAGGCTCTCTCTCCGAAATTCAGACATGTCTACAATATGCACAAGAGAAAATTGATTTTTTGCAGCTTGAAACACAGCTACAGCAAGAAGAATTAAAACGAAGCGGTCATTCTGAACCTATTTCTGTTCAGAACAATGAAGCAGACTCCCATAAAAAGCAAGTCAATATTTTTCAAGTTCATTCAGATCCAGTACCCAATAAAGCAGCAATTGTACATGCAGATGCAGAAACTCAGTCTGCACTTCCCAAGCCCATCATCAGACCTTGGGAACAGCTTGTCCACAACAAGCACATAACTGGTCTTGGATATGACAAGGACTTGTCCTTTCATATTCCAGACTATGCCAAGCCCATTCAGTTTCAGAGTGCTGGATTCATTCATAACAGTTCACTTGCTCCTCATGACAGCTCACCTCCAGCTGTTCCAGATTCTGCCCCTCTTCCACAGCAACAACAACAACAAAAACAACAGATCGTGAAATGCCAACACTGTGACCGAGTTGGCCATTTGAAAGATCATTGTTTTGATCTTCATCCATGTAAGCATTGTCATAAAACCACTCATTCTTCAAACAGATGCTTCAAAAACAAACGTCTCGCAAGAACAAAGATTCATCTTGGATGGATCGCTTCTTGGCAATGGGCATCAACAGCCAAGAAGATATTCCAACATGTCAGAACTTGTTCCAGAGTATTGAACAGTCTTGCAGTTGAGTTTTCTCCATCTTCTCACCTTGTATCTGACAGGGGGGGAAATGATGGTCATCTACAAGCTTCAAAGTCACATCAAGTGAGCCTGAGCCACAACCTGCCACACCAGTTTCAGAGTTGTAGCCAGAGACAAAGATGCCTGAACATGCCTTCAGTTGGCAATCTAGGACACTTCCTCTAGCAGAAGACTTCGGCTTCTTGCCAGTTTTGGAAGAGTTCCGGGAACAAAATTGAGAACACTTCCTCTAGCAGAAGACACCAGCTTCTTGCTAGTTTTGGAAGAGTTCCAGGAATTGCATTAAGCATTCCAGAGTTGTTGGTCATCCTTAAACCATCACAGATTGAGAACACTTCCTCTAGCAGAAGACTCCAGTTTCTTGCCAGTTTTGGAAGAGTTCAAGTAATTGCATTAAGCATTCCAGAGTTGTTGGTTATCCTTAAACCATCACAGGTTGAGACTTCCCTTTTCCGGTTGAAGTTTTACCTTTTATGCGGGGTGAGACCTCCCTTTTATGGTTGAAGGTTTCCCTCTTTAAAACAATAGGATCACTTCCTCTAGCAGAAAACTTCAGTTTCTTGCCAGTTTTGGAAGAGTTCTGGGAACTACACTAAGCGTTCCAGTGTTGGTGGTCATCCTTAAACCACTGCCCTTTATGCCAACATTTCATAGAGCACATTCAGTCTAGTGCTGCCATGCATTTTTGCACATTTTGTATTACAGCTCTCTTCTTGGACTCATACATAACCCTTCAGATTAAGGGGGGGAATGTTGGACACCTAATCCTAAGTGGGTTAGTGTGGAAGCCGAATAGACCAAAGCAGTCCAAGAGACCTTGGGATCTGAAACCCAAGAGTCACATATTGTACTATAAATGTATATCTGATGTTAATAAAAATTGTACTGCATGTTTTATCTTTCATGTTTCTGGTTGCCCATGTGTGTTTAACAAAACCAACTCATAATCTACTCAAGAAAAACCAGACTTTCCAGTGGGATGGTTCCACCAAAAGATCTTTTCTAGCCATCAAATAGGTCATAGCCTCTACCCTCGTATTGGTGAAACTTGATTTTTCCAAATAATTCCTCATATAAGCTAATGCAATAGAAGAAACCATTTATGGCATTCTCATGTCGAAGAATGATCAAGGTGAAAAATAGCCTATAGCCAATATGAGTCAGATTTTATCAGATGGTGAATTTAAATACTCATTGATAAAAAAAAATTCTTATGCATTGGTCAAGTCTATAGAAACGTTTTAGCACTATGTCTTGGGTAAGAGCATAGAGGTAAGAGTCCAATTAACTGTTGTCAAATGTTTTCTCTCTCGGGCATTATTGTCTAGGAAGTTGGCAGGCTTGCCAAGATTCAAGAACATGATTTAATTATCCCTTCAAAAATGCTTAAGGGGCATGATCTGTTCCTTCACTTGGCCTAGCATCTTGAGCCTAGTGAAGTTGATAACAACGATGATTCCTTATCAAATTTTTTTCTAATAAACAATCACCAAATTGACGTCGCAAGTCATCCCTGGTACAAAGATATAATATTTTATCTGCAAAATGAAAGATGTCCAAATAATCTTGATAAATATCAATGAAGGAGAGTGTGCCTCGAATCCTTGAAATATTTAATCTTGAATATTATGTTGTTTCACAGATCCTTCGACAAACTTATCTTGTGTTGAGTAGATGATAAAGCATCCAACAAACTCTTGAAGGTTTTTGTAGCAACCAAAAGTCGTATACGCAGTGGAAATATTTAAAATACTTCAAACACATAAATGTCCATTGTAAGACATGTAACTGTATATTGAATTGATGCGATATGATGATATATTAAAATGAGGTGAGGGCCTGCTTATATACCATAGGCAGGTTCCCTTTCATAAATGGTCATGTCTCTAAGACATGCCTCTTCATTACTAAATAACTAACTATTAGTTAATTAAGTATTATTTATTATTATTATATTTTATATTTATATTATTATTTTTATATGAATTATATTCATAACATTGTCCCTATCTTCAAAAATATTTGTCCTCAAAGCTTACTGATGAAAGGCTTGGCCTCTTTTTCTCGTTTCGAATATCTTCTCATCTATAAACTTTCATCTTCATTGATACAAGACGATATGATTCTTAGAGAGATAAATAAAATTTTTGAATTGAAAATGGATCGGACCATCCTATATTAACCTTTTGTGAAATATTTCAATCACTGGAATTTTGTAATGAATTTTTAGCATAGGACTGGATTCCGTAAACTTCAGTTTCCCTTGGAACATAAATTTGTTGTTTATGTTTTGAGTGATACCAATATGTAGTGTTAGCGCTTGGAATTCACCTAGGCTGAGATAGACAAACTCTCAAGGCTACATCAAACCATTTCACCTCGTAGCTAGCCCTACGAGGTATGAGAAGGCTCTCTCGGGTCAGATTCGATAGATCTTTCAATATGATTAGGCTAACCAATTAATAATAAAGATTTTAGGCTAGTAAATTGATAAGGGGGTTGATTTAATGATTTTTGGGGTTTTTGGTGGCAATTGGTGGAAGTGCAATTCAAGGTGCGGGGATTGAGCACAGTTTTCACAGGGGGATCTAAGGGGCAAGGTAGGAATGAGTGCTGATGCCTTAATCTGAGATGGATGATCAGAGATGATAGAGGAGAAGCTAAAGAGGGCAAACACACAATTCGAATCCTCTCTAGACAGTAGAAAACATTAAAATTGAACAAACTAAAAAGCTGAGCATGTCAAAACATGAATTCAAACTTTACCACTTCATCTGTCCAATTTAGAAGCATAAGAGAGATGTGAAACACATAAACAAACTTACAAGAACATGTAGAGAACACACCATCAACAATCAGATCCACAAGAATCCTCAAAGATGTCTGTAAAACCCTGGCTTTCCTTGCCTTCAATTGCAGAAATAGATGCACAATATACAATAAAGCTTCCTTACACAAGAGTCCAACCATCAAAATGAGAAGGAGAGAGCATAATATAGACCATCTAGACCATCTAACTCCTTTCCCCACCTCTAGGGGTCGAGCTCAGCTTTCTAGGAGCAGTTTGAACAAATTCTAAACTAAGAACTAGAAAATAGGCAGCCAAACAACTTGCCTCTATTACTTAGCTAACTCATCCATGCATTAATTTTTCACTTTTTACATCATGGAAGCTTCTAGAAGGGTAAAGAAAGATAAAATCTACCAAAGTGCCATGAAAATATTACATTTATCCATCATATACAAGTAAAAATAGTCAACCATAGTCAAAACAGTGTTTTTTGACCAAAAATGTGAATTCTGGCAAATCTGGAAGTTCTGGTCGCGCCCCTGGAAGTTCTGGTCGCGCCCCTTAACAGCTGTTTTTGAGTGGGTTCCACTGGTCCAAATCAGGTGCAAGATGGCTCATTGGAAAGCTTGGCCTGTCTACTTTCCATCCCAAGTGGAATTTCTAAATTTGGTGTTGATTTGACCCCTCAAAAACCATTTCTCCCAAGGTCACTTTCTGCAACTCAAAAAGTGGGCAGAAAGTCATTTTTTTGATGTATTTTGAGCTTTTGGAGGCTCAAAACTCAAAACCAGGCTTCTCCCAAGCATTGGTAATTTTTCTTTTTGCATGCCCTTTCCAAAAATGCCAAGTTTTCAAAATTCCGAGCAGTCCTCCAAAATGGTCTCACCCGGGGTGAGACCAAACCGTGGCCAAAACCTGTAAAATTGCACAAAAATTCACAAATGACAAAATTTTCTCCAAATTTCTTGAAATTTGGGCTGGGAGTCCCCAATCAAGTACCATGCTCAGTCAAAGAGGCTTTGGCCAAAATTTGGAGTGGATCGGGCGTTTTCCTTCGTTTTTGTGCTTTGGCCAACCGTCCTTGGAGCACCTTCGTTCTCGCCGGTATTTTTGACATTTCTCTCAAACCATGACACCTGTGTAAAAAGTGAAAGAGGTTTTTCTTCCTTGGCATGTTGTGGACAAAAACCTCTCTCAGTTTTGCAAAATTCATCTTTGATTGCTCAGAAACAGCTTTTGAGTGAAACTTGTCCCGATGTGTGAAACAAGGGATTTTGTCGAAATGGAGCGAGATGAAGGGGATAGGGGGCTTCTAAATTCTTGGGGAAATTTGTGGGAGTGGGGAGGGATGTTAGGAAGCAGGAGAAAGTGGAATCTCAGTGACTGAGTGAGGAGAAGGGGTCGAAAAGGACAAAACACAGGCCAAACCTAGAAAATTGCCAGCTTGTAGCTAGAAACTAGGGTTTGTACAAAAATGAGGAATTTGGCGGATCTAAGGGATGGGAAGTGTTTGTTAAGGTACTTTAAGGATAGGGGAAGGTGTATGAACATCAGGAAACAAGTTTTGCCGGTGATTTGACCATCCAAGAAAAATTGCCTTCAAAACCCTAGGAGAGGGAAATGACCTTGCCTAGGCACAACTGAAGCATGAACAAGATGTAAAATGACCCATTAGATACTGACATGACGATGAAAACCCTCTGAATGATGATAAACTCAGCTGAATGGTGACATAGACTGACATTTGGGCAACTTTGAACAGAGTGAAAGCAAACCCTAGACCTAATGCTTAGTGACCAAATTTTGCTTGAAAACTCTTTGAAATAACAAAATTTGACCTTGACACTTCAAAATCACTTTGTAAGAGCACATTTGATCACTGGAGGAAGGCTGGAAAGACTGACACTAACATGTAGATCAATTGAAAAGTCTACTCTTACGGTTTTGATGTAGATAAATATTTCTTTTGGTTGTATTTTCCCTTATCATGTTAGTGGTTGTTTCATGATTTCCTTTAGGCATTTTTGTTGTGGAGTTGGCTATTGAATCACCATTTGGAATTTCCATCATTTGAACTTCAACTTCTAAATAAGTTTTAACCTCTCTATATTTCTCTTCTTCTTTAGTTGTGATATCGACTGGATCAGTATTGATTCCTTTATCTTCAACTTTGATTGAAATGACTTATGACTTCAATACTTCTTATTAAATTTATTCTAGCTTCTCATTTAGTGACTTCTTGTCACTTCTAATCTTCTTTATTTGCACAAGTAGGCTTTGGCTATGATTCCTTGAGCGTAAAATCTCTTCATTTTCAGAATTCTTGACTTTGTCCTTAGTATCCTTCTCTTTATCTTTTATACATTTGATTTGTTCTAATAGGCTTTGATTTAGGTATTTTAATCTCAAATTTTTGTCTTCCTTCTTCGATAGATTCTTGTTAAATTCCTTCTTAGAACTTTCATTTTCTTGCTTTTATTTTTGTTTCTTAACCTTGGACTTCTTGATCTGTTCAAGTAATTTTTTAGTATGGTCTCTTAAGCGCAAAATATCCTGATTAATTTATGTTGATTTCTCATGAAATCGATCTTTATTTTTCTTCTCTGATGCTCCATTCTTTTGTTAAATTTTTGTGATTTCTTCCTTTAATTTTTTTATTTGCATATTCTCATTGTCTTGATCTTGTTCTGTACTAAATAATCTTCCACACCTTGGACATCTTAAATTGCAATTTTTTTAATATAACTATGTCTAATTCTGTTTAAACTTAATGGACATTTAGTCCAAAAAAGTGATTGTTGTGTGGAACTCATGTTGACTACTTCCTTCATTATTTTCAAATTAGGCTCCATTTTTCTTGACTTGATAACATTCCCTGGTAATTTTGTTTTTAAGAAATGGACTTCTTTTGTGTTCGTCGATGAGTTTTGGGTTTAATAATAACTATTTTAAGCCTTACAATAATACCTTCTTCTTCCTTTTTTATTTATCTTTCTTCCTTATTATAAATTAGAGTACTATAAGTATAATTTTATAACTTGAACCTTCTTAAAGTATATGTATATATGTATATATATATATATATATATATTATTTTTTCCTTTTTTCCATTATATACCTTTCCCTTTCTTAAATCACATTTTTTAATAATATAGTTTTTTAATTATTATTAAAAAATTGATAATTATTATTATTATTATTTTTAAACTCTATAGTCGTAAAATATATTAATTAAAAAAAATGTTTAAACTATATAATTTGTTTTTAATCAAACGTAATAGGTTTTAAAACAAGCAATGTTTCTTGATTGGGGTACGACAGTCTACGTGGGTGTTTCTTGCTTGGTGTACGATGGTCAATGTGGGTTGGCTCGAATAGAGCAGTATGAAGGCGACTCCTATTTCCAACCCTATAGCAATATAAATGCTATCTGACATGCGAGGGGAATAGCCATGGAGTGTCCTCTCCATGCTCGCCCTCTCTCTCCACGTGCTGTCACTCAGAGGGCGATGGCTATTCCGCTCGCATGTCAGATAGCATTTATATTGCTATAGGGTTGGAAATAGTGTTTGCCCAGTATGAACAGGGATGGTTAGGAACAAGAGAAGGAACTGGATGCAGTAGAGAGTGTGGGTGTGCGGCAATGAGAGCATAGTGGATGAATTTTCACAATGAACAAAGACTCGGGAAATAAGAGAGGGGATCGGATGCGGCAAAGAGGATGGATATACGTCAATGGACAGGACAGGGGAAACTAGTACTGATGACTTTTGTTCAAATTTTATAGTAGAGTGTTTGAAATTCGACAACAATGCAAGGTGAGATAGGTAAAACAATGAACTAGAGGTGGACGACAAAAGACAGGGTGGCAGCAACCAGACATTGACGATTGGAAGTATGGGGCTATCGTAGCCTGTTGGCTGGTGTAGTGGCCATTATGTTGGACAGAGGTCGGTCAAAGGTACTTATGGTAGCGATCTCCACAAATTCCGATGACGAACAAATGAAGGGATGTTGAGTTGTTGCAGCGATGGTGTGTTAGGCCCCTATACTACTAGTGTAACCCCTTATTGTTATTAGTATAACCCACTTATTATATTGATGTACCCATGTAGTGCCCATATTGTTACTATTGTGCCCCATAGAAGCCCACTATTGTTATTATTGTGCCCTTACATTATTATTGTTATGTCGGCTCTGATTATGTTATAACCCCTTAGACTCCTATATATATAAAGGAGGCCTTTTCATTTGTATCATCCAATAATTGTTCATTTATGTAATGTAAAGGAGGTTGCCCCCTCGAAGAGGCTGAATTCTAAGGCTTTGATCTTTCTTTTCTATCTTTTCTTGAGTTGGTTTCATAACATTTGGTATCAGAGCTTTGGATTCTAGGGTTTCGCTGCTCCAAACAGGTCATCGTGGCATTTTCGCTATAACTTTTTTTCTGTGATGTTTCAGAAGTCGCAAGAAAAACCCATTTGAGAAGCAATCACGCTGAACCTTGGGTCCGAATTTCAGAACTTTTCGCCCGACATTGTCGGATATATGATCTCAGGAAGTTGGTCTTTTTGCAGACTCCTGAATTACACTCAAAACAGGTGACCTGGGGAAAATCGTCATAACTTTCTTTCTGAGCATCGGATTGAAATTTCGTAAGAAGGTACAGAACGAGGACGGGCTGTAGTTTTCTTTTATATATTTTTCAGAGTCAAAGGTTGAAATAGTGACACGTGGCACTTCATACAAGTTCGCTCTACTGAACTAGTCTATAATCAGGTCACTGCGGGAGATTGTGCATAACCCTTTCTTGGAGAATCCAATTTAGATCAGACTGGTGGCATTGGAAAGAAGACATAGAGGGCTACTACAAGTCACAAATTCATAATTTAAAGATTTGAAAGTACAAAGTTACAGTCGTTTCAAGGTAGAGATCCTAAAATCAAGAAAAAGAAAGATGAGGAAGTTTGATGGCAAGGATCCGGTAAATTGGATACTTTAGATGGAGCAATATTTTGATATACGTGGTGTACAACTGTTACAAAAGGTATGTATTGCATCTTCATATTTAGAACCAGATCAATTTTTATTGTACAAAGGGCTTTATTCTCGTAAAAAACTTGTTACGTGGTCAATTTTCACGGAGGAAATGATAGCACATTATGAGGATACAAAGAGCAACACCTTCTTTAGAGAAACACCACAACAATTGGAAAGAGTAAAAGGGCTTTGTGACATAGTGGAAAGCAAAATTATGGAAACCAAGAAGCATACCCATCACAACTATAAAGATGGAAGTGTTGTTTCTCCTAGTCTTCCACAACCTACAAGGGTTACACTACAACAATTGGAAGAAAAAAGAGAAAAAGGGCTTTGTTACAATTGTGATAGCAAATGCATTAAAGGTCATAAGTGTGCTGAGAAGAAATTATTTTACATAGAATATGAAGAGGAGGAAGAAAAGAATCAAGAAACATCAAAAGAAGAGGATATGCGCCAGGACCCCATCCCAAAGAAAAAAGAAATGATTTAGACGATATCTTGTAAAGAATTGGCAAGAATTACCACTTCTCAAACTCTCAAGATAGGACATATCAAGAAGAAAAAGGTGCAAGAACTGAAATATCACATCAAGAAAGAAGAAATGAATCCAACCATATCTTGTAATTCATTGGTCGAAATTACCACTCCTCAAACTATCAAGATAGAAGGACATATCAAGAAGAAAAATGTTCAAGAAGTGAAAGATCACATCGAGCATCAAGAAATGAATCCGACCATATCTTGTAAAGGATTGGAAGAAATTACCACTCCTAAAACTCTAGAGATAGAAGGACATATCAAGAAGAAAAATGTTCAAGCAGTGAAATATCACATCGAGCATCAACAACAAGTTATCCAACTTTCAAAGGATAACGCCACTTCGATGCAAAATCAAAGGAAACAACAGGTAGATCAACATTGTAGTGAAAAATGTTTTGATGTAGGTGATTGGGTATTTTTACTGCTACATCTCAAGCAAGCTATTTATGAGAAGGAAATGTTGGAAATACTACATACACTTAAAAAATGGCGACCTTACCGAATGGGAAGACTCTTCAAGGATGAGGATGTGGAAGCATTGTTTTGTGATATTTATATTATCCAACCAGATTGGATAAACGAAGCAAGGGACGAATGGAAGAAGGAAGAAGAAGTGTGGCCACTTATTCAAAAGTTGCAAAAGATCCCAATTCAAACAATATTGCCAGAAATTGAAGAGGAAGGAAAAATCATATTGAAACCTGGAGCAGTCACAGAAACAAGAACCCAACAACTACGAAATCGATCAATTTCAAAGTATCTCATCAAGTGGAAGAACTTACCCGCTGAGTATTCCACATGGGAGGACAAGAATTTTATACAGAAGCATCAAGAACTACTCAAGCGTTGAGGACAATGCTTTTTGAAGGAGAGTGGCATGTTAGGCCCCTATACTACTAGTGTAACCCCTTATTGTTATTAGTATAACCCACTTATTATATTGATGTACCCATGTAGTGCCCATATTGTTACTATTGTGCCCCATAGAAGCCCACTATTGTTATTATTGTGCCCTTACATTATTATTGTTATGTCGGCTCTGATTATGTTATAACCCCTTAGACTCCTATATATATAAAGGAGGACTTTTCATTTGTATCATCCAAGAATTGTTCATTTATGTAATGTAAAGGAGGTTGCCCCCTCGAAGAGGCTGAATTCTAAGGCGTTGATCTTTCTTTTCTATCTTTTCTTGAGCTGGTTTCATAACATGGTGTGTGGTTAAGGCAAGTGGGGTAATATGGTGGATGACTAGGGAATCCTCGGCGGCGGCTGCGCAAGCTCCAAGCAGAACAAAATTGGTCGATCACTGCATAGTGGACCTGTGGTGGAGGTTTCTGGTGGTGGTTGAGCTATGGTGGCTATTGTCGAATAGTAGCTTATCCTCTCTTTGTTTTTTATTTCGACAACCTCTCTTTTTTCTTTTTTTATTACAATTTTAATTTAAATAATAATAATAATAATAATATGATTATATGTATTATATCTTTTTCTTATTGTTTTTTTTAATTCAAGTTTCTGTGATCCATAATTTTTACGAAAAGAAATATTTCGATGATAATCACATAAGATAAAAAATTCGTCAACATGCTTCGACCAACTAGACTTCCTTTGGACTGTTATCTCTTCAAAATCAATAAATTGTTTCTTCTTTGCTTGCAACTTTGTGATGCACAAGTCCCATAGAGATGACTGCTATAGGTGCAATAATATTCCTTATACCCAAAAAATTCCTAAAAATGTTTACTTGAGTATTATAATGACTAAACACAAAAAAAAATTGCATTGAATGTTGTGACATTACCACTATCTACAACTTGCTTCTTTCCAATGTGACCAATTAGATTAGTATACCCTTGAATTGGGGCTTTCAAACATAGACCCTTATTCTTGTTGACAACTTTATAGATCTACACTCAAAAATGATTCCAAAATAAATGCCAATGTGAATTCAAATAGATGTACATTTCAATGAAATTCGTCTCACTGATTTGCACAGGATCGGATTGTATATTTTTATATACCAATCTCGTCACAAAACCTACAAAAAGGTTCTTGTCTTCTTATGCCACTTACACAAGTCATAAAATTCTATCTTGATCAATGGTGTCTATATCTTTGAAGACAATTCGAATGTGCCTCTAAGAAATTCGATCTAGGTCTATTTTTCTCAAAATTAGAATAGGAGGCTCGACTCCCTTTTCAAGATGTTTGATGCTTCAAATTATGTCCTTTTAAAGTGTGCTTATACCTAGAACAAGAGGAGATCTAGACTTGTTTCTTTATAAAACTGAAATTACTCCTTCTAGATTTCCAATTAGGCCATTATCCCATATTTGATTTGAGACCAATGAGAGAATTGATCCACACTTACAATATGAAAATCTAAACAAGGAACATGCTCAAAATTTCAATGCCTTGATGCACAGGTGTAGAGTATGGTTTTTTGAATTCTTTCAACAAGACTTAAGCTCAGAACGAGGTCATCAATACCCTCGATCTTGGATCTCTTTTATGCATAGGTGTATCCTCTTTCAATAGTTCTTTCGGCTCCCTTTGAAAAGGTGACAATGACAAACCTTTTAGGGATTCCAAAAGAGACTCATGCACATGCCTTTCAACTTGAGACTATGATCACTCAAAACTTGTCCAAAACGAAGGCTTGATAGAAAAATTTAGGATCCTTTCATATGTAGGTGAAATTTATATGTCTTGATCCTCTTGTAACAATACTAATACTCTCGATCTTGAATTTATATGCATAGGTATGGACAGAGGATGTTGGTCCACTTGAAATCAAAAAGGTTGAATTTCTTATAGGATTTACAATAAAGGTTTATGCTCATAATACTTTAATAATACTCATAACCTTTTGAGGAATATTTGACATCTTTCCAAGATGATAGATAATAAGCAGACCTTATGACGTCTTGCCTTGACTACAGTAGCATGCAATTATTTTGAAGACTTCATATCTTGTAAAATTACCTCATACCTTCGCTTACTTTGTCAAGATGCTTGGCATTTCTTGAGCTCCTCAAATAGCCTTTCAGTCCAAGAAGACCAGGGTCCTTAAGCTCTCGCTCTTCTTAAGTATGTGTGAGGTTATTTCACAAAGAAGAGGGCTAGTAGAATGAGCTCATAACTTTGCTTTATTTTTTGATAGGTTCGATCAAGGGAAAGAAGGTCTTCTAGATATTCGATTATCAAGAAAAGTTCTTATATCCCTCCAAAATCCATTTCTCCTTTCTTTGTATACTATCGACCTTCTCTCTAGAATTAGGGCTAGTAATTATCCCCGGATTTTTGTTCTCGTTTCCTTCACAAATTTGGACTAGTGAATTTGCTCTTCTTGAGATGAGATGTTGCCAAGTTGATCTTATTTTCTACCCTCACTTCAAAAGTTGGCTCTGTTACTATGTTGAGAAATCTAGGGCAAAGAGTTAGGTTAAATATTAACATGATTTCTCTTTAATACTTGACACTTTCTTGAGATTTATATCCTTCCATGGATTCGGTTATAGATCAATGTGATGGGTCAATCATAAATTTATATCCCAATACAATCATCACATATTCATAGGTTGATCCTTCTTGGTTAGCATAGATAGGTTGGTAGATAATCACTTTGGTCCATACATATAGAGAAACAAGTAGGGTTAGGCCATACTCTAGGGATGTACTATCCCACCTGGGCTTGATAACCCCTGTTCACTAACCTCAAATACAAGGAGGGTGTAAAATACCATATATTTGATAAATTTGTGGTATAAGTCAATTAACTCTGTTAGAAACACCAACAGCCTATAATCAGATTCTCGTGTTAAACTAAGCTTTCACATAATCTATGCCCCAGATAAGTCAACCATATACTGCTTTGTATCCCTATACCATTCCACCATACACTACCACACTCCTAATTTAGGTGCTAGCTACTCCTGCTTCAATGCCTAATCACAAAAAATTGTGATTATAACAACAATTTAAGCACATGTGTGCGTAATGTGTATGATGGGACATATGAATTATCCTCCCCACATTGATCGTCAATAATTATAACCTTGAATGGGTTAGCACTGGTCTATCTCATCATCTCAAAATGATCCGGTAGATGAAAATTTACAATTTTTATCATCATCTCTTCACATTATCTCATAGATGACCCTTTATATAGATTATATGCATGAATTTATGTAAGTACATCCCCTCTACCTATCCTATGATTCATTATGAAAGAAAGTGAATAAAGGACAATTGACGGATTTTTGTTGATAAGATCCCCTACTTATAAATTGTCATTTATTCACCTGTTGTCACAATCAATCATAGGCTAGGTAGAGGGTTTGGTCTGCCAAAAATTCATGCATGTAATTTGTAGAAGGGATCATCTATGAGACAGTATGAAGTGATGACGAAATACATGGTAAATTTTCATATGTCGGGTCATTTTGAGATGATGATGATAGATCAACTAGTCCATTCAAGGATATAATCATTGATGGGAAATCTGGGAAGGAAAATTCATGCATCCCATCATGGACATTACACTCATATATACTTAAATTGTCATCATAATCACAAACTGTTGTGAATTGATAACTAATATATGTTAGAATTTTATTAGACTAATATAGATTAGAAAATGCAAACAATATATAGATTAGTTGCAACAAATATAGTAGAAAATATTGGATGTGTGAGTAGTGAAGTCTCCCATTACACTAGTTAGTGTAGATCCAATTATGTTCTTGAGATTATTCAGCTTCAAAAAAAACTGGAAAAATTGTCTTCAAAACCTTACTAACAACTTCCTTGGTGATGATAGCATCACACCCCACTGATTTTCCATGCCCTTCAATCCAATTCAAAGTTGTGGGTTTCTTGTCTGCACAGAAATTGCTAGAAACACTCATTAACATCCATGTCATGAAACTCATTTTAAAGGAAATACAAAACATTCTTCACACCCTTGGATACCATATTCATCCCCATAGAATCCTTAGTAAAGCAATTTGGTTAAAGAATCTATTTAAATCCTTTGATTATTTACAATGTAGCCTAACAACTTGTTATTAAAAATATCATTTGATAGGATTGAAATAAATTCTATATAATCTATGTGTTTAAAATTTATATTAAAATTTAAATTTAACAATATAAATATTGCAATAATATATGTTATAAGCCCTTTTTATCTATGGGTGGTTATCTACTTATTATAATCCTACGTTATTAGAAACATAGTCCTCCCAGGCTTATGAATCTATCTTTACTAACCATTAATCTTCATATATATGGTTGTTCAAAGTTACGATAGTTTTATTAGCATTGTTAATGATTTTATTATATAGATATATTTTTAAACTTATAATTTAATGATAATGTTAGTTTTAATGTTAATATTGTTAATTTTTGTGAGTGTGTTATGTATAATTTTAGATATATAACAATTATGATATAGGGATGAGTCATAAGGGATTTGTCATTGTTTGTCAATTCAAAATTTGGATTTGGGATGCAAATCTAAAAAATAATGAGATATCATTCTCTTTCACTCCAATATATGTAAAATGAAAAGTACATTGCTATGTATTGTGAGTAATTTTGATTTATGGATTATTGATTGTAGTGGTTGAATTATTGAATAGAGGTTTTGGTATTTCACCTTTGGAATGAATATGATGGAGCCACAGAGAAAGAAAGAAAACCTCATGTAAAGTTGTCAAATTATTTTTTTTAAGTGCAGACACCCGTCAGATATTCGGCGGTACATGGAAGTCATCACATATCCGACTCTTATTTGATGGGACAATTGTCGTATATTCGACGCATGACCTATGGAAGAAAGCGTCAGAGGAATTTTTTGGGATGGCCTTAATCTGATATTCAAAATTTTGTGGCAAAATTATGTTTGGTTTGCCAACAAAATAAAGTTGAGAAAATTAAGACCCAGGGTCTGTTACAACCTTTAGCCATTCCAAGTTAGCTTTTAGAGGAAATATTAATGGATTTTATCACAGGTTTACCCATTTCTGAAGGAAAGAGTGTCATCATGGTGGTAGTTGATAGACATACCTAGTATGCACACATTTGTGCATTATCTCATCCTTTTAAATATAGTACAATTGCTACTACATTTATGGAAACAATTCAAAAGCTATATGGAAACCCAAAGATTATTGTAAGTGACAGAGATCCCATTTTCACTCGAAATTTTTGGATGGAATTATTTTCTTGCCTTGGTACTCAATTAGCTCATATCTCATCTTATCATCCTCAATCTGACAGGAAAACTAAGATAGTGAACAAATGTTTGGAAGGATATCTTTGTTGCTTTGTATCTAATAAAAAAACACAATGGGTCAATTGGTTACCTTTGGATGAATGGTGGTATAACACTTCCTTCCATACTGTAGTAAAATTGACCCCATTTATGGAACTTTATGGATATTATCCACCGTCCATCACATCATATTTAAGAGAAAATTTTAAGGTTCAAGCAGTGGAATATCACATCGAGCATCAACAACAAGTTCTCCAACTCTTCAAGGATAACCTCACTCTGGCGCAAAATCGAATGAAGCAATAGACATATCAACATTGTAGTGAAAGAAGTTTTGATGTAGGTGATTGGGTATTTTTAAGGCTACAACCATACAAACAAACATCCCTCAAGAAAGTTAAGAAGGATAATAAAGTATTTCCCAAGTATTATGGTCGTTACAAAGTGTTGCAAAAGATTAGTACTGTGGCATACAAATTGGAGCTACTTGCATCTTCCTGAGTACACCTATTTTTCCATGTTTCATGCTTAAAGAAGGTTATTGATGACAAGATCCCAATTCAAATAGTATTGCCAGAACTTGACAAAGAAGGAAAAATCATATTGGATCCTGAAGCAGTCATGGAAACAAGAAATCGACAGCTATGGAATCGATCAATTTCAAAGTATCTCATTAAGTGTAAGAACTTACCCGTTGAAGATTCCACATGGGAGGATGAGAATTTTATACTTGATCATATAGAACTACTCAAGTGTTGAGGAAAACACTTTTTTGAAGGAGAGGGGCATGTTAGGTTCCTATAATACTAGTATAGCCCCCTTATTGTTATTATTGGTGTAGCCCCCATATTGTTATTGTTGGCCCCGTAAAATCCCACTATTGTTATTGTTGTGTCCTTATATTATTATTTTTATGTAGGATTTGATTATATTGTGACCCATTAGACTCCTATATATACCAAGGAGGCCTTGTCATTTGTATAATCCAAGAATTATTTGATGTAAATGAGGTTTCCCCCTTGAAGAGGTGTTGTAGTCGTTGCAAAAACCCCTCTAAAATTTCCAACTCTTTAAAATTTTGGAGCCCCTTTACCTTTTCAAGAGTTTTCACCCATCCTTAGAGTCTACTCAGAAGCTCGGAAAACTAGAAAAGTCACAAAAGAACCTAAGTCTCTCCCTCATTAGCCGATCCAAGTCCTTAACCAAGTCTAATTCATCCAGTCGTAGCACCATGATGCAACCATTTCTTTTCCTACGAATCGTGTCACCCATGCAACCTTGCTAGACAGTGGAGTCGCATAGGTCGCATGAGTTAGCTAGTGAGCTGTGTGACCTTCGCGACCTATGCGACCACGTGACTAGGAAGTCGCTAGGTTGCAGAGGTCACAAACACCTCATCACCCACCCATGCGACCTGTGTGACCTAGCGACCTTCTGGTCACAAAGGTCGCACACTTCCCCAACTCGGGCCTTGCAACCCCCTGCAAGTGTGACTAAAGTTATATATATTGGCCTCGAACCGCTCATTTTTAACGCTTCCCCGACAATCATTTTTTCTTTCCAGGTGTCATCCTCCTCAGTCCTGACCCTGCAAATTCCTAACCTGGGGGATTTTATCCATAATTTAACCCCATTTCCATTGTAGGTCTTGACTAAATGCCTCTTTATCTTCAGGAGCCTCCCTCGATTTTCCTCATGCCCATTTCTGGCCCTGAGCTAACCTTCTTCCCATGCAAGCTAAGACATATTCCCCTGGGGAGTTCCAGAGACCCCTCTGAAAGCTGCATTCATCTCCTCAAATTACCCAAAATGCAGGTCGCATGACCTAAGGCCACAATAGGAAAATCTGTGCGACTCATGCGACTCGCGACCCTTTCAACCTTAAGACATGCGACTTGTGCCACCTGCGACCTGTGCGACTTATGCCCTGAGGCTTGACTTACTCAATAACTAGGTCGCAGCCTACTCTAGGCAACCCCTACGACCGCCTCCCCCTTGAGACTTTCCAAAAACCCCTCTCCAATCCTCTGAAAGTTTCAATTTGTCTTTTAGCACTCTCTTTTATTCTCATGCCATCTCTCTCATTGTGGGATTGTTTTTTCGATATGCCAGGTGACGTGGATCTCAATTGCATCTCCATCTCCTCTTTTGAAAACAAGATGGCACCTCCCACTATGAATTTTACCCATAAGAGCTCTGGGAGAAGTTTACAGGAACTCCATCAATTCGAGGAAACCCCTATCTACAAGGACACGGCCTACAAAATTAAAAAAATCATGAGGCTTTCGTGGTATGACATTTATGAGGATTTTTCTAAGCTTGACATACCAAAGACCCAAGAGGACTTCCATGTGTACCGAAACTTCAAGGTCCAAGCTTCACAAGATAGCATCACACCCTCTAGTCTTCCCATGTGCTGAAACAATTATTGGATCATTCAAAGAATAGACACGGATTCATGGATAGTAAGGGACCATACTGGTGCATCTCTAGCAAAAATCACCTTCATAGACATTGCTACTTACTATAGGGTCCCTGAGAAATAAGAAACTTTCAACACTCGGTGGCTCTCCAGCTTTGTGACTCCTACCAAATACATCCTTAATGAATGGTGGCAAGTCCCATCCAAGTTCCTGGTTAGGACAGACCAAATATACAAGACAAACAGGTTGAGGAAGGTCTATCAATTGATCGCCACCATGATGAACTAATTGTATGTGTGAGCAAATTGTGATGTGTTCCACAATACATGGGTCCCCATCATGCACGTTTTCTCCACCCGTGGGATAATTTTTAACTAGGCCAGCATTCTCGTGTCGACCCTAAGGATGAAAATAATTGCAGCAAAGCATCCAGAGCCAGATCAACCAACAAAATTATATATGGCCTCATACCTTATAAACGCAGTTTGTGCAAGGTTCCAATTCGACAACTAGAGCTACAATTGGGACATGTCTGCAACCAGCCTAGTACACCACCATTATAATATCTTCTGGGACACCAGCTATAAGGGTATGATTGATGTCATTTTTGAGTCATTTATTGTCCCATTATATCACTGACTGTTCGGAGAAGAACCACCTTGTATGTCAAAGAGGGCCATGGAAACCATTGTCAAGGTGGCACATTGGTTCCCGATTCAGGAGGGTACATTTATTATATTTTTTGGTTCCTATAAGGCCCCACATGCTCTTCCCAAGTTCTCCATAGATAAAGAGCTCTTGCGGGAAGTGTGTTACCAGATGATGTAGGGTTTCTTGAAAGTACTGAGCAAAGGGAAGAAGAAACCATGGCTAGCCTTCCCTCTTATCATTGGAGCCTATGTGGTAGAAAACTGAAAGCAAGTGGAGGCAAAAGCTAAGGCTTTAAAGGGGAGTGTTACGCAGTAATTTGTCACTGTCTCCCTGTCAGTCTCCCTACTGTGTCATGAAATCAAATGCACCATGCTCATGCTCTCTAAACTGGCCAAATGACCCACTTTGCCAAAGTTTATTGCATCAGCGCGACTGTTTTTAAAATAACCGCGCTGACTGGCGGCTGATAGTGTAACTGATGCGCTGCCATCGCGGAAGCACACGGGTTTTCCGCGCTGGTCAAATTTTACGCACCAGCGCATCCTATGAAAGTATTGAGCCGCGCTGACACAGCCTACTCTGTTATTATGATGCGCTGTCAGCACTCCAGTTCAGTGTTACACCCGCGCTGATCCTGTTTGGGCGAATTTGTTCCAACAGCCAGCCTTCCAGATGGTTCCAGACTTGGTTGTTGGCCTTGTAAGTATCGCCCTCCCTTCTATGGCATGTCTGTTCGTCATTTGAAACCACCTTCCTTGAGGATAAGCTTGTCCTCCCACCATTCATGGAGACTCCTTCTCCTATTTAAACCTCCACCATTACCATGAGCAGCTAGTTTTTGGATAGTGTGGAATTCATAGTGCTTAGACTGTTGCTGCTAGTAGGTAGGTGTGACAAGTGTGGTTTTGCTAGAGGAAGCTTAAAGAAGGTTGTGAGTATTGCTTGTGTGAGAGAGAGCTTTGTTTTGGGAGAATCTACCTCCAAGGGTGAATGCTTAAGAGACTTGCTGGCTGGACCCTCTAGAGAAGGACTCAGCGTCAGAACTTTGGTTGTACCTTTCTCTGTTATTGATTTAATAATAGATGACTACTGTTATGGTTCCATTCTCATTTGTCTTTATAATGGTTAATGTGAATTACATCCTTTATGACTGATGTATAATTGCTTTTATTAGATTTCACGCTTGTGTTTGTCTTTCTCTTCGTGTGTGCAGGTATCTATTCGCGGAGGATCGTGACCGGCCAGAGCGAAGGAGCGAGAGCGGCATCTCTTCGTCAAACAATAGCGTTGGAATCCAACTAGTTGTTCATTGCCTCTCTTTTATTTGCAATTAGGAACTTGCACAGTAGCATTGATTGATTGTTGCTAGACCCATTCTGGGCTAGTAGGGATCGCCTCTATCCGTAGAGGGGATTTACCTCTCCAACAATTTGGCGACTCCGCTGGGGAGCTGGCCTTTGTCTCTTTTTGTTCATTTTTGTGTTTGAGTTTGATTGTTCTCTCTTTTCAAAATTGGGGATTAGTTCTCTGCTTTTAGGCTTCCTGGTTCAGTCTGGGAGGTGTATAAATTGTTTAAAGAGTTCTGGCCTTGGTTTGGGAGTTTTTGGCTTGATTCTGCCTCTTTTTTAGCCTCAGCGCGGTTTATATCAAAACAGTTGCGCTGACAGCGCATTGCTGTTTCTTTAACCCTGTTGTCATCGCGCTTGTACGCAAAATAGTCGCGACGGTTCTGAAATCGAACCAGCGCGCTTAAGTCGTGTCCTTCCGCGCTGACAGCGCCTAGTTGCTACGCGTGACCTCTTGTCAGCGCACTGTTGCTGAGCGCTACCCGCGCTGATCCTGTAAAATTGAATTTGTTTCAATTTTGCCTCCTGAGCCTGTTGGTTTGACTATCTCCAGCTCTTTCTACTTGGTTTATGACTTGATATTTATTGTTTCAATTGTGACACACTTGCTTGCAAAGTCTTGTCGGACGAATTTCTTTTTTGTGTCCCGTGACCTAGTGCCATCATCCAGCCTTCACTGGAGTGACCTTGTTTTATTCACTTGTTCACTTGTTCGCAAAAGTTCGTTGCTGCTTACCTTTGCTAGTGCGGAAACCTTCCTCTTTTTGCTTTTTTTTCTTCTTTGCTTGAGGTGATTGTCATTGAACCGATCCTCGGATTGTTTCACTACCCAAGACACAGATCACAGTTGCTAGGGTTCAATCAGCTCTTTTCACGCTTGTTGTGTTCGTCATTGAGTGATTTTACTTCTTTTTGCTCGGTGTTGCTGTCTCTCAAAATTCATTTTAAAGTGCACAGTGCCATTGAAAAAGAAATCAAACTAATGTCTTTTGCATTCAATAGATAATGAAAAGAAGAGCATTTCATTTGTGTTCTCAAAAGAAAAATTTCATCTCTTTGTCATTAGCTACATTAGATTGTTTGATTCTTTGAGTTCGTTTTGTTTGATTGAAAACTCTTAACCCTCTCATAATTAGAATTCATCGAACGAAATGGTATTCTTTGGCATGTAGTTTGCATCTAGGAAATTGTGAGAGATCACACGATAAGGCCTGAAACCAAAACTTAATTCAAGATCAACCATAAAATAAACTGAATAAACCTAAAAACGCATTGGAACTTAACGCAAACATCTAGAGGTCTAGGTTAGAGACGTGTTCCGGCGTCTTTAAACATAGTCACTATTGTTTCACATTACGGTTGGGTGATTCCTCCTTCTGTGACTCGATAGTGGTCTAACACGGATTGTGCTCCCACGTACCATCGCGTATATAGGGAGACCCCACTAGGCTTTTATCCTTGATCCATAGGAAGCCGAGTCTGCCGCCCTACGAGCCGTAACGCACCGAACACAGCATTCGGGAAGATTGACTACAGTACGGAAAGTCCTTGGTTCTCATACGATTGCCAAGGTGTATAAGAAGTTTTACGGATTGCTTGGTAAACCCTTTGCCTAGAATCTCCGGAGCAGTCACTTTTGATCCTTTTCGGACTCCCTAAATGAAAAGGTACCAGTGAGCTTCTTGTCACTTCGTGCTCATTAAACATTCGAAGGAGACTAGAGTCATCTTTTCGTCCTTTTCTCGACTCTTGAAACATGAAAAGGTCAAGTTCAGTTCCTGTGTCTTAAAAATTTATTCGGCCACGATAACATCACCTGGTTAGATTTTGTATGCGTTAGTTTGAGTAGGGTCTTTGTCGTTAGTTTCCTTTAAGGTTTTGTGTGGGGTTTGTCATCCTGGCTGACCCGTAAACTCCCGGTCCAAGTGATCAAGGTTCTCCATCTTTTGTTGCTCCTAAGGTACCAGTTGTAAGCGGTACTCTTCTGATTATCCCGAGTATCCAACCTATCAACGTACGTGCCCCGGGCGACGAGGATTACGAAGAAGATTGGAACCCTATCTGGGAGCCTGACGAGGACGATATTCCTGTTACCCCTCCCGGTATGTCGTCTCCGATGTCCACTTCCCACATGGATGAGACATCTCCCAGCGCAGGCGAGACACCCGTGGTGTCAAATGTTGAATCTCCCATTCCAGCTACTTCCCCACTCCCTCCACGGTATCAGTCGATGAGGGATAGAATAGCTGCCAGAATGCCTTCTACGACTATATGGGATCCTAGTCTCATTGCCACCACGGAACCCTTTCTTTCGCAACCCCCTAATACGCCTGTTACTTCAGTTCCCATGAATCCAACTGTTTGTGTAGCATACTCAACTCCGGTCGTCAGTGCTGTGACAGCATCTTCATCTACGAACCCTGGGGCTGGTCCCTCTCACAGTCAAGTGAGCAGTGGCCAACCAGGGCTTTCGTCTGGAGTCATCGATCCTGCACAAAGTGCTCAGCCCTCTTCTGGTCCTGTCCTAGGAGGGGGGTCGTATGATGCCCATGGGAAACCCATTGTGGACCCGAACTATCAAGGTCCACTCTTTTATTATGATTCTACCGGTCAGTACCTCCAGTTCGCTCAATCCGCGCCTCTTCAACCTTTCGTTGAAGTCTCGGTACCATTAAACATTGTTTATGATCCCGGTACTCATTCTTTTCATGGGGGCCAGGCAATTCCTGGACAGCCTCAAGGACCACCTAATCTAGGCCAGCCACCTTATGTGCAAGCCCCCCAAGGGCAACCACTTTATGGCCAGTCTTACCCAGGACAATCTGGGGGCCCACAAGGACAACCCTACCCGGGACAACCTTCGGCCATGGGCGGTCCATCTTTTTCCTATCAGAGTCAACCTTCTGGTTATCCAGGGCAACCTGGTACCCAGCAAGGTTATCCGTCTGGTCAGCCAGGACAGCCTTACATCCAACAAGGCCAACCTGGTTTCCAGCAAGGTTATCCCACTGGACAAGCTGGGCAAAATTATACTCCTCAAGGTCAACCAGTAGTCCAGCAAGGGTATCCTTCTGGGCAGGGGGGGAAACCCTACATACAGCAGGGCCAACCCATTGCTCAACTAGTACAACCCTCCGGACAAACGGGCCAGCCCTCTGTGCAACAAGGCCAACCCACTGTCCGTCCTACTCATCCAGTTGGACAGGCTAGCCAACCGCAAGGTCAACCAGCCAGCTCGGCCATCTGTTCCGCAAGGAAAACCCTTGGTTGCTCAAGGACAACCTGGCACCCAGCAAGTAAGTCCTTCTGGGCAAGCAGGTCCATCCCAAATTCAACCAGGCCAACCTTCCGGCCAGATGATCCAAGCCCAGCCAGTTCAAGGACAATATTCTGGGCCTCAAAGTCAAGTGGGTTATCAAATGCAAGGCGGGCCACAGCCCCAACCTTCCTACCAAGCGCAGCCTGCTTATCAGGCTCAGTATGGAGCCCAGCAAATGTATGGCTACCAGCAACCCCAGGGGCAAACTCAGTTTACCCCTTACCAAAATTATCAACAGATGCAGGTCACTCCTTACCAAAATTATCAGTATGCTGCACCTGCGGGTCAAGTTGCTAACACATGGGGTGCTGGGGGGTAGACCCAGGGTCAACTGTCTGCATATGGACAGAATCCATATGGGCAGAACCCCTACGGACAAGGTCCCTATGCGCCAGGCCCTTTTGGGCCAGGTCCATCTGGGCAGAGTCCATGGGGGCAACCACCACCTGGTTGGAACCCTAATACTGCCTCGAATCCACAGCCACAAATGTCCTTTAACCCTCAGTTGCCATTCTTAGCGACGTTGGAACTTCCGGATGTGTCCAAGTTAACGAATGATCCCATTCTGCATAATCCGTATTGGCCACCAGTTCCAACTAAAATACCCGGTGATTGTCCAAAATTTGATGGCAAAGCTGGTGAAGATCCTCAAGCCCATGTTATGACCTATCACCTTTGGTGTTCATCGAACTCATGGCTTGATGACTCTATCCGGCTCCGCCTCTTTCAGAGAACTCTCACCGGCTCAGCCGCTAAGTGGTATATTGAGCTGAATCGCGGCATGTTTCAAGATTTCAACTCGCTGGCTATGGCATTCTTAACTCATTTTCAGTTACCCATTCGGTACGAGACAGGGACAAATCTCCTCACGTCTCTTAAACAGGACACGGCTACGCACATATCTGATCATATACATGAATGGAGAAGGCGTCGTCGCTTGATCAAATTCTGGATTCCTGATCAACTCCTGACCGATTGGTTCACAACTTCCTTTGTCCCTAAAATTGCAAAAGACATCGCCATGGGAGCTTGTGTAACTGAAGAGCAAGCGATCGCGCGAGCTCAGTACCTAGACTTAGTATACTCTCAGTCGGGTACTCTATATGATTATTTTCCAGACGCCCCGAGGCCTGGACAGACCAAGGCTCTGCCCAAACCATCTGTTGATGGAGTCATTGGCTCTGTGAACTCGTCATCGAAGAAATCGGCCGCGAACCCTGGGAAGAAAAAACAGAACGCTTCTAATGAAAATTCTTCTCAGGGCCAATCTAATCCTGGAAGTACCTCTGAGGTAAACGCCGTCCAGTCCACCGCGGCAGATAAATCCTCAAAAGGGAAAAAGAAGGGGAAAGCTAAAGATAAATCTGGACAGCCAAAGCAGGATGCCCCTAAGCCTCCACCCGAGGAAGGAGCTAAACGAAAACCTAAGTATCCTTGTCTCATCTGTGATGAGGATCACTACACTAAGGACTGCCCAAGGCGGTCCGAAGTTAGTCGGTTATTGAAAGGTGCTCCTGGGACTCCTGCCGTGCTTAAAGAGCCTTTCCCTTCCCAGCAGACCCAAATGGTGGCAGACCCGTCTCAACCCTCTTCCTCGTTCGGTTCTCAAGTGTTCATGGCTGGCACGATCCCCATCCATGTTTCAACTCGAGCGAAAGATTATCCATCTCGTGCCGGGAAAGAGCCGGAGGTTCCCTCCAGCGCTCCTCCATCTAGTTCTGGTCCTCTCCACATCGAAAGGCCCAGCACTGAGACGATCCCCCGACCCCCTCCAAAAGGTGTACTCAGGAAGTCATCTTACAACCCTAATGCTCGTGCTGCCCAGCACTATAGCATTGTTGAGGACTTAGCTCAGGCTCCGTCTGCTATGTCCGCTCTAGAAGTCCTCCAGAGCTACCCCTCCCAGAGGAAGTCCTTGCTATCAGCTATTGGTGGCATCGACCCGGCAGATTCAGATTTGATTTCTTTCGATCTCGAGGGTTTTACACAGAGACTGCCTCACCAAGTCACTTTCCTTATACAGGTCATCATCAATAACAGAACGATTCACCGTACAGTTATTGATGAAGGTGCCTCAACCTGCATCATGTCTGTTGCTTGCTGGAAGGCGATTGGTTCCCCTGCTTTGAGTCAGTCCCCTACGACGTTAGAAGCTTTCGATGGAAGAGAATCTCGTCCTTACGGTATCCTCCAACGCTTACCCATCTCTTTGGAAGGAAAGACCGTAGAAGTGGAGGTCGAAGTTGTCGACGCCAATCTGACCTACAACCTCCTCCTCGGACGGAGCTGGACATACGCCATGCAAGCCGTGGCTTCCTCCCTGTTCCGTGTCATTCGTTTCCCTCACCAAGGGAAGATTGTCACGGTGGACCAGCTCTCCTTCTTCGCCTCTTCTTCTGAAGGTAATGTGCCATTCGTGGAGCATACCTCTAAGTCACTCGTGAACGTGGGTGCTGGACTTTTCAAAGATCCCACTTTAATGGGAGTCTTTCCCCTCCCACCTCCGAATCTCGCCCCTATCAACATGATCTCTGTACGCTCAGATCCGTGGGTTCTTCCTCCTACTAATCAGGAAGACTCTTGGGGTGATATGATGCCGTTGAGTCCTGCCGAACTCAACTACATCGAGATTGTTGCTGCATCGGCTCCCCCTGATGAACCTGCTCTTCCGAGAAGTGTTCCCGATTCATATGATCATTTCCCTTGGCTAGGAGATGAGGCTACTTCGGATCCATTGAAGGAAATATTTCCTTCCGACGAAGCCATCATAGAGACCATGTCTCTCGAAGAGCTCCCTTGGTCAGATCACCACCATCGCTCTTCGTTTCTCCCTCCCCATCCGGAAATGACCGCATGTCTCGAGCGGTTTGCTTCATGTGTCCCATCCCCGCCCCTCCAAATGCCCATTCAACTTTATCAAGTGTCTTCAGAGGGCAATATGGGAAATATCACGCAAACCCAACCGATCGACATCTCTGTCAAACCAGGGATTGTCGAGCACATTCATATCGGAGTCACTTGCACTCCTGAGGAAGTTCAACTCTATACTGCTTTATTTCGCGAATTTCGTGATGTCTTCGCATGGTCCTATGAGGAAATGCCCGGCATCGATCCTAGTATAGTGGTGCACGAAATACCTACATATCCAGGTGCTAAGCCTGTCCGTCAGCGCTTACGCCCTGTGCACCCCCGAAAGGCTGCAGCCATCAAGGCCGAAGTCGAAAAGCTTCTTAAAGCTGGTTTCATTTACCCCATTCCCCTTATGGATTGGGTGTCTAATATAGTCCCTGTGAATAAAAAGCAGGGTACTATCCGGGTCTGTGTTGACTATCGTGATATCAACCGTGCCTGTCCGAAGGATAACTTCCCTACGCCCTTCATCGATCAGCTTATTGATGAGTGCGCAGGAAGTGAGATTTACTCGTTTATGGACGGCTTCTCTGGCTATAACCAGATCAACATTGCACCCACGGACCAGCATAAGACAGCTTTTATTTGTCCTTGGGGCACCTTCGCCTATAAGAAGCTTCCTTTCGGTCTAAAGAATGTCGGCGCTACATTTCAATGTGCAATGTCTTATGCCTTTCATGATATTCGTCACATTGTACAACCTTACCTGGATGACCTTCCGGCTCATTCAGCTAAGCGTCAGGACCATCCCTCTCATCTTCGCGAGATTTTTCTCCGCTGTCGACACTACCGCATAAGGCTTAATCCTCATAAGTGTGTCTTCTGCGTAGAATCAGGCCGACTGCTCGGATTCATCATCTCCTGAGAAGGCATCCGTCTTGATCCCCTCAAAGTTGAGGCCATCCTGAATCTTCCTCCCCCTGCCTCTTTGCAGCAATTGCAGAGCCTGCAGGGCAAAGCGAATTTCCTTAGACGATTCATTCCGAATTATGCCGAGGTGGCTAAGGGTTTCACACGGTTATTAAAGCGAGACACACCCTTTCGTTGGGATGCCATCGCCCAGGAGTCTTTCGAGCGACTCAAGGACCTCCTTGTCTCGGCTCCACTCTTAAGACCTCCGAACTATCACCGTGATTATTCTCTCTATCTAGCTGCCACTGACACCACCATCGGCATGGTTCTGGTGCAGGATGATGATGATGGCAATGAGCACGTTATCTATTACCTTAGTCGCAATCTCTTGGATACAGAAACTCGCTACGCGTATGTCGAGAAGTTGGCATTGGCAGCTGTCTGCGCCGTCCAACGATTCCGGCACTATATCCTGTTGCGCACTACGACCGTGATTTCCGACTGCAACCCAATGACCTACATCTTGTCGCGTCAGCTGCTGGGGGGCAAATACTCGAAATGGATTGTCATCCTACAAGAGTTTGACTTGGAATTTACTGCTGCCAAGTCTAAGAAATCTCTGGTCTTTGCGGAATTGCTATGTTCTTTGTCATCCCCTTCTGTACCATCTCGTTCGAAAGAGCATATCCCGGATGAAACATTGTTTGTGATCAGCACCCTCAACCCTTGGTATGGGGACATCATAGTATATTTGCAGACGTCTTCCTTCCGTCCTAACGTATCGAAAGACGCTCGACGAAGGATTTGTCACCAATCTCAACCCTATCGCATTATTAGCGATACCCTGTACCGCCTCGGTGTTGATTGTATTCTCCGCCGATGCTTGACTCTCGAGGAGGCTGAGCGGGTCTTGAATGACTGCCACTCCGGTGCTTGTGGCGGCCATATGTCCGGATATGCCACCACCTAGAAAATCCTCCGTGCTGGTTATTTCTAGCCTTCTATCTTCAAGGATTGCATTCTTGCCGTCCGTGCATGTCATGAATGTCAGGTCTACCACTGGAAAATGCGTGCACCTCCTGCACCACTGCACCCTGTTGTTACCGTAGGTCCATTTGCCAAATGGGGCATCGATTATACATCTTGTAACCCTCGTTCGGCCGGGGGGCATGGATATATCATCGTTGCTGTGGATTACTTCACCAAATGGGCCGAAGCGATGCCTACATTGAACGAAGACGGTTACACAGCGGCGTAGTTCTTGTTTAATCATGTCATTACTCGGTTCAGAGTCCCCCAGGCTATCTTCACGGATCACGGAAAACATTTCCGTAATCACATGATGACAGAACTAACAACCCAGCTAGGCTTGCGTCAAGATAGCTCGACGCCGTACTACCCTCAATCTAACGGCCAAGTTGAAGCCGTGAACAAAGTTTTGATCACAATGCTCCAACGTACCGTAAATACGCACAAGTCTAACTGGCATCTGATGCTGTTCCCCGCCTTGTGGGCTTACCGGACCTCTGTGAAGGACGCCACCGGTTTCACTCCTTTTCAGCTTGTTTATTGACTGGAGGCCACCCTTCCTGTTGAGTGTGAGATTCCTTCATTAAAGTTAGTTGTCGAGTTTCTTCCCAACACCACTCTGGTGGAGGAACGGCTTCTTTATTTAGAACGGCTAGACGAGACCCGTCGCTTAGCCTCTCTAGCTATTGAAGCGCAGAAGAAGAGGGTTAAGGCTCACTTCGACAATACTATTCAACCTCGTTCCTTTGTTGAGGGAGATCTAGTACTGCTCTATGATCAAGCTAAGGATAAGCTGGGGGCAGGTAAACTCGAATCCATGTGGCTAGGCCCCTATATCGTGAAGAGAGTTTTGCAAAAGGGGGCATATGAGCTGATCGATTACGAAGGAAATCCTCTTGACAAGCCCCGCAACGGGCTCTATTTGAAAAAATATTATGCATGATTTCGTGCACCTAGTTTGTACATACGTGTGTTCTTAGCAAGTGTGTTATGTGTGCATGATTTCCTGTTTTGCTTTGGTGTGAAGGCGTGTTTGCCTCTTATTTTGTTTTCTGCTTCTTGTGCAGATGTCTAGTACACCTTATGTTGGCTTCGCCGATGGCGCCTGCCGTAGTACTTGCAATTTGTCTTCCGCGGCGTGGGTGATCTACGATCCTCACGGTGAGTTGCTAGATCTTCAAGGCGTGTGCTTGGGCCGTACCACCAACAATGTTGCCGAATACAGTGCTGTAATTGAATTACTAGCCGAAGCAGTTGATCTTGGCATTCGTGCATTGGTGGTAAACCTGGACTCTCAGCTTGTCGTCCATCAACTCAACGGGCGATATTCCGTCAGAGACCAACGCATCCTAAGGTTGTATTTACGTGTGAGATTGTTAGAAAGGAATTTTGATTATATCACATATCAACACATTCCGAGATGATTAAATACGTTAACCGATGCATTGGCAAACCATGTGTTGGACAGACATTTGCGTAATAGATAAACATCATACAAGAAGAGATAAAAAACATAATAAGACCATAGAATAAGCATGTGTAAATAATTTCTTTTCCAAGCATAGTTTGCATGTGTGCCTGCATATGTGCTTTTAAGCTTGCATAAAAATCAAAATACATGGGTCGTGTGTTGTGCAACTGATACATTAGATCACATTTGTATTAGACATTTGCATAACATATTAAAAAACATCATCACATGTGAAACGATCCATCCAAAAACAGCATATATATATATATATATATATATCGTGTGGCGCGCTAAGGCGCTCAAAAATAAGTGTATATGTCCAAAAGTAAAGCCGGTATCCTCAGTACATCTGAGTCATATGTCTCTCAAAACATCAGTGGAAATAAAACCTAGATGACTACTGAGCTGGGTTATGCTCTCTATAGCATACAGCTGCCCGTGCCACCCGCCTCAAAAGGCGGTGCATCCTGGGTTCCACCCCCACTGTGTGGATCTGATGAGCTATGGGGACCTCCTCGACCCCCTGGTAATCTGGAACCCCCTCCAGTAAACCCTCAAGGTTGCGAGCTATAGTCTCCGTTGTGTCAACTCCTGGAGGAACTAGGGCTAGGGCTCCAGCACCTTGCCCCTCTCTCCGTGCCTCTGGGGCTAGACCAATGGGTCTCACGGGTCCCACATCTGCACACCGCGACATTTATCAAGACATGTACATGAAAAATCAAAAACATTAAAAATATTAAAAAGAGATCAAGTGTCATACCTCCATCATCCCAATGCTCTCCCGCGGGCAGTGGCATGTCGGGATCATTGCGGAAGTCCATACCAGCATATGGCCAGTCCTCTACGAGAATGGCCTGCCGATCCAGCCACTCTCGAAAATACACTCCCCAAGCCACTGGGCGGCCACCACCTCCGCGCGGCATAACACGGCCGCATCGACTGGCCCTCGTCTCCCGGGGACCTCTGGGTGGATCCACGGCCATGGTCTGTAGCTGTAGGGCCGGCACCCGCTCCAGCATGAGCGGAAGTAAGAGCGGCCCATAAGCAAACTGCTTCGACTCTCCGCGTCAGCAGTTGCTCAACTACCTCTTCATGCTGGTCGTCACAGCTGCTGCCCAGTTAAAAATGGTGGGCTGTAAGCACTCAAGAGCCAGTAGTAGATGGGTCTTTGAGGCCTGATGATTGGCCAAAGAGCCCGCTACCCGTGTCACCATAAAGAGTATGGTGCGAAGAACCATGTCATTCACCGTCGGAATACCAACTTTCCCGCTCCGTGTTTTAACAGCCCCTGGGCACACTCGAGCCATCAGCTGGTCAAGAGTCTCACCGTTGGGTCGTTGCCCCTCCAGGATGGGCATCTGGCCCCGGCGTGATAATCTAGTCAAAAAATAAATATCCGTGGAATCAAACTCAATGTCCCGGCCACGGATCGTGAATTTTCCATCAACTGGGTTCCAAGCTCTGATTAAGAGCTCGAGCAGATCAGGTTGCGCCCTCAGGCGTGGAGTGAGGAAGAATTTCAAGAACCCGCATGCCCGCATTGCATTTCGTCATTCGGAAATGGCATAAGCAGCTATATCCTCATCATCGTGAGCTCTCTCTTGCCAAACAAAAGACATTATGTCCTGCAAGACCATGAAAAAACATTAGAGCGCTAATCGTTGGAATTTGTACGTTCATTTTCTTAAAAACAAATCTTTACGGCGTCAGCGCGGCTGTTTTTAAAACAGTCGCGCTGATCATGGCGCCCCGTTGTTTTTTCCTTGGGTCAGCGCGGAAGCACACGTGTTTTCCGCGCTGACCCAAGAGGTGGTATGTGTAAATGTAAATCGATCAGCGCGGACCCGAGCGGGAAATCCGCGCTGACCGAGAGCGCACCAATGCTCAAAAAATTTGCCCAAAGGGCCACTTCCCACCGTGGAATTGCTCTCAAAAAGACTCAAATTAAAGCGCAGGGGGAGGAGAACCTACCTGGAACAAGCTGCCGGATGAATGGTGTCCGCACGGGCTGGAAATCGCTCCGTCAACCTTGCAGCTCCTCAACGTTCTTCACAACTCAAAATGGTAACAATGGTAAAAAATGACTTTTACCCCCCTATTTATGGTAAAAAATTCATAATTAGCTATAATTTCTTATCAATGTGGGTTTTTGTCATATTTTCACCATGGATTTAGCACTAATGTCGCTATATTATGCTTTCATGCATGTTTTACTATGTTTTTAAGCATGTCGAATAGGTTTATGCGGGTGGTGTTCTTGTGCAGGTTCTAGTAACCGGCGTGGTCATAACGATTCTTCGTACACTTGGTCCCAAAAAATGTCGTCTTTAAGCTCTTTTCCGACATGAACCAAGAAAAGATGGCCGAGCTTCCTTTCGGCTCGTTAAAAGGAACGAGAGGCGGTCGTTTTTAAGCTCTTTTTCCGACCGTTTAACTTAAAAAGATTGTCGGGTGTTTGTCGTTTCGCGCTCGTTATTGGCTCTAAAACGACGTGCTTCTGACCGCTTTTTTACTTTTTTGGGTCGAAGCTACTATTCACGAAAAGTACTCCTCGATCATACTGGTCGGGCGGTTCTTTCGAGCATTGTTTTATACTTTTTCGGGCTCGAGAGACACAACTTTACGAAAAAGGACCCCCCTGGAGTTTTCTTTTCTGCTGTCTTTTCAGACTCTCTAAACAAGAAAAGACGTCGAGCTCCTCCTTTGTCAGGCTCGTTAAAACTCAATGACATCGGACATTGTCAAAATGACGCCTTTCCAAGCATATGCTATCCCCGTCAAGCTTGTCATCCAAAAATAACCGGGGTACCTGCCAGAAATGGTGGGGAAAATGAAACTGTAATAATGGTCGTGTCGGCAGTAAGTCGCTCTTGGGACATAGCACTAGTCTGCATTCGTGTCTGGGTGGGGATTTCTCATCTTGTTTTACACTAGCCTCCGCGGGTTTGGGTTATCCTATTTGACCTCTCATCTGCTCATTACCATTGTCACCATGACCTCTGCTCCTTTGATGTCAGATACTGCCAAATCCGCTGTTGTGCCGCCGATATGTTCAAGAGAAGTTGGCCTCTGCAAGATTACCACCTCCCTTTGATGTCTCGTACAAAATCTTTTATCCTTCTCTATCTCGTGTCGATGATGTGGGAAACATCATGGCCCACCTTCGATCAAGGTTACTTCCCGTCGACCTCAGCTCATTATCTAGGAAAGTGACCTAGAGACTCCCTTCAGGTGCCTTAGAGCCTGCATGCCTCAATGGCAGGTTCTTCGTGTTCGACGTGAGGTTTTCATCATTGGCCTCCGATCGGATGATTATGCGAGTGTTCGACACCATCTCATTGATTCACACGCCACGGATTGTACCTATATGTACCTTGAGGACCATTGTCATTATTGGTGGTACCTCTCGCGTCTGTTAACAGTTTTCATCATTGACTGGTAATCAGACGATGTTCATGCATGTTCGACTTCAGCTCATGTATTCACATGCTTGAACTTGTACTTTGTTCGGGTTGGGATGGAGCGCAAGACCCTGGTTTTTGTCTGTTAGGAACCAGGCTGTGATTTTGTGGATTGTTATTACATGACTCATTGATGGATGGCTGCGCCCATACCTGAGTCTTTGGGATGGCTGCGACCATACCCTCTTATCTTTATGGTCTCTTCAGCTGGGTGGCTGCGTCCATACCACAGACCTTCTTCATATGTCTTTTGGATGGCTGCGCCCATGCCTAGACTACATGTAATCGAGATATCAGTTGTACATACATGCAGGTCCTTCCTGGTGGTGTTCCAGTTCAGCAGTTTTGTAAAGCATTTCACCCCTCCCACTCTCTCGGGCTTCATGCTTTAGGGGGCATCTGTTACGCAGTAATTTGTCACTGTCTCCCTGTCAGTCTCCCTACTGTGTCATGAAATCAAATGCACCATGCTCATGCTCTCTAAACTGGCCAAATGACCCACTTTGCCAAAGTTTATTGCATCAGCGCAACTGTTATTAAAATAACCGCGCTGACTGGCGGCTGATAGTGTAACTGATGCGCTGCCAGCGCGGAAGCACACGGGTTTTCCGCGCTGGTCGAATTTTATGCGCCAGCGCATCCTATGAAAGTATTGAGCCGCGCTGACACAGCCTGATCTGTTATTATGATGCGCTGTCAGCGCTCCAGTTCAGTGTTACACCCACGCTGATCCAGTTTGGGCGAATTTGTTCCAACAGCCAGCCTTCCAGATGGTTCCAGACTTGGTTGTTGGCCTTGTGAGTATCGCCCTCCCTTCTATGGCATGTCTGTTCGTCATTTGAAACCACCTTCCTTGAGGATAAGCTTGTCCTCCCACCATTCATGGAGACTCCTTCTCCTATTTAAACCTCCACCATTACCATGAGCAGCTAGTTTTTGGATAGTGTGGAATTCATAGTGCTTAGACTGTTGCTGCTAGTAGGTAGTTGGTGTGACAAGTGTGGTTTTTCTAGAGGAAGCTTAAAGAAGGTTGTGAGTATTGCTTGTGTGAGAGAGAGCTTTGTTTTGGGAGAATCTACCTCCAAGGGTGAATGCTTAAGAGACTTGCTGGCTGGACCCTCTAGAGAAGGACTCAGCGTCAGAACTTTGGTTGTACCTTTCTCTGTTATTGATTTAATAATAGATGACTACTGTTATGGTTCCATTCTCATTTGTCTTTATAATGGTTATTGTGAATTACATCCTTTCTAACTGATGTATAATTGATTTTATTAGATTTCACGCTTGTGTTTGTCTTTCTCTTCGTGTGTGCAGGTATCTATTCGCGGGGATCGCGGAGGATCGTGACCGGCCAGAGCGAAGGAGCGAGAGCGGCATCTCTTCGTCAAACAATAGCGTTGGAATCCAAGTAGGTGTTCATTGCCTCTCTTTTATTTGCAATTAGGAACTTGCACAGTAGCATTGATTGATTGTTTCTAGACCCGTTCTGGGCTAGTAGGGATCGCCTCTATCCGTAGAGGGGATTTACCTCTCCAACAGGGAGTCACTTTGTAACCTTGAAATATTGCACATATGACCCTGAGAAGGTTGTTGCTTCTCACTACAAGATAACTAATTTTAACTAGTCATATTTCCAGACATGATCATGAAGATGGAGTTAAGAACTAGTATAATGCCACCAGGGAACTCAGCCCTAGTGAGAAACAAACGAGAGATGAGGAGCTCCTCAAACACTCCCAGGAGAATGTTAAATTTGCGATAAATGTCATCCACCTTGAAGAAGAAGTAGCAAGAGAAATAGAAGGCCATTGGGAAACTCAAGAAGTAGAAGGAGAAAGAGGTGGAAGATGTCCCAAGTGACCCAAAAAAGGGAAAATGATGAAACGTTGGAACAAAGGAATGCAACCCTAGAAAAGAAGAAACAAAAGCTCAAGAGGAAAATGGAGGAAGAGCTCAAGAAATCACAAGAGTCAGGTGACCAGGGCCATCTTGAAAAGAAGAGGTGATAGGAAGAGGAAGAAATGAAGAAGAAGCTGGAGGAAAAATAGCAAGAAGAATAGAGAGCTAGGGAAGAGTAAGAGAAGAAGAAATGGGAATGAGCTAAAGGAACAAGAAGAAAATCTCAAATAGACCAAGGAGCTCAAGAAGAAATGGGAGCAAGTTGAGAAAGAGAAGAAGTGGTTAGAGGAAGAACAAAATAAAAATATAAGAAGAGGAAAGGAGAAAGATGGAGCAGGGAGAAACTAGTAAGGCAATTGAGCTAGACATAGAACAAGTTGAACTAGCTCCACTATATGTTCCTCCCTCTACTCCCCTCTCTGAAGGAAATATTCCCTTGTGAAATTTGGGCATCCTTGAAGAAGAAGAAGAGGTATTGTATCTCACCAAGCTCACCTTTGACCAAGTTAGCCTCAAGATCATGCAGGAGAGGAGGAAATGTTATGCTAGGAATCCTGCAGAACCCTTGTCGGTCACCACAGCTAAAGAGATCATTCTTGACACTATAGTTAATCATGAGATGATCACCTCATTTGGAACTGCATTTGTGAATGCAACTGAGAATAATGTGGCTAGGATGATAAAACAAATCACGGAGCTCCAAAACAGGCTTTACGAATCGGAGCAGAAAGCGCTAGGGCAGATCAAGATAGAAGAGAGCAAAGAAAGAAAATGCATCCCTCTGCTTAGTACATTCTAGTACAATGGAACTTCAGGTAGCAATCAAAGATGAGGCTGAGACTATTAGTGAAGCCATGGAGATGGTCTATGAAGATATGTCAAAACTACATCACACGATGGAACCAATATTGGCCATACAAACCCATACAAAAGAGAGGGATGTTATGCTAAAGGAAGTTGTTACTGCTCTAGATAGTATACATGAGTGGTCCGTCAAGTATCTGCGAGCACCAGTGGTAGTCTCGAAGAAGGATTGGAACACCATGAAAGATTCCAAAGTCCAGCTACACCTCAAGATCCAGTCAAATGAAAAAATAGCCAAGGATGTAGATAGAGTGTTGGCTTCATATAGATACCTTTTCAGCAGTCTAGAATCAATGATCGAGTTCCATGGAGTCTCGTCCATCGAAGAAGTTGGGCATGTGAGAAAGAAAGAAGGCATCTCAAAAGAAGTTCAAGTAGTCATCAACACATATAGACAAACCAAGCATGCATATGACCTATCTATTACAAAGGAGAATATCACATGCTACGTGATTGAACCAGTAAGGATGTATACAAAGTTGGTAACATTGGGCAATTAGGTGAATGACAAAAGTACCAATATCATACCGGATGCCCTTGAATGCTTGCACAAACATGGTGAGGAGCAACCACAGATCACCCCCATTGCAGCAGAATACAAGTTGTGGCGCACTTACCCAATGGAGCAACTCCACCTCGGCATTCCCAAACTTTCCATTGTTAAGTTGATAGAGTAGATGTTGGCTCATTTTGTGATTTTGGAAAATTAGGATAGGATAGGAAAATTTTGGAATGTAAAGAGCCATAAGGAAGTCTAAAGGACACCAGGTAGTTGAAAGGTCATGAAGAAGGCCAAAGGTTAGGGGTAGGCCAAAGCTCACCCTAATTTTATAAATACACCCTCGTGACACATTGTAAAGGATTTTTTTTTTAGTTGAGGACTTATTTTGGGACAATATTATTTTGAGATAATTTATGCTCTTCTAATTCATTCAAGGAGTAATTGTTATTTTCCACTATTGGATTACACAAATTTTTTATGTCGTGGTGCCATGGGTATTATTTTCTTAATGGATCAGATTTTCCTGAGATTTATTTGATACATAGTCTATTCATGTGTTGTATTTTGCTACAAACTTTGTTTTTCTATGCATGGATGGTATATGACTTGCTAACTATATGCTTCTATTGGTGAATTGCTTCATTGATATTGGCGTAATCTTACTGTAGACTACGCGCTTTCTTATGCTTATATATGCTTGATTATTGTAAACTATTTTATAGTTGTTGAGCACTTTCTTATATAGACATAATCTTATCTGAAGTTTGCTAACATTTACTTTATGTAAGGTTTATATTATCTATAATCTTTCCATTCATGGTGTTCATGCTATAAACATTTGTCAGTTGTTTCCTTGTATTTATTGAAGTTCATGCATTCAATTGAGTCTATATCCCACCTCTGTCTGAAGTGAGTTCAACTCACTTGAGTGGTAGCTTAGACTACATACCAAATGGGATCCCTAAATCAAACTGTGCAGGGTCTAGTTGGGGTCCTACACCTAGGAGATCCCATTTACTGTTGACGGAGAATTTCGGCTCATCAACAAGAGGATAATTTTCAAGTTGTTGATCTATATTTTCTTCTATTTCATGATCTGTTGCATAACATTGGGAATCCTATTTAGTCCCATAATGACTTCACTTTGAAGTCACATGCTCCTTCCTCACTCTTATTATAACTTATACCTCAAACACTCCCACATGTCAAGTCATATTATTGCATTGCATTAAACAACTTGCACTTTGTCCCTTATGCTAGCTTCATCTTACTCTCTTATAAGCCACTTGTCTATGTCTTTTCTAAAATTCAAGCCTTTCATTTATTGCCTTTTGCAAATTGACACCCTTATCCCTTAATCAGGTGCTCAAGTTTATGCTGAAAATTCAAAATGTCACAATCTTGTTAAACTCAGATTCAGATCGAAGAGCTCATCATTCTGAATCAAACGGTGTGAATAGAACTCAAATATGAACTCGTATATAAAAGTTAGAGCCAGTCAAAGTTCAAGTTTGACTTGTCTACATGGCAGGATTGGATGACATGGCAAAGGTCCCAGCGAATGAGGAGGCACCAAGTGGTAGGCTTCCATTGGCCCTCGCATATCACATATCGCAGGTCTTAGGTGGATTGGGTTAAGAATCAACCCCCAGGCAGTGTCGATTGTGATTTTCGATATCACATATCGCAATCCCAGGAAAGGAGGAGTTATAAAATCAGCTCCGGGAATAGTCAAGATTGTGATGCGATATATCGCAATTGCATATCGCACGCAGTACCCATCGATATATATATAATATAGGTATTATCCACTGATGGTGAAATTCGATGAGTTCCTATAGCGATAAAACCCCGAATGCGATATTTTATATGCCACAGTTTATACCCCCATCGGGTCTGTGATATCGCTATTGCAACATTCCGTCGTGTTAACAAGACCTTCAACCCGCAAAACCTCACCGATTACGATGAGCAATAATTTCCTGGACGTGATATATTTATGAGCCATAGTTCAAGTTCCCGTTGGGTCCGCTAATATCACATCCCACAATCACCACTTTGTTTACAAGACCATCCGTCGGGTTTTTACCCCAATTGCAATTTGCGATACGGCTGACAAAGTATGGCCCACGGTACAGCCAAATGTTCACTCAGTTAACGAATTTTGGAGTGAATTTGTGGGATTATGTCGGTTTTGGAGAAATTTGTGGAATAAATAGTGGGAGAACTAAGAGAAGTCAAAACTTCTTTAGTTCTTATCCAGATTGGATGCAAAAAGAGGCTAGATAACCATTTTTTATTATTTTGAACTCATTGAGACAAGTTTCAGAGGCATTTGAGAAATTTCAACACACTTTTGTTGTAATTTTGAGCGTAATAGAGAGGCCCAAGCATTGGAAGCTAGACCAAGGAGACGTAGCCCTGGAGGGGTGAACTCCTCATCAAATCTCTCTGTTGTGTGTTTTATTTTGATGTTATTTGTTGTTATTTTGTTGTTGTTTGGCATATTTTTTATGTTAAATTGTTTATAACATTTACATAATAAAATATCATGGGAATCAGTTAATTAAACAAACATGGTGAATCCTTAAGCACTTGATAAGCAAATGATAAGAATCTTGGGTTTTATTTTGAATGGGGAATTAGCACAGCATTACTAATCTTCTCCATTTCAGATCAAGTTAGTATCAGAGTATTGGTTTTTTCTTACTAGATTTTCTTTGTGAAAGAAAGATTTAATTGTTTGCAAGTTTATGTCTTGCTAACAAGGTTAAAACTCAAAAGAGGAGAAGGAAAGCTATTTGGAAGCCCTGAAGTTGGGTCAAGGGGAAGAAGAGAAAGGTTTCCAAAGTCTTCTACACCAATACATCATCAAGTTGCAGTTTAGACTCTAGAGATCATGTCTCATGAAGGAGAAACTACAAACATTAAAAAAGAAGAGAAGACCTTCATAAAGGCTTTCTTTGATATGATAGAGATGGTGAAGGTCCTCTATGAAGAGAGGAATAACAGGTTGCAAGGATAAAGTTCGAAACCTCCCAAAGGAGAAGGCTCTTCAGGAGGAGGTAATGGAAAAGGAGGTAATGGGAATGGAGACAAGCCTCCACCCTCTCCACTAGCTTCTTCATCTTCATCTGCACAAGGATCTTCACACTTTTCCACTAATACAACTCTTACTCATACTCATCATCATTCTGCAAAAGGAACTGGTAAATAACCTTTTCTAAAGCTTGATGTTAAATTCGAGTTGCCTATGTACAATGCAGAACTTAATGCAGAAAAGTTGGATAACTAAATTCGTCAGTTGGAGGTGTATTGTAGGATTCGGAGCCTTCAAGAGGATGATATCAAAATTTAGTTGGCTTCATTGAGAATGGAGGGTGCAGAACTCATTTGGTGGGAAGCAAGGACTCAAGATGAGAACAAAAAACATGGTAATATCTCTATTACTTGGTCTGATTTCATTGCTACTACAAAAAGACAATTCTACGCTTTAGCTCATATGCAAAAATCTGTCATGAATTGGAAATTTGAGATAGGTAAAAGGTCAAAATGTTCAAGAGTATAATCAAGAGTTTAGGAGAAGAGCTCTTATGCTAGGTCATCCAGGTGGCTCCAAAGACACATAGGACAAAGAGGGCTTATGAATGCTCAAAAATCAAAGTGTTTGAATTATGCTCGAGCCAGGTTCATGTTAAATATCTCATCGTTATGATCACTGTTGTGTGAACGGTTTGTCAATCCGAGTCCCAATGAGGAAGATAGAGGTAGTCAAAGTTAGGTTGACTTTTTGTTGACTGGGCAGGATTAACAAAGACACAATTTGAACTTTTCCAGCCGACGAAATCCAGAGAACTCTGGCTAGATTCCGGGCAAAATTGTTTCCTGGTTAAAATGACTCCCTCAGCCTAAAATCGAGATTTTTAACAAATGACATATTGTTTTATTTAAACAAAATATATATATATATATATATATATATATATATATATATATATATATATATATATATATATATATATATAATATATATATATATATATATATATATATATAGATATAGATATAGATATAGATATATAAAAGGGTGGCGGGCCACCAACCCCACCACCCCAACTCTATCCACATAATCATAATATATATGTTGGTGGAGGGACAGGCCACGACCCCTGACCCCTCCCATGGAACTGTTAAAACAACCATTCAACGGAGTCGTTGCGTAGTGCGTCGGCCCTTAGGGCACAGACCCAACCACGCCCAACAAGAAATGCGCCAACCATATTACGACGAAGCTGGTGGAGGTAGGTATGGGGGGTGGTCCGCCTAAGGTGGGCCCAACCCAACCCATAATTAAAAGAATTATTTGTTATATTAAAAAAGGAGGAGGCGGGGTTTGACCGCCCGACCTCCTCCATCATAACCGGATCCTAGAACCAACTCAACCAACGGATTTATTGACAAATTTGTGACCATTTTATTATTTAAACTTGGTTCATCAGTGTTCCCGGGCAGATGGAGACACCAGGAGATGGCACAAAAAACAAGGCAAAATATTTTTTTATTATTTTTTAATGTAGGTGGAACCATGACTGAGCGAAATTTCCAGGAGGGTGAAATTTTTGCAATGTCCAAATTGGACAAAATTTATGTCAATCTTACACCTCTTAGTGACATGAACCCGATGGTGCAATCAATTTCCTGATCTGAGTAGCCGATTTTCAGAGGACCTGGAGGAGGGAATCTTTGAGGAATCTAGGGGGAATCTAAAAGATTCCTTAAGCCCCAGAATTCCACTTTCTCAGAATTCAGAAATTTGACAATCGATTTTGCACTATTCGACACCACAAATCTGATGGTGTGTTCAGATTTTCCATTTTCCCATTCTATTCTTTGACCACTTTTCTAAGTGGAGTGCAGGTGTCAGCATTCATGTGCGGGCAGCTATTTTCATGCGATTCGATGTCATGAGATCAATTGTCTGAACAGGTTCAACAGTTTGACATCCGCTTCTTCAGATGGCCTCTAGATGTGAGGTATATGAAGTGTTTTCATGTACTTCTGTTCCTATGCATTGTGCCGCACATATCCCTATTTGATTCGTGATGTGGGATCTTATTTCTTACTCGATTTCATGATTCCTGCTTGATGTGATGCAGAATCATCTGTGTGATGTGCTTGTTGTCATGATTTGTCATGTTGTGTTTTGAGATCCCTTTGTTGTATGTTGATTAGATACTGATGTTTTCATCATGCATGTTTGCATTGAGATCCCTTTTATGCCATGTTGGAGGGATGCTCATCATGCATGAGTTTATGTCATACTAATAGGAGTCTTTTTGACTGAGAGTTCCTGTAGTGGAACATCTCTTGGAGCCACTCCTGCGTGAGGGAATTTTCCCTTATGATAGCAACATCACCTCTTATGTACATCATCACTATTAACAGCACTTAATGCAGCAGCCTACACCATCTTAACACCGGGGCTCGGAGATGTAGTCCCTCCTGGACGAACACCGTTATCAACGTCTTTGAGTTGTATGTTGCTGATGATTGTCTTGTTCCTCTTCTTTACAGCATGAATATGTATTCATTTATGTTCTTTTAAAAATTCAATTTAACACATCACCAAAGTAAAAGGTCTTGGAAGGGTCCTTTGTCACACCCGGACCTAGATCACTAGGAGTAGACTTGCGGTCACAAGATACTTTGTTGAAATACATAGGAGGTTTTCATAGCTATCTTCAACACACCATTCTTATGTTTAATCCCATGAATCTTGATGAGGTATGTGTTCAAGCTACACACCTCAAAGCAAGAGGGAAAAATGTACAAGAAGAAGCCATTTCAAAGTGGTGAAAGAGGAAAGAAATCTAAAGGAAAGTAGAAGAAAAATTCTTATGTTAAGAAATCAGGAGAGAAACTCGTGTGCAAGAATTGTTCCAAAGAGGGCCATGATGAAGCGCATTATTGGAAGCTTCATCCTAAATTACAACTGAAGAAATTTAGCAATAAAGGGAAACAGAAGACTAACGATGTTGTACAACAATACTTGGGTTCTGACTCAGGTGATGAAACCAAGATTGCAGCCACAGCCACTAAAGGAAAATTTGTGGCAAAACCAAGTAAAGAGGAAGCCATGGCAAGCACCAACGCAAAAAATAACTCCAATAACGCTTCAAATGAGGAAAACAGAATTGAGTTGTTCTATATCAGAGTTATTTCCAAACACACCAAGATTGATACATTGTTTGACTGTGGATCCCGGGAAAATTTAATTTCTACAGACTTGGTCAAGAAATTGAATCTAGAAATGTGACTCATCATAAACCATTTCCGTTGGGTTGGATAACCAAGGATGAAAATCTTCAGGTCACACAGAAATGTGTTTTCAGGTTTTCTATTACTGCGAATTTCATTGATGAAGTCGAATTAGATGTGGTACCGCTGGATATTTCTGGAATTGTGTTGGGAAGCTTGTATATGTATGACAGAAAATCCATGTTCCATAGATTTGAGAACAAATATCATTTGTTCAAAGGCGGAGTGGAGTATATTGTAATAGCTCATCGTAGGAATCTTAATCTGTCTTTGGAAATCACAGGGCAAATGAAGTGACTGTCAATTCCAACAAGAGTCTCGTGCTCCTTATGATCAAGCAGAAGAATGACACGGAGCATGAATCCTTTGCAGGCTGTGACATGAAGCTGAAAGCTAAATTGGTTGATGTGGTCAACCAATATGGAGACATGTTTCAAGAACCAAATGGATTTTCACCAAAAAGGGGAATTCAGCACGAAATTCAACTACAGAAAGACTGTCCACTCCCAAGCATCAATATGTATCGAATGTAAATTATGGAAAGCTTAGAAATTAAGAAACAAGTCCAGGAATTGGTAGATACAGTTGTAATATGTCCCTCTACTTCACCATGTGGTTCATCAATTGTTTTGGTATCCAAGAAAGATGGAACCTGACGCATGTGTGTAGATTATTGAGCTTTGAATAAAATTACCATAAAGAATCAAAACCTACTACCCAAAATAGATGATTTGCTAGATCAGTTGAAGAATGAAAAATATTTCACTAAATTAGACTTGAGAAGTGGATATCATCAAGTTAGAATAGCTGAGGAGGATATTTAGAAGACTACTTCTAAAACCAAACAGAGATCATTTGAATGGCTGGTTATGCCTTTCAGTCTTTGCAACGCTCCAGCTACATTCATGAGAGTTGTGAATGATGTTTTAAGATCCTTTCTTGATGAGTTTGTAATTGTCTATTTAAATGATATTTTGATATTCAGCAAATCACAAGAAGAGCATGTCAAACATGTGAGAAAAGAGTTGGATGTCTTGAAAAAAGAACACTTATTTATGGAGATGTATAAATGTGAATTCGGGAAAACTTACTTAGTGTATTTGGGCCACATAGTTGGAGGAGATGAGCTGAAGATTGAACCCTCTAAAGTTTCGGTCATTGTGAATTGGTCAATACCCAAATCAATCACAGAAGTAAGGAGTTTTCTAGGAGCAGCGCGGTATTGGAGGAAGTTCATTACCAATTTCTCTTCCATAACAGCTCCACTACATGCTTTGACCAGCATGAAGATTGTCTTCCAGTGAGGAGTCAAACAGAAAAAAGCATTTGATGCTTTAAAACAAAAGATCAGTTCAGCCCGAGTTTTAGCATTGCCAGATTTGAAACAACCATTTGAAATACAAACAAATGCAAGTGACTACACAATGGGTGAAGTTATTTTACATTATGGTAAGCCCATTTCATTTCATTCTGAGATTTTTAATGGTGTTGTTATTAACTATTCTACATATGATAAATATTTACACATTGGTGCAAAGTGTGCAGAAATGGAAGCATTATTTAATGGGAAAAGAAACCATTATTCACATTGATAATCAACCTTTGTAATATCTGCAATCTCAAACAAGATTGTAGCAATCAAGGAACTTTCATTGGATGGGATTCTTACAACAATTCCACTTGGTAATCAGGTACAAGAAAGGTATTTATAACATATTTGTTGATATGCTTTCTAGACGGTTGTTAATGTAGCCATTTTACTCAAGAATAATTATGTTTTCCCTTAAAGTTATGTTGAACAATATGCACATGATGTTGACTTTCAAGAGGTATATTCAAACTTGATTCAAGGCCACCAAGTTGAGGAATTAGACTACCATGTACATGATAATTTGTTGTATCATTTGAGAAAACTTTGTGTTCCACATGGAGACAGAGTAAATGTCACAAGGGAAGTGATGAGCGCCAGTATTGTAGCAAGGATGCTGCAACTCCTAGGCAACCAGCTTTACTTATCAACCCGGGGTTCATACAAAATTGGAGGTGACAGTGTTATATGCACAAGTAGAAGTGAAGGTCCTGTCTATTGTCACTTGTTTATCTGGAAAGAGACCCCAGGGGTTCCAAGCCAGACTTCTATAGAATCAGAAGAAGCTTGATTCTTTGATGGAAGAAGGCAAATCTATTCTAAGAGAACTACTCTACTACGGTGATGAAGAAAACAACATTTAATGCTAAATCACACCATATCCTAATTAACCATTTAAAAAGCTAAACTAAAAAAAAATTCTAAATCAACACTAACCTAATGCTACTATCTAAGTTACAAAAGTAAAGAGCATCAAACCAAACTAATGTGTAAGCAAGGAAACTAAACTAAGTTTGTTTTCGTGTTTTTGGTGTTTTGGTAAAATCAAGCATGTAAGGATTCAAGCAGAAGAGTAAGCGAATATTGAAATTAATGAAAGGAGGACGTAACGGAGCAAAAGTTCATAGGAACTATTGGATCGATTGGGAACAGTATTAACGGGAGATGAGCGGCGAAGATCTTATCGCAGAAGATTACGTGAATAGATGGACGAACAGGGTGAACAAAAGATGAGCAGCGGAGATCTTAATGTGGAGATTAAGTGAATAGATCAACGAATAGAATGAACGAATGATGAGTGGTGGAGATCTTATCGTGGGAGGTTAAGCGAATAGATGGACGAACAGGACTAATCGGAAGATGAATGGCAGAGATCTTATCGTGGGAGGTTAAGCGAATATATGGACGAACAGGACTAATCGGAAGATGACCGGTGAAGATCTTATCGCGTGAGATTGAGTGAATATATGGATGAACAGGATTAACGGAGGATGAGCGACAAAGATCTTATCGCGGGAAACACGTGCAGAAATATGGAGCAGCTTTTTGTAGGCAGTAAGAAGTTTCTCATGCGCCCTCAAGGTTGTAAACGGAATTCCAAAATTTTACGCGATTAGCCTAACTGGGTGACATGTAGCATGAGAAAACCACTTTTCTCACGTGCTCTCGGGCTAACGGTCATGCAAGAATTTGCGTGAGATTGCGCAATAACCGTTAGATCATGTGGGTTTAATCAACAATGGAGATTGGGAGCACATAAAGTATCGAGACGACACGATAGCTATTGGATCGAGGGCACGACAGATCGATGGTGGAGATTTGGAGCACATAAAGTAGGTGGAAGAATTCACGATAGCCGTTGGATCAAGCTAGACAAATTGACGATGGAGATCTAGGGCGCATAAAATCAAGCATTGAAATGAATCAGACAGTGATTGGTCAGGTTTATTGTGGATCGGACAGTAAGGAGATCTATGGGTATAATCCTTGTTAACCTCCTAACTGAAGAAAAAGGCACAAACGGTAGCAAACTAAAACACAACCGATCTACGCTACACTGCTGTAATGGAAATGCAGCTACTTAAGCAAATGAAAGATTAAACCATGAATCTATGCGCTATACTGTTGTAATGGAAATGTAGCTACTTAAGAAAATGAACGATTAAACCATGAATGTACACTAACATACATGTACAATAAAGAGGATCCTTAGCTACTAGGGTTGGGCCCTAACCCAAGAGCTTCAGCCCTCTAAGTTAACTCAATGCTGGATCAAAACAAAACTCATTCTTATTATCAAAACTATGGATTACATCAACAAGTGTCACAAGTCTTGTAGCTTGAAAATAAAGTAGAGTTTTACAATCAAAAGTCTGAATCATACTGAGGTCCTAGGCCTCTCTACTTAAGCATCTGAATTCTCTAGCAACTTCCTTAAAATTAGGGAGGCTCGGCTCCCAAACTAGAGATAAAATGGTGCTTCGACTTCCACTTGTTCAGCTGCCTTCTAGTCCTCATGATTTGGCTAGTTGCACTCCGAGCTGATGGAGGAATATTCGAATGGAGGGGTACTAAATGAGGAGGATTTCCCTCTTATAATTTCTCTCCCTTGTCCCATTCGAGTTTTGACCAAATTCTTTGCTAAAATTCCTTGCTTTTATCCTTTAATCCTGCATTACATGCACATTAGACCACAAAACAAAATATCCAACTCTAACTCATCTCATAAGAAAAATATAATCAAATGTATGCAATAAGTTGTGAGAATAGTTGGTTTGACTAAGCTAGGAGGTGAATTAAGGCCCATATAATTACCCAATGATGAGGCTCATCAGGAAGCGCACACTTCTCTTATTGCTAGTCATTTCGGTGTAATTAAAACAGTGGAAAATCGTAAGAGGTATTTTTACTAGCCTCGTATGCTTGAAAGTGTGTCACATTTTATAAGAGGTTGTTCATTGTGTGTAGATAGTAAGCCTAGTAATAGGAAACTAGGATTGTACACACAACTTCTAGTGCCTTCACGTCCACAGGAAAGTGTTTCTATGGATTTTGTAGGAGGTATTCCCCTATCAAGAAAAGGTCATGATTATTTGTATGTAGTTATGGATAGGTTCAGCAAGATGTGCATATTAATGCCTTGTAAAAAACAAATTACAGCTGAACAAACAGCTCAACTTTTCTTTCAAAATGTATGGGTTCATTTTGGATTACCTACTTCTATTTTAAGTTATCGTGATTCCCGATTTGTTGGGACTTTTTGGTCAATTTTATGGAACTTGATGCACACGAAGTTGAAGAAAAGTACAACCTTCCATCCACAAACAGATGGTCAAACTAAAGTGGCTAACATGAGATTTATTCATTTGCTAAGAGGATATTGTAGCAAACATCCCAAGTTGTGGGATGAACAATTGCATTATATGCAGCATGCTTACAACCAAGCAAAACACTCTTCTACTCTAACTTCACATTTTGAGGCATGTCTTGGTTATTTGCCTAAATTTCCTTTGGATTTCATCTTTGAGAAAGATGTAGCTATACATGGACATAACGAAATAGACAAAGAAAATAAATTCATTGAGCAAATTCAATTGATTCACCAAACAGTTCAAGAACAATTAGAAAAGAGTCAAGGCAAGGCATGATAAGCATCATTTGGATCATCAGTTTCAAGTAGGTGATGAAGTTTGGCTTTACATTAGCAAGGAAAGGCTTCAAGGTGAAGGTAAAAAACTGAAACCAATCCATTATGGTCCATTTAAAATTTTGGAAAAGATTGGTAATAATGCTTTCAAGCTTGATTTGCCTTCATATATGAAAATGTATTCCAATGTTAACGTTGAAATTTTGAGATTGTATGAGCCTCCTTTGATTGAAGATCAAGGAGAAAGTGTATAGATTCCATCAATTGAATACTTTTCTCCAGAATTCCTTGATGTGCTTCAGCAAGACAATATACTTGACAGAAGAATGAGGACAACAAAAAGGGGAAATGTTGATTATATTTGAGTTGGTCTCAAAGGTACAAATCCATCAAAGGCCAAATGGATTGAAGAGGGGAAAGTGAGGGAACAATACCCTCATCTGTTCAATAACTGAATATAATCTTTTTGGGTCCAAAAGGCTTCCCGTGGGCAGGAGTGATCAGGTGCTCAAGTTTATGCTTAAAAATAAAAGTGTTGGAATATTGTTAAAATCAACTTCATATCTAAGATCTCCTCATTTTGAATCCAACAGTGTGAATGGAACTCAAATCCGAGCTCATATGCAAAAGTTAGAGCAAATCAAAGTTCAAGTTTGACTTATCTACATGGCAGGATTGGATGATGCGGTAAAGGTCCCAATGAATGAGGAGGTGCCAAGTTGCAGGCTTCCACTGGCCCTTGCATATCACATATCACAGCACACAGGTGGCTCAGGTTAAGAAAGGGCCCTAAGGCAGTGCCGTTTTCGATTTGCGATATTGCATATCGCAATTGCAGGAAAGGAGGAGTTATAGAATCGGCCCCCAGCACAGTCAGGGTTGTGATGTGATATATATAAATCTCATATCGCACCTAGTACTCACCGATATATATATGATACATGGATTATATGCCAATAGCGAAATGTGATGAGTTCCGAGAGCGATAAGACCCCAGACGCGATATTTTATATGCCACGGTTTATACTCTAATTAGGTCCACAGTATCGTTATCGCAACATTCTGTTGTGTTAACAAGACCTTCAGCTTGCCAAAACTTGTAGATTGCGATGAGAGATAAATTCCCAGAAGCGATACATTTATGAGCCACAATATAAGTTCACATCGGGTCTGCAAACATCGCATCACACAATCATCGCTTTGTTTACAAGACCATCTGTCGGGTTTTTACGCCGATTGTGATTTGTGATACGGTCTATAGGGTATGGCCCACGGTGCGGCCAAATTCTTGCTTAGTTAGCGGTTTTGGAGTGAATTTGTGGGGTTATGTCGGTTTTGGAACAATTTATGGAACAAGTAGTGGGAGAAATAGGAGAATTCATAACTTCTTCAGTTTTTATCCAAATTGGATGCAAAAAGAGGCTAGATTGTTAGGTCCCTATAATACTAGTGATTCCCCCATTACTATTGTAGTTGTATCCCTTATTAATATTGTTGTACCCCTATTGTCCCCATATTGTTATTATTGTGCCCCGTCGAATTCCTCTATTGTTATTTTTGTGCCTTTATATTATTATTGTTAGGTCGGCTTGGTTATAATGTGACCCCATAGACTCTTATATATAGAAAGGAGTTTTTTTCATTTGTATCATCCAAGAATTGTTCATTTATGTAATGTAAAGGAGGTTGCCCCCTCGAAGAGGCTGAATTCTAAGGTGTTGATCTATATTTTCTATCTTTTTGTGAGCTGGTTTCATAACATTTGGTATCAACACATTATGAGGATACAAAAAGCAACACCTTTGTTAGCCAATTGATAAGTTTCAAACAAAAGGGTTCAATGATGGAGCACATTGAGGACTTCCAAAAATTGAACATAAGGGTAAAAGATATTCCAGAGGAGCATAGGATTGATGTGTTCTTGTGGACTTTAAAGGATAATATCCAACATGAGGTTCACCTTTGGGAACCTAATTCATTGGAGAAGGAATTCAAGTTAGCAAGAAAAATGGAAAGAAAAATTATGGCAACCAAGAAGCCTACCACTCACAACTATAAAGATGGAAGTGTTGTTTCCCCTAGCCTTCCACAACCTATAAGGTTGACACCACAATAATTGGAAGAAAAAAGAGCAAAAGGGCTTTGTTACAGTTGTGATAGAAAATACACTAAAGGTCATAATTGTGCTGAGAAGAAATTATTCCACATAGATTGTGAAGAGGAGGAAGAAAAGGAACAAGAAATGTCAAAAGAAGAGGATATACTCTAGGAAAAAACCCTAGATAAAGAAGTAATGAATCCAACCATATCTTGTAATGCATTGGCTGGAATTATCACTCCTCAAACTATCAAGATAGAAGGACATATCAAGAAGAAAAAGGTAATAGTGTTGATTGATTCAGGAAGTACCCACAATTTTATTCATTGTAAGATAGAAAAAGAATTGAATTGCTTCCTATATCCAGCACCAGAGTGTCAAGTGATGGTTGCAAGTGGAGGAACCATAAATTTCTCTAGAAAGTGCCATAATATCAAGCTATCCATGGGAGAATATGTATTGAATAGCCCAATGCTTTCCCTTCCAATGGGAGGTGTTGATGTTGTACTGAGAGTCCAATGGCTACAAAACTTGGGTACAATAGCTTTTAATTTTCAAGAACTTTTCATGAAATTTTCTACAGAAGGAAAGGAAGTTGAATTAAGGGGTATTGCAGGGAAACCAAGAAAGATAATCAGCTCTAATGGTATGACAAAGCTTCTAAAAAATGAAAAACGAGGTGTAATTTCACAATTATGTTCGCTAGATGTTTCCACATCGAAATCATCTATTTCTCCAGATATCCAAAAAGTCTTGGACACTAATTCCAAGGTATTTGAGACTACCAAAGGTCCCCCACCTATTCTTGATCATGATCATGCTATTCATTTGATTCCAAGAAGTGTTCCTCCAAACATCAGGCCGTACAGATATCCCTATGCCCAAAAGAGTGAAATTGAACGTATGGTTGTAGAAATGTTAGAGGATGGTATAATTCAACCTAGTCAAAGTTCTTTCTCTACTCTAGCAGTATTGGTGCACAAGAAGGATGGATCATGGTGCATGTCTCTGGGTTATAGGGATCTCAACAAGCTCACTATTACAGATAAGTTTCCCATTCCTTTCATTGATGAATTATTGGATGAATTGCATGGATCAATGTACTTCACCAAGTTGGATCTTCATTCAGGATATCATCAAATCAAAATGAAGACTAAAGACATTCCAAAAACAACATTTAGAACTCATGAGGGTCATTATGAATTTTTGGTCATGCCTTTTGGCCTTACCAATGCACCTTCTACATTTCAAGGTTTGATGAATTCCATTTTCAAACCCTTCCTTAGAAAATTTGTGTTAGTATTTTTTGATGATATACTAATCTACAACAAGTCTTGGAAGGATCATGTTGAACATGATGACAGGGTGCTACAACTATTGGAGGAGAAACAACTATATGCAAAAAGATCCAAATGTTTCTTTGGAGTACAAGAGGTGGAATATTTGGGTCATATTTTATCTCATGAAGGAGTTAAGGTAGACCCTAGCAAAATTAAAGCCATTAAGGAATGGAAAATCCCCACATCCATAAAGCATCTGTGATGATTTCTCGGGTTGACAGGGTATTATCGCAAGTTTGTTAAGAATTATGGGAAAATAGCAGCACCTCTAACAACATTATTGAAGAAAGATGCATTTTCATGGACTCCAGAAGCAACAAAGGCCTTCGAACATCTTAAAGAGGAAATGTGCCAAGCACTGGTATTAGCTACACCAGACTTCACAAAAACCTTTATTGTGGAATGTGATGCTTCAAGAAATGGAATTGGTGCTGTTTTAATGCAAGATGAAAGAGCCATTACTTTTGAAAGTCGTCCAATCAAGGGAAAGTATTTACACAAAGCTATTTATGAGAAGGAAATGTTGGAAATACTACATGCACTTAAGAAATGGTGACCCTACCTAATGGGAAGACACTTCAAGGTAAAAATGGATCATGGTAGCCTTAAATACTTTTTAAAACAAAGATATCCTTTGAAGAGCAACAAAAATGGGTCACAAAGATGTTTGGTTATGACTTTGCAATCATCTACAAAAAAGGGAAGCAAAATGTTGTGGCAGATGCACTCTCAAGAAAGGGTGAGGATGTGGAAGCATTTTTGTGCGCCATTTCTATTATCCAGCCAGATTAGATAAACGAAGCAAGGGAGGAATGGAAGAATGACGAAGAAGTGAGGGCACTTATTCGAAAGTTACAACAAGATTCCAGTACATCTGGTACATTTAGCTGGAAAAATGATTCGTTATGGTACAAAGATTGCTTATACCTCTGTAAGGATTCCCAACTCAAACGAAAGATTCTTATGGAATTGCACACTTCTCCCTTAGGAGGGCACTCAGGATTTTTAAAAACTTACCACAGGGTTAAGAAGGAATTTTTTTGGGATGGCCTTAAATCGAATATTCAAAATTTTGTGGCAGAATGTTTGGTTTGCCAACAAAATAAAGTTGATACAATTAAGACCCCATGCCTATTACAACCTTTATCCATTCCAAGCCAACGTTGGGAAGAGGTTTCAATGGATTTTATCACAGGTTTACCCAAGTCTGAGGGAAAGATTGTCATCATGGTGGTAGTTGACAGACTTACCAAGTATGCACACTTTTGTACATTATCACATCCATTTAAAGCCAGTACAGTTTCTACTGCATTTATGGAAACAATTCAAAAGCTACATGGAAACCCAAAGATTATTGTAAGTGACATAGATCCCATTTTCACTAGAAATTTTTGGACAAAATTATTTTCTTGTCTTGGTACTCAGATAGCTCATAGCTCATCTTATCATCCTCAATCTGATGGGAAAACTGAGATAGTAAACAAAGGTTTGGAAGGATATCTTCGTTGCTTTGTATCTGATAAACATACACAATTGGTCAAATGGTTGCCTCTGGCTAAATGGTGGTATAACACTTCCTTCCATACTGCAACAAAAATGACCCCATTTATGGCACTTTATGGATATCAGCCACCATCCATCACATCATATTTAAGAGAAAATTCTAAGGCTCAAGCAGTGGAACATCACATCGAGCATCAACAACAAGTTCTCCAACTCTTAAAGTATAACCTCATGTTGGCGCAGAATAGAATGAAACAATAGGCAAATCAACATCGCAACGAAAGAAGTTTTGATGTAGGGGATTGGGTATTCCTACGGCTACAACCATATAAACAAATGTCCCTCAAGCAAGCTAAGAAGGATAATAAATTATCACCAAAGTATTATGGTCCATACAAGGTGTTGCAAAAGATTGGTACAATGGCATACAAATTGGAGCTTCCTGCTACTTCTCGAGTTCACCTAGTTTTCCATGTTTCATGTTTAAAGAAGGTTATAGGCGACAAGCTCCCAGTTCAAACAATATTGCCAGAACTTGACGAGGAAGGAAAAATTATATTGGAACCAGAAGCAGTCACAGAAACAAGAACTCCACAGCGACGAAATCAATCAATTTCAGAGTATCTCATGAAGTGGAAGAACTTATCCGCTGAAGATTCCACATGGGAGGATGAGAATTTTATACAGAAGCATCCATAACTACTCAAGCATTGAGGACAACACTTTTTTGAAGGAGAGGGGCATGTTAGGTCCCTATAATACTAGTGATTCTCCCATTACTATTGTAGTTTTATCCCTTATTAATATTGTTGTGCCCCTATTGTCCCCATATTGTTATTATTGTGCCCCATAGAATCCCTCTATTGTTATTTTTGTGCCTTTATATTATTATTGTTAGGTCGGCTTGGTTATATTGTGACCCCATAGACTCCTATATATAGAAACGAGGTTTTGTCATTTGTATCATCCAATAATTGTTCATTTATGTAATGTAAAGGGGGTTGCCCCCTCGAAGAGGCTGAATTCTAAGGCATTGATCTATCTTTTCTATCTTTTTGTGAGCTAGTTTCATAACATAGATGGCCATTTTTTAGTCTTTTGAACTCATTGAGATGGGTTTCAGAGGCATTTTAGGAATGTAAACACACTTTTGTTTTAATTTTAAGCATAATAGAGAGGCCCAAGCATTGGAAGTTGGACCAAGGAAACATAGCCCAGGAGGGGTGAACTCCTCATCAAATCTTTGTGTTGTGTGTTGTATTTTGATGTTCTTTGTTGTTATTTTGTTGTTGTTCAACATATGTTTTATGATAAATTGTTTATAAAATTTACATAAGAAACTCTCATGGGAATCAGTTAATTAAACAAACATGGTGAATCCTTAAGCACTTGATAAGCAAATGATAAGCATATTGGGTTTTATTCTAAATGGGGAATTAGAATAGCATTACTAATCTACTCCATTTCAGATCATCCCTAGAGGGAAAACTCCCAAAGAATACATATTTCATTAAAATTGGAAATTGTTTAATATGAGGACATCACTAGGATTGACAATTTTAGTTATTTTTAAATTCTAGATCCACTGCTTAATTCCAAATTTAATGAAATATGTTTTAAAGCGTCCATATCCTACATGCTTTCCTCTGCATTGAGCATAAGAATGTTCCTAGAACTAGAAATAGTATGCTTTTTTTCAACACTTGTTCCCTCTATTGTATCAAAAGCATTATTTTATTCTTTTTCAGAATCTCATAATATGAAAAAATACAACAACAAAAAATTATTAACAAAAAAAGAGGGTAAAAGAAAGAGTTTTTTCATTAATTTGGAAGCAGAGTCAATTTTGTTGACCTTGAACAAAACACCATGTCATGAGCCTTATCCTTATTGGGTTAGGACCTAGTATGGACTTAAGAAGTCGAACATGTTCCAGAGTCTTACTCCTCCACTTGGTTACTCTTCTAATCCTATGGTGAGTCTATTGATGCCTCTCGTGTCTTAGACTTATACAGTTTACATTCTTCAACCTATGCTACCTCAGTCACAATATGTTCCATGTTTATGTTTCAGTGAAGTTAGCTTTGTGTATGACATTTTGTGATCTCTCTTGACCCATTATGTCAGCCATGCCAAGTTTTTCAAATCACTTTCAGTATATGCTCAACATCTCAATTATATACTTGTGTTAGTATCGAAAGTCCCCATCAACTTCTTACTGACGAGTGTCCTCTTAACGACTTTGAAAAATTTCTCTAAGAGTAAACCTAGAGTAGCAGCTTAGTTTCATCATTAAGAGGTGACCTTGTGCCCAATATTGGATTTTATCATTGGTATTGATTGGTATGTTTCCCTTGTGTTCGACATTACTTTACATTATCACACGCTTGGATTCATGTAGTACTTTGGTTTCCATTTGACCCTATCGGTGGATTCATTGCCTCTATCAGTAGCTTTCATTGTTAGTTCTTATTCAGAGGGTATCTCCAATTCTCTATTTCATCTAGTGCATGTGAGAGATGTACTCAATCGTGGTTTTTTCAATCTTTTCATCTGAGTCATTCCAAATAATTTCCCTTTTGGTTACACTCACATTGTTTCGTGGGGGTTGCCCTAATTCCCTCCTTCAATCATATATTTTCCTATCAACTCCAATTCATTGCTCTAGGAAGAATGTCTACAGTCCCTTTTAGTACCTTGGGGTTTGTAATCATCAATGGTAGATTCCCTCATTATTAACATTTGGAATCCATCAATGTCTCCTACTCAATATATTATTTCAAAAGTTTGACTTCAATATGTTTATTTTCACTTGTTGGATTGTACTAGGTACCTTGATGCCCATTATCATTATTAGTGGGTAGTTTCACATTTGTTAACAACATATATCAATGACCTGTAATCAAATTATTTCTCACATGGTCAAATTTAGCTCATTTATTATCATAGTGTATAAATGTACCATCGGTGATATTTTTTGAAGTCCTCGGGTTGTGTTAGCATCCATGTTCATTAGTTAGCTTCTTCAGTTTCTACTAATATCATCCATCCTGGTATGTTTCTCTTAGTTTAGGAACATCCTATATGTTGACACTTGATTTCTTGGGTACTACCACTCCTTTATACATGACTTTGGTACTTCAAGGAGGGATCAATTATACACTTCACTTTGTTCTGGACACCTTGCTATTTGATATTGAGACATAGTTATGTTGTGTATTATTCACAGTTATGATATAATTGATATGGATCCACTATGTATTCTTATGATCATGATTGTCATACTCAATATATATCATCATTGTTGGAAATAATACTGAGAGGGGGGGTGAATCAGTATTAACAAATCAATAACTTTTTCATTTCCATAATCAAATTTATATACACTACTTTAGTGAAGGGAACTCGCATGTGCACGCAACTGTTCTTAAGGCAACCAACGTATATCCAGTGAACTTATGATTCATTTAATTCATCATATTTTGATCTTTAATCAATGCATAAGTGCTTTATTAAACATTAAACAGTAACCATGTGCAGTAATAACATAATAAACCATCACACATAAGCAACACACATGAACACCAAGATTTAAGGTGGAAACCCAATGTGGGTGAAAACCAACTGTTGTTGTCGTCGTTGTCTTCTTTTAATAATAAGAAAATCTATTTAGAATCTTGTACTGGTGGAGAATCATACCAGTATGCAGGCACCCACCTGTAGAAGGCTACAACCTTCTCTTGTTCTACAACTTCTTCTAGAAGGGAGCTACAACGCCCTAGTTCTTGTAATAGCTGATATGTTTACTAGTACGTAGGCTCTGACCTACAGAAGGCTACAACCTTCACTCGTTATCCATCTGCTACTGGAAGGGAGCTCCAACCCCCTGATCAAATCACCAGCCACTACTGGCAGGAAGCTTTGACTTCCTCACTGAAGACTCCAACCCTTAGTATATCCTCCAAGGACCACATTTCATAAATTTTCACACTGTATACTCTTGGTACATAATACTACAATATGAAGCCCATTTTTCATCAAATTTTTACACTGGACCCATTAGTAACATTGAAGCTCAAAATTAATCACCACTACAATACAACCATCAAAACCAATCACTGAAACTCAATCATCAATCTCTGACATCATTGAAACCAATCATCAACCTCTGAATCAACCATAATTGAATCAATAAATCACTGAAACCTCTAACATACTCAATCAAACAATCACTAAACCTCTGACACAACTGAATCAACCATTCATTCAAACTTAATCAAATTCAACCAATCAATTGGAACACACAGATCAATGTAACCAATACACAAATCTAAACCCAGAACACGACATCAAAAGCCAAAACCAACTATAACCTCAAAAATAATGTGTGAGACTGTATATGCTTATTCAATGAAGCCAACCTGCGTATACCTCTAAATATATTGAATCATAAAACCTCTAAACCACAAAATGTACCAATCAGTGACATTCTAAAGATCTACTGTCAATTTATAGAGTTCTAAACAGATAGAAGTAAGGATCACCCTTCTTACTCAATCAATCAATCAATCAGACACAAACTCTTTATTCATTTAGTTTTACTTTCAGATCTAAGAAGACTTCATTGACAGATAGCAGTAAAACAGCAGCATTGATCTGATAGATCAGTCATCCCTGAACATCAAGCTTTTCTTTTGCATACGCTACTTGGAAGAGTCGAACCAGCGTGTATACACACCTTCACCAAAGCAAACCAGCGTATAGATTAGCAAATACTTACTTATAACTTCTCTATAATTCTAGACTTTAGACAGACCCAAATCATCATATACAAAGGATAAAACATGCATTAGCAATCAAATCAAGCCTATCCATTATCAGATCACATAATGATAAGTCATTATGATCCTAATCCATCATTAGATCGCATCCATCATCAAACAATCAAGTGCATACTTAGTTCAGATCAAGCAAAGCATCAAAAACCCATAACATGCATATTTGCTTTTGATCTAGCACTTCATAAGATATTCATTACTTGTGAAACTATCCCTTTGATCTTCTCCTCCTTATATAGTTTTTGGCCTTTCTCAATACCTTGGACCAAAACCACTTAGGACCCGTGGTATTCTAGGACAGGATCAAATAGTCGTTACTCTGCTCAATATTGTGGGTTAATACCATGGTATTGACCCTTAGTATTATTTCACCTTAATTTCCTTAAGTTTTCATCCCATATGCGCTTTTTCTTCTATGAAATTGTGTGCATACGTATACACTATTTTTGTATAGTGAACCCACGTGTACACGCTCTTTTTCTACAGTGAACCCGCATGTACAACTTAACATCCCTGAAAATGGCCTTTTTCTTCAACTTCTTGATACTGATCTGTAGTCCTTTGTTTCTTCATCCTATTCTTTTGTATCATTAGTTTCTTCCCTCTGAATAGACCTGTTATAATGTGATTTTACATTGTACATTACTTCTAAACTGATTCCTTTGAACTGCCCTACATTTTGTCACATTTGATATCTCTCTTGTAGATTCATTTAGTTACGTAGATTCATCTAGTTACCATGTACAAGTGAGTTGTTCTGCTACAAGTGGGTTGCCATCAAGTACAACACATGTATCATAATGCCAACAAACTCCCCCTTTGGACTTGATGGCAACCATGTTGGTGTTGGCGAGCTATAGAAACTGTTAACAAGCAACATCAAAATAGTATCCCCCATTGACATCAAGGGCAGAGGGCGAACCAAGATATTCTCCCCCTTTAACATCAAGGGCAGAGGGCGGACCAAGATATTCTCCCCCTTTGAGATCAAGGGAAAAAGGATGACCAAAATGAAGACTTCCATATCTGAACAGCTGAATATGAACATTGATCATGCTCCCCCTAGGCACATGTTGAATTCGCTGATTAAACTCCCCCTTTGTACATGCTGAGATGCACAAAACCATCCATGCTCCCCCTAAGCACATGCAAAGTCTGCAAAAATACTTTCCAAAAGAATAACATGGCTCTCAACTATGTGAGTATGACCTTCCTATCACCAATGACTCATACATACATCAATCTCCCAACCAAGTGGGGATATACCAAATTTAACTCATCTACCCAACCAAGTGGGGATATACCAAATGTTTATACATGACTGAAATATAGCATTTATTACATCATCCTTCCCATGCATAGTGGGGTTACAAATTACATCATATGACCAAAAAGGACTCATTAAACGACTATAACAGAAAGAGACATATTATTACATCATGGGTATTTATATGACCTTTACATCTAATGATATACATGAAAAGGACCAAAGATCTAAAAAAGACCATGATTGTCATGAGAAACTATCATACACCATATATGATCTGCACCATAAGCATCTGTCAGCAACATCCAGACCAACAACCTGTATATGTCCGTCATCAGTTCCCAAGATATGACAATGTAAATATCATCAACTTGTGACAAAGTATGCTGCATATAGGTATCAACTCATCCTCTTGATCTCATCAAGATCAACTTGCTCTATTTCCTTAGTAGAAAGAGCCTTATCATAACCTTCCATGAATCAACTAAGAATATGTCATATCTCCAAGCAGTAACACAAAATCATATCATATGTATGTGAAAACACCATATTCATCATCTATGATCATAACTTCATCATCAAGAGTTGCATGATCTTTCCACAAGAACCCTCAATATATCAACGATGTATCATCACTAAGAAACATCCCATATCTGATAAGCATCAACTGTGATAATCAACATATGTGAGTATCAAACTTATCATCATAAAGTAAGAAGTCATCATCATTATGTGACTAAGTAAGCCATGTCTTCAAATAGGTATGTCTTCATGGAACCTGTAACAACACCATTCTCTTGGCCAACCAACAATATTTATCAATATGAAACTTAAGTAATCATCAATGTATCCAACATAATGTGTATCCAGCAATATGTATCTAGAAAACCATGAGCTCATAGTCATTTGTCAAGATTTCTTGATACCATCAGCAGCAGCAATCCTCAACCATGTGAAACCCAAGAACTATAGGAATCCTCATCCATAATTGATCTAAATAAAAACTATGTAACCCCAAGAAATACAAGTATAATCTGAAACTTCATCATAGGCAACCCATAATCGCAACATAGCATGATGTATCATTTAACCACTTTAGCCACATAAGAATCATTAGGTACCAAAGACTTCTAAACATAATGCCAACAATAAAATATTAGAAGCATAACATATTCTCCCCCTGAACCTGTGACACATGTTCACTTTCAGATCTGATCATTACATATATCAGTAATGGTCATCAAGGCATCATCATCAACTAGTTATACATCAAGTCATCAACAACTTATGAGGATCAAAATCACTTCTAAAGAACATCCATAGACTATAGTCATCAATCATCAAGACAGAAAAGATAATTGATAATTGTTTGAACCATATCAGATCATTTTTTTGGGTCTGTCCCACTGTTTCTTCATCAAACCAACATATATGCGACTGTGTAGCTTCTAACTCGTGTATATACATGACTTTTCTTCATTCTAAATGCGTATGAGAATTAGAGCACTGAAATTTCATACTTTCAGTTCTTCTTGAGTTTTTTTTGTTGAGCTTTGCCACATGTTTTTTGTTGTACTTCCTTCTTCTTCCATACCTTGGAGTGTGATGAAGTTTTATCCTTTTGGTTTGTTGGCCAAAATTTTTTCCTGCATTCTTTTGTTATATGCCCAAAATTGTTACAAGCATAACATCTTATATGTTTCATATTCCCTCTATAGCAGTTAATGGCTTTGTGACCAAACATATTGCAAGAAAAACAATATCCCTTAAAGTACCTGGAAGCTGATGATCTTTCTGTGTGACGTTTATTAGCTTGAATTATTCTACTTCTCCATCTAGCTGCAACATGTCCAAAATTATGGCATATAAAACATTCAACATTATTCATGAGGGGAAAGAACTGATTATCACTTCCATATTTAAAAGTAAATGATTTTCTTTGAAGACATTCTTCCCTTGGTTGTTGATGGGGTTAACCTCTTAGCAACTTGTTGAGCGTTCAGATTTTGCATTAGAGTTCCTTGCTTCATTTTGTGAGCTAGGTTCACCTTTAACAGTTTCATGAAAACCAAGACCAGATTTGATGGCAGAAGACCTTTGACTACTAAGAATATCATCTAAAATATTATTACTATCTTGAAATTGTAAAATTTTATCCTTTTCTTCTGATTTACCTTTTAGGGTATTTACCTCAACCTAATATTGCTCTTCCTTTTCAAGATACTGCTTCTTCATGACTTCTTCAGCTTTTCTTCCTTCTTCCACTTGTTGCCTTAATTCGAGAACTTCATTTTCTTGTTCTTCAAATGCTTGGAGTAGTTCTTCATTATGCTTATTTGAATTTTTGAGATCTTCTTTTAAAGAAATGACCACAGCTTCAATACCTTCACAGTAGTTGGTTCTTTCTATAAGTTCCTTGGTTGGTGTGTCCTTTCCAATCACTTCATTTCTCAATGATGTCACTTAATCGTGCAACCTTTGACTTTGATCTTCCTTTTCTTCATATTGTTTCCTTACTTTGTTTCCTTCCTCTAATTGAGCTTTTAACCTCGTAATCTCTTCTTTGTAGGTACACTCCCTTTTGTCCAATAGATCTTGTTGATCTCTAATTGTGTCTGAGAGATTTTTAAATTTTGCCTCTATTTGATTTCTTTCTATTTCACCCTTAAGATAAAATTCAGTTGTTTCATTGTCACATTCATTATCTTCAAATGAATAGAGAAATGTATCACTAGAGGACAAAAAATTCATACCTTATAATTCTTTTTCTTTTTCATCTTCATTCTGAGGTGATTCTGAATCTGAGGAGTTGCTTCCACATAATGGCCAATCGTCTCTTCTTCTTTTGAGGTGCTTTCTTTTGTAGCTTCTTTCCCATTGATTCTATGGATATCCTTCAAGCGATCAAGCTTCTACCAAAGGACCAGCTCTGATACCAATTGTTGGAAATAATACTAAGAAGGGGGATGAATTAGTATTTACAAATCAATAACTTTTTCATTTCAATAATCAGATTTATATACGCTACTTTAGTGAAGGGAACTCGCATGTGCATGCAACTATTCTTAAGGCAACCAGTGTATATCCAGTGAACTTATGATTCAGTTAATTCATCAAATGTTGATCTTTAATCAGTGCATTAGTACTTTATTAAACATTAAACAGTAACCATGTGCAGTAATAACAGAATAAATCATCACACATAAGAAACACACATGAACACTAAGATTTAAGGTGGAAACCCAATGTCGGTGAAAACCACCTGCTGATGTCGTCTGTCTTCTTTTAATAATAAGAAATCCATTTAAAATATTGTAATAGTGTAGACTCATACCAGTACACAGACACCCACCTGCAGAAGGCTACAACCTTCTCTTGTTCTCTAGCTTCTCCTGGAAGGGAGCTACAACCCCCTAGTTCTTGTACTAGCCGATATGTTTACTAGTACGTAGGCTCCGACCTACAGAAGGCTACAACCTTCACTCATTCTCCAACTGCTACTGGAAGGGTGCTCTAACCCCTTGATCAAATCACTAGCCACTGCTGGCAGGAAGATTTGACTTCCTCACTGAAGACTCCAACCCTAAATATCCTCCATGGACCACGTTTCATAAATTTTCACACTGGATACTCCTGATACACAATACTACAATATGAAGGCCATGTTTCATCAAATTTTCACACTGGACCCATTAGTAACATTGAAGCTCAAAATCAATCACCACTGCAATACAACAATCAAAACCAAACACTGAAACCCAATCATCAATCTCTAAAATAACTGAAACCAATCATCAACCTCTGAATCAACCATAACTGAATTAATCAATCATTGAAACCTATGACATATTGAATCAAACAATCACTGAACCTCTAACACAACTGAATCTACCATTCATTCAAACTTAATCAAATTCAACCAATCAACTAGAACAGTCAAATCATTGTAACCAATACACATATATGAACCCAGAACACTGCATCAAAATCTAGAACCAATTGTAACCTCAAAAATCATGTGTCGGATTGTATATTCTTATTCAATGAAGCCAACTTGCGTGTATACGCAGCTTCCTTTAGCCCAACCTACGTATACCTCTAAAGATATTGAATCATAAAACCTTTGAACCACAAACTATACCAATCAGTGACACTCTGAAGATCTACTATCAATTTATAGAGTTCTAAATAGATAGTAGAAAGGATCACACTTCTTACTCAATCAATCAATCAATCAGACACAAGCTCTTTATGCATTTAGTTTTAATTTGAGATCTAAGAAGACTTCATTGACAAACAACAGTAAAACAGCAGCACTGATCTGATAGATCATCCATCCCTAAACATCAAGCTTTTCTTTTGCATACGCTACTTGGAAGAGTCGAACCAACATGTATATGCACCTTCACCAAAGCGAACCAGTGTATAGATCAGCAAATACTTACTTATAACTTCACTGCAATTCCAGACTTCAGACATACCCAGATCGTCATATACAAAGGATAAAACATGCATTAGCAATCAGATCTAGCCTATCCATTATCAAATCACATAATGATAAGTCATTACGATCTTGGTCCATCATTAGATCTCATCCATCATCAAACACTTAGGTGCATACTTAGTTCATATCAAGCAAAGCATCAGAAACCCATAACTATTTTCTTTTGATCTAGCACTTAATAAGATACTCATTACTTGTGCAACTATCCCTTTGATCTTCTCGTCATACAGTTTTTGGCCTTTCTCATTACCTTGGACCAAAACCACTTAGGACTCATGGTATTCTTGGACGAGATCAAATAGTCGTTACTCCACTCAATATTGTGGTCTAATACCATGGTATTGACCCTTGGTATTCTTTCACCTTAATTTCCTTAATTTTTCATCCCATACGTGCTTTTTCTTCTATGAAAGTGCATGCATTTGTATACGCTCTTTTTGTATAGTGAACCCATGTGTACACACTCTTTTTGTACAGTGAACCCGCGTGTACAACTTAGCATACCTGAAAATGTCCTTTTTCTTCAACTTCTTGATTCTGATCTGTAGTCCTTTGTTCCTTCATCCTATTCATTTGTACCATTACTTTGTTCCCTCTAAATAGACATGTTATAATGTGATTATCCATTGTACATTACTTCTGAATTGATTCCTTTGAACTACCTTGCAGTTTGTCACATCTGATATCTCTCCTATAGATTCATATAGTTACCATATACAAGTGAGTTGTTCTGCTACAAGTGGGTTGCCATCAATTACAACACATGTATCATAATTCCAACACATGGATCTACAGTGTACTTGATTGGCCTCCATGCTTTACTTCCCCAGAGCATGGATATGCTCGCCCCAGAGATGAGTTTTCTTTCTAATTCTTTCTGCATGTATTATTCAATCTTGAATTTGGTGAGATCCTCTTGGGTTGTCCTAATGTGTCCTCCCATATATACATAATGTATATCGGCTATTAAAATACAATAGGGGGTATTTGTTATAGCATAGTTTGTGACACTTATCTTTACATGCACTTGTTGGCTAGGACAACATCCCCTTATCCTTGTATAGACCTGATTTTTGCTTAAAAATAATTTTTCAATTTCCATAAGTGAGATTTTCACATACAAAATGCATATATATGCAAGTTCTACCAAAGAAACTTGTGTATGCCATGAGATATATATATATATATATATATAGAGAGAGAGAGAGAGAGAGAGAGATATTGTGCATTTATGAGTGGGGTTTACGAATTAGACAAGAAACCACCTATTGTAGCCCATGTCATAACCACCCAAGCCAATTTCTGGTGGCATTTATAAACACCTTAGGTGGTGCACCATACACATGATTTGCCTTTATATCATAATGATAGAAAAATCATCCTCCATTTTGTTTATTATCTCTATGTTATTAATTATTCTCCCTTCTTCTAGAAACCTTTGTTTCTATGTTTTAGTTCCAAGCCTCTTTATCTTGCATTGTCAGAGCATTTGTTGGAGCAAGAGATCTTTAGTGGTCTGGGAAGGAAGGATCTGGATCGCGGTTCCATTCATTTCATGTAACAAAGGTCAAGTACATCTTAATAAAGAAATTCATGTTCCATTCCTATTCAATTGTTCATATGACATGTTTTTAATTATGCAATTGAGTTATTGTTGAACTAACACGTCATATATATGTGTATGCTTTGATATTGGTATTTTGTTCATTTGTCTGTATCTCGTGTTACATGTACATTAGGAACGAGAGTGTGGATTTGGACCCTTTGGATCTACATCAAATTTAGGACTCTGATCTGAAATTGATCTAAGACAAATAATTAAGGTATTACAAACTCATGTGCATGGATGTGCCTATGTTATTTTGTGCAACAGATCGATAAGATTGCGAAATACATAGGCATCGAAGCATTTAGGGAAAACATAAAAGGCGAGCATATAAACACAACAAGTTTAATAAGGAGTTCACCCAATACTCTTGGGCTACATCTCCCAGTCCAGCCTTTAGTGGTGGCCTCTCTATTATGTTTTCAAAGCAGAATTTATACAATAGTGAGCTCAATTTGAGTCTCACACAGTAGACATAAATCAGCAAGACTGTACTTGGATTCCCCAAGTCTCTAGAGTACACATACTCTCCTTATTGAAACTCGACCTCTATTGGTCACAATAGTATGAGCCCAATCTGAGACTCATACATGACAAGAAAATACAGAGGAGTTCGCTTGAACCTCTCAAGCCTTCTCTAGAGCACACAGACTGTCTGACTCTCTCTGGCTCTATCTGGTTCGATGTTACCTTTGCTTCTACAGGTCAGCTCGGCTTCTTCTCTCTGCTCTTAGATTTTCACTTCTAACTTACTTGCTACTTTACTGCTTCCTCACTGCTTGCTCTATCTTTGTTAGTTTGTGGCTTTAAAGCCAATCTTCTTTCTAACTGCTCGTTTCCGCTTCCCAGCTTTCTGGTTCCCCTACCTCTGTCTGTTTGAATCCCTCTGTTCTATGTAATCAACACTATATAACACCTCATGGGGAGGTGACCAAATATTTCATAGCGAGCTGAGTGTCAGTTCTCTTGGACGTCATTGAAACGACTGTTTTTACCGTTAACTCCAAGAATTCCCACGAAGAACGATCTTCTACCAAAGCATCGTCCATGTCGGACTTCAAATCCTATACAATTCTGCCTGTTTACCCCATCGAATCCGGTCATCCATTGGATTGTGTCTCCGCCGTCGATCTGGAGCCTCTAGATCCTACAGTCATCATCCATATCGAGCGGATAAGTAACATGACGTTTACCCGTCCGATGTGAGCGGTTTTCTCTCTCTTCCGCTAGACGTGTGGCACCCATTGTGTGGCATCGGGCGGGACTCAGTTGAAACCGCTTACCGCTCGAAGCCCTTCCGATATTTTGCTGGTTTTTGTGGGCCCTCGCTCCTGATGAAATCGACACAATATTCATTACATTTTATGACTTTTTGGGTCCAGGCGCTAGGGGCTTTTCCTTCTTTGATGGGTTTTCCTGGCGATATGCAATTAGCGACTTGTCAGAAACTGCCCCAGTTTCTTAAATTCACCTTTGGTTTTGCCAATTTGCGCCAGCATGCGTTACCATGGGCCGACAATCTGTGCACTTGACCGAGGGTACTCGTTTCTCCGCACTGATCACAAATTTCCACTGTGTCACGAGGATATCTCTAATAGATTTTTTCTTTATAAGACTTTGAAACTTTGGCATGATTTTTAAAGAGTTCATGGAAACTTAGAGAGAGTTCTAGGATCCAATTCAGATCATGGCCTTACCACTGAAAAAGATTTTGGACCACCAAAATTTGGTTTTTAAGCATCAATCAAGTGAGGGTATAGGTTCCTCGCTTGCCCAATTTCTATCCATTTTGCATTGCTTGGTTTTGAACCTTTGAGCCCAATCCTAAGGTACTCAACATCCCCTCTGCGCGTAGTTCTCACCTTCCTGTCTAGAACTGTATCTTCCTGCAACTCATTGAGATATTCAGGCAACAGATCATCAATATAAGGCAATCGACTCTGCTCTTCAGGATCTTCAATCAATGAAGGTTCAAATAGTCTCAAGCTTTCTGCATTAACAACTGAGTAGATGTGCATGTAAGCTGGTAAATCAAGGCAAAAAGCATTCTCACCAATTTTCTCAAGTATCTTGAAAGGTCCATACCTTATTGGCTTCAGCTTCTTACCTTCACCTTGCATTCTATATTTGCTGATATACAGCCAGACTTGATCACCAACTTGGAAACTATGCTCAATCTGATGCTTATCATGCCTTGCCTTGTACTTGGCTTGGCTCTTTTCCAGCTGTTCCTATACTGCCTGGTGAATCTCTTGGATTTGTTCAATGAACCTGGTTGCCTTGTCCACATCACTGTGTCCATCAAACGTTATGTCTTTACCAAAGACAAAGTCCAAGGGAGACCTGGGTATGAAACCAAAATAGGTCTCAAAAGGAGATCTATGTGTAGAAGAATGTTTAGCTCGGTTGTAAGCATGCTGCACATAACATAAATGTTCATCCCAAAGCTTGGGATGCTTGTTGCAATAGCCTATGAGCAACTGGATCACTGTCATGTTGACCACTTCTGTTTGGCCATCTGTTTGTGGATGAAAAGTTTTGCTCTTCTTCAGTCTGGTTTCCATCAATTCCCACAGACTTGACCAAAATTTCCCAACAAATTAGGCATCTCGATCAGATACAATGGAAGTGGGTAATCCAAAATGAACCCATACATGCTGAAAGAACAACTTTGTAGTTTGTTCAGCAGTAATCTGTTTGTTACAAGGTATCAAAATACACATTTTGCTAAACCTATCCATAACAACATATAAATAATCATGACCTTTCCTAGATTTAGGCAGTCCCCCAACAAAATCCATGGAAACACTTTCCCAAGGGTGAGAAGGAACTGGTAGTGGAGTGTACAAGCCTAGTTTTCTATTGTTGGGCTTGCTTTTAGCACACGTGGTACACCCTCTTACATATCTAGAAACGGTTTCATTCAATTTTGGCCCATAACAAAATATTTGCAGTTGTGCAACTATTTTACTTACACCAAAGTGACCTGATATTAGAGAAATGTGTGCTTCTCGAATTATCTTTACTCTTCCAGTTTGTGGAATGCATAACTTTCCAAAATGATACAAGAGTTGGTCCTTAACATGATAATCCAATTCTTATACTTGTTTTCCATGACTTAAAGTTGCATATACATCTTTAAAATCTATATCTTGAGCATATTGTTCAATGAAGTTTTCATGCAATACTGAATTATGCTTAAGTATAGTAGATGCACTTATGATTGGTCTGGACAAAATATCTGCAACTTTATTGTGTATGCCCTTTTTATATTTGATGACAAGATGAAACTGTTGTAGAAAACCCATCCACCTATAGTGTCTTGATTGCTGCAACTTAGTTTGTGAGTGTAAATATTGAAGTGGTTGATGATCAGTATCTATAACTGTCTCTTTGCCCATTAAATAGTGTTTCCACTTTTTCACACTCTGTACTAATGCATACAATTCTTTATCATATGTGGGATAATTAACTACTGCAAAATTAAATGTCTCAGAATGATAACATATGGGTTTATCGTGTTGCATCAACACTACTCCCATGGCCTAGTCACTGGCATCCGTTTCAATCTCAAATGGTCTTTGAAGATCGAGGCAGTGCTAGTACTGGTGTTGTACTAATATTTTCTTTTAAGGTATCGAAGGCTTTCTTTTTTTTTCCTCCCCACTAAAACACCTTGTTCAATCCTGTTAAAGCATGTAAGGGAGCTGCAATCAAAGAAAAGTTAGAAATAAACTTTCTCCAATGCTGTGTTGCTCCTAGGAAGCTTCTAACTTCTGTAGCAGATTTGGGTTTAGGCCAGTTTATAATGACTGCAACCTTAGAGGGATCTATCTTCAACTCACCACCCCCTACAATATGACCCAAATCATTCAAAGATATTTTGCCAAATTCACATTTCGATAACCTAACATAAGGATTTTCTCTTTTCAACACATCTAGAGTCTGCTTTACATGCTTCAAATGTTCTTCCCATGTTTTACTGAAAATAAGAATGTCATCTAAATATACAATGACAAAATCATCAATAAAAGGTCTAAGTACATCATTCATTACTCTCATGAAAGTAGTAGGAGCATTAGTCAAGCCAAAAGGCATAACTAACCACTCATACAACCCCTGCTTTGTTTTGAAAGCAGTCTTCCATGCATCTTGCTCTGCAACTCTGACCTGATGATAGCCACTATGCAAGTCTAACTTGGAAAAGCAAACAGCTTCTTTCAACTGATCTAATAGATCATCTATGCGAGGAAGGGGATAACGATTTTTTATCTTTATCTTATTCAATTCTCGGTAATCAATGCACATTCTCCATGAGCCATCTTTCTATCTCACCAAGACAATTGGATACCCACATGGTGATGTGCTAGGTCTTATGAACCCTTTCTTGAGCAACTCCTATACCTGTTTCTTGATTTCCGCATTCTCTAAATCGGACAACCTGTACATTCCGATGTTAGGCAATGGAGCATCTTGTTGCAAATTAATATCATGTATTATTTCCTTTTTGGGTGGCAGACCCTTAGGTTCTTGAAATAGTATATCATATTCTGAAACAACTTTTTCTAAATCAGCTTGCTATTTAGAATTACAGCCCTCAAATACATTGGTTTTATCAGGTTTCTTTTCCTTTAAAACCATCAGTAAAAATTGTTGGCATGAATTTACAATTCTTTTCATCTGCCCTGAGTTTATGAGAGCATAATTATTCTTGAGTTTATGAGCTCTTACAATATATTCAATTCCATCTTTAATGAGTTGATATTTGTTTTCAGCTCTATAAAAAATAGCTTTTCTATCATACAAGTAAGGACTTCCTCAAAAAATTCCACATATATCTAAGGGAACAATATCTAACTCAACCTCATCTACAAATGCTGACCCAAAAGAAAACTTAAGTTTACATTGTCTAGTCACTTGTAGCTTTGTTTTATCACATAACCAACCTAATGGATATGGCTTCTTGTGAGGTGTGGTCAGTAATCCCAACTTCTTTACAATTTCTTCAGAAATTATTTACTTGTGAACCACTATCAAACAAAGTATCGATCTTTTGATGTTTGGAAATAACTCTAATATGAAAAAGCTCATGTCTTTTCCTCTCATTTTCTTCATTATCAGTAGATTGTGCAGAATTACTAGTAGATGCTTCAGAATTTTTACCTTTTATACCTGTGGCTGTGATCGTTGTTTCATCCCCTGAGTCTGACCCCAAATCTTTCTGAATAGCTGCAGCAGTCTTCTTCTTTTTTCCATCGTACTTCTTGGGCCTCAGCTCTAGATGCAGAATCCAGCAGTGTTCATCATCATGCCCATCCTTCTTGTAGTGAGTGCATGAAGGCTTGGTCTTTTGTACAAAATTTGTCTTCCTCTCTTTCCATTTCTATTTTCTCTTTTCCTTGTTCTTGCTTGCAATGGGTTTTGATGATCCCCCAACTTCTGGGTTCACATTCTTGCCTCTAGCCTCTAGATGGGTAGCCTGAACAGATACCTCGTCTATGCTAGTAGGATTAAACATGAGAATGGTGTGCTTTAAATAGTTGTGTAGACCACCTATATACTTCAGCAGAGTTTCAGGTGAGTCTAAATAAATTCCTAGAATCAAAGCTCTTTTTCTAAATTCTTGGGTGTAGCCTTGTACACTTGCCCTTTTAATTGTCGAAGAGTTTTCCAACTCATCATGGCTTGTTGCATCAGTGGATAGAACTATTTTTTAATTGCAGAAACAAATTCACTCTAGACAAAAAGAATTTTACGATGCTTCTTCATGTCAGGTTGTGTCCTGCCTTCCCACCATACCAAGGCAGTGCCTCCAAGGCGTAGGCTGGCCATCTGAATCTTACTTTTGTCTGAATCGATGCTCTGCACTCTGCAATACACATCAATTTGTCTAATCCAATTATCCAACTTCTTTGCATTCAACTCTCCATGATATATTGGTAAGTCAAATTTAACATCTAATTTAATCAAAGACGTTTTCTTTTTATTTTCAAGGCTATTAGGAGGTGTGGGAAGCTTTTCTTCCTTCCCTTTAGAATGGTCATGGAGGAGATATTCTTCTGCTCCTTTATCTTGTTTGGAGATTGATGAATCTTCATATCTACCTTTCTTAAATTCTCTATACATATCCTCTACCATGGCTCTCATGGTCATGAAACTATCCATGAACTGGGAGTCTGATTCCAAAGGACTTTCTTCTGCGATTTTCCTCTTAGGATAGACTCTTCTAATTTCTGGGTTAGCTTCAACCAATTATCCTTCTCCTAATTTGAGCTTTGTCCTAGTTAGCATTCAACAACAAAAATCCAGCACAAGCTTGTGTAACCTTAGTAACCTAGAGCTCTGATACCACTTGATCTGAAATTGGTCTAAGACAAATAATTAAGGTATTACAGACTCATGTGCATGGATTTTCCTATGTTATTTTGTGCAATGGATCGATAAGATTGAGAAATACACAGGCACTGAAGCAGTTAGGGAAACATAACAGGCAAGCAGATAAACACAACAAGTTTAATAAGGAGTTCACCCAATACTCCTGGGCTACATCTCTCGGTCCAGCCTTTAGTGGTGGCCTCTCTATTATGTTTTCAAATCAGAATTTATACAATAGTGAGCTCAATTTGAGTCTCACACAGCAGACATAAATCAGCAAGACTGTACTTGGATTCCCCAAGTCTCTGGAGTACACAGACTCTCCTTACTGAAACTCGACCTCTATTGGTCACAATAGTATGAGCCCAATCTGAGACTCATACATGACATGCATATAAAAAGGAGTTCACTTGAACTTCTCAAGCCTTCTCTGGAGCACACAAACTCTCTGACTCTCTCTGACTCTGTCTGGCTTGATGCTACCTTTGCTTCTGCAAGTCAACTCGGCTTCTTCTCTCTGCTCTTAGATTTTCGCTTCTAACTTACTTACTGCTTTACTACTTCCTCACTGCGTGCTTTGTCTCTGACAGTTTGTGGCTTTAAAGCCAATCTGCTTTCTGACTGTTCATTTCCGCTTCCCAGCTTTCCAGTTCCCCTGCCGCTATCCGTTTGAATCCCTCTATTCTGCATAATCATCACTCTATAACACCTCACAAGGAGGTGGCCACCTATTTCATAATGAACTGAGTGTCAGTTCTCTTGGACGCCGTTGAAACGACTATTTTTATCGTTAACTCCAAGAATGCCCACGAAGCACAATCTTCTACCAACGCATCGTCCACATCAGACTTCAAATCCTATACAATTATGCATGTTTACCCCGTTGAATCTGGTCATCCATCAGATTGCGTCTCTGCCATAGATCTGGAGCCTCCATATCCTACAGTCATTGTCCATACCAAGTGGGTAAGTAAAATGACGTTTACCCATCCGATGTGAGCGTTTTCTCTCTCTTCCGCCCGACGCGTGGCACCCATTGTGTGGCATCAGGCGGGACTCGATTGAAACCGCTTACTGCTCAAAGCCCTTCCGATATTTTGCCGGTTTTTGTGGGACCCCACTTCTAACGGAATTGGTGTGATATCCATTGCATTTTATGACTTTTCGAGTCTGGGAGCTCAGGGATTTTCCTTGTTTGAGGGGTTTGCCCAGCGATATGCAATTAGCGACTTAAATTGACCTCTTTTCGCTAATCGCATATCAGAAAATACCCCCGTTTCTTGAATTGACCTCTGGTTTTTCCAATTTGCGCCAACACATATTACCATGGGCCGACGGTCTGTGTGCTTGACCGAGGGTCCTCGTTGCTCCGTGTTGATCACAAATTTCCACTGTCACGAGGATATCTCTGATAGCTTTGTTCTTTATAAGACTTTGAAACTTTGGCATGATTTTTAAAGAGTTCATGAAAACTTAGAGAGTGTTCTAGGATCCAATTCAGATCAGACCCACCTATGGGTGCCTAAACCTCTCTTTGTCAATTCAAATCATATTCTGTGATTGTTTTGGTTTTATATATTTTTCTGATTACTTTTTCTCTATTGGGGATATCAATCCTAGGTTAAGGGATTTTGTCCCGTAACTCCCTTGACTAGATAAATTTTCCCAAGACTAAAGCAGAGGGCGTAATTGATGAGGTGATAGTGTCAAACCTTCCAAGTTCCATGAGGTTAGCACGCTTGTTTGGGACATTGAATAAAGGTGTCGTTTTTTGTGGTAACAAGGACTACCTTTCCCTATATCAACTTGTTGATTGGAAATGGAGGTCCAATGCATATATCTTTAAAACTTAGAAAAGATATTACAATTCCTCCATGGAGAGGCATTTTGTTGAGAATAATAATGTGGAAATCCATAGTGGTGACACATGGAATTGATCGATTGGTATGTCATATTGGCTTAGTCAATGACAATTTCTCAAACCTCAAGCTCTTAAGGGAATTTGTTTTATCAATAATCATGGCTAGTTGTAACCATATTGTACAATGGACTTGAAATATTTATCCAGATCAATATAATCGAATGCCAAGAGTTTGAAGGAATGAAGAAACGAAGTGAAGATGGATGTCTTAATTTCCTCAATTCCCACTGGGACCAATGCCTCTATGAAATGCTTAAGTCTAGACAACCATGTTCAATGACTAAGTAAAATGCATACATATACCATGTGCTACTTCCTCAAAGTTCCACGTGTCTACTAGTGTTATGCCATGTGTACCATGCAAGTATATTTTCCAACATTATGTTACTCATGCTTTACATGAAAAATATCCATTCAACAATGCTTCTAAATGTCCTATTAAGGGAGTTGGTGATGTGAAATGGATCCAAATAAGACAAATGGTTGTAAGACTTGATACAATGCAAATTCAATAACTAATCAAGATAAATGAAAAAAAAACAATGTAACAATAGAGAAAATGAAAAGAAAAAAATATGTGTAGATGGAAAAAAAAAAGTAGAGAGAGAAAAAAAGGGGGGAATGGGAATCAAAATTGAAAGGTTTGTCCCTTGGCCTTCTCAATAACCTGTCAACTCTCCTATATATTCCTATAACTTGACTCTCAGATGCCAAGAGAGGAGGATACACAAGATCCATAAACTACATTATAGCCTAAGATTGTTGAAATGTGATTAAGCCTAAGATTGTCGAAATAAGACTAAGCAACCATTCAAATGCTAATTTTTCCATTTGATTTTCCAAGGTAAATATTGTTTCTTTGTGTGATGAAATTTCTAAATGGACATTTTAATATTTTTTGTGAGGTAGATAAGCTCTTCCTTGCATTTAAATTGTTGCATGTAATTTTATTAATGGTTCCAGGGAGTATTCCTATGAGTTTTCATTGAAAAATTATGTTATCCATACATCCTATAGGAATGAAACTACAATGAATTTATATTTGTTGATTTCTTCTCCCTCAATTGTTGTGGATATTCTACTACATACTTCATCACAACAGATATGATAAAACTACATTTAAAAATCTGAAATCTACAATATTAGGGTTTTATTTCTCTTTAGATTTCTGAATTTGTAGATTATTGTTAATTATGTATGCATGAAAATTAAAATTATGCATAAAATAGATAACGACAAAATAAAAACTCACAAACCACAATTTGACACAAGATATGACTTGGGGAACACTTTCGAGAGAAAACCCAGTAGGAAGGCGAGGCCACTATGCTCTCTTTCTCTGAATAGAAAATGGTTTTGAGTGAAAAGAAGTATGTCATGTGGCCCTTGGGCTACTACAATGCTCAATCCTCTCATTGTGCTCTACCTCATATCCCTCTTGGCTATTTTTTCTCATCTATGGAACAAATTCACTTGAAAAGAATGGAACCCCTTTTCCTCCTAGTGGACCAGTTAAAACACAACCTGATAGCCTACTAGTGGTTAGGTTTGACTACCTTAACTCTTAACCAAAGCTACATTATGGACACTTGTATATTATTATTCATAATAATTACGTGGATAGCCCCTTTTCCATGAACAATGGGGGCTGACATGGCATCCTTTTAAATTTTGGCGGTGAAAATAGGAAGGTCAACTTTTGAGTGGCATAACTTTTGTATGAGGACTATGATTGAGGCACTTCTCGCACCCTTGGAAAGGTATTTATCTATACAATATGAAAAAAAGAGCAATGTTAAGCTACGAATTTTTACCCCCAAAAAAGTCTTTTGGTTCCCCAAAATCCTCTTGTGAGATTTTAGACCTCGATTTGATAAACTGGGTACCGCTAGTAAAAATGGTCCTATAAGCTGATTCCTCCACTTTTTCCACTCTAAAAGCTTCAATATGGATGAAAAAAAAAATTCTTCCAATTTGGATCACACCTCCCCATTTTTGGAGGCTTTTGGTCCCCAAAATCTTCTGCTGAATGAGGTGAGGAAATTTTTCCTCCACCTTCTCTCGAGTGTAGCATTTATCTTTGCCTGGAAGTTTTACTTTCAACCCAATATGCCAAAGGTCATGTTGCTCCTATCTTGTATTTCTATACCTCTTCTGCAAAATTGTATCTTTTGTTAACTCTGCTTTAGCGTCTGAATCTAAGTCCTCCATAGAAGGTAGGACATGTTCCTCTTCCTGAACTAGCATGGAAGGCCCATAGAGTTTCAGATTCTCCACATTCATAGCTAAGTAAATGCGCATGTATGGGGGTAGACTGAGTATGTAGGCATTATCTCCCAACTTTTCCAATATCTCAAATGGATCATATCACAAGGCCTTGATTTTCCTACCAAGACCTTGTACGGTGTTGATCATGCCTGGCCTTGTATTTTTTCTATGACTTTTGCAGTGTCTCTCATACATGTATATGGAATTCCCCAATATTCTCAAAAATAAATCCAGGCCTCAAGGAATCCCTTGTAAGATCCTCCCTCACTCTTCCTTGTTTCCCATATGCAATATCCAAAGGTGAAGGAGACAAATATCCAAAACAAGTTTCAAATGGGGACTTACCATTAGAAGTGTGGACTACTCTATTATAAGAGTGTTGTATCTATACCATATTTGTATCGTTTATCTTCGGATGCTTCTGATTATGACCCCTCAAAATCTACACCAAATTCATATTGACTACTTCTATTTTCCCATTTATTTGAGGATAGAATCTTGTAGACCTCTTCAACTTCATGTCCATCTTCCCTACTTGAAATGATGCTTCTTGGTATCCCAAAGTGCACCCAGACCTATCCCAAGAACAATTTTCTTGCTTCTTTCCCATTGATGGTCTTATTATAGGGCATCAAAACACACATATTTTTTTACCTGTCAACTACCACGATCAGGTAGTCATGTCCCTTATTGTTTATTAGTAAACCTCACATAAATTCCATGGCAATGCTTTCCTAGGGACGAGTGGGTACAGGTAAGGGATAGTATAGACCTTATTTCTTGTTACTTGGTTTGTTGGTACAACAAAGAATGCATCCTCTAATGAACCTAGTTACTTGTTCTTGCATCTTGGGCCAATACACCTCTACAAGTTGGACACTGCCTTCCCTACACAAAAGTTCCTTACAACCTTAGAGGTGTGAGCCCCTATGATGAGTTGCAAACTCTCGCCTTTGGGAACACATAACTTATACAACCTATAGATTAACCCATCCTAGAGATGGTGGTCAATGATGTTGTCACCAATATGCACATAAATAGTTATGTAACTGCTGAGACACCTCCTTGAATTCACTATTCCTCTTAATATGCCTCTTTGTATGCATCATGGGTGAATGGATCCATGTGCATCAAAGTTCCCAAAGTTGTGATGAGTGGCCTTGAAAGGATATTAGCCGACTTGTTTATGCTACCCTTATTGTACTTGATCACTTAATCAAATTGTTGTATAAACCTCATCCACTTATAATGTCTAGTTTGGTGTAGCTTACTCTAGGTTTGTTGGTATTGTAGTGGTATGTGATCTATGTGGATTATTGTCTCCTTTCCCATCAGATAGTGTTTCCACTTCTTCATAACTTGCACAAAGGAATAATGTCCCTTTTCATAAGTAGGGTAGTTAAGAACTATCCCATGAAATACTTCATAATGGTATCATACAGGCCTTCCTCCCTGCATCAAGACTACTTCCATAACATACCCACCTACATCTATCTCCATTTTGAAGGGTTTTTGAAATTTTGGTAATGCTATAAATAGTGCTTGATTAATATTATTCCTGAGCTCCTCCAAGGCCCTTTGTTGAACCTTTCCCCACTAGAAACTCTTACCACTTGTTTTAGCATGGAGCGATGCTACTACCACTGAAAACAAGGATATGAATTTCCTCAAGTACTATGTTTCCCCAACAAAACTCCTAACCTGAGACCTTAGAAACATTAATAGGCACCAACCATTTCATGATGGCCCCCATCTCAGAAGGATCTATCTTCAATCTCCTCCACCTATCACATATCCTAGATACACCATAGACTATTCTGCAAACTCACACTTCTTGATATTTGCTAGCAATTTTTGCTTCTTTAATGTCTCCAGCACTTGCATCAAATGTGCAATGTTCTCCCCCTAGGTAGCATTGTATACTAGTATATCATCCAAATAGACAATGACAAATGAATCTATAAAATGAATAGTATATCATTCATTAACCTCACAAATGTAGTTGGTGCATTGCATAGGCCAAATGGCATTACTAACCACTCATACAAACCTTGCCTGGTTTTAAAGGTTGTTTTCTAGGTATTTTCTTCTTTGACTTGCACCTGATGATATCCATACTTTCAGTCCAGCTTGGTGAAGTATTTTTCCTATTATAATTGATCCAACCAATCATCTATCCTAGGAAAGGGGTACTTGTTCTTAAGTGTAATTTTTCTTAACACCCTCTAATCAATACACATTTTCCAAAACTCGTCCTTCTTTGGCACAATGATCATGGTTGATCCACATGGTGACGTACTCGGTCGAATGAGACTCTGTTCCAGTAGTTTCTACAATTGTTTCTTCACCTCACTTTATTCTATAACAAACTGTATGTACAACCAAATGCTCGGCAATGGGGAGTCTAGCAATAGCTAAATCTCATGTTCCACTTCCCTCTTTGGTGGTAACCCTTTAGGCTCCTGGAACACATCCCTATATGCCCATAGCAACTCTTCTAGTTGTTGTTTCTATTTCTTAGTACACTTCTCCAAGGATACCTTGCCTCATACAGACTCTTCTACGAACTAATTTTATTTTAAAAACAACAAAACATACTTCTTATTGGAACTAATCAATTTATTAGCTTGGTTGGCACTTACCAGCGAAATTTTTTACTTGCCTTTGTGCATGTTGATGGTGAATTATTTTCCATCCTTGACGATTCAGTATTGGTTGGCTCTCTGCATGAATATTTCATCTCACATGTACATCTAGGGACATCCAAACACAAATCCATGTACATCAAAGGGAACTACATCTAGTCCTACTTCATCAATAAAATCAGCACTGATGGTATATCTAATTTTGCACTGTTTTGTAACCTTTAATGTTGCATCCTTATTTACCCGAACCAATGGATATGGGCTCGGATTATCACAAAATTTTAATCCCAATTTGTTGACAAACTCTACTACAGTTAGATTCGCCTGTGATCCCGAGTCAAACAGAGCATCACTCTTTATCTTCTTGACTTATATGTTTATTTGAAAGAGTTTGGTCATTTCTTTCTCTTCATGTTGCTAGCCGCTACTCAGATTCACCTCCTTCTGCACTTACGTATAGAAAATATTCTCACCCACATATAAGTTTATTTCAACTTGGTTGCTCAAATCGGTGGCCATGAGATTCTTCTTCTTATTATATTTTTTTTTTCTTTCAATTAAGCTCTATATGCAACTTCCAACAATTCTCCTTTCTATGGCCATCAATGTTGCAGTGGTTAGAGTGGTTGTTGGGATCTTTGCACTTATTTTTTGTGGTTGTCACTTTTCTATATTTCCCCCTTTTCCACTTCTTCTTCCCCTCCATAAAAGCGGTGTTGCTCATTCTACTTTGATCCACTTGATTACCCTTTCTTCAGTTCTATTTTCTCCAAATATTGTTCCTGTACACAATCCTTATCCATCGATTAGGCTTGAATAGCATCACTTGCTTCCACAGATGTCTATGTAGACCCCCCAAATACTTGAAGAGTACATATGGATTCTTTGGGGATATACCCAGCATTATGGTCATATTTTTTTATTTTGTGGTGTACTCCTATATGCTCTACATCAGCTTTTGCCTAAAGTAGTGCCACCGAATACACTGGTCCTCTACATACCAGATAAGGTAAAATTGTGACCTTATGAGGGCTTTCAATTCCTCCCACTTAGTCACTGGAGGATCTCCCTCCAGCCTAAGGGTCTTTGTGTGGCTTTCCCACCAATTCAGGGCATGGCCCTCTGATTTCAACCACGCAAATGAAATCTTCTATTCTTTCTAAATATGATGGACATTGAAAACACTTATAGTTGCCACAACTAGTGATTTAGCTTCAGAGCATCAATTTCACTTTGTTATGGCTTGATATCTACCTTCACTTCCATTTTGAATAGGAACTATGAATGATTCACAGTACTTGCACTGGGTTGATATTTTTCGGGTCCTTTCTTTGGTTGGTTCTTTGTTTCTTCCTGGTCTTCTGATCTCCTTGATGGGCCTCAGTATTGCAACAAGAATGTTGCAACTCCCAAAGCTACCAACTTTAATTATCAACCCGAGGTTCGTACAAAATTAATAGGTATTAGCACTATATCTGCAGCATACAATGTGCCCTTCCTTTTTTGTCATGATGTAATAGAGTGCATGTAATGAAATAAAATCCTAAACTAATTGAAGAAAATGAAATGCTCGAAATGGAAACCTTAACCTATTACAAGAAAGAAAATACAAGGAAAGAAACATATTCTAATTGCATAAAGTAAATATCATGAAATAATTACATTTCAAAGATTTTATATCCATTAAGAGAGTTCATTGGATGTGGCAAACAAGAAAATCACCATTGTATTATCTAATTCATAAATTTGTCCATTAACCCAAATCGCTGAGATGTTTTGCATGGGTAAAAAGGAAAGTCCTAAGTGGTGTTTATCCCTCCTAAACTATTTATTTAAAGCCTAGGGGTCATGATTCAACCCTAAGGGACCAAAGTTAATATTTTTGAGCAAATATGGGTAAGTATATACACATTGGAAGAGTACTACAGGAAACTACAGGATGTTACAGATTTACTACAAGTTATAATTCATAGAATGATCAAGAAAATAAAATCCAAATTGGAAGGAACAAAAATTTTTAATGACTAGGTTGTAATAGGTATCCATTCCAAGTGGAGTCACTCAAAAATACCTCTATTAACCCATGCTAAAAAATAACAGAAAATTACTAGTCCAAAATCTAGAAATTTGAGAACTAGTGAGCTAGTAAATCTATCAAATGCCTAACCTAATCAAGTGAAAATGAAATGGGGTAAATTTTGTTATTAAATAGAATTTTGTTTTGATCTAATGCAAATGGAATCAACTCGATTGAAGCTCATTAGAATGTTCTAAAAATTAGCAGAAATTTATTTTTATTTGCCACAAGGGACTTCCAGAAATCTAGATTTGGGAATAAGAAACTAATCCAAGTATCTCAATGATTACTACGACCTTACAAAGTTGTTCCAAGGATGAAATGATGTTTGTGATCCTGCAAAATAACTTACTTCAACAATTTCACCCAATCTTACTGTTAACACTGAGGTGCAGTGCTGCTATTTTGAAGACTAAAGGAGGGAAATGATCTATTCTGACTTTTGTCTACTGTTGAGGGAGAGACAATGCGCTACCTTGGCTAATATGCAGGATGCAGCCTTAGAAGTAGAATCAAACATCATGGCTGCAGAGAAGCTCAAGGGGAATGTTGACAGAAGGATACAGAGAGGCGAATCTTCATCATCTTCAGATCCCAAGATAAATAAAATGACCAAGATGATAGAGTCATTAGCCTCTGAAATCTCTAAATTAAAGGTTGAGCAGCACCCTGGGAAAGGAAGAGCTCCTAATACCTTTGCTCCTAGAAATCCAAATCCATATAGAAGAGCTAATGAGCAGTTGCATATTCTGCAAAGAAGCAAAGATGCCAATCAAGACCAAAGGGTGAAGACCCCTTTCCAGAATATAGTCATGGAAGAAGAGCAGTTTGAAGGAGATGATGAGATCCATTGTCTGGAAGACAAAGGCAGCGCCTCCTTTTTGACCTTAGTTGCCTATGAAAAGTCATTATTCAATGACCAGATCAGCCAAGAGTGGGATGAAGGAGTTGTTCTGCAAATTAATGATCAACACAGATATGATTTGAGGTCGAAGATTAATAATACCAAGGAAACTCATGTTCAGAGAACTGTTTTCCCTGCAATATAGCAAGCTAATAAGCAGAAACGACCGGCAGTTGATCCCATCATCCTCAAAGCTCCAGCTCATGAGGTAAGAGGCCTTGACAAGTCTCCTTCTCCTTTCAGTTTTGAATCATAAATTCAGAAGCTAAGCATACCTATACCTCTGATCGAACTAGTGAAGAATGAGTCCTTCAAGAGATCTATCCTCGAGGCCCTTGAGCCTGTTATACTCCTATAGTTATAGGTGTCATATTTCATGATTGATTGATTGAGCTCTGTAATATGTTCATCCTTTCCTTGCTATAAAGGTTTCCATATTATGAAAAAATCAAAACATTAAAAAATGTAAAGAGGGTATACCCTAAAAGAAAAATCAAAGGGTAGAAAAAATAAGTGGTCAAAAGAAAAAATGAAAAGAAATGAACCCCAAATAAAAAAGACTAGGAAAGTGTGAAAGTCTTCCATTTTTTGCAAAAGAAAGCATTATGTACAGCTTGTTGAAATTTTTGCCACAATTGATGAATGGAAAAACAGCTTAATCTTGGCCAGTTCATGTTTGAATTTCCTATTTTAGAGATAGAGAATAAAATATGTCCAAACTGTTTAATCTTGGCAGATAAGTAGATAGGTAGAGAAGCAAAGGAGCTCAACTGTTTAATCTGAGCCCTTGGATGTAATAAGTGCAGACTTAGGTAGGTTTACTACGCAAGAAAAGAAAAATTGATAAGGGTTTGCTAGTCTAAGTGCACCCAGTAAAAGAAGAAAAAATGTTAGGTAAAATAGGCAGGGTAGGCAATTTTGGTTTTGCAGAATGAGACTTGTGATTGATTTTGTCTCTCAAAGTGTTAAGTTTTACCCCATCACAAGTGCAAAGCAGATACTCTTGGAGCAGCTCAAGCGAGGCATGACTAATCTCCCCTTCATACTGCTTCCCCAATCACTTACTAATTTCCCCCAAAGATATTAAGATCTGCTTAATATCCCTCTTGAAGCCTCTCATTCCATTTCATTCATTGCCTAAGTGAATTCCTACTTTACTTAGGAAAATGGCTACATTCCACATATAAACTCTTTTTCCCTTTAAGCCTAAGTTTCCTAAACATTATACTTAGCGCTTTCAATTCAAATTTCATATTAACACTAATTTTTATTATATAACTCCCATGTAAAAGAAACCCAATCCCTGTATTATGTATTTATAATCGAAATCCCATGTATTAATATCCCCGCTCCCTAGTTAGTCATAACCATAGCACTGTATAAACAAGGGGTTAATGGTTCATTTGGAGCCTTTAATAGCCTTCCTGCCGCACAAATAAAATGTTAATCAACCTCCAGTTGATTAATAACTTAACCAAACCCCCAAAAACCATTAAAACATTGGTCTATTAAAACCGAGCCTGCACATTAATCTCCCTCCTTGTTCTGTAAGTGCCCACCGTCCGATCGACGCCCTCGCATCGGACGGCTGATAATCATATCGCGACCCCCTCATCCGTCGAACGTTAAGCCACAGGGAAACGGTGGTATTTTTCTCGTATAAGTGCCATGCATCAATCTCCTGAGTTGTTCACTGCCCCTCTGCCTGAAACCACCCAAGCCCGAAAACGGTGCGGGCAAAACAGCTTACCGCCCTTCCGTTGACCCTCCACTGACGTCACAACCACGTCACTGCCACATCACCCCTCACTGACATCACTCGCCATGTCACCATCTGTACGGCCACGTCATTGCCAAGTCATCCATACCGTACTCCCGCTGATGTCATTCTTACGTCACCCGTCTGAAAAAATCAATTTTTCTAGTCAAAAATCATTTTGTCTAAAGAGGGTAAAAACACAGTTTTTTCTAAAGTTTTTTGCATTCAGCGCCCAGCGCTCTCCTACAGAGTAAAGTCATTGAGGTTGCATTTCCACCTCTCGACCAGGAAGGCTACATCGACGAGCTCACGGCCTCAACCTAAGTTACCATTGTACAGTCTTCATCCTTTTTAAATACAATTCGAGGCAATGCCGAAGGATTCCCAGTTCGCAGAAGAGATATGCAAGATGTTTTGCTACCCCAGCCAGTGGAAACCGGCAGAGACATCAATCACAGAGGAAAGACGGTGAGCAAGGTCAGATCAATGATAAAAAGTATCAGCACAAGTCAAAGAGTATCAGGGGAGCATTAAAGAGTATAAGATCAAAGTCACAGGAATATCAAATCAGCCATAAAGAGTATCAGTGCATAATTAAAGGCGAAGAAGATCAGAATTAAAGAGCCAGCCTCCAGCACGTCATAGTTAGTTGCTTCTATGTTACTTGTAAATTACGTTAGGTGAAAATCTAGATATTATCTCAGAGCTTTTATGAGATACCCGTTGTACAGATTTTATTGTATAAATACCCTCTTCATCAGAATTTTGGAGAGGTGGGGTATGTGTAGATTTCTTTAGACTTTGTTGTAACTCTGAACTTTGTAATAATAAGTTGTTGGGATCAAACTGTTGTCTGGTTTACTGGAATAAGAATCGATGCAGAACACCTGTTATAGAATTCTTGAATCAACCCATGGATCAATGAGTACTTTCTACCCAGTATTGTATAGTTTCTTGTTTGTTATATCATCTGTGTTTCATGATCTAAATGATAAAGAAAAAGATTAATTCAGAATTTGCTTCACTACACTGTTTTCAGTCATTATTATTCTCTGTGTTTTCTTCAGAATTAGCATAAACAGTGAATTCTTAATTGCTCCTTTTTCCCCTGATTCTTTCATGTTGAGTATTTGCTAAGGAATTCTTAACTGCTCCTTATCAGTAATCATTCACTTTCCCTCTGTCAATATGATGAAGGATTCTTAACTACCCTTCACCCATTTGAGTCCATTCCATCTGATTCCAGCCTTTAAATTGTTCCATGTTTGACCACCTTGCTCTGTGATGCCATCCTTTGTTAGAAACCGAATCCAGGAAGCCTGTTTCTTTTGACTCCATCATGCCCAATGGACTGAACTCTTCAGTTTTGCCTCACTACTCTATTGAATCTCACCACCCAAACTCAAAACAAAAAACCCTTGTACCTCATAACTAGCCTAAAACCTTAAAAAACAAAGCTAAATCATAAAGAGAGAGCCCTCTCTGGATGCAGATTGGCTAGAATCTGTATCTAAAAGATTGGTCTGTGGTTACCTCAGTTGTATTCCCTTTCTTACAACTTTGGGGAACAACCTGAGTGATAACATCATTGGCGACTCCATTGGGGACCTGAATAATTGTTTGCTACTGTTGTTTATTTCATAAGCTACAGATGGAGCCTGAAGTTAGCCAAGTAGCCTTTGAAACTGCTTTTGCTTTGAAATTGCAGAAGTAAATAAATGCTACTTCAATCTATCTCCGGTCTAGTTTGTGTTTTGAACAGTTGGTTTCAAACACCTGATCAGTTCTTCTTGTCAAATAAATTCTTTAAGAAATTTTAAATCTCATATCAAAAGCCTCTTAAAGAAATCATAAAAGTTGTTTTGAAAAATCATAAAAAATCAAAATAATCATAAAAATCGCAAAAAAAAAATTGTTTCCTGGAGAAACTGAACCATTTCTTCAAAACTGTTTTACAAGTTTAGATCTGATCTATGATGGTGGACGGGTATCAGACACACAAAGGTTAAAATCATCCACCTGGCGACTCCATATCAATTTCACAATCAAGACTCCACTGGAGAAAATGAACTTGAAAGAACTGCATGAAAAGAACAGGCTTTTGATTTGGATTGTTATCCAATACATTATGTTCTTTCTCATTGACAAGATTTTTCAATGTATATTGTATTTTAGAGATGACTTTAGATTAAGTTTTTATTATTCTCCTTCCAAAAATGTAGATGAAAAGTCTCCTTACACATTTAAACAACAGTCTTCTAATTCTTAGGAAGATCATTTTTTAATTAAGGAGACTCCAAAAATCAAGACCGATCATCCAATCCCTGAACATATTCCGGTACATCATAAAGTTCCTAATAGGTATAAACCACTCATTTTGCCTCCTACACTCCATGCTTTCCCTAACGATTATCCCAAGTATCTCCCTAGGTTTGATGGAGAGAATGTTGTCACTGCCCAAAAACATATCCAAGTTGTTGAAGATTATCTTAACATATTTGAAGTAGATGAAGAGGATGTTAGTATTAGGATTTTCGCTCTTTCTTTGCAAGGCAAAGTCAAGAGTTGGTTCAAAGCCCTGCCCGAGGCAAGCATCTCAAATCTTGAGCGGTTTCTCAAACTCTTCCTTGATAGATGGATAATCAAAGTCAATCTCCTCATGATCATAGAAGAATATAATCAGTTAAAAAGACATCCAGATGAAACAGTTCAACAATTTTTAGACAAATTCAATCAAATCTATCATTCGATACCATTAAATATAAGACCTCCCCCTGATTCAGCTCTACTGCATTACCCAAGAGCATTTGATTCAGAGATAGAATTTCATCTAAGGGAAAGAAACCCTTCAACTATGGAACAGATTCAGAATATGGCAGTGGTTGTAGAGGTTAATCTCAAAATTAGAAAAGAAAAATTTAAAACGGAGAAGGAGGAAAAACTTGACTAAAGAAAGCAGAGGAAATGATACAGAAGATCACAATGAAAGTTGAATTTTTTGTTCAAAATCATCATGACACATTTGTTTCACAAGAGGAAAGGGTTGATACTCATGAAAGAATTTCTACCAACTCAACCTACCATAGATCAGAAGACAAATTCATAGAGTAATATGTGGAGGAGCAATCTCCTGATCTGATGTGTGCATTCGATAACATTCCTTCTTTCAATAATTTGCCCAAATATGATCAATATGATGATGATTATGTTTCTCAAATCCAAATTAATCTTGCAAAGGAATCAGAAGATAATTTGGGGAATAACAAAATTCAGGACCAACAGCTTGAAAGAAGTAATCAGCTTGTCTATTACAGCAATGAGAATGGGGAGGAAAGTGCAGAAAATTTTGAAATCAATAAAGGAACTTTACCATTTTGTTTTGATTATTTTTAGTTTATCAGAGATAACTATCATGCAATTAGAAATCAAATGTCAACAAGTCCTGATATTAACCATCTAGAGGGAAATCAAATCTTTGTTCAAAATTTATCATATCTAGATTTGCAGCCCCAAAATGCCATTGAATTTCAGGTTGCAGAAGAAAACGTGGAAGCAGCAACATATGATCAAAAAATCCAAGTTGATTCCCTGCCTTTCTGTTTTAAATCATGTGAAACTTTTAAAGAAAGAGACGAGCAACTTGTAGAAATCTGTGAAGTTCCATTTCAACCTGTATGTAATGAGTTGCAAGAATCCTTCCAAGTTCTTTATGATCCAATAGCTGACAGGTTGAATGATGAAAGAAATCGGAATTCTTCTCCATTAACAGACTGTGAGAGTCAAAATCAAGATGATAATGGTTGTACAAGACAGAGATTACAATTATTAGAAATATCATCACCAAGAGAAGTTGAAAACATACATGGTGATAAAGACAAGGGTGATATTTTAGTTTCATGGCATGAGAGCTATCCAGGACATTTGTACAGTTGTTTGAATCAGTTCAAGAATAGTGTATATATTTTTCAAGATCATTTTGTACAGTTTCTAGATTCAGCAAGGGAGATCAGGAATTTCCTTATCTTCTCAAAGTTTAACAAAGCCAAATTTGATTGCAAGATCTCAATTTTAAACACCACCAAACACAAGCAACACAGGTCACTGATGTATATAATGCTTAAGTGGTTGCATTGGTTGTTTCATTTTACCTAACCAGAAGTCAAAAGGCTGATTAGAGTAAAGTAGGTAGGATTTCAGTTTGTTTTTATTCAATTTTCAATAAGTTAGAAAATAAATCCTTAAATGTTTGAATCCAATATTTTGATGATTTGCTAATCTGGTTTGAAAGTTGCACCACTTTTTTGTTTCAGGCCAGATCTCATAGTTGTGCAAGAGAAAATTAAAAAGTTTTTGATCAAAAGGACCAAGGCTAAAAGCTCCTGCCCAAGAGACAAGGTGCTCAAGAAGGATTCAAGGAGAGACAAAAAATGTTAAAGTGTTGATTGGATAGTAACTTGCTGCAGTTGAAGCCCGAAGAGAAGGCCCTAAGCTCCACAAGTGTGCTGTCATATATACAATAAAGCAACCAGCAAAAGGAAAATTTCAGAGCAGAGCAAAAGTTATGCAGAAGGCCATCTGACCTGCTGTTCTTGACTTTCCACGAGGGAAAGCCATCCCCAAGTGGAGCCAGTGTTATACTCCTATAGTTATAGGTGTCATATTTCATGATTGACTGATTGAGCTCTGTAATATGTTCATCCTTTCCTTGTTGTAAAGGTTTCCATATTATGCAAAATCAAAAAATTAAAAAATGTAAAGAGGGTATACCCTAAAAGAAAAATCAAAGGGTAGAAAAAATAAATGGTCAAAAGAAAAAATGAAAAGAAATGAACCCCAAATAAAAAAGACCAGGAAAGTGTGCAAGTCCAAATGCCACTACTCTTCCATTTTTTGCAAAATAAAGCATTATGTACAGCTTGTTGAACTTTTTGCCACAATTGATGAATGGCCAAACAGCTTAATCTTGGCCAGTTCATGTTTGAATTTCCTGTTTTGGAGATAGAGAATAAAATCTATCCAAATTGTTCAATCTTGGCAGATAAGTAGATAAGTAGAGAAGCAAAGGAGCTCAACTATTTAATCTGAGCCCTTGGATGTAATAAGTGCAGACTTAGGTAGGTTTACTACGCAAAAAAATAAAAATTGATAAGGGTTTTCTAGTCTAAGTGCACCGAGTAAAAGAAGAAAAAATGTTAGGTAAAATAGGCAGGGTAGGCAGTTTTGGTGTTGCAGAATGAGACTTGTGATTGATTTTGTCTCTCAAAGTGTTAAGTTTTACCCCATCACAAGTGCAAAGCAGATACTCTTGGAGCAACTCAAGCGAGGCATGACTAATCTCCCCTTCATACTATTTCCCCAATCACTTACTAATTTCCCCCAAAGATATTAAGATCTGCTTAAAATCCCTCTTGAAGCCTCGCATTCCATTTCATTCGTTGCCTAAGTGAATTCCTACTTTACTTAGGAAAATGGCTACATTCTGCATATAAACACTTTTTCCCCTTTAAGCCTAAGTTTCCTAAACATTATACTTAGTGCTTTCAATTCAAATTTCATATTAACACTAATTTTTATTATATAAACTCCCATGTAAAATAAACCCAATCCCCATATTATGTATTTATAATCGAAATCCCATGTATTAATATCCCCGCTCCCCGGTTAGTTATAACCATAGCACTATATAAACGAGGGGTTAATGGTTCATTTGGAGCCTTTAATAGCCTTCCTGCCACGCAAATAAAAGGTTAATCAACCTCTAGTTGATTAATAACTTAACCAAACCCCTGCAAACCATTAAAACCTTGGTCTATTAAAACCGGGCCTGCGCATTAATCTCCCGCCTTGTTCCATAAGCGCCCACCGTCCGATTGGCACCCTCGCATCGGATGGTTGACGATCATATCGCAACCCCCTCATCCGTTGAACATTAAGCCGCGAGAAAACTGTGGTATTTTTCCCGTACAAGTGTCACGCGTCAATCTCCTGCGTTGTTTGCTACCCCTCTGCCCGAAACCGCCCAAGCCCGAAAACAGTGCAGGCAAAACAGCTTATCGCCCTTCCGCTGACCCTCCGCTGACGTCACAACCACGTCACTGCCACATCACCCCTCGCTGACGTCACCCACCATGTCACTACCAAGTCATCCATACCGTACTCCCGCTGACGTCATGCTTACATCGCCCGTCTGAAAAATCAATTTTTCCCGCCAAAAATCATTTTGTCTAAAGAGGCTAAAAACGTTGTTTTTTCTATAGCTTTTTGCATTCAATTCCCTGCGCTCTCCTGCAGAGTAAAGTCATTGAGGTCACATTTCCGCCTCTCGACCAGGAAAGGCTGCACCGACGAGCTCACAGGCTTAACCTAAGTTGCCATTGTACAGTCTCCTTCCTTTTTAAATACAATTCAATGTAGTGCCGAAGGATTCCCAGTTCGGAGAAGAGATATACAGGATGTTTTGCTACCCCAGCCAGTGGAAACTGGCAGAGAAATCAATCATAGAGGAAAGACAGTGAGCAAGGTCAGATCAGCGATAAAAAGTATCAGCACAAGTCAAAGAGTATCAGGGGAGCATTAAAGAGTATCAGATCAAAGTCACAGGAATATCAAATCAGCCATAAAGAGTATCAGTGCAGAATTAAAGGCGAAGCAGATCAGAATTAAAGAGCTAGCCCCCAGCACGGCATAAGTTAGCCACTTCTCTATTACTTGTGAATTACGTTAGGTTAAAATCTAGATATTATCTCAGAGCTTTTATGAGATACTTGTTGTACAGATTTTATTGTATAAATACCCTCTTCATCAGAGTTTTGGAGAGGTGGGGAATGTGTAGATTTCTCTAGACTTTGCTGTAACTCTGAACTTTGGAATAATAAGTTGTTGGGATCAAACTGTTGTCTGGTTTACTGGAAGAAGAATCGATGCAGAAGACCTGTTACAGAATTCTTGAATCAACCCATAGATCAATGAGTACTTTCTACCCAGTGTTTTATAGTTTCTTGTCTATTATATCATATGTGTTTCATGATCTGAGTGATAAAGAAAAATATTAATTCAGAATTTGCTTGACTGCACTCTATTTTCAATCTTTATTATTCTCTATGTTTTCTTCAGAATTAGCATAAACAGTGAAATCTTAATTGCTCTTGTTTCCCCTGATTCTTTCATGTTGAGTATTTGATAAGGAATTCTTAACTGCTCCTTATCAGTAATCATTCACTTTCCCTCTGTTAATATGATGAAGGATTCTTAACTACCCTTCACCCATTTGAGTCCATTCCATCTGATTCCAGCCTTTAAATTGTTCCATGTTAGACCACCTTGCTCTGTGATGCCATCCTTTGTTAGAAACTGAATCCACGAAGCCTGTTTATTTTGACTCCATCATGCCCAATGGACTGAACTCTTCAGTTTCGCCTCACTGCTCTATTGAATCTCACCACCCAAACTCAAAACAAAAAACCCTTGTACCTCATAACTAGCCTAAAACCTTAAAAAACAAAGCTAAATCATAAAGAGAGAGCCCTCTATGGATGCATATTGGCTAGAATATGTATCTAAAAGATTGGTCTGTGGTTACCTCGACCGTATTCCCTTTCTTACAACTTTGGGGAACAACCTGAGTGATAACAGAGCCTAAAGCCATCCAAGCCTCCACTAAATATGTAAATCTGCAAGACAACAAACCAGTTGTTGTTCTCAGCCCAATGATTGAAAATTGTGATGACAGCTACCCATCATTCTATGTCTCTTTGACTATTCATGACAAACCTTCACAACTGCCTTCTGGACACAGGATCCAGCCATAATCTAATGCCCAAGGCTATCATGGATGAGTTGGGTCTTGACATTACCAAGTCTTATCATGACCTGTTTTCTTTTGACTCTAGAAAAGTGAAATGTTGTGGATTAATCAAAGAACTAACCATCACCTTCTCTCAACTGCCCATGAAGAGCATGATGATGGATATTGTGGTAGCAGATGTACCCCCCAATTTTTGCATGTTGCTTTCCAAAGGTTGGATCAAGAGATTAGGTGGAACATTGTAAAATGATCTGTCATATGCTAATGTCCCAGTTTTTGGAGGTGAGAGTAGGAGATTATATAGAGAAGCTCAGTTGGCTTATATCATCAGTGATGAAAAGAATCCCACTAATCATCCCATCTATGTTGTCGACACTAATTTTGGAGCTTGTATTCTTTAGATTGAAGAATCCCAGTTGGCCTCCATGCAACTTAGGAAACTGGTTTGCCAGATCACAGAGGAAGAAGGCCCACAAATTTGGGACATGTTCTTTGATGGAGCTTGCTCTAAGGAAGTTGCAGGGGCAGGTGTAGTCCTTGTGTCCCCCACACAATAATGCATTCATTTATCTTTCAAGTTAACTTTTCAGGTCACAAATAACATAACAGAGTACGAAGCCTTGATATTGGGCTTAAACACTGCTAAAGAAATGGGCATCAAAGGTCTGAAGGTGTTTGGAGATGCAGACCTTATCATTCAGCAGGTGAACAAAACTTTCCAAGCAAAGCATCCAAGGCTGAAAGCATACAGAGATGAGGTATGGAAGCTCAAGGGTTCTTTTAATAGTTTTAGCATTTCTTACATCCCTAGAATGAAGAACCAGCTTGTTGATTCCCTTGTTGTGTCTGCTAGCACGTTTATTCCTCCTTTGCCTCCTAAATTGACTTATGAAGTTTAGGTGAAATATAGACCATCTCTGCCTGACAATGTCAAATACTGGAAAGTTTTTGAAGATGATGATGAAATTAATAGGTTTTTACAAGTCATTGATGAATTTTCTGAAATGCACATTGACCAAGAAAACGAAACCATTGAAGAATACAACCAATCCAAGCTAAAGGACGATATTGGTCAGGATAGCATTGTTCAACTGCCTAGTAACCATATACCCAAAGGATTGGTGCCCCTAGAGAATTTTTTTGATCATAATGATGTACCTTATAAGCCTTCCAAAAAAGAAATTGAGTCTGTGGTTCATAGACATAATGTAGGGAGTCCAGCCCATCCCAAGTACATAAATTTGTCCACACAATTGTCATGTGCCCAAAATTCTGAGTATTGCACCCTAATGAAACAATTTACTGATATTTTTTCTTGGGAGTACAGTGATCTTAGGACCTATGACACCAACATCATTTAGCATAAGATTCCACTGGAGAAGAACACCATCCCTTTTAAGTAGAAATTAAGACCTATCAGTCCTCTCTTATTACCTTTGATTGAAAAGTAAATCAAGGAGTTGTTGGATGCCAAGATCATAGTTCCCCTAAGGTATTCAAAGTGGATAGCTAACCTTGTGGTAGTAAAAAAGAAGAATGGAGAAATCAGGCTTTGTGTTGACTTCAGGAATCTGAACAAATGCTCTAAAAAAGACAACTACCCCCTGCCTAAGATGGAACACTTGCTGCAAAAAGTTTCAGGGGCTAGAGTCATGTCTTTCTTAGATGGATTTTCAGGTTACAATCAAGTTGTTGTACATCCAAAAGATCAGGAAAAGACCGCCTTCACTACTCCTTGGGGCACTTTCATGTACTCCAAGATGCCTTTTGGACTGATGAATGTTGGGGCTACTTTTCAAAGGACCATGGACATAGCCTTTGTGGGAGAGAAGGACAAGTTTGTCCATATTTACCTTGATGACATAACAGTCTTTTCCAGCAGTCACAAGGACCATTTACAGCATTTGAATAAGGTGTTTCTAAAACACAGAAGGTTTGGAATTTCTGTGAACCCAAAGAAGTCACATTTTTCTCTAGAAGAAGGAAAACTTCTGGGACATATTGTTTCTACTGAAGGTGTGAAGATCGATCCAGCAAGATTTCAAGAAAATCACACATTGTCCAACCCAAGGTCAAAAAGGGACATTCAATATTTCCTGTGTAAGATTAACTTTGTCAGGAGGTTTATTCCAAACTTTGCAGAGCTAGTGAAGCACATCACTTCCATGCTGAAGAAAGGATCAGAAATAAAATGGACAGATGATGCAAGAAGCTCTTTTGAAGCCATCAGACAAGCTATCATGGAAGCTCCCACTCTAATCAATCTAGATTATACCAGGGAGTTTTATATCTTCTCTTTTGCCTCTTATGATACACTTGCAGTAGTTCTATTGCAGAAAAATGATGAAGGTGTAGAGCACCTTGTGGCATTTTTCAGCAAAACTCTGAGGGATGCCGAACTATGGTATGACCTTATTGAAAAACAAGCTTATGCTCTCATAAAATCTTTAAAAGCATTCAGAATTTATATTCTACATTCCAAATTGGTCGTGTATGTACCTTCAGCCTCAGTAAAAGATGTCCTAACTCAGCCAGATATTGATGGAAAGAGAGCTAAATGGATTTTAAAATTCATAGAGTTCAACATAGAGGTGAAGACCACCAAGCTTGTCAAAGGCCAGGGCTTGGCTAAGATTATGGCTGAGGAAAATTGCAATTTGTTAGACATTAATTGCATGGGTTCAAAATCAGGTGGTGAGCAGACAGAGGAAGCAGAAGAAGAGCAAGAGCAGAATCAGTCTTTGGCTGAAAATCTAGCCACCTATGAATGGTATTCCAGTGTAGTTCATTTTTTGCAAAAGCTAGAAGTCCCTCCAGGGCATAGCTCAAGTCAAGCCTGGGCCATTAAGCTCAGATCAGCCAAATTCTGCATTAATAAAAACATTCTCTATTGGAGAGACCCATCAGGGATCCTCTTGTCTAGACAAAGGAAAATCTGTGGAAGTCATGCACCAGTTCCATTATAGCATCTGTGGAGGGCATCATTATTGGAAAACCATAGCCCATAGGATCCTAAGAGTTGGGTATTATTGGCCTACTCTGTTCTCTGATGTGTTTTCTTTTGTGAAGTCTTGTGACAAATGTCAGAGGTTTGCAGGAAGACAATAGCTAAAATCTCTACCCTTGAAGCCAGTACACGCCAATGGTCCCTTCCAGCGGTGGGGCTTGGACTTCATAGGTGAGATCAATCCACATTCCAGTGGCCATCACGAATTGATCTTGGTAGCCACTGATTATTTCACCAAATGGGTTGAGGCTATACCCACTAAAAACGATAATCATCAGGCTATCATAAAGTTCTTGAATGAGAATATTTTCACTAGATTTGGTTGCCCAACCAAACTAGTCACTGATAATGCAGCAGATTTTAGGGCAGAAGAATTGTTGGGCATGTGTGAATCCATGGGAATTCAATTGGTGCATTCTACCTCATATTATCCTCAAAGCAATGGCCTATCAGAATCATCTAACAAGATTCTTGTAAGGATAATAAAAAAATTGTTGGAGGACAACATAAATAACTAGGATTCCAAGTTGAAGTTTGCACTGTGGGTCGATGGAGTTACCAACAGGAATTCCATAGGAAATTCTCCATTTAAGCTGTTTTATGGTGCTGATGTTGCTTTTCCTATCCAGCTGATTCTCCCTGTGGCCAAATTCTTGCAAGAAGAACAGGATGAAGAGAATGACATGGCGAGGAGAATGAGTAACTTGGTTGAATTACAGCAGATCAGAGAACAACTGGTTGAGAAGTCAAGAATTCATCAGAAGAAGATCAAAGAAACCTTTGATAGAAAGGCAAAAATGGATAGTTTTCAGGTTGGTGACTGGGTTCTCAAATGGGATGCATTGAAGGAAAAGAAGGGAAACCATGGTAAATTTGATGCCTTATGGATGGGACCGTTTGTCATTGCTCAAGTTCAGATGAACAATACTTTCATTCTGCACAATTTGGAGGGTGTGGAGTACTAAAAAGGTATGTTTTTAATGATCATTTCAATGGCTTTTCAGTGGGACTTGTGAATCTTTTACATCATGAATGTGGAAAACAATAAAGAATTATGATAAAATATGTGGAAGTAGTATGCAAGACTTAACCGCTAATAGTTGCCATTCTCCTGTGCAGGAAAGGGTAAAAACGAGGAGCTACTGTTCCAAAGAAAAAGACAAGAACAGGGTAACTGTTGTCCCTTTGACGAAGGACCGAGTAAAAACGAGGCTAAGTAGGTTGAAGCAAACCGGTCCGGAAAAGGAGGAGAAGGCACCAGCTCGGTGTAGGAGAAAAGAAGTGATTAAGGATTAATAGTTTGGCGAATCCCTCAGGATCTTTGATCCTGAGGGATCGCTGCTTTATTTATCTTATTTCTTAGACCTCTCCGTCGTTACCCTTATATAAAGGGACAGAACTGTTAATTTTGGGGACGATGCTTTTATGTAACTTTTTGTTAAATATTGAACTTTGATCATCGAGTCTCGTTGAACTTGGCTCATTGTACTTTCTGTTTCATGCATTAATATAAACTTGGTGATTATCTTATCTCTGCGTCTGGATTAACTTAAAGCGGTGTACCCTTGAGGCTAAGGGCCCGGCCCCGAAGGACACTTGCTTCTGTATCACTACGATTTGATTTCTGCATGGTTTGCTTATCGTCATTAGTTGGTAATCTGATATGCTTTATAAGTTACATCATATGCTCTGTTAAGATTCATTCATTAAGGTTCTTTATATTGACTCTGCATTATATCATCAATACTTTCAGAGTTGATTCAATATTATTAGACTTAATTGAACATTGTTATCATTTTGTTACGAAGCTTTTATGCTGTGTATTTGTGTTAAGGAAATTATCTGAAAGATGTGTTCTTTATGATTCAGGATTCATGTTGTTCCATTTTGAAACACAGTTGTAATTCCTGTTGATGATTGGTGTTAAATCAGATTACTTTTCCAGAGTGTTGTGTGTGTATGATTTCCACATGTTGTTCCATAATTAGTAATTAATGTTGTTCCATTAGTTGGTTGCGTGATTTGCTTGGAGAATGAAAGATTGGAGTTTTGATTACAATGAGTGCATTTGAGTTGACAGGATAAAGTTTGATTATTGCTCGCGAGGTTTAGTTATACGATTGTTGTTCCATTTCAGAATTGTTGTTCCATTTTAAGCATTGTTGTTCCATTCTAGATTTGTTGTTCAATTTCCTATTTGTCGTTCCATTTTTATCTGTTGTTTCATTTACTCACATTTGGTGTGAGAGACGATCTGTGGCTGTAGTGAGCCTTGGCATTTACTGCCTCGCTCCCAGACCCGTGGTCCATGCTCTAATTTCCTTTCCATCAGTTTCCAAAGGGATGGGCTATTGTTGTCGAACCCTTGACTGATAAAGTTGCCTAGCTTTAAGAGTGTGTGCTTTAGTCATTTGAAGTAACTTAGTCATAGACAAGCATCAGTTTACTCTTGTATTTTTGTAGAATGTTGTACTACTAGCATTACTCTGACAAATAGCCTCATATTGAGTCACTCTTTGAAATAACCAAACGCTCCCGGATTGACATATTAATGTGAGGTAATTAGAGGTGAAAGAGACCATTTTTATAGCTCTACATTTTGGCGCCGTTGCTGGGGAAAGAGTGTAGCCATTTGTCTTTTTCAGAGTAGTGTACGAACCTACTAGGGAAGAGTTGGATCTTAAAAACGAAAGGTAAGAACCTGCGTGCGGAGCATGTAAAAGCCCTGCTCCACTGTCTGCTTTCCTAACAGATTTGCTCTTGCTTTGTTTGAATAGAGTTTAGTAGTTCATTTGAGTGCATGACTAAGCAGAAAAAACTAGAAAAGAATATTAAGCTTCCATCCAAACCCGAGAAAGCTAAGGGGCCGGTGACCCTTGGCCGAACAACTTTCATAGACGAAATCGATAAGAAAATAGAATCTCAGCCATCAGTAGGTCCCAGGAAAATTATTTCTAAACAACCTATTAGTTCCCTTCAGGCCACAGGATCACCATCTGTAGCCTTTTATGAGGTGCATAGTCAAACTGAAGAGCAGGACTTTCAGGAAATTGAAAATTCTACTCCAGAACTATTGCAGGAAGGGAATTTCAGCAACTTTTGTGAAGGAGAAGGAGAAACAGGGGAAATCGAGGAACCAAAATCTCCCATTGGAACAGATCAGCCATTAAACAACCCAGATAAGGGGAGCACTGCGAAAATCATTGTTGAAGGAATCCAATCTCCTCAGACATCAGGTATTCCTCTTATCCCAGATAAAGGAAGTGCCATTAAAACTATCCCTGCTAAAATCGTTCCCTCTCAACCTAGGAATACCCTCCTAGATATCCTAGAAGGTTATTGGCATATATTCGACCCTATGGCTCAGAACCAGCCAAATACTCAAACCTCTACATTACAATATCCTATAGTGGATTCTGCAGCAAATGCGCCCATGAAAGCTATCCCTCTTCAACATATCCCTACATTTCACGGTCTCACATCAGAAGATCCGGATGCATTTTTATTCGAATTTGATGTGTTGTGCAGGGGATATGATTACACCACCGATCCCCAGAAATTGAAATTATTCCCCTCTACATTAAAGGGGGCTGCTTTAAGATGGTTTATGGGACTAGGTGGTGGGGTCATCAACAATTGGGATCAAATGAAAGAATCCTTCTTAAAAAAATATCAGGATTATTGTAGGTCTAGAGAATTGAAAGATGAAATATTCCAAATGACATCCAAACCAAACGAAACATTAGAAGAATATGTGGAACGTTTTCAATAAAATTTACAAATATCTCCTTATGCATCACTACCTTTACCTGATAATGTGTTAAAAACTGCATTGATAAGGGGCATGAAGGAACAGTGGATTGAAACATTAAACATCATGGGAAAAGGGGATATTTATCAAGAGAATTTTGCTGACATTATTGATTTATGCATCAGGAGTTCGAGAGGCAGCACAAGAATAAAACCAGCAGAATATGATCAGTTTGCAAGAGACAATAAAATATCAACAGAAGGAGTAACGCATGTGGAAATTGGAAATTTATTAGAAAATTTTAAAACTGATATTCTAGGGACACTAACTACACAACTTGATATTATGCAGGCCAAATAGAAGCAGATGGAGGCAGAACAGAATTTGGCAATCTTCTACCCCCGATGCAGAAAAAAACATAGTCACAAGGAGTGTCCACTGGATACAATCCAAACATGTGCCATATGTACAAACGATCATCTTACGGAAAGCTGCCCCTCACTTCCTGGATTAAAAGCAGTATACAAGGAAGCAGAGGAAGAACCAGAATCGGTGTACTTGATCAACCAGCGCCGCCAGTGGCAGCCAAGACAATCTGGTATGTTTTTAGACCCAACCTCTTCTTTTCAGCCTCCACAATATAATGCTCAACAATATAATATGTGGCAAAATCAGCCCCCACCCCCATTTTCAAACTGGTCACCACCATCGTTTCCTTCTTCAAACCCGTGGCTGAATCAGCCAAACCAATCTGGTTGGCCGAATTTCCCTTATACTCCACCATATTGGCAAAATAGCCCATATCCTCCGCAATGGACTCCCCCTACTTCACAAGGTTCACCCTGGCAGACAAACTGGCAAAGACCGATGCAACAACCAGTAGGAACTATTCCGCTCCCTCAACCTACTCTGCCAGCTCTACAACAAAATCCCCAGTCTAATCTGAGACCGCAACTCCCAGCCCAACCCAACCCCAATCCAAATAACAGACCGGTCCAATCTCTTCAAATCATAGAATCACCAGAAATAGGACCCGACCTGCGGGAGTGTAACGATCTTCAATTACGATCTGGACGTATCATTGAAAATGAGGGAGATAAAACAGTTCATATTGAAGATCAGTTAGTAAGAGAACATCAGTTGCAACAAGAGGATGTAAATAAGTAGCAGTCTCATAATCAAGCAACCACATCCTCTCCCCCGTTCCCAAAACGATTAGTCATACCTCGACCTTTACAGTATCTTGACTTTGAAATTCTGGGGAATTACAAAATTTGTATATAAAAATCTCGTTCCTCCAAGCCATTCAAGATATTCCTATATACGCAAAAACTATTAAAGAATTGTGCATAAAGAAACCAAGGAGGAATATAACAACTAATCCAAGAGTCCAAGTAGTCGGTACTTTATCTGATCTATTATCTGGGAAAGAAACACCCATTAAATATGAAGGCCTAGGAAATCCAATTGTAACTGTACAAATTTACGGTCAGACCTTGTATAATGCCTTAGTTGATCTAGGAGCTGCAATCAATATTTTAACAATCACCACCTGTCAAAAACTCGGCATTACATCTATAGAACCTACCTCTACTTTGTTAGAATTGGCCGACCGATCTGTGCTTAGACCAGAAGGTACTCTACATGATGTCATGGTCTCTGTAGATTCCTGGGAATATCCAACCGATTTCCTGATAATTAATCCAAAAGCCCGACTTGATGGACACCCGCTAATCCTAGGTAGGCCTTGGCTTGCCACCGCCGATGCTTACATTGGTTGCCGGCAAGGAAATATGACCATAACCAAAGGACCTGATATCAAGAATTTGGTTCTATACCCTCTAGCGCAGCCAAGTCTCACATAATTAAAACTAACATGTATCATGTATCATACCTTACTGATAACATTAGATCTCCATTGACTATACAAGAGTCACTTGATTTTAAAGATCAAAAAAAAGATGATGCCATTAAAAATTTCATTATTCAAACTGAAGCCGGATCCTGTACACAATGTGAAATGATAGAAGTAGCATTTGATAATGAATTAGAAGAAGATCCTTTGAAAGACACACATGATCAAACAATACCTGTTACTTCTGTCGCAAATAGTAAAATTGTGGAAATTAAACCGGGAAAAACTTTAAATTCAATGCCAACCTCACATCTTAACAAGAAACTAAGCTCATCCATCTGTTAAGAAAATATCAACAGGAATTTGCATGGGATTACCCTGATATGAAAGGAATCAACCCACAATTGTGTACACACTACATTTATATAGAAAAAGATGCTAGACCTGTCCGTCAACCGCAAAGAAGACTTAATCCTCATCTAAAGGATGTGGTGAAAGCGGAACTTCAGAAACTTTTAGATGTCAATTTTATTTATCCTATTTCTGACAGTAAATGGGTCTCTCCGCTTGTGGTGGTACCAAAAAAGAATGGGAAATGGAGAATTTGTGTGGATTACAAGAAACTCAATAAAGCAACACAAAAAGACCACTTTCCTCTCCCATTCATAGACCAAGTGCTAGATACTTTGGCAGGAAAAAAATTCTTTTCCTTCCTGGATGGCTTCAGTGGATACAATCAGATTCAGATTGCCCCTGAAGACCAGGACAAAACAACTTTCACTTGCCCTTGGGGAACATTTGCCTACCAAGTTCTACCTTTTGGCCTATGTAATGCTCCCGCCACATTCCAAAGGGCTATCCTTAGCATTTTTGCAGATTTAATAAATGATGGACTTGAAGTATATATGGATGACTTTACACCCTATGGAGATGATTTTGATCCAGCACTAAATACCCTAGAAAAAGTCCTACAACGTTGCATAGCTACCAGGCTTTGCTTAAGTCACGAAAAATGTTACATGATGATGACTGAAGGACTTATTCTAGGACACTATGTTTCAGCAGCCGGCATTCAGGTAGACCCGGCCAAAATCCAAATACTTTTGCTTATTCCCACTCCTACTACTCAAACATAGGTACGCAACTTTCTTAGATTTTCTGGATATTATAGATGATTTATAGAACATTATTCACACATTGTTGCACCTTTATATGCACTAACTGGTAACGTTGATTTTCTTTGGACAGAAAAATGTGAACGTGCTTTCAAGGATTTAAAGAACCTCGTATCCACAGCCCCAGTCCTACGAGCACCAAACTGGGACTTGCCATTTCAGATATCAATTGATGCCTCAGATACAGCCATTGGCGCAGTCCTTGGGCAGGAAGAGGATAAAAAACCATACACTATCTATTACATCAGCAAAAATTTATCCCCTACTGAATTAAATTACACTATTACTGAAAAAGAATTCCTAGCTGTAATACATGTTGTCAATAAATTTAGACATTATATTACAGGCTATCCTGTTATTTTGTATACGGATCATTCCGCCATAAAATATTTAGCAAATAAGCCTGTCACAAATGCCAGAATAACTAGATGGTTGATCTTATTGCAGGAATTCGATATCACAATCAAGGACCGGCCTGGAAAAGAGAATCCTGTAGCCGATTTTCTCTCGAGAATGCCAAAGCCAATTGATGCAGCAGCAGTTGAAGATCAATTTCTGGATGAACATCTGTTTGTTGTTGCCATTCGAACACCCTGGTATGCTGATGTTGCCAATTACCTTGCAGTAGGTAAACTACCAAAACACTTAACCCCTAATGAGCGAAAACAGATTGTTCAGAAGAGTACTCGATTCTCCTGGATTGGGGGCTATTTGTTTCACACAGGGGCAGACATGCATATCAGGAGATGTGTTCGAGAAGATGAAATCTTTGACATCCTAAAAGCCTGTCACGACGGACCATGTGGGGGACACTTCGCTGAGCGTAGAACTGGACACAAAGTATTACAGACAGGATATTATTGGCCCACGATTTTCAGAGATGCAAAGAAATTTGTCCAAGCCTGTGATAGCTGCCAGCGAGCAGGACGTCCTGGTCAAGCTGACGAGATGCCTCTCAAACCATAGTTAGTCATCGAACCATTCGAGCGATGGGCTCTTGATTTCGTTGGACCCATCAACCCCTCATCAAATCAGAGAACATATATCTTGGTGGCAACAGAATATGTCACCAAGTGGGTTGAAGCAGAAGCATTGCCAAGAGCCACAGAGGACTCTGTCATACAGTTCCTGTTCCATCTATTTGTACATTATGGCCTTCCAAGGGAAATAATTACAGACGGAGGAGCACAATTTGCTGGCAATAGATTAGCTGCAACACTTAATAATTATCATTTCCAGCACAAAATCACTACTCCATATCACCCAGAGGCGAATGGACAAGTAGAAAGCAGCAATAAGGTAATAGAATCAATCCTAACGAAAACCATTGCGTCACATAGGCGTGATTGGGATGCCCGACAACCTGAAGCACTCTGGGCCTATAGAACAACATGGAGAAGCACCACTGGTTACTCACCTTATCAAATAGTGTTTGGAAAACAACCCATTTTCCTATAGAATTTGAAATCCAAACATTACGAACAGCACAAGAAGTTGGCTCAGATCTAACCGAGGCAGAGATTAATCGACTACAACAGATCAATGAATTGGACGAAATTAGGCTCTCTGCACTACAAAATACAGCATCGATTCAACAGCAGCGAGCTAAATGGCATGATGCCCTCATCAAAAACAAAGTCTTCCACGACGGAGACTGGGCTCTGTTATATGACTCTCGGTTTCAGGACTTCCCTAGGAAACTCCAGACTCGTTTGTTGGGACCATACGAAATCTAGAAGGTACATGACAATGGGACCATCACTTTAATCACCATTGACGGTTCTGGATATACCTTCAAAGTGAATGGCCACCGAGTTCATCTCTATCGTAAACCACTCACTCAGGAATCCTTCTGCCAACAGCTACGCAGAGACACTGATATGGAGATTTTAGGAGAGGAAGAGAAGTCTTCCTCACCTGTAATTCATTAAGGAATTCATTTCTTTTCACAATTTGTACATAATTTCTTTTCTTCAAACTCGTTTGTGTACATATGTTTGAACTAAATGTGTTCTTTTGCTCAAAGATTTCAATTTTTGCCGTTCCTGAAACGAATGGCATTTGCGTGTTTCTGTTGTTCCTTTTCAAAAGGAACAGCATTTTTTATTTCTCGATCTTTTTGCTATTCCTTTTCAAAAGGAACAGCACTTTCGATTTTTCTACTGTTCCTTTTCAAAAGGAACAGCACTTTCAATTTTTCTGTTGTTCCTTTTCAAAAGGAACAGCACTTTCGATTTTTCTGTTGTTCCTTTTCAAAAGGAACAGCACTTTCGATTTTTCTGTTGTTCCTTTTCAAAAGGAACAGCACTTTCAATTTTTCTGCTGTTCCTTTTCAAAAGGAACAGCGCTTTCGATTTTTCTGCTATTCCTTTTCAAAAGGAACAACACTTTTGATTTTTCTGTTGTTCCTTTTCAAAAGGAACAACACTTTTGATTTTTGTGTTGTTCCTTTTCAAAAGGAATAGCACTTTTGATTTTTTTTTTGTTCCTTTTCAAAAGGAACAACACTTTTTATTTCTCTGTTGTTCCTTTTCACAAGGAACAACACTTTTGATTTTTTTTCTGTTCCTTTTCAAAAAGAACAACACTCTTGATTTTTGTTGTTCCTTTTTCAAAGGAACGGCGTTCGCTTGTTTTGTTGTTCCTTTTCTAAAAAGGAACAGCATTTTGATTTTTGTTGTTCCTTTCTCAAAAGGAATGTCATTTTGAGTGTGTTGTTGTACTGTTTTTCAAGAGATAGCATTTTTTATTTTCTGTTGTTCCTTTTTCAAAAGGAAAGGCATTGGTGTGTTCTGTTGTTCCTTTTTCAAAAGGAACGACATTGGTGTGTTCTGTTGTTCCTTTTTCAAAAAGAACGGCATTGGTGTTCTGTTATTCCTTTTTCAAAAGGAACGGCATTGCTGTGTTTTGTTGTTCCTTTTTCAAAAGGAATGGCATTTGCACTTTTTTGAGACATATGCTCCTTTCTTGTTCTAGCATACTTTTTCTCTCTTTGCGAAACAGCTTATCCCTTTTGCTGGTCCAAGATTGAGGATGCTTCTTGTCCCTGTTCTTTCAAAGTATTTTAGAGACAGCTATGCACTTATGCAATGAATACAAAGTCACAACATACTGAAATCAGGGAATTATAAATTGCTATCTTTATAAGCCTATGTATTTGTAAGAGGACAGAAGGAAGGACATACTTATCTTTTGTTGCCATTGTCTTACTAATTTTCCCCTGATTGGTTATCTTTATCATGCTATTTTTTTTAATTCCCTTTGATTTTTGTTTAGGAATAAGAGAAAAGGGTTTATATCCTCCTATTGAGATGATAAGACTTCTTCCACCATTCCTACTCTTAAGGAGTGTTGAACCACCCTTTGTGGATATATAAGGAAAAGTGCTTTATGAAAAAAGAAAGTAAAAAAAAAAGGCAAATGAATTATAAATTGTCAAATGCAGGATAGGGGGTCTCATCAAGAGCCAGCCTACCATGATCATGAGAATGGAAGTGAAGTGGCATTCCCACTATGGCCACCACACCAGGGATATGGTCCAAAAGGTATATCAAATAAACAAACCTTGGAACAGGAGGTCTCATCACGAGCCGGCCTGCCCACTCTTCGCCCCCTCCTCGTGAATGGCATTATGGCTAACTGGTTACCAAGCTAGCATAATGGCCTACACTTTGACATCACATTCCTTAATATGCACATAAAGGATCATGGTTCTAGGGGTGAAATAAACAACTCTACCAAGGTTATGAACACCTGTCGGCAGCAGAGCACTATTAATGGTATCGAAGTCACATTAATTACACCAATAGGTAGGATACTAATACTCTTTTGTTTCTTATATCCTAGGCACTAATCATACATTATTTCCTGACTTATATATCGCATGAACATTTATTACACCAATCATGGCAAAGGAGGTGACAATGACCACTTGAGATTTGGCAAGTACGACAGACGTCCTATCCCCCGACCTCGCATCATATCACAGCAGCCTCTTACGTAATACGCGATCCAACTTTACGCCTCGATTTCGGCAATCCGTTGTTTTTCTAAACATGGCATATTTTCATACGTTGTTCCTTTATGACTTGGTTACAGATCGGGTGCCGCTCCTTTCTTTGACGGCTGGGGCAGCCTATCGCATTGTGGGGGGGGAGGTTAACCTCATTATTCCCCGGGTTATGTGTCAGCTCACTATTCGGGAAAGATAGTGTACCAGGAAATGGCACAGTTTAACGGCATGATATTTCTATTTTTTCTACACAAGTTGTTGTTCATAAGTCATTTCTGTTGCATACTCTGTGTTTTTTCTAAATCCGACGATTACTACCCTCTCTGTGTTTCAAACAGCACAAGCAGTTGCTGTTCCATTGAGAATCCACAGTGAAACCATGGGAGGCAGGGCAATTCGAAGCGAACCACAGGAGTTGACAATCTTCGCTGCTGCTCGGGAGATCCTCGAAAGAGCAAGATGGCTGACTTATCTCAGTCACCTGCAGGAGTCCAATGAAACAGTGGCGATGTGTTGTTGGGAAAAGTATCCAATACGGAATGACCCTATCCCACTCTAAGGGTGATAGTACCTCAGCAACAACTGAATGCAAAGCTATTCAAGATTACTTCTTTATGGTATGAGAGAGGGAAGAAAAGGATGATCTACTAACCGTTATCTTGCGCTTAATAGTCGATCCAGTCTTCACTCCTTGCTGCTTGCTCCTAGCTCCTTGCTCTTTCACCGGCCCAGTTACACAAAGATCCTGTAAAAGCACAAGAAAAGGAAACTACAAGAAGCATACATCCATAATCGATTCAGGGATTAGCATAAATCAAATATACAAGCATCTATTCACCATAAAGACACATGCATATAGAAGAACCTCAAATACTTTATTGATAGAAGAAGCAAAGTTCTGAGAGAGTTACAACCATAATAGGCCCAATCCAGCAACACCTCCCAGCAGAAAGAAATCTCCTCTTCACCTCCTTCAAGCAATCACCCAATAGCTCTATACACAAACCAACAGCACTTCCTTGCTTGCACAAAATTCCAGCCTCCCTAGACCTCATGAGAGAGCTCTATATATAGGGTTTTGGAGAAAGGATGAGTCATCTTGAGACTGCCATGAAGCTGACTAGTGTCCTCTCCCACTTTAGTTAATCTTCAGTTCTTGAGTCCACTTGGAGATTCTTGCTTCCACTTGGAGATCAAGACCCTCTTACTCATCACAAGGCGAATTCCTTGACCCAAGTGTCAGTTTGGAAGCTTCCTGGGCAGTTGACACCTTGCAGAATGACTGTGCCACTTGGCCAATCTCGCCCAGCGCAGGTAGCCTTCATTAGTTTTGACATTCAGCGCAGGTACAGAGTGGAGCAGTTGACATTCAGCGTAGATGCTCAGTGGAGCAGCTGACATGATCCAGAAACTGCTTGTTTTTGAGTGTTTTCAGGTGGAGAACTGATTTTCAGTGCTGTGGTTTGCTGACCTTGTTCCTCTAGGGGTAAGAACAACATGTTTAGGGACTTTGGATCCCTCAGATTATTGACATTTCATGCTCCATGCTGCTAGGCACAAAAATGTCTATAACAGTTGCCCCCTAAAGTATGAGGTCGTTTATCGAGTGAAATGCTTTATCAGGAGGATCCGAAGTTCATTCAATTGCTGAGAGGTGCCCTGTAATAAAATACAATACAATACATTATTTTTCATTTTGCTTTCATGATCTAGCTGAGGCGGGCATTCCCATGCTCAGCTTTATAAATTCATTTTGGTACATAGAACAGACGATCGTCTGATGGTAGACTGATAATTCTCTGCTGAAATTATCATCCTTTGAGTAGGATGATCATCTGCTGCAATGATGTACATATCAAATGTCTTTATATCCTGAATATATATCGCAGCCCGGATGGATGAAACTAGATCCGGGGTCTTCGAAACTCGTTCGATCTTCACTCTAAGTACAAGTCGATCCATGTGAGAATTGCGCTGAAGTCGAACATGGAAAGACATCGCTTGATTACCGGTCAATAATGTAAACCGTTAAAAAGCGCGAGAGGGATCACCAATAATGACAATGACCCTCAAGGTACTGCAGTACAATTCATGTGGTGTGAATAAAGGACTTGGCGTCGAACACCATGCAAAATCTTCTGGTCGAAGGTCATTGATGTATACCTGTCGCCGGAAGTGAGAAACTTGCCATTGAGGCATGCAAGCTTCAAAGTACTGGGGGTTTTGTTCCTAGATCAACTTCTTGGATAATGCGCTGAAGTCGACAAGAAGCGATCCGTCAAAGGAGGGCCTTAATGAATCCCACATCAATGACACGGAACGGAGCTAATGATTTTAGTGGAGGTGAAAACAATCTGTGAAATATGACTCAGGGTGGCGATCATGGGTGGATGAAGGATAATGTATGGCAGTGGATGGGACACGGTTGACTCTTTCTGAACACATCTCTTGAACATATAACGACACTGATGTGATGGATCGGTAGCATTACCCCAGATGTGGATGGTTTGGCGAGGACCATGGTGATGAGACCGGTGAATGAAACAACCCAACCCGATGTGATACGGAGGACAAATTGTCATGTTCAAGAGCGACTTGCTACCATCAAAGCTTTGAGGTTCTCCCAATTTTTCCCCAGTCATTTCTCACCAGTACCTCTTTATTTTTGTCAAGCTTGAGGAGGATAACATATGCTTGTTCTATAACCTACCCTTTGGGCAAGCCCATCGCTATGTTTTAACGAGCCTAGCGATAGGGAAACTCGTTCTCGTCTAAAGACAAGTTTGTCGCTATTTAATCATTTTAACGAGTCTAACGACAAGGAAAACTCGGTCCTTTTCATTTTTAGAGAGTCTGAAAAGGTACATAAAGTTAACTCCAAAATTCCTTTTTCGTCATCTAATCCCTTAAGTCCGAAAAAGTATAAAACAATACAGAAGGGATGAGTTTTCGATAGTTTTAACGAGCCGAACAAAACAAGCGCTCGATCTTTTTGTGTAATAATCCCTCGGGTCCAAAAAGATTAAAATCTAGAGGAGGGATAGCTCTTCCGGTCACTTTAACGAGCTGGAAGGCCAAAACTCGGCAAACTTTTCATGTTTTACGAGTCAGGAGAAAAGAGCTCAAAGAAGACTCGTCTTTTGAGGAACGAGTGATAAACAGGGATAGCAGCAGATTCCAGGTACAGGTTGGAATTTTCCAATCACGGCAGTGTCACAAGGATGGCTAAGTGAAATCACTCTTCGCAGCTGTTCCTCAAAATGGGTAAACAATCATATGGAGGTGAACGATTGGCCAAATGAAATGGAGGTGGCGGGTGCAAACACGACCAAGGCTTTCATGGCTAATAAATTTATGATCACAATGGTTGTTTACCGGTACTGGGTTCATTTTTTAAAGAGCTTGAATGCGCCAAAACACTGCTCAAAAGCTTATGTTTATTTTTTAACGAGCATGAACTATGACGCTAAAACTGCTCGGATCTCGCTTTTCTATTTTTTAACGAGCATAAATTCCGCGGTAAAACTGCTCGATTATACCAGTCATAAGATAAGAAATGTCTCTTGTGAGATAGCTATTTTTTATGGAGCTTTATCTCACGAAGCTATGCTCCTAATTTGGCAAATTTTGACCTTTGCCCCACATCCTCTCTTTATGCAAGTTCGGAACATGGCTAGTCCCAAAAACAGATAAATAACCGCTCCTAGCTTGCACTCCAAAAGGTTTGCATGCCCCCAGGTATAAAGTACAATTTCAAGGCTGCCCCTACTTATCCGATAAAACATTTGTTTTAAAGGGTGAGGCTTGCCTCTTTCTGGTTACCCAAAGAATGGTTTTATTTGCTGCCGCAAATGAAACTTCTTTCTTCGGCGATGTCTATCATTAGGTTACTCAAAGATGGTTACTATTTGTTGCAGCAAAAGAATCTCTTTCTTTGGAGGCTGCCCCTACTTATCCTCTAAAACATTAGTTTTAATGGGTGAGGTTTGCCTTTTACCCAAAGAGGGTTACAATTTGCTGCCGCAAAAGAATCCCTTTCTTTGGTATTGCCTACCTGTTTAGACAAAGTTGAGTGACCTTTGTCAGACAAGTAACCTTATCAAAAGAATCCTGTTCCAGAACAACCCCTCTTCCTTTTCGGACGGGGTACGGACTAGTCATATTCTTACGCGGAAATTCTACCTTATACCCAGGGTTTCCTCTGCCCGAAGCAGACCAGGATGCATGCCCCCTGGGTCCCAATCCCATCTTTCTGAATCACTCGCATTCATCGGGAAGGAGGACTGGGGGTGGAGACATTTGTTAGGTGAATAGACCATTGAGGGTTGGTATTTGACTATTTGCGATGCGTGATCCCGGAAATGAAAGTTGGTCTACGAGCTTGACCATTCTTCCTTCGTGTGGAAAACACATTACTCTAAAGAGTGAGGAGACTATAGCTCCCATGCAATATATATAGTCTCGTCCAAGGAGTAGGTTATAATCCAAGGGTCCTTGAACGACCATCACGTTCATTTGAACGATCTTCCCTTTCAATGTAACAGGCACATTGGGGAGGATCCCTAACGGTCGACTGGTTCCTTTATCAAAACCTGAGAGATTTCTCATCTCAGGCAAAAGCGCCGGGGAACCCAGTGCTTTCCAAGCAATAGAGGAAAGGATACTCACAGATGCCCCTTCATCGATGATAGTTCCAGCCATTATCATTCTATAAATTTGGACTATAATTCTGAATGGTATACTGGCTGGTAACCGGGGTCTGCCTAGTTGGTTCCAATCAAAGGACACAACCAGGTTGCTTGGTGGTGGGACCGAATACACGGCCGGATACGATCCTGACGATGTTCCTTCCTGCGATAAAGGAATGGGCGCATTGCCCTGATGCTCATCAGAATCTGTGTTGATGAAAAGAATCTGGATGGTGTCATCCTTTTTCTCTTCAGTGAGGGTGTCACTTGAAGATGAATCTTCAGTGACGGTGTCATTTGAGGATGAAACCTCTGAAGGAAGAACCGGGTCAACTGCTGTATCGACCTTTAGACTTTCGTCTGGTCTAGATTCAGTAGGTTCATTTTCAATGACTGACGCTTCAGCTGACCATTTGAGCAGGCCAGCTGTATTTTCAACCAACGAAGGACTTGGCACGAGTTTTTTGTATCCAGGAGGAAGTATTACCGGTGAAACCGGGCGATCTTCCAAAACTCTCTTCGCTTCATCTAAGAAGGGACAACGGTGGATGGCGTGACCGCCTTCGCACAGTCTGCAAGGGGATCTTACTCCCTTTCTTTGTCTTGAACCTTCACTTTCGCTGGTTGATGGTAAGCAATCAACATGGCTATCAGAGGTTGATGCTCCCGAATTGTGCAAACGAGGTGACCAGTCCCTTAGTATTCGAGGAATACAGGGACAATCTCTATGGAAGTGGTCTCCTCTACATATGACACATGGCGATTTAGGCCCGGTCTGTGCTGTGTGTGGGTTTTTGTCAGATGTCTTTTGCTTGCCCCCAGTCGCCTTAGGCTCCTTCTTCTTCTTTTCTTTCTTCTTCTTTTCCTTCTTCTCCATGGGAGCTTGGCTTTTTCCAGCCCCACCTTTCGAAGATGGAGGATTAGAGGAAGAGTTATAAGAAGTGGAAGGCTGGTGGGCAGCTCTAGAATGATCTAACAGTTGACTCGACTGTTCAGGAACCATGGTGGTCTGAACTACATTAGTTGAGAACAACCAAATAGGTAGGCCAATTGTCAGTCCTGGAAGCGACAATGTGGCCATGTGGGGCGCACCAACTTCTCCCCAAGAGGAGAATGGACTAGGACTTCCATCATGTGGGGTTCCTTGGTTGGGGCGTTCCATGTTCTCAACTTAAGATCAAGGCGGGAATAGGAGGTGATTATGTTCCGTTTAAAATAAATTTTATAACGATGCTTAGACACAATTTGCTTTTTCACTTTTTAAGAGTCGAGAAAAAGCTAAAGATGACTCTAGTCTCCTTCGATGTTTTAACGAGCCCGAAGTGACAAATGCTCGGATGGACTTTTTCAGTTATAGAGTTTGAAAAAGGCCAAAAGAAACTGCTCTGGAGTTCTAGGCAGAGGGTGTGCCAAACTTTTCGCAAAACCACAGAATACGTTTTACGGTACGGGTGGTCGATCTTTGTGAATGCTGTGTTCACTGCATTGCGATTAGTAGGGCGGCCGACACGGTTTCCTATGGATAAAGGCTTTGATCCTATAGGGGTCTCCCAATATATACGCGACGGTACGTGGGAGCACAAGTCCGTATTGATACTTATCGCTTCACCGTGGAGGAATCACCCAACCACTCAACGCTAAGATATCACGTTTAACGACGCCGGAACACGTCTCTAGCTTAGACCTCTAGATGTTTGCGTTATGTTTCAATGCGTTGTTATGTAAATTCAATTTATTTTAAGGTTGATCTTGTTTAGCAGTTTGCCTTTATGGATCACCACGAGATGTATAGTAACACTCCTAAATGCAGTCTAAGATGATAAGCAAGCTTTTCAATCTTTCAACTTTGAAAACCTTAACTACTGAGGGAAAAGAAAGATAACACCTTTTCACACAGATCATAGAGCACACACTAATGCACTTTTCCTAAATCATCATGCAAACTGTCATAATGCACATGCACAATGCAAGTATTTCTTTTTCTCTTTCTTAATGTTGGTGAAATACAAAAAGAAAGCTGTTGTATAACTTTGAATTCAATTTCAAGTGAAAGCAAACAAGCTTGTCCAAAATCAAAAGACACCTTAAGATTTACTTGTTTCGACACTAGAAATATCTAAATTCAAACCATATGACGAAAGTAAAAGCTCAATCAGCTATGAACAGCAAACAAACTAACTCTTAAGATCAAAACGACACTTTATCACAGGTCTAGATCTAAGAGGCCATAGCAAGACTAGTTCACTTTCGTTATGGGAAACTGTAAATGTACAAGAAATACACAAAGAACAAACACAGTTTCTTTATACAACCGAGGCAGAATAGTGACAAGGAAAGTTGGTTTCAGATAGGCCTACTGACTGGTAACAAACAGCAAAAACAAGAGTGAAAACAAGGCAAGACACAGCAGGAAACCCCAGCAGCACAAGGCAGGACTGGTCCAGCGCAGGTGGAACACTGCCTGTTTGACCTTCAGCGCAGGTAGCCCCTTCGGGAACTGCGCTGAAATGCAAACAGCCTTTGTACAGCCTGCACTGAAGAATGAGACTTTCGTCCCTCTTGGTTTCCGGGTCACAGATTGCTCAAAAATTCACAGTTTTTGCTCAAATCAGAAGCTATCAGTCAAGGACACACTAAGGAATGACAAGGAGGATGAAAAGCTATCACTAAGAGCTTATTAGAGTCCTTGTGGATCAGCTCTTCAAATTATAAACTTGCCCAGAAACTGAGCTAGAGTAGCTGCCCTCTACTTTGTATTCGAAAGATTCGAACACAGTTCGATTCGGTACTCCCTTTGTTTATAAAATGAATAGCAAAAAACACAAGTAACCAACAAGATACGGTCCCCAGCGGAGTCGCCAATTTGTTGTTGGGAAAAGTATCCAATACGGAATGACCCTATCCCACTCTAAGGGTGATAGTACCTCAGCAACAACTGAATGCAAAGCTATTCAAGATTACTTCTTTATGGTATGAGGGAGGGAAGAAAAGGATGATCTACTAACCGTTATCTTGCGCTTAATAGTCGATCCAGTCTTCACTCCTTGCTGCTTGCTCCTAGCTCCTTGCTCTTTCACCGGCCCAGTTACACAAAGATCCTGTAAAAGCACAAGAAAAGGAAACTACAAGAAGCATACATCCATAATCGATTCAGGGATTAGCATAAATCACATATACAAGCATCTATTCACCATAAAGACACATGCATATAGAAGAACCTCAAATACTTTATTGATAGAAGAAGCAAAGTTCTGAGAGAGTTACAACCATAATAGGCCCAATCTAGCAACACCTCCCAGCAGAAAGAAATCTCCTCTTCACCTCCTTCAAGAAATCACCCAATAGCTCTATACACAAACCAACAGCACTTCCTTGCTTGCACAAAATTCCAGCCTCCCTAGACCTCATGAGAGAGCTCTATATATAGGGTTTTGGAGAAAGGATGAGTCATCTTGAGACTGGCATGAAGCTGACTAGTGTCCTCTCCCACTTTAGTTAATCTTCAGTTCTTGAGTCCACTTGGAGATTCTTGCTTCCACTTGGAGATCAAGACCCTCTTACTCATCACAAGGCGAATTCCTTGACCCAAGTGTCAGTTTGGAAGCTTCCTGGGCAGTTGACACCTTGCAGAATGACTGTGCCACTTGGCCAATCTCGCCCAGCGCAGGTACAGAGTGGAGCAGTTGACATTCAGCGCAGATGCTCAGTGGAGCAGCTGACATGATCCAGAAACTGCTTGTTTTTTAGTGTTTTCAGGTGGAGAACTGATTTTCAATGCTGTGGTTTGCTGACCTTGTTCCTCTAGGGGTAAGAACAACATGTTTAGGGACTTTGGATCCCTCAGATTATTGACATTTCATGCTCCATGCTGCTAGGCACAAAAATGTCTATAACACGATGGAATTTCTGCAGAACCTGTAGGAGGATCACTCCACAGTGAGGGGGAAGCGGATAGCGGTCACCGACAATATAATTGCAGAAGTCTCGGGACTACCAGCCACCAGACCTGTATGGACATTAAAGAAGGAAAGACTCCAGAAGATCATGGAAATTTTCCAGGATGAAGGCCAGAGCTTAACGATTAAAGGGAAGGGAGTTCCGCCGGCAACGCTAGGAGAACCTTGGGCAGAATTAGCAATAACAGTGCAAAGCTACATCACCTACGAGGGGAGAAAAGACGTGGTAAGGCCACGACATCTTAAACTCTTAGTTGTTCTAAAGCAGAAATGCTCTGTAAATCTTCCTGCACTTTTGAATTCTTTACTTCATGACGTCGCACGAAGCCTGAAAAAGGCACAGCATGTAGAGTCAGTTGTCAGCCACCATGGATTAATCCGACTAATAGTTAGTCATAGCCTCACCCAGCAGCAAAGCAGCTGGGAAGAATTAATTGCAATAATTGAGGGGAGAGCGACAACACCTTCCCCAAAACGTAAACATACTACAAGCACACCAGAACGTCCGGAAAAACGCAGAGAATTAAGAAAAAAAAAGCATGTTGTGAGCACATCTAAACGACCAGAAACACGCCAGGAATCAATAAATCGTAAGCATGACACTGATACACCGAAACAGCCAGAGAAACGCAGAAAATCAATCTGGTTAGCCCGGATAAGAGGAAGGCTGGAAAAACTCCAAGAAAGCACCAGCCAGCCAGTGGTAGTTGAGGACGAGCAACCCTCACGGCCAGAAGTAGAAGAAGAACAAGTCGAAGGAGAAAAGGAAGTAGAGGCCGAGGAGGCTGAGCAATCCGAAGAGGAAAATGAGGAAGCAACTGAGCATTCGGAAACAGAAGCTGAGCCTCCTGAGACAGAAGCTGAGCCTCCTGAGGCAGAAGCTAAGCCTCCTGAAACAGAAGTTGAGCATCCTGAAATGGAAGCTGAGCATTCTGAGGCAGAAGCTGGACAATCCAGGCAGGAGGAGGAAATGGGACAGCAGGTAGGTAGCCCACCACAGGACCCAGTGGGAGAAGAGGAATTGGCCGCAATCTTGGCCAATATGGGTGAGTATGGCCAACCTTCCACTCCATCATACCTCGTCGACAAACCCCAGGAAGAAGATACACCCGAAAAACCACATGCAGAAGAGGCAGAAGAAGGAAATATGCCTGTGCATGATGAAACGGAGATAGGAGACACTGAACGGGAACAATCTGTTCCCATGGCACCAGAGGAAGTAGGGATAGAAAACGAAGCCACGGAACCAGTTAGGGTTCCTACCCCAGAGCAGCCAGCACAAAATAGTGAAGAAGCACCCCAGGAGAAAGATCCAAGGACTAGTCACGGACCAGAACGCAGCAGAAAGCCTGTTGTTCCTTCTAATAAAACATTGGAAATTAGAGAATTATGAAAGGAACAACGGAGGTTATTGAGCATAATAGCCCAGCTCCACCAGCAGATCAGGATCCTGAAAGCGAGGCAGAGGACAAGGAAGACCGCCGGGAAGAAAAATATGACCACTGCAGTAAGAATCCGCAGGATAAAAAGGCGGAGGACCAAAAATCGCCCTGTTGATCAAAACCCTGCTGAAGATCCAACTGTTGTTCCAAATGAAGCTGAAGGTCCAGCTGTTGTTCCAAATGAAGCTGAAGGTCCAGCTGCTGTTCCAAATGACGCTGAGGGACAGACTGTTGTTCCATTTGAAAAGGAACAACTGCAAGCTGGTATTCATGTTAAAAAAGAAAGGGACAACAAGGAAATTCAAACAGAGGCACCACCCTCAGGGGTGATAAGGGTTCTGAACTCGAAACAACGCAATAAGAAAGTTCAGGTAAAACTCCCGGCCTCCATTGATGCATGGAAAATAGATCCAAAGACGAGGACCTTGCATAAGGGATTGAAACAGGCTCAACAAGAAATGGAGAGGCTTAGAGAGCAAACAGTCCCTCGTGAGAAGTATGAAGAACTCCAACAGCAACTAAGGAACGTCAACCAATCCGAAAGCCAGGCCTTTGAAGGGTGGCGAAAGGAACAAGAGAAAGTTGCAAAGGTAACCCGTAGGTTAGATACTGTTATCAAACAGATGGATACCTTGTGTTCTTTATACAATGACGTTTTAGCATGTAGGGCCCCTGCCAAAAACTATGCTCTGTTTTTATTGGAACGGTACTTACAATTAAAAATAAAAGTTGTTAAAGCAGGCGCCCCGATACAAATTAACACTGTCAATGACTTTATAGACTGTTGTAAGCATTATGGGGTGAAGGTCCAAAGATTGCTATGTGAATTTTATTTGAATAACCTCATGCTAGATCAGGAGACTGAGTTGAACCCTGGCGCTTTTGTTGAGGACATTCAATTGCAAGCATTCATCTCATTTAGGGTTAATCAGATTAAATGGCTCAAAGCCTATAACACTTTCCAGAGGCAAGAAAATGGCCTAGACTTGTGGGTAAGGGCTGAGCCTAGGGACCCAGTACGGTTATGGAAAGCACATAGAAACCTTATGAGAACTCCGGGTGTCATTGAAACGTTAGGACCCATGCACGAGGCACTCATTCGACAAAGTTTAGAATATTTTCTTTCTATCAAAGACCTCACCATTAATGCAGCCAAATTCTGGTACCGAATCTCTAATCCAAACATCCAGCTCAGGGAGCCATTTAAGTATGAGAATTTTCAATTAGCTGCCAACTGTTTGAACCTCTATGGCGAAAGCATTTTGAGGGTAGGGCCATCCTGGTTAGGATATAGATTCCGCAGTCCAATTATCTGGCACCCTGCACCCGAATATCAAGCCCTATATGAGATGCCTGAGGGTCAAACAGGCCAGTTCTTTGACTACCTAGTCACTCACCATGGCTGTAGGCCTCCGCATGAGATTCCTTCTCCAGCCTATTCTCTCACTGCTTTGCATGTCAACTACAACGTTTTCATGAGGGCATGAAACAGGGTAAGCAGGGGGGTGTGTGGAGTACTAAAAAGGTATGTTTTTAATGATCATTTCAATGGCTTTTCAGTGGGACTTGTGAATCTTTTACATCATGAATGTGGAAAACAATAGAGAATTATGATAAAATATGTGGAATTAGTATGCAAGACTTAACCGCTGATAGTTGTCATTCTCCTATGCAGGAAAGGGTAAAAACGAGGAGTTGTTGTTCCAAAGAAAAAGACAAGAACAGGGTAACTGCTGTCCCTTTGACGAAGGACCGAGTGCAAACGAGGCTAAGCAGGTTGAAGCAAACCGGTCCGGAAAAGGAGGAGAAGGCACCAGCTCGGCAGAGGAGAAAAGAAGTGATTAAGGATTAACAGTTTGGCAAATCCCTCAGGATCTTCGATCCTGAGGGATCGTTGCTTTATTTATCTTATTGCTTAGACATCTCCGCTGTTACCCTTATATAAAGGGACGGCACTATTAGTTTTGGGGACGATGCTTTTATGTAACTTTTTGTTAAAGATTGAACTTTGATCATCGAGTCTCATTGAACTTGGCTCATTGTACTTTCTGTTTCATGCATTAATATAAACTTGGTGATTATCTTATCTCTGCATCTGGATTAACTTAAAGCGGTGTACCCTTGAGGCTAAGGGCCCGGCCCCGGAGGACACTTGCTTCTGTATCACTACAATTTGATTTCTGCGTGGTTTGCTTATCGTCATTAGTTGGTAATCTGATATGCTTTATAAGTTACATCATATGCTCTATTAAGATTCGTTCATTAAGGTTTTTTATATTGACTCTGCATTATATCATCAATACTTTCAGAGTTTCAATATTATTAGACTTAATTGAACATTGTTATCATTTTGTTACGGAGCTTTTATGTTGTGTATTTGTGTTAAGGAAATTATCTGAAAGATGTGTTCTTTATGATTCAGGATTCATGCTGTTCCATTTTGAAACACAGTTGTAATTACTTTGATGATTGGTGTTAAATCAGATTACTTTTCCAGAGTGTTGTGTGTGTATGATTTCCACATGTTGTTCCATAATTAGTAATTAATGTTGTTCCATTAGTTGGTTGCGTGATTTGCTTGTAGAATGAAAGATTGGAGTTTTGATTACAATGAGTGCATTTGAGTTGACAGGATAAAGTTTGATTATTGCTCGCGAGGTTTAGTTATACGATTGTTGTTCCATTTCAAAATTGTTGTTCCATTTTAAGCATTGTTGTTCCATTCTAGATTTGTTGTTCAATTTCCTATTTGTCGTTCCATTTTTATCTGTTGTTTCATTTACTCGAATTTGGTGTGAGAGACGATTTGTGGCTGTAGTGAGCCTTGGCATTTACTGCTTCGCTCCTAGACCCGTGGTCTATTCTCTAATTTCCTTTCCATCAGTTTCCAAAGGGATGGGCTATTGCTGTCGAACCCTTGACTGATAAAGTTGCCTAGCTTTAAGAGTGTGTGCTTTAGTCATTTGAAGTAACTTAGTCATAGACAAGCATCAGTTTACTCTTGTATTTTTGTAGAACGTTGTACTACTAGCATTACTCTGACAAATAGCCTCAGATTGAGTCACTCTTTGAAATAACCAAACGCTCCCAGATTGACATATTAATGTGAGGTAATTAGAGGTGAAAGAGACCCTTTTTATAGCTCTATAGAGGGGGAAGGTGTTTTTGATGGCCCAGTCAATGGGTGGTTTTTGAAACTTTACTTCATATGAGGCTTTAAGGCCTTAATATTGTAATAGGTTTTTTCAGTTTTTGTTTTCTATGCAAATAAAATCCATGCCCAATGGAACACTAGGAGATAAGTTTGTTTTGGTTGTTATTGGAAAGGTAGTAGTCTGTAGTTCTTGAAACCTCACAAGGAGGCTTTCATCCCCAGAAGGAGCCAATGTTAGCCCTGAGGTGCAGTGTTGTTATTTTGAAGACTAAAGGAGGGAAATGGTCTATTCTGCTGTCGTGGAGAGGTTCCCATATGGTCCATCACCTCACTTTTCTCATTCATCCACTCCCATCCACGTTCACTCATGTCCTAACCCAACCCTCACATCATAAAAAAACTCACTTTTGCCTTGGCCCTACATGAATAATACATTTCCCCCCCTATGTATTATTATTTTTCAGAGTGCATGAAAACATGCACTAATGTGCAAAAGCCCCTAAAAACCTTACCTTTCCGTCCATATGCGCCCCTTTGCACATTTCTCAAGGTCGTCCCATACCTTCGTGTCCCCTGTCGTCATTCTTCCCACTAATCTGATGGTCCACACTTCATCCGACTAACGTTATACGATCACCCACTTCTACCAATCCCCACCGTTAGATCATTTCTGCCAAATCTAATGGCTATCGTGCATATCGCTCGGGCAACAAGAGAGGGATACCCACCCAATAGAGTGGTTTCCTCTCTCTCCTCCATTGCTACGTGGCGCTTGATGAATGGAATCGGGCAAGCTCTGACCTTTACCACTTACCGCCCGATATGAACCATTTCCGCTTGAGTAAACCGCTCTCGGGCGTTATCCTTCAAGCACCTCCTCCACGCGATAGTTGTTCAATCTACCCATCTAAGATATGACGGCTCAGACTTATTCTTCTCCCGCCACGACTTCAAGCCTCCGACGATTGATCTCCTCTGCCCATTCCTCCCGATCTAATGGCCCTCGTTCACAATCACCATATTTCACCCTTCGCCACCTGACCAACATCCTGACCATTGATCCACACCATCCAATGGCCCCTGTACCCCACTTCCCACCAATCACTCGGGGAGGAAATTTTTTGGCTTTGCCAATGTTTTTGACAGTCACACAGTTGAACTGAAATAACCAAATGCATCGCCGAAAGGGGAAAAAACAACAGCACGATGCAACCGAACCAACAGAAATTATCATGGAACATCGTTGGCATGAGTGAACCACCTGATAGCGCAGTGAAATAACTAGAATTTGATTACCGTGTCTGTTAGAAACGGAGCTCTCTAAGCTCATGTTTGTCTAGTTATGGCATCAAGTAGTTAGAAGACAGAGGGGATAGGTTAAGACATATCGAGCCTCAGAGAGTTCGAGAGTATTGTAAAAAGCCTATAAATGGCTTAAAGTTTTTTTTTCTAGGCTAAGACTAAACTAAGTACCCACGGGGAATTGAACCAGTGACCTATCGCAAGGAGTGCCTTAACAGCGCACCCATTCACCGTCAATCCAAAGCCCCGTGGGCTATAAATGGCTTAAAGTTAAAGGTAATAGAGGTTCAATTTTTGGAGACAGTGGACACTTTGTTCCTCCCAGCTTCTCATATTCATTCTAGTAATACAAGCTTCTTTTGTTGTTACATGTTCAATTGCCATCTTCTCCTCTGTTCTAAGCTTGCACTTGAATAGGTTATTCATGTTTTCTTCTGTGTCTAATGCCAGATAACTATCATGTTATCTCTGCATTGATAAATTAGATTTGTAAGCTTCATTTACTTTCTATAGCTAGCCATTCATTGTTAGCCTCTCTCATAAAACAATAATAAATCCAAAATAAATTAATTAATTAAATATTCCAAGTTAGGAATTTGTGCCTAACTCTTGGGTTGTTCCTCTAAGATAGGAGTTAGTTTAGGTAACTCCTATATTGGTGTGTGTTTGGTGAGAAATTATCTCAACCAAAGGAGAAATTATCTCAACCAAAGGTGTCTAAGATAGCACGCACTATCTTGAGAACCCTATCTCTCATCTATTTATTTGTAACACTATTTCAATTATTTTGGTGTAAGAATGAGAGAGAGAATACATGAGGCTTCAGCCTTTTTCCGTCAATATTGTATCTCTGGTTTTTATATTTGTGATTTATGTGTTTTTCTGTAATGTGTTTGAGTTAATCTCATTCTCATCATGTGGTATCAGAGCTGACGGTTTTTTTCACTTTGGGATTGAGAGACTGTGTATAAATTATATATTTTTAGATTTTGCGTGCAACGTTGGGAAGCGTCACCAACCGGAAATCTCACAGCGTCAAATGTGCTTACGGCTTTGAAGCGACAAATGCGCTGTTACAAATTGAATGGGAGTTTAACGCTCGAGTTAAAGAAATGGTTTCGAGGAGCTCAAATGGGAATGAGGAGGCGAAGGTGAAGTGCCCGAAATCAAAGCAACAGGTGCAACGCCATAACATCATATAGCAGCGCAGAGCAGGAGGAGCACGTGAATGCCTGCTATAGTAAAAATGCGATGCTGTTGTTATCTATCAGGTAGTTTTCTGTCATTCTGAATGCTCATATATTGTTTTTGAGCGCTCATATAGTGTTTTCCGAATGCTCATGCGTTGATTTGAGCACCCATATATCGTTTCTGAATGCCCTTGTATTCTTTTTGAGCACCCATATAGCGTTTGTGAATACCCATTTATTCCACTGATCTGGAGTCTGGAAGTCTGGAAGTCTCATGTGAGCATTTAGCATTTTTTTGGGGCTGTAAGAATGAGTGTGAGAGAGAATACATGAGGCTTCAGCCTTTTTCCGCCATAGTTTGTGTCTGATTTTTATATGTGTTTTTCTGTAATTTGTGTGAGTTAAGCAAAGGGTTTCGAGGCTATCTGTTACCATGGCACAGCTTTCTGCAGCTGAAATTAAGCAGTATGAACACAGCTCTGATTGATTGAACACGGTTTGCCTATTTTGTATATTCATTGAACCTTATATCCTAATCACTGTGCTGCCTTTGGATGAGTTTAAGCTTTAAGTCCATATTACTTGCTGTTTCATTCTGGTATGGGTTCATGTTCGGAAGGGAATCTGCAAGGAAGGAGCTCGGAAGCAAAATTGAGGAGCTTAGAAATATCGCCGAGGACCGCCAGAATCCATGAACCAATTAATCAATAACGATTGTGTGCCAAAGTGATGCGATTTGAAGAGAATTCAGCTTGCAACCATTGATTGGACCTGGTTATCTAAGACTCTTTTGTATCCTAGATCATCTTGCAGAGGGGTCTCGGCTCCATTCACAATTCAAATTCTGAACATAAAGGACACATGGTGAAAAGTGCAGCGCTTTAAAACAATAACTCTTCGTCCTGTGATTCTAAGATATTTACGGATTATCCTTACGGCCTTGGTCTAATCATTAAGAGTAATTTCTGTGGTGACAAACATCTGAAACATGTGCGGTTCATTGATTCATTTTTCTCAGTGCCGTGTAGGCCAGCAAAGGAGGTGAAAGACTCTGCATGATCCATAGCATAGGTGTGATCTGTTTGAGCTCCATAAAAGAGTAGAGATCTAACTTGCACTCCTTGACGAACTTTGTGGACAACCTTTGTAATTTGAAGTATTGTTTGGGGCTCGGTTTAAGTATAGCTTTTGTTATAGCCTTTGAGCCTTGCGGTCTTTACTGGTTGGCATTGGTCCCTCATAAATCACTCATTGGTTGGATCTTGTGTGACAATTCTTGTACAATGAATTGATTCTCGGCCTATTATAAAGTAGTCCCAATTATATTACAGCTTGGATCCGTGATCATTGAAAAGGTCTCACTCCTACAACGTGTTTTCACTAGTACAAACAATCAACGGTGAAAGGTTGTGCCTTATGTACAGTGATGTGGAACTGAAGTGTCTTGTATGTATTTACATTCTTGTTTTGTGTCTGCCAAACAAAAGCGACTATAGCAACAAGTTCAAAGTTTGATTCCTTACATTCATAAAGAAATTTTAGGGTGAATTGAAAAGCAGACAAAGGTATTCTCTTTGATAAGCAAAAAAATAAGACCAAAGCCCCGAAGATTGGGTCAATGAATTAAAACTATTGGCGAAAATCCGTTTGCGCTTCCATCCAACGTGGATTTGTACTCGGTAGACTTCTAGTTTGCTAAATGCACAGTGATAAGTTGAATTTTCAGAGGCTTGAAGTAATATTTTGGAGTGATAAGTAAATTCTTTTTTAGAGAAAAGTCAATCATGTACTTCAAAGTAATATTTTATTTTGAGAGAGATTTTGAGAGATTGAGTTAGTGCAGGCAATTTTAGAAGACAAGTTGCTTCAAGCATTTGTGAGCTTAACATTCTCATTACTTGAGAAGTTGAAGAGTGATGTACTCCAGTGATTAATAAAGATATCGTTTTCGTGGTGGTTGTGTCCTAGATCCGCCCGAAATTGAATAAGGGGATCTTAGGTACACGAAGAGTGTATTGATGATGGTGTATACTTCATGTTGTTGCTTTTTTATTTTGTGTCTAGTTTTGACACATAAATGATCTCATTTAACACACATAAAGTTCAATGCAAGTAAGCACAACGCATGTAATGAAATAGCTACAAGGAAGGATAATTAAGCTCCACACATACAACAACTCATCAAAGTTTTCAACATCAGCATTTTACCTCAACAATCAATTTCACTCAATACAATCAAGTTCATGAATCTGCAGACTCCAATATTTCAAAGCAAAGTCTACATCAACATTCTTGCAAACAAATTTAAGAACTTGTGAATCAAATTCCAATTGTATTGTACGGGTGCATTCTCGGTTGAAACCGACACCCACGTTTTGATTTGATCAGAAGTCGAGCACTTAGTCAAATTAAGACAAGTGAATTCCTTGTTTTATGTGAGTCATTAAAACCATTGTAAGCTTTTTTGGGTGCATTTTCGACAGTGTTCGACACCCTTCCTTTAAAGCACAATCAAGTGATTCCTTGAGTTTTAACTCCTTGAAACAACCATCACAGCAACCAAAACAAGTTCAACTCTCACAAGTTGAGTTCGTCATCAAGCGAACGTGAATTCCAGAAAGTTCTAACAAGAGTTCTCAGCAAGTACAATAAGCCACAAATCAAGCGAGCGTGCCATTCAAGTTCCATAGCAAGCAAGCCTGTCATTCAAGTAAAGTGAAACAGTTCAAAGCACGACATCTACAACAAGAGAGCCTGACTTCAAGTGAGCAAGTTCAGATGGCGCAGCATATTCAGTTATTAAACATTCTTCACAGTTTGATCATCTCCAGTGATGAAGACATGGTGCACGTCAGCAAAGAAACTCTTGCTGATATTTCACAGCATCTACAGCAAACGCATGAAACCATTGAGTTTCTTCAGCTTGAGTCCCAACTTCAAAGGAATGAATTGCAAGAAAAGAGTGATACTTTCAAGTCTTTGAACCATCCAGATGATAAGTCATTCATCCCAACAACTTCAAGTGTCGAAGTTGTTCATGATCAAAGTCAAATTTCTTCCAAACCCATCATCAAGCCCTGGGAAGAAATTCAAAATAACAAGAATAGACGAGGCTTAGGATATGTTCCTGATGACATCAATTTACAAATCCCAGATTATTCCAAGCCAATTAAGTTTGTGAGTGCAGGATTTCTTGAACCACTCACCTCAGCAGGTACTGAGAAAGTTGCCGACAAACAGAATTGCACGCAACCTAAAGTTGAAGTCCAATCAAAGTGTTCTCATTGTCAAAGAACCGGTCATATGGAAGATCAGTGTTTTGATCTCCATCTGTGTTGCCATTGTGGCAAGCCCAATCATTCCTCAGCAAAATGTCGCAACCACAAAAAATCAGGCAGATTGAAGATACATTATGAATGGATCGATCCTTGGGAATGGTCATCCACAGTCAAACTGTTGTCTCAGTTCTACAACCGACTACATTCACACATAGTGCAGCCAGCAGTGCATCGATGATGGTACTCTCTTGCAGTTGAACGAGGGAGTACAACAGTGAAACTCTCCTACACCTGAAGGGGGGGAGTTCAAATATATTTTGGAGAAGATTGTCTCTCCTTTCACCTGACAAAGGGGGGAAAATGTCAATGAAATTGACAAGTGGTTGTCAGACTGAAAGTCTCGACAACATCAGCGAAGCAGCCAGTGGGCATTTATCATCAGCAATGAGCATCAGCAAATGCGCCAGTGGGCGATCGACAGCCAAAGCAGCAGTGAGCAGCTTTCATCATAGCAAAAGCAACATTGAGTTGTTTTTCGACATCTTCAGCCAGTGGGCAATCATCATCAAATTGTGTCAGTGGACACCGGATGCTGTTTTCAAGCAAAGGACAGTTGGATCCTTTTGCGGCTTGGCACATGATGGAGTTGTCAAGCGTCCTTCAGAAATGAATAAAGCATGCAGCTGATTCATGTTCTCTTCATATTTGAGTTTTTTCCAGCATCCAGTTTTGGCGGTTTTTTCAGGCAATGTTTTTGAGGATCAACATGAGAACTTGGAAGATGGTTCTCGTTTTTGGATTTATCATTGAAGGGGGGAATGTTAGCCTCTCTCATAAAACAATAATAAATCCAAAATAAATTAATTAATTAAATATTCCAAGTCAGGAATTTGTGCCTAACTCTTGGGTTGTTCCTCTAAGATAGGAGTTAGTTTAGGTAACTCCTATATTGGTGTGTGTTTGGTGAGAAATTATCTCAACCAAAGGTGTCTAAGATAGCACGCACTATCTTGAGAACCCTATCTCTCATCTATTTATTTGTAACATTATTTCAATTATTTTGGTGTAAGAATGAGAGAGAGAATACATGAGGCTTCAGCCTTTTTCCGTCAATATTGTGTCTCTGGTTTTTATATTTGTGATTTATGTGTTTTTCTGTAATGTGTTTGAGTTAATCTCATTCTCATCATTCATATGTGTTTATGTATTATCTACTGGTACAGTCAGGATTCTCCACCTATTCATTGAATCTATAAACTATTGAGCATTAGTGGTCGAAATTCTTGTCAAGCTGAGGGTGTTCATGCATGTCTTGAGTGAAAACAGAGTTGAAATGGTCATTTGACTTTATCCAAACCCCAATCCATTCCATTAGTTCAGAGAATGATATTGAAGATTTATATGTTACCAGGCATCTCCGAGCTACAACCTAGGAGAGTTTCTTGGAGTGCTAACACCTACAACAAGAAATCATCAATATTAAATGCATAAATAGGAAAAAACACGAACAAAATATGCATGTCAATAAGAAGCGAAAGGAATAAAAGTAAATGATACAAAAGGGCTTTGAGGCTCCCGGGCTAGCCACACCCAAGGAAACTCATATTCCTATGGAGGAGACCAAGATTTATAAGTTTAACATGGCACCAATCTTCATTATTTCCCTCAATACAATTACATCCCTGTAAGAAATGAAAGTGGAGCTGCAAAAATATGAGTTCTCTCCACAAGAAGGCTAATAAAAATTAACCCCTATAGGAAAATTCGACTTGGTACTCATAAAAAATTATTAGTAAGCATTCCCCTTCCCCACAAAAATCCCTTAAATAGTGGATCTGGTTCCCACTACTAGGAATCTGCATTAAATAACAGGGAACACATTCCTAGATTTTCTCAATCATTGGAACTCCAGAATCTGTGCAACAATTTCATAATATCTTCTTGATTTATTATTTAATATTGATCCCTCTATAGTAGGGATAAAGTCCCTAAATTACCTCCTCCTCCAAATCTTCATAATCTGCCCAATATTCTCACAATATTTCAAAAAAATAAATAATATTAGGCACAAACATGCAATTATCCATAAACCTTCCTAATGAACATATTAAAGTTAAAAATACATTATCTAATGCAAAAAGAGAGGTTTAATGTGTTGAAGGATGGTCGGATGGGTCTTAATTTATGTCTAATTTGGAGGCCCATCATACCCTGTTGTTGAAAGTGTTGCTCATCCTCTGAGCAACTTAGTGACCTCATTGTGCCTCATTCATGGCCCTGGTGGTCTCCCTGGTGATCCGGATTTAAACAGGAACGCAATAGATTACAGAGATAACCATAAATACAGAGATGAAATAACCATAAACACAGAGATGCAGCGTAAATAATGCTTCATTTCATTAATGGAAAATACTGAAATCTGCTTACAACCAGAAATGGAAATAAACCAGCTAGGGCGATGGTAGCTTATCTCTGAGAAGAGATGTGGCGGCTACATGCCTCTGAACTGTTCTAAAAATTGTGTTACAATGAGGCTCGAAGGCCTATTTATTGTTGAGAAACAATGGAAAACCCTTCACATTCCAAAACCTAACCCTAGAAGATGAAACGCCAAATTGTGGGCCCCGTTTGGGTAAATTGGTACATCAATTTCCCGGGGTCGTAACTTTGGCATACGATCTCCGTTTGACGCGTACGATAGCTCGTTAGAAAGATATATCCGAGTAATACCACTTTGGGAGGCAACATGGGTCCATGGACCCATGTTGCCCCAGATTCCAAAAAAAACGTCGTTTAGGGCCTCAAAACGGCTCCGGAAGTTCAGGACCCAAAAAACTGCTAAAAATAGTAAATTGTGTTGCAATTTAGGAAACTGAAAAGACTGAAAGAGACAATTGTGGGGGTCCAAATGGGATAGGTGGGTGGCCACCAACATCCACCTGGATCATTCCTCCCCCCTTAGGAAGCAATGGTCCCCATTGCGTTGAGTTCCTCCATCTGCTGAACTTGTCCTGTAATCTCTGATGTGTCCAGTAATGGTGGGAAGCATGGTCGACGATGGTCCACATTGAACATTTGGTGCAGGCAAAGGAATGGAGGAATGACGTGCTCCAAAGCATTGTTCCCCATAGCCTTGGTACTACTATAAGGACCATGTTGGAGTGGTCTGAGCTTCTGATAGGTTCTGGTAAGGCGTTCTTTTTGTCGATGCAACCAGACTTTGTTGCCCACCTGAAACTTGTGTGGTACCCTTGTGGGTGAGGAGAAGTCGTTCCTGTGTTTTGTCATGACCGTATCCCTTTGTTGTTGCTGCTGCATGGAGGAACCCTTTGCAGGGGTCATGGATGTAGCAACGATCTTCCCCTTACTTTGGGAGTGAACCAGACAGATGAATTTCCTAGTCTGTGATATGAGCTTGTTGCCTTTCTTGGTAGTGATCAAGGATGTGGCAGTAGGTGGGGCTACCTCTGGTATCCTGTATAATGAATTATTCAAAGAAATAATAACAGCACGAGGCCTTGACTCATACACAGCATGTCGTCTCCACAAGTATGGTTGGCCTAATAATACATCACAAACATCCAGAGGTGTAACATCACACAATACCTTGTCTGTGAAGGGCTTTATGCTGTAGGGAAGGCGGCACTGCTGGCGAACTTTGAGATCTCGTCCTTCATGAAGCCACCCGATATTGTATGGTTGTGGGTGTGGTGTAGTCGGTAGGCCCAACCGCTTCACGACCTCTGCTAAAACGAGGTTCTTTTGGCTGCCACTGTCGACAATGAATTGTAGCGGCGAACCCTTCACCCACATCTGTGAGTGGAAAAGATGCTCCCCTTCCTCTGGATTTTCGGGCTCCTCTTTCTGAATCTTGGCGGTGGCAACAGTGGCGCTGGGATCCACATCAATGATCTACTTCCCTTTGCCATTCCCCTTGTTGGGTTCTGGCTCAGGATCGGAACATGCATCTGATTCGGAAGCTTTCAACTCAGCCACCAGCGACTGCTTGGTCCGACACTCACTTGTGTTATGAGTGGGACACTTGTGGAACTCACACCACTTTCCTGTGTCCTTCTTCGGCTTCGTGGTATTGTTCTTTTCTTGCGGCTTTGACGGGTTGTCTTGGGTCACCCCGCCTTGGCTTTGTCCTTTGGGCTTCGGATTTGCAGATCCAAAGTCTCGCTTCTTCTGTTTGAACTTTTGCTCGATTTTGACAGCGTATCGATATGCTGTGCCAAGTGAGGAGATGTTCAAGAACCCCATCTCTTCCTGGATGTATCTATGTAGGCAGCCGTGGTATTTGAGTACCAGATGCAGCTCAGAATCTTTGATACCCAACTGTGTGCGAAGGGTATGAAAAATGTTTGTGAACTCCGGCACATCTTGGTCTCGTCCCTGCCGCAGTGTGGTCCATTTGATGTATTTGTCCTCATAGCTTCCGACAGGGTAGTACTGCTCTTTGATGGCATCCCGGAAGTCATTCCAAGTGGGTGCGGCTGAAAATAGTGAGCCTGTACTTTCATCCTTCTACTCGCAGTAGGTTTCCCACCAGTCCTTGACGTGGGGGGCTACTTTGAGAAGAGCAAAAACAATCTTTTCCCGACTTGAAAATTCATGAACAGAAAAATACCCATCTAGCAGATTTAACCATTTATCTACGGCATCTGCGTCTATTTGACCCTCGAATATGGGGATTTCAAAATTAACTTGTACCTTGAAGGGTGTGGCGTTTCCAGAGTAGCTGCTGGAAGCCGATGCGTCGCTTCTGGGTAGCCGCTGAAGGATCTGGGCAAAGTTGTCCATCATCGCGTTTCGTTGTCGCTCGAGGGCTTCTTCGAGCAAGATTTTGATGCGATCTCCTGCCCCCTCGTCTTTCTTCTCATCCGCCATGGGAGGCCGTCGGGATTTGCGAGGCTGGTCTTGCAAAGGTTCGACCAGTTCAAGCCCTAACTCCTTATATCCCGACCTCGTTGGGGACATGCAAAGAAAAACAGAGAAAAAGCAGACCGCTCTGATACCACTGATCCGGATTTAAGCAGGAACGCAATAGATTACAGAGATAACCATAAATACAGAGATGAAATAACCATAAACACAGAGATGCAGCGTAAATAATGCTTCATTTCATTAATGGAAAATACTGAAATTTGCTTACAACCAGAAATGGAAATAAACCAGCTAGGGTGATGGTAGCTTATCTCTGAGAAGAGATGTGGCAGCTACATGCCTCTGAACTGTTCTAAAAACTGTGTTACAATGAGGCTCGAAGGCCTATTTATTGTTGAGAAACAATGGAAAACCCTTCACATTCCAAATCCTAACCCTAGAAGATGAAACGCAAAATTGTGGGCCCCGTTTGGGTAAATTGGTACATCAATTTCCCGGGGTCGTAACTTTGGCATACGATCTCCGTTTGACGCGTACGATAGCTCGTTAGAAAGATCTATCCGAGTACTACCACTTTGGGAGGCAACATCGGTCCATGGACCCATGTTGCCCCAGATTCCCAAAAAAACGTCGTTTAGGGCCTCAAAACAGCTCCGGAAGTTCAGGACCCAAAAAAACTGCTAAAAATAGTAAATTGTGCTGCAATTTAGGAAACTGAAAAGACTGAAAGAGACAATTGTGGGGGTCCAAATGGGATAGGTGGGTGGCCACCAACATCCACCTGGATCACCTGGTTTGTACATTCCTGCCTTTTTCCCCTTATGCAAGATGGGTTCTTTAAGATTTTTCGGTTTGGCAAGGTCTTCCACATCCTTTTCTAATCTCCTACTACCTTTTTCCACCATTTTAACACCTCTGGAACCCTCAAAATTCCCTTATATGAGATCTTGTAGTAAACTAGGACATCCTGTAGTAATTCTTGTAGTAACTACAGGAAACCCTGTAGCAACCTATTTAAACATGTTTTGAGCAGAAATGATAGTCTGAGCCTAAGGTAGGCCCTCAACTTGACTTCCATGCCCCTCAATGCCATTTTGGATTGACTTTTCCATGCCTCTCTCCCCTTTCTATGGCATCTTTTAGGCCTTGGACAAAAATTAGAAAGAGATTAGAGACCTCTTGGAAATCATATTTTCATCACTGCAGTTTGAGTTATATTTTGATGGTGAATGCCTTCTTTCCTTTTGTTGCCTTCTTCTTCTCTTTTGTGGCCTAGATGATTGCCTAATGGGCTTTGGAGTTCTCTATTTTGATTAGGTCTCTCTTAGGTATTGCCATTTTGGTTTTTAGCACAATTTGTTCCTTTCTTCCTTCTTGTAGTAGCATTTTGCCTTCCTGTATCTTTCAGGGTCTTCTAGCTATATAGGAGTGATGAGAAATGTTGTAGAGGGTTTGGAGGATAATGCTAGGGCTCAGAGGGAGTAGTGTAGGTTTGTGAAAATGGAGAGGATGTGCTCTGTGTGTTTTTTTCAAGAAATTTTTAGGGTGAGACAGAGTGTAGGGTTTGTTCTTGAAAAATGTTAATTTTTTCTTATGAAATGGGATGGATGAATGATGGATATATAGTGGATATGAAGTGGATGAAGGGCTTGAGTTCTTTGGTGACTTGGCCTTTGCAAAAAAAAAATCTTTTAACTATTGTCCCCACCCCTCAAAATCATCACCCTTCCTAATTTGGCTTTTCCACATTGCATGAGTGAAGGAGTTAGCTGCAATTAACTAGTTGAGGGTGGTTGAGACTGTTGACCCGTCCTTAGCTTTATAAAACCTCACCTCTCATGCATTGACAACAAATTTATAATTATAATATGCTCAAGAGAAGAGGTCAATAATATTGCATACCTGTACCTACCTGATGGTTGTTGGAGAGGTATGCATGTTGCTGCTGAGTTGATGATTGATCCATGCTTCCCTGGAGGTGTTAATTTTCTTTTCTTGCTTCTGCACAAGTTTTCATAGCTTATTGATTCTTTGACTGATAAGGTTATTGTGTGATTTTCTTTCCAATGTTCAATATTTTGTTGGTGGAGTGGATGGATTGCTTCCTAAGGAGGGTGTGCCCCATTTTCCATCTTCAAAAATGGCTTCATGCTGCTCAAGGTGGCTAGATCTTGTATTGTGTGAGTGAAAAAAGAATTGATGTTGATTTATGTTGTAACTGTGCAGGCTGCTTATAAGAGGAATTGTTACACAGTAATTTGTCACCATCCATGTTACTCCTCTTGTCGTACCTTGGAGGACTCATTCCGGGAGTTATAAGAAGTGACCAGGGCTAAAAACACTTGCATTATGTTCCCCTGAGTATGTACTCCATGTTCCCTGAAGACACCTTCTGCAGATCATCCCTAAAAAGTGCTCTTTTTCCATTGGCGCAAGTCCACAGTATCCTACCCGTGCCAGTGATGGAGATCCTCAAAAGGGGGCGCGACCATTGGCGCTCTATCTTAGAGCAACAGTCGCGCCAACCAAATTTAGTCGTGCTTTTTGCCTTAATGCACGTCCGACTGTTGTTTCCTTCATTACATGGAGCTTTTCTGAGGATAGAAAATCAGTTTTTTGTCGAGCTTTATCCATCTTTATCGCTTTTGCTAATTCCACAAAAGGTGTCCCGGTTCATCGCATCCTCCTCCCTTCTCCATCTATATAAGCTTGTCATTATGCATTGGACAAGCTAGTGCTAGAGTAATAGAGAGCTAGTGCAAGAGTGTTGGTGTTAATGTTATGCTAGTGATTTGGTAATTGAGTTATAGTAGTGATGATTATTGGTCATGGAGAGAATGCTAATGAGTGCTAGAGAGGTTATGCTGCCAGAGAGGAGATGCATGTCAAGACACATATAGTTACTCACCCAGCCAGGAGAAGGGTCGACGTCAGAACAATGGTTGTAACTTTTCAAGTTTATTAATTGATGAGCGACTGCTATTATAGTTCCAATCTCATTATCTGTCATGGTGATATGTTGATTTATTTCCTTTCTGACTGAAATATAGTTGTGCCTTGGTAGTTTTTATGTTGGTATCCGTCTCTTCCTTTGCATGTGCAGGTATTCGTTATGATCTGTTGGAGCAAGGGATCGAAGATATCAACTCTGCTTCAATCATAGCGTTGGACTCCAGGTTAGTCTTCTTGATTCACCTTTGATGCATAACTAGGAACTTGCGTAGCAGCGTGGTTTGTTTGTGGCTAGTTCTGTGTTAGGCTAGTGGGATCGCCTCTGTCCGCAGAGGGGATTTACCTTACCAACAAATTGGCGACTCCGCTGGGGAGTAACTCTTTGATTTCGGTCTTGCATGTTAATTTTCTTCTGCTTGCTTGAGTGCATGAGCTTCCTGAGTCAGTTTTGAGTTGATTCTTTACTGTTTGACCCATCTGAGCACTGTCAACCCGACCGGAGGTCGTATCTTTTATCTTTTTAGTTGGCAAGCTTAATTGGCGCAGTTATTTCTCTGACAGTCGCGCCAGTTGGCGCATGTTGCTCAAAAGCAACTCGCGCCAATTCTGTGGTACCGCAAGTTGCAGGCTAACAGTCGCGCCAGCTCTGTAAATTTTGCCTGTGTGTGGGTAGAAAGCTCATTCAGTCTCTTTATATATCTCTTTCAGCCTCTGGAACTGTGTTGAACCTCTGCTTGACTGGTCTTAGCCTGTATCCCTCAGCTGTTTGCTTATTTCCAGTGACTTTGCATGTCTAGCCTTCTGTGGGAAGTTTCGGTCTCTTGATCATCCAGTCAGCTTGTTGATTGTTCTACACCTATCCAATGCTTTGTTAAAGCTTGATCTTCTATACTCTGAATACTTCACTTCTAGCCTCTTTGAAGTTCACTAGTTTTTGTGTTTTTCCTTGCTTGCATGGTTCATTTTGTGTTTTAGAGTTGGTTCTATTTCATTGACTGAACTTGGATTGTGCATATCTCTTAGAATTTGTTTACATGCATCATGCCATCTTAAAGGAAAGGAAAACAAAAAATCTTTTGCATTATAGTAGTTAGCATTTATTGTTATTTGTTGCTATTGAAAAGAAAAAGACAAAATTTTGTTTCTTGTTATTAGTTGCATTAGGATCTTTGTTCTTTGTTGAAGTGATCATTTCGTTTGTGAAAAAGATCTCAACCCTCCTGTAGATAGAATTCATCGAATCAATTGATTTAATTCCGGCATATAGTTTGCATGTAAGAAGTTTTCGAGATATCACATACGGTAGGACCAAAAAACTGAAACATAATCAAAGATAAACCTTAAAATGAACTCAATGAACATAACAACGCATTGGAACATAACGCAAACACTCTAGAGGTCTAGGTTAGAGACGTGTTCCGGCGTCGTTAAACCTGGTAGTTTATCGTCAAGTGGTTGGGTGATTCCTCCACGGTGAAACGGTAGCTGCCAATACGGACTGTGCTCCCACGTACCGTCGAGTATATATTGGGAGACCCCTATAGGAATAAAGCCTTTATCCATAGGAAGCCGTGTCAGCCGCCCTACGATTCGCAATGCAGTGAACACAGCATTCACGAAGATCGACCACCCGTACCCTAAAAAGTATTCTGTGGTTTTGCGAAAAGTTTGGCACACCCTCTACCTAGAATTCCAGAGCAGTCACTTTTGATCCTTTTCGGACTCCCTAAACGAAAAGGTGCCTATGAGCGTCTTGTCACTTCGTGCTCATTAAATATTCGAAGGAGACTAGAGTCATCTTTTACCCTTTTCTCGACTCTTAAAAAATGAAAAGGTTAAGTTCAGTGTCTTAAAAATTTATTGGCCACGATAACATTACCCAATTAGATTTTGCGTGCGTTAGCTTGAGTAGGGTTAATTCTCGTTCAATGGCAGCCTTTCCGGTGCCCACCGGCCAAGGTGTTCCTCCTGATGGGTACCCTCGCCCATTTCCTTCTGTTGGAAATGTTGGTGTTCAGTATATCGCAACATTGTCTTTGCCTGGGTTGACCATTGGTTTACCCGTATGGTTGTTTTCAAACTCGGTGGTCCCAAGTGTGATGACTCCTGTCCCACCACCACCTCCTCCACCCGAACAACACCATGTTGATTCTAAGGTGGACCCCTTCCCTTCTTCGCCTATTGCTGCGTCCTCATCTTCTACTTCGCCTGGTGAAACCTTGGATTTCACTAACCAGGTGGCTAAGAAGAAGAAGAAGAAGACCAAAAAGAAGAAGTCTCCTAAGGGAAAGGTCGTATCTACCACAAAGCTATCAGAAGTGGAACCACCTTCTGCTCCTCCACGGAAGCTCCGGTCTCCTTGTCGATTATGCAAAGGGGACCATTTTCTTTCTGATTGTCCTGGCATTCCCAGGATCCTAGATATATGGTCCCGTGACCCGACTCGTCCCTTGCTGTCGCAAATTGACGACACCTTACTAGTTGGTAACAGAAAAGGGAAGGTTCGTTTCCCTTGTCGACTTTGTGAAGGTAATCATCTCCTTCGACTTTGACCACTGATGGATGAAGCTTCCCGTCTTTTGGCAAGTCTGTCGAATTCCTTACCCCAACTACCCACTGGATATCAGCGTCTTTTCACACCTGCAGAGCGTCTTGTTACACCTGCAGAGCGTTTCTCCGCTAACCAAGTGGTCAAACATGATTCCTCTTTGGTCCAGATTTCTCTTCCTGAACCTACCTGTGCTCAGCCTGTTCCAGACCAGTACCTGGTCGGAAAGAATGTTGCTCAGCCTGTTCCAGACCAGTCCCTGGTCGGAACAAGTGATTTATATTCATCATCTACGCACTACTTGATCATCAAAGATGAACCCCCTGAGTCCAAACCAACCGAAAGTCCACAGTTCAAGCTTACAAGTAACCCGGTCTTTCAAAAGGTTTTGCCTACAGAAGTTCCATCTTTAGCTGCTCTTACATCTGAATCTAAACCAGACGAAAGTCAAACGGTCCTGATTACAAGTGACCCGATTTTGCTTTCAGAACTTCCACCCCTAGATGATCCCGCATCTGAATCCAAACCAGATGAAAGTCCAAAGGTCCAGATGACAAGTGACCCGGCCTTTCCAAAGGTCCAGATAACAAGTGACCCGGTTTCGACTTCAGAAGTTCCATCCTCAGATGGTCTATTCACGCAAGAAATGTCTCCACCCCCAGTCCTTCTTCCCGATGAGCGCGAGTAATTCGGAAGGATGTAACTGGAACCCAGGGGGCATGCATCCTGGTCTGCTTCGGGCAGAGAAAACTTTGGGTATAGAGTAGGTTTCCGCGGGAGAATATGACTAGTCCGTACCCCGTCCGTGATTGGAAGAGGGGTTGTTCTAGAATAAGATTCTTTTGTCAAAGTTATGTGTTTGACGGAACAGGGTCACTCACCTTTGTTTATCTCGGTAGACATCGCCAAAGAAGTGTGCTGTTTGCAACAGAACAATCTTTGGGTAACCTGTAAGAGGTAGTGCCTTTCCTGATAAAACAAATGTTTTGTCGGTGCGAATAAAAGGCAACCCTTCCTAATAAAACAAATGTTTTGTCAGCTCGAATAGAGGGAGACCTCGAAACTCTATTTTATGCCTGGGGGCATGCAAACCTTTTTGAGTGCAAGCAAGCGGCGACTATTTATTTTTTAAATTTTTAGGTCCTCCCTTTAAACCTGTAGGTCTAACCCTTTAAACTCGTAGGATTAGTCGTTTCCGAACTTGCATAAAGAAAGGATTCGGGGCATAGCTTTGTAAGGCGCAAGCTCCATAAAAAATGGAATCTTACGTGAGACATTCTTATCATATGACTGGATAATCGAGCAGTTTTAGCGCATAGTTCATGCTCGTTAAAAAATAAACATAAGGCGGAGCATAGTTCCTTTCCTGTGTCAAGCTCCTTAAAAAATGAAACTAGGTGTCCGAGGATAGTTTTGATTTGTGGCGACCTCGTTAAAAAATGAAACAAGGGTTATGAGGATAGTTCTTTTACTGTGTCAACCTCATTAAAAAATGAAACATCTCCTCCTTTCCAAATCGAGTCTTTGATTAAGATCTCGTAAAATACAAGTCGAGTCTTTCCTAGATCTCGAAAGTGAACCTTCATTCCATCCACTCCGTGAATGCCATGAAGCCCGGGGGGCATGCATCCTCCTTTTCAAAATCGAGTCTTTCCAAGTGAACCTTCATTCCATCCACTCCGTGAATGCCATGAAGCTTGGGGGGCATGTACCTCGATTTGTATAATCATGCTGGGGGCATGCAACAAAAATTTTTTTTAACAAGCAAAGTTCTCCATGGTTCAAGCTTGTGTAAAAATGAACCCATTTACATCCCGTGATTGCCTTTTATCCGCTAAAATTCTGCTAGATGAGCCCTGGTTTTTTCATTCCATCGCTACCATCTTTTTTGCCGATCATATGCTTTCACTTGGTTGTTTCTCCTTTCCTGAGGAACCGCAGCGATGAGTGGTCTTGTTAGCCAGCCTCTTAACCTTTACGTGTTTCAAGTAAAGTTCCACCATTACCGGAACCAGTTGCTATCCCTTATACCACTCGTTCCTTCAGGACGAGTCGCCTTTACGCTCTTTTCTGACTCGTAAAATATGAAAAGATTGCTGAGTATTTTTCCCTTTTTGACTCGTTAAAGAAAATAAAAATGGAGGTCCGCTTTCAGCTCTTTTCTGACCATTTAAAGAGGAAAAGATTGCCGAGTCGCTCCTCTTGACTCGTTAAATGGTGATAAGGGGCGGTCGTTTTAAGTTCTTTTTGTCGACCGTTAAAACATAAAAAGATTACCGGGTTTTTGTCGTTTCAAACTCGTTAGTGGTTACGAAACGACGTGGTTTTGACCGCTTTTTTACTTTTTCAGGTCGAAGTCACTAATCATGAAAAGTACTCCTCGATCGTAATGATCGGGCGGTTCTTTCGGGTATTGTTTTATACTTTTTCGGGCCCGAGAGACACAACTTTACGAAAAAGGACATCCCTGGAGTTTCCTTTTCTGCTGTCTTTTCAAACTCTCTAAACAAGAAAAGACGCCGAGTTTTTTCCTTTGTCAGACTCGTTAAAACTTAATGACATCGGATTTTGTCACAACACAAGCATATGCTATCCCCATCAAGCTTGTTAAAAATAACTGGGGTACTCGCCAGAAATGGTGGGGGAAAATAAAATTTTTTGAACCATAATTATTACCGTAACGGCAGTATGTCGCTCTTGAACATGGCACTTTTTGCTTTCGTGTCCAGGGTGGGGATATTTCATCTCATATCTTTCACTTGCTTCCATGGATTTGGGTACCCTATTTGACCTCTCATTCACTCATTGCCTCGTCATAATGACCTTTGATACATTGATGTCAAATACTGCCAATTCCGTTAATGTGCCGCCGATATGTTCAAGAGAAGTTGACCTCTGCAAATAAACAACCTCCCTCTGATAGTTCGCACAATCTTGATTCACGACATTATCTCTCTGTCTCGTGTCGATGATGTGGGAAACATTATGGCCCACCTTCGATCAAGGTCACTCCCTGTCGACTTCAACTCATTATCCAGGAAGTTGACCTAGAGACTCCCTTCCGGTGCCTTGGAGCCTGCATGCCTCAATGGCAGGTTCTTCGTGTTCGACGTGAGGTTTTCATCATTGGCCTCCGATCGAATGATTCTACGGGTGTTCGACTTCAGCTCATTGATTCACACGCCGTAGATTGTACCTATAGTACCTTGAGGGCCATTGTCATTATTGGTGGTACATCTCGCGTCTGTTAACAGTTTCCATTATTGACTGGTAATCAGGCGATGTTCATGCATGTTCGACTTCAGCTCATATATTCACATGCTTGGACTTGTACTCTTGTTCGGGTCGAGATGGAGCGCAAGACCCTGGATTGTGTATGTTGTAATCCAGGCGTGATTCTTGGTACTTGACTCATTCACTGGATGGCTGCGACCATACCTGAGTCAGTTCATTGATCCTAACCAGATGGCTGCGTCCATACTATGGATCCAGATTATTTATGTACTCTCTTATGGATGGCTGTGACCATGCCACGTACATCATGTAATTGAACTATCAGTCATGTCTCTTAATACAGCTCCTCAGCGGCAGTAACTATATGTGCTCTTGTGTGCTCTTATGTGCGTTCTGGTAAAGCATTTCACCCCTCTCCACCTCTCGGACTTCATGCTTTAGGGGGCATCTGTTACACAGTAATTTGTCACCATCCCTGTTACTCCTCTTGTCGTACCTTGGAGGACTCATTCCGGGAGTTATTAGAAGTGACCAGGGCTAAAAACACTTGCATTATGTTCCCCTGAGTATGTACTCCATGTTCCCTGAAGACACCTTCTGCAGATCATCCCTAAAAAGTGCTCTTTTTCCATTGGTGCAAGTCCACAGTATCCTACCCGTGCCAGTGATGGAGATCCTCAAAAGGGGGCGCGACCATTGGCGCTCTATCTTAGAGCAACAGTCGCGCCAACCAAATTTAGTCGTGCTTTTTGCCTTAATGCACGTCCGACTGTTGTTTCCTTCATTACATGGAGCTTTTCTGAGGATAGAAAATCAGTTTTTTGTCAAGCTTTATCCATCTTTATGGCTTTTGCTAATTCCACAAAAGGTGTCCCAGTTCATCGCATCCTCCTCCCTTCTCCATCTATATAAGCTTGTCATTATGCATTGGACAAGCTAGTGCTAGAGTAATAGAGAGCTAGTGCAAGAGTGTTGGTGTTAATGTTATGCTAGTGATTTGGTAATTGAGTTATAGTAGTGATGATTATTGGTCATGGAGAGAATGCTAATGAGTGCTAGAGAGGTTATGCTGCCAGAGAGGAGATGCATGTCAAGACACATATAGTTACTCACCCAGCCAGGAGAAGGGTCGACGTCAGAACAATGGTTGTAACTTTTCCTGTTTATTAATTGATGAGCGACTGCTATTATAGTTCCAATCTCATTATCTGTCATGGTGATATGTTGATTTATTTCCTTTCTGACTGAAATATAGTTGTGCCTTGGTAATTTTTATGTTGGTATCCGTCTCTTCCTTTGCATGTGCAGGTATTCGTTATGATCTGTTGGAGCAAGGGATCGAAGATATCAACTCTGCTTCAATCATAGCGTTGGACTCCAGGTTAGTCTTCTTGATTCACCTTTGATGCATAACTAGGAACTTGCGTAGCAGCGTGGTTTGTTTGTGGCTAGTTCTGTGTTAGGCTAGTGGGATCGCCTCTGTCCGCAGAGGGGATTTACCTTACCAACAGGAATCCTCTTCTTGTAGCAGTCATTTAATTCCTCTTTGAGACCTCATTTATGCATGTGGGTTTGATGGAAAGTCATAGGAGGTATAAGGACGAGGTTAAAATCATCAAGAGGTGGTGTAGGTAGTGGAAAAGTTGATGACAGTTTTTTTTTTCTCAGGTAAGACAGAGTGGAATTTGAAGATGGAATTTGGTTAGATGGAGTGGATGAGTGATGAAAGTGGTGTTGCGGGGCCTATATAAAGCTTCCCTAAATAATACATGATCTTTTGACCCCTTTCTCCAATCAAATTCTTTCATGTAGCTTCGTCTCGGCCATCCTGTAGTATTACAGGATCTTCTTATAGTAATTCAGGACAACCTCCTGTAGTAGACTTCTTTTGTCCATATATCCCAAACGGTGAAATGGATTGACCTGAAATTTTCTGAGTATGTTTCCATCGTCCTTATGCACATCCCCATAAAAAAACTTGGCCGATGGATGCACAAATCTCAAGAACAAATAAAAATGGTTGTAGGTGTTGGAGGTTGATTTCTCGAACATTGTGCATTGGAATTTGTTGAAATTTCTTGGGCATGTTACCATCATCCATATGCATCTCCCAATGAAACAAATTTTCAAATTAATGTGCGAATATCGAGAAAATTAAAAATGGTTGTAGGTGATGGAGGTCAATTTCTTGAAAAATGTGCACCGGAATTTGCTGAAATTACTTGGTCATGTTACTATCATCCATATGCATCTACCCCTGAAACAGCTTGGCAAATGGATGCATGGTTTTCAATATGTGACAAAAATAATTTTCTTCTCTATTTATTTTCATTTCCTATAATAACTACAGAATCTTCCTGTAGAATTTTAGGACAGCAAGGAAAATGAGTGGTAAAAGTTTAGGAATGATGAGTAGATGGTGGAAATAGATGAGGGTGATGGATTGGCATGGCCTTGGTCCTTCTGGAGCATCTGAGCAAAGGAGGAGAAAGTCCAAGTTTGACTTCCTTTTACTAGGCTTTTGATCAACTTTTCTTTTGGTGGCTAACTTGTTTTTGTTGCTTGCAGAGGTTGGAGAACACCTGCATTCATGAGAGAGAGATACATGGAGCAAAGATTTTTATTTTTTCTTCTTTTTTCTTCTAGGCCTACTAGCCGCCTCAATGAGGTTTTCAACTAGTAGGTCTTCCTAGGCGCCTCAAAGGAGGTTTTCACCTAGGATCTTTTCTTTTTCTCTTTTTTCCAACCCATTGACTGCCTCATGGAGGTTTTTAATCAATGAGCCAATCTCAAGCACCTCAAAGGATGTTTTCACCGGATATTTTTTTTCTTATTTTTCATTTTTTATTTATTTTTCTATCCTACTCTACTTGAAAAAACAAAATCATTTTCAAGTGTAGGAATACTTCCAATGGAGCCACTTTCATAACTGGATGATAAATAAAATCATGTGTAGGCTTGAAATATATTCTTTGACATGTACCTGAATGTAAGAGACAAAATTCTTTAACTTTGATGATATCAATCACAGTTGAAGAAGAGAGTATTGCTGCAACTTGGTGACTGTCTGGAACAATATTTCAATATAGTTGTGATGCCCCTGGTCCACTAGCTGATTTGGATCATCTTAGATGTCTTCTTCTTCCATGAAATTCAGATCTTCTTCTTTTTGTTGATTATCCACTTGAACACAAATAGGATCTGATGGTAAACATGAGGGCACTTTCCCAATCTCTAATTCTGATGTCTTCTCTTCGTCATTTGCAGCTCATGATTCTTTGGTCTTCTAATTTGAATCTTATTTTTCTACATCTTGTCCTTCAAATATATCAAGAGAATCTCTTTTTTGTGATACTCTTCCTAAGCTAAGATGAATGCCATTTAGATCAAGAGGATATGTTTGGAAGTGTTGTACCTTAGCATTGTAGTGGGTTGAGCTACTTCATTGTGTGGGTTTGGAAATGGTGGTATAGGTAGTTTGGTGGGAGTGGATATTTGAGATGGATGTGGTTGGGGTTGTGATTATGGTGGAGGTGAATGGTAGGTGTAACATGGAGTTGGGTATGGAGGATATTGAGGAAAATATTCAGGATATTGTGGATCAGTCTCATAAGTTCCTTTCCAACATTGTTGCCAAGATTGGTTTTGGGGTTGAGATGGCCAAGGTTGCCAAGGAAAGGGTGCATTCCAATTACTTTGAGGTGGATGTGGATAAGCTTGAAATTTTGACTTAGGTTCATGCATCATATCAGGTTGATAGGCTTCCATGGTCTTCTTGGAACTATGTAACATAGATGCATTATAAATTTATTTGCTCCATTGTCCTCTTGGTAAACTTCCTTCAACCTTGGTAATGAGGGGCAATATTTAACATCATGTGATTCTACATTGACAACACAAATATCAACATGTTTTTTTTCTTCATCTTACATTCTTAATATTTCTACTTGTTTGCTTAGATTGGTAAGAATTTATGTTTCAAAGCAATCAAACAAATTTCCAATTTTAGCTTGACTTACCGATATTGATGTTGATTTACTTACTCTTTCCCTTCCTCTTGATATGTGTTTGCATGTTTCACAAATTTCTTCAAATGATAATTGGTATACATCTCCTCTACTCATGAGATCAAGGAGATCAATACACTCATCCCTAATTGTTCTAAGTAAGAGGGTTTTTAGTGTGTTGGATCCTAAATGATGTATTTTTTCTCTCTTAACATTATACATGAACCTCTCTATTAGATCCTCAAGGCTCTCATCTTCTTTTTTATTCATTCTAAATATTTCTTCTTTAAGATCGTGATCTTTATATTTTTCTAGAAATATATTTTGCATATCATTCCATGATCTTATTGAATTAGTCCCTAAACTCATGAACCGTTTAAGAGCTCTATCCTTCAATGTTGACGGAAACAATCTCAATTTTTGTGTTTAATAAGTAACAATAAATCTACAAACAATTTCAAATTCAAAGAGAAAGGTTTACAGATACTCTGACCTCATACCATGGAAGTTGGGAATAAAAGATGGAGGGATGTTCTTCATATGCACACTGACATTAGAATATTGAATGGGCAATCCAAGAATATCTTCTTCAATGCCATCATCTACATCAATTTCTTCTACCTTCTTTATCACATCTTCTTCTTCTACTTGAAAAAATGAATAGTGGTGTGGCTCTTACTGCACCACGTGATCAAATGGGAGGGTTTGGTGTTGGAGAATTTATTTATTTTTATGATTGAATGAAAACACTAATGCAATTAAATTTTATGTTTTTGAAATGAAAGATGCCTAATGCAGTTTTTTTGATTTTGCAAAAAGTAAAAGAAATGAATCACCTAGGGAAAAAAATGCATACTTTAACACCTCCCCGGCAGAGGCACCAAAAAGTGATGAGCCTCGATATTGCAACAAGAATGTTGTAACTCCCAAGGCTACCAACTTTAATTATCAACCTGGGGTTCATACAAACTTAAGAGGTATTGGCACTATATGTGCAGCATACAATGTGTCCTTCCTTTGTTGTCATGATGTAATGGAGTGCATGTAATGAAATCAAATCCTAAACTAATTGCAGAAAATGAAATGCTCGAAATGGAAACCTTAACCTATTGCAAGAAAGAAAATACAAGGAAAGAAACATATTCTAATTGCATAAAGTAAATATCATGAACTAAATGTCAACCATTACATTTCAAAGAGTTTAGATCCATTAACAAAGTTCATTGGATGTGGCAATCAAGAAAATCATCATTGTATTATCCAATTCATAAATTTGTCCATTAACCCAAATCACTGAGATGTTTTGCATGGGTAAAAAGGCAAGTCCTAAGTGGTTTTTATCCCTCCTCAACCATTGATTTAGAGCCTAGGGGTCATGATTCAACCCTAAGGGACCAAAAACAATCTTTTTGAGCAAATTTGGGCAAGTATATACACGTTGGAAGAGTACTACAAGAAACTACAGGATGTTACAGATTTACTACAAGAAGTTATAATTCATCAAATAGCCAAGAAAATAAAATCCAAATTGGATGGGAAAAAAAATTATTTACTAGGATGTGTTAGGTCTCCATTCCAAGTGGAATCACTCAAAAATACCTCTGTTAACCCATGCTAAAAAATAACAGAAAATTACTAGTCTAAAATCTAGAAATTTAAGAAATAGTGAGCTAGTAAATCTATCAAATGCCTAACCTAATCAAGTGAAAATGAAATGGGGTAAATTTTGTTATTAAATAGATTTTTATTTTTTTTATCTAATTCAAGTATAATCAACTCTAATGAAGCTTGTTAGCATGTTCTAAAAAATATCATAAATTTATTGTTATTTGCCACAAGGGACTTCCATAAATCTAGACTTGGGAACAAGCAAACTAATCCAAGTAAATCAATGATTACTAAGAAATTCCAAAGTTGTTCTAAGGATGAAAAAATTCTTGTGATCTTGCAAAATAACTTACTTCAACCATTTAACCTAATCGTACAACAAGAAATCATCAATACTAAATGCAAAAATAGGAAAAAAACAAGAACAAGAGATGCATATGAATAAGAAGTGAAAGGAAGAAAAGTAAATGGTACAAAAGGGCTTTGAGGCTCCTGGGATGGCCAAGACCAAGGAAACACAGAGTCCTATGGAAGATACCAAGATTTAGAAGCTGAACATGGCACCAATCTTCATTATTTCCATCAATACAATTACATCCCTGTAAGAAATGAAAGTGGAGTTGCAAAAATACGAGTTCTCTCCACAAGAAGACTAATAAAAATCAACCCTAGAGGAAAATTCGACTGGTTACTTATAAAAAATCATTAGGAATCATTCCTCGTGAAAGGAGGAAGTTTTCTCCACCAAAATCCCTCAAATAGTGGATCTGGTTCCCAACACTAGGAATCTGCACTAATCATTGGAGCTCCAGGATCTATGCAATAATTTCATAATATCTTCTTGATTTATTATTTAATATTGATCCTCTTATAGTAGGGAAAAAGTCCCTAAATTATCTCCTCCTCCAAATCTTCATAATCTGCCCAATATTGTCACAATATTCCACAAAAATAAATAATATTAGGCACAAATATGCAATTATCCATAAACCTTATTAATGAACATATTAAAGTTAAAAATACATTATCTAATGCAAAAATAGAGGTTTAATGTGTTGAAGGATGGTCAAATGGACCTTAATTTATGTCTAATTTGGAGGCCCATCATTCCCCTTTGATATTTTCTCTACATTAGGACCCCCATCTTCTCCAAACAGCCCAAGCTTATTGCGTAAGGCCGACGTGAGGAGATTTACAATATGGTTTATATTTGTGACATGCGCTTCTAGCCGCGAAAACCTCTCTTCTATAGGATCAAGAGGCTTATTCATAGATTCGTCAACCATGACTAAGGTTTTACAATTTTTGGCTTAATCGATATAGATCCCTTAAGAATATTGCTCTAATACCAATATGATTCGTAAACTACCATGGATATTCCATTGAACATTTCGTCACAACATATCTGATAAAACTATATTTAAAAATATGAAATCTACAATATTAGCATTTTATTTCTCTTTAGATTTCTAGATCTATCTAATACTATTAATTGAGTATGCATGCAAATTAAAATTATGCAAAAAATAGAAAACAGCAAAATAAAAACTCACAAACCACAATTTGACACAAGATATGATCTGGGAAACCCTTTCGAGAGAAAACCCAGCTGGAAGTTGAGATCACTCTACTCTCTTTCTCTTAAAAGAAAATGGTTGTGAGTGAAAATAATTATGGAATGTGGCCCTTGGGCTACTACAGTGCACAAATCCTCTCGGTGTGCTCTATCTCATATCCCTCTCAAATATTTTTGCTCATCTATGGAACAAATGCACTCAAAAAGAATAGAACCCCTTTTCCTCCTTGTGGTCCAGTTATAACACAACCTAATAGCTTACTAGTGGTTAGGTTTGACTACCATAACTCTTAACCAAAGTTACAATATGGACTCTTCTAGAGTCTTCTTCATCATAATCACATGGCTAGACCCTTTTTCATGAACGATGGGGACTGACATGCAGTCCTCTTAAATTTTGTTAGTGAAAACAAGAAGGTCAACTTCTGAGTGACATAACTTTTGCATATGAACTCCAATTGAGATTCCTAATTTTATGTTAACATGTTATTTACTTAGGAAAATGACTTCTAAGATCCATATTAACCCAATTTTAATTCATTTCATTTCCATTAGAAATCATATAGAACATAATCATATTAAGAGTAACTGATGAAAGAGCATAGATGATAATAGTAGAGGACAAGCCAAGACAAGAGGACATAAGGATATGGCTCAAGCCAGGGAAAAACTCCAACATGGGGAAAACCCTTGATCAATTCATCTTATTATCAAATATCAAATGTTTAGTGGAGAATGAGAGTACAATCAAAGCCAAACGTGACTCATTGTCAACATGAAAATTAATAACTCAGTCAAAATGACCAAGAAGCATCCCAAACAAGTATCTCATTCAACCTTAAGACAATAGTAGACATACTCTTCCCTAGACAGAGGTCAATGATAGAAAAAGCGGCTACAATAAAGTCTCCTCGAGAAGCTCAATTCCGGATCAACTAATGCAGACTTCTTTGTTTATTATCGTGAACCCAAAATTGATCAATTCGGAAAAGATTGTAGTTCTAGTTAAGGCATACATCAGTCCTAACATATTGCAAAAATGTCTTGTGATTAACCTCAAAAGAGCTCGCACTTCCTTGCAAAGATTGCGGCTTAGGATGGATTGATATTTAGGATTTACAATCTCCATCAAACATTTGTCCAAACCCTATAATCTCCATAAAAAATATGTGGCCTACACGCAAAGACAAAAATTTCTCAGAATTGTCCTCAAATTCCCATAAAATGTGCCCAAACTTGCTTCCATAGCATTAGCAAACATTCCTGTGGAAATTGGCACATCAAACAAGAGCATAAAGGCATGTGGCCATACTAAAGTAGCCTTCCTGTGGAGATTGGCCCATCAAACAAGAGAATAAAGGCATGTGGACATACTAAAGTAGCCTTCCATGAGAAGTGACTCACTTGAAGTAAAAAGGACCCACATAAAATATTCCCAATACATACTCTAAACTGTCCAAAATTTCCTCAAGGCCTGTGGTTGTCCATTTGAAGCATCTCGGTCCTCATGCAGAAGAATACCCAAAGACAAATCACCTTTCGTGCTCCTCTTCTAAGTACACGGTTGCCTCAGACATATCTCCAAGCATTGGATGATCTAAATGGGGTAGGAGGATTCCTTTATTTATATAAGATGGAGAGGGTTAAGAGAAATATTGGTTGGGCTTTATGAGCTACATGGAGTGGAGGCCGACCTTGACAATTTGCATATGAGAGGGCATAAATTCAAAAACACATTTATCCTTATCCAAATTTGATGTTCTTTAGGTCAATTTTGGTCCTCTCGGAAAGAGGAATTTAATACAATAATTATCTTCATGAAATGAGTTGCCCAAAGTGGAATTTGGCCCTGTTTTCCAATTTTAACACTCCCTATCAACTAATGATAATTCCACATGTTAATCCATCCATATTAATGTCATCCTATCATCATATATCATCTATGCATTTCATCTCAACTTTTCTTAACATTGATATAGATAATGCAGAAGAATGATCGAGAGTGAGTCACAAGACCTTTCCACTCTCTACTGATGAAATTTAATCCACATAACCAGGGGTCAAACCCCAATCAGACTTTATACAAAGTGATCAAGTTGTTTGAATCATCATGCATCCTAGACATAGGGAGTACGGAAATACATGATATGTCCATCGGTAGTTCCATGGTCCCTATCCACTTTTCCCAACTCGTTGGCTAGATGAGAGGTACTTCCCATGTGTCACGTGTTAGAAAATCATAAAGGCATAAATATTTTATTATACTTGGTAATTACTTGTGAGATTCTTGTGTTCTTATCAGCTTTCTTATGTTCTTCTTTTATCTTATATCATCAAGAAATTACCAAAACAATAGCACGAAGATCAAGGAAACCAGAAGTAGGCAAACAACCAAGGGAAAACCCAGTGAACAACTCTTCCTTCAATAGTTTTCCTATGATAATCCAAGACTCTTGACTTAGACACAGACTTCCTCCACACCAAGTCAGCCCTTTCCTTTTTTAGTAGATGATCACTTTCCAATACTATCTTCGACCTAGATGCAGTGGTAGCAATAGCACTTCGATGCAGTAGTACTTCGACCTAGCAAATTCGATCTTAATGCAACAGTTTCGACCTTGAAGCACTTGCCTCTTTAACTTTGAAGCACTTAGCTCTTCGACCTTGAACCAATACTTCTAACTTGAAGAAGCACTTCTACCTTGATGTTGTACTTCGACCTTGATTTCATAACAAAACTTCTTGATTTCATAACAAAACTTCAACCTTGATGTCGTAGCCCTGAAAATCACACATCTGAGAGAGAGATGTCCCAAAACCTTTGATCCTATAATTCTCCTTCTTCCACTGCAACTTCACACTTTTTCACGGATTCTTCTAGGAGATCGAACTTGTGTGAGTGATTTTCCTCCAAATGAATCAAATTGCTTCAATATATAGGCTTTTAGTGAGGTCGAATTACCCTTCTTGAGGTTGACTTGATCTTCTTGAGGCCGACTTGGTGTGGAGGTATCAAAATTCATTTTTGACTTAGAAATACTTTTTTTACATGATTCAAAAGCCAAATAAGGGTCTTATTAAATGTACAATGACTCTAATGACTCAACATAAATCCTAGAAGTCCTCAATGGGAAAGTTGACCTAAAACATGATGACCCAAGCATGAAACCCATGCTTTAATAAGTCGTTGAGATAATAATAATAAAAAAATATTTTTCATTCTTTCGATAAGTACATTACATAATGACTCAAATACATTTATGAAGACCGAACCTAGTTAATTTTTTTAACACTCCCTCTTAACTAGGTAGGTATTCATAACAACATATACAAGTACAAGGAAGATCTCGAAACATATGAACTATGAAGATTTTAGGCACCGCAATGCCATAGACTAGATTCCTAACCAGGGAAAGTTATCCAAGGTCCTTCAATATTTTAGGCATTCACGATGCCATGGATTAGATTCCTGACCAAGGAAATCTTTCCAAGGTCCTCCAACAGTTTAGGTACTCATGATGCCATGGACTGTATTCCTAACTAGGGAAATCTATCCATGTGGGACTAATATGGACTAAATATTTCATCCTCTTTAGGTACCATCAAGCTAACTTTCTAACCATCAACCCAGGGATCTAGGTGCGTATCTAATGTCATATCCCTATGACCAATGCCACCCTCCCTACTTCGGGATATAAACATCAACACAAAGTGTCGGTCAAATGTCCTCCCAAGCAATGTGTCTTACACACAAAGCCTCAACACTCCTGATTATTCCAATCAGTAACAAATCCTCCCCGATCAAACAGATCGGTAACAAATCTATCCCGATCAAACTGATCGATAACTAGCATTCTATCAAACCTATAAGATATTTACATATGCAAACACAAGCCCCAATTAGTAATAAACTTTCAAATGTACATAAGTAAACACAAACCTTTGGGTTTTTCTAAACAACTGATGTTGCTTCTCAATTTATCATAGTATGACTTCTAAACAAATATTGACAAAAGATTCTTTAATCATACGTCTGCCTTTCCTACTTCACATGCAGCAACATATTATACAAACATATCATGCTTTTCTTATCTCAGTAGCTCCTCAAAATGCATTCTCCAATTTTCTTCTTTCAAGGTGCCCATCATGCCTATAATATGCCCTCCCCTTAACTAGGGACTTGTTTCCATAAAGGCAGGAGTGATGTGTCCTTCTCTCACTCATGGCCTTCACTAAGACTTACGGTTGTTAGCCCTAGTCTAGCGCATGACATGTGAAGTAGAAAATGATATCCATCACCTCCTCTTAACCAAGGAGGATCTAATCATTCCTATTGAAGGAATATACCCAATCTCCCTCTTAACATAGGGAGATCAACTTCTTGACATCGGGGAGCCTTTCATGGCTTCCATCCTTCTCATTAGAGTTATCATGACCATAATCATCCATATAACTTTCTTCATCATGCTTATCAAATGAACATCTTCACCATCTTGAAGATTATGTACTTACACAACTTAGATAGCAAGTACAACCAAATCTATAGAAGCATGAAGTTAACCATATTGAAATCATAAGATAATGGAAGCATTAGACTTTATAAACATAATCAGAAAGAGACTTTAGGTATATACTTCAAGTTCTTGCCCAGGTTTTGTTACAAACTCTAAATCGCAACAACAGCTCAATCAATTTATCAATCTCATCATATCAAGGGCTTAAATATTCATTTATTTATTATAGATATGACAAACTCTCATATAGAAAAACCTTAAATCAATTCAAACAAGTATAATTTCAACAAAGCATCTAACAACTTTGATAATTCATATGTTAGACCTCCTACTAGGATTTTGTGCAAACCCTAGATTTATTAATACTTCAAAGGTTTGAGATTTTAGTCATCACCATTCAACAATAATAAGTTAGGCTTTTCATAACCATACCAAAACCCCAAACATGAAATTATCAAAGTATCAAACATTTTCTTTAGACTTCAGCAATAACCCTAAATAGACTAGGGTTTCACACATTATCATCGATATACCCTTAAGTTAGGGTTTTTCACAAAGAACCTTTCTAGGGTTCTGCAAGAGTAATCAAAGATATGAGGAGGGTATATTTATCTAATGATGAATCACCCAATCAAGAATATTTATGATTCAAGAGAGCTAGACACAATGATGTTAGTAATAGTTTTTCAAGAATAAATACCATGAAGAGACCAAAAACTTATTGTTTAAGACATACCTTTGTTTATTAACAAACCTTGTAATTCCAATGCTTTGTCTTGTGAAGTATTCTTCCATGTTCCTTGAGTATTCAATAAGTCTTTCCTAAATAAGGAAAATATGAATATAAATGTTGATTAGTATTTAATGCAAATAAACTTAGATAAGTAAGGAAAACTAAAAAGTGAAAAGGTAATAATATACTTATCTTTTGAAGTTGGTAAGGGCTCCCTCTAAACTTATATTAGGAATAGATAGTCCAAGACTCTTGACTTAGACACGGACTTCCTCCACACCAATTCATACCTTTGCTTTTTCAATAGATGATCACTTCACAATAATGTCTTTGACCTAGATGCAGTAGTAGCAATAGCACTTTGATGCAGTAGTTTCTTCGACCTAGCAACTTTGATCTTAATGCAACAACTTTTACCTTGAAGCACTTAGCTCTTCGACCTTGAAGCAACACTAATACCTTGAAGCAGCACTTCGACCTTGATTTTGTACTTTGACCTTGATGCCATAACAAAAATTCTTGATGTCGTAATAGAATTTCAACCTTGATATCATAGCCTAGAAAATCACACATTTGAGAGAGAGATATCCCAAAACCTTTGATCCTGCAATTCTCCTTCTTCCACTACAAATCCACTCTTTTTCACGGCTTATTTTAGGAGATCGAACTTGTGTGAGCGATTGTCCTCCAAACAAATCAAACCGCTTCAATATATAGGCTTCCGGTGAGGTTGAATTGCCCTTCTTGAGGCCGCTTGGTCTTCTCGAGGCCGACTTGGTGTGGAGGTGAAAAAAATCATTTTAAACTCAAAAATAGTTCTTTTTACATGATTCAAAATCCCAAGAAGGATATTATTAAATGTACAATGACTCTAATGACTCATCATAAATCTCAGAAGTCCTCAATGGGGACTTTGACCTTAAACATGATGACCTAAGCATGAAACCCACGCTTTAATAATTCATTGAGATAAATATATTTTTTTTCTTTTCGTTCTTTTGACAAATACATTACATAATGACTCAAATACATTTATGAAGACTGGACCTAGTTACATTTTTAAACATCTCAGACTACATGGATACGATGATACTGGAGCAATAGCAAGGAAATAATAAACCACATCCTACTCACAGCCACACGTAGGGAAAGGTGTTGTGAAGATAAATCCCCTCTACGGACAAAGGCGGTCTCTCTATCCCAATGAGTGGGTCTAGCAACAAACCGAACAAACTAATGCAGACTTTCCTAGCTTATGTTTAAAAATGTAGAGAGTGAGAAACCTACATCACTCTTATGCTAATCGCTCAATCCTTTGGTGATGGCTTCGATCTCCTAGCTTCCAGGTTTACTCCTTGCTTGTTCTTTACGTCCAAGTACCTGCAAGAGAGATCAAAGGACAATACAAGATACAAGAGCATACATAGTATATATCAAACATAAACTACTTGATAGATCAAGGAGTATCAAGCTAAGTGCATAAATGTTTAGACATTTATGGAAAGTGAACATCAGATGTATATATTAATGAATCAAAAAGGGAAGCATACAACCATTGCCTTGATGTTGGAGACTTCCTTTTGGTGGATGTCCAAGCCAAGAATCTTCAAGCAATCCTTCTCCAAGTTAGATGGGAAGCATTTAGGCATAATCTTAGCATAGGAATGCAAGCAATCAATGACCAACCATTTGGGGATGGAAGAGATTTGATTTATAGGAAGGGAGAGGGAGTTATAAATCCAAAAAAGAGAGAGGAAGGTCCACATATCAAGGGGAAGGTCCTTAAAGGTAGGGTCAAGAGCTCCAAATGGGAGAGCTCGACCATATCTATACCCAACAACATCTAACTCATTCTTTCTCTAAGTTTCCAGCATACAAAGCTTCTCCTCCATTTTGAGAAAACCTACCATAAAAGGTTTGGTGCGAATTTTTGTATCAAAACCCACACTGGCAATGCTAGGTCAAAGAAATATAGCCTGCCATCAACACCAACGGGCATTGGAGCAAAGAGCACTAGTCCTGAAATTTAAGGTTTTAGTCAACCTTCTCCAAAATTAACTCAGGGCATTTTTTCTTCCATTCTTCAGGGATGTTTCAGTATGTGTTTCATGATGAATACACTTCGCAGTTGTCAACATTTTGGCACTTTGGGATGTGGAATAGGAAGTGAACAGGAGGTGTGACAAAATATTGTGTAACAAAATGATGAACCACATCCTATAGTCACATATCACAACCATCGTATGGAAAGGATTAAACAACATCCTACACTCATGCAAATCACCAAGAGTAGGGAAAGGATGAACCATATCCTACATGCATACCAACCAGAAATCGTAGGAAGAATCCTACATGTGGGGAAAGGATGAACCTATTGTAGCGGCTACAACCACCCTCCAAAAATTTTCCTTAGCTTCGTTTTGGAGCCTTCCTACCAACCTTTCACAACACCTTGTCTTGCTTCATCAAGTACACAAGCTTCAGTGTTTTTTTTGCACAAAGACAGCCTATCAATCACAGCTTGATGCATTCCCCTCACAGGCTGATCACCCAGACTTGGTCCCACTGCAGGCTGAGTAGCTCCCTCGAGCAATTGCGCATTTCTGGAGGGTAACCACCCTTCCCTCCAGAAATTGCGCAATCATGTATGGCATCCTGCTGGGCTCCAAAATTGCACAATTCTGCCAGTCAGCACTCCCAGTGAAAATTTCTCAATTTTCCCTAGTAGGGCTGCTCAGCCCAAAATTTGTGCAAATCTGGGCAGAAATCAGCTTCTTTGCCCCGAAATTGCACAAATCTCTTGGGTGGCCAGCCCAGCTTCCAGCCATAAATGTGAATTTTTCTCAAGCAGTTGAGCAGCTTCGTGCATGAGTAGTCTGGTTGACCAGTTCCACCTGGGACCAAGAAAACTTGAGGCTTGCTTTTTCCCAGAATAGAAAAAGGCAACATGCTGTCAAACACACATGGACAGCACAAGAGATATGAAAGATAAATCATGCAGTACAATTTTATTAACAAGATATTTACATTTATAGTACATTATGTGACTCTTGGGTTTCAGATCCCAAGGTCTCTTGGACTGCTTTTGTCCATTCGACTTCCACACTAACCCATTTAGGATTAGGTGTCCAACATTCCCCCCCTTAATCCGAAGGGTTATGTATGAGTCCAAGAAGAGAGCTATAATACAAAATGTGCAAAAAATGCATGGCAGCACTAGGTTGAATGTGCTCTATGAAATGTTGGTATAAAGGGTGGTGGTTTAAGGATGACCACCAACACTAGAACGCTTAGTGCAGTTCCCGGAACTCTTCCAAAACTGGCAAGAAACTGAAGTTTTCTGCTAGAGGAAGTGATCCTATTGTTTTAAAGAGGGAAACCTTCAACCATAAAAGGGAGGTCTCACCCCGCATAAAAGGTAAAACTTCAACCTAAAAAAGGGAAGTCTCAACCTGTGATGGTTTAAGGATAACCAACAACTCTGGAATGCTTAATGCAATTCCTGGAACTCTTCCAAAACTGGCAAGAAGCTGGAGTCTTCTGCTAGAGGAAGTGTTCTCAATTGTGTTCCTGGAATGCTTCTGAAACTGGCAAGAAGTTGAAGTCTTCTGCTAGAGGAAGTGTCCCAGATTGCCAACTGAAGGCATGTTCAGGGGCATCTTTGTCTCTGGCTACAACTCTGAAACTGGTGTGGCAGGTTGTGGCTCAAGCTCGCTTGATGTGACTTTGAAGCTTGTAGATGACCATCATTTCCCCCCCTGTCAGATACAAGGTGAGATGATGGAGAAAACTCAACTGCAAGACTGTTCAGTACTCTGGAACAAGTTCTGACATGTGTTTGGAATATCTTCTTGGTTGTTGATGCCCATTGCCAAGAAGCGATCCATCCAAGATGAATCTTTGTTCTTGCAGGGTGTTTGTTGCTAAAGCATCTGTGTGAAGAATGGCTAGTTTTATGACAGTGCTTACATGGATGAAGATCAAAATAGTGATATTTCAAATGGCCAACTCGGTCACAGTGTTGGCATTTCACAATGTGTTTTTGTTGTTGTTGTTGTTGATGTGGAAGAAGGGCAGAGTCTAGAACAGCTGAAGCTGAACTGTCATGAGGAGCAGCTGAACTGTCATGAATGAATCCAGCACTCTGAACCTGAATGGGCTTTGAGTAGTCTGGAATATGAAAGGACAAGTCCTTGTCATATCCAAGACCAGTTCTGTGCTTGTTGTGGACAAGCCATTCCCAAGGTCTGATGATGGGCTTGGGAAGTGCAGACTGAGTTTCTGCATCTGCATGTACAGCTGCTGCTTTATTGGGCATTGGATCTGAATGAACTTGCTGCTTATGGGAGTCTATTTCACTGTTCTGAACAAAAACAGGTTCAGAATGATGACTCCTTTGTTTTAATTCTTCTTGTTGAAGCTGAGATTCAAGCTGTAAAAAATAAATCTTTTCCTGTGCATTATATAAGCATGTCTGAATTTCTGAGAGAGATCCTTTGTTGATTTGTAATGTGTCATCAACAGTAGATTGTATAAGAGTTTTCATGAACTCTAATACTTCACTGATTCTGGCCATTTATGCGTTAAAAACTGATCAAAACTACTACTTAATGCAGAAAAGTAATACCCACTCACAGTACACAGCAATATCCTTATAAGTGTGCAGCAAATGATCAGTGTGCAACAAGAAGCAACAGGTAGAATTCGAAGATGCTGAAACCGGATCAACTTGAATTGCTTTACAGTAGGCCAAGAAAGTCTTGAAGTATACCAGAAAGCAACTTAAGTATTCATTCAACACTATAATTCTTTCTTTCTCAAAATTTGCAAGGAGTCAACAAACTAGATAATGCAGATTCGTTCTTATTGAAAACTTTTATATCTCAACACTTGATATAGACATATAATCTCAGTAATAGCATCTACAATAGACCAAGTTCTGACACCCAATTTCGTTAGCTCATCAACACTGTCTCTTGAATATAAGTTTTATAGAGTATCAAAAAAATGCAGCAATGTCTCTCAAGCAGTTCCTTCTAAAGCTGAAGTAGGTCTTCCACCTCCAGCTATTGCAAGTACAGTTAAAAAACCAATGGAGAATAATTCCAATTCAAACTCAGATTGTGGAGCACATATCTCTGGTCATGTTCCTCCTGTAGCTAGAAAAGCGTTCTTAGCATGGACATTTTCCACACGAGATATTCAGGAACTCATTTGCCACCCTTACAAACACTTCAATGCCTTGCTCTTTCAGGGGCGCAAATTTGATCAGTTTGGAAAGTACCAGCAAATTTGAACACAATGCGCATAGATAAGAAATTACCAGCAAATTTCACAAAGGAAATATTTGATGCAATGGAAAAGAACTTTGGTCAGAATCGAACTATTCATCCTGGAGACATGGTTATTGATACATCAGCGTCCAATTATGGAGCATTTGAACACAATGCTGCTTCAGAAAATACCCCCCTGCATAAGGATATGAAGTTGGAGATGCCGCTAGAGGGTCAAGGGGATACTTCCATTGATAGAGACAACCATTTTACAGGGAAAAAGCGGAAAGTAGCATCCATGACATCAGGGATCAAATCAACTTTGGTTGAAAACAATAAGAAAGTAATTTCTAATCTTAAGCTGGCTGAGCAAGGGCATTTAAAACGCCATGAGAAGTATTGTAGTATGTTTGAGCAACGTATGGAAATAGATGAAAAGTACTTGAAAGATCATATCCTGAGTGTACAAAGGATGGTATATATTGACGAGCAGAAGGTTAAAGCATGCAATTGAGTATTTCCATTTCACTTTAACCCACAGATCTGAATGCATTCTCTCTCAGTTTCCCCGGCAACGGCGCCATTCATATACCATTGACGATAACTACTACCATTGTCATAAAAACTTCACCGCATATTGTGTGTCGTGTGCTCTCTCCACTTCTGCGCGCCTCAAAGCAGATGCTTCTATTTCTAATGTGTGTACACATATCAGCTGAACATTCTATTTAAGATCAGCTCCCGACAGTCGTGTGCAGTACAATCGTTCGAAATTGTGTTGCAAAGTGTTTTGACTGGTTTTTATATTCCCAGTCACAAACATTCACAACAGCTGACATTGAATCGTCTTGTCTCCACAAACTTGAGACTATTTAACTGAAGTCTGTTGCAGCAGGGTCGAGGTGGACATAGCAGCGTATGTAAATAGCTCTATAACATATAATCGCAGAAACCATGCCGCCTGGAACGTTGTTACACCAGCGTGGAGGGAGGCCGTTCTGTGCACAAATAGACACCGCTTTGCCATGATGAAAACAGGACCAAAGCAATGAATCTGCCAGAGAAAAATCAATGATGACTTATTGGATGGACAAACCGGCAAAACAAATTCTGAAGGATCAAACAAAAGATTATTCTCTTCAAGGAAAGGAAGCCAGCATTCCGTATTATGATCGTGCTTGTGCGGCACCCTTGACAATTCAAGATGGATCAACGAAGTCAGAATGCAATGAAGTGCCCCTAAATGAAGCTTCTAGATGCTTTAACTGTGGCTCATATAATCATTCTCTGAAGGATTGCTCAAAACCTCGTGATAATGCTGCCATAACGAATGCTCGCAATCAACATAAGTCGAAGCGAACACCTGCTTCTGGCCCACGTTGCCCTCAGAGATATCTAAGATAGCGCATTAAGGACATGGCCATAATTAAAGAATAATGCACTATGACAGTTCAGACAAGGGGCATTTTTATGCACAGTACAATCAGCGAATGTTACAGAGACAAAAAACTATTTCTGGAAGGAAACCAGCAAACAGTGTGAAAGGCAAAGATATCTAACAGCACGATAGAGAAACAATTATTGAACGAATGCAGGACCGAAGTGATAAATTCGAGATAATTGGAGCACGGAATCGCCCTAATTCCGCGGGAAGCATTAAGGTTTTTAGAATTTGAGGCGTTGTGGTATGCGGTTACTTTTCTTCTGCAGAGGATTTAATTTGAGAGGCTGTTATTGTTTCAGTAACCGTCGGTAAGAAAAAAAGCTAACTTGACAGAGGCAGCATAGGCTTGGCAGAGACGCAGGACAGCCAATAATGGTAAATCGCAGATGGATCAGCACTTTTAAATGGGGCGTTTATGGACAGAGCGCAGTGGTGATAGAGGCATTGATGACAGAGGCGTTATAAGGCATCGCTTGAAAAGAATATGGTAGAGGATCAGGACTCCTCACAATAGAGGAATGGCAGCGCTGATAGAGGTGGCATCCACTATTCTAAGAAATGCTCAGAAAAGTATAATCAAGAGGAGAGCATTGGTTTACAAAGGCCACAGAAACAGGTGGCTCACAATGGAGCAGGGCAGGAGATCGCCCGCTCTGATACCATGTCAAACACACATGGACAGCACAAGAGATATGAAAGATAAATCATGCAATACAATTTTATTAACAAGAGATTTACATTTATAGTACATTATGTGACTCTTGGGTTTCAGATCCCAAGGTCTCTTGGACTGCTTTTGTCCATTCGACTTCCACACTAACCCATTTAGGATTAGGTGTCCAACACATGCAAAAGGAATCCCACAATTCAGGGAGCTATTTTTAGCAGTTGGAGGCTACATACAAAGTTGTTTTAGAAACTTTCCTCCAAGTGTTGCTTTTTCCTAGATTTGTGGTATGCGCGTCATGAGCTCAAAACTTATTTATTCGACGCATCAGAGCTCATTCTTTCACATCGATCTTGGAGCTCTAACATCCCACAGCACATCCAGAATTCTTTGACACATTCGGCTTAGTTATTCATGGGTAAGTGGCCTCAACTTGTCTTTTTCAGCATTTCTGTCGCTTTTTTTGTATTTGCTTGTGTGAGTGTTGTTTTCTTGATTTATTTGAACACTTGCTATCATTTTCATGTATAATAGCTTGTCCTAGCTATGTTTCAGTTTTCGTTGCTATCTCACTATTGTTGCATGCATGAAATTGTTTTTCATGAATCGTCATCGATTCGCTGACTCGCCTCACCCACATGCATGTTGATCTGTTTACTAAATCTTTCATTAATGTTTGCATGCATTGTCAATCACTTCTACTTTCACTTAGTGTCTCCATGCATTCACTATCATATTTTCTTTGAGTTTCCTATCAGCGAGTTGGCCAACCTTGGCCCGGACTCTGCCTTCACTGAGACAGCATTGCACAATCTGGGGAAGGAAGGCTCTATCTTCCTCTCCAGAAATGCACATTTCTACCTAGCACTGTCCTCCAAGACTATTTTTTGCATTTCTGAGGGACAGTGACTGCTGGCCTAGAAAATTGCGCAATGCAATCCCTGAGCCTACAGTCACTCCTAGCTGGAATTGTGCATTACACAATCCCAATAGCCAGCAGCCAATCTGGATTGCACATTGCACAAGTCTAGCAGCTAGTCTTGCCTCCCAGATAGCCTAGACTTCCAGTCACCCAGCCTCCCAGAAGAAATTTCACAATCTTTCCCATCAGTTTCCCAGGTATGTGTTGTGTCATTCCCTGAATTTTCTTTGGTTTTCACTAACAGATTTCTTGCAATGAATATTGCTTGTCTCCAGATCTTTCAGGTGTTCATTCGTCTCTTAGCAATACTAGATCAATGGCTTCCCAGAGAACAGGATCACAGGAAATGCAGCTGGAGCAGCAGTTAAGCGAGTGTCCTCTAGTCTACCAATCTATGAAGATACAAAGTTGTATCTAGACAAGGACATCAAGCAGAAGTGGCAAGAGGTCAATGAAACATTTTCAGGCACTTTCGAGGAAGGCCTCGAAGACCGTCAGGTGTACGTCAACATTCACAAGTTTGGCTTGTACCAGATTACATGCAGATACCCCGCGTTCCCATGTGCGGACATGATACACTGGATCGTCTCTCACATTGATCCTGAGACAATGACCTTGAGCAGTGTCAGTGGGACAAAACTTGTGACCTTCTAGGCACGAGATTATGATGAGATGTATCAAATGTCAGAGCCTGTGACTATCATGAAGACTCCATTCATCTTACCCAACAACAATGCTAACTCCAGAGACATTCTGAAGAACTGGGTAAAGGAGCCGACTTGATTCAAGTTGACACCCAACCAGATCTACAAGACAAATATACTGAGGAAGGCGTACCAATTCTTGGTCATATTTTCTTGTCGATTGTATGGCCATGCAAGCACGGAAACCTTCTCATAGAGTTGGGTGATCGCACTGGACCAAGTGGCTAGAGAAGGAAAACCATGTAATTGGTCTGGCATATTGGCTCACGAGCTAAAGGAACAAGTAATGAAGGCTCGACAGTCACCCAGAGGTATGCATGCAAAGATTTACATGTTCGACTACATTTGAGATGAAATCTGTGCCCAACGGGAGTTCTCAGGTTTGGAGTGGGCATGGTCACTAGCGGAGACTGCTATGAACACATATTTCAAGTTGTTGTCCGAATGCAGCTTCAGAGGAGTAATCACACGGTTGTCCGATCATTTTGTCACCCCTGTGTACAAGATGATATTTGAACAGGATCCACCTTGCATGTCAAAGGAAGCAATGGAGGCATTGTTGGGCATTGTTGATTGGTATGCCTCACCATCCAATACTTTCATCTGAATGTTCAATGCAAAGAAGCCTCTGCATGTTCTACCGAAGTTTGCCTTGGACGTACTTGTCATGCAGGAAGTAGCATATCACATCTCGGTAGGATTGACAGCTAGACTACATCGGAAGAAGAAGGAACCTTATCTTTCTCTTCCTTTGCGAATTGGGTTATATGAGATCTGGAGTATCAAGCAAGAAGATGTCAAAGCATAACAGATGAGGAAGTACCCACTCAACCTCCGAAGCTACAATCTGTATGACCCACATTGCATTGTGAAAGATCACTACACGAGAGTTCAGTTCAACTGGATCCAGGGAGCGTTTCATTGGGCCGAGGAGGACCCATGGAGATATTGCTGCAATTTCTCCAGACCTAATGAATAGGTCAGCTTCACTGTGGAGTGGTTAGCGAAGCAACATGAGGTAGCATCACAGAGAGCACCAGCAGAAGCAAGTACAGCAGTCGCAGCAGAGGCAAGCATACCAGTGCATGATAAAGGTAAGAGGAAGATTGTAAATCGCATGGAGGAGGAGAAAAGTTGCAAGTTTCGAGCAGATCCACTCGTAGAGAAAGCAGCTATGGCTATAGAGGCAAAGAGGCACTAGTGCAACAAGTGAATCGCATGAAGGTAGAGGGATAAGAAGAGAAGGGAAGAAGCAGAGAAGGAGTTACATGAGCTGAGGAAGCAACGCCGAAAGGAACAAAAGTTGTGCAAACAGGAGAGAGAAGCGCAGCAGCAGTAGATACAGCAAGGGGCACAACATGTGCAAACAGATGAAGCAGCACCCATACAAGTATTTGATTCATCATAACTATTGGCATCAGGTGAATAGGGTGAACCATTGCAGGGGCAAGATTTCACTCACGAGATACAACAAGCACTTCAACTATTGGATGCAGACATGGAGTAGCAGGAGTTGGAATAGGACACCAACCTCATGCCTCACCACAAAGAGGTCGACTCACCCACTTCAATGCATCCAGATGATGAGAAAGTCTCGAATGACCAAGGAGGCACTAAGATCCTTGGTGATCAGATGGAAGAAGAGATGCACAACATCTCGTTTGATGAATCCCAACATAGAGTTGTGCAGTCTTGTAGAGTGTCAACTTCAAAGGATCATATGTCTCCTATGCAAATTGAGGAATGAGTGATCGTGACTGATGTGTGCAAACATTCAGCTACCTTAGCCGATGCAACCAGAGTGTATGTCGAAGCCACTAGCTCAAGTGTTCACCTCCTAATAGCTGAGAATGAACGAATGGCAAAGGAACTACAAACGGCCAAGCAAGGAGGAGACTTGGTGACAATGTCTACCCGAGTTGAAATAAAGAAGGGAATACTACATGAAGTATTGTCCCTTGACACAGTTATGTGAGCATTGTAATCCAAGTTTGGTACCGTGCACAAGGCAGTCGTCCATCTCAACAGATGGTAGCAGCGAAGTGCTAGAAGAGCATGTATCTTGATGAACTTGCATGTTGTTGTTGATGACATCCAAACATGGACGATGAAGTACAAGTGAGCCCCACTTCACTTGCCTAAGATGATGAGGGCCAATGCGGTCAAGATGAAGGCACGTATCCGGAGTCAAATCCAAAATTATGAAGAGCTCCCGCAGTTCATCACTAGCATGCAGGCTTCCCATGCATGAGTATTCAAGAGTATGGATGTTGTGGTGCGCACACATGTGATCCCATCTATTAGAACTCTCACCTAGGCGAAGACAAAGAAACAAGTCTAACTAGAGCTTGACTCATACTTCAATGAGTTGATGCACATTGCCACCAGAACACACTTTCCCATCAGTGCAGACATCATGCACAAGTATGTAGTTGGTTTGACCACATTGAAGACAATGATGCACATGCTTTCAAACGAGTTGGACAGAGGAGCCCGAGCAATGTACCCGGATGCTATGGAGGCAAGAGTCAGGTATCAGACGGATGTCACTGCGGAGCACACGAACACCATCAAGGACTACCAATATTAGCGTTAATATGTTATTGTTGACCAGCATGAGGATTTTAAGGAGTTGGACTTCCATGGCTATCTAAGTCATAGTGATGTCTAGCATGGCTTGCTCAACCCATTTTGTTCACATGGGTACATGTGCGCTGTAATGTTAAGTCATGTCAAGTGTAAGTCAAGTGTCAATAGTTGGATGTAAGAGTGATAGAGTAGGTGAAGAGTCATGAGGGTAGTTGAGCAGTCACAAAGGGGAATGTCAATAGTCACCCCACCCTTTGCTATAAATATTCCCTCATAACTCATTATATAGGCTTTTGGTCAGCCAACCTTCCGATAAGACTATCTTGGAGAGAGCTTGGACAGTATTGTAATGCACCTTGGCTTCTCCACTGCACAGAGCTAGTTCATCTCTTTGAAGGAGCAAGCAGATGTGGCTGTAACGTTCCACTATTGGAGCTAGTAGGTGTACATGGATGTATTGTAGGACTGGAACTTACACTTCTTTATATGATAAGAGCCAGCACGTTTCATGCATATGTTGTATTGTATTCTGGTTGTCTTGTTTACTCTAAATGGCATATGTATTTGCTTTCTTACACATGCATGTATGGACTATTCCGTATGAGTATGTATGAATCTTTCTTAAATGTGTTGATTGGTTTAACCATCACTTTGGATTTCTAGCTGACTTGCTTTCCAGCTTGTGATGTATCTTCGCTCGTCTGTTCCCTTCCCATCTAAGTACTATTACAGGTTGCTAAGGTGTGCACTTATCTCAACCCACCTATGTTAGAACCTCTCATGCACCTTCCTTGACTCATTGCACTGGTCGCGCCCTTGTTACCAATAGAGTTATCTTACTTGCCTCTATGCGAAATCATGGTCTAGGCATTGCTATACGACCCACTGTTGGGACTCCTACACCAAATGGTCTGAGGTCTAATTGGGACTTCTTACCAGGGAGATTCTGTGACATGTTGGCAAGTCCAGCACTATCAACAGAACCACATCCCACCGACATGTCAAGCAACGATCGTAGGGAATGAGCATCCTACATGTGGGGAAGGATGAACCACATCCCACAAACATGTCCACATGTGACAACAAGCAAATGCCTATATGCATCTATCACTAAGGTATCAACAGGAGAAGGTGAACTACTCATCCTACTCATATGCCATAGGAGAAGGTCAACCACTCATCCTATGCATATCTCATCAATCATAAGGGAAGGTGAACCACTCACCCTACACACATGACAACCATCATAGGGGAAGGTGAACCACTCACTCTACATGTCATATATCATCATGAGGTATCACAAGGGAAGGCGAACCACTCACCTTGTACCTCATAACGTCAAGAAGTACCCCAGACCCTCCGGAGCTCCCAGAGCTCAATGTTCAATCATGGCCCTCTTAATACGGTCTATCCATGACTTCCAACATCTAATTGAAGGAAGATAGTCTTGACCTTATCAAGTGGCTATGAATACAGAAATTTTTTCATCTACCCAACAATGATGGAGCTTGGTAGTTCTCCAAGGTACCATATCAAAATAAAGTGGTACTTGTTGCCAATATGCTTGAGGTGGTCATGTATTCTCTAAAAAGCAATTCCTAATTGCAATATACAATGAAGTTTTTCAACATGAGCTCAGATGATTTTACTGAAGAGATTTCTCAAATGGCTTCATAATAAGCCATGTTAGTTTCTTTGTTGTTCTTCAATGGTGTCCCAGAGCAACTGAATTCATTCTTTGTTGTATTCATGAAATAACAAGGTGGTCTAAAAAATATATGGAACTTAGATGTGCACTTTTCCATTTATCGTACTGCCAGACCAGGAGTGTACTTAACATCATAAATAATCTTAATAAGTAGCTATCAATATATGAGGCTTAACCACAAATTGACGTAGAGTCTTTTGAACATAGTCTATATCTGTATCAACAACCGCTCCATATTACTAAACTTTTAAAGCTTAGGAACAAAGCTAGATCTTAAATGACCTTCCTTTTCCATTGGTAAATGAGGAGATCATAATCTGATGGATAGACATCATCAAAACATTACATCTCCCTCTGAATCATTACTTTAGGTGATCATCAAATTTTTGAAAATATGCACTTCATCTTTGAGATGAGACTTTATCATGTTGCAAGGAGGTGATCTGACAAGAAGTTTTTCAGGAGGTCAAATTGTAAAATTGCCCTTACTGACAACTGCTGCATAGATAACTATTGTAGTCTATGAAAATAAAGGTAACGGGATGTCGGAGTTAATTCTGAACCAATACCTTTGATGCCATTTAATAAAACAACTACACTTTTGTCTTGCGGTCAATGATTATAAAGCAGGTGCCTATGGAACTGATACACATTCAAAAGTTTGTAAAGAAAACATTCTTACTACCATCCAGACTTTATACTGTTGTCAAACCTTGATGTAACTATTTCTATTACAGACATTACTACTGAAACATCCTCTTGCAAATCAGGACTGTATATTGAAATTCTTGCTCAAGATGACAACTTGATGTGTCTACAAGAGTTAAACACTTCACAACAAATCATTATAAACTCTAGCTTACTGATTAGTTGTTTCATGCATACCTTCACAAATGACCATCATGAGTTGATGCCAACATCCACTGTAGCTGCTTCAAAAGATAAGATATCCAATATTTACATCTGTCTTGTTCGCAACATTGATTGTGAACAAGGCTATAATAAAGTCATCGATTTACAGGGTTTACATAATGTTGAACAAACCATAAAAGATGTTGAGCTCACATAGCAGACCTGATGTCACAAATAACTTGTGAGGTTTATAATAGCTTCAGATCTTCAAACTTCCAGGAGGATCATTTCTTCTCAAGATATTTACCTACTGACATGACTTCAACAGAATCTCAGCTCTGCTACTTAAAGCTTCCTATTATAGTATAGAATATTCTTAAAGTTGAAGGAGAATTGATTCTATTACAAGAATCAAATACTTCCACTGCTTGATGCCTGCTGCTATCCTTCTTTCCAAAAAAAATTATTGGTGGTTGTAATGTAGGATTTCTGAAAATTGAACTTCACAAGTTGACTCAACTGATATAAGAAATCAAGTTGAGCATATACATAATCTTGATCATGTCATTGTGGAATGTGCAAGTCTTGGATCTCACACAGAGACATATACTATCAACGTTAATTTTTCTATAGTGTCATATTAATTTTCCCATTCCAATATTGATCTACCATACCACTATTATTCATTGATAAATTGTGTGCCAAAGCCAAATGCATAGAACTGTATGATGATCTCGGAGAAACTATTAGATGAATGAGTATCGATGCCATATATATCTGTGACATTTCCATATATACAATTGCAGAGAACTATGTGAATCGATTCCTTATATAGCTGAGTATAGATGACAATCATAGAGAACCATGCTTACTTTAAACTTTCTTTAAACCAACCAAATTATAGGGATACTTTATGTATTGTGATGTAAAGGAACTGTTCAAGTTGTAGAGGGACAAAGTGATAGAATTGATGCCCATACTGAGGGACCATCAAGAGCAGATGCCATTATAGAAAGACCCAAGGTCATTGGGACATGACATAATAGACCTGAGGCAAAGAGAACAAGCATACACCAATTTTATCAAGAGTGAAAGTCTTAAAGCAAGAGGAGAACAGTTCTGAGAGCATAATCCTGAAGCACAGTATGGTCATCATTGATGTCCTGTAGCAAGCATAGACCTGTAACAGAATGAGAGACCTATGATAAATGTGATACTTCTCCAGTCAATGCGGAGTCGCGTTATTAAATAATGATAGATTCAGCCCAAGTGAGATTCCTGAGACTTGTAGCCAGTAAGATTGTTGTATTGCCTCAAATATGCAAGCAAGAGAGATTCCTTTCTTTATCGCATAGATGCCTTAGACTTATCTGAAAATCTTAGAGCTAATGCAAGATAGGTCTGAAGGCAGAGTCTGAACCAACATGATATGAATGGTATTCAACTTCTCATTAAGTAACAAGGTCTAAACATTATTTTGTATACAAGGTTCGTCCACACTGCATATCATGTAATTCAAATCTTTATCATATGAAACAAGGATATCACTACCATTAATGTTCGTGTAAGGTTGTTTCAGCATGACAAGATCGAGCAAGTAACTTATGGGGTTTGGTCAAGCAATGTTTTATATCCAATATCAAATATCTACGTGTAACATCGAATAACAACTTCAAATGATAGTTTGGAAACTTCAAATGTCTGTCAATGGTACAAGTCTGAACCATGAATCTGCATCTTAAGTTTGTAGCAACAAAAATGTTTGTAGAATATCGTTACTTCATATGGTCCTCTAATATACATCCTCCATAGTCTGGATATAAATACTTCACCTTACAACCTTACTAGTGATAGTATTTTCTCTTACTTGGGCTTGTACTCACCTGAGCTCTGATCCCATGTTAATTTTAGGTTAACATGTTGTTGTAGCAGCTACAACCACCCTCCAAAATTTAGCCTTAGCTTCGTTTTGGAGCCTCCCTACCAACCATCCTTAGCAACATGTCTTGCACTGTCCAAGTCCATGTTCAGTTGAGTTTCAGTGGGTTACCAACCTATGTTGGTCAACTTGTTTGCCTCCCACCCGCAGGCTAACATTTTGAACTTAACCATTTTCTGGTTGAGGTGCTCACCTAAAAAATTGCACAATTCTGGAGGGGAACCAACCTTCCCTCCAGAAATTGCACAATCCAGTTGGGCTACCTGTTGAGCTCCAAAAATGCACAATCCATCCAAGCAGCCTTCCCTTTGGAAAATGTGCAATTAAGCCCAACATTGGGCTTCATCTCAGAATATGGCAATACTGACTGACAGCCAAGACTTCAATCAGGAAATTTCACAATGCATGAGGGACAACCAGTCTTTCTCAACCCATAAACTGCGGAATTGTCATTCCCAAGCTTGCAGATTGTTGCATGTGCTCCCAGGTTGACCGGTCCCCTCTAGGATTGAGCAATCTTGATTTGAATGCATGGGCTTCTTTTTCCAAAAAGAAAAAAGCATCCCTAGACTTTAGGGATCTATTTTTAGCAGTTGGAGGTTACATACAAAAGTCGTTTTAGAAACCACCCGCCAAGTGTCGCTTTTGTTGGTATACGACCAAAGTCCCACATTGACTAGAAGTGGGGAGGATCATGGGTATATAAGGATGGACAAATATCTCCATTGGTATGAGGCCTTTTGGGGTAAAGCCCAAAAACAAATCCATGAGGGCTTAGGCCCAAAGTGGACAATATCATACCATTGTGGAGATATGTGGTGTCCAGAGTCCTAACAAGTGGTATCAGAGCCATGCTCCGAAGTTAGCCAAGTGGATGAATCCTCGGAATGTCGAACGAAGGTGGTGGGCCCCGATAATATCACGATGGGATCCGTGGATGAGCTCGGTTAGACAGGCGGTGTGCTCCGGATTCTTTATGGATGTGTCCTGGTCCCAACACAGTGAAGAGGAGTTGACCTGGGATAGAGCAAGCTCTCGAGGCAGGTGGTGGTTCCATGTAAGGCGTGTGCTTCCAACGCATTGGAGCGGAGAATCCTGGTTGGTAGAGAGTGGACGGATGGATAATCGTTTGAGGGGAGGCTCGATGGTCCGTGGTTCCATGTAAGGTGTGTGCTTCCAACGCATTGGAGCGGAGAATCCTGGTTGGTAGAGAGTGGACGGATGGATAATCATTTGAGGGGAGGCTCGATGGTCCTTTGTTCGAGGGGAGGATTGTTGGTATACGACCAAAGTCCCACATTGACTAGAAGTGGGGAGGATCATAGGTATATAAGGATGGACAAATATCTCCATTGGTATGAGGCCTTTTGGGGTAAAGCCCAAAAACAAATCCATGAGGGCTTAGGCCCAAAGTGGACAATATCATACCATTGTGGAGATATGTGGTGTCCCGAGTCCTAACAGCTTTTTCCTAGATTTGTGGCATTCACGTCATAAGCCTCGATCTTATCAAACTTATTTATTCGACACTTTAGAGCTCATTCCTCACATTGATCTTGAATCTCTGACATCCCACATCGCATCTAAGAGCATTCAGCTCAACTTTTTCCGGGTAAGTCTAATTTCATGTATTTTGTTGCTTTTCTATCACTTTTTTTATTTCGCTTTGTGTGAAGGCTATTTGTTTGGTTTTGTTGAACGCCTGCTATCATTTTAACGTATGTTATCTTGTCAAAGGATTGTTTCAAGTTTTTCATTGCATCTCACTACTGTCGTGTGCATGACAGTGTTTCTACACTTACGGTTGTTGTTGCAGTGACTTGCTTCACATGCATGTTGGTTTTAGTGTTTTCTGAATCCTACACTCACTATGTGCATGCATGATCATTCACTCTTGTTTACACTTAACTTCACCATGCATTCAGAACTTTTCATGTTTTCAGTCACCCGTCGGTGGATCTGGGATGCCTTGGCTCGGACCTTGCCTTGCCCGGCTAGCAATGCGCATTTCTGAGAGTGAAGGCTTTGTCTTCCCTCCAGAAACTACACAAATCTGGCCCAGCACTAGCTTCCAGGATTTATTTTCACAATTCTGGGAGGCAGTGCCTTGCTGGCCCTAAAAATTGTGCAATGCAGTTGTTGGGTTTGCATGTCATTGTTGACTGAAATTGTGCATTGCATAGTTTCAGTCCTCAGCAGGCCAGGCTGGACTGTGCAATGCACAGTTCCAATAGTTAGTTAACCTCCTAAAAGCCCGGACTGTGCCTTGTGCGTTTTTGGCAATCAGTGTCCCAGTCTCCCGGTGAAAATTGTGCAATCTTCCCAGTGAGTCACCCGAGTATGTTGCATGTTAGTCCTCAAAGTTGTTTTGGTTTTCAACTGACAAATTGCTTGCCATGAGTGTTTCTATGTCTCCAGGTATCATAGGTGTTCATCCGTCTCTCAGCAGTATAGGTTCAATGGCCTCCAAGAGAGCAGGGTCAAAGGACACCGTCGAAAGTGCAACTAGAGATGCAGTTGAACAAGTGTCTATGAGCTTGCCTATCTACGAAGACACCAAGTTGTTCATAGACAAAGATATCAAGATGAAATGGCAGGACATCAATGATACATTCTTAGGCACATTTGAGGAAAATCTGGAAGACCACAGGGTCTATGTCAACATTCACAAGTTTGGCTTGTACCGGATTGCATGCAGGTATCCCGCGTTTCCATGCACGGACATGATCCACTAGATTGTCTCGCATACTGATCCCGAGACAATGGTGTTGAGCAGTGCTAGTGGAACACAACTTTCTACCTTCAGGGCGAAGGACTTTCAGGAGATGTATCACTTTCCACAGTCGGTGATCACAATGGAGAAACCCTTCAGCAGACCCAGTAGCAGTGCAAACTCAAGAGATATCTTGAAGAGCTAGGTGAAAGAGCCAGCCAAGTTTAGGACAACACCCAGCCAGGTTTACAAGATGAAGATACTGCGGAAGGCATATCATTACTTGGTCATCTTTGCATGCCGCTTATATGGCCAAGAGAGCACAGAGACCTTCCCGCAGAGTTGGGTGATCACGTTGGACCAACTGGCTAGCAAAGGAAGACCTTGCAACTAGTCTGACGTGTTGGCTCTCAGGTTGAAAGAACAAGTGACAGAAGCCTGACATCCTCCCAAGGGTCAACAAGTGGAGATATACATGTCCGCTTACATTCTGGATGCCTCATGCCTGTCAGCAGTTCGTAGGCTCAGGTTGGGCATGGACACCTTCGAAAACCTCTGTGCACACTTATTACAGATTGATCTCCGAATGTAGCTTTCATGGAGTTATCATACAGTTGTCAAACCACTTCGTCACCCCAGTGTACAAAATGATATTTGAGCAGGATCCACCTTGCATGTCGCAGGCAGCGATGGAGGCATTGATCGACATAGCAGATTGGTATGCCTCACCCCTTGGCACCTTCATACGGATGTATAACGCGGAGAAGGCTCCACATGTTTTACCAAAGTTTTCCATGGACAAGCTCGTCATGCAAGAAGTGTCGTATCACATCTCGACAAGGTTGTCAGTAGACTGCATAGGAAGAAGAAGGCACCTTGGCCCGCTCTTCCTTTGCAGATCGGGTTGTATGAGATATGAAATCTCACGTATGTTGAGGCCAAGATGGAGGAATTCAAAAGATTCACCTTTGGCACCAGAAGTTTCAATCTATATGACACGCATTGCTTAGTGAAGGACCATTGAGAGTGCAACATCCTTGGATCCAACGGGCATGTCATTGGCCTAAGGAGGACCCATGGATATACTGTTATCACTTCTCCAAGCTCAATGAACTGGTTGACATAGCTATAGAGTGGTTAGCAAAGAAGAGGGAGGTAGTATCTCAGAGAGCAGCATCATCAGCAATAGTAGAGGGTAGTGAACCTGCACATGTCAAAGGCAAGAGAAAGGTTGTTGACAATGTAGAGGCAGAACAAAGCTGCAGTTCAAAGCATATCCACTTCTGTTGAAAGCAACTTTAGAGATTCAGGCTAAGAGGTGACAGCGCGACAAGAGGATCATGTAAAGGCTAAGAGAGAAACAAAGGATGGAGGAAACAGAAAAGGAGTTGCAGTAGTTGAAGCAACAACTCAGGGAAGAATAGGAGCTACGCAGAAGAGAGAAGGAAGCGCAACAGAGACAGGTATAGCAGGAGGCGTAGCATGCACAGATTGATAAAACTGCACCCATACAAGTTATAGACTCATCCGAGCAGCTGGCACAAAGCAGACAAGGTGAGCAGTCGCAAGAGCGGGACTTAGCTCAAGAGATTGAATGGATTCTAGAGAAGATGGATACGGATATGGTTCAAACAAAGTCAGATCAGGATATTGACCTCATGCCTCAGAACCAAGAGGTCACCCCACCGGATTCACCATATCTGAAAGCAGAGCAAGTCCAAGGTGATTAAGGAGACACAGAAATCCTTGAAGACAATCCGGAGGCGAAGATGCACAACATATCTTTTGACGAGTCAAAACACAGAGTTGTGCAGTTGCTCAAAGTGCCTAGTCTGGATGTCCACATATCTCCTGTGTCGTTTGAAGAACGAGTGATCATATCTGATGTGTGCAAGCATCCAGCAGCATTGGTCAATGCCACCAAATCATATGTTGAAGCCAATAGCTAGAGTGTTAGATTCTTGATAGCTGAGAATGAGTGTATGGTTAAGGAGTTACAAGCAGCCAAGCAGGGAGGAGAACCGGTTACATCATCTGCCAGAGCAAAGTTGAAGAGATCGATATTAGATGAAGTATCGTCCCTCGAGACAGTGATGCGGAAGTTGTATTCCAGATTCCTCACCATGCATAAGTCAGTTGTCCATCTCAACGGTTGGCAGCAGCGTTGTGCCAAGAGAGCACGCATCTTGTCAAATACACACACTGTTGTCGATCGCATGCAAACATGGACAATCAGGTACAAAGGGGGCCCATTACACTTTCCAAAGATGATGAAGCCAAACGTGGTAAAGTTGAGGGCACACATCCGGAGTCAGATCCGGAACTATGAGAAACTCCTACAGCTCATCACCAGTTTGTAGGGTTCACATGCACAGGTGTTCAGAAGCATGGATGTCATTGTGCGCACACATGCGATCCCATTAATTGGTACACTCACCGAGATGAAGTCAAAGAACCAAGTCCACCTGGAGCTGGACATGTACTTTGATGAGTTGATGCGCATAGCCACTAGCACAGACACTATGCATCAGTATGTTGTTGATCCAGCTGCACTCAATACTATGATGCACATGTTATCAAATGAGTTGGACAGAGGTGCCAAATCAATGTACCCAGATGCAACGGAGGCAAGAGTGCTTTCAATAGTGTGTCACCATTAAGCACGCGGACACCATAACGGACTACCAAGCTTGGCATCAATTCGCCACTGTTGATGATCATAAAGATGTCGAAGGGTTGGTCTTCCCACAACTGTCTTGAGTTTTAGTAATGTCTTGCATGGCTTACTCAAGCCTATTTTTCCTCACATGGGTACATGTGCAGATTGGAATGTAACATCTTGTAAAAGGGAAATACCAAGTGTCGATAGTAGAGTGTAACAGTCATGTAGTAGTTGAAGAGTCATGAGGGTAGGTGAAGAGTCACAAAGGGGAATGTCAAGGGTCACCCCACCCTTCGCTATTTATAGAACCTCATGACTCATTGTACAGGATTTTGGGAGCCAAGATTCCTATAATTGTATCTTAGAGAAAGCTTGGAGTGTATTGTAACGAGCCTTGGCTTCTCCACAATGCAGAGCTAGTATACCTCTTTGGAGGCACAGGTGGCAGTGACTGTAACGTTCCGTTGTCGGGACTAGTGGTTGGTCATAGTTGTATGTATGATTGGATCTTTCACTTTCTTAATATAACAGAGCCAGCACATTTCATGCATATGTTGTCATTGTAATTCAACTATATTGGTTACTCTAGTGATATATGTAGTTGTTGTTTATGCATGTATGTATGGAATTTTACGTATATGTTTGTATGAATCTTATTGAAATGTGTTGTTTGTATAACCATCACTTTGGATCGGCTTTCCAACTTGAGATGATTTGTAGTTCGTGTGTTCCCTTTCAAGCTCCGTGCTAACACAGGTTTTCAAGGGGCGCACTCATTCCCCCATTCCATGTGTTAGAGCCATTCATGCACCTTCCTTGACTTGTCGCACATGTCACACCCTTGCTACCAACAAGGACATCTTACTCACCTCCCCGTGCAACCGTGGTCAAGGCGATACCATACTACCAACTGCTGGTATAACCATCACTTTGGATCAACTTTCCAACTTGTGATGATTTGTTGTTCGTGTGTTCCCTTTCAAGCTTCGTGTTACCACAGGTTTTCAAGGGGCGCACTCATTCCCCCATTCTATGTGTTAGAGCCATTCATGCACCTTCCTTGACTTGTCGCACATGTCACACCCTTGCTACCAACAAGGACATCTTACTCACCTCTGCGCACAACTGCGGTCAAGGCGATACCATACTACCCACTGCTGGGACTCTTACACCAAATGGTCTAAGGTCTAGTTGGGACTTCTTACCGAGGAGATCCCCTGACATGTTGGTGGGTCCAGTACTGTCAACACATGTTCCTTTCTATAGGACATTTACTTCTAAGATCCATATTAGCCCAATTTTAATTCATTTCATTTCCATTAGCAACCACATAGAACATAGTCATATTGAGAGTAACTAACGAAAGAACATATACAATAAGACTAGAGGACAAGCGAATACAAGAGGACACAAGGATATGGCTCAAGCCAGGGGAAAAACCCCAAGATGGGGAAAACCCTTGATCAATTCATCTTATTATCAAATATCAAATGTTCAGCAGAGAATGAGAGTACAATCAAAGTCAAACGTGACTTGCCAACATGAAGATCAATACCTCAGTCCAAATGACCAAGAAGTAGCCCAGACAAGTCTTTCATTCAACCTTCAGACAATAGTAGACATACTCTGCCCTAGACAGAGGTCAACGATAGACAAAGCGGCTACAAGACAGTCTCCTGAAGAAGCTCAATTCTGGATCAACTAACGTAGACTTCTTTGTTGATGATCGTGAACCCAAAATAGTTCAATTCTAAGAAGATTGCAGGTATGGTTAGGGCATACATCAGTGCTAACATATTGCAATAAATTCATGTGATTAACCTCAAAATATCTCACACTTCCTTCCAGGGACTGTGGTTTAGGATGGAATGATATTTAGGATTTAGAATCTCCATCAAACATTGGTCCAAACTCTAGAATCTCCATAAAACATATGTGGACTGCATGTGAAGATGAACACTACTCATAATTGTCCTCAAATGCCCATGAAATGTGCCCAGACTTTCTCCAACAGCCTCGACCACCCCTCATGTGGAACTTGGCCCATCAAACAAGAGAATAAAGGCATGCGGTCTAACTGAAGTAGCCTTCCAAGAGCAGTGGCTCACCTGAAGTAAAAAGGTCCCACACAAAATAATACCAATACATACTCTAAATTGTCCAGAATTTCCTCAAGGCCTGCAGTTCTCCATCTAAATCATCTCAACCCTCATGCAGAACAAAAGCCAAAGACAAACCAACCTTCGTCCTCCTCTTCTAAGTACATGGCTACCTCAGGCATAACTCCAAGCATTGGATAATCTAAATGATGTAGGAGGATTCCCTTATTTATATAAGATGGAGAGGGTCAAGAGACATGTCGTTTGGGCTTTATGATCCTACATGGAGTGGAGGTCAACCTAGATAATTTGCATATCAAAGGGCATAAATTCGAAAACACATTTCTCCTTATCCAAATTTGATGTTCTTTAGGTCAATTTTGGTCCTCTCAAAAAGAGGAATTTAATGCAATAATTATCCTCATGAAATGAGTTGTACAAAGTGGAATTTAGCTATAGTTTCCAATTTTAACACTCCCTCTCAACTAGGGTGAATTCCACCTATCAATCCATCCATTATCATGCCATCATATCATCATATACCATATATGCATCTCGTCTCAACTCTGTTGAACACAGATAATGAAGAAGAATTGATGGAGAGTGAGTCACAAGACCTTGCCACTCTCTACTGACAAAATTCAGTCTGCATAACCATAGGTTGAACCCCAATCATACTTGATCCAAAGTGATCAAGTTGTTTGAATCATCATGCATCCTAGACATACGGACTACGGAAATACATGATGCGTCCATCAACAGTGTTATGGTCCCTATCCACTTTTCCCAACTCATTTGATAGATGAGAGGTACTTCCCATGTGTCCCAGACTACATGGGTAGGATGATACTGGAGCAATAGCAAGGAAATAATAATTCACATCCTTCTCACAAACACACGTAGGGAAAGGATGAACCACATCCTAAGGTCACATATCACAACCATCGTAGGAAAAGGATTGAACCACATCCTACACGCATGCAAATCACCAAGTAGAGAAAGGATGAACCACGTCCTACATGTCTGCCTACCAACAATCGTAGGAAGAATCCTAAATGTGGGGAAAGGATGAACCACATCTCACCTACATGTCAAGCATCTATCGTAATTAATGAGAATCCTACATGTGGGGAAAGGATGAACCACGTCCCACTGACATGTCCACATGTGACAACAAGCAAATGCCTATATGTATCTCTCATTGGGGTATCAATAAGAGAAGGTGAACCACTCATCCTTCTCATATGTCTTAGGATAAGGTGAACCCCTCATCCTATGCATATCTCATCAGTCGTAGGGGAAGGTGAACCAATCACCCTACACACATGACAACCATCTTAGGGGAAGGTGAACCACTCACTCTATGTGTAATATATCATCATGAGGTATCACAAGGGAAGGTGAACTACTCAGCATATACCTCATAGCATCAAGAAGTACACTAGACCCCCCAGAGCTCCCAGAGCTCAATGTTCAATCAGGACCCTCTTAATAGGGTCTATCCATGACTTCCAACCTCTTATTGAAGGAAGATAGTCTTGACCTTATCAAGTGGCTATGAATACAGAAATTTGTTCATCTACCCAACAATGATGGAGCTTGGTAGTTCTCCAATGTACCATATCAAAATAAAGCAGTACCTGTTTCCAATATGCTTGAGGTGGTCATGTATTCTCTGAAAATAGAATCCTAATTGCAATATACAATGAAGGGTTTCATCAGGAGCTCAGTTGATTTTACTGAAGAGATTTCTCAAATGGCTTCATAATAAGTCGTGTTGGCTGCTTTGTTGTGCTTAAATGGTGTTCCAGGGCAACTGACTTCAGTATTTTTTGTATTCCTGAAATAACAAGGTGGATTGCAAAATATACGGCACTTAGATGTGCTCTTTTCCATTTACCATATTGCCAGATGAGGAGTGTACTTAAGATCATAAATAATCTTAACGAGTAGGTATTAATATATGAGGCTTAACCACAAATTCACTTAGAGTCTTTTGAACATAGTCTATATCTGGATCAGTAGTTGCTCCATATTGCTAGACTTTTAAAGCTTAGGAACAAAGCTATATCATAAATCAACTCCCTATTTCATTGTTAAATGAGGCGATCATCATCTGATGGACAGACATCATCAAAACATTACAGCTCCCTCTGAATCCTTACTTTAGGTGATCATCAAGCTTTTGACAATATGCACTTCATCTTTGAGATGAGACTTTATCGTGCTGCAAGGAGGTGATGTGACAACAAGTTTTTCTAAAGGTGAAACTGTAAAACCACCCTTACTGACAACTGTTGCATAGATACCTACTATAGTCTGTCAGAATAATGGCAATGGGATGTTGGAGTTAATTTTGAACCAATACCTTTGATTCCATTTAATACAACAACTGTGGTATTCCTTATTGAAAGGAGTGTCACTATACTTTTGTCTTGCGGTCAAAGATTATAAAGCAGGTGCCTATGGAACTAATACACATTAAAGTAACTGTGCAAGTTGTAGGGGGGCAAGGTGATAGAATGGATGCCCACATTGAGGGACCATAAATAGCAAATGTCATTATAGAAAGACACCAAATCATTGGGATATGACATAATAGCCCTAAGGCGAAGAGAACAGTGATATACCAATTATATCAAGAGTGAAAGTCTTAAAGCAAGAGGAGGACAGTTCTGAGACCATAACCCTGAGGCAAATCATGGTCATCATTGATGCCTTCTAGCAAGCATAGACCTGTAACAGAATGAGAGACCCATGATAAATGTGAGAGTTATCTAGTCAATGCAGAGTCATGTCATCAAATAATGATAAATTCAGCCCAAGCGAGATTCTTGAGACTTGTAGCCAGTAAGATTGTTGTAGTGCCTCAAATATGCAAGCAAGAGAGATTCCTTTCTTTCTTGCAAAGATGCCTTAGACTTATCCAAAAAATCTTAGATCTAATGCAAGATGGGTCTAAAGGTGTAATGACCAAAAGTCGTATACACAGTGGAAATATTTAAAATACTTCCTAAACAAAGACATCCATCATAGGATAGTAATTGTAAATTGTATATTGTATAAAGAATTGATGTATGATGATTAAAAATGAGAACAAGGGCCCGCTTATATACCGTAGGCAGGTTCCCTTTCACTAATGGCCATGTCTCTAAGACATGCCTCTTCATTACTAACTAACTAATAATTAGTTAATTAATTATTGTTTATTATTACTATATTTATATTTACATTTATTATGAATTATGAATTATATTCATAGCCTTCCCCTTCAAAAATCTGTCCTCAAAGTTTATTGATGAAAGACTTGATCTTTTTTTTTGTTTTGAATGTCTTCTCGTCTCGACATTTTCATCTTCATTGATACTAGTTGATATGATCCTCTAAGTGACAAACAAAATTGTCACACTGAGAAGGGATCAAACCATCATAGATTGATCTTCTATGGAGTCAAATTTTGTGATGAATAGTTATCATAGGACTGCACTCTGCAAACTTCAGTATCCTTGGGAACATAACTTTGTCATTTATTTTCTAAGTGATACTGGTATGTAGCTTGATTGGAAAGTCTGCTCTTGTGATTTGGTTGTCAATACATAGCTCCTTTGGTTTGGATTTCCTCTATCATATTAGTGGTTGATTCCTAATTTTCCTCAGTTGTTGTTCTTGTTAAGTTGTCCATTGAATCATCATTTGGAATGTCCATTGTTTGGATTGCAGCGTTTGCATATGTTTTAACTTCTCTAGATTCCTCTTCTTCCTTATTTTTGATATTGACTAGATCAGTGTTTATTCCCTTATCTTCAACTTGGACTAAAATGATTGACAACTTCAATACTTCACCTTGAAGTTTTTCTAGCTTGTCATTTAGCGATTTCTTGTAATTTTTAAGTTTTTTTATTTGAGTAAGTAGGGTTTGGTTATGATTCCTTAAACGTACAAGTTCATCCTTTTCTGAGTTGTTGACTTTATTTTTAGTAGCTTCATCATCTTTTAAACTTTTGTTCTAATAATGTCTAATTAAGGCCCTTAAAACGTAAATTTTCTTCTTCTTGTTCTAATAAACGCTTCTTGAGTTCCTTTTTGTGGCTTTGGCTTTCTTGACTTGTTCGAGTAGTTTTTCATTATGATATCTGAGGCACAAAATTTCTTTGTCTTTACTGTAGATGGCTTCTTCAAGCTCTTTTTTCTTCTTTTCTGTTATCTTGAAACATCAAGTCTGAGACATCCTTGAAGTCTTCTATTGAATATATTATTGATTTTGATTTACTTGTTATGTCTCAAAATGTGACCATCTTCCCCTTACAAGAAATGTCAAAACTTAAAGAATTTTTTTCAACTGAATAACAACATTTGGATATGTTGCTCTTGTAAATCATTTTTCCCACTACTGCATTTTGAACAGGCCTGCGCTCTCCCTCTGTGGATCTCAGGGCCTCCTGCTCCCTGTGGGCTCAGCCTTGGTCTTGTGATATCAATGGTCCCTCCGAAGCCTCCTCCAGATGGTGACTCTATTCCAGTTGCCCTCTTAGCTCAACATGATGAAAATGCTGCTACATTTTCCTCCCTACTCTCTTCCATTGGTCCCCCTCGTTCCAGACCATCAATCTCCAAGTTTGTAAAGAAGATAGACGACATTCCTAAAATTATTTTACCTTCCTCCCTTCCTTGTCATGCAGCTCTCTCTCTCTCTGAATGCGGCCTAGTTGGTCAGTTCATAGGTCTATGGCCTTCTCCCCACTCTGTTTAGAAGTGGGTAGAACGAAACTGGTCCTCCTCCATCAGTGGAAAAATATCTATTAGGTTTTGTGGAAGAGGATATTATACCTTTCACTTTGAAACAAAAGAAGACAGAGATTTGATCTTCAGGAATGGCCCATATTTCATGGACACTAGGGGCCTCTATCTAAACAGGTGGACTCCGGATTTTGATCCAGAGATGGATGTGCCAAATGTTGTGCCAGTATGGGTGAGGCTTCCTCACCTTCCACTCCATTGTTGGGGAGACGAATCAGTTAAAGAAATAGGAAATGCAGTGGGAAAATATATTGATAGAAGCGAGCCAAAGGAGAATATGCATGCATATGTGTTGAAGTGGACCTAGGAAAAGGACTTTCGGAAGCAGTTAAGATCAAATTCGACAGTTGGGTGCACATTCAGCAACTTGACTACGAACAAATACCATTCAAATGCAAGGTATGCCATGAATACGGTCATTTTGCTAATAGATGCCCAAAAAAACAAGAAAATGAAGAAACAAAAACTCAAGACCCAAAATGGGAACAAGTAAAGAAGAAAAAGACAGCAAATAAATCTACTACTCAACCCTCTTCTTTCACTCAAATCCATTCACAAATCCCCTCCAAAAATCCCTCTCATCTCCCCTCTATCACAGCTCCTATTCTCATTGCTCCTTTGTCTTCCCCTTCTTCCCCTCGGCCTGTGTCTATTCCTCCTCCTCCCTCCTCTTCTCTCCTAGTCATAAACCCCTTCAGTCCTCTTGAGGATCCTGATCTCCCCTCCTCTCCTCCCCCCTCCCCTCCACTTCTCCCCTTCCCCTCTTTCCCCACCCCTTCCTCTCCCCTGCTATCTCTCAGCCCTCCCCCCTCCCTCTTTTGATCGAATCATCACTAGGAATCAGTCCAAAGACTCTCTCTCCTCCCTCGACCATCCTAAAAGACCTGGAAGAAAATCTAACAGAGAAATTAGAGTTGAATTTTCTGCTAAGGAGATGGCTATGGGTACCCAACAACCTATGGATACCTTTTTAGAAAAGAACAAAGAGAAAACCCCCCATCCTTCAAGAGGGAAATGTCCCTCTACTCTCAACCAAAATTTATAATGAATCTAGTCTCTTGGAATTGTAGAGGAATGGGAAGCCCTCTAAAACACAATGCAATTAAAGACTTAATAGCAATGGAAAAACCAAACATCCTCATGGTCCAGGAGACAAAAATAAGTGAAAATGAAATAGGGAAAATGATCCAAAAAATAAGGAGTTACGAAGGCACAACACTCCAAGTTGTAGGGGCATCGGGAGGAATATGCACTCTATGGAAAAAGGAAATGGGAGTTAGTCCATCAACTAAAAGAGCAGCATTGGATCAAAACAAAGCTAAAGAACAAAAACACAAAAGCACAGTACTGCATTATAAATGTCTACACTCCAAATCATTACAGAGACAAGGAAGTATGTTGGAATTCTTTAAAAAACTCTCTCACAGGTACAAAATAGCAGCATTATAATTGGAGGAGATTTCAATTTAGTTCTGAATGCAGTGGAGAAGTTCGGAGGATCTTTTCATGTTGATCCATCAAGGGAAACTATAGAACTCATTATGGACTCCTTCAATCTTTTGGACTTTCCTCCCATCAATGGAAAATACACATGGAGTAATAAAAGGTTAGGGAAAAATAACATCAAGGAAAGGTTGGATCGTATTCTAGTTCAGGATAAAATAGCCAACAACTTCAGCTCTATTAAATCAAGAATCATTCACACCACAACTTCTGATCACAAGTCAATGGTGATTACTCTTGGGAATATGGGGAACCTAGGCCCAACACCTTTTCGATACAGTCCAATATGGAACGATAGTGAGGATGTAAAAAAGATAACAGTTGAAGTATGGTCAAAACAGATAATAGGTTCACCAAGCTATGTATGGGAAACCAAATTAAAAGCATTGAGAAAGGAATTGAAAAACTGGGCAAAGAACAACCAAAAAGAAACTCAAAAAAGGAAGGCAGAGCTAATTAAAAAAATGGAGATAGCCCAAGAGACAAAAGAACAACAAGAAGAAACAAAGGAAATCCAACTTCAAGAAAAGCAAATCTATTGGGAAATGTATAGAGAAAATAGAGCTGAAGAAGAGGAGTGGAGATTAAAATCCCGTAGTCTTTGGCTGAAGGCTGGTGACAAAAATACAACCTTCTTTCATAATACTACAAGGATGAGGAGAATTAACAATCAGATTGATAGCATAAAGGACAATGATGGCAAAGAAATTAGAGGACAAGATGAGATAAAGAAGGAAGCACACAGTTATTTTAAAAATCTCTTATCAGCTACAACAGCAAATCCTGATTATGAAGCTTTCATACAGCATATTCCAAAAAAAATCAGTGAAGAAATAAACAGAGAACTCACTAAAGAAGTAGAAGAGAAGGAGATTTATTCAGCTGTGTGGGATCTCCATCCAGACAAGGCTCTAGGTCCAAATGGATTTACCATCACTTTCTATCGAAATAATTGGAATATAATCAAAAAAGATCTTATCAGAATGATAAGAAGTGTATTTAGGAAAAGAAACAAGGGCATCTTCATTCAGCAGATTCAGACCGATCTCCTTGTGTAATTCTTCCTACAAAATCATCACAAAGATTATAGCAAACAGAATAAAGTCTATCCTCCCAGATCTAATCTCTGAAAATCAAGGAGGATTTGTGCCCAGCAGGAAAATTCTTGACAACATTATGATAGTGCAAGAAGCCCTACACACTAGTTTATTGAGGAAAGAACAAGGTATGATATTAAAGCTAGATATGGAAAATGCATTCGACAAGGTTAATCTCACCTTCCTTTTTGATGTTCTTAAGAAATTTGGATTCTCTTTAGGGATAATCGACATAATCAAAGCATGCACTGTAGGCCCATGGATCGCTCCACTGATCAATGGAAGGCCAAGTGAGTTCTTTCAAAGCTCACGGGGTCTAAGACAAGGTTGTCCTCTTTCACCCTTTCTATATATTATCATGGTTGATTCTTTGAGCAGAAATTTAGAGAAGTGCAGGCAAGATCGTTTATTAACAGGCCTCACAATCTCCCCTGGAGTAAAAAGCATCAACCATTCATTATTTGCAGATGACACTCTAGTGATGGGAGGAGCCTCTTGTATTGTAGCTAGAAGGATAAAAAAAGTGCTCAATAACTTTCTGGAAGCCTCAGGAGGCCTACTAAACAACAAAAAATGCAGAATATATGGTTGGAATTCCTCTCCTCGCACTCTACAAAGAATATCTCAGATATTGGACATCCCCTTTCAAGCAAGATGGAGCCATTTCCACTATCTTTGTCAGGCCAGGAGTAACTCCAGTTTGGCAGAAAACTGATACGATTTATTTCATTAGGTAGCTATTGTTATATAAAAAGAATGTGACTGCTCAGTTCATCTTCTGATGACTATTCACATTCCAAATTCACCCAATCGCAGAGGATTAGGTGTCAAAATTCCCCCCCTTAATCTGAAGGGATGTTGGTGAGTCCAAGCATCGTTCTGAATCTTTCAAGCTTTTCTCTTCCAAGTGCTTTGGTGAAGATGTCTGCAATTTGCTCATTTGTGGAACAATGATGGAGATGGATTGTTTTGGCCTCAACATGATGTTGGATCAAATGATATTTAGTATTGATGTGCTTTGTACGATCATGGAACTTTGGGTTCTTGGCCAAATTTATTGCAGAGGTGTTGTCAATCATGAGTGGAGTTGATTGTACTTGTTTTACCTGCAAATCTTCAAGAATTTTTCTGAGCCACACAATTTCTTTCGTTGCTTCAGCTGCTGCCACGTATTCTGCTTCTGTTGTGGAATCTGCTGGAACTGATTGTTTGTGTGATCTCCAAGAGACAGCTCCTGATCCAAGACTCATAGCATATCCTGAAGTAGATACCCCAGTTTCTTTGTCTCCATTGAAGTCTGAATCACAGTATCCAATCAAGCTGAAGTCGTCCACCTGTGTATACTTGATTCCAAGGTCTTGAGTTCCCTTCAAGTACCTTAGAACTCTTTTTGCAGCAGACCAATGTCCCTCACAAGGCTTTTGCATAAACCTGGAGAGGATTCCAACAGCAAATGAAATGTCTGGTCTGGTAGTAGTGAGGTAGATGAGACTTCCTACAAGCTGTCTATACTTTATTGCATCCTCAAATTCCTTTCCTTCAATAGATGTGAGCTTTAAGTTTTGTTCCATTGGAGTAGAAAGAGGATTGCACTCTATCATGCCAAATCTGTTTAACAAATCTCCAACGTATTTCTTTTGAGAAAGAAATATGGATTTTGGATGTTGGGTTACTTCAATGCCAAGATAGTAATGAACATAGCCCAAATCAGTCATTTCAAAACTTTTCCCCAATTCCTTCTTTATGGATGCAATGTAGCTTTCATTGTTCCCTGTCATTAACAGATCATCTACATATACCACAAGATATACAACTGTTTTGCCAACTTTCTTGACAAATAAAGTTGCATCATCAAGATCAAAATGATTGAAGTTGAGTTTCAGAAGATGCTCAGTTAGTTTTTCATACCAGGCTCGCGGTGCTTGTTTGAGGCCATACAAGGACTTCACAAGTTTTCATACTTTTTGTTCATGTCCTTTCACAGCAAATCCTTCAGGCTGGGACATAAAAACATTCTCTTTTAGATCTCCATTCAAGAAGGCATTTTTTACATCCATTTGTGACTTTCCAACCATTCTGAGCTGCTAGTGCAAAGAGTGTCCGGATGGTGGCCCATTTTGTTGTGGGGGCAAAAGTTTCCTCATAATCGAACCCTTCCTTCTGTGCAAAACCTTTTGCCACAAGCCTAGCTTTGTGCTTGTCAAGTGAGCCATCAGCTTTGTACTTGTTCTTTTAGACCCACTTGTGGCCAATTGGTTTGGTTCCAAATGGAGGATCAACCAACTTCCAAGTGCCATTCTTTATGAGGGAATCATACTCCTTTTGCATCGCTTCTTTCCATTCATCATGAGAAGCAACTTCTTTGAAGGAAGTGGGTTCAAAATCTGTAGACAAGTTCAATTCACAATCATAAGTAACATCCATATCAACAGGTGAATTAGAGTCATCTACATCACCTCCATTTTGTCGGTTTGAATTTCTGGTTCTTGTTTTTCCAATTTCATCAGGATGAACACTTTCAAGTGTCTTTGTCAGCCACTTTGGGGGACCTTTCTGAGATGGTCCAGGCTGCTCTGTTGATTGAGTTGGGACTGAATCAAGATTGAGTCTCCCAATTCTATCAATTACATCACTTAAAGCATCATCCGTTGTTGGAGTTTCATTCGGGAGAGAGTATTCTTCAGAAGAAGATTCCACATGTTGATCTAGTATAGGAATCCCCCCTTCAAGATGTGGAATCTGATTATCAAATTCTTGAAATGATTTCATTTTTGCGAATCTATCCAAGCGACCAAGTTGCCGCTCAACAACATTGTCAGATTTGGATGATTCAAGAAAAATTACATCTCTAGATACAACAAACTTTTTATTTGCTTCATCATAGAAGCGGTATGCTTTGGAGGTGTTTGAATACCCCAGGAAGATACACTTACGACTTCTAGCACCAAGTTTGTTTCTATGTACCTTTGGTATCAAAGCATAACAGGTGGAACCAAAGATCCTGAGATGTTTTACCGAAGGAACATGTCCATACCACAATTCATAAGGAGTCTTGTTTCTTATAGCATTAGATGGACATTTATTCTTTATATATGCAGCACATAGAACAGCATCAGCCCAAAACATTATCTTTACATTTTTGAAGAAAAGCATGGATCGTACCATATTCAAGATTGTTCTATTCATTCTTTCAGCTACACCATTCTGTTGGGGATTATAAGGCACAGTTGTTTGATGTTTGATCCCATGTTGGCAAAGATAGTTTTCAAATTCATTTGATGTATATTCTTTTCCATTATCAGTGCGAATAGACCCAATATGAGATTGTGCATCATTTTCAATCCATTTATGAAAAATCTTAAATGTTTGAAAAGCATCAGATTTGTTCTTCAATAAATAAACCCAACACATTCTGGTGTAATCATCAATAAATGTTATGATATATTTATTTCCATTTGTAGAAGGAACAGGCATTGGACCACATAAATCTGAATGAATGAGTTCAAGCTTCCTATGTGCTCTTGAATTTGAATCATGAAAAGACTGTTTGCTATGCTTTCCTAGAATGCAAGCATCACATTGCTTATATTTCCTAGGAATTGTAGGCAAACCAGCAACACCATTTTTCTTCAATAAGCGGAGACTATCATAGTTTAAATGTCCAAATCTAGCATGACATAATAAACTTGATGGAAGTGTACCTTCTTCATGATGAGAAATATATGAGAAATGTTGTGCATGAGCAGAGGTTCCTTGCAGTTTGAGAAGTCTTTCTTCTTCTATTCCCCTCATGACAAGTGAGTGGTCAGAAGCTTTTCTTACCTCAAGCTTGCCATCAAACATATGAATGGAGTGACCTTGCTGGCGGATGTGGACCAAGGATAGCAAGTTTCTCTTGAGCTATGGGAGATATAGAACATGATCCAGAAGAAAGTCTAGAAGACCAGGCAGTTTAAGCCTGATTGTGCCAAGCCCTGATGGCTTGATTTTTTACTGATCTGCAAAGTATACTGCTCCATCAACATTATCAGTGAAATCTTCAAAAAAATCTTTTCTATGAGTCATATGACAGGTTGCTCCTGAATCAAGCAACCAATTATTTTTCGAAGAAGCAAGTGAAGCATTAAACAAATCTTCATTTACTCCAATGTTACATTGTGCCTCAATATATTGAGCGGATTCAGGTGCTTTACCTTTGTCTGTATCATCAATTTTACCTTTCTGTTGGTTTGTTTTCTGCTCAATTTTGTCCCATGGTAGCTTGCATGTAGAAGCATCATGTGATCCATTTCTTTTGCAGCGAATGCAGTGTAAGTCTGCCTTTTCTCCTTGAGAATGTCTGCCCCCCTACCTCTGAAGTATCTTCCTCTTCCTCTTCGTGCACCTCTTCCTCTTGTAGAATCTTGAGCAAGATGCTTTTCTTTATGAGCAAGGCACACAGTCTCTTCAGAAGATTCAGGGGTTGTCTTCTTTCGAAAGGCTTTCTCACTTTCAGCAAACTTTTTCACAAGAGAGCCAAAGGTTATATCTTTAAGATTTCCATTTGCTTGTAAAGACTCAAGATAATTGGAGTAGGTAGGATAGAGTGCCTTGAGAAAAGCAATAAGAGGGATATCTAGCTCAACCTTAGTGGATTTGATATCATGCATTATAAACTTTACTTCAGATGCAAGAGCAAGAGGATCATTATTTTTCAGTTCAAGAGTGAAGAGTTTAATCATGAGCTGAACAACTTCAAGTCCAGAATGTGAGTCATAGAGTTCTTTCAGCTTTTGTAAAGCTTCAAAGGCAGTTGAATATGATGAAATATGGCGACTCACCTCTTCATTTACAGATGCTGCGATTAATGCATAGGCTTTGATGTTCTTGTTTTCCCAAATGATGAGCTCTTTGTCTGAGGTACGCTGTACTGGGTCATTGTCTCCTTCTCCGACACACACTCCTTTCCACAACTCATTGAAGATGAGGTTGTGTTTTATCATCCGGGACCATTCAGGATAGTTCTCCTTGCCAGTGAGAACTATTCCTACCATAGAGATGATTGAATGCATTCTGTAAAAAAAAAAACTTCTGCTGATATACAGTGAAATTGTACTCAAAAAATTTTTGTGGGAAATAATTTTGGTTGTTTAGAAATAATCGATCATTCACCGCGAGCTCTACAAAGTTGGAGCAGCAACGGCATCAACTGCGAGCTCTACAAAGTTGGAGCAGCAACGGTATTACAATTTCAAAGTTCACTGAAAAGACTAAAAAAAATCACCATAAATCCCTTTGATTCTCTAGACTTTGCAGCGAATAATAAAAATATGGCAGCGTTAAAGTGCTGGATAGTTTTTAAAATATGGGACAGCGTTAAAGTCGTTTTAAAGACATACTAAAAAATGCGCTAGATCACCATTGCCAATCAATATATACCATTTAATATACAGCATTCAACGCAAATGGGAATGCAAAAAAAAAACTTTCCGCACTCAACCATATACCATATACCAGGTCATACCAAAACACATTCATCATATGCTAAACACTTTATGACACTGTGACCACAAAGCCCTTCCCTGTGCAGTGGTACCATGAAGTTCCAGCATCTCTTTTGTAGTGTTCCCTTTTCCTGCAGCCCTCTTCTGGCAGAGGTAGGAAAACACCACGTACTTGTCAAGTGGTGACAGTAAATGTAGGCGACGAAGGGTGGCTTAGGTTGTTACTGCTTCGTTGAACATTTGATACCATATATATGATTTAAATGCGTTGTCCATTCAAAAATATACCAATCGATACCCGCAGATACCGACAGTTACCCTTCCGCATTCAAATGTCGATACAGGAGTTGTCTCCCACGCAGAGATACCAGGAGCTGGAAAATAACATCAAGCTCTATGTCAGGCGTGTATTCATCATGGACAATTGTGAAGAGTTGATCCCGGAATACCTTAGCTTTGTAAAGGGTGTCGTGGACTCTGAAGACCTTCCTCTGAATATTTCTCGCGAAACTCTCCAACAAAACAAAATATTAAAAGTTATTAGGAACAGTTATTAGGAAAAGTTTCACATGAATGGAGTCTTGTGAACAAACAGAAGCCTATCTGGATGAGAAAACCAGAGGATATTACGAAGGAAGAATATGCGGCATTTTACAAGAGTCTGACAAATGACTGGGAAGAACATTTGAGAGGCGTATTGAACAGTTGAGAGGCGTATTGAACAGTTGAGAATATCGGAACAATGAGAGGCGATCCTTCTCCCTTGTTCGAAATTTTGTTAAAATTGTAGACTCCAGATCTTTTGCGTCATGAATAGCTGCATGGACAAAGTCTGCAGCAAGAATGCTTGACTATTCAGTTTCAGATGCGGTCAGAGACAAGCTGCAGCTTATGAGAGACAGATGCGTTAGTTATGGACAGAGCCCAGTGGCACAGCTGAAAGGAATATGGATAGATGCATTAAGGCAATGATACACAAGACAGAGGTCAGTCAGAACAGTGCTCAAACCAGCGTACAACCCACAATAGCAAAAATGAAGGGAGTTACAACTATTTTGAGAACTGGCTCTGATACCATGTCAGGCCAGGAGTAACTCCAGTTTGGCAGAAAACTGATACGATTTATTTCATTAGGTAGCTATTGTTATATACAAAGAATGTGACTGCTCAGTTCATCTTCTGATGACTGTTCACATTCCAAATTCACCCAATCGCAGAGGATTAGGTGTCAACAATCTCGACCTTCCTATATCTAAAGAAAACTTGAAGGCAGAGTTGTGGAATAAATATATAGAGAAAATGAAAAAAAAAGTCCAAAATTGGGGCATGAACTGGCTCAACTTAGCAGGAAGAGTGATTTTAATCAAGTCCATGCTTTCAGCTCTTCCAATATATCAGTTTGCAGCTATCTTAGCCCCAGCAAGTATCCATAAGCAAATTGAGCTAGTAATAAGGGGATTTCTCTAGCAAGGAGGGAAAGTTGACTCAAAAAAGTTCAGCTTAGTCAAATGGGATCAAGTAACATTACCTTATGAGAAAGGAGGTTTGTCAATAAGACTCCCAAGCCTCCTGAACTTGGCTCTTGGAGAAAAAATTACTTGGAGGTTCATCACAGGAGAGGACAGTTGGTGGAAGAAAGTTTTGGAAGCCAAATATATGAATCATGATAGAACTCTCCTTCTAGAAGAAGGCTTCCCAATAAGGCCTTGCTCTCAAGTTTGGAGCTTAGTCAAAAAAGCTCTTCCTCTCATCAAGGAGAACTCTTCTAAGATCCCCGAGAATGGCAAGAGCATCAAAATTTGGGATGATAGCATTATGGGAAACCCTCCCCTAGCCAATCAAGAAAACCTTCAAAACTTAAGAGGTTGGATGAGAGCAAATGGAATCAACACCTTAAAAGATATCTCTCAATGGAAAGATGGGAATTGGGCAGAATGGAGGATCAATAATCTTCCCTGAAACCTTAAAACACAATGGAATTATTTAGTAATCTTTCTAAAGGGAGTTGCCCCTCTATGCCTTGATTCCCAAGATACATTCAGATGGGACTCGAATGGTGGAGAGTACACAGTGAAGTCTGGTTATATGACCATCCAAGCTCAACATGATAATCAAGAATGGGCTTATTGGAGAAATGTGTGGAAATCAAAAAGTTTACCAAAAGTCAAAATATTCATCTGGACACTCCTAAAAGGTAAAGTCTTAATTGCTGACAACCTTAAAAAAAAAAGATTTGTAGGCCCTTCTAGATGTCCAATGTGCCTTTCAAGTGAAGAAAGCATTCAACATCTTTTCCTTGATTGCTCCTTCGCACAAGAATGTTGGCACCTTCTAGTAAGTCCTCTGGAGGCCAATATGCAACTATCACAGTCTTTCAATGAATTTTTCTCTACTTGGAAAAGGAATTATCCATACTCTCTTAAAAAAAAGGAAACAATAAAAAGGTATTGGAATAGCCTTCCCTCCTTTTTGTGCTGGCAACTCTGGTTGGCAAGAAATCAACAAATTTTCAACGATCGACCTCCAAGCATCAGCAATGTATTGTCAAGGACATGGAGTCTGACAATAGAATTCTTATCATCAAAAGGAGTAAAATCAATAGATACCAACCAGATCCAACAAGAGGAGAGAACTTGGATTAATTATGCAATGAGCAGGCACAATAGGCCAAGCATCATCAATCCAAATCCTAATATACAGAAATGGAAAATAAGATTAAAAAGTGATGAATTCATCCTGTGGATGAAAAATCTAAATAGACCATGCCTCCTATTTGATGGTGCCTCCAAGGCAAACCCTGGAAAAGTTGGAGCTAGAGGCATCCTCTTTGACTCAGGTGGTATTAATCCAACTACTTATGAATGGGGTCTAGGGGAAATTTCAAATAATAGAGCAGAAGCTTATGGACTGTTATTAGGATCAGTGATACTAAAACAAAGGAAAATGTAGAACCCAGTAATTCTGGGTGACTCAGCCATCATTATCCAAGCAATGGTTGAGAGAAGCACTCCTTCGAATAAGGCTTTGAGTCAAATCATCAAAAGGATAAGGCAAAATTTGGTGAATATGGGAAAGGTCTCTTTTAAACATATTCTGAGAGAGAACAGCAAATAGTCAGGCCAACTTAGCAGTTTCTCGTCCTCCTGGTGGGTCTCGAATTTCGAATGAGAAAGCCCAAATTCCAATCCCATAAGTGTCCCTCTTATCAAATACAGCCAATGTCACTTCGGCTTTGGGATTGATGGTTGACTAATATCATAATTCTGCATTATTCTATGATTTCATATCTCAAAAAAATCTTTTTTGACCTCCCTCTCTGTCACTTCTCGTTTCCCAAGCTACTCGTGATCTCCTACTGGGTTCCCTCCTGATTCTCTTAACCATCGCTCTATTAAATCGAGCTCCCTCAATGCTTATCCTCATCCCATGTCGCATTTACCTCTCCTATGCCAGCACTGAGCTCCCTCCTCCCTCTGCTTTTTGGCCTTTGTCGTTGCGCAGCTATAGGCTTGCATATCTTCATTGCTGCCCTATCATCCAACGATTTCGTTTTCACTATGTATCCAAGTCCAAGTCGAAAATTTTTGTGACCTTCATTGCCATGGGCCTCCTGTACGATGCCTCTTCCTGTGTGCTCTCCTTCCATCCTCCCTGTCCCCCTGTCACCTCCCTTTTCCTATCATGTTTCCCTATTTTTGGTATCCCCTCTTTCATTCTCTTGCAGCTACTCGAAAACTTCTTATTTCTCTAGAGTGATTGTTTTGTTCTTAGAGCTTCCATGGACATGAATCCGCTTGACAGAGCATCACAGAATGACAAATGTGTAGTTTGCAGGGCCAATAAATTTATGATTGACCAGCTCAAAGAGACAATCAAGGATTACAAGATATAGTCAAAGTCCGAGAATGCTCTTCTGAAGAAGCAATTGAATGATCAGAACACAGAAATGGCAGCCCTCAAAGACAAATGCAAGCACATGGAGGAATCTGTCAATTACCTCAAGGGACTAATCATCAATCAGACAGGAGAAAATTCCAACTACCAAGGTAGCAGAATTTGATCCCAGCAGGAGCCTTCAGTTAACCAGTATTAGAAGATTTATGATCAGGCCTCCCACTAGTCCTATGTCACAGTTTACATAAGTTTTATATGTATTGTAAATGTAAATATATGCTTAATCAGTTTGTTCGGATATATAAGAAGAATGTATTAGGAAATCTAGGAAACTTTGGAAGTGAGGCTTGGGAACCAGGGACTGTGCTCCCTCTCCTTCCTCTTTTTGCATGCCTACCTCCAGAAGGCCTTTTGTAATGGGAGTAAGCTCCTTTTTGTTCTTTTTGGAATAGAAATCTCAGTAACCGATCTTAGCCGAAGAATTCAACTATTGTTTCTCATGTTTAACATGAATGTACCCAAATTTTTAAACCAAGGTTGACCGAGTATGATGTCAATATCCGTCTTTACAACATGAAATTGAGATATGTACTCATAATGACCTATTGTCACTTGTAAATCATTAATGCTATACTTTTTTTGGTCAAAAACATTTTTCCTTACACCAATGTTTGGCTCTAGAATTAATAGTTGATTTTCCAAGTTAACGTTGATGTAAATTTTATCGTTGCTTGTGCTGATAGCGATATTAATTTTTCTTCCTTGGATACTTCCTTTTAATGTAATTACTTTGTGACCGTAACTGAAAAATCTTTATAGGAAAATCGTCCTTCCTTCATCATTTTTGAATTAGGCTCCATTCTGTTTATCGATAATTTTTCGTCAGCGACACTGATATGTTCTTTAAAAATGGACTTCTTTTGTGTTCGTCGAAGAGCTTAGGGTTTAATGATAACCCCTTTTTTTCTTATTTTAATCACTTTTCTTCTTCTTTTTCCTCCTTTTTTTTACCCTAATATACCTTTTATAAGTTTTCGTTTTTTTTTCTTATATATATATATATATGCCTATCCTCAAGCTAAAAAAGATCCCAAAAGGAACAAAAAGCAACCAAAAAAACCAAAAGTTTGGCAATGCATAGACACTTTGGGAGAAGAAGCAGGACAAGCAGGAGCAACAGAAAATAATGCAGAAAAGGATATACAGAAGGACCAGAACAGCGCACAAAAGGAGGAGACATACCATACTGCTACGTGAATCTTGAGGCCCGACAACCCCTAGTTGCATCAGGAGCCCCAAATAACATGATTGGAAGTACATAGCAGCAAACAAACTCATGGATCAGAGGGATTTGAATCTGACAAAGGACTTCCTTTAAACGCGGATGAAAATCAAATGACCATTGTAACTACCACCCCCAACATGGAAGGTTGGAGAAAAGTGGAAAAAAAGAAAGGCAGAAAATTTTAAATATATAAATACTCTCTGTGTAGAGAATTTTTTGAAGTTACAGTGACAGTTCAGTGTCTCCCTGCGTGGAGTACACCATGTATTGTTTCTACATACTTGATAGGCTTTATGCCTCACATACAGCATATGCTTTTGCATCTACAAAATGTAATTTTCTTTGCATAATGAAAATTACGACTTTTCCAAAGGGAATATATATATATATATATATATATATATATATATATATATATATATATATATATATATATAGATATAGATATAGATATAGATATAGATATAGATATAGATATAGATACGCAACAGAAAGTCGTATACGCAGCGGAAATATTTAAAATACTTCGTAAACAAAGACATCTATCGTAGGATAGTAATTGTAAATTGTATAGTGTATAAAGAATTGATGTAAGATGATTACAAATGAGAATGAGGGCCCGCTTATATATCGTAGGCAAGTGCCCTTTCACTAATGGTCGTGTCTCTAAGACATGCCTCTTCATTACTAACAAACTAATCATTAGTTAATTTATTATCGTTTATTATTATTATATTTATCTATACATATATTATGAATTATGAATTATATTCATAACAGACGCAGTGTCCAAACCAAAATGATCTGAATGGTATTCAATTTCTCATTAAGTAACAAGGTCAGAACAATATTTTGTATATAGGGCATGTCCACACTGCAGAGCATGTAATACAAATCTTTGTCATATGAAACAAGGATATCACTGCCACTATTTTCGTGTAAGGTTGTTTCAGCATCACAAGATCGAGCAAGTAACTTCTGGGGTTTGGTCAAGCAATGTTGTATATTTAATACCATATATTTGCATGTAACATCGAATAATAACATTAAATGATAGTTTAGCAACTTTGAATGTCTATCAATGGTACAAGTTTGAACCATGAATCTGCATCTTGAGTCTGTAACAACAGAAAGGCCTGTAGAATATTGTTATTTCATTATGGTCCTCTGATCTACATCCTCCATAGTTTGGATATCAATACTTCACCTTACAAGCTTCTTAGTGATTGCATTTTCTCTTACTTGGGCTTGTCCTCCCCTGAGCTTTGATCCCATGTTAATTTTAGGTTAACATGTTCTTTGCTTAGGACAGTTACTTCTAAGATCCATATTAGCCCAATTTTAATTCATTTCATTTCCATTAGCAATCACATAGAACATAATCATATTGAGAGTAACTGATGAAAGAACATAGACGATAAGAGTAGAGGACAAGCCAAGACAAGAGGACACAAGGATATGGCTCAAGCCAGGGAAAAAACCCCAAGATGGGGAAAACCCTTGATCAATTCATCTTATTATCAAATATCAAATGTTCAGTAGAGAATGAGAGTACAATCAAAGTCAAACGTGACTTGTCAACATTAAGATTAATACCTCCATCAAAATGACCAGGACTCAGCCCAGACAAGTCTTTCATTCATCCTTCAGACAATAGTTGGCATACTCTGCCCTAGACAGAGGTCGACGATAGACAAAGCGGCTACAAGACAGTCCCCTGAAGAAGCTCAATTTTAGATCAACTAATGTAGACTTCTTTGCTGATGATTGTGAACCCAAAATAGTTCAACTCTGAGAAGATTGCAGGTTTGGTTAGGGCATACATCAGTCCTAACATATTGCAACAAAGTCATGTGATTAACTCCAAAAGAGCTCGCACTTCTTTGCGAAGATTGTGGCTTAGGATGGACTGATATTTAGGCTTTACAATCTCCATCAAACATTGGTCCAAACCCTGTAATCTCCATAAAACATATGTGGCCAACACATGAAGACAAACATTGCTCAGAACTGTCCTCAAATGCCCATGAAACGTGCCCAAACTTGCTCCAACAACCTCGGCCATCCTTCTTGCGGAACTTGGCCCATCAAACAAGAGAATAAAGGGTTGCGGCCTAACTGAAGTAACCTTCCAAGAGCAGTGGCTCACCTGAAGTAAAAAGGTCCCATGCAACATATTCCCAATGCATACTCTAAACTATCCAGAATTTCCTCAATGCCTACAGCTGTCCATCTGAAGCATCTCGACCCTCATGCAAAAGAAAACCCAAAGACAAACCACCCTTCGTCCTCCTCTTCTAAGTACACGGTTGCCTCAAACATATCTCCAAGCATTGGATGATCTAAATGAGGTAGGAGGACTCCTTTATTTATATAAGATGGAGAGGGTCAAGAGACATGTCGGTTGGGCTTTATGAGCTTACATGGAGTGGAGGCCGACCTTGACAATTTGCATATGAGAGGGCATAAATTCAAAAACACATTTCTCCTAATCCAAATTTGATGTTGTTTAGGTCGATTTTGGTCCTCTCGAAAAGAGGAATTTAATGCAATAATTATCTTCATGAAATGAGTTGTTCAAAGTAGAATTTGACCCTAGTTGCCAATTTTAACAAGGAGATTCATATGTGTGTGTGTGGGGGGGGGGGGAGGTGCCAGGAGGGGGGCAATAAAGAAGCAAAGTTTTACCCCTAAAAAATGTCCTTTGATGCTTCAAAATGCTCCCGAAAGGTTTTAGACTCTGATTTGCCAAACTGGGTCCCGCTGGTAAAAATGGGCATGTGAGTTGATTCCTCCACTTTGTGCACTTTAAAAGCATCAAGATAGAACAAACAATATAATTATCCAATCTAGATCAATTTCTTGTCTAATCGGGAGATCAATCATTGTCATGAGATGGTTGTTATGAGTAATTAGCTAAGTTTCTAATTTTAATTCTAAAGAATAGAAATAATATAGCTTGAGACCATTGGTGTGAATGTCAACCTTCACCTGGCCTTCACACAAGAGTTGAGGGTTGACTTGGAGGTCATACACAAGATGTATAGGGTTGTACACATCACTATTTGTTGAGTGCATCCTTTGGGTGAGGTCTCACTCCCTGGTAATGTGTGGTAACATCTCCCTTGACCTTTCATTAAAGGATTTCCTACAGACAATTTTTGAAATGTTAAATTAATAACAAATATTTAATTCTCACTTTCCAACCAATTACTGCCTCTCTATCGTTGAAATAATTGATGGCACTTTCTTTATTGTCCCATGCTCTTATTAATGGTTACATACCTTCTCATTAGGTTATATTGCATTCTCAAGCATCATTGGTCAATGTGAGGCCAATCCAAGGACCATCCAACAATCCCAACTTTGCAGTGTTTTAAAGATTGCAGTGTTCAACAAGGAACTTGAAAATTAAAAAATATATATACTACTCCTTTCAATTGTTTGACATATGGATTTCAAGTCGATTTGGCATACCTTTCCTTCAATGCATATGGCTTGGTGCGGTTTCATGTTATTCCCACTCTCTCATTGAAGATAGTGATCTCCATATAACATAAAGAATGGAAACTAGAAGTAAATTCCATACAGGATCCACGTTGGTGAATCAAATAGGCCATCAGTGACTCATTTATGGATCATACAACATCAAAGCAATTGAATCGTTGACCATGTCATAGCTAATATTGCTTTAAAGAGAAAGCGAAATCAACGTGGGTAAAGCTAAGAGAGAGGTTGGATGACTTACAAGCCATCAATGTTAAACTTCAAGAAGAGGAAGGTCCAAATGTTTAACTAAATATAGCAGAGATGGAGAACATTTTTTTCAAAGAAAAAAACGCTAATGATTTTCATTAGTTGAAAAAAAAACCAGTGCATTGTTGACATTGCTATATAAGTGATTTGATGAACGTTAGGACTCCCCCACAACTATCACGGCGAATTGGGACGAGAGCAAAGTGTGCCTTTGATGAATGCTAGGACTCCCCCACAACTATCACAACAAATTGGGACGAGAGCAAAGTGTGCCTTGTGCAATTAAGAGAGAAGGTCATCCAGATGGATAGTTAACAAAAGGACAAGCTCACACAAATGACAGCTCTACTACAGCTAGAGTTAGTAGAGAAGGAAGAAGTATAAGCAGTGATACAAGCAATTGTCCAAGAGACCAAGGAAGTAAAGCTACCTTCCATTGCCATTGTCGAGGTCAGCACTGTGACCTAAATACTCTGGTAAGCTCACCTTCCTTATACATTTCTCAAGAGCATTTTGGTGAATTTGAAAAGCATACCAAGGGCATTGGTTCAAAATTGTTAAAGCAAACCAAATACTATGGACAAGGGCTAAGCAAGAGAAGATGCATCCTAAGCCCCATTGCAGCTAGACTAAGTGTTAATTTTAAGTATGTTCTATGCTTAGAGCAATTTATTTCAATTTTCATAATTAGCTCAATATCTTTTCCAAATTAGCAATCACATCAGCATTAAAGTAAATTGCAGATAAAACATAAACATAAATCGCAGAAGACAAGCCAAGACAAGAGGACACAAGATGTGGCGCTAGCGAGGGAACAAACCCCAATGTGGGGAAACCCTTGATCAATTCTTCTTATATGTTCTTCAATAGTTCAACAGAGAGAGAGATAGTACATTTACAACAGAAGTCAACAGTTCGACTTTCTAGATAAGAGAATAGATCATCTCTACATGAGATCAGTTGAAGACATGTTCTTTCAACTGATTCTCCAAGGTGACTCCTTCACCTATCATTGTGTTGCATCTCGTCCACATGCTGCACCATGTTGCACTCATCATCACAGTGCTGGACCTAATGACTATGCTATGCACTTCATGCTGCTGCTCCTGTCACTGTGTTGCTCCAATCACTGAGCTGCTCTCATCACGGATCTGCACCCAATGCTGCACTCATCACTGATCTGCACTCAATGCTGCACTCATCATCACTGCATCCAATATGCTGCTTTACACTTACCAGTCTTAGCTGCTTGCTATGGCTTACAGCCTAGCAGAGCAGCTAGACTCCTCCAAAGTGCAGTCAACTAACCGTCACAATGTCTGCCTTGATTTGTCTGCAATTGTTCTCTAAGGGAAGGCTGTCTCTGCCTTCCACAAGACTGTCCTCCATTTATTACAACATGTATATATCTGACATGCCATACATCAGACTGAAGATGTCGTTGTCATGTGTTCACTAGATAACATACAACCTAGAGAGCAGACTTCACTGTTTCTTCTTTATGACAGTGAATTCCCAGTCCTTAACTCATGCCTTGTAACAATTTTATCTACAGCACTATGCTGTCATCTACAACACACTTAGGCACCTACAACACTTAGTCCATGTTGTCATCTCCAACACACTTAGGCACCTACAACACTTAGATTCATGTTGTCACCTACAGCATACATAGGGACTCCTTGTGTTGTTGATAAGGGCTGTGTATTGTAGACAAAACAACAGCTAGGTATCCTTGATTAGACTGCGGATTAGGGCCTTTGTTTGTTGTTCGTTAGGCCTCCTTAGACTGTGGCTAGGGCACCTTATTGGACTGCGTATTAGGGCCTTTTGTTTGTTGTTCATTAGGCCTCCTTAGACTGCGGCTAGGGCACCTTGTTGGACTGCGTATTAGGGCCTTTTGTTTGCTCTTTGTGTATCTCTATTGTTGTTTCTAAGGGCTGTCCCAATCTCTTCTAGAACAGCGGATATATAGGTATGATAGGCTGCCGTAGAGTCTGTTGTTTAGGCCTCCTTCATCATACTAGATCTCCCTTCCTTTTTGCGTCTAGCGCTCCTTCATTAGGGCAGCGTAGATCTCCATTAGGGCAGCATTATCCCTTAGAATCTCTCCTCCTACTAAAACCCAAAGACAAGTAGAGAGGAAGAGATCTCAAGTGAGTGTGTGGAAATGACTTGAAGGCCACCTCTATTTATACTAAAACGTTGAGCACAAGAGGGGTTTGTTTGGTTGCTGGCCGACCTTGACAAATTATCCCATAACACTAATAAATTCTCCATGAATACTTATCGGAATCGGATGATCTTTCGATCAATCCTACACTTCTCGATGAGAGGGATCCAAGAAAAATATCAGTTGCCATTAATAAGATGACCCACATGGAGTTTGGCCCTAGTTACCAATTTTAACACTAAGGATCAAGCATGACAGTCTAAAATTCAATGGTAGAGAGGAAAAGACCATGAACACCGAAATCATATTTGTGAAGGCAAAAGGCATCGAAGAATTGGCCTTCTCATCTGAAGAAAGAGAACGGGAAAATGAGGGTAGCAGCACACCACCACTATCCTTCTTGCAATAGACTTCAAAAGGATGAGGATGAGTGAAGTGCAAAGACTCAACCTACACCAACACTTAAAAGAAGTGGCAAGAAGATCAGTCAAAACAAGGAGACAAAAAGAAATAGGTCTGCAATAAGTAATACATCCATTGTTTGTCATTGTTGCAAGAAGAAAGGCCATAGAGCTACCAGTTGTTGGTATGACAAAGCATGTTTCTTTCGTGGGAAGAAAGGCCATTTAGATACATCCTTACCAGGAGAAGCAAGCCACATTCCACATACCAAATCGTTTTCGAAAGAAGAAGGGTGAGAAGACTTCCCCAAACCAACAACGAATTCATACGCACAAGGAGAAAATGACTATGTCAAGCAGTCCATTTAACAACACCAAGATCTTTTTCCACCACTGCAAGTTGAGAAGGAGATTGGGAAGAAAAGAGTTGGAAAATTCATTTAGAGCTTCACCCTGAAAACCGCACTTCCAAGAGAAAATTTTGGAGAGATAAAAAGTAAAGAAAATGAAAAGTTTCTCGCATCTCCATCCTAAGAAGTATAAGTTGTCCAAGGAGTTGTAGCAGCACAAGAGGTTAGTCTCATCGATGCAAGTAGCTTTTCAGTGGAAGCAAGCGATAGCAGGGAAGCATCTCAAGCGTGGGGTAACGTTTGATTAAGTTGCAACCTAGTTAAAGAATAACTCACTAGCTGATGAACTTACCCATGAGCGAACAATTGGAACAATTGGGTGGCAAATAGATGCTGGATAATCCATGAGGATGAGTCTAATTAAATGGAGTACAAGTTGGATTGGAGTTTAATTAAAAGCACATGAAACTTGTCAAGGCATTGTGAATTGTTTTCTGGTTTCCAGTGAAAGCTAATTTGAAGCTCTGTACATGCCAATGATAAGAATATGTAATGGTTCGCAGAAAGCCATAACATTGCAATGAAAATTATGGCCTGAATTGGGATAGAGCTATATGTGTAACAATCCTGGGATCAATCATTCAATGTCACCATTATATTGCACTGATTCCATTGAGTCTTGAACTATGAATCACAGTGTTTTTGAATATGCTATAAGCAGCCCATGCAATTGGCAATCCATTGGAAGGAGTCAATTGGTAAGCAATTGAATTTTGATTAAGCAACATTGCATTTGTTTATTGCCATATTGCAGAGCATATAGTGTTGCATAGAAGTTTGTACTCCAAATTGCAATCTAGAATAGAGGCCTTGTAGCCATTGTTAAATATAGAGATCTCTGTATAACATGGAGAACAGAGACTAGAATTAAATTCTTCAATGAATATATGTTGGTGAAGTGTGTAGGCTATAAGTTCCCCATTTACAGACCAATTAGCAATGTAAATATAGATACGCTTTGTAACTTGGTTTTTAAGGTTGCCCAGTCTAATCAGCACGATCTCTGGCATTTTAAAATTGCCCTGAGTTTGAATACCAAACACAACATTATACAGTAGAAACAAAAATAAAAGGCAAATGTGACCGCCAACACAAGTGAATAATATATTATTTTAGTTAACTTCACCAATAATCCCTACAAGAACATGATCCATCTTTGAAAAGATGGAAGCGATTTGCATCTCTCACAAGAATTTCTCGTTGGACAATTTTAGAGATGAATTTAATGCCACTGTGACAGTCACCACACACTCGAAGGTTTTTGGTGATCTGAATAGGGGTTCCTGGACTTGTATTTATAAGTCCACAAGCAATGGCCAGCTTCTCACTGTGACTGGAGATCATCTGCTCTTTTACCTCATCCTCCACATCATGCAGGACATAATGTGTCATAGGCATATACCCTTCCTCCTTCATCTGACCAGCCAAGATATTCAATATTTCATAGATTTCCTCAGACTGTGGGTGTGATCTGCCTCCTGCAACAAATGTATGAATTCTACTATTCACTTCAACAGAACTGTAACCTGGGGGTTTCTTCAAACCCCTATCATTCATCATTACCCTTACCTTTGCCACATCATTCCACCTGCCTGCCCCAGCATAGATATTTGACATAAGCACATAATATCCCGTATTTTCAGGCTCTATGTTAAATAGATGTTCTGCAGCAACTTCTCCTAGTTCAACATTGTTATGAATTCTGCATGCACCAAGCAAAGCTCCCCATACACTAGCACCTGGTTCTAATGGCATCTTCTCTATAAATTGTTTTGCTTCATTCAGATGCTCTGCACGGCCAAGAAGATCAACCATTGATGCATAGTGCTCCATTCTTGGAGAGATGCAATAATTGCTAGTCATACAATTAAAGTGCTGCCATCCCTCATACACCAGACCTGCGTGACTGCATGCATTCAAAACACAAAGGAATGTCACATCGTTTGGCTCCATGGTCGTAGTTCTTTGCATCTGGGAAAAGATTGCAAGTGCATGCTCACCATACCCCTGCATCGAATATCCAGCAATTATGGCATTCCATGACACCACATCTCTGTTACACATTTTATCAAATACTTGACGTGCAAGATCTATCTTTCCACATTTGGAATACATGTCAATGAGAGAATTACTGACAAAGATGTCAGATTCGAAGGCATTTCTAATTATGTAACCATGTATACGCTTACCGTGTTGCAGAGTTGCTAAATGGGCACATGCTGGAAGCACGCTGACCATGGTAACCAAGTTAGGCTTTGAGTTCACAAGTTGCATTTGGTTAAAAAGCATCAATGCTTCATTAGCATATCCATTCTGTGCATACCCAGCAATAATTGCATTCCATGAAACCACGGTTCTTTCAGACATATTCTCAAATATCTGGCGTGCAATTTCTATACTACCACATTTAGCATACATATCTATTAAGGCAGTCTCTAGAAAAACATCCGACTCCAGACCATATTGAACAGTATAATTATGGATTTGCTTGCCTCCTTGTAAGGTTCCTAAGCTGGCACACGCTTGGAGCACACTTATCATGGTGGCCGAATCAGGGATTACATCTGCCAATTGCAATTGTTTAAAAAGTGTCAAGGCTTCAACAGCATGCCCAGTCTGGATATACCCAGCAATCATCGCATTCCAAGAGACCACATTCCTTTCGGGCATTTTATCAAATATTTGCTTTGATATATCTGTACTCTCGCATTTTGCATACATGTCTATCAGCGCAGTTTCCACAAAAATATCCAAATCAAACCCACATCTAATTATATACCCATGGATAATTCTACCTTGTTTCAGAGCTCCTAAAAGGGCACATGCCGGGAGCACACTCACCATAGTTGCTGAGTTGGGTTTTGTTTGTCCTAGTTTCATTTGGTTAAAAAGAGCCAATGCCTCATCTGCATGTCCATTCTGAGCACACCCAGCAATCATTGCATTCCATGAAACAACATTTTTGTTAGTCATCTGATCAAACAATGCAAGCGCAACTTCTATGCTCCCACATTTAGCGTACATGTCAATGATGGCAGTGCCCACTAGCACATCTGCATCTAATCCACTTGCGACTGCACAGTCATAAATCCGATTGCCTTGTTGCCACTCTCCTAAATGGGCACATGCCTGAAGTGCACTGGCCATGGTAACACATGTCGGCTTGATGTTTTCCAGTTGCATTTTCTGAAAGAGCGCCAAAGCCTCCTTTGCCTTTCCATTCTGTGCATATCCAGCGATCATTGCATTCCATGAGACCACATCTCTTTTGGGAATTTCATCAAACAATTGGCGTGCAACATCCACATTCCCACATTTAGCATACATAGCTATGAGAGAATTTCCCACACAAAGAATTGAATCAAATCCTCTCCGAATGATATAATCATGGACCCACTTTCCTTGTTGCAGGTCTCCCAAATGGGCACATGCCTGCAGTACACTTACCATAGTGACCGAATCTGGTATCATGTCTGCCAGTTGCATTTGTGTATACAGAGTTAAAGCTTCATTAGCATGCCCTTTCTGGGAATACCCAACAATCATTGCATTCCATGAGACCACATCTCTTTCAGACATTCTGTCAAATATCTTCTGTGCCAACTCTACACGGTCACACTTTGCGTACATAGATATAAGAGAATTACCCACAAACATATCCGACTCAAGGCCAACTCTGACTATCTGACAATGAATCTCTTTGCCCTCTTGCAGAGCTGTGATCCCCGCCAGAGACTTCAGCACTGGCGGAAAGGTGAATTTGTCTGGCTGTAAGCCTGTCTGCAGCATCTCGTTATATAGCATTAGGGCGTCCTCACAAAATCCGTTACCAGCATAAGCTCTTATCATCACATTCCATAAAAATGCATTCTGATTTCGTTCAACCATTTTGTCAAACACTCGGCGGGCATCCTCCACACTGCCACACACTGCATACATGCTCACAAGTTTGGCACCAAGAAAGATATTTTCATAAAATCCAGATGTGTACATTTGAGCCTGGACTTGCTTCAGTGGTTTGATCTGGGAGCACCCCTGCAAAAGAGAGGCATACTTACTGAGATCAGGGGGATTATCAAGTTGTTGGTGCAGAGCTTCCTTGGATAGAAATTCCTTGGAAGTAAAATGTATGTTATTTCTCTCCAATCTCCAGTCCGATCTTTCGATATGGGTAGTGGCAGCGTGATTGACAAGGCCATCGTGAAGCTGAACGAAGAAGATAAAAATATATTTGGGATGTTTGAATGTGCAATGATGGCGATGAAAAGAAGCCAACGCTTCCCTTCCTGCCATTATCGAACCAAAGATCATTATCACTTAGAGCTGAAAGGATGTATCGAGACATTGTTTACTGATCGTCGAGAAGAAGCCAAGCATGCCGTTTCAGTCAGAGGTTTTATTTATTGAACTTTTCTCTCACACATTGACAGAGTGGAAAGAAGATGATTGAAAGATGGATTACAAAGCCTTTGGCTGTCACAGCAGAGTTCCTCCTTTCATTCCAAAATATTGGAGTCATAATGTTTGTCACTAATTTCGACCATATCAATGGAGTCATAACGTTTGCAGTATTTATGTGCACTGAAAAGGGTATTAATTGGGCTGCGGGCCTACCGTTTGATTTTGGCTTAACTAAAAGCCGTTGCTCAATTAATACCCTAAGCCCAATTAATACTCTATAGCATGCTCAATATTTGTTGCCATGACATTTATGTCTAGGGTTATATAATTCTCAGGGAAAAGTCACTGGTTAATTTAAGAAACTCAATTAATACCTAAGCCCAATTAATACTCTATAGCATGCTCAATATTTGTTGCCATGACATTTATGTGTAGGGTTATATAATTCTCAGGGAAAAGTCACTGGTTAATTTAAGAAAAAATGTGATTTGGTATATTTTGTGAAATGAATTATAGGCATCACATGATCTATAGGTACAATTTTTTAGTAAGTTCGATTTATGTTCAAGGTAATGTAATATTATTATATTAGTGACGGAAGAAAATATTCTTTATGTTTAGAATATATGAAGGTAATTATGATTTTATAGTTATGTTTTTTGGGTTTGTAATACATTTTTTGCATTTTAAAGCTTGATGAATTCTATTTTCAAGTATTTTTTCAAAGAATTTTTGTTGGTGTTTTATAATGAGATATTAATTTATAACAAATTTTGAGAAAAATATGTACAACGTGTTGACATGGTCTTAAAAATATTAGTGGAGAAACAACTATATATAAAACCTTCCTAATGTGCCTTTGGGGTTCAAGAAGTGGAATATTTGCAACATATTGTATCTCATGAGGTTGTGTTGACGATGTTGGACCCGCTAACATGCTAGGGGATCTCCTTCGTAAGAATTCCAACTAAACTTCAGACCGTTTGGAGTAGGAGTCCTAGCAGTGGGTAGTAAAGTTATGCCTTGATTGTAATAGCGCGCAGAGGTAAGCAAGATATCATTGTCGGAAGCAAGTGTGTGACATTGCATCAAGTCAGGAGAGATGCATGGGGAGGTTCTATCACACGAAAGGGGAAAAGAAGTGTATCTCTTAGAAGCTTGTAATAGTACGCAACCTGAAAGGAACACATGAGCTTAATGACATCACAAACTGGAAAGTAGAATAGTCGACAATCCAAAGTGATGAGTTAAACCAACAACACGTTTCAATAAGATTCATACAATCACATATGGAATAGTCCATACATCAATGCGTAAGTTAAAACTACATACATTGCTAAAGTAACCAGAATAGTTGAACTACAATAACAACATATGCATGAAACATGTTGGCTCTATTATATTATATAAAGTGAAAGTTCCATCCATACATACAACAATGACAACCACTAGCCCCAATAGTGGAACGTTATAGTCAACACCGCTTGCTCCTCCAAAGAGACGTACTCGCTTTGCATAGTGGAGAAGCCAAGGCTCGTCATAATACTCTCCAAGCCCTCTCTAAGCAATGCCTAGCAAAAGTTTGGCTACCAAAAGCCCTGTCTATCAGTTATGAGGTTCTATTTATAACAAAAGGTGGGGTGACCCTTAACATTCCCCTTTGTGACTCTTGGACTACCCTCATGACTCTTCAACTTCATTACATATGACTGTTTGTATTCCACTAATGACACTTGGAATTTCACTTTACATCATGTTTACAAAAATTAATACATTTTCCACACATACCCATGTGGGACAAAAATTGGCTTGAGTCAGCCAAACAAAACAACACTAAGACTCGAATAGATGTGCAAAGACCAGCTCATCAACCTCTTCTCTGTGATCCTCGGTGACAAACTGATGCCATGCTTAGTAGTGCGCAATGGTGTCCGCATACTCTTTGATGATGTCCTTCTAGAAATTGAACTCTTGTCTCCATTGCTTCCAAGTATACTGATTTGGAACCTCGTCCAACTCATCCTATAACATGTGCAGCTTAGTCTTGAGCAAGGTCGGACTAGCAATGTACATACACATGTTATCTGCATTGACTTGTATATCTGCGCTAGTGGCCATGAGCATCAACTGATCAAAGTACGCATCAAGCTCCAGTCTGAGTTGGTTCTTCTATTTGGCCTCGATGAACGTACCAATCAATAGGATGCCATACTTTCTCACCATGAAATCAAAACTCATGTACAATCGTGCATACAAAGCCTCCACACTGGTGATGAGCGACAGGATGATCTGGATTTAAATAGGAATGCAAAAAATTACATATATAACCATAAGTAAAGATGCAGCAGAAACAACACTTCATTGCATTAATATCAAACACTGAAATATGCTTACAAACATAATGGAAATAAGACTAGCTCGGGCAATGGTAGCTTATCTCTGAGAAGAGATGTGGCGGCTACATGCCTATAAACTGTGTAACAATAAGGCTTGAAGGCCTATTTATTATTGAGAAACAATGGAAAACCCTAAACATCCAAAAACCTAACCCTAGGAGATGAAATGCCAAACTATGGGCCTCGTTGGGGTAAGTTGGTACATCAACTTCCCGGGGTCTTAACTTTGGCATATAATCTTTGTTTGACACACACGATACCTCGTTAGAAAGATCTATCCAAGGATTACAAATGTGACATCGAATGCCGAGTTAAAATTTCCATAATCGGCACCTGTGGTTTTCCAAAAAAACATCGTTTAGGGCCTCAAAACGGCTCCAGAAGTTTAGGACCCGAAAAAACTGCCAAAAATAGTAAATTGTGCTACAATTAAGGAAACTAAAAAACTAAAAGAAACAATGGTGGGGGTCCAAGTGGAATAGGGCGGTGGCCACCAATATCCAGCTGGATCATCGGAGTTCCTCATAGTTCTGGATCAGACTCCGGATGCGTGCTTTGTCAAACTCTACCTACGGTTTCATCATCTTGTGCAAGTGAAGCAGGGCTCCCTTGTACCTCATTGTCCATATCTGTACATGATCAACTGCAGTGTGTATATCTGCGAGCATTCATGTTATCTTAGTGCAACGTTGTTGATGACCATATAGATGGACAAGTGCCTTGTGCATGGTGACGAACGTATCATACAGTCTCTACATGACTATCTCAAGAGACGATACTTCAGCAAGTATGGCCATCTTCAGCTCTGCTCTCGTGGATCCTGTTGATTGTTTCTCTCTCTGCTTGGTTGCTTGCAACTCTTTAGCCATGCACTCGTTTTCTGCTATCAAGAACTTAACACTTGATCTCGTGGCTTTGGCATAAGCCTTTGTACCATTGGCCAAGGCGGCTGGATGTCTTTGTACATCTGACACAATCCCTCATTCTTCAAAGTGTGCAGGTGATGCATGCTCATTTGGAGTGCATGCTCTACATGCTTGTACAACTCTGTGTTGTGACACATTAAAGGCTATGTTGTACACCTCTGTTCCCATATGGTCCTCAAGGAGAATGGTATCCCCTTGTTCACTCGGGACTTGCTCTGTTATTGGAGCTAGTGAAGCCTGTGGAGTGACCTCGGTTGCTTTTGGCATGAGGTCAGTATCTTGATCCTGTTCCAGCTACTCCATCTCCATGTCCATATGTTCTACTATATGTTCCTCCTACGGAGCAAGTACTCGTTCTTGTGGTTGCTTACCCTATTCCTCATATGTTGTTGGTTCAGAGTCTTCAACATGTATCGATGTAGTTTGCGTTGTCTATGCGCCTTGCACTTCCTCCTGTTCTTGTTCCTGTTCCTATTCATGCTCATGTTGCGCTTCCTTCTCTCTTCTGCGCAGCTCTTGTTCTTCTTTGAGCTTCTACTGGACTTCCTACAACATCCTATATGTGTCTTCTAGTCTTTGCTTCTTTCTCTTTCTTTACGCTATCCCCCTGTCGTGTTGTTGCCTCTTTGCACCTATCTGCAAAGCTACCTTTTCCACAAGTGGGTCTTCCTTAAACTTGTAGCTTTGCTCCATCTATGTGCTTTCGACAATCTTCCTCTTGCCTTTGTCTTGCACATGTTTGTTGCTTCTTATTTTTGTTGTTGTTGCTTCCTTGAGTGTTGCTAGCCACTCTACTATAATGTTGACCGATTCATTGAGCCTAGAGGAGTTATAATAATATCTCCATGTTTTTAAATCTGGCCAATGACATGCCCTGTGGATCCAAGAATAGTATACTCTCGCACAGTGGTCCCTGTATAAACCATGTGGGTCATACAGATTGAAACTCTTGGTGTTGAACTTAAACTTCAACAACCACCTCGACATCCGCTTCTTTCAAACTCTCGATCGCGTACAACCCAATTTGCATAGGAAGCAGAGGCCTTGGTGTCTTCTTCTTCCTGTGCAATCCAGCTGATAACCCTATCGAGATGTGGTATGTAACCTCCTTCATGATCAACTTGTGCGTGGAAAACCTTGGCAACACATGTGGATCTTTCTCCGTGTTTTACATCCTGATGAAGCTACCCTCGGGTGAGGTGTACCAATTTGCAATGTTCAATAACACCTCTATTGCTACCTGGGACATGTAGGGTGGATCTTGTTCAAAGATCATCATGTACAGAGGGGCGATGAAATGGTCAGATATTCTAGCCATGACTCCTCAATAGCTGGAATCTGAGAGCAACTTGCAATATACGTTCACAACACTCTTTGAAGGTGTCCATGACCAACCCATGCCAAGAAATTGTTGACGGGCACATATTGCATTGAGCAAGTAGGCAAACATGAAGAATTTTGCTTGTTGATCCTTGGGTGGGCTCCGAGCATTGGATAGATGCATTTTCAACTGGAGAGCCAACATGTCGGACTAGTTGAATGATTTTCCTTCACTTACCAGCTGGTCCAACATAGCAACCCAACTTTGCGGTAAGGTCTCCATACTCCCTTGGCCATACAAGCGGCATGCAAAGATGACCAAGAATTGGTATGCCTTCCTAAGTGTCTTCGTCTTGTATATCTAGTTGGGTATCATCTGAACTTTGTTGCCTCCTTTACCCAATGCTTCAAGATGTCTCTTGTGTTCGTGTTGTTGTTGGGAGTGTAGAATGGTGCATCCATCTTGCTCACTAGCAATGGAAAATGATATATATCCTAATAATCTTCCATACTAAAGGAAGCAAGCCTTGCTCCACTGGCACTGCTCACATCATTGTCTCAAGATCAGTGTGTGAGACAATCTAGTGGATCACATCTACGCAAGGGAACACGGGAAACCTACATGCAACCTTGTATAATCCTGACTTATGGATGTTCACATAAACCTATTGATCCTCCATATTCTCCTCAAAGCTGCCTGATAAAATGGTGTTGATGTCTTGCCATGTGATCTTGATGTCTTTCTTGATGAACAGGTGTGTGTTTGTGTACACGGGCAAGCTCATAGACCCATGTTCAACCACATCCCTAGTATTGCTTTCAACTATGTCTTTTGATCCATCTCTCTTGGAGGCCATGATACCTGTACTGCTGAGAAGATGCTCAAAAACCTGTGGTACCTAGAGACAAAGAAGACACTCATGGCGAGACAATGTCAACTAAAAACATCAAACAACTTCGAGAAACATTTAGGCAACAAACTAGTGACTATTGGGCAAGATTGCGCAACATTGACTTTGAGATGCTGGGAGAATGTTAGTTGGAACTATGCATTTTGCAGTCCCAGCTACTAGTGAGGCTGACTACTCGCTGGATCTGCGCAATGCGCAATCCAACGAGGTTGACTGCTGACTAAAACTGTGCAATGTGCAGAACAATCAGGTTGTGTCGCTAGCTGGAACTGCGCATTGCGCAATTCAAGTGGGAAGGACTAGGAACTGCCTCCCAGGATTGCGCAAATCACAGCCAGGGGACAGTGTGGGCAGCCTCTGTGCAATTCCCTTGACTGCCAAGAATGCGCAAAGCATGTTGAGGGAGACAAGATCCAGACCAAGCTAGTCCGGATCTGCCCAATGGAAACCTGAAAACATGAAGGAGTGACTGTGTGTGTGAATCTGGTGTAGATCTCACTGAAATAAATACGCATGTGATTCAAGCAAGTGCAGAAATTTGTCAAATGACAAAACCAAGAAGCTCATGAAGCGAGCCGTTGAAACGTCGACTATGAGTGCAGAAACAGTGTTATGTGTGTGACACTAAGGAAAGGTAATGCAAAACTTGAACAACACGTATACAAGATAAAATACATTGAAACGCCGGCAGTCATTCAATAAAACTAAGGAAACAACCCTCATACAAGCTGAAAACTAAAAAGCGACAGAAAAAAAATGACGAAAGGCATGAAAAGCAAAACTTACCTAGAAAAGTTGCATCGACTGTGCCGAAAGTTCCTAGATGCCTCGGGAATGTCAAAGCTCCAAGATCGAATGTGAAGAATGAGCTATGAGGTGTTGTTTAAATAGATTTGGTGAAATTAGGGTTTATGATGCGCATGCCATAAATATAGGAAAAAGTGACATTTGGCGGGGAGTTTCTAAAAATGACTTTACATGTAACTACTGCTGCTAAAAATAGATCCCTAAAATCTAGGGATTCTTTTTCACTTTTTTCTTTCACAAAAAGTTGCCCGGCATGCAAAGAAGGATTGTGCAATTCTGGAGGGAATCGAGCAACCTGCAGGCACATGCAACAGACAGCAATTGAGGGAAAATTTATGTGTTGTTTCTTGACTGAGAGGCCTTGGTTCACTGGCCAGGTTTGTGCAATTTTCTAGAGCAATGATGTTGGGCTACTCTGCGCATTTTTGGAGAATAGTGCAGCTGGCCAGTTCTACGCAATTCTGGAGAACATTGTCGCTGATCTGGGCTGCTATGTGCATTTCTGGAGAGAAGTGTAGTTGAGTCAATTCTACACATTTTCGGAGGGCACTGCAACTAGTCTGGCCTACTCTGTGCAATTTTTGAGTGCGGGGCAACTGTTGGGCTTCTCTACGCAATTCCTGAGGGGAAGAGAAGTTTTCCTCCAAGTTTGCGCAGTTTTGTCTGGCAACTGATTGACCAGATGTGAACCAAGTGTTGGGTGTGCTTGTGGTTGGCCGACAGGACAAGTGAGTCGAACACAACCTGTTGAACGACATATAAACACAAGCACCTGATCAGTGCAGGATAGTTGCGACGATCTCGAGGAGGGAGGCTCCAAAACGAAGCAAAGGAAAAAATTTGGAGGGCGGTTGTAGCCGCTACAACAGGATGTTAAGGTGGATCATAGCAAAATTAAAACTATGATGGCATGACCGCCTCTTATAACACTTAAAATTATTAGAGAATTCTTAGAATGGATGGGCTATTATCGCAAGTTTATCAAGAACTATAGTTGAACAATAGTTCCTATAACAAAATTACTAAAAGTAATGGTTTTTTTGGACTAAAGAATCAACCCAATCCTTTGAGAAACTTAATATGGTCATGTGTAGCACTCTTGTCTTTGTCACACTTCACTTCAAATAACTTTATTTTGGATTATGATGCCTTGAGGCATGGAATTAGTGTATCTTTAATGGAAGAAAGAAGGCCCATTAAATGAAATTACTCAAAACCATTTATGAGGACATGTTGGCAATTCTATATGTGGTTAAGCAATGGTATCTTATCTAATAAAAAGACACTTTAAGGTAAATACAGATTGTGATACTTGGAGTACATCTTAGAACAACAACTATCTCCATTAAAACTGAAAAAATGGTCAAAATGATTCTACATTATGACTTTGTAATTATCTATAAAAAAAGGGGAATAAGATGTGGTGGTGGATGCACTTACAAGGAAAGAAGAGGACATTGAGGCCTCATTTTGTTCTCTTTTCATTCTACAAATTAATTGGGTGAAAGAAGCAAAGATATAACCACAATAGGCCCAAAATGCATTGTAACTTATCTAATATCACAACATGATCCTAGTACATCAAATAAATTTGTATGGAAGAATGCTTCAGTTTGGTATAAAGAATGGCCTATATTTATATAAGAAATCTCGACTCAAATAGAAGGTCATTTATAAATTATCCGTAAAATGCCAAGGATATTCCACTGAACAATTCGTCACAACAAATCTACTAAAATATATTTGTAAATCTGAAATCTACACTATGAGGGTTTATTTGTCCTTAGATTTATGGATTTATAAATTACTATCATTGCATATGCATCCAAATTATAATTGTGCATCAAATATAGAATGGTGAAATAAAACTCACAAATCAAAAACTAACACAAGGTATAACTTGGGAAACCCTTTCGGCAAAAAACCCAATCGCAAGGTGCGACCACTTTGATCTCTTTCTCTAAATGGAAATGGATGCAAATACAAAAAAGTGAGGCATGTGACCCATGGGCTGCTATAGTGCATAAACCCTCGCAGTTGTCTCTCTCCCTATCCACTCTCGACTACTTTGATCATCTATGAACAAAATACACTTGCATAGAATGGAACCCTTGTCCTCCTAGTGGCTCGGTTATAACATAGCCTGATAGTCTATTAGTAGTTAGGTTTCACTCCTTTAGCTCTTAACTAGAGTTAAAATATGGAATCCTCTAGAGTTTCAATTATCATGATCATGTATCTAGCCCCTTTTCCATGAATAATGGGCACTAATGTGGCATCCTCTCAAATTATGGTGGTCAAAATAAGAAGGTCAACTTTCAAGTGGCATAACTTTTGCATACATAGTATAGTCTAATTGAGGTGATTCTTATGTTGTTGGAAAGGCATATGTGTGTAGAAAAGCACACTAAAGAGTGTGGCATGTAGGAAAAAAAGTTTTACCTCGAAAAATATCATTTTATGCTTCAAACTACTTCCAAAAGGTTTCAAACCCCAACTTTCCAAGCTAGAATCAGCTTGTAAAAATGGTCCTATGACTTAATTCCTCCACTTTTTCTGCTCTAAAATCATCGAGATTTATGAAAAATAATATTATGACCTAATACAAATCACACCTCCCCATTTTGGGAGGATTTTGGTCCCCAAAAGATTCCACTGAATGAGGTGACGAAATTTTTCCTCCACCTTCTCTAGGGTGTACCATTTAGCTTTCTCTGGAAGTTGTCCTTTCAACCAAATGTACCAAAGGTCACGATGTCATTGTCTTGTAGTTTTGTACCTCTTTTGCAAAGTATATCCTCTATCAAATCTATCTGAGAATCTAGTTCCAAATGCTCTACAAAAGATAGAACCGATTCCTCTTCTTAATCTAGCATGGAAGGTTGATGCATAGGCATTGATCAAAATTCTATTTTGACCTCTAGAATGTCAATGAAATTTACTAGAGGAATTGGTTCCTCAAAATTTGAATTTTGTTATGTAGGTTAGATGGAATAATGTTTAAACCTTGCCATGTAATGAGATTTGTTAGCAATTTGTTAATTAGTTTGAGATGCTCTGAAGTTTGACCTTGAGCTAAATTTGGCTCAGATGATCCTATTCTCAAGGATCTGAATGAAGCCCCAATTGTACTTAATCAATTCTTGAGTAATGGAAAGATGGATTTCATGTGCTAATGAATTTTGCAAAGTAATTTATAGCCTACATGTATTTTGTAATCCCCAGTGTAATTTTCCTGTGTATCTCTTGTTTTGTTTATTCTCAGAAACTTTGCTTGTTTTTCCATTGATTTAAATGGTCAAGTTTAATCGAAGCAGAGCGGGAGCCTTTATTTTCTGCTTAAATCCTTCTCACCCTAACAATCTATAGGTGTTATCAACCAAAAGCAGAATTCCCCTTTATGTCTCTTAATCGGGACATCAACGCTCACAAAGTGGGGAGAATTTTATTTCTTCTGAGCCAAAGTCTTTATAGAGAGTATGTTATTTAACAGAAATCAGAACTAATTCATGTTCATATCCATATTAGAATCTCCTCAGAATCTTGGATGATATTCATCGATGAGGATTCCTCGGTGAAGAGTCATTGGAGCACGAAAGAATGCCTAAGATAATAGGGTGAGACCGATATGTCAATTAACGATGAGGTAAATGACCATGGCTGATAATTGTAGGAAAGTTGAAATCTTCGTCTCAAGCATGTGTGAAGGTGGTAGGGTGGTTTCATTAGAAAAAGACTAAGTCGATACTTAAGGTTGTGGACATAAGTTGTGGTCACATCGAGTTTCGCTAGAGCTAGGGTTAAGTGTTTTATATGTTATTGAATGTTAGTTTTTTTGTGCTAATTTCAACTTCAGAATTAAAAACACTTGCTTATATATTGCTTCATGTGCATAGGATCCCTTATGGTGTTTGTGAATGAAAATAGGTAAATTTTGTCAAGTGTTATGTTAAGTTCATAAACAAAATAACATAAAAATAAAGTGTTGAACAACAGCAAACAAATGTACATCAAACCATCAAAATGAACTCTTAACACAGTGTTTTGATAAAGGAATTCACCCCTCCTGGGCTACATCTCCTTGGTCCAGATTCCATGGCTTGGGCCTCTGTATTAGCTCAAGATGGCAAAAGTGTTGTCTACAATGCTCTATTACTACTTAAACTAGCTTCAATGTGAAAAATCATCTAGGAACACCTTTTTTTATCCTAATTTGGTTGAATTTTGCCCAAGTTATGGTCAAAAACAGTTTATCCTAGTAAAACTCCTCTAAAACAGGAGGAACTCCAATTAGTCCCACTAAAAATGGAGTTAGCGCTGAAATTGGAGAGTCCGCTAAACATGCCGCCGAATTAACTGTGAGTTTAATTAACATTAAACTCAGATTAATTAACAGTTAATTGAGTTTATCGCTAACCTCGTGTGTTTTAAA